>JABCMI010000084.1:0-1295749 GCA_026261945.1 Hirschfeldia incana | reverse complement strand
AACAAACTTCAAAGCACTGCGAGACGTCGCTTCGTGCCTGAACATTCGTTTTTCGAATAAAACCTTCATACGCCTTCTAAGCGGCATCATATCGTTGTTGCTGATCACAACAAACGAACTCTAACGTCCTAAACAGACAAGCCACCTAAGGGTAGGCTCTTTTACATCCGACAAGGATCCCATAGCGCGCTATACAAAAACTCCAAATTTGGTTCAGCACTTCGTAAAGGAAGTAGCTCGATTCGTGCCCAGACAAATCATATAAGCCGATACCACTTCGCGGATTTTAAAACGGTACGAATCAGGTTAAAATCACAAACAGGCAAAACGAAAGCCGATTTGTCATCGCACAGCCTTAGTCTGAGAGTAAACCTAGGTCTTGCCCTAAACCCAGCCTTGTTGGTATCCTAACATCTCACAGGCAAAGCGTCAACGACGCGAGATCCCAAAACTTGTCTCTTCACTCGAGTCTGTGCGTCTCCACGAATTTTCGCGTAAGTCGTAAACCGCAGGAAAATCTCGCTTTGTACAAGCAACAGATTCGGTGATCATCAGGGAGGCAGGAATGAGACGACAACTCATATCCTACCCCTCTAACTTCGACAAACAGAAGTTCTAAACACAAAATATTTCTTAAACGCAAATAGCAAGTTCATTACAATGCCCTAAAAGGGCAGGGATTCAAAGCCACCAACGGCCAGTCCCGAAATCATACATAATGGCCAACCAACGGCCGAAATACAATCAAAATAAAAATCCCTTCTAGGGATTGATCAACCTAGGCGTCCTCCGGAACGCCGCCTTCGTCCTCCGACTCACCCGAAGCAAGAGCAGCCTCGCCATCGCCCGCACCGACCTCCTCACCGCCTTTGTCCGCGACAAGTCCGGTACCCTGGACCTCTGGAATCTCCGAATCCGGAACCAGGGCAGCCGAGGATGACGGGTCGGTAAGCTCCGTCGTAGTGCAGGCTCCCGTCTCCTCGAAGCGCTGAATCCTCCTCCTGAGACGTCGGACCTCCGAGGACTTGCTCTTCTTTTCCTCCTTCGCCTTGAGCAGCGAGCTCACAGTCTTTCCCAAGTCACGTTCGAGATCGCTGATCCGAGCTTCAAGTGTCGATATCTGGGCGGCATGAGTACTCTCGATCGATTGAAGCACAGCCTCGGTACGCTTCAAGGCCTCTCGCGACGAATCCAGCTCCTGGGACAAACGTGTGACCTCCAATCCGCAATCTCCAAGCATCCCGTCGATCAACGACACAAACTGATCGCACAAAAGAAATATGAGAATCCAAAGAATCAATGAAAGGAAGGGAGTCTCACGGAAAAACCTTAGAGCGGTGGTGCGATAGTTTTGCCGAAACTTCTCCTTCCTCGCTCTTGGCACACCTTTTCCTCTTCACTGATCCGGTAGCTCCAGCTCTCGAACGTCCCTTCGATGATGGGACAGCACTGGATGCGGGAAGTCCTAGAACGATCTCCCTCTTCTTTTCTGGAGGGGGAGGCATGACTTCCACCGCATCCTCTGAAACCAGTATCGGCGCCAAAGAAGAGCCTTCTGGGCGAGCCTGGACGACGGGTGCTTGCTCCGGAACAACAGTTTCTCCGGCAAGTAGAGGGATATCGGATTCAGGAGCCGGAATCGTAGAGATTGAAGCTGGAGCGACAGCATTCTCAGGAACCGAAACCGTGGAATCTGGAGCTAAAACAACGTCGGGTCCAGGAGTCGGAACGGAAGAAGCACTAGGACCGGCCACGCTGGACTCCATCAAGGCACGGCGTCGCTCCATCTTCTCCTGAAAAGAACTGAACCCCTCGACAAACGTCTGCGTAAGGGCAGGAACCTCTCGCGCCGGCGAGACTTGGTTGGCCTCGCTCATTTCGACGTCGGAATCTTTCTTTTCGTTAAGAGAGGAAGCCATACTTTCTAAGAATTGAGAAGGGGAAGGTGGGTGAGAAATGAGAGGGGGTGGAGTACTACTTATAAGAAATCAAAGAATAGTGGGATTTTTCGGAATAAAATATTCATAGTCGAAAATTTCGATTTATCAAACATAAGATCTTCCGCGCGCAAAATCGCTCTCGCGTCTTCCACGCTGGGGGGCTAACTGTTGGGGTCAAAAACGGTTATCTCGAAATCAACGGCTAAGACTATTTGTCGTACGAAAAATCCTCCGAAGAATGCACACGAACACCCGCAAACTGAAGGAAACAAGCAGACCGCAGCCTGCCCCTAGGCGCCGGGCGCCTAGCGCCCGTGCTGCCTCTAGGCGCCGGGCGCCTAGCGCCCGTGCTGCCTCTAGGCGCCGGCCGCCTAGCGCCCGAGCTGCCTCTAGGCGCCGGGCGCCTAGCGCCCGTGCTTGCCTCTAGGCGCCAGGCGCCTAACGCCCGTGCTTGCCTCTAGGCGCCGGGCGCCTAGCGCCCGTGCTTGCCTCTAGGCGCCGGGCGCCTAGCGCCCGTGCTTGCCTCTAGGCGCCGGGCGCCTAGCGCCCGTGCTTGCCTCTAGGCGCCGGGCGCCTAGCGCCCGTGCTTGCCTCTAGGCGCCGGGCGCCTAGCGCCCGTGCTGCCTCTAGGCGCCGAGCGCCTAGCGCCCGTGCTGCCTCTAGGCGCCGGGCGCCTAGCGCCCGTGCTGCCTCTAGGCGCCGGGCGCCTAGCGCCCGAAGCAGCCTCTAGGCACCGGGCGCCTAGCGCCCGTGCTGCCTCTAGGCGCCGGGCGCCTAGCGCCCGTGCTGCCTCTAGGCGCCGGGCGCCTAGCGCCCGTGCTGCCTCTAGGCGCCGGGCGCCTAGCGCCCGTTCTGCCTCTAGGCGCCGGGCGCCTAGCGCCCGAAGCAGCCTCTAGGCGCCGGGCGCCTAGCGCCCGTGCTGCCTCTAGGCGCCGGGCGCCTAGCGCCCGAAGCAGCCTCTAGGCGCCGGGCGCCTAGCGCCCGTGCTGCCTCGGGTCCTCGAGCGACAATCTTCCGAGTTCTAGGCCCCGACCGTCAGTAATCTGCGCCTTGAGTCCTTCCCAAGTCCTCGTGGAATGAATCATTAGGATTCCGCATGCAAAGCTCCCGTTCTTACTCTGAATTAAAAACCGTCGATAACACTTCGGAAACTCGTAAGATATCAACGGAAAGAAAGATCTTAAATCATTCATACGAAACGATGATGGTTATCTAAGACACCACACGTCTCAACTCTACGAAGGATTGGAGATCTTCCGAAGAAATCGTAAAAAACAGCGGAAGTCCTCGAAACGGCCCGAAAGGGATCAAACGCGATCGGACAACCCATTTACGATTATCTAAGATAGGTACGGCGATTTACGCAACAAAATAAATCCTAAGTTTCCGGAAGGATAAATGTCAAGTTTCCCGAAGATAAACATGAAGGTCGACGAAAATGGAAAAAGCCCGCCTTGCGGCCCAGGAGGAGAATAGACCGTCATAGGAAGGAGTATATAAAGGAGCTTAGGGAGACAAAGGAGGGCAGAGCAAAAATCAGCGAGAGAGAGATCAGATCCGAAATCTAGGGTTTTAGAGAAATTCCTGCTAGCTTAGGGAACTTAGGACTTAGGAGGCTAGACTAGCGGAGCAAGACTTAGAACGTCTTGTCTCCTATTTTTCCGTTGTTTCCTCTTCAGCGTATCTCTACTTCCTGTTTTTCGGAAGAATATTGTACTCATCTTATCACCAGTTTAATAAACGCCTTAGCGCGACTTTTCCGCATTGTTATCTTTTTATCAATTTCGTTTTGTTGTCGCAGAGAATCCGAGCCTTCAGGGAAAACTAGGTTTACTTAGTTTTCCTCCGATAAAACTTAACTAAAATCGACAGTGCGAATTTCGGTTCCCACACTTATCCGAGAGGAATTCCCTTAGGTAACCCTTCTTGAGAAGCTCGGCTACTTCCAATCTTAAGGCTACGCAATCCTCCGTAGTATGGCCGTGATCGTTGTGGAACCCACACCATCTTTTAGGGTTCCGGGTAGCGTCAGGGGACCTCATTTTAGGTGGCCACTTGACTTGTGGGCCCATCTGCCTCAGGACTCCGATGAGCTCCGGTTTGGATATCGCTAGGTGGGAAATGCTGGGCCAAGTCGAAACCATCATTTCTTCGGACCGAGGTAAGGGACGATGTTGGTATCTGCCCCTACTCTGATTGGTGGATTCCCGGGAAGGTCGGGATCGGATGGTCTCCTCACGCTCGTCTTTCGATGGTTTGGAGGACTTCTGATCGTACTTGGAGGAAACCTTGGCCCTGCTCACGACGTCTTCTTCCCACCTTACTTGGGCCCAGGCACGGGATAGTACATCTGCCATGTCTCCACATCTGTACTTGGTTAGCTCCTTGTAGAGCTCTCCCTCCGGGAGTAGGCCCTTTTTGAAGGCTGAGATTGCTGTATCGGCGTTACACTCGGGTATGGAGACCTTCTCTTGATTGAAACGAGCTATGTAGGAGCGTAGGGATTCGTCTCTATATTGCTGGATCTCGTAGAGGTCATCTGATCTCTTCTCCAGGTGGTGGCTACTAGCGAACTGTTCCACGAACTTGTCGCTGAGGGCGGCGAAGGATGCTATGGGCCCCGTGGGGAGGTTGATGTACCACTGGAGGGCAGGACCGGTTAGGGTTGATCCGAAGCCCTTGCACATGGTGGCTTCCCTTGCGTCTTTCGGAATAGCCACGGCTACCATGCGTTGCTTGTACTGGGCGATGTGGTTGTCGGGATCTCCAGTTCCTTCGTACATCTTCATGCTCGGGAAAGAGAACTTTCGAGGCATCTCGATCGAAGCAATCTCCTTCACGAAAGGCGTGTCGGAGTACGACCTCGGATCACTTCTACGGATGGGGGGAGCTACTCCGGGGAGCCTTTCCACCATGGATTGGATGGTGCCGAATTTTTCGGATACCATCTTCTCTAGGTAAGCGGCTAAACCTGGATCAGAGATCTCGGAATGATCAGGTGAGTATTCTTCGTCCTCTGTATCAGATCCGTCTTCTTCTTCTTCTCGGGTTACGTCTCGAACGTTTTCTTGACCGCCGGGTTCGTCTCCGGGCTGCTGAGGCGTTTCCTCGTCGTCGTGCGGGGTGTTGAGCGAAGCCATTGGTCGAACTTTGGTTCTGAACCGTTTTCGTTTGTTCCCTACTGCCCCGAGGGATTGATTTTCTCGTCTGAGGGCGTTGTTCTCGGCTTCCATGACGTATAGCTTCTCGGCGCTTTGCTGGAGTTGCTTGGAGTGTTCTCCAAGTTGGTCTTTTAGGTATTGAACTTCCTGGACGAGTTCCAGACCTGCAGGTGCGGTTTCCTGAGCCTTGTGAAGGTCGGTAATTTGACTCTGAAGGGTTTCGAATCGGCTCAGAAGCTCCTTCTCCTTCGGGGTCAGATTGGCTTGATTGGACTCGTCTTCCGATGCCATCGTCACGTAGTTGAGTTACTCCCCTCCTTCTAGCGCCAAACTGTTGTGATATTTTTGTGTAGGGTCGTTTTAGTACTACGGAACACTGGAAGACTATCAAGTTTTATGTTTGTGTGTGTGTTTTGAGAAGAGAAATTGAGGCAAAGAGATGTATTATTGAGCGTGTTTGGCGTTACAACGTATTGGGTGTATAAACCCTAGTTTTCTAGCCTAACTCTACAATCTCTAAGCCCCAAAGTGTCGATCCCTTGTTATAGGGTTTGGGTTCCCCTTTTATAGTTGATGTAAGTCGGTCAATCTTGGACGGCTTCTGTAATATTTAGGAATATATTAGTTTCCCCTTGATTTGGGAAACTTCCATATTCATGCGGAGGATTGGTTCCTTGGTCCTCACGGTAAGTGCTGGGCCTTGGTTCCTCGATACAGGGACTGGACCCTGGGTACTTGTCGAATGGAGATCGGGCCCTGGTGCCACCTGGTGAAAATGGGTCCTTTAAGTTGAGGAGGGACCCTGGGTCCTTTCCAAACGAGGGCCCGGAAGTCGAGGCCCCTTCGGAGGATGGAGGAAACTCTAGCCTTGGATATTTTTCCCCAACAGAGATAGACTTTTAGGTCAATTCTTGCCTCGGTAGCCGTCGAATGGACTATGGGGGTTTATGTCTTCTATAGATGGACGTCTTCCTCTTATTGTAGACGTGCAGCAATGATTATAGAGCATCTTCTAGCTGGTAGATCTCGTCAGGATCAGTTTGTCGTCGGTGGCTCCAAGAGGATGGTTTTCTCGGTCTCGAATCTTGCACAAGCGGCTGTCTGTTGGGGTCAAAAACAGTTCTCTCGAAATCAACGGCTAAAACTATTTATCATGTGCGGACTTTCCATAAAACAAGCGTCGAAAGCAAGACAAGTCGTATAGCTTAAAGAACCTATGTTAAAGTCGATCGTTCTTGTTTTACACGATAAACTTTACGAGAAAACCAACTAAAAACTTCGATGATACAATCAAGAAGAACCGAGAGACATTAGGTCCGTAGCTAAGATGACACGACCATACGAAAGTATACGGAAGAAACGGGAAGTAATCTAAGTTTGGACAGGCCGAACGACAAAGAATCCGCCTTGAAACTTCAAAGAGCCCGTTCTCTCAAACCGTGAGGACCCAGAAAACGAACAAGATATCAAATCGAAGCCCTCGCCGAGACGCACGTGCTGGTCCTGGCCGCCGGGAGGCTAGCCCCCGTGCTAGCCGTAGCCGCCGGCGGCTAGCGCCCGTACTGGTCGTGGCCGCCGGGCGGCTAGCCCCCGTGCTGGCCGTAGCCGCCGGCGCCTAGCGCCCGTGCTGGCCATGGCCGCCGGGCGGCTAGCCCTGTGCTTGCTCGGGTCGTCGGGCGACAAGCTTCCGTGCATAAGTTCTAGGCCCCGGCAGTCAGAAGTCTGTACTTTGCGTCTTTCCTAAGTTTTCGCGGAACGAATCGTTGAGATTCCGCGTACAAAACTCCCGTTCTTACTCCAAACTAAGATCGTCGGAAACACTTCGGAAACTCGTAAGATATCAACGAAAGGAAGATCTTAAATTCTTCGTACGAAACAGTGATGGCTATCTTAAGACACCACTCATCTCAGCTCTTCGAAGGATTGAAGATCTTCCGAAGAAATCGTAGAAAACAACGGAAGTCCTAGAGACGGCCGGAAAGCGACCAAACGCGATCGGACAGTCCGTTTACGATTATCTGAGATAGATACGACGATTTACGTTTATCTTTACATAACAAGATAAATGCTAAATTTCCAGAAGGATAAATGAAAAGTTTCCCGAAGATAAATGTCAAGTTTCCCGATAAACATGAAGGCCGACGAAAATGGAAAAAGCCCGCTTCGCGGCCCGAAAGGTGAATAGACCGTCATAAGAAGGAGTATATAAAGGAGCTTTAGGAGAGAAGGAAAGGCAGAGCACAAAAAATCCTAGAGAGACTTAGAGAGCAGATCCGAGATTTTAGACTGAGAGAACTTAGAACTTAGGTGGTCAGACTAGCAAGGCATGACCTAGGACGTCTGGCCTCTCGTTCTACCTTCATCTTATCCGCAGACTTCTGTTCCTTCGCAAGAATCTGACAATCCCTTTACTCAGAGTTCTGCACATAGAAACCCTAGGCGTTATTCTCGACACGCCCGTTTCTATGACAAACGCTCGTACTAGACGAACTCCGCCAGGCAGTTCGATCTCTTGTTCAAATCTTTCTAACTGAACTACGTCCGACTTGATCCTCGAAAGGGGTACGTAGGCAGCCTTTCTCAAGGTCCAGTCCCAACTCTTAACAAAACCTTTTCTGTACGATTTTCGTCTTTTGTTATCTTTCCATATTTTCCGCACCTGTTCGGTCACTTGTCGTTGGCTGTCGCAGAGAATCCGGACCTTCAGGGAAAGTTGGGTTAACTTGGCTTTCCTCCGTATTTTACTTAACTAAAATCGACAGTGCAAATTTCGGTTCCCACAGTTTGGCGCTAGAAGGAGGGGGGGGACGGATTACTCTTACTCTTACGGCCGCAAAACACTTGATCAAAGCAATGTCTGGAAATATGAAAGACAAACTCGCAGCTCACATCGACGCTGGTAAAACAACTTCAGTAGTGACTGCTCCCACGACCAACGCTTATGCAAACGGTTATCTACAATTATCATCTTACGGACAAACGTCCTGAGAACGGACCATCCCAACCAAGTTCGGGTCCTATCAACCATGCACCCCCGTCCAAGTTCCTGCAACACGGTCCTCGGGTCCATGGACACAACCCCCCTCGTTTGGGATTATCGAAGAAAGACTTCGGGAAAATTCATAAAAGACTTGGTAGTGGAGACGGATTCCTGCCTGCCGTATAAAATGGCTATGGTTAGCTTGAACACCAGTTGCCTTAATATACGGGGAATCGAAATCCCATCGGAAAAACCAGCGTCACATCAACGGCTTTTTCTAAAGATAAATCGTAAAAACGTCGAAGTCCCAAGACGGCCCAAAAGGGGCCCGAATCACGGCTAAACGACCCACATACAATTTTAGAGTAGGATCGAGCCCAAAGCTGATATGACGGTCTGATTACCGAGTAGAGTTTCGACTGGAAATGTTTTCTAGAATTTCCCGGAAAATAAAGACTTGTTCTCCTTCGGGGTCAGATTGGCTTGATTGGACTCGTCTTCCGATGCCATCGTCACGTAGTTGAGTTACTCCCCTCCTTCTAGCGCCAAACTGTTGTGATATTTTTGTGTAGGGTCGTTTTAGTACTACGGAACACTGGAAGACTATCAAGTTTTATGTTTGTGTGTGTGTTTTGAGAAGAGAAATTGAGGCAAAGAGATGTATTATTGAGCGTGTTTGGCGTTACAACGTATTGGGTGTATAAGCCCTAATTTTCTAGCCTAACTCTACAATCTCTAAGCCCCAAAGTGTCGATCCCTTGTTATAGTGTTTGGGTTCCCCTTTTATAGTTGATGTAAGTCGGTCAATCTTGGACGGCTTCTGTAATATTTAGGAATATATTAGTTTCCCCTTGATTTGGGAAACTTCCATATTCATGCGGAGGATTGGTTCCTTGGTCCTCACGGTAAGTGTTGGGCCTTGGTTCCTAGATACAGGGACTGGACCCTGGGTACTTGTCGAATGGAGATCGGGCCCTGGTGCCACCTGGTGAAAATGGGTCCTTTAAGTTGAGGAGGGACCCTGGGTCCTTTCCAAACGAGGGCCCGGAAGTTGAGGCCCCTTCGGAGGCTGGAGGAAACTCTAGCCTTGGATATTTTTCCCCAACAGAGATAGACTTTTAGGTCCATTCTTGCCTCGGTAGCCGTCGAATGGACTATGGGGGTTTATGTCTTCTATAGATGGACGTCTTCCTCTTATTGTAGACGTGCAGAAATGATTATAGAGCATCTTCTAGCTGGTAGATCTCGTCAGGATCAGTTTGTCGTCGGTGGCTCCAAGAGGATGGTTTTCTCGGTCTCGAATCTTGCACAAGCGGCTGTCTGTTGGGGTCAAAAACAGTTCTCTCGAAATCAACGGCTAAAACTATTTATCATGTGCGGACTTTCCATAAAACAAGCGTCGAAAGCAAGACAAGTCGTATAGCTTAAAGAACCTATGTTAAAGTCGATCGTTCTTGTTTTACACGATAAACTTTACGAGAAAACCAACTAAAAACTTCGATGATACAATCAAGAAGAACCGAGAGACATTAGGTCCATAGCTAAGATGACACGACCATACGAAAGTATACGGAAGAAACGGGAAGTAATCTAAGTTTGGACAGGCCGAACGACAAAGAATCCGCCTTGAAACTTCAAAGAGCCCGTTCTCTCAAACCGTGAGGACCCAGAAAACGAACAAGATATCAAATCGAAGCCCTCGCCGAGACGCACGTGTTGGTCCTGGCCGCCGGGAGGCTAGCCCCCGTGCTAGCCGTAGCCGCCGGCGGCTAGCGCCCGTGCTGGTCGTGGCCGCCGGGCGGCTAGCCCCCGTGCTGGCCGTAGCCGCCGGCGCCTAGCGCCCGTGCTGGCCATGGCCGCCGGGCGGCTAGCCCCGTGCTGGCTCGGGTCGTCGGGCGACAAGCTTCCGTGCATAAGTTCTAGGCCCCGGCAGTCAGAAGTCTGTACTTTGCGTCTTTCCTAAGTTTTCGCGGAACGAATCGTTGAGATTCCGCGTACAAAACTCCCGTTCTTACTCCAAACTAAGATCGTCGGAAAAACTTCGGAAACTCGTAAGATATCAACGAAAGGAAGATCTTAAATTCTTCGTACGAAACAGTGATGGCTATCTTAAGACACCACTCATCTCAGCTCTACGAAGGATTGAAGATCTTCCGAAGAAATCGTAGAAAACAACGGAAGTCCTAGAGACGGCCGGAAAGGGACCAAACGCGATCGGACAGTCCGTTTACGATTATCTGAGATAGATACGACGATTTACGTTTATCTTTACATAACAAGATAAATGCTAAATTTCTAGAAGGATAAATGAAAAGTTTCCCGAAGATAAATGTCAAGTTTCCCGATAAACATGAAGGCCGACGAAAATGGAAAAAGCCCGCTTCGCGGCCCGAAAGGTGAATAGACCGTCATAAGAAGGAGTATATAAAGGAGCTTTAGGAGAGAAGGAAAGGCAGAGCACAAAAAATCCTGGAGAGACTTAGAGAGCAGATCCGAGATTTTAGACTGAGAGAACTTAGAACTTAGGTGGTCAGACTAGCAAGGCATGACCTAGGACGTCTGGCCTCTCGTTCTACCTTCATCTTGTCCGCAGACTTCTGTTCCTTCGCAAGAATCTGACAATCCCTTTACTCAGAGTTCTGCACATAGAAACCCTAGGCGTTATTCTCGACACGCCCGTTTCTATGACAAACGCTCGTACTAGACGAACTCCGCCAGGCAGTTCGATCTCTTGTTCAAATCTTTCTAACTGAACTACGTCCGACTTGATCCTCGAAAGGGGTACGTAGGCAGCCTTTCTCAAGGTCCAGTCCCAACTCTTAACAAAACCTTTTCTGTACGATTTTCGTCTTTTGTTATCTTTCCATATTTTCCGCACCTGTTCGGTCACTTGTCGTTGGCTGTCGCAGAGAATCCGGACCTTCAGGGAAAGTTGGGTTAACTTGGCTTTCCTCCGTATTTTAATTAACTAAAATCGACAGTGCAAATTTTGGTTCCCACAGTTTGTCGCTAGAAGGAGGGGGGGGACGGATTACTCTTACTCTTACGGCCGCAAAACGCTTGATCAAAGCAATGTCTGGAAATATGAAAGACAAACTCGCAGCTCACATCGACGCTGGTAAAACAACTTCAGTAGTGACTGCTCCCACGACCAACGCTTATGCAAACGGTTATCTACAATTATCATCTTACGGACAAACGTCCTGAGAACGGACCATCCCAACCAAGTTCGGGTCCTATCAACCATGCACCCCCGTCCAAGTTCCTGCAACACGGTCCTCGGGTCCATGGACACAACCCCCTCGTTTGGGATTATCGAAGAAAGACTTCGGGAAAATTCATAAAAGACTTGGTAGTGGAGACAGATTCCTGCCTGCCGTATAAAACGGCTATGGTTAGCTTGAACACCAGTTGCCTTAATATACGGGGAATCAAAATCCCATCGGAAAAACCAGCGTCACATCAACGGCTTTTTCTAAAGATAAATCGTAAAAACGTCGAAGTCCCAAGACGGCCCAAAAGGGGCCCGAATCACGGCTAAACGACCCACATACAATTTTAGAGTAGGATCGAGCCCAAAGCTGATATGACGGTCTGATTACCGAGTAGAGTTTCGACTGGAAATGTTTTCTAGAATTTCCCGGAAAATAAAGACTTGTTCTCCTTCGGGGTCAGATTGGCTTGATTGGACTCGTCTTCCGATGCCATCGTCACGTAGTTGAGTTACTCCCCTCCTTCTAGCGCCAAACTGTTGTGATATTTTTGTGTAGGGTCGTTTTAGTACTACGGAACACTGGAAGACTATCAAGTTTTATGTTTGTGTGTGTGTTTTGAGAAGAGAAATTGAGGCAAAGAGATGTATTATTGAGCGTGTTTGGCGTTACAACGTATTGGGTGTATAAGCCCTAATTTTCTAGCCTAACTCTACAATCTCTAAGCCCCAAAGTGTCGATCCCTTGTTATAGTGTTTGGGTTCCCCTTTTATAGTTGATGTAAGTCGGTCAATCTTGGACGGCTTCTGTAATATTTAGGAATATATTAGTTTCCCCTTGATTTGGGAAACTTCCATATTCATGCGGAGGATTGGTTCCTTGGTCCTCACGGTAAGTGTTGGGCCTTGGTTCCTAGATACAGGGACTGGACCCTGGGTACTTGTCGAATGGAGATCGGGCCCTGGTGCCACCTGGTGAAAATGGGTCCTTTAAGTTGAGGAGGGACCCTGGGTCCTTTCCAAACGAGGGCCCGGAAGTTGAGGCCCCTTCGGAGGCTGGAGGAAACTCTAGCCTTGGATATTTTTCCCCAACAGAGATAGACTTTTAGGTCCATTCTTGCCTCGGTAGCCGTCGAATGGACTATGGGGGTTTATGTCTTCTATAGATGGACGTCTTCCTCTTATTGTAGACGTGCAGAAATGATTATAGAGCATCTTCTAGCTGGTAGATCTCGTCAGGATCAGTTTGTCGTCGGTGGCTCCAAGAGGATGGTTTTCTCGGTCTCGAATCTTGCACAAGCGGCTGTCTGTTGGGGTCAAAAACAGTTCTCTCGAAATCAACGGCTAAAACTATTTATCATGTGCGGACTTTCCATAAAACAAGCGTCGAAAGCAAGACAAGTCGTATAGCTTAAAGAACCTATGTTAAAGTCGATCGTTCTTGTTTTACACGATAAACTTTACGAGAAAACCAACTAAAAACTTCGATGATACAATCAAGAAGAACCGAGAGACATTAGGTCCATAGCTAAGATGACACGACCATACGAAAGTATACGGAAGAAACGGGAAGTAATCTAAGTTTGGACAGGCCGAACGACAAAGAATCCGCCTTGAAACTTCAAAGAGCCCGTTCTCTCAAACCGTGAGGACCCAGAAAACGAACAAGATATCAAATCGAAGCCCTCGCCGAGACGCACGTGTTGGTCCTGGCCGCCGGGAGGCTAGCCCCCGTGCTAGCCGTAGCCGCCGGCGGCTAGCGCCCGTGCTGGTCGTGGCCGCCGGGCGGCTAGCCCCCGTGCTGGCCGTAGCCGCCGGCGCCTAGCGCCCGTGCTGGCCATGGCCGCCGGGCGGCTAGCCCCGTGCTGGCTCGGGTCGTCGGGCGACAAGCTTCCGTGCATAAGTTCTAGGCCCCGGCAGTCAGAAGTCTGTACTTTGCGTCTTTCCTAAGTTTTCGCGGAACGAATCGTTGAGATTCCGCGTACAAAACTCCCGTTCTTACTCCAAACTAAGATCGTCGGAAAAACTTCGGAAACTCGTAAGATATCAACGAAAGGAAGATCTTAAATTCTTCGTACGAAACAGTGATGGCTATCTTAAGACACCACTCATCTCAGCTCTACGAAGGATTGAAGATCTTCCGAAGAAATCGTAGAAAACAACGGAAGTCCTAGAGACGGCCGGAAAGGGACCAAACGCGATCGGACAGTCCGTTTACGATTATCTGAGATAGATACGACGATTTACGTTTATCTTTACATAACAAGATAAATGCTAAATTTCTAGAAGGATAAATGAAAAGTTTCCCGAAGATAAATGTCAAGTTTCCCGATAAACATGAAGGCCGACGAAAATGGAAAAAGCCCGCTTCGCGGCCCGAAAGGTGAATAGACCGTCATAAGAAGGAGTATATAAAGGAGCTTTAGGAGAGAAGGAAAGGCAGAGCACAAAAAATCCTGGAGAGACTTAGAGAGCAGATCCGAGATTTTAGACTGAGAGAACTTAGAACTTAGGTGGTCAGACTAGCAAGGCATGACCTAGGACGTCTGGCCTCTCGTTCTACCTTCATCTTGTCCGCAGACTTCTGTTCCTTCGCAAGAATCTGACAATCCCTTTACTCAGAGTTCTGCACATAGAAACCCTAGGCGTTATTCTCGACACGCCCGTTTCTATGACAAACGCTCGTACTAGACGAACTCCGCCAGGCAGTTCGATCTCTTGTTCAAATCTTTCTAACTGAACTACGTCCGACTTGATCCTCGAAAGGGGTACGTAGGCAGCCTTTCTCAAGGTCCAGTCCCAACTCTTAACAAAACCTTTTCTGTACGATTTTCGTCTTTTGTTATCTTTCCATATTTTCCGCACCTGTTCGGTCACTTGTCGTTGGCTGTCGCAGAGAATCCGGACCTTCAGGGAAAGTTGGGTTAACTTGGCTTTCCTCCGTATTTTAATTAACTAAAATCGACAGTGCAAATTTTGGTTCCCACAGTTTGTCGCTAGAAGGAGGGGGGGGACGGATTACTCTTACTCTTACGGCCGCAAAACGCTTGATCAAAGCAATGTCTGGAAATATGAAAGACAAACTCGCAGCTCACATCGACGCTGGTAAAACAACTTCAGTAGTGACTGCTCCCACGACCAACGCTTATGCAAACGGTTATCTACAATTATCATCTTACGGACAAACGTCCTGAGAACGGACCATCCCAACCAAGTTCGGGTCCTATCAACCATGCACCCCCGTCCAAGTTCCTGCAACACGGTCCTCGGGTCCATGGACACAACCCCCTCGTTTGGGATTATCGAAGAAAGACTTCGGGAAAATTCATAAAAGACTTGGTAGTGGAGACAGATTCCTGCCTGCCGTATAAAACGGCTATGGTTAGCTTGAACACCAGTTGCCTTAATATACGGGGAATCAAAATCCCATCGGAAAAACCAGCGTCACATCAACGGCTTTTTCTAAAGATAAATCGTAAAAACGTCGAAGTCCCAAGACGGCCCAAAAGGGGCCCGAATCACGGCTAAACGACCCACATACAATTTTAGAGTAGGATCGAGCCCAAAGCTGATATGACGGTCTGATTACCGAGTAGAGTTTCGACTGGAAATGTTTTCTAGAATTTCCCGGAAAATAAAGACTTGTTCTCCTGGAAATCGCGGAGAAACCCCAGATTACTCATGAAACAGAAAGCACGACTGATCGGGTTACCAATCAGCGTTTCTAATGCTATAATTTGATAACATTTTACGAAACACCTTTCGTAAAATAAATTCTCGAAAATATTTCACGAGACAGCTTTTGAATGATTAAACTCGACAACATTTTACAAAACAATTTCCGTAAAATTAACTCGACAACATTTTGTTAAATAACTCTCGCAAAATAAAAGGTCAACAACGTTATGAGAAACAATTCCTTGCTAGGATCATGATGAAATCGATGTCCAAAAGTCTCGGAAAAACAATTAAAGAAACCTCGAGAGACTAAGTGTCGATCGAGAAACCTTAAAAAAACCGAGAAAAACAGGCAGGTCCCGCGAGGAAGCACAGTCCCGGGAGGCTAGCACGCCCGTGCTGTCCCTAGGCGCCAGGCGGCTAGAACGCTCGTTCTGTCCCTAGGCGCCGGGCGGCTAGCACGCCCGTGCTGTCCCTAGGCGCCGGGCAGCTAGCACGCCCGTGCAGTCCCTAGGCGCCGGGCGGCTAGCACGCCCGTGCTGTCCCTAGGTGCGGGACGGCTAGCACGCCCGTGTTGTCCCTAGGCGCCGGGCGGCGAGCACGCCCGTGCTGTCCCTAGGCGCCGGGCGGCTAGCACGCCCGTGCCATCCCTAGGCGCCGGGCGGCTAGCACGCCCGTACCGTCCCTAGGCACCGGGCGGCTAGCACGCCCGTGCTGTCCCTAGGCGCCGGGCGGCTAGCACGCCCGTGGTGCCTCTAGGCACCAGGCGGCTAACGCGCCCGTGCTGCGCTGGTCGCCGGGCAACAAAACATTCGTCAAGCACGGCCATTCCTCGTAAAGATTGACCCAACGACTATCCAAACCAATTTTACGAAACAGTTTCCGTAAAATTAACTCGACAACATTTTGTTGAATTACTCTCGTTAAATAAAAGCTCGACAATATTTTACGAAACATCATTCGTATAGTATAACAAGATCGTAAGCTTCTTGACCTGACCAGTTCGCTTATAGCTTGACGAAACAAGAAGCCTCACTCAAGTGACGTCTTGCCAATCATTTTCACTTGTCCGCCCACCTTAGCCTTCGTCGAGTTATCGTTTACTTCTCCTCCCTTTATTTCAACGGTTTTGCATTGTTCCTTCTGGTACTAGGTAACCAGCAGTACGAAGAAATGAGGACATGAACTTAGGCGTTAATATCTCTCTCTCATACCGAAATTCTCGCCAAGATTTCATCGAAAATCGATTCTCGATTCAGTATCAGACTCTTCGAAGTCCTTTGACATTGAAACGTTAGAAGACAAAGAGGAACAGACATGAGGCAATATCGAGTAAAGAATAATCAAAGAGACTAAGGTACGTCCGACTTTGAAAGTTTTATCAAGGTTTTAATCTTTTCGTAGGATAGGAATGAAAATGTCTTGTAAACTGCCGGAAAATTTAGGGAACTTAGGACCTAGGTGGATAGTCTAGCAAGCTAAGTCTTAGGCATTTTCTTCCAGTTTTGTTCTATTGTTCCTTGACTGTCTACGCAGAACATGCAGACCGATCTAATCTCTCGAAAAACCGAGAAACGATCGCCACGTATCCTTGGCATACTCATTCTACTTCATAAAGAAAAAATTCCTTACAAAAGGCAAACGACATTCTAAGATTCGTCCGAAACGCTAGCGGCATAACGGCGTGGTCAAACCGTTACAAACATAGTCTTGAAAACTCTACACCTTCTCTTGTTGCAATCTCGCGACAAGAAACTCGTACAACGTCAGACTAATAGCACGACGGTGAGCTACAAAATTAACGGAATAACCTTCGGTAAAACTCCATGAGTAATTCGAAGCAACTTTTGCCAAAAGACAAAATCAAAGAGGAAACATTTCCCGTGTAACCCATAACTCGGAAAACTCCGCTAAGATTTGCATGTCTATCTCAACGAACGCTATTCGGCCATCGGCCGACTACGCCTTTCCATAAAGCCCGAACCTGAATTTGGCATCACCATTAAGGACAATTGTAAACCAATATGACCTTAATGCGAAAGGGTCGTGGTCTGATCGTTTACCAACTCTCTGGTTAAACGGCTGAACACAGCCTTCACGCCAAGACAAAACAGCTGAATGATCGCCGCTCTAATCACTTAAAAGGCTAAACGATAATCCACGATTTGTCGTAAAACGCCAAGTAACCATTACGCGAGCAACTCTGTCGCATAGCCTAAAGACGGAAATCATGCGATAAATTTCTCGTAATAAAATCAGTCCTAACAGCTATACGGTTAACGAAAAAGTTTGAACTTAACATCGACTGATTAAGTTCTATACACCCCGTAAACAAAGCATGAAAAGAAACACTCGTGACAAAGCTCCTAGAGTTATACGAGTCATCCTTAAAATCCCGGAAGGCCAACACTTTGCAAAGCAAAGCGAAGGTAGACGCTTCTCCCTGGGTCAAATATACGCGATCCTTGGTACTAATCCCTCGTCCAAACTGAAACAACAGTTTCTGACTACGGACATTTGCAAAACATCTCCAAGCCCGCGAACATTTGAAATGCGGCACAAGGGAAAACTGACTCGTACGCATTTGAAATGCGTATACTCATATACTCCCACGATTTTAAAGAAACCGGATTTTCGAAACTCTTTACAAACACAGAAACCGAATTTTCGAAACTCTTCGCAAACAAATTCACCAATCGCTAAACGGCCTCAACAATGGATCCAGTATCCACCAAATAAATCATAAACTATCTCCCGGAAACATTCCGCGATTTCTAAAAGCCCATAGTCCTTTATGGCATAAGAAAAACAAACTTCAAAGCACTGCAAGACGTTGCTTCGTGCCTGAACGTTCGTTTTTCGATTAAAACCTTTATACGCCTTCTAAACGGCATCATATCGTTGTTGCTGATCACAACAAACGAACTCCAACGTCCTAAACAGACAAGCCACCTAAGGGTAGGCTCTTTTACATCCGACAAGGATCCTATAGCGCGCTATACAAAAAATCCAAATTTGGTTCAGCACTTCGTAAAGGAAGTAGCTCGATTCGTGCCCAGACAAATCATATAAGCCGATACCACTTCGCGGATTTTAAAACGGTACGAATCAGGTTAAAATCACAAACAGGCAAAATGAAAGCCGATTTGTCATCGCACAGCCTCAGTCTGAGAGTAAACCTAGGTCTTGCCCTAAACCCAGCCTTGCTGGTAACTTAACATCTCATAGGCAAAGCGTCAACGACGCGAGATCCCAAAACTTGTCTCTTCACTCAAGTCTGTACGTTTCCACGAATTTTCGCGTAAATCGTAAACCGCTAGAAAATCTCGCTTTGTACAAACGATGGATACGGTGATCATCAGGGAGGCAGGAATGAGATGACAACTTACACCCTGTCCCTCTAACTTCGATAGACAGAAGTTCTGAAAACGCAACATTAATATTTTATAAAGATTGAGCCGCAGAGTTCAACAGATGCCCTGAATCCGGGACAAGGGTGCACACGGGTTTCAGACCAGCGAGAATCGAGTCGAAGTCCTCTCCGTCAAACTTGCGAGTCCCCGTCTCCTCAAGACTCTAAATCTTCTGTTGAAGACGACGGACTTTCGAGCACATATGTTCTTCTCTTTCTTCACATTGAGCAACGAACTGGCGGTCTTTCCGACGTCACGTTCAAGATCGCCAATCAAAGGTGATGTGGATGTCCGCAATGAAATATTCTTAGCCACAAATTTCGATTTTCAACTCATAATCTTCCGCCTGCAAGATCGTCTCCGCGTCTTACAGGCTGGGGGGTTAACAGTTGGGGTCAAAAACAGTTCTCTCGAAATCAACGGCTAAAACTATTTATCATGCGCAGACTTTCCATAAAACAAGCGTCGAAAGCAAGACAAGTCGTATAGCTTAAAGAACCTATGTTAAAGTCGATCGTTCTTGTTTTACACGAGAAAACCAACAAAGATTTAGTCGTAAAACTTCGATGATACAATCAAGAAGAACCGAGAGACATTAGGTCTGTAGCTAAGATGACACGACCATACGAAAGTATACGGAAGAAACGGGAAGTAATCTAAGTTTGGACAGGCCGAACACTACAAGAAATATAGGTATTGGTAGCAGTTCGCGGTAGCACGAATTCACGAACTGCTATTAAAAGTGTCAAAATTAGAGGTCATAATCTATCATAGCATTAAAATTTCGCTAAGGAATATTTTTCATTAAGCGGGAATCCAAAACCCAATGTTATGGCTGAAATATTATTTTAGAGCCAAAAACACTTCGCCAAATTTCACTTGGCACCAAAATATTTCATTTTCTGGTCTGCTGTTATCTCATTGTCTCTTTCTTATCCGAGGTTGGAAAATATATTTCTTCACCCTAGGGAAAAAAAAACAAAGCAGTCTCAGATTGATTCGATTCTTCAGATTCTCAGACTCAATTAGCTAAACCATCTCTTCAAACTTGTCCAGATTGTTAGAACTCGAGTAATATCGGAACGAGGTGTCGCTAATCGAAGACCGCTGGATCCATCTCCGTGTACAAATCTCCGGTGAGCAACCTCTTCAAAAGTGTTGGATTCGGGTCTCGTCCCTAACCCGACCCGGCTTCTTCTGCAATCGCTCAAGGACCAGACGGTGATGTTCCATCTCCAGATCTGCAATTGGCGCTGGTTTCTTCTGGGGAGCAAAATTGGCATACCAGAGGGTTCCAGATAGTTGAATCCAGGTGTTAGCTTTATTCTGAAAGATCTAGACTTTCTATAAGCTCACATGTTAATTTGGTTATAGATTCACTTCATGCTCAATCAATAAGCTCTGTTGTTTTGCTGTTTGGTTTTCAAAAGATTTTGTTTTGGTATTGTTGTCTTATGGTAAAACGTGTTCTTTGTCATGTTGGAACTACGTGGAAGCAATCTGATATGGTTCTTCTTCTCTTCTTATCTTCTTGGTATTGCTAGAGTCTGCTGTTGAACCTCGTGGCTTGTAAGATGAAGGCCACTGGCACTGACTTTGCGCTCTATGTGCTCAAGAAAGAAGCAGAGTGCTGAGAGTTCGTTATTGTTTGCAGATATCATTACGACATAGAGTATTCATTTATTCATTTCCCATGTATGAAAAATCTCCAAATTTTGTCTCTTTTTGTTGTTAGTCGTGTTAAGATTGCTGATTTTTGATGTTAGGGAGCGTAAAGGAATCTTAGAAAGCTGCTCGGTTCATTGATGATGTAGTGCTGGATCTTGAGACTATGAACTTCAGAGTTCTAAGCAGGACAGATAGATAGATACAAGATCAGAGAAGTCGAGGTTGTTGTTCTTTCATTCTCATTCACTCACATTCACTGTTTTAAAAACCTGTTCTTTGTTTTTAAAGTTGTGAACTATTGAATGTTCTTAAACAGTCTTATTATATATATCTCTGTTTTAAATTTTTAATAATATGTTCTCTGTAATTTAAATCTGTGAACTATGAGTGTTCTGAAACAGCCTTATTATGTGGTGGAGACTACAATGTCAGGGGGAACTGGGTTCGACTTCTATGGTGCTTCCAGGTCTTTCAATGTTTTAGCTGAGTACCTCTTTGGTAAGGTAGTGTATCAATACAAGCACTTCCATTTCGGAATATTTATTTCGCTGAGTCTCTGTTTGATTTGGGTACTTTTGTTTTGGACAGAACACAGTAAATGAGAAAATGGAGATGACAACTCCTGTTGTTACTCGTGTACATGTAGTTTGTCTCAGATTATGATGAATGGTACATTGCTCTGTTTCTATCTGTAAGGTTCTGAGAACTAATGTTTAGTGAAGCAGTCTTATTCAAAGACACCTTTGTTACAAGTATCTTTACCGTTTTTGCAGGTCATCACACAAGAAGATGAGAACGGAAACGTCGAACTTAAGTGTCCCGAGGTGGAGACAGTGTTTGGCTTTGTTGTATCTTATATCAGCATAGAGATCTCTCTTTGTGTGCTTTGTATGTGTTGAAATTATTTTTGACGTTGCATGTGGCGTTAGGTGTTCAACTCTTCTGAGTTATGTTCTTGTTCGTATGAACTTGAGTGGTTTTATTGGTGTTTTGAGTGGTTGTATGTATTTTGGATAAATTATGTTATTAAAAATTATGTATTTTTGGATAATTTTTGGATATAAAAGTTATATATAAATCTAATGAAATACCATTACAAAATGTTACAAAACAATATACTAATAGGAAATGTTAACCTTAAATAAATTAGAAAAAAATAAAAATATTGTTTTTACCTCAAAATCTAAACCCTAAACATACCCTAAATTCCAACAACCAACACTTATAATAATTTTCAAAATTAAGATTTGAAATTTTCATAATTTTTTAATTTTATAACTTTATAACTTTATAATTTATTGTTTAAATTCTTAACTATAAAACTTAACTCCAAAACATAACTATAAAACTTAACTCCAAAACACTAAATATGTTTTAATCCCTAAAACTTTTCTTTTAACACCATAAACTATAATCTTAAAATTAATCTCAAAATTTAATTTCCTTAATCTTAAATCACAACTTACAAAACATAAAACTTAAATCTTCAACCAAACTATATACCCTAAACCCTAAACTCTAACTCCAAACACAAACCATATCTCCACTAAATAAAAAGAATAAATCTAATAATTTCAAATAATATAATTCCAACATCCAATACTTACAATAAACTTCAAAAAAAACATTTGTAGAAATTATATGTAGACTATATAATCTGGATATACAACGCCCAGACCCTAAACTTAATCAGGTTTTTTACAAGAAACCCCAACCCTAAATTGAGTCTAATTTCAAACACAAACATAAGCTACACATATAATCTTTTCAAACTTCAATTTTAAACAAACCTCAAACTCCAAACTCCAAACACCATACCTATATCACATAAAGCTTTACTTTTCAAATTAATTTTTCAGTTCTAGTTTTAAAATTTTGATATCAAACCTTTGACCCTAACTTAAACCTTACATACAAAGTTAAACCTTATATACAAAGTCATAAATCTAATTTAAAATTTATTATTTTAATATATCACACAACCAAAAAATCAAATAATAAATTTATATTTCGAATTTTAAATTACGCTATCAAATTACTTAAAGTTTAAATAATTTTTATGATAACTATAAATAAATAGAAAGATAATCTGTGTAGTTTTTTTTAGAACCATTGATTTTGATTTCGATCAAAGGCCCAAAATCATTTTGTCTATCTATCCACGCACTTTCTTCCTATTGGTCAATTTGTTTATGGCATGGATCAAAACAAATCAATGGTTCACAACCATTCATTAACTCCCATCCAACGGTTCACAACACATTTATTATTATTTTTTTTCTTCTTCCTCCTTCTCTCGTTTCTTGTTTCTGAGATCTCTCCTCTCTCACATCCACAACATTGCATCTCTTTTTTTTTTTTCAATTGTTCGTCGGAAATCAAAAGCCCTGGTTTCAGAGATTTGAAGGTGATATGGCTAAACTTTTTAGTCCGTGATTTGGATTCTTCATCAGAGTTTCATATTCTTTCTAAAGAGGTTTCTCTGAATCTGTCTTGTATTTATGATGTGAAGTGCCAAATTCGAACTGTCCTCCTGTCTGAAATTGTTGATGAAAGTTTGAATCTTTTTCTGTTATTTTTTTTTGAAAACTGGGTTTCAAAATAACCAGGAGATGAAGAAGATGAAGAACGACGGGAGATGGAGAGAAGAAGCGGATGCAGAGGCACAAGCAATGATAGATGTGGTGGAGCCGAGCAAGAAGAAGAAGAAGAAAGCGGAGAAGGAGAGCAGACAGAGCAGATCGAACGGTGGTGGTCGTGGCTGGTGGTCTCGTCAACGAGGAGTGCGGCGGAGTTTGACGATGGTTTAGTTAGGTTTAGTTAGGGTTCGTTAGGTTTGGTTAGGGTTAGTTAATAAACCGGATTTGTATGTAAACCGGTTTTTGTAATAAACCAACACATTTGTGAACCAAAATTTTAATAATAAATAATTTTATAATTTTATTCAAAAACAAATTATATTAAAATTTAAATTTAATTTTAAATGTGGATTAAAATTAATTAACTTATAATTTTAATTAATAATTATGAATTTAAAAATATAAATGAAAAATAATAACATAGCATTATATATATGTCATTATAACATATTTTACAGCTTTACAAAAACGTCATGAAAAAATACATTATAGCATTAAACTAATGCTATAAAAACTCTAATCAAGAGCAGATATTTAACGCTATAATATCTTTATTTATTATAGCACACCGAAAAACGCTACGATATAGGGGGGGTCTACCATAGCTATGGCTGTCATAGCGTAAGTGTTTTCGCTACGAAAACGATACGGTGGCGTTTTTACGGTGCTACCAATACTGATATTTCTTGTAGTGGAACGACAAAGAATCCACATTGAAACTTCAAAGAGCCCGTTCTCTCAAACCGTGAGGATCCAGAAAACTAACAAGATATCAAATCGAAGCCCTCGCCGAGACGCACGTGCTGGTCCTGGCCGCTGGGCGGCTAGCCCCCGTGCTGGCCATAGCCACCGGCGGCTAGCGCCCGTGCTGGTCGTGGCCACCGGCGGCTAGCGCCCGTGCTGGCCGTGGCCGCCGGGCGGCTAGCCCCCGTCCTGGCCTTAGCCGCCACTGGCTAGCGTCCGTGCTGGCCGTGGCCGCCGGGCGGCTAGCCCCCGTGCTGGCCGTAGCCGCCGGCGCCTAGCGCCCGTGCTGGCCATGGCCGCCGGGCGGCAAGCCCCGTGCTGGCTTGGATCATCGGGCGACAAGCTTCCGTGCATAAGTTCTAGGCCCCGGCCGTCAGAAGTCTGTACTTTGCGTCTTTCCAAAGTTTTCGCGGAACGAATCGTTGAGATTCCGCGTACAAAACTCACGTTCTTACTCCAAACTAAGATGGTCGGAAACACTTCGGAAACTCGTAAGATATCAACGAAAGGAAGATCTTAAATTCTTCGTACGAAACAGTGACGGTTATCTTAAGACACCACTCATCTCAGCTCTACGAAGGATTGAAGATCTTCCGAAGAAATCGTAGAAAACAACGGAAGTCCTAGAGACGGCCCGAAAGGGACCAAACGCGATCGGACAGTCCGTTTACGATTATCTGAGATAGATACGACGATTTACGTTTATCTTTACATAACAAGATAAATGCTAAATTTCCAGAAGGATAAATGTCAAGTTTCCCGAAGATAAATGTCAAGTTTCCCGATAAACATGAAGGCCGACGAAAATGGAAAAAGCCCGCTTCGCGGCCCAAAAGGAGAATAGACCGTCATAAGAAGGAGTATATAAAGGAGCTTTGGGAGAGAAGGAAAGGCAGAGCACAAAAAATCCTAGAGAGACTTAGAGAGCAGATCCGAGATTTTAGACTGAGAGAACTTAGAACTTAGGTGGTCAGACTAGCAAGGCATGACCTAGGACGTCTGGCCTCTCGTTCTACCTTCATCTTGTCCGCAGACTTCTGTTCCTTCGCAAGAATCTGACAATCCCTTTACTCAGAGTTCCGCACATAGAAACCCTAGGCGTTATTCTCGACACGCCCGTTTCTATGACAAACACTCGTTATACATATGAGTAGGAAGACCAAAATACTTAAAATATATAGTATAATAGTGTATATAAAGCTTAATCCGAAAATCTTGTTTTTAGAAATGGTAGAATTTGAGGTGCAAGGCGTTCCAGCAGTTGGGTTGCACCTTGCCTTTGTTGTCTTGCAGCTTATAGGCTCCTGCCCCTTGCACCCCTATTACCTGATGGGGCCCCTCCCATCCATGGGTGAGTTTTCCGGCTGATTTGTCTCTCGTATGGTTGCAGACTCGCCTTAGGACCCAATCTCCTTCTTTGAAGGTTCTGGATCTTACCTTCTTGTTGTAACTCTTGGCTACTTTTATTTGGTATGATGCGTTCCTTAGGCGGGCTGCTTCCTTTTCTCATCTAGTAGGTCTAGACTTAGGTACATCAGCTCGTCATTCTCTTTGGAGTTAGGATGTTTGAGATTGTGGTTTTGACGTGCACCTCGGTGGGTATTGCTGATTCAGTGCCATAGACGAGTGAGAAAGGGGTTTCTTGGGTAGCCGTCTTCGGAGTTGTCCGATTGTGGGAACCAAAATTCGCACTGTCGATTTTAGTTAAGTAAGAACGTAGGAAAACTAAGTTGACCTAGCTTTCCCCGAGGATCCCGGCTATCCGCTGGGCCACGCACGACAAAGTTAATACAGGCTAAGTTTAGGAATAAATGCGTAAAAGAGAGCAAAAGAAAGAATCTTATTTCCAAATTCGCGGAGAGCGTTTGAACAACAGGTCGAGATCTCGGCCGCAAGAGCTGTCGATCGTCGCTAGTCTCAAAACCTAGATCTAACCTAGTTGAGTCGCAGCTTGCTAAAAAGGAAATAAAAGCCTAAGTTCTAAGTTGATCTAGAGTGGTTTCTTTCTTCTGATTTCGGATCCCCCTTCCTCTGCTCCTAGGCTTGCTTATATACTCCCATATGACGGTCTATTCTTGATGGGCTGAGTCTGCCGCGAGCTGGGCTTTTTCCATTTTCGTCGGCCTTCATGTTTATCGGGAAAGTTAACATTTATCCTTTCGGAAATTTAACATTTATCCTTTTGGAAGTTTAACATTTATCTTGTTATGTAAAGATAATTGTAAACCGTTGTATCTATCTTTTAGAAAATCGTAAATGGGCCTTCCGGTCGGATTTGGTCCCTCTCGGGCCGTCTTCCGGACTTCCATTGTTTTCTACGATTTCTTTGAAAGAATACTCCTACTTGGATGTCAAGTCTTTCGGAAGATCTTCGATCCATTGCTGAGGCAAATGGTGTTTTAAGATAACCATCACCGTTTTATACGAAGTCCTTCCGTCCGTTGACGTCTTACGGGTTCTTCGAAGTCTTGGAGCAGAAAAGGGAGTTTTGTTTGCGGGATTTCGGAAAGTCGCAAACACGGATTTCTGGTGACCCGGGGGCCTAGAACTTACGCACGAAGACTAGCCGCCCGACGACCCGAGCCAGCACGGGGCTAGCCGCCCGGCGACCGTGGCCAGTACGGGCGCTAGCTGCCGGCGGCTACAGCCAGCACGGGGGCTAGCCGCCCGGCGGCCACGACCAGCACATGCGCTAGCCGCCGGCGGCTACAGCCAGCACGGGGGCTAGCCGCCTGGCGGCCACGGCCAGCACGGGCGCTAGCCGGCGGCGTCTACGGCCAGCACGGGGGCTAGCCGCCCGGCGGCAACGGCCAGCACGGGCGCTAGCCGCCGGCGGCTACGGCCAGCATGGGGGCTAGCCGCCCGGCGCCCATGGCCACCACGGGCGCTAGCCGCCTGGCGGCCACGGCCAGCACGGGCACTAGCCGCCGGCGGCTACGGCCAGCACGGGGGCTAGCCGCCCGGCGGCCACGGCCAGCACGGGGTCGGCTGCTCGGTTCCTTCGGCTCGTGCGTGTTTTCGCGTTCTTTTTGGCTTTCCGGAGGTTTTTTCGTGTGGAAAATGTTCCTAGCCGTTGGTTTCGAGATGATTAATCTCGCATCTTAATATCTTTCCAAGGTTTCTCGATTAACATTTAGTCTCTCGAGGTTGCTCTGATGTCTTTCACGTTTTCCCGAAACTTTCGGACATCGATTTCTTCTTGACCGATTTTGACCCCAACAGTTAGCCCCCCAGCTAGCTAGGAGCTGTAGGGTTCATAGGTCCTAGCTTGCGGTATGATTTGCGAGGAAAGTATGGAGACAGAATCGTGTCGAAGGTCGGGGTGAATAGTTAAATTCTTGCCTATAAAGACATGTGAATTCTTTACCATTCTTATTTCACCCAAGAATCTTAAGTTAATCTCTCTCTTGCAAATTCTCTCTTTACTTTAAGAAAAGAATGACTTCAAGATCAAAATCCTCTAGGAGACAATCTCAATCGTCTTCGGATAGTTTCCATGCCGAGGAGGAGGTTCCGAAACCCGAGGTCGAAGAGATCGATAGGAGCGCGTATTGCGACGCCATTTTCGGTTCTGATGCTCCCCTTCCCGTGATCCCGATCCCCCGGCGACCTCTGAGGGTGCGTAAGGAAACTGACTCGCCGAGCGAAGTATCCCCCGAATATCTCGGAACTCTTCGAGAGTTCTACGAGGTTCCGAAGGGATTCATGTTTCGCATTCCTCGTGGGAATGAGAGTTCGGAGCATCCTCCGAAGGGTTACTTTACTTGCTACGAGGCGTTCCTGACGCAATGCCGTCTGTGGTTCCCAATCCCAGGGGTCATTGTTCAGGCTCTCGACCGTTTCGGAATCGTAATCAGCCAGCTGAACGTGCCGGCTTTGGAGAGCTGGCTTGGCGTTGTGATTTTGAGTTACGAGTTAGGGATGAACCTTAGCCCCGCTGACTTCGAAGGGTTGTGGAACTCCAAATCGACGAGCATCAATGGAGTATACTCCATGAAGGCGAGGACCGATTTTTCAGTAATCCATGGAGTCACCTCGCACGCCAAGGATTACGTTGACCGTTTCTTTTTTGTGAGGATAGATGGAAGTCTGTCGAGGAAGCCTTTCTCCACCTATTCCCAACGGACTGGTTGTACCAACGAGGTAAGATTGTCGCATCCCTTTTCTTAGTATCCGAAAAGCGAGTACTGAACGTGTGTTTTTTTTTGTTCAGAGAACAGGTGTCTCACGCATGTTCCTTCCAATCTTTCGACCAAGAGAGACATTTTTAGGACAAGGCCTTGTTCCTGGAATTCTTTTACTCTTGACCGGATTCGTGGGGCGGTCGCGCTTCACCGATCGCGAGGCGGTTCGCGGCCCTATGTCAATGACGGATCCTACGTTTTTGCTCCTTCAAGGCGGAGGCGGAGATCTCGGAAGGATAAAGGGATTGCTTTCGAGGACTCGTCGGGAAATGGTGAGCTGCCGAGATACAATCTTGACTTCACTATAGGGAATCAGGGTGTTCCTCCCCCGGGTGACTTCTTAGATGAGCTCCCTCCGGCGTTTTCCCGTGACGAGTCTTTGGTCAACGAGGAGAGGGACAAGGTGACTGCGGAGGGTGCTCGCTTGGTCAACGAGGTTTGTTTTCGAATCTTGAGTAAATCCCCTTTTCTTTTTATTTGACCTTGACTTCTTTGCAGGCCGTGAGAGTGTGGAACGCATCGATCGATGGAAGTTTCCGCACTGCCCGGCTGCCCCATTTCAAAGCGGAGGAAACTGAAAGGGAATTCGCCAAGTATCGCTTGAAGGTGGAGGAGCAAAACCGCCGGCAAGCTGAGGTCCATGCTCGAGCCCTCGTTCGTGCAGAAAGGAGCGGGCAGAGAAGGGCTGCCGCCGAGTTGAACCGAAGGGCCGAAATTTTCTCTACCGAATTGGAGGCGTACAAAGAGGCTCAAGACTTTGTAGGCGATTTTCGCGAATGTCGTGGTTCGGTCGGTACTCTTCACAAGATGCAGCGTGAGGGTTTCTCTCTTTCCGGCAAACTTGCTGCGATGGATGGCTCGATGAGAATATGTGCTAACGCCGAATCCTTTGTTCCTCCGATCGAAGGGAGAATTCGAGATTTGTGGAATCCTATCCAAGTCTCGGAAGATACGGCGGATGCGGGCGCGGGTTTGAATGCGGGCAACGGAGGTGAAGAGGTCGACCAGCCCGACTCCTCTTTTGGAATATCTCTAACCGACTGTTATGCATTCGATTACAATTTATGATAGGCCGAGTGCGGCTGTTTGTATGTATGTGTTGCGACCATTAGGAGGTCGCATGACTTTTTTTTTTCGGGATTGGCCGTTGGTGGCTTTTGAATCCCTGCCATGAATGCTTTTATGAATTATGCGTTTGAATACGTGTAGTCACTTCGTATTCAAGCTCTTTTTTTTGTCGCTTGATCCGTAGGTTACTTTGCAGCGAACGTTAGGTTTGTAAGCGATAAGACGCAAGTTTTGGAATCTCGTATCTGGATACTTATGCCTATGAAATGGTAGAATTTGAGGTGCAAGGCGTTCCAGGAGTTGGGTTGGACCTTGCCTTTACTGTCTTGCAGTTTGTAGGCTCCTGCCCCTTGCACCCCTATTACATGATAAGGCCCCTCCCATCCGGGGGCTAGTTTTCCGGCTGATTTGTCCCTCGTGTGGTGGCAGAATCGCCTTAGGACCCAGTCTCCTTCTTGGAAGGTTCTGGATCTCACCTTCTTATTGTAACTCTTGGCTACTTTGATTTGGTACGATGCGTTCCTAAGGCGGGTTGCTTCTCTTTTTTCGTCTAGTAGGTCTAGACCATCAGCTTGTCATTCTCTTTTGGAGTTAGGATGTTGGAGATCGTGGTCTTAACGTGCACCTCGGTGGGTATCGCTGATTCGGTGCTGTAGACAAGTGAGGAAAAGGTTTCTTGGGTAGCCGTCTTCGGAGTTGTCCCATAGGCCCAGAGAACTTCGTGTAACTCCTCTGCCCATCGCCCATGAGCCTTCTCCAAGCGCTTCTTGAGCATGTTTACCACCGTTTTGTTGGTTGATTCAGCCTACCCGTTCGATTGGGATGTCGTGGTGCTGAATATGTGATTTTGATGTCCCATTCTTTGCAGAAGTCTTGGAAGTCGTTGCTGGTAAATTGGGGTCCATTGTCGGTAACAATCTCCTAAGGTGCTCCGAAGCGGGTGATTATGTTCGTCCAGATGAATTTTCTGATCTGGAGATCTTTGATTTTCGTCAAGGCTTTGGCTTCTACCCATTTCGTAAAGTAGTCACTCATTACTAGGAGAAAGACCTTTTGCCCCGGCGCCATAGAAAATTTTCCTACGATGTCCATGCCCCATTTACGAAATGGCCAAGGGGAGCTTAGGGATTTGAGGTTCTCCGGTGGTAAATTGGAGATTGGAGCGTGTTTCTGGCATTGGCTGCACGTCTTAGCCTGTTTGAGGGAGTCCTTCACCATTGTGGGCCAGTAATAGCCGGCCATTCTTGCTCTGAGAACTAGACTCTTTCCACTGGAGTGGGAGCCACATTCCCTTTCATGGAGCTCTTCTAGTATTCGTGCGGCTTCTCTAGGGGTTAGACATCGTAGGTAGGGTCCTGAGAATGATCTCCTATATAGCTTTCCTTCTGAGATGCAGTATCTGGCTGCTTGTCTCTTGATCTTGCGGCTCTCATCTCGATATTCGGGTAGGACGTCGTTCCTGAGGTAGTTGGTAATGGGATTCATCCAGGTTTCCCCTTTGTCTACTACTGTGACTTCCTCTGGTTCTGCCTCTTTTTCGGTTGCTGGCCATTGTAGGACTAATAAGGGAATACTCATGTGCTCCTTAGTTTCCAGGGCGGAACCTAGGTTTGCTAAAGCATCGGCTTGGGAGTTTTGTTCTCTAGGAATATGAGTAAGTTTGCAGTTTTCAAATTGGTCAAGTAGGCGTTTGGCTACCGATAGGTATCTGATCATGCTTGGTCCTTGGCTTGGTAATCTCCTTGTACTTGGCTGATGATGAGCTGTGAGTCGCTGAAGACTTGGATGTCCTCTACTCCCATTTCTTTAGCTAACGCCAGACCTGCTATCAGGGCTTCGTATTCGGCTTCGTTGTTGGTTGCTTTGAAGTTGCAACGTACGGCTCTCGAGACTGACTCTCCTGTGGCGGAAGTTAGGACCAATCCCACTCCTGCACCTCTCACGTTGCTGGAACCATCAACATGTAGGGTCCATTGGCCTTTCTCCGCCTCCTTTCCACGGAGCGTAGCTTCTAGATCGAGGTCTAGAAGCATGGAGGGGGAGAATTCAGCCACGAAGTCAGCAAGAACCTGGGATTTGATGGCGGTAGCTGGGCGGAAGACCATATCATATTCTCCCAATTCTATTGCCCATTTTGCTAATCGTCCTGACATCTCGGGTTTATGAAGGACCGCTTTGATGGGAAACGAAGTGACTACCACGACTTGATGAGCATGGAAGTAGGGGCGTAATTTCCGAGCGCTACGACTAGGGCGAGGGCTAGCTTCTCTAGGCTGTAGCGAGTCTCTGCGTCTAGCATAGACTTGCTAACGTAGTATATAGGGTGTTGTTTCCTCCCTTCTTCTCTTACGAGTACCGCACTAACCGCGTGCTCAGATACGGCTAGGTAGAGCAACAAGACCTCTTCTTCCAGGGGTTTGGATAAGAGTGGTGGAGTAGTGAGATAGGCCTTGAGGTCAGATAATGCAGTCTCGCACTTTTCTGTCCATTTGAAGTCCTAAGGATTCTTTAATGTTTCAAAGAAAGCGTGGGACTTGTCGGAGAGCCTGGAGATGAATCTGCTGAGGGCTGCCATTCTTCCTGTTAGTTTTTGAACCTCCTTGACGTTGCGAGGGGAAGGTATCGCCTGTGTGGGAACCGAAATTCGCACTGTCGATTTTGATTAAGTAAATCGGAGGAAAGCTAAGTAAACTTAACTTTCCCTGAAGGTCTGGATCCTCTGCGACAACCAACGACAAGTGATCAAATAAATGCGGAAAGGTTTTATTAAGATTTGAGACTGGACCTTAAGGAAGGCTGCCTACGTACCCCTTTCGAGGATCAAGTCGGACGTAGTTCAGTTGGAAGGGTTTGAACAAGAGATCGAACTGCCTGGCGGAGATCATCTAGTATGAGCGTTAGTCAAAGAAATGGGCATGTCGAGAATAATGCCTAGGGTTTCTATGTGCGGAACTCAAAGTAAAAGGATTGTTAGATCCTTCCGCGAGAAATAAGGGTCTGCGGACAAGATGAGAATAGAACGAGAGGCGGCCAGACGTTCTAGGTCCTGCCTTGCTAGTCTACCGCCCCAATTCTAAGTTCTTAAGCTAACATGAGCTCTCTAGGTCTCCAATCTCGGATTTGCTTTCTCTCTAGGGTTTTTGTGCTCTTAATGATTTTCGCTGTGGGAACCGAAATTCGCACTGTCGATTTTGATAAGTAAAAACGGAGGAAAGCCAAGTTAACCCAACTTTCCCTGAAGGCCTAGATTCTCTGCGACAGCCAACGACAAGTGACCGAACAAGTGCGGAAGATATGGAAAGATAAAAAAAGACGAAAATCGTACAAAAAGGGTTTTGTTAAGAGTTGGCGCCTAGAGGCAGCACAGGCGCTAGGCGCCCGGCGCCTAGAGGCAGCACGGACGCTAGGCGCCCGGCGCCTAGAGGAAGCACGTGCGTCTCGGCGAGGGCTTCAATTTGATATCTTACTCGTTTTCTGGGTCCTCACGGTTTGAGAGAACGGGCTCTTTGAAGTTTCAAGGCGGATTCTTTGTCGTTCGGCCTGTCCAAACTTAGATTACTTCCCGTTTCTTCCGTATAATTTCGTATGGTTGTGTCATCTTAGCTACGTACCTAATGTCTCTCGGTTCTTCTTGATTGTATCATCGAAGTTTTACGACTAAATCTTATTTGGTTTTCTCGTAAAGTTTATCGTGTAAATCAAGAACGATCGACTTTAACATAGGTTCGTTAAGCTATACGACTTGTCTTGCTCTCGACGCTTGTTTTATGGAAAGTCCGCGCATGATAAATAGTTTTAGCCGTTGATTTCGAGAGAATCGTTTTTGACCCCAACAGTTAGCCCCCCCAGCCTGTAAGACGCGGAGACGATCTTGTGGGCGGAAGATTATGAGTTGAAAGTCGAAATTTGTGGCTAAGAATATTTCATTGCGGACATCCTCATCACCTTTGATTGGCGATCTTGAGCGTGACGTCGGAAAGACCGTGAGTTCGTTGCTCAATGTGAAGAAAGAGAAGAACATATGTCCTCGAAAGTCCGTCGTCTTCAAGAGAAGATTCAGAGTCTTGAGGATACGGGGACTCGCAAGTTTGACGGAGAGGACTTCGACTCGATTCTCGCTGGTCTGAAACCCGTGTGTACCCTTGTCCCGGATTCGGAGGTTTCGGAGGACCAGGACTACGCAGTCAAGGATCGTGAAGCCGGCGCATATGAAACATGCAGTGGTGGTGCGACCAATGGAGGCGGCGGTGAGACCGTTCCTACTTTGGGTGAGTTTTGAGGATGAAGGTGATGCTCCGAGGAGCGTCTAGGTTTATCAATCCTTTCAGAGATTTTTATTTTGATTGTGTTTCGGCCGTTAAGAGGCCATGATGTACATTTGTGGGACTGGCCGTTGGTGGCTTCGAATCCCGGCCTTTTTCAGGGCATCTGTTGAACTCTGCGGCTCAATCTTTATAAAATATTAATGTTGCGTTTTCAGAACTTCTGTTTATCGAAGTTAGAGGGACAGGGTGTGAGTTGTCGTCTCATTCCTGTCTCCCTGATGATCACCGTATCCGTCGTTTGTACAAAGCGAGATTTTCCTGCGGTTTACGATTTACGTGAAAATTCGTGGAAACGTACAGACTTGAGTGAAGAGACAAGTTTTGGGATCTCGCGTCGTTGACGCTTTGCCTATGAGATGTTAAGATACCAGCAAGGCTGGGTTTAGGGCAAGACCTAGGTTTACTCTCAGACTGAGGCTGTGCGATGACAAATCGGCTTTCGTTTTGCCTGTTTGTGATTTTAACCTGATTTGTACCGTTTTAAAATCCGCGAAGTGGTAACGGCTTATATGATTTGTCTGGGCACGAATCGAGCTACTTCCTTTACGAAGTGCTGAACCAAATTTGGATTTTTGTATAGCGCGCTATGGGATCCTTGTCGGATGTAAAAGAGCCTACCCTTAGGTAGCTTGTTTGTTTAGGACGTTAGAGTTCGTTTGTTGTGATCAGCAACAACGATATGATGCCGTTGAGAAGGTGTATGAAGGTTTTAATCGAAAAACGAATGTTCAGGCACGAAGCGACGTCTCGCAGTGCTTTGATGTTTGTTTTTCTTATGCCATAAAGGACTATGGGCTTTTAGAAATCGTGGAATGTTTCCGGGCGATAGTTTATGATTTATTTGGTGGATACTGGATCCATTGTTGAGGCCGTTCAGCGATTGGCGAATTTGTTTGCGAAGAGTTTCGAAAATTTGGTTTCTGTGTTTGTAAAGAGTTTCGAAGATGCGGTTTCTTCAAAATCGTGGGAGTATATGAGTATACGCATTTCAAATGCGTACAAGTCAATTTTCCCTTGTGCCGCATTTCAAATGTTCGCGGGCTTGGAGATGTTTTGCGAATGTCCGTAGTCAGAAACTGTTGTTTCAGTTTGGACGTGCAAGTTAAAAAATTTTGATCGAGGAATTAGGACCAGGGGTCGCGTATATTTGACCCAGGGAGAAGCGTCTACCTTTGCTTTGTTTCGCGAAGTGTTGGCCTTCCAGGATTTTAAGGACGACTCGTATAACTCTTGGAGCTTTGTCACGAGTGTTTCTTTTCATGCTTTGTTTACGGGGCGTATAGAACTTAATCAGTCGATGTTAAGTTCAAATTTTTCCGTAAACCGTATGGCTGTTCGGACTGAATTTATTGCGAGAAATTCATCGCATGATTTCCGCTTTTGGGCTATGCGGCAGAGTTGCTCGCGTAAATGGTCACTTGGAGTTTTATGACAAATCGTGGATTATCGTTTGGCCCTTAAGTGATTGGAGCGGCGATCGTTCAGCTGTTTTGTCTTGGCGTGAAGGCTGTATTCAGCCGTTTAACCAAGGAGTTGGTAAACAATCAGACTGCGATCCTTTCGCATTAAGGTCATATTGGTTCACGATTGTCCTTAATGGTGATGCCGAATTCAGGTCCGGACATTATGGAAAGACGTCGTTGGCCGAGGGGCGAATAGATTTCGTCGAGATAGACATGCCAATCATAGCGGAGTTTTCCAAGTTATGGGTGATGGCTTTTTGAAACGATTTTCCACTTTAGGTTTCAGTTATACGACATATGCTTCGTATAAAGTTTCCTTTGGTCGCATGAAAATTGTTTCATTTTATCTGAGGAAATAAAGTTTAAGGAATCGACGAAGAACACGCTCGGATTCAGTTTTCGGTTATTTCCCGCTTGGACGTAATTTTCCGTATTGCGATGTCGTTTTGCATGAGACCGATCTTGTTTTTCCTTATGCTGTTTTTGTGTAACATGTTCTTGTTATACGAAAGTAATGGATGACCGGTTTCATGAAGATAGAAAATCGCAGATAGTCAAAGTAGTCTTGTTTCCGTGGTTTACACGGGAAACGTTTCCGCTTTGATTTCGTTTTTTGGCGAAAGTTGCTTCGGGTTACTCATGAAGTTTTACCGAAGGTTATTTTGTTAATTTTGTAGATCACCGTCGTGCTATTAGTCTGACGTTGTACGAGTTTCTTGTTGCGAGATTGCAACAAGAGACGGTGTAGAGTTTTCAAGACTATGTTTGTAACGGTTTGACCATGCCGTTATGCCGCTAGCGTTTCGGACGAATCTTAGAGTGCCATTTGCCTTTTGAAAGGAATTTTTTCTTTATGAAGTAGAATGAGTATGCCAAGGATGCGTGGCGATCGTTTTTTCGGTTTTTCGAGAGATTAGATCGGTCTGCATGTTCTGCGTAGACAGTCAAGGAACAATAGAACAAAACTGGAAGAAAATGCCCAAGACTTAGCTTGCTAGACTATCCACCTAGGTTCTAAGTTCCCTAAATTTTACGGCAGTTTACAAGACGTTCTCATTCCTATCCTACGAAAAGATTAAAACCTTGATAAAACTTTCAAAGTCGGTCGTACCTTAGTCTCATTGATTACTCGAGATTGCGTCACGTCCGTTCCTCTTTGTCTTTTAACGTTTCATTGTCAAAGGTCTTCGAAAAGTCTGACACTGAATCGAGAATCGATTTTTGATCAAACCCGAAGGAACAGTGCAGAATCGTTGAAGCAAAGGGAGGAGAAGTAGGCGAAACTCGAAGAAGGCTAAAGTGGGTAGACAAGTGAAAACGATTGGCAAGACGTCACTTGAGTGAGGCTTCTTGTTTTGTCAAGCTATGAGCGAACTGGTCAGGTCAAGAAGCTTACGATCTTGTTATACTTTACGAATGATGTTTCGTAAAATATTGTCGAGCTTTTATTTAACGAGAGTTATTCAACAAAATGTTGTCGAGTTAATTTTACGGAAACTGTTTCGTAAAATTGGTTTGGATAGTCGTTGGGTCAATCTTTACGAGGATTGACCATGCTTGACGAATGTTTTGTTGCCCAGCGACCAGCGCAGTATGGGTGCGTTAGCCGCCCGGCGCCTAGAGGCAGCACGGGCGTGCTAGCCGCCCAGCGCCTAGGGACAGCACGGGGGTGCTAGCCGCCCGGCGCCTAGGGACAGCACGGGGGTGCTAGCCGCCCGGCGCCTAGGGACAGCACGGGCGTGTTAGCCGCCCGGCGCCTAGGGACAGCACGGGCGTGCTAGCCGCCCGGCGCCTAGGGACAGCACGGGCGTGCTAGCCGCCCGGCGCCTAGGGACAGCACGGGCGTGCTAGCCGCCCGGCGCCTAGGGACAGCACGGGCGTGCTAGCCGCCCGGGACTGTGCTTCCTCGCGGGACCCGCCTGTTTTTCTCAGTTTTTTAGAGGTTTCTCGATCGACGCTTAGTCTCTCGAGGTTTCTTTAATTGTTTTTCCGAGACTTTCGGACATCGATTTCATCATGATCCCAGCAAGGAATTGTTTCTTAGAACGTTGTTGACTTTTTATTTTACGAGAGTTACTTCACAAAATGTTATCGAGGTAATTTTACGGAAACTGTTTTGTAAAATATTGTCGAGTTTAATCGTGAAAAAGCTGTCTCGTGAAATATTTCGAGAATTTATTTTACGAAAGGTGTTCCGTAAAATGTTATCGAATTTTAGCATTAAAAACGCTGCTTGGTAACCCGATCAGTCGTGCTTTCTGTTTCATGAGTAATTTGGGGTTTCTCCACGATTTCCAGGAGAACAAGTCTTTATTTTTCCGGGAAATTCTGAAAAAACATTTCCAGTCGAAACTCTGCTCGGTAATCAGACTGTCATATCATCCTTGGGCTCGATCCTACTCTAAAATCGTATGTGGGTCGTTTAGCCGTGATTCAGGCCCCTTTTGGGCCGTCTTGGGACTTAGACGTTTTTACGATTTTTCTTTAGAAAAAGCCGTTGATGTGACGCTGGGTTTTCGTAAAGGATTTTGATTTCCCGTACAGTTAAGGCAACTGGTGTTCAAGCTAACCATAGCCGTTGTATACGGCAGGCAAGAATCCGTCTCGACTACCAAGTCATTTTTTGAATTTTTCCGAGCGAGGGGGGTTGTGTCCATGGACCCGAGGACCGTGTTGCAGGAACTTGGACGGGGGCGCATGGTTTATAGGACCCAAACTCGGTCGGGATGGTCCGTTCTTTGGGATGTTTGTCCGTAAGATGATAATCTTATATAACCGTTTGCATAAGCGTTGGTCGTAGGAGCAGTCACTGCTGAATTTGTTTTACCAGCGTCGATGTGAGCTGCGAGTTTTCATATTTCCAGACATTGCTTTGATCAAGCATTTTGCGGCCGTAAGAGTAAGAGTAATCCGTCCCCCCCCTCCTTCTAGCGCCAAACTGTGGGAACCGAAATTTGCATTGTCGATTTTGATAAGTAAAAAACGGAGGAAAGCCAAGTTAACCCAACTTTCCCTGAAGGCCCGAATTCTCTGCGACAGCCAACGACAAGTGACCGAACAAGTGCGGAAGATATGGAAAGATAACAAAAGACGAAAATCGTACAAAAAGGGTTTTGTTAAGAGTTGGGACTGGACCTTAAGGAAGGCTGCCTACGTACCCCTTTCGAGGATCAAGTCGGACGTAGTTCAGTTAGAAAGATTTGAACAAGAGATCGAACTGCCTGGCGGAGTTCGTCTAGTATGAGCGTTTGTCATAGAAACGGGCATGTCGAGAATAACGCCTAGGGTTTCTATGTGCGGAACTCTGAGTAAAAGGATTGTTAGTTTCTTCCGAAGGAACAGAAGTCTGCGGACAAGATGAAGGTAGAACGAGAGGCGGCCAGACGTCCTAGGCCATGCCTTGCTAGTCTAACCACCTAAGTTCTAAGTTCCCTCATTCTAAAATCTCGGATCTGCTCTCTAAGTCTCTCAATGATTTTCGCTCTGCCCTTCCTTCTCTCCCAAAGCTCCTTTATATACTCCTTCTTTTGACGGTTGGGCCGCGAAGTGGGCTTTTTCCATTTTCGTCGGCCTTCATGTTTATCGGGAAACTTGACATTTATCTTCGGGAAACTTGACATTTATCCTTCTGGAAATTTAGCATTTATCTTGTTATGTAAAGATAAACGTAAATCGTCGTATATACCTCAGATAATCGTAAACAGACAGTCCGATCGCGTTTGGTCCCTTTCGGGCCGTCTCTAGGACTTTCGTTGTTTTCTACGATTTCTTCGGAAGATCTTCATTCCTTCGTAGAGTTGAGATGAGTGGTGTCTCAAGATAACCATCACTGTTTCGTATGAAGAATTTAAGATCTTCCTTCCCGTTGATATCTTACGAGTTTCCGAAGTGTTTCCGACGATCTTAGTTTGGAGTAAGAACGGGAGTTTTGTATGCGGAATCCCAATGATTCATTCCGCGAGGACTCGGGAAAGACTTGAAGTACAGATTAGTGACGGCCGGGGCCTGGAACTTGTGCACGAAAGATTGTCGCTCGCGGACCCGAGCCAGCACGGACGCTAGGCGCCCGGCGCCTAGAGGCAGCACGGGCGCTAGGCGCCCGGCGCCTAGAGGCAGCACGGGCGCTAGGCGCCCGGCGCCTAGAGGCAGCACGGACGCTAGGCGCCCAGCGCCTAGAGGCAGCACGGGCGTCTCGGCGAGGGCTTCGATTTGATATCTTACTCGTTTTCTGGGTCCTCACGGTTTGAGAGAACGGGCTCTTTGAAGTTTCAAGGCGGATTCTTTCTCGTTCGGCCTGTCCAAACTTAGATTACTTCCCGTTTCTTCCGTATAATTTCGTATGGTCGTGTCATCTTAGCTACGGACCTAATGTCTCTCGGTTCTTCTTGATTGTATCATCGAAGTTTTACTACTAAATCTTATTTGGTTTTCTCGTAAAGTTTATCGTGTAAATCAAGAACGATCGACTTTAACATAGGTTCTTTAAGCTATACGACTTGTCTTGCTCTCGACGCTTGTTTTATGGAAAGTCCGCGCATGATAAATAGTTTTAGCCGTTGATTTCGAGAGAACCGTTTTTGATCCCAACATTCGCTCTCCTTTCCTTCTCTCCCAAAGCTCCTTTATATACTCCTTCTTATGACGGTCTATTCTCCTTTTGGGCCGCGAAGCAGGCTTTTTCCATTTTCGTCGGCCTTCATGTTTATCGGGAAACTTGACATTTATCCTTCTGGAAATTTAGCATTTATCTTGTTATGTAAGGATAAACGTAAATCGTCGCATCTATCTCAGATAATCGTAAACAGACTGTCCGATCGCGTTTGGTCCTTTTCGGGCCGTCTTTAGGACTTCCATTGTTTTCTACGATTTCTTCGGAAGATCTTCATTCCTTCGTAGAGTTGAGATGAGTGGTTTCCCAAGATAACCATCACTGTTTCGTACGAAGAATTTAAGATCTTCCTTCCTGTTGATATCTTACGAGTTTCCGAAGTGTTTCCGACGATCTTAGTTTGGAGTAAGAACGAGAGTTTTGTACGCGGAATCTCAATGATTCATTCCGCGAGGACTCGGGAAAGACTCCAAGTACAGACTTCTGATTGCCGGGGCCTGGGACTTGTGCACGGAAGATTGTCGCTCCAAGACCCGAGCCAGCACGGGCGCTAGGCGCCCGGCGCCTAGAGGCAGCACGGGCGCTAGGCCCCCGGTGCCTAGAGGCAGCACGGGCGCTAGGCGCTCGGCGCCTAGAGGCAGCACGGGCGCTAGGCGCCCGGCGCCTAAAGGCAGCACGGGCGCTAGGCGCCCGGCGCCTAAAGGCAGCACGGGCGCTAGGCGCCCGGCGCCCAGAGGCAGCACGGGCGCTAGGCGCCCGGCGCCTACGGGCAGCACGGGCCCTAGGCGCCCGGTGCCTACGGGCAGCACGGGCCCTAGGCGCCCGGTGCCTACGGGCAGCACGGGCGCTAGGCACCCAGCGCCTACGGGCAGCATGGGCGCTAGGCGCCCGGCGCCTATGGGCAGCACGTGCGTCTCAGCGAGGGCTTCGATTTGATATCTTGCTCATTTTCTGGGTCCTCACGATTTGAGAGAACGGGCTCTTTGAAGTTTCAAGGCGGATTCTTTGTCGTTCGGCCTGTCCAAACTTAGATTACTTCCGTATACTTTCGTATGGTCGTGTCATCTTAGCTACGGACCTAATATCTCTCGGTTCTTCTTGATTGTATCATCGATGTTTTACGACTAAATCTTAGTTGGTTTTTCTCGTAATGTTTATCGTGTAAAATAAGAACGATCGACTTTAACATAGATTCTTAAGCTATACGACTTGTCTTGCTTTCGACGCTTGTTTTATGGAAAGTCCGCGCATGATAAATAGTTTTAGCCGTTGATTTTGAGAGAACCGTTTTTGACCCCAACAGTTAGCCCCCCAGCCTATAAATCGTGGAGACGATCTTGCGGGCGGAAGATTATGAGTTGAAAATCGAAATTTGTGGCTAAGAATATTTCATTGCGGACGTCCACATCACCTTTGATTGGCGATCTTGAACGTGACGTCGGAAAGACCGTGAGTTTGTTGCTGAATGTGAAGAAAGAGAAGAACATATGTCCTCGAAAGTTCGTCGTCTTCAATAGAAGATTAAGAGTCTTGAGGAGACGGGGACTCGCAAGTTTGACAGAGAGGACTTCGACTCGATTCTCGCTGGTTTGAAACCCGTGTGCACCCTTGTCCCGGATTCGGAGGGTTCGGAGGACCAGGACTACGTAGTCAAGGATCGTGAAGCCGGCGCATATGAGACATGCAGCGGTGGTGCGACCAATGGAGGCGACGGTGAGACCGTTCCTACTTTGGGTGAGTTATGAAGGTGATGCTCCGGGGAGCGTCTAGGTTTATCAATCCCTTCAGAGATTTTTATTTTGATTGTGTTTCGGCCGTTAAGAGGCCATGATGTACATTTGTGGGACTGGCCGTTGGTGGCTTCGAATCCCGGCCTTTTTCAGGGCATCTGTTGAACTCTGCGGCTCAATCTTTATAAAATATTAATGTTGCGTTTTCGGAACTTCTGTCTATCGAAGTTAGAGGCACAGGGTGTGAGTTGTCGTCTCATTCCTGCCTCCCTGATGATCACCGTATCCGTCGTTTGGACAAAGCGAGATTTTCCTGCGGTTTACAATTTACGCAAAAATTCGTGGAAACGTACAGACTTGAGTGAAGAGACAAGTTTTGGTATCTCGCGTCGTTGACGCTTTGCCTATGAGATGTTAAGATACCAGCAAGGCTGGGTTTAGGGCAAGACATAGGTTTACTCTCAGACTGAGGCTGTGCGATGACAAATCGGCTTTCGTTTTGCCTGTTTGTGATATTAACCTGATTCGTACCGTTTTAAAATCCACGAAGTGGTATCGGCTTATATGATTTGTCTGGGCACGAATCGATCTACTTCCTTTACGAAGTGCTGAACCAAATTTGGATTTTTTGTATAGCGCTCTATGGGATCCTTGTCGGATGTAAAAGAGCCTACCCTTAGGTGGCTTGTCTGTTTAGGACGTTAGAGTTCGTTTGTTGTGATCAGCAACAACGATATGATGCCGTTTAGAAGGTGTATGAGGGTTTTAATCGAAAAACGAATATTCAGGCACGAAGCGACGTCTCGCAGTGCTTTGAAGTTTGTTTTTCTTATGCCATAAAGGACTATGGGCTTTTAGAAATCGCGGAATGTTTCCGGGCGATAGTTTATGATTGATTTGGTGGATACTGGATCCATTGTTGAGGTCGATTAGCGATTGGCGAGTTTGTTTGCGAAAAGTTTTGAAAATTAGGTTTTTGTGTTTGTAAAGAGTTTCGAAAATCCGGTTTCTTCAAAAAACGTGGGATTATACAAGCATACACATTTCAAATGTGTACGAGTTAATTTTCCCTTGTGCCGCACTTCAAATGTTCGCGGGCTTGGACATGTTTTGCGAATGTCCGTAGTCAGAAACTGTTGTTTCAGTTTGGACGTGCAAGTTAAAAAATTTTGATCGAGGAATTAGGACCAGGGGTCGAAAGTTGATCGAGGAATTAGGACATGTTTCCGCTTTGATTTCGTCTTTTGGCGAAAGTTGCTTCGAATTACTCATGGAGTTTTAACGAAGGTTATTCCGTTAATTTTGTAGCTCACCGTCGTGCTATTAGTCTGAGGTTGTACGAATTTCTTGTCGCGAGATTGCAACAAGAGACGGTGTAGAGTTTTCAAGACTATGTTTGTTACGGTTTGACCACGCCGTTATGCCGCTAGCGTTTCGGACGAATCTTAGAGTGCCGTTTGCCTTTTGAAAGGAATTTTTTCTTTATGAAGTAGAATGAGTATGCCAAGGATGCGTGGCGATCGTTTTTCGGTTTTTCGAGAGATTAGATCGGTTTGCGCGTTCTGCCTAGAAAGTCAAGGAACAATAAAACGAAACTGGAAGAAAATTCCTAAGACTTAGCTTGCTAGACTATCCACCTAGGTTCTAAGTTCCCTAAATTTTATGGCAGTTTACAAGACGTTCTCATTCTTATCCTACAAAAAGATTAAAACTTTGATAAAACTTTCAAAGTCGGTCGTACCTTAGTCTTATTGATTACTCGAGATTGCGTCATGTCCGTTCCTCTTTGTCTTTTAACGTTTCATTGTCAAAGGTCTTCGAAAAGTCTGACACTGAATCGAGAATCGATTTTTGATGAAACCCGAAGGAACAGTGCAGAATCGTTGCAGAATCGTTGAAGCAAAGGGAGGAGAAGTAGGCGAAACTCGAAGAAGGCTAAGGTGGGTAGACAAGTGAAAACGATTGGCAAGATGCACTTGAGTGAGGCTTCTTGTTTCGTCAAGCTATGAGCGAACTGGTCAGGTCAAGAAACTTACGATCTTGTTATACTTTACGAATGATGTTTCGTAAAATATTGTCGAGCTTTTATTTAACAAGAGTTATTCAACAAATGTTGTCGAGTTAATTTTACGGAAACTGTTTCGTAAAATTGGTTTGGATAGTCATTGGGTCAATCTTTACGAGGATTGGCCGTGCTTGACGAATGTTTTGTTGCCCAGCGACCAGCGCAGCACGGGCGCATTAGCCGCCCGGCGCCTAGAGGCAGCACGGGCGTGCTAGCCGCCCGGCGCCTAGGGACAGCACGGGCGTGCTAGCCGCCCGGCGCCTAGGGACAGCACGGGGGTGCTAGCCGCCCGGGATTGTGCTTCCTCGCGGGACCTGCCTGTTTTTCTCGGTTTTTTAAAGGTTTCACGATCGACACTTAGTCTCTCGAGGTTTCTTTAATTGTTTTTCCGAGACTTTTGGACATCGATTTCATCATGATCCCAGCAAGGAATTGTTTCTCATAACGTTGTTGACGTTTTATTTTACGAGAGTTATTTCACAAAATGTTGTCGAGTTAATTTTACGAAACTGTTTTGTAAAATGTTGTCGAGTTTAATCATGCAAAAGCTGTCTCGTGAAATATTTTCGAGAATTTATTTTACGAAAGGTTTTCCGTAAAATGTTATCGAATTTTAGCATTAGAAACGCTGATTGGTAACCCGATCAGTCGTGCTTTCTGTTTGATGAGTAATCTAGGGTTTCTCCGCGATTTACAGGAGAACAAGTCTTTATTTTTCCGGGAAATTCTAAAAAACATTTATAGTCGAAAATCTACTCGGAAATCAGACCGTCATATCAGCCTTGGGCTCGATCCTACTCTAAAATCGTATGTGGGTCGTGTAGCCGTGATTCGGGCCCCTTTTGGGCCGTCTTGGGACTTAGACGTTTTTACGATTTTTCTTTAGAAAAAGCCGTTGATGTGACGCTGGTTTTTCCGAAAGGATTTCAATTCCCCGTATAGTTAAGGCAACTGGTGTTCAAGCTAACCATAGCCGTTTTATACGGCAGGCAGGAATCCGTCTCCACTACCAAGTCTTTTTATGAATTTTCCCGAAGTCTTTCTTTGATAATCCCAAACGAGGGGGGTTGTGTCCATGGACCCGGGGACCGTGTTGCAGGAACTTGGACGGGGGTGCATGGTTGATAGGACCCGAACTTGGTTGGGATGGTCCGGTCTCGGGACGTTTGTCCGTAAGATGATAATCTTAGATAACCGTTTGCATAAGCGTTGGTCGTAGGAGCAGTCACTGCTGAAGTTTGTTTTACCAGCGTCGATGTGAGCTGCGAGTTTGTCTTTCATATTTCCAGACATTGCTTTGATCAAGCGTTTTGCGGCCGTAAGAGTAAGAGTAATCCGTCCTCCCCTCCTTCTAGCGCCAAACTGTGAGAACCGAAATTCGCACTATCGATTTTGATTAAGTAAATCGGAGGAAAGCTAAGTAAACTTAACTTTCCCTGAAGGTCTGGATCCTCTGCGACAACCAACGACAAGTGATCAAATAAATGCGGAAAGGTTTTATTAAGATTTAAGACTGGACCTTAAGGAAGGCTGCCTACGTACCCCTTTCGAGGATCAAGTCGGACGTAGTTCAGTTGGAAGGGTTTGAACAAGAGATCGAACTGCCTGGCGGAGTTCATCTAGTATGAGCGTTAGTCATAGAAACGGGCATGTCAAGAATAATGCCTAGGGTTTCTATGTGCGGAACTCAAAGTAAAAGGATTGTTAGATCCTTCCGCGAGAAATAAGGGTCTGCGGACAAGATGAGAATAGAACGAGAGGCAGCCGGACGTTCTAGATCCTGCCTTGCTAGTCTACCGCCGCAATTCTAAGTTCTTAAGCTAACAGGAGCTCTCTAGGTCTCCAGTCTCGGATTTGCTTTCTCTCTAGGGTTTTTGTGCTCTTAATGATTTTCGCTCTCCTTTCCTTCTCTCCCAAAGCTCCTTTATATACTCCTTCTTATGACAATCTATTCTCCTTTTGGGCCGCGAAGCGGGCTTTTTCCATTTTCGTCGGCCTTCATGTTTATCGGGAAACTTGACATTTATCTTCGGGAAACTTGACATTTATCCTTCTGGAAATTTAGCATTTATCTTGTTATGTAAAGATAAACGTAAATCGTCGTATCTATCTCAGATAATCGTAAACAGACTGTCCGATCGCGTTTGGTCCTTTTCGGGCAGTCTTTTGGACTTCCGTTGTTTTCTACGATTTCTTCGGAAGATCTTCATTCCTTCGTAGAGTTGAGATGAGTGGTGTCCCAAGATAACCATCACTGTTTCGTACGAAGAATTTAAGATCTTCCTTCCCGTTGATATCTTACGAGTTTCCGAAGTGTTTCCGACGATCTTAGTTTGGAGTAAGAACGGGAGTTTTGTACGCGGAATCTCAATGATTCATTCCGCGAGGACTCGGGAAAGACTCAAAGTACAGAATTCTGACGGCCGGGGCCAGGGACTTGTGCACGGAAGATTGTCGCTCGAAGACCCGAGCCAGCACGGGCGCTAGGCGCCCGGCGCCTACGGGCAGCACGTGCGCTAGGCGCCCGGCGCCTAGGGGCCGCACGGGCGCTAGGCGCCCAGCGCCTAGAGGCAGCACGGGCGCTAGGCGCCCGGCGCCTAGAGGCAGCACGGGCGCTAGGCGCCCTGCACCTACGGGCAGCACGGGCGCTAGGCGCCCTGCGCCTACGAGCAGCACGCGTGCTAGGCGCCCAGCGCCTACGGGCAGCACGTGCGTCTCGGCGAGGGCTTCGATTTGATATCTTTCTTGTTTTCTGGGTCCTCACGGTTTGAGAGAACGGGCTCTTTGAAGTTTCAAGTCAGATTCTTTGTCGTTCGGCCTGTCTAAACTTAGATTACTTCCCGTTTCTTCCGTATACTTTCGTATGGTCGTGTCATCTTAGCTACGGACCTAATATCTCTCGGTTCTTCTTGATTGTATCATCGAAGTTTTACGACTAAATCTTAGTTGGTTTTTCTCGTAAAGTTTATCGTGTAAAACAAGAACGATCGACTTTAACATAGGTTCTTTAAGCTATACAACTTGTCTTGCTTTCGACGCTTGTTTTATGGAAAGTCCGCGCATGATAAATAGTTTTATCCGTTGATTTCGAGAGAACCGTTTTTGACCCCAACAGTCTGGATGGCCCTTATCTGTTCCGGATTCGCTTCTATGCCCCTGTGAGTGACTATATACCCCAAGAATTTCCTGGAGCTTACTCCAATTGAGCATTTGGAAGGATTGAGCTTCATAGTGTACCTTCTTAGGGTGGCGAATGCCTGCTGAAGGTGCAAGATATGATCTTCGGCGTCTAAGGACTTCACTAGCATGTCGTCGATGTAGGCATCCATGGTTTGGCCTATCTGATCGGTAAACATCATGTTGACCAGACTTTGGTAGGTGGATCCGGCGTTCTTTAATCCGAAGGGCATAACCTTGTAGCAGTAGATGCTCCTGGAGGTCATGAAAGATTTTTTCTCCTGGTCATCGGGATGCATTAGGATTTGGTTGTATCCGGAGAAGGCGTCCATGAAGCTCATCAGTTGATGTCCGGCAGTGGCATCAACCAGCTTGTCTATGTGGGGCAAAGGGAAGGGATCCTTTGGACAGGACTTGTTGAGGTCCGTGAAATCGATGCAAACTCTCCACTTTCCATTCTTCTTCCTTACAACTACCACATTAGCAAACCAGTCGGGATACTGTACATCTCTTATGAACCCTGCGTCGAGCAGGTTCTTTACTTCCTCGTTAATGATTTTATCCCTTTCAGGGGCGAACTTCCTCCTTTTCTGTCTGATTGGGAGATGCTTGGGATCCACTTGAAGCTGATGCATGATGATATCAGGGTCGATCTCGGGCATGTCCTCATGGGACCACGCAAAGCAATCGGAGTTAGACCTTAGGAAGTCAATCAATCTTCGTCTCAGGTCCTTCGGAAGTTTGGAGCCTATTTTGAGGTTTCGTTCCGAGTTCCCTTCTACCAGAGGGACCTCGTCCATGCCTTCAACCTCTGGTTCTTCGGTGTGAGGGACTAGAGGTTGCTTCTGTAATTGCTATAAGGCCTGGGTCTTTCCCTTCAGGGTAGTCTGGTAGCAGGACCTTGAATTTTCCTGATCTCCCTTGATGACCTTTATGCCCCAGGGAGTAGGAAATTTTACCAATTGATGGAGGGTCGATGGTACAGCTCCCATGTCGTGAATCCAGGGTCTTCCTAGTATCACGTTGTAGGATGATGGACAATCGACGACCAGAAACTTAGTGGTTTGATTTATCCCTTCAGCGTAGACTGGGAGAAGGACCTCTCCTTCGTTCTGCTTCACCTCTCCGCTGAATCCCACGAGTGGAGTTGCTTTCCTGATTATTGTCTTGGGGTCCAGCCCTAGATCCATGTAAGCCGAACGAAAGATGATTTTGCTGGAGCTTCCGTTGTCCACTAGGATCCGCTTGAGCAAGCAGTTGGCTATGATGACGAGGGCGTCGTGATGAGGAGCTAGGACCCATTCCTGCTCCTTTGCAGTGAAGCTAATCTCGTCTGTTCCCAGGAATAGACGTTTGGGAGCCTCGGCCTCTTGACCGCTTCTTGCATTGCAGGTACTCCTTTTGGCCGCGGCGCTGCTGATCCCGCTTACATCTGACCCTCCTGAGATGACATGAATCACTCGGTCCTGCTGCGGAGGTAACGCGGGGACAACATCGTTGGTAAGAGTGGGACCTTCCTTGTTTAGGAGGTTCCTTGCTTTATCCGAGAGGAATTCCCTTAGATATCCCTTCTTGAGGAGCTCGGCGACTTCTATCCTTAGGGCTATACAGTCTTCAGTGGTGTGACCGTGATCGTTGTGGAACTCGCACCACCTTTTGGGGTTCCGATTGGCATCGAGGGACCTCAATTTGGGAGGCCATTTAACCTGCGGGCCCATTTGTCTCAAGACTCCGATGAGCTCCGGTTTGGATATCGCGAGATGAGAGATACTGGGCCAAGTAGAGACCATCATTCCCTCAGATCGGGGTAGAGGAGGACGATTATGGTACCTGTTCGTGCTCGGATTGGTAGACTCTCTGGAGGGTCGAGGGCTGATGGCCTCGTCGCGTTCGTCCCTTAGGGGTCTAAAAGACTTCTGATCGTATTTGGACGAAACCTTGGCCCTACTTACAACGTCTTCTTCCCATCTCACTTGAGCCAAGGCGCGGGATAACACATCCGCCATGTCCCACATCTATACTTTGTTACCTCCTTATATAGTTCTCCTTCCGGAAGCAGGCCCTTCTTGAAAGCTGAGACGGCTGTATCAGCATTACACTCGGGAATAAAGATCTTCTCCTGGTTTAAGCGAGCTATATAGGATCGCAAGGACTCATTCCTGTATTGTTGGACCTCGTAGAGGACATCTGATCTCTTCTCCAGATGACGACTGCTGGCAAATTGCTCCACGAACTTGTCACTGAGGGCGGAGAAAGATGAGATGGATCCCGTGGGGAGATTGATGTACCATTGGAGGGTAGGACCAGTCAAAGTTGATCCGAATCCTTTGCACATGGTAGCTTCCCTTGCTTCTTTGGGAATAGCCACGGCTATCATGTGCTGCTTATACTGGGCGATATGGTTATCAGGGTCCCCAGTTCCTTCGTACATCTTGATGCTCGTGAAAGAGAACTTGTGAGGCATCTCGACTGAAGCAATCTCTTTCATGAAGGGCGTGTCGGAGTAGGACCTAGGGTCGCTTCTCCGGATAGGAGGAGCTACTCCGGGGAGTCTTTCCACCATAGATTGGATGGTGCCAAATCTCTCGGAGACCACCTTCTCCAAATAGGCAGCTAGAGCTGGATCCGAGATTTCGGGATGGTCGGGTGAGTATTCCTCGTTGTCCGTGTCGAAATCGTCATTCTCTTCCTCCCGGGTTGTATCTCGAGCAGCTTCCTGGTTGTCGGATCCATCGTTGGGCTGCTGAGGTGTCTCCTCGTCGTCGCGTGGGGTATTAAGCGAAGCCATGGGTCGAGCTCTGGTTCTGAACCGCTTTCGCTTATTTCCAACTGTTCCGAAGGATTGGTTTTCTCGTCGTAGAACCCAGTTCTCGGCTTCCATGGCGTCTAGCTTCTCGACGCTCTGTTGAAGTTGCTTGGAGTGTTCTCCAAGCTGGTCTTTTAGGTTTTGAACTTCTTGGACGAGTTCTAGACCTGTGGGTGTTGCCTCCTGAGCCTTGTGGAGGTCGGTGATTTGGCTTTGAAGTATTTCAAGCCGGCTGAAGAGCTCATGCTCCTTCTGGGTTGGTTTGGCTCGGTTGGAATTGTCTTCCTGCGTCATCATCACGTAGTTGAGTTACTCCCCTCCTTCTAGCGCCAAACTGTTATTGTATTTTTGTGTAGGGTCGTTTAAGTACTACGAAACGCAAGAGGACTAACGAGTTTACGTGTATTTAGAATAGAAATCGTGGCAAAGATATGTATATTATTGAGTATGTATGGGATTACAACGTTTGAGGTGTATAAACCCTAGTTCTATCGCATAACTCTCTAGTCTCTAAGCCTCTGAATGTCGATCCCTTGTTCTAGGGTTTGGGCTCCCCTTTTATAGTTGATATACGTCGGCTGAAGTAGGGCGAACTTTGACATATTCGCGAATATACTAGTTTCCCCATGATTTGGGAAACTTCCATATTGTTGCAGAGGGTCGGACCCTGGTTCCTTCCGGCAAGGGCTAGGCCTTCGTACCTTTTCGTGGGGACTGGACCCTGGATCTTATTAATAGAGGTTGGATCCTGGTGCCTCCTAGCGGAGATTGGACCCTTGAGCAGAGGTAGGACCTTGGGTCCTTCTCAAGTGAGGGTCTGGAAATCAAGGTCCCTTCGGAGGCTGGAGAAATCTTTAGCCTTGGTTATTTTTCCCCAACAGCATCAGTAATCTCCCCACAGACTTAAATCATACACTGTCCCCAGTGTATAACAGTCGGATTAGGGTATAAGTAAATCATATGGAATGAACTGATATCGAAAATTAGAACTGATATCGAAAATTAGAACGATAGTGGGTCATTTATGTCGATCGATCTGGATTGGTATATGTCGAGCGATGTCGACAGGATCGTATCGGTCGATAGGGATGGTAATCGTTTAGGATGTAATCTGAAAATCTTTAAAAAAAAAACAAAAACGAAAATAGAAACAAGAATTTAAATTTAACTAAGTAAGAAAATACCTAAAAGTGGGTTGCCTCCCACCCAGTGCTTTATTATAGTCTTTTAGCTTGACTATGGTAGTATTGAGGCTAGTGAGGTGAATCGCAGAAACTTGCTGTTTGACAAGTCTCCTCATTGTCTTATTGTTTCTCTCCAAACCATGTGGTGAAGACCTTCTTGTGGCTTCATCTCCTCTGGTTAGTTTCTCCTTTAGTTCATTTACCTCGTTGCGCAGACGCTCTAGACCTTCTGCATTGCTCTCGATGTAGAACTGGTGGCTTCTGAATGTTGGATAGGCGTGTTGGGATAGGTCACTGAGTTTTTCTTGCATGTCACTGAGTCTCTCATAGGTTCTCCTTCGTACCATGAGCTTATCGATCGATCTCGAGTAGTCCATGTCGATCGACACTGGTGTTGGTTTGTCGGTCGATGTCCGTGCTGGCATATCGTTCAATTCTAATGGTGCTGGTCTATCTGTGAGTTGTCTGGAGATGGTTTTGATCTCTTTCTGAAGGTTCTCTATGGTGTACTCCATGCTTTTGACGTCGCCTTGTACTGGAAACCATAAATCTTCAGTGCTTCGGTAGGACGAATCATCAACTTCTTGGATCATTGTGAATAGATCTTGAACTGTTTTCTCCATCTCAGCTCTGGTGCAGTAGTCTGTATTGTTGATATCGGGCGATGTACTCGGCTGTGCATCGGTCGATATTGAGCGTCTGTAATCTTCGCATAACTTTTGTGTGTAGAATTCTCTCAATCCTTCTTCAACCTCTTGTAGACGACTGTCAAGTGATGGGGTCATCTCATCAGTGATTACCTTCTTGATGGTGTAGAAAGATTTCATCGTCCGGTGTGTGTTGTAAAGCATTGATGATGTGATCCATGGTAGTTGCCATTGTTGTTGTGCGCTTCTTGAAGGAGGTGAGGTTATTGTTGAGTTGCTCGTATTTGTCTTCCAGATCTTTAGTGGTGACCTCTTCTTCTTTTCCGATGTTCCGATAGATGTTGCTGATAAGGGTATGTATCTCTTCTTTGCTGTAGGTAGTCGTCGTCAAACGTTTATCGAGCGATGACACATAACCCGTATCGGTCGATGGGATGTGTCCAGCATCGGTCGATGTCGTGTGTCCAGCATCGGTCGATAGCTTTCTGTAGGTCTCTAACTTCAGGCGAAGAATGGATACTTCTTCCTGTAAGGCGTCTTTCTTCTGATGGACAAGATCATTAGCACTCTGAAGCCAGTTGATCTCTGATTGAAGTTCTGATCGGACCTTCTCGATTTCTGATGGATATAGTAGAGTCTCCCAAATATAAGGACTCTTAGCTTCGCTGATCATACTCTTGACTTCAGCTTCTGTGTAGAGCTTCTCTGATGGTTCGGCTTTGTTGAAGTGATCTGCATGTATTGGTAAACAAAAGCAAGAACATTCAAATAATGAAGCTCTGTTCAGTAACTCATTTATGTCTTCTTTGGAAACATTGATGATATCTCTGTTTACTCCTCTAGCATGTCCAGATATAAATGAAATTGAAAATCAGACAAAAAAAGTGATTCTGTATGTGTGAACGAAGAGGTAACTTTGCTTTGGTGACATAGGTAGTCAAATCAATTCTTTTAAGTCTTTCATAATATATCATATAAACCGAGATGTTATAAGTCACCCTTTCTCAAATAATGCAACATCTCTGTTGCAATCCATGACCGTAGCCCATGTTTGTGTGAGCCCACATAAGACCTCACACTCATCTGGATTTGATTCTGATACCATTTGTAACGGCCGGGCCTTCCATGGTTAATGAGCCTCACATACCCGCTGACTGGGCCCATGGACTCGACCCCATGCGGCGGGCGGTGCACTAATTTTTTGAAGTCTTGAAAGTCTTACGCTAACTCAAAAATGATTAACTTTGGAGTTCTTTTTAGATGTGTGACCGAAAATATAATTGTACTTTGATGACTAAATCAATTTTCTTAATTAAACCTTTTAACATATAAAATAAACCGAGATGTTGCACAATGTTCCATGTATATTAGAATATCATATTCAGCCTGCATTATTTGACTAAAGTCAGTAAGGAGAACATGCTCAAAATGTGTCAAAATTGTAACCTTCAACCTTATAACTAGTATGCTTAGAAATAGGGCATTTGATCTAGTAGTATGATTCTCACTTTGGGTGCGAGACCTCCCAAGTTCAATTTCCAGAATGCCCCATTGACCTTTTTCGAAAACATGTTATCTTCGTACAAGCCCATAAGTATTGCATGGGAATTTTTCCCATGTTGAGTTAAATATCACATGTATATTTTCTGCTGAATCAAATGTTACATGTTTGATTTCTAATGATTCATCTGCTATATATATATATATTCAAAATTTACCTAAAAATGTATCAAAAATTTTGAAAATATACTGAAATCTAAGAAATCCTAAAATACTAGAATCCAAATATAGTCAAAACTCGACAAAAACTATAAATACCTGAAAACTCAAAAATACACTTGAAACTCCGAGAAATATATAGCCCAAAAAATATTTGAACAACCAAAAAATTAAATATACTAAATATCAACGTATATCTAAAACTCCGGATACATAAAAATGCCAAGAAAACATAAAAAAAACATGAAATTTTAAGATATACTATGATACCAAAAATAAGTAATACATTAGTTCACTCATATACTTGATCGAGTAAAATTGCCTTATGAGAATTTGGTTTATGTACTCTCGGACTTTATCATTTAAGTTTATGTTCCTAACCGAAAACGGATTATATACCCGAATAACTATATGTATATATGTGTGTGGCATTTGACATAGGCGAAAGTATACATGTGGCATTTGATTCAACATGATTGACAAATATTATTTCTGTCAAAGATGATTTTGGTTTGAATTTAATAATTCATGTAGTTTATTTGAAATAAATCTTAATTTATGATAAAAACTGTACAATATCATATTTTAGGTAAGAGAAGACACAATGAAAATTGTTGAGGTTGGAATAAACTATTTTTCCGGCATTGAATGGTACAACGGGATATGAATAAATTAATAACAAGGAAAATAAATTAAATTAAACAGGATAATTTGCAAAATACCTTATTTAGTATTGAGTTGATTACATAGAAAAACACATTTTGTCTTTGTTTTACACTGTGAAACACATCCCACTTGTGGGACACTTTTTGGTGGGGCCAAATGTTTGTTTTGTCAAAATTGCCCTTGTAAGAAAAAGTGGTGTTTCGTTGAAGACAACAGTCTAGTTTCTTTTTTTTATCATTGTTGCTAACTGAGTAACTTTTGTTGCTTTTACAAGTTTACGAAAAAAATTCTAGTTTCCACCATTGGATTAAAATATTATTATCAAATTGAATGGACGAGACTTTCCACCATTTGATTAAAATAGTTACTACCAAATCGAATGAATGCGATTGAATCTTTAAGAGTAGGTTAGTTTGACAAAGACGTGACTTAATTGCTTGTATCCGGTGTGGGGGAAGTGCAAAATTGCCCTTGTGGATGGCTAAGTTGTGGTCGGTTGAGTTGTGTTCAAAGTGATTTGTATTTGGGTGATGTGTGGACATGTGGTTTGTGTTGTGATATTTTTGTGTAGGGTCGTTTTAGTACTACGGAACACTGGAAGACTACTAGATTTTGTGTGTATGTACGTGTTTAGAGAAGAGAAATTAAGGCAAAGAGATGTATTATTGAGTGATTTCGGGATTACAACGTATTGGGTATATAAACCCTTGTTCTATCACCTAACTCTCTAATCTTTAAGCCCCAAAGTGTCGTTCCTTGTTCTAGGGTTTGGGTTCCCCTTTTATAGTTGATGTAAGTCGGTCAATCTTGGGCGGCCTTCGTAATATTCGCAAATATATTACTTTCTCCTCGTTTTGGGAAACTTCCATAATCATACGGAGGATCAGATCCTTGGTCCTTTCGGCAGGGGCTAGGCCTTGGTTTCTCGTTACAAGGACTGGACCCCGGGTGTTATAAAATAGAGTTCGGGACCTGGTGCCTTCTGGTGGAGACTGGTCCCTTGAGTAGAGGGAGGACCCTGGATCTCTTCCAAACGAGGGCCCGGAAGTCAAGGCCCCTTCGGAGGCTGGAGAAATCTTTAGCCTTGGATATTTTTCCCCAACAGTTTGCCCCTCATTCCTTGATTGCTTCGTAGGAATCAAGGGATAACGTGTAGTCTTGGATCTTGATACCATTTCTTCCAGCAGGAGAAGGGCTAATACCTTGTTGTATCTTAAGATAAAGTATGGAACCATCGTTGGCCCTTTCGTCATAGGTCCGCAAAAAATGGTTCTCCCCGGAGGCCTTGGACCCTCATTTTTGGGTAGAGATAGTTAAAGACGGGATGGGCTTTTTCAGGGGAAGCCCATCATCGGTTCAGCTTCCGCTTGGCGCCCATTTGTGCGCGTGGCGAGACGATCTAGGCGCGTGGACTTCAGACTAGGGTTTCTTCTCTTTTTCTTTGATCGAAGCCGAGTTTTTCTCCATTTCGTCTTTGCCTTCTCTAGAGCTTTCTTCTCGGCGACTTCCTTTCCCGGAGACTCTTCTTGTTTTCCACAGGTAGCCGTCTTTCTTTCTCCTCTTCTTATTAAAAATGTCGAATGAATCCCCTAGCAAAACCCTAGAAACCTCTCCCGTAGTTAGGTGTAGGACCTCCTCTTCTCAGTCTCCTATAATCGAGACAACGGGATCCCGCATTGTTGAGGTTGAGGACGCCTCTACTGGGGGCGGAGCTGGTAAGCCCTCGTCATTGGGTCCGGTTTCATCGATTAAGGAAGAGGACGTAGAGGGATGGAGAAGGAAGTATAATCTTCCTCGGGATTTGGTCATCCGGGTCCCTGATCCGTCGGATAGGATCTCAGACTTTGGGGTCGATGAGGTCCCGATTTATGAGGCATACTTCGAATCAGGCTTTCGCGATCGGGTTCCTTCGTTGATCGCCAAGTTATCGGAGTTCTTCGATATTTCTCCGGGTCAGCTGACTCCTCCGGCCTGGAGAACACTTATAGCCATCCAGAATCTAGGCGAACTGGAGGGTCTGATGTTGGGTTTGAACGAGGTTCTTTACTCGTACTTGTTGGGGAAAAATATCCAAGGCTAAAGATTTCTCCAGCCTCCAAAGGGGCCTCGACTTCCGGGCCCTCGACTTCCGGGCCCTCGTTCGGAAGAGATCCAAGGTCCTCTCTCTACTTAAGGGACCAATCTCCACCAGAAGGCTCCAGGTCCAAGAACTCTATTTTATAACGTCCGAGGTCCAGTCCCTGCAAAGAAGAACCAAGGCCTTGCCCCTGCCGAAAGGACCAAGGACCCGATCCTCCGCATGATTATAGAAGTTTCCTAAACCGAGGGGAAAGAAGTATATTCGCGAATATTATGAAGACCGCCCAAGATTGACCGACTTACATCACCTATAAAAGGGGAACCCAAACCCTAGAACAGGGGATCGACACTTTGGGGATTAGAGATTAGAGAGTTAGGCTAGAAAACTAGGGTTTATACATCCAAAACGTTGTAACGCTAAAGATACTCAATAATACATCTCTTTGCCTCGATTTCTCTTCTCTAAACACATACAAATACTCGAAATCTATTAGTCTTCCAGTGTTCCGTAGTACTAAAACGACCCTACACAAAAATATCACAACAGTTTGGCGCTAGAAGGAGGGGGGTAACTCAACTACATGACGATGGCACCGGAAGACAAGTCCAATCAAGCCAATCTGACCCCGAAGGAGAAGGAGCTTCTGAGCCGATTTGTTGTGGGCAAGCCTCAACAGTTCGGACAGGAAGCTTGAGGTTCGACTGGTACAGATTGGATGGGACAGTGAGTGGTGCGATGGAGGTGTATTCGATCCGATTGGTACCTGAGAACAAAGAGAGGATTTTTTTATAAGTTTTTCTATGAGGTTTTGGAATGTAACAGAGAAGAAAACTATCAAAATAAATATGAAGAACAGAAAGATAATTTTTATGGATTTTTGATTTAGTAAAAACAGAATGCAAAACAGTTTTGAAAGATTAAATAGAGAAAAGGATAGGAATGGTTTATGGATTCTTGTTGCTGGACTGAAGTCTCTCTCAACAAGAACAAGGGATGATAGATGGCGTGAAGGATGGGATCTGGTTTGCTGGACTGAAGTCTCTCTCAAACAAGATCAGTGGATGGATGGAAGGAATGAATCGCCACAAGCTTTGATGGAGAAAAGCTTGATAAGATCCGGAAATGCTCTCTGGCCGCTTCTCACAAACTAGAAAGGCTTTAGGGTTTTTGCTTCAGCAAAGAAATTTCATTCATAAGACTTAAGCCAAAAATCTGACACTACATGGAGTTTATATAATACTCCTTATTGGACCCAAAATAATAAAAAGGCTTAAGCAAGAAATAAAAGGCTGATAAGGCCAAGTCTTAAACCGGAAAATTAAAATAAAAATAAAAGAAAAACCGGTTCGGTTGAGATTGCCTTGACCAAAGCTAATAGCATGCTTGCATGTTGCCTCATTAAAACCTTATCAAGAAAACCCAATTGGGACAAAACCTGGTGAGGAAAAAGAGTACAACACATGCTACTCACTCTGATGGTTGGCTAATCTCTTAACCGGAAATAGATTGGTTGGATGGGTTGATAGTTGAATCTGAACCGAGACTGAATGTGGAAAGGATGAGGCCGGTACGGTTATGGATGATGGAAGAGAACTGAATCGGACCGGACTGATCTTGAACCTCGATGGAGCTGGTTGGATCTTCAATCTTCAAACCAGACATCTCTTGAATCAATAGCTGTTTGAGTCCTTGATCAATTAGCTCCTGAACCGCCTTGGTAAAGCCACTCCTTAACCTTGCTGAACCTGACCTTGTAGTCGGACCTTTATGAACTTGGGGAACCTCAGCTTGAGTGACCACAACATCCCCTCCCCCTTGGAAAGGTTCTGTCCTCAGAACTTCTTCTTCATCTTCAAAATATGGGTCTAAGTCAGCAACATTGAACGTTGGGGAAACCTTGAACTCTCCCGGCAGCTCCAGCTTGTAGGCATTGTCGTTGATCTTCTCTAACACCCTGAATGGACCATCTCCCCGAGGCGACAACTTGGACTTCCTCTCAGCAGGAAAACGTTCTGGTCGCATGTGAAGCCATACCCAATCACCCGGCTTGAAAAGCACCTCCTTGCGGCTTTTGTTAAGCTTAACCCGGTTCCTTTCAGCCTTAGTCTCAAGCGTCTTTTGAACCTTCTGGTGCATGCTTTTGACAAATTCAGCCCGGTCCAAACCATTCTGGCTAACTTGCATATCCGGTGGTAATGGTTTGAAGTCCAAAGGAATCTCTTGGTTAAAGCCATAAACAACCTCAAAAGGGGATTGGTTAGTGATAGAATGATTAGCATGGTTATAAGAAAATTCAATGAAAGGCAAACAACTCAACCAATTTTTCAAGTTCTTACCCACCGTAGCTCTCAACAGCTGAGCGAGTGTACGGTTTACTACCTCTGTTTGGCCATCGGTTTGTGGATGGCAAGTGGTGGAGAAAAGAAGATTAGTACCAAGTCTTTTCCACAGTGTCCGCCAGAAATGGCTAAGGAACTTGGTGTCACGGTCGGATACAATGGTTCGAGGCACTCCATGTAGACGCACAACTTCCTTGAAAAACAAGTTGGCGGTCTGGCTAGCATCATTTCCCTTGTCGCATGGTATGAAATGAGCCATCTTGGAGAACCTTTCCACAACAACAAAAATGGAATCTTTGTGTTCTATCATGGGTAAACCCAGAACAAAGTCCATAGAGACATCCACCCATGGTGCATTAGGAATAGGCAAAGGCATATATAAACCATAAGGATGAGTACGCGACTTAGTCTTAAGGCAGACAGTACACTTGGCGCATAAGTTTTCAACATATCGCCTCATCCTCGGCCAGTAGAAGTGATCAGTGAGGACGTCTAGGGTTTTGGTCCGGCCAAAGTGTCCCATCATGCCTCCGCTATGTGCTTCCCGGGTCAATAAATCTCGCATGGTTCCTTGAGGGATGCACAATCTCTTCTCCTTAAACAAGAACCCATCATGCTGGTAGAATGGACCTACAACACCTCTGGTAGTACTATCATAGAGTTCTGAAAAATCAGGGTCAGTAGCATAAGCAAGTTTAATATGTTCAAAACCCAAAATCTTAGCCTCCATGGTGGTAATGAGGGTGTGGTGTCTAGAGAGGGCGTCGGCCACTACATTGTCCTTTCCCTTCTTGTACTTAATAACGTATGGGAAGGTCTCCACAAATTCTAACCACCTGGCATGTCTCTTCTTGACTGTAGTTTGGCCTCTCAAATGTTTAAAGGTCTCATGATCTGTATGAATAACAAACTCCTTAGACAAAAGATAATGTTGCCAAGTTTCAAGAGACCTCACTAGGGCATAAAGCTCCTTGTCATAGGTAGGATAGTTGAGGGCAGATCCACTCAATTTCTCACTGAAAAAGGCTACTGGTCGGCCTCCTTGAGTAAGCACAGCTCCTATGCCTGTACCTGATGCATCACATTCAATCTCAAAAGTTTTATCGAAGTTAGGCAGAGTAAGGACTGGTGCATGAGTCAAACTATGTTTAAGTTGTTTAAAGGACTCTTCTTGGGCAGGCCCCCAAACAAAGGATACATTCTTCTTGATGACTGAAGTCATGGGAGCAGCAATGGTGCTGAAATCCTTAACAAACCGCCGATAAAAGCTGGCCAGACCATGAAAGCTCCGAACATGTCCGATTGTGGTCGGGGTGGGCCAATCTTGTATTGCCTTGATCTTTTCCTCATCTACCTTCAGCCCCTGTGCACTCACAACAAAACCTAAGAATACTAACTGGTCAGTGCAAAACACACACTTCTTGAGATTGGCATACAGCCCTTCTTGCCTCAAAGCCTTCAGCACCTGTTCTAAATGTTTAAGATGATCTGATAAGCACTGACTGTAAATCAATATATCATCAAAATAAACAACCACAAATTTACCAATGTAAGGCCTTAGAACCTCGTTCATAAGCCTCATGAAGGTGCTGGGGGCGTTGGTGAGACCAAATGGCATTACAAGCCACTCATACAAACCTTGCTTTGTCTTGAAAGCAGTTTTTCACTCATCACCTTCCTTCATCCTAACTTGGTGATATCCACTCCTAAGATCAATCTTAGAAAACACAGTAGAAGCACTTAGTTCATCCAACATATCATCAAGTCTAGGGATAGGGTACCGATATTTGATGGTGATGTTGTTGATGGCGCGGCAGTCCACACACATACGCCATGTGCCGTCCTTCTTAGGCACTAACAGGACCGGGACCGCGCAAGGACTAAGGCTCTCACGGATATAGCCTTTGTCCATGAGGTCTTGGACCTGCCTCTCCAATTCCTTGGCCTCCTCAGGATTAACTCGGTACGCGGCTCGGTTCGGTAAAGGCGCGCCTGGCACAAAGTCGATCTGATGTTCGATGCCGAGGATGGGAGGTAGTCCGGCTGGTATTTCATCAGGAAAGACGTCCTGATACTCATCCATAAGGGCCTACTTCCGGAGGGAGAGCTCTACAAGGAGCTAACGAAGTACAGATGCGGAGACATGGCGGATGTACTATCCCGCGCGTGGGCCCAAGTCAGGTGGGAAGAAGACGTCGTGAGCAGGGCCAAGGTTTCCTCCAAGTACGATTAGAAGTCCTCCTGACCCTCAAAAGACGAGCGTGAAGAAACCATCCGACCCCGACCTTCCTGGGAATCCACCAACCAGAGCAGGGGCAGATACCAACATCGCCCCTTCCCTCGGTCCGAAGGAATGATGGTTTCTACTTGGCCCAACATCTCCCACCTAGCGATATCCAAACCGGAGCTCATTGGAGTCTTGAGGCAGATGGGCCCACAAGTTAAGTGGCCACCAAAAATGAGGTCCCCCGATGCTACCCGGAACCCTAAAAGATGGTGTGGGTTCCACAGCAATCACGGTCATACCGCTGAAGACTGTATAGCCTTAAAGCTGGAAGTAGCCGAGCTTCTCAAGAAGGGTTATCTAAGGGAGTTCCTCTCGGACAAGGCAAAGGATCTCCTCAACAGAGAGGGTCCCGCTCTCCCCAATGAAGCGATCCCTGCGCTACCTCCGCCACAAGAACGAGTGATCCACGTCATCTCCGGAGGATCAGAAATAAGCGGGATCAGCAGCGCCGCAGCCAAAAGAAGTACTCGCAATGCTAGGAATGGTCAAGAGATCGTGATTCCCAAGCGCCCACTCTTGGGAACGGACGAAATCAGCTTTACTGCGAGGGAGCAGGAACGATTCCTTGCTCCCCATCATGACGCCCTCGTCATCTCGCTAGTTATAGCCAACTGCTTAGTTAAGCGTGTTGTGATATTTTTGTGTAGGGTCGTTTTAGTACTACGGAACACTGGAAGACTATCAAGCTTTATGTTTATGTATGTGTTTTGAGAAGAGAAATCGAGGCAAAGAGATGTATTATTGAGTTTCTTTAGCGTTACAACGTTTTGGGTGTATAAACCCTAGTTTTCTAGCCTAACTCTCTAATCTCTCAGCCTCAAAGTGTCGATCCCTTGTTCTAGGGTTTGGGTTCCCCTTTTATAGTTGATGTAAGTCGGTCAATCTTGGGCGGCTTCCGTAATATTCAGGAATATATTACATTCCCCTCGATATGGGAAACTTCCATATTCATGCGGAGGATCGGATCCGTGGTCCTTACGGCAGGGGCTAGGCCTTGTTTCCTCGATACAGGGACTGGACCTTGGGTACTTATTAAATGGAGATCGGACCCTAGTGCCTCCTGGTGGAGATGGGTTATTTGAGTAGAGGAGGGACCCTGGGTCCTTTCCGAGCGAGGGCCCAGAAGTCAAGGCCCCTTCGGAGGCTGGAGAAATCTCTAGCCTTGGATATTTTTCCCCAACAGTTTGCCTCTTATTCCTTAATTGCTTCGTAGGGATCAAGGGATAATATGTGGTCTCGGATCTTGATAATATTTCTTCCAGCAGGAGAAGGGTTTGAAGTCTAGGCGACATGGGGAGTTATTTCGGAATATGATCGCTTAGTTGGCATGGGCCTCAAGGGAAATAAGGACCGCGGCCCACTCGTGATGATGCTAGGTCGGCGGAATATTTTGGAGATAATTTTGGAAATTTGCCGAGACTCGCGATTATCTTCCAAATTCTTTTGCCTTTCTCCTTTCTTTCTTTCCTTTCACGCGCCAAAAATTGAAAGTCGTTCCAGGTATATAATCGAATGTCTCGACGCCTTTAGACGACACGACTTTTGGTTTTCCCTTATCCTTCTTATTGGAAGCAGATGTCGAACGCTCCGACTTTCATGAAATTGTTCCCTACCCCCGGTGTTGGCGGACGTGTCAGGCCCCGTCGTTTGTTTGGTGATCCTTTTGATTCCCCAGTTCTAACACCTAGCGTGGTTTCGGGAACCGATGATGAAAGGGTTCCCGTGGCTCCTATTCGCCCTCGTCGCTTCCGTTCTTTCGATGCTTCGAGTGAAGACGAAGATGGCCCGAGGTCTGATATTAAGGAAGGTGATCTGATGGGGATTCGCCGTAGATATTCCTTGCCTGGTACAATGGGGATCAGGTGTGCGGGAGAGATTGAGCGAGCTCCGAATGGAGGAAGGGACGAGATAGCGATCTTTGAGGCTTATTTGGAGGCCGGCTTTAGAGGAGGGATTCCTTCTTTGATTGCGGAGGTGGCGTCGTACTTTGGATGTTCCCCTTCGCAGTTTACGCCTGCTACATGGCGTACTCTGATGGCTATCCAGGTGTTAGGAGAGCTCCATAGTATTCCTTTCGGGTTGTCTGAAATCCTATATTCTTACTCCTTTGTTCCCTTGCCAAGTAAGAGAGGCTTCTACCAAATATGGTCCCGAGATGGTGAACCTTTGGTGGATGAACCCCCTCGAGGCCCTCGGGGTAGCTTTCCTTCAAATGATTCTTGGGACAGGAGATACGTGTTTATGAAGGTCGAAGGTGTTACCTGTTATCCATGTTTCTGGCGTTCAGTGGGTAAGTTGCTTCTGCTTCCCTGGATATGGGTATTATACTTGCTGAACTATGTCGGGTTTTTCTTTTTGCAGAGGTGGCCCGACCGGTCGTCCAGGCTGGTGAGACTTTGGTGAAGTTGGCGCGAGGCATTCCTAGGCGCTTTCGCTGGATTCTGTTTTTGATGCATCCGATATCACTGCGTCATAGCCGTATTTGGGGTAATGAAATTTCTCTTACTTTGTCCTTCCGTTCTAGCCGTAGTTTGATGGAGTCTTGGTTTTCCAGGTGGGATCCTTACGGCTTCGATATTATCAGTGTACGAGGAATATTGTAGAGCTCGGCCTCAAAGGAGAAGATCTCGCAATTCGTTTCTTTCTGTCTCTCCGGTGGTGGCTTCTTTGGCTCCGAGGGACGCTAGCGGGGATTGATTCCCCAGTTTAGGTCGGCGTGTTCCTCCATATGAAGAGATTCTCTTTCTCCGGAGGCAGCTTCGGGAAGTGATTTCCAACCAGGCTCTTATCGTGCAGAGGGCTCGAGAATATGCTTGTCAGGACCTCGTTAGAGAGTGGTTGATGAGGAGTGTTGGTCAACATGAGCTGTTCGGGGGACCCGGCCGATGGGGGCCTGTTGGAGGTCCGATCCGAGATTCGGGGAGCGGTGAAGGCGGTCATGGTGTTTTCTCTTTTTCTCGCCGGGAGCCGAGTCTTTGAATATTTCTTCAATGCTTTTCTTGCTTCATGTTGTCGTCTTTCTCTTTGGATTTTTTTGTAGCTTTCTTCCCTCCGAATAAGGATTCTTAATAATATCTATTGGTTTTTGCTTTTACTCCATGTTTTCTTCGATCCTTGCACTGCTTTATGGTAGAGGTGTTTATGGTTTTGACCCCTAGTTGCTTGATTAGATGACTTCCAGGGGAGATCAATCCTTGTGGAGAATCATTGTCAGAGTATCGTCTAACGATTGGATCAAGGATCTGAAAGTATCGTAGCACTAGATCTTGTAATCCAGTTAAAACACAAGTTTCCAAGGATGTGAAATTGTTGTCGGGAACTGGTGAGTTCCGATCCGGTTTGAACCCTTGGGTTCTTGATCCCTCAAACTCGAAAGTTCTCAGGATCTAGGCCCATTAAGTTCTTTACCTGGGCCCTGAGGCCTTACTTTGAGCCTTGGAGGCTTTACCCATTAAATCTTGAAGGAGTAGAGGCCTTTAGGCTCTCCGGACCCTTAGGTCTTAGGAACCTTGAGGTTCTTCGGACCCCTGGGTCTTATGGACCCTTAGGTCTTTGGAACCTTGAGGTTCTTTGGACCCTTAGGTCTGCGGACCCTTAGGTCTGCGGACCCTTAGGTCTACGGACCCTTAGGTCTTCGGAACCTTGAGGTTCTTCGGACCCTTAGGTCTATGGACCCTTAGATCTTTGGAACCTTGAGGTTCTTTGGACCCTTGGGTCTTATGGACCCTTAGGTCTTTGGAACCTTGAGGTTCTTTGGACCCCTGGGTCTTATGGACCATTAGGTCTTTGGAACCTTGAGGTTCTTTGGACCCTTAGGTCTACGGACCCTTAGGTCTACGGACCCTTAGGTCTACGGACCCTTAGGTCTACGGACCCTTAGGTCTACGGACCCTTAGGTCTACGGACCCTTAGGTCTACGGACCCTTAGGTCTACAGACCCTTAGGTCTACGGACCCTTAGGTCTTTGGACCCTTAGGTCTTTGGACCCGAAGGTCTCTGGACTTTTATGCTTTTGGGGAGTCTTTTTGATCGCTCTCTGCTGCCCGGAGGCGAGCCACTCTCGATCTAAATTGAGAAATCGCACTGTGCTACCCGTGGGCATAGGCCATTCTCGAAATTCTCAATGCTGCACTCTACTTTTCTGCAGAAAGGTCACTCTCAGACTTATTGTGGTCTGGGGTGGGTCCCCCCGCAAGGTTCTGTCAACCCAGACACACTACCTTCCACGTCTGGATAGGTATTAAATTGTTTGTGCTTAACCGGTTATTTGCACTTTGCTCCCAGCATATCAGCCGCCAGAATCTGATTACAGTACTTGGCTGTGTACGTCATGCCCCCAGCGTGCGTTTAGCTTACAGCGTATTTCACGAGGGTTTGAATGGCACTAGTACGTGGTCCCCGCATAACTCTCGGCTATAGGCCTTTACGCGGGGCCCTATCGCACAAACATCGGCTCAGGGCTGATCAGACCCCTTCCATATCTGTCTGCACCTATGGTGAGTAGCCTCACCGGCTAGGGGGCTAGCTAAGATCTGAGGTCCCGAAGGTCCCTGATCCAGCTAATATGCCCCTTTAAGTATATTGGTGTTTCCTTAACTCCCTTTAGTCGAAACCAAATGTATTTTATAAGCCTAGTCCGAGGACGTTCTCGTTATACATAGGAGTAGGAAAACCAAAATACTTAAATATATAATAGTATATATAGAGCTCGATCCGAAGATCTTGCCTTTAGAAATGATAGAATTTGAGGTGCAAGGCGTTCCAGCAGTTGGGTTGTACCTTGCCTGTGCTGTCTTGCAGCTTATAGGCTCCTGCCCCTTGCACCCCTATTACCTGATACGGCCCCTCCCATCCGGGGGCGAGTTTTCCGGCTGATTTGTCTTTTGCGTGGTTACAGACTCGCCTTAGGACCCAGTCCCTTTCTTGGAAGGTTCTGGATCTCACCTTCTTGTTGTAACTCTTGGCTACCTTTATTTGGTACGATGTGTTCCTCAGGCGGGCTGCTTCCCTTTTTTCGTCAAGGAGGTCTAGGCTTAGGTACATCAGCTCGTCATTTTCCTTGGGAGTTAGGATGTTGGAGATCGTGGTCTTGACATGTACTTCGGTTGGTATTGCTGACTCGGTGCCATAGACGAGTGAGAAAGGGGTTTCTTGGGTAGCTGTCTTTGGAGTTGTTCGGTAGGCCCAAAGGACTCCATGTAGCTCTTCTGCCCATCGCCCGTGAGCCTTCTCCAAGCGCTTCTTGAGCATATTCACCACCGTTTTGTTGGTTGACTCTGCTTGTCCGTTTGATTGCGGGTGCCTCGGTGCAGAATATGAGAGTCTGATATCCCAATCTTCGCAGAAATCCTGGAAGTCGTTGCTGGTAAATTGGGGTCCATTGTCTGTGACAATTTCCTGAGGTGCTCCGAAGCGGGTTATTATGTTCATCCAGATGAATTTCCTGATTTGGAGGTCCGTGATTTTTGCCAAGGCTTTGGCTTCTACCCACTTTGTGAAGTAATCGGTCATTACTAGGAGGAAGACCTTCTGCCCCGGCGCCACTGGGAATTTCCCCCACGATGTCCATGCCCCATTTGCGGAAAGGCCAGGGGGAGCTTAGGGACTTCAGGTTCTCTGGTGGTAGGTTGGAGATTGGGGCGTGCTTCTGGCATTGGCTGCAGGTTTTAGCCTGTTTGAGGGAGTCCTTCGCCATGGTAGGCCAGTAATAACCGGCCCTTCTCGCCCTGAGAACCAGGGTCCGTCCGCTGGAATGTGAACCGTATTCCCCATCGTGGAGTTCCTCTAATATTCGTGCGGCTTCTCTAGGGGATAAGCACCGTAGGTAGGGTCCTGAGAAGGACCTCCTATATAGTTTTCCCTCCGAAATGCAATATCTGGCCGCTTGTCTCTTGATCTTCCGGCTCTCCTCTCGGTTTTCGGGTAGGACGTCGTTTCTTAGATAGTCGGTGATAGGGGTCATCCAGGTTTCTCCTTCGTCTACTACCGTCACTTCTCCCGGTTCGACCTCTTTCTGGGTTGCTGGCCATTGTAGGACCAACAGCGGAATACTCATATGTTCCTTGGTTTCTAATGCGGAACCCAGGTTTGCTAGAGCATCGGCTTGAGAGTTTTGTTCCCTAGGTATTTGGGTAAGCTTATAGCTTGTGAATTGGTCTAGGAGACGTTTGGCCATCGATAGATACCTGATCATGCTCGGGTCCTTGGCTTGCTAATCCCCTTGAACTTGACTGATGATGAGCTGCGAGTCACTGAAAACCTGGATGTCTTTTACTCCCATTTCCCTAGCTAGTTCTAGACCTGCTATTAAAGCCTTGTACTCTGCCTCGTTGTTCGTTGCTTTGAAGTTGCAACGTACAGCCCTTGAGGCCGATTCTCCCGTAGGGGAGGTCAGAACCAGTCCTACACCTGCGCCTCTTACATTGCTGGAGCCATCCACGTGCAGGGTCCATTGACCTACTTCGGCTTCTTTTCCCTAGAGTGTAGTTTCTAGATCTGGGTCTGGAAGCATAGAGGGAGAGAATTCAGCCACGAAATCAGCTAGGACCTGGGACTTGATGGCGGCGGCTGGGCTGAAGATCACGTCGTACTCTCCCAATTCTACGGCCCATTTCGCCAACTGTCATGATACCTCGGGTTTATGAAGGACTGCTTTGATGGGGAATGAGGTGACTACCACGACTTGATGGGACTGGAAGTAGGGACGTAGCTTCCGGGCCGTGACCACCAGGGCGAGGGCTAGTTTCTCTAGTTGGCTGTAGCGAGTTTCTACGTCTAGCATGGATTTGCTGACGTAGTATATGGGATGTTGCCTTCTTTCCTCCTCCCTCACGAGGACCGCGCTAACTGCGTGCTCGGACACGGCTAGATAAAGCAATAGGGTTTCCCCTTCCAGGGGTTTAGATAGGAGTGGTGGAGTAATGAGGTAGGCCTTGAGGTCGGATAGCGCGGCTTCGCACTTCTCTGTCCACTTAAAGTCCTTAGGGTTCTTTAGTGTTTCAAAGAAGGCGTGGGACTTCTCAGAAAGCCTGGAGATCAATCTGCTGAGGGCTGCCATTCTTCCCGTAAGTTTTTGAATCTCTTTGACATTCCGTGGGGGAGGAATCGCCTGGATGGCCCTTATTGGCTCTGGATTTGCTTCTATGCCCCTGTGGGTGACTATGTATCCCAGGAACTTCCCGGAGCCTACTCCAAAGGAACATTTAGAGGGGTTGAGCTTCATATTGTATTTCCTCAGGGTGGTGAATGCTTGCTGGAGATGTGAGATATGATCTTCCGAGTCAAGAGATTTTACCAGCATGTCGTCAATGTATACTTCCATGGTCTGGCCTATCTGATCGGCAAACATCGTGTTGACCAGCCTCTATTAAGTGGATCCAGCATTCTTCATACCAAACGGCATGACCTTGTAGCAGTAGATGCCCCTGGAAGTCATGAAGGACGTCTTTCCTTGGTCGTCGGGATGCATCAGGATTTGGTTGTATCCCGAGAAGGCGTCCATGAAGCTCATTAGTTGGTGCCCAGCAGTGGCATAAACCAGCTTGTCTATATGAGGCAAGGGGAATGGATCCTTTGGGCAGGACTTGTTGAGGTCCGTGAAATCGATGCAGACTCTCCATTTCCCGTTTTTCTTTCTCACAACCACCACATTGGCGAGCCAGTCGGGATATTGTACCTCTCTTATGATCCCTGCGTCGAGCAGGTTTTTGACCTCCTCGTTAATGATTTCATCCCTTTCGGGAGCGAACTTCCTTCTCTTTTGTCTGGCAGGAGGATGCTCGGGATTCACTTGGAGCTGGTGCATGATGATGTTGGGGTCGATTCCGGGCATGTCTTCGTGGGACCATGCAAAGCAATCGGAGTTAGATCTTAGGATATCGATCAGCCTCCGCCTCAGATCCTTCGGCAGTTTGGAGCCTATTTTGAGGTTCCGCTCCGGGTTCCCTTCTATCAGGGGGACCTCGTCCATGTCTTCAACCTCGGGTTCTTCGGCGTGAGGAACGAGGGGTTGCTTCTGTAATTGCTATAAGGCTTGGGTCCTTCCCTTCAGGGTAGTTTGGTAGCAGGACCTAGAATTCTCTTGGTCCCCTCTAATGACCTTCACGCCCCAGGGGGTAGGAAATTTCACCAATTGGTGAAGGGTTGATGGCACGGCTCCCATGTCGTGGATCCAAGGCCTTCCTAGTATCACGTTGTAAGACGACGGACAGTGGACGACCAAGAACTTGGCGGTTTGGTTTATCCCCTCGGCATAGACTGGAAGAAGGACTTCCCCCTCGGTTTGCTTCACCTCTCCGCTAAATCCCACAAGCGGGATCGCTTTCCTGGTTAATGTTTTAGGGTCTAGCCCTAAGTTCATATAGGCCGAGTGGAAGATAATGTTGCTGGAGCTGCCATTGTCCACCAGTATTCTCTTAACTAAGAAGTTGGCTATAACTAGCGAGATGACGAGGGCGTCATGATGGGGAGCAAGGACTCGTTCCTGCTCCCTCGCAGTAAAGCTGATATCGTCCGTTCCCAAGAGTGGGCGCTTGGGAATCTCGATCTCTTGACCGTTCCTAGCATTGCGAGTACTTCTTTTGGCTGCGGAGCTGCGGATCCCGCTTACTTCTGATCCTCCGGAGATGACGTGTGTTGGGGTCAAAATCGGTCAAGACGAAATCGATATCCGAAAAGTTCGGACTAAACACGAAAGACGTTAGAGAAGCTTTAAGAGATTAAGTTTCAATCTAAAAAACTCGGGAAGATGATTAAGTCGTTCCGAAATCAACGATTAGAAACATTCTCTACACGATAAAAATCTCCGGAAAGCTAAAAGGAACGCAAAAAACTCGCACGAACCGAAAGAAACGAGTGACGACCCTGGGCTGCCTCTAGGCGCCGGGCGCCTAGCGCCCGTGCTGCCTCTAGGCGCCGGGCGCCTAGCGCCCGTGCTGCCTCTAGGCGCCGGGCGCCTAGCGCCCGAGATGCCTCTAGGGGCCGGGCGCCTAGCGCCCGTGCTGCCTCTAGGCGCCGGGCGCCTAGCGCCCGTGATGCCTCTAGGCGCCGGGCGCCTAGCGCCCGTGCTGCCTCTAGGCGCCGGACGCCTAGCGCCCGTGCTGCCTCTACGCGCCGGACGCCTAGCGCCCGTGCTGCCTCTAGGCGCCGGGAGCCTAGCGCCCGTGCTGCCTCTAGGCGCCGGGCGCCTAGCGCCCGTGCTGTCTCTAGGGGTTGGGCGCCTAGCGCCCGTGCTGCCTCTAGGCGCCGGGAGCCTAGCGCCCGTGCTGCCTCTAGGCGCCGGGCGCCTAGCGCCCGTGCTGTCTCTAGGGGTTGGGCGCCTAGCGCCCGTGCTGCCTCTAGGCGCCGGGCGCCTAGCGCCCGTGCTGCCTCTAGGCGCCGGGCGCCTAGCACCCGTGCTGCCTCTAGGCGCCGGGCGCCTAGTGCCATGCTAGTTCGAGTTGTCGGACGGCTAGTCTTCGTGCGTAAGTTCCAGGTTCTCGAACCGCCAGAAATCCAAGTTTTGCGACTTTCTAAAATCCCGCAAACCAAACTCCTTTTCTTTCTCCTAGCCTTCGGAAAACCCGTAAGACGTCGATGGATGGAGAAACTTCGTAGAGAAAGGTGATGGTTATCTAAAAACACCATTCGCCTCAAGAAAGAGTCGAAGATCTTCCGAAAGATCCAATATCTGAGTAGGAGCGTTCTCTCAAAGAAATCGTTAAAAATAGCGGAAATCCGAGATACGGTCCAAAGGGGACCGTATATGATCGGATAACCATTTTACGATTTTCTAGAAAGATAGATACGACAGCTTGCGATTATCTTCCTGAACAAGATAAATGTCAAAGTTCCAAAGGATAAACATTAAGTTTCCAAAAAGATAAATGTCAACTTTCCCGATAAATACTAAAGCCGACGAAAATGGAAAAAGCCCAGCTCGCGGCGGCCCGTCAGGAATAGACCGTCATATGGGAGTATATAAGCAAGTCTAGGAGCAGAGGAAGGGGGATCCAAAAATCACAAGAACAACTACTCTCAGAGCAATTTAGAACTTAGGCGTTTATTTCCTTTTTAGCGAGCTGCGACTCAATTAGGTTAGATCTAGGGTTTTGAGACTAGCGACGATCGACAGCTCTTACGGCCGCGATCTCGACCTATTGTTCCAACGCTCTCCGCGAATTCGGAAATAAAATTCTTTCTTTTTGCTCTCTTTATTTTACGCATTTGTTCTCAACTTAGCCTGTTTTAACCTTGTCGTGCGTGGCCCAGCAGATAGCCGGGATCCTCGGGGAAAACTAGGTCAACTTAGTTTTCCTACGTTTTACTTAGTAATATTTGACGGTGCGAATTTCGGTTCCCACAGTTTGGCGCTGATGGGAGGGGGATACACGGAATTATCTTTCTCGCAACTACGCACGCCCAGTTAAATATGTCTGCTAACGCGGAAAAAGACAAGCAAATGCACGACGGACCAGCCGCCGATGCCAACGCTGAGAAGACTCCCGCTGGAAACGTATCGACGGTCACTGCGGAGGCAAACACCGCGATGTTGGACAAGGTGAAGGAACTGTTCGCCACCGCCCAGAAACGGTCGGAAGAACAAGAGAAACTAATGGCTTCACTCGCTAAACAGGTCAGTACCTTAACAGCGAAAAGCAAACTCCCGCGCGGATCCACCAAGGTGAGGCGTGTCAGGAGGCTTGACTTCGGAACTTCCGGAGACAAAGAAAAAGATGCCCCGAGAGAATCCCCGGAACTCATCCCTGACGATACCACTCCGGCGAGGCAGAAGAAAACGACGGATAACCTTCCACCTCCCGCGAGGGAAAACGAAGGAGTCGACGTCGAAAGAATCAACCTGGATATCAGCGATCAATCGGATCCATCCGACGAAGATACCGACGTCCACCACAGAAGGACCCGAAGTCAGTCGGCTCGACTGGCGGCAGCCTTCGAAAAACCGATGACAGAAGAGGAAGAAGACCTCTACTGGTCAGCGCAAGAGAGGCTAGCCGAAGACCAGACTCGGCCTATCGCAGCCAACGTAGACAAAGAAGCGCAAACGGCGCCAACGAGATCCACGATTTACGCGAATACATCGCAAAGACTGCAGCCGAGGTGAAAGCGGTAAAATCGCAGATTCACCACGCAACCAGCACCGCTCCCGAGATCGACCTACTCCTCGAAGAATCGAGGAAGACTCCGTTCACGTCTCGAATCACAGACACACGAGTCTCGGATCCCGGGAAAATAAAGTTTCACACCTACGACGGAACCACAGACTCGAAGGCACATCTGCAATCCTTTCAGATTGCGATGGCTAGGTCTAAACTTCCAGAGCGGGAAAAAGACGTCGGCTGCTGTCTCCTGTTTTTCGAGAACCTCAGAGGTGCTGCGCTCGAGTGGTTCTCGCACTTGAAAAGAAACTCCATCGGAAGTTTCCGCCAGCTGGCTTCAGCCTTTCTGAAGCAGTTTTCCATGTTCATGGACAGAGAAACTTCCGACGTAGACCTTTGGAGCCTCATTCAAAAGGAAGACGAGCCGCTCCGCGACTACATAAGGAGGTTCAAACTCGTAATGTCCAGGGTAACAGGCCTCAGCGATAGAGTCGCCATCGACGCCCTGAGAAAAAACCTCTGGTACAAGTCGAAATTCCGAAAGTGGATTTCTCTGGAGAGGCCGCGCACCATCCAGGACACTCTCCACAAGGCGACGGATTTCATCATCATGGAAGAAGAGATGAAAGTCCTGGCGCAAAAGCACGGACCGCAGAAAGAGTCCGGCAAGAAGAAAACCTCACGTAACGACAAGTACGTCCATCACGAGGGGGAAGACGTCCAAGGCGAGCATAACTACGCCGTCAAATCTGAGCAAGGGAGGACCGCCGGAAACACTTGGACGCAGAACTCGTACAAGGACAACTCCAGCTGCGAGTTCCACCAGACGAGAGGTCACTCCACTGCCAACTGCAAAGTTCTCGGCGCTAGACTCATTACAAAGCTGCTCGCCGGCGAACTGGCAACGGTCAGAAGCGTGAAAGACCTGCTCTTAGATTCTGACCGTCCGCCGAAGACCGACGGAGCAAACCCCGAGAATAACGCCCCCGGAACTCAATCGGGCAAAAAACGCGGACGAAGGCAAGACAGCAAAGGAAACAATAACAATCGTCAGAGGATCAACATAATCATCGGAGGATCGTACTTCTACCAGGACTCCGTTTCGTCCATTAAAGCCTACGGACGGAAGGCCAAAACAAGTCCCGGATGGTGCCTAGAAGACGACGTTCCCAATCACACGATCGTCTTCGAGGAACAGGACACGGCCGGACTCGATAAACCCCACTACGATCCTCTGGTCATCGACTTGGTGATTCAAGATCTCGAAGTCGGCCGCATCCTCATCGACACAGGAAGCATGGTCAACATTATGTTCCGCGATACTCTCCAGAGGATGAACATACCCCTCGGAGAAGTCGTCCCAGAACCAAGACCGTTGACTGGATTCTCGGGCGTCACATCCATGACCCTCGGAAAAATTAGGCTCCCAGTTATGGCAAAAGAAGTCACGAAGATCGTCGAGTTCGCGGTAGTGGATAACCCGGCCATCTATAACGCCATAATGGGAACTCCTTGGATAAATGCCATGAAGGCAGTCCCGTCCACTTACCATCTCAGCGTCAAGTTTCCAACGCCAACTGGAACGGCGGTCATCTTGGGAAGCCAAAAACAGTCGCGACTCTGCTTCCTGGCTGAACATAAATTGCGCAGCAATCGGAATGCTCCAGTGGCTAACCCAAAGCGAACTAAGAAGCATCCGAGTATCTCCGAGAACTCGGCAAAGGATGATTCGTACTTGTCCAAAAAGGCCACGACTCAGGATGATAAGCAAATCCTCGAGTCCATCGCCGACGGAACGGATGACCCAACTCCCAACGCGCCCACCGACTTAGCTAAGACAGTCGAGGCGCCGGAAATCGTGGAGTAATAGCATCCGCGATATAAACAGAACTACGAGATGGCTTGATCCTCGCAAGAGGTACGTAGGCAGCTCGTCAAAACCCGACGAGTTCAGCTATCCCCCTCACCAAAAAGGGGGGGGGGAGATGGGAACAAACATTTTCGTACTCCCGCAAAAATATTTTTTACATGTACTCTACATTTTTCATAAAGTCTTAAATTCGAATACTTATTCAACACCTAAATGATACGGAAAACAAAGATCATATCTTTAAGGAACGCGAGACGTCGCAAATTCCTGAAAAGCCTCGATTCTCTATTTTCCTCCAAAACAGTCCATCCGCGACTCCAAAAAACTCTATCAGACAGTCTATTCACGACTCTTAAATTAATTTCCGTTGATTGGCCCCAACGGAAAAACATAGAAACGTTTCACTCAATCAAATTCGTAGTCCGGCTTCTGACGAAGTCCTTTTGCATCCGACAAGGATATCATAGCGCACTATACAAGAAATCCAAATTTTGGTTAGCTCTTCGTAAAGGAAGTAGCTCGGTTCGTATCCAAACGAATCATATAAGCCGATAAGCACTTCGCAGATTCTAAAACGATACGAATCAGGTCGAAATCGCAAACAAGCAAAACGAAAAGCCGATTTGTCATCGCATAGCTTCAATCCGAAATTAGACCTAGGTCTTGCCCTAAACCCAGCCTTGCTGGTATCTAAAACATCTCATAGGCATAAGTATCCAGGATACGAGATTCCAAAATTTGCCTCTTATCGCTTACAAACCTAACGTTCGCTACAAAGTAACCTACAGGTTAGGCGACAAACAAGAGCTTGAATACGAAGTGACTACATGTATTCAAAACCCTCTACACTTAACGAAAGTATAAATCAAAACGCATAATTCATAAAAGCATTCATAATAAGGATTCAAAGGCCACCAACGGCCAATCCCGAAAAACATAAAGTCACGCAACCTCCTAAGGGTCGCAACACATACAAACAGCCCAACTTGGCTTATCACAAATTATAATCAAATGCGAAACAATCAGTAAAAGATATTCCATACGAGGAATCGGGCTGGTCGACTTCTTCGCCCCCGTCACCTACATTCGCATCTGCACCGGCATCCGCCGTGTCTTCCGAGACTTGAATAGGGTTCCACAACTCTCGAATCCTCCCCTCGATCAGAGGAACAGATGATTCGGCGTTAGCACATACTCTCATCGAGCCATCCATCGCGACAAGTTTGCTGGAAAGCGAGAAATCCTCACGCTTCATCTTGTGAAGAGTACCGACCGAACCACGACACTCGCGAAAATCGCTTACAAAGTCCTGAGCCTCTTTGTACGCCTCAAATTCAGTAGAAAAGATTTCCGCCCTTCGGTTCAATTCAGCAGCAGCTCTTCTCCGCCCTCTCCTTTCTGCACGAACGAGGGCTCGAGCCTGGACCTCGGCTTGCCGGCGGTTTTGCTCCTCAACCTCCAACCGATACTTGTTAAACTCCCTTTCGGTCTTCTCCGCTTTGAAGCGGGCCAATCGAGCAGTGCGGAAACTTCCGTCGATTGATGCGTTCCATACTCTCACGGCCTGCAAAGAAGTCAAGGTCAAATAAAAGGATAGGAAGAATTTGCTCAAGTTTCGGAAACAAACCTCGTTGACCAAACGAGCGCCCTCCGCGGTCACCGTATCCCTTTCCTCGTTGCCCAAAGACTCGTCACGGGTAAATGCCGGAGGAAGCTCATCAAAGAAGTCATTTGGGGGAGGGTTCGGACCGGGAGCACCCCCGTTTTCTGCAACAAAGTCAGGGTCGTACCTCGACGGCTCGTTGTTTCCCGACGAGGCCTCGAAAGCGATCCCTTTGCCCTTCGATGATTTCCCCCTCCGCCTCGGAGGAGCAAACACAAAGGATCCATCATTGATAATAGGTCGCGTGCCGCCTCGCGATCAGTGAAGCGCGACCGCCTTTCGAATCCGGTCAAGATCGAAAGAATTCCAGGAACAGGCCTTGACCTGAATATGTCTCTCGTGATGGAAAGATCGGAAGGGACATGCGCGAGACACCTGTTCTCTGAACAATAAAAAAATGCGTATGTGCATTCAGAGTTCGCCTTTCGGATTCTAAAAAAAAAAAAAAGGAGTACGATAATCTTACCACGTCGGTACAACCACTCCGTCGGGAATAGATGAAGAAAGCCTTCCTCGACAGACTCTCCATCTATCCTCACAAAAAAGAAACGATCGACAAAATCCTTAGCATGCGAGGTAAGTCCACGAATTACCGAAAAATCGGTCCTCGATTTCATGGCAAATATTCCATTGTTGCTCGCGCTCTTGGAAATCCACAACCCTTCGAAGTCCGAAGGGCTAAGATCCATTCCTAACTCGTAGCTCAGAATCACAACGCCAAGCCAGCTTTCTAAAGCTGGCACGTTCAACTGGCTGATTCCTAACTCGTAGCTCAGAAATTCTGAAACGGTCGAGAGCTTGAACAATGACCCCAGGGATCGGGAACCATAGTCGACACTGCGTCAGGAATGCCTCGTAACAAGTGAAGTAACCCTCCGGAGGGCGCTCTGGACTTTCATCCCCAAGGGGAATGCGAAATACGACTTTCTCCGGAACATTATAAAACCTTCGAAGAATTCCAAGATACTCGGGGGATACGTCGCTCGGCGAATCAGCTTCCACACGCGCCTTCACAGGTCGCCGGGGAATCGGAATCACAGGAAGAGGGGGATCAGAACCGAAGACGGCGTCACAATATGCATTCCTCTCAACCTCTGAAACCTCGGGCTTCGGAACTTCCTCCTCGGCGTGGAAACTATCCGAAGAAGAGCGAGACTGTCTCCTCGAGGATTTTGATTTTGAAGTCATTCTTTTCTTAAAAGTAGAGAGAGAATCAGTAAGGGAGAGATTGACTTAGGATTCTTGGGTGAAATAAGAATGGTAAAGGATTCATAAGTCTTTATAGGCATGAATTTAACTATTTACCCCGACCTTCGACACGATTTCGTCTCCATACTATCCTCACGAACCATACAGCAAGCTAGGACCTACGACAACTACGGCTCCTAGCTAGCTGGGGGGCTAACTGTTGGGGTCAAAATCGGTCAAGACGAAATCGATATCCGAAAAGTTCGGACTAAACACGAAAGACGTTAGAAAAGCTTTAAGAGATTAAGTTTCAATCTAGAAAACTCGGGAAGATGATTAAGTCGTTCTGAAATCAACGATTAGAAACATTCTCTACACGATAAAAATCTCCTGAAAGCTAAGAGGAACGCAAAAAAACTCGCACGAACCGAAAGAAACGAGTGACGACCCTGGGCTGCCTCTAGGCGCCGGGCGCCTAGCGCCCATGCTGCCTTTAGGCCCCGGGCGCCTAGCGCCCGTGCTGCCTCTAGGCGCCGGGCGCCTAGCGCCCGAGCTGCCTCTAGGCGCCGGGCGCCTAGCGCCCGAGATGCCTCTAGGCGCCGGGCGCCTAGCGCCCGAGCTGCCTCTAGGCGCCGGGAGCCTAGCGCCCGAGCTGCCTCTAGGCGCCGGGCGCCTAGCGCCCGTGCTGCCTCTAGGCGCCGGGCGCCTAGCGCCCGTGCTGCCTCTAGGCGCCGGGCGCCTAGCGCCCGTGCTGCCTCTAGGCACCGGGCGCCTAGCGCCCGTGCTGCCTCTCGGCGCCGGGCGCCTAGCGCTCGTGCTGCCTCTAGGCGCCGGGCGCCTAGCGCCCGTGCTGTCTCTAGGCGCCGGGCGCCTAGCGCCCGTGCTGCCTCTAGGCGCCGGGCGCCTAGCGCCATGCTAGTTTGAGTTGTCGGACGGCTAGTCTTCGTGCTTAAGTTCCAGGTTCTCGAACCGCCAGAAATCCAAGTTTTGCGACTTTCTGAAATCCCGCAAACCAAACTCCTTTTCTTTCTCCTAGCCTTCGGAAAACCCGTAAGACGTCGACGGATGGAGAAACTTCGTAGAGAAAGGCGATGGTTATCTAAAAACACCATTCGCCTCAAGAAAGAGTCGTAGATCTTCCGAAAGATCCAATATCTGAGTAGGAGCATTCTCTCAAAGAAATCGTAAAAAATAGCGGAAATCCGAGATACGGTCTAAAGGGGACCGTATATGATCGGATGACCATTTTACGATTTTCTAGAAAGATAGATACGACAGCTTGCGATTATCTTCCTGAACAAGATAAATGTCAAACTTCCAAAGGATAAACATCAAGTTTCCAAAAAGATAAATGTCAACTTTCCCGATAAATACTAAAGCCGATGAAAATGGAAAAAGCCCAGCTTGCGGCGGCCCGTCAGGAATAAACCGTCATATGGGAGTATATAAGCAAGTCTAAGAGCTGAGGAAGGGGGATCCAAAATTCACAAGAAAAACTACTCTCAGAGCAATTTAGAACTTAGGCGTTTATTTCCTTTTTAGCGAGCTGCGACTCAATTAGGTTAGATCTAGGGTTTTGAGACTAGCGACGATCGACAGCTCTTACGGCCGCGATCTCGACCAATTGTTCCAACGCTCTCCGCGAATTCGGAAATAAAATTCTTTCTTTTTGCTCTCTTTATTTTACGCATTTGTTCTCAACTTAGCATGTTTTAACTTTGTCGTGCGTGGCCCAGCAGATAGCCGGGATCCTCGGGGAAAACTAGGTCAACTTAGTTTTCCTACGTTTTACTTAGTAATATTTGACGGTGCGAATTTCGGTTCCAACAACGTGGATCACTCGTTCTTGTGGCGGAAGTAGCGCAGGGACCGCTTCATTGGGGAGAGCGGGACCCTCTCTGTTGAGGAGATCCTTGGCCTTGTCCGAGAGGAACTCCCTTAGATAACCCTTCTTGAGAAGCTCGGCTACTTCCAGCCATAAGGCTATACAGTCCTCAGTGGTATGACCGTGATCGTTGTGGAACCCACACCATCTTTTAGGGTTCCGGGTAGCATCGGGGGACCTCATTTTAGGTGGCCACTTAACTTGTGGGCCCATCTGCCTCAAGACTCCGATGAGCTCAGGTTTGGATATCGCTAGGTGGGAGATGCTGGGCCAAGTAGAGACCATCATTCCTTCGGACCGAGGTAAGGGGCGATGTTGGTATCTGCCCCTGCTCTGGTTGGTGGATTCCCGGGAAGGTCGGGGTCGGATGGTTTCTTCACGCTCGTCCTTCGAGGGTCTGGAGGACTTCTGATCGTACTTGGAGGAAATCTTGGCCCTGCTCACGACGTCTTCTTCCCACCTTACTTGGGCCCAGGCGCGGGATAGTACATCCGCCATGTCTCCGCATCTGTACTTAGTTAGCTCCTTGTAGAGCTCTCCCTCCGGAAGTAGGCCCTTCTTGAAGGCTGAGATTGCTGTATCGGCGTTACACTCGGGTATAGAGACCTTCTCCTGGTTGAAACAAGCTATGTAGGAGCGTAGGGATTCGTTTCTGTATTGTTGGATCTCGTAGAGGTCATCTGATCTCTTCTCCAGGAGGTGGCTACTAGCGAATTGTTCCACGAACTTGTCGCTTAGGGCGGCGAAGGATGCTATGGACCCTGTGGGGAGGTTGATATACCATTGGAGGGCAGGACCGGTTAGAGTTGACCCGAAGCCCTTGCACATGGTGGCTTCCCTTGCTCTTTCGTAATAGCCACGGCTACCACGCGTTGCTTATACTGGGCGATGTGGTTGTCAGGATCTCCCGTTCCCTCGTACATCTTGATGCTCAGAAAAGAGAATTTTCGAGGCATCTCGATCGAAGCAATCTCCTTCACGAAAGGTGTGTCGGAGTATGACCTGGGATCACTTCTACGGATGGGGGGAGCTACTCCGGGGAGCCTTTCCACCATGGATTGGATGGTGCCGAATCTTTCGGATACCACCTTCTCTAGGTAAGCGGCTAGAGCTGGATCTGAGATCTCGGGATGGTCAGGTGAATACTCTTCGTCCTCTGTATCGGATTCATCTTCTTCTTCTTCCCGGGTTACGTCTCGAGTGTTTTCTTGATCGCCGGGTTCGTCGCCGGGCTGTTGAGGCGTTTCCTCGCCGTCGTGCGGGGTGTTGAGCGAAGCCATAGGTCGGACTTTGTTTTTGAACCGTTTTCGTTTGTTCCCTACTGCCCCGAGGGATCGGTTTTCTTGTATGAGAGCGATGTTCTCGGCTTCCATGGCGTCTAGCTTCTCGGCGCTTTGCTGGAGTTGCTTGAAGTGTTCTCCAAGTTGATCTTTTAGGTATTGAACTTCCTGAACGAGTTCCAGACCTGCAGGTGCGGTCTCCTGAGCCTTGTGAAGGTCGGTAATTTGACTCTGAAGGGTTTCGAATCGGCTCAGAAGCTCCTTCTCCTTCGGGGTCAGATTGGCTTGATTGGACTCGTCTTCCGGTGCCATCGTCACGTAGTTGAGTTACTCCCCTCCTTCTAGCGCCAAACTGTTGTGATATTTTTGTGTAGGGTCGTTTTAGTACTACGGAACACTGGAAGACTATCAAGCTTTATGTTTATGTATGTGTTTTGAGAAGAGAAATCGAGGCAAAGAGATGTATTATTGAGTTTCTTTAGCGTTACAACGTTTTGGGTGTATAAACCCTAGTTTTCTAGCCTAACTCTCTAATCTCTCAGTCCCAAAGTGTCGATCCCTTGTTATAGGGTTTGGGTTCCCCTTTTTTAGTTGATGTAAGTCGGTCAATCTTGGGCGGCTTCCGTAATATTCAGGAATATATTACTTTCCCCTCGATATGGGAAACTTCCATATTCATGCGGAGGATCGGATCCGTGGTCCTTACGGCAGGGGCTAGGCCTTGTGCCTCGATACAGGGACTGGACCTTGGGTACTTATTAAATGGAGATCGGACCCTGGTGCCTCCTGGTGGAGATGGGTTCTTTGAGTAGAGGAGGGACCCTGGGTCCTTTCCGAGCGAGGGCCCGGAAGTCAAGGCCCCTTCGGAGGCTGGAGAAACCTCTAGCCTTGGATATTTTTCCCCAACAAAGCGAATACTGGTGGACAATGACAGCTCCAGCAACATTATCTTCCACTCGGCCTATATGGACTTAGGGCTAGACCGTAAAACATTAACCAGGAAAGCGTTCCCGCTCGTGGGATTTAGCGGGGAGGTGAAGCAAACCGAGGGAGAAGTCCTTCTTCCAGTTTATACCAAGGGGGTAAACCAAACCACCAAGTTCTTGGTCGTCGACTGTCCGTCGTCTTACAACGTGATACTAGGAAGGCCCTGGATCCACGATATGGGAGCCGTGCCGTCAACCCTTCACCAATTGGTGAAATTTCCTACCCCCTGGGGTGTGAAGGTCATTAGAGGGGACCAAGGGAATTCTAGGTCTTGCTACCAAACTACCCTGAAGGGAAGGACCCAAGCCTTATAGCAATTACAGATGCAACCTCTCGTTCCTCACGCCAAAGAACCCGAGGTTGAAGACATGGACGAGGTCCCCCTAATAGAAAGGAACCCGGAGCGGAACCTCCAAATAGGCTCCAAGCTGCCGAAGGATCTGAGGCGGAGGCTGATCGATTTCCTAAGATCTAACTCCGATTGCTTTGCATGGTCCCACGAAGACATGCCCGGAATCGACCCCAACGTCATCATGCACCAGCTCCAAGTGAATCCCGAGCATTCTCCTGTCAGACAAAAGAGAAGGAAGTTCGCTCCCGAAAGGGATGAAATTATTAACGAAGAGGTCAAGAACCTGCTCGACGCAGGGTTCATAAGAGATGTACAATATCCTGACTGGCTCGCCAATGTGGTGGTTGTGAGAAAGAAAAACGGAAAATGGAGAGTCTGCATCGATTTCACGGACTTCAACAAGTCCTGTCCAAAGGATCCATTCCCCTTGCCTCATATAGACAAGCTGGTTGATGCCACTGCTGGGCACCAACTAATGAGCTTCATGGACGCCTTCTCGGGATACAACCAAATCCTGATGCATCCCGACAACCAAGAAAAGACATCCTTCATGACTTCCAGGGGCATCTACTGCTACAAGGTCATGCCGTTTGGTCTGAAGAATGCTGGATCCACCTACCAGAGACTGGTCAACACGATGTTTGCCGATCAGATAGGCCAGACCATGGAAGTCTACATCGATGACATGCTGGTAAAATCTCTTGACTCGGAAGATCATATCTCACATCTCCAGCAAGCATTCGCCACCCTGAGGAAATACAATATGAAGCTCAACCCCTCTAAATGCTCCTTTGGAGTAAGCTCCGGGAAGTTCCTGGGATACATAGTCACCCACAGGGGCATAGAAGCAAATCCGGAGCAAATAAGGGCCATCCAGGCGATTCTTCCCCCACGGAATGTCAAAGAGATTCAAAAACTTACGAGAAGAATGGCAGCCCTCAGCAGATTCATCTCCAGGCTTTCTGACAAGTCCCATGCCTTCTTTGAAACACTAAAGAACCCCAACGACTTTAAGTGGACAGAGAAGTGCGAAGCCGCGCTATCCGACCTCAAGGCCTACCTCACTACTCCACCACTCCTATCTAAACCCCTGGAAGGGGAAACCCTATTGCTTTACCTAGCCGTGTCCGAGCACGCAGTTAGCGCGGTCCTCGTAAGGGAGGAGGAAAAAAGGCAGCATCCCATATACTACATTAGTAAATCCATGCTAGACGCAGAAACTCGTTACAGCCAACTAGAGAAGCTAGCCCTCGCCCTGGTGGTCGCGGCCCGGAAGCTACGTCCCTACTTCCAGTCTCATCAAGTCGTGGTAGTCTCCTCATTCCCCATCAAAGCAGTCCTTCATAAACCCGAGGTATCATGACGGTTGGCGAAATGGGCCGTAGAATTGGGAGAGTACGACGTGACCTTCCGCCCAGTCGCCGCTATCAAGTCCCAGGTCCTAGCCGATTTCGTGGCTGAATTCTCTCCCTCTATGTTTCCAGACCCAGATCTAGAAGCTACACTCCAGGGAAAAGAAGCGGAAGAAGGTCAATGGACCCTGCACGTGGATGGCTCCAGCAACGTAAGAGGCGCAGGGGTAGGACTGGTTCTGACCTCCCCTACGGGAGACTCGGCCTCAAGGGCTGTACGTTGCAACTTCAAAGCAATAAACAACGAGGCAGAATACGAGGCTTTAATAGCAGGTCTAGAACTAGCTAGGGAAATGGGAGTAAAAGATATCCAAGTTTTCAGTGACTCGCAGCTCATCATCAGTCAAGTTCAAGGGGATTATCAAGCCAAAGACCCGAGCATGATCAGGTATCTATCGGTGGCCAAACGTCTCCTAGACCAATTCACAAGCTACAAGCTTACCCAAATACCTAGGGAACAAAACTCCCAAGCCGATGCTCTAGCAAACCTGGGTTCCGCATTAGAAACCAAGGAACATATGAGTATTCCCCTGTTGGTCCTACAATGGCCAGCAACCCAAAAAGAGGCCGAACCGGAAGAAGTAACGGTAGTAGACGAAGGAGAAACCTGGATGACCCCTATCACCGACTACCTAAGGAACGACGTCCTACCTGAAAACTGAGAGGAGAGCCGGAAGATCAATAGACAAGCGGCCAGATACTGCATTTCGGAGGGAAAACTATATAGGAGGTCCTTCTTAGGACCCTACCTACGATGACTATCCCCTAGAGAAGCCGCACGAATATTAGAGGAACACCACGATGGGGAATGCGGTTCACACTCCTGCGGACGGAGCCTGGTTCTCAGGGCAAGAAGGGCCGGTTATTACTGGCCTACCATGGCGAAGGACTCCCTCAAACAGGCTAAAACCTGCAGCCAATGCCAAGAGCACGCCCCAATCTCCAACTTACCACCAGAGAACCTGAAGTCCCTAAGCTCCCTCTGGCCCTTTCGCAAATGGGGCATGGACATCGTGGGGAAATTCCCAATGGCGCCGGGGCAGAAGGTCTTCCTCCTAGTAATGACCGATTACTTCACAAAGTGGGTAGAAGCCAAAGCCTTGGCAAAAATCACGGACCTCCAGATATGGAAATTCATCTGGACGAACATAATAACCCGCTTCGGAGCACCTCAGGAAATTGTCACAGACAATGGACCCCAATTTACCAGCAACGACTTCCAAGACTTCTGCAAAGATTAGGACATCAAACTCTCATATTCAGCACAATCAAATGGACAAGCAGAATCAACCAACAAAACGGTGGTGAATATGCTCAATAAGCGCTTGGAGAAGGCTCACGGGCGATGGGTAGAAGAGCTACACGGAGTCCTCTGGGCCTACCGAACAACTCCAAAGGCAGCTACCCAAGAAACCCTTTTCTCACTCGTCTATGGCACCGAGTCAGCAATACCAACCGAAGTACATGTCAAGACCACGATCTCCAACATCCTAACTCCCAAGGAAAATGACGAGCTGATGTACCTAAGCCTAGACCTCCTAGACGAGAAAAGGGAAGCAGCCCGCCTGAGGAACGCGTCGTACCAAATAAAGGTAGCCAAGAGTTACAACAAGAATGTGAGATCCAGAACCTTCCAAGAAGGAGACTGGGTCCTAAGGCGAGTCTGTAACCACACAAAAGACAAATCAGCCGAAAAACTCGCCCCCGGAGCCCTACCAGGTAATAGGGGTGCAAGGGGCAGGAGCCTATAAGCAACAAAACAGCACAGGCAAGTTACAACCCAACTGCTGGAACGCCTTGCACCTCAAATTTTATCATTTCTAAAGGCAAGATCTTCGGATCGAGCTCTATATATACTATTACATATTTAAGTATCTTTGTTTTCCTACTCCTATGTATAACGAGAACGTCCTCAGACTAGGCTTATAAAATACATTTGGTTTCGACTAAAGGGAGTTAAGGAAACAACAAATATACTTAAAGGGGCATATTAGCTGGATCGGGGACCTTCGGGACCTCAGATCTTAGCTAGCCCCCTAGCTGGTGAGGCTACTCACCATAGGTGCAGACAGATATGGAAGGGGTCTGATCAGCCCTGAGCCGATGTATGTGCGATAGGGCCCCACGTAAGGGCCAATAGCCAAGAGTTATGCGGGGACCACGTACTAGTGCCATTCAAACCCTCGTGAAATACGTTATAAGCTAAACGCACGCTGGGGGCATGACGTACACAGCCAAGTACTGTAATCAGATTCTGGCGGCTGATATGCAGGGAGCAAAGTGCAAATAACCGGTTAAGCACAAACAATTTAATACCTATCCAGACGTGGAAGGTAGTGTGTCTGGGTTGACAGAACCTTGCGGGGGGACCCACCCCAGACCACAATAAGTCTGAGAGTGACCTTTCTGCAGAAAGGTAGAGTGCAGCATTGAGAATTTTGAGAATGGCCTATGCCCACGGGTAGCACAGTGCGATTTCTCAATTTAGAACGAGAGTGGCTCGCCTCCGGGCAGCAGAGAGCGATCAAAAAGACTCCCCAAAAGCATAAAAGTCCAGAGACCTTCGGGTCCAAAGACCTTCGGGTCCAAAGCCCTTCGGGTCCAAAGACCTTCGGGTCCAAAGACCTTCGGGTCCAAAGACCTTCGGGTCCAAAGACCTTCGGGTCCAAAGACCTTCGGGTCCAAAGACCTTCGGGTCCAAAGACCTTCGGGTCCAAAGACCTTCGGGTCCAAAGACCTTCGGGTCCAAAGACCTTCGGGTCCAAAGACCTTCGGGTCCAAAGACCTTCGGGTCCAAAGACCTTCGGGTCCAAAGACCTTCGGGTCCAAAGACCTTCGGGTCCAAAGACCTTCGGGTCCAAAGACCTTCGGGTCCAAAGACCTTCGGGTCCAAAGACCTTCGGGTCCAAAGACCTTCGGGTCCAAAGACCTTCGGGTCCAAAGACCTTCGGGTCCAAAGACCTTCGGGTCCAAAGACCTTCGGGTCCAAAGACCTTCGGGTCCAAAGACCTTCGGGTCCAAAGACCTTCAGGTCCAAAGACCTTCGGGTCCAAAGACCTTCGGGTCCAAAGACCTTCGGGTCCAAAGACCTTCGGGTCCAAAGACCTTCGGGTCCAAAGACCTTCGGGTCCAAAGACCTTCGGGTCCAAAGACCTTCGGGTCCAAAGACCTTCGGGTCCAAAGACCTTCGGGTCCAAAGACCTTCGGGTCCAAAGACCTAAGGGTCCAAAGATCTTCGGGTCCAAAGACCTTCGGGTCCATAGACCTTCGGGTCCAAACACCTTCGGGTCCGGAGACTTAAGGGTCCAAAAACCTTCGGGTCCAAAGACCTTTGGGTCCAAAGACCTTCGGGTCCAAAGACCTAAGGCTCCATAGACCTTCGGGTCCAAAGACCTAAAGGTCCATAGACCTAAGGGTCCAAAGAACCTCAAGGTTCCATAGACCTTCGGGTCCAAAGACCTAAGGGTCCATAGACCTAAGGGTCCAAAGAACCTCAAGGTTCCATAGACCTTCGGGTCCAAAGACCTAAGGGTCCAAAGAACCTCAAGGTTCCATAGACCTTCGGGTCCAAAGACCTAAGGGTCCATAGACCTAAGGGTCTAAAGGACCTAAGGGTTCCATAGACCTTTGGGTCCAAAGGCCTAAGGGTCCATATACCTAAGGGTCCAAAGAACCTCAAGGTTCCATAGACCTTCGGGTCCAAAGACCTAAGGGTCCAAAGAACCTCAAGGTTCCATAGACCTTCGGGTCCAAAGACCTAAGGGTCCATAGACCTAAGGGTCTAAAGGACCTAAGGGTTCCATAGACCTTCGGGTCCAAAGGGCTAAGGGTCCATAGACCTAAGGGTCCAAAGACCTAAGGGTCCATAGACCTAAGGGTCTAAAGGAACTAAGGGTTCCATAGACCTTCGGGTCCAAAGGCCTAAGGTTCCCAAGACCTAAGGGTCCGAAGAACCTCAAGGTTCCTAAGACCTAAGCGTCAAGAGAGCCTAAAGGCTCCTACTCCTTCAAGATTTAATGGGCAAAGTCTCCCAGGTTCAAAGTAAGGCCTCAGGGCCCAGGTAAGGACCTTAAAGGGCCTAGATCCTAAGAACTTCCGAGTTCGAGGGATCAAGAACCCAAGGGTCAAAACCAGATCGGAACTCACTAGTTCCCGACTACGATCTTACAGAATTCGCAGAACTACAAGATCTGATGCTTCGGCATTTTTAAAAGCCTCCAATCTAATCGCTAACAGAACTCGAGTCCTAGATTATGACCCCTCATGGGGGTTATGGTCGGCCTTCGGCCCATAACCCCAAACCAACAACCGGGCAAAGCCTCGAGTGACGTCTAAAGATGCACAAAGGAAATAGATAAAGACCACGAAGGGCCATAAGTTCTAAAACAAAAAGGCACGAAGGCCCAATTCTGGAAATAAAGCCCCGAAGGGCGAAAATACGACAACAGCACATCGGGCTCAAGAGTTCAACAAATAACATGAGAAGAAAGTTTAAGCCTCAGGGGCAGCAGCTGGATTATCCACGGGAGCAGGAGGATCCACCTCAGCAGTTTCCTTCACGGGGATAAGTGGTTCGTCATCATACGAAGGAGGAGGCAACCCACGAAGCTTAGCCTCAGACTCCTTCACCATCCTGTAGTGCTCGAACTCCACCACGAAGTCCCACTTATCAGTCTGCCCCTTCAGATAATCCCTCATCACCTCCCAGCGAGCTATCATCTTAGCCCCACTCACCGCCATCGTCCTCTCGTCTTCAAAAGAATTCTTCTCATTCTTCAGCTCCTCCAGCTCTCCCCTCACCGCATCCAGTTTAGACGTCAGCACGACGTGCTCGGTAGCAGCATTCTTCTCCAGCTCTTGAGACTTCTTCAACCTTAGCTGCAGAGACTTAAGCTCTTTCCCCTGCTCCGAACCTTTGTCCTTCTCCTCGCGAAGCTGAGCCTTCAGAGCCTCAATCTCCTTGGAAGTATCCTCATTCACCATGTCCTTGAGGTGATGAACCTGAGACATAAGCTGCAGCAAATACGATACCACGGTCAACATAATGCACTACGAGGCCAAAGCAGTAATAAAACGCGTCGACATACCTGAAGGAGGTCAAACTGGATAGAGCTGATGGCTTTGGGAAGATCATCGGCAGGAAGATTGCACACGCTCCCCGGGAAGACCTTGGTAGAAAGGTCATCCAGCACCGGCTTCAGGTCCACACCAGAGATCGTAGGGGTCGAAGAACGAGTCCTCCTCTTGGAAATGGTAGGAGCAGGAGTGCTAGATCCTTTGCGCTTAAGGCTCCCCGTAATCTGAACATCGTCATCCCCCGAGACGACAATATCCTTAGGATTCTTCTTAGCTGAAAGATTCTCCCAAGCATCCAGGGAGCCATCTCCTGAAGGTCCAGACATATTCCCTGCAAAGAAAAATCCGCAAGTTCAATGACTGAATAACGAAGACAAAAAGAAATACTATGAGCTTACCCCAAATGCTGCAACGACCAAGAACTTCTCGACTCAGAAGGTAGATGACTTGACGACGTTCAACTGGCAGATCAAACATTCGTTCAGCTACCTCTTTCCCTTCCGGTACCGCTGGAACAGATACACCTGCAACGACAAAGCAAATGAATGAGTATCAGAGACAAGACCAAAGCTTATATCGATTTAACCTACCCGCTACGTGCCAAACCGAAGGGGAGCCTGGAAGAAGCGCAAAGGCGAACCTCTCCTCCCATTTACCACTAAAAACATGATGACTTTTCCTCGCCTTTTTCTCAATCTCCTGAACCAATGCTTTCTTACCGCGAGGACGGAGGTAATATTTCCCCTCTGATCCAGGCAGGGTTGAGACAGAGTACGAGTACAGAACCTCGTTCAAACCCAACATCAGACCCTCCAGCTCACCTAAATTCTGGATGGCTATGAGTGTTCTCCAGGCCGGAGGAGTTAGCTGACCCGAAGAGATGTCGAGGAACTCCGATAGCTTGGCGATCAACGAAGGAACCCGATCGCGAAAGCCTGATTCGAAGATGCTTCATAAATCGGGACCTCGCCGACCCCAAAGTCCGAAATCCTATTCGACGGATCGGGGACCCGGATGACCAAATCCCGAGGAAGATTATACTTCCTTCTCCATCCCTCTACGTCCTCCTTCTTGATCGATGAAACCGGACCCAATGACGAGGACTTACCAGCTCTGCCCCCCAGTAGAGGCATCTTCAACCTCAACAATGTGGGATCCCATTGTCTCGATCATAGGAGATTGAGAAGAGGAGGTCTTAGACCTAACTACGGGAGAGGTTGCTAGGGTTTTGCTAGGGGATTCATTCGACATTTTTAATAAGAAGAGGAGAAAGAAAGATGGCTACCTGTGGAAAACAAGAAGAGTCTCCGGAAAAGGAAGTCGCCGAGATGAAAGCTCTAGAGAAGGCAAAGACGAAATGGAGAAAAACTCGGCTTCGATTAAAGAAAAAGGGAAGAAACCCTAGTCTGAAGCCCACGCGCCTCGATCGCCTCGCCACGCACACAAAATGGGCGCCAAACGGAAGCCGAACCGATAATGGGCTTCCCCTAGAAAAGCCCATACCGTCTTTAACTGTCTCTGTCCAAAAAGGAGGATCCAATGCCTCCGGGGAGGACCATTTCCTACGGACCTATGACAAAAGGACCAACGATGGTTCCACACTTTATCTTAAGATACAACAAGGCGTTAGCCCTTCTCCTGCTGGAAGAAACGGTATCAAGATCTGAGACTACACGTTATTCCTTGATCCCTACGAAGCAATCAAGGAATAAGGGGCAAACTATTGGGGAAAAATATCCTAAGGCTAAAGATTTCTCCAGCCTCCGAAGGGGCCTCGACTTCCGAGCCCTCGTTCGGAAGAGATCCAAGGTCCTTTCTCTACTTAAGGGACCAATCTCCACCAGAAGGCACCAGGTCCAAGAACTCTATTTTATAACGTCCGAGATCCAGTCCCTGCAACGAAGAACCAAGGCCTTGCCCCTGCCGAAAGGACCAAGGACCCAATCCTCCGCATGATTATAGAAGTTTCCTAAACCGAGGGGAAAGAAGTATATTCGCAAAAATACAAATAACAATTTTAGGGTATATTTCTCTAGTAATCAGAACCCACCATACACAAAAATACACCCATCTCATAATAAACAAAGAGATTCTGAAATTACAGTTTTACACAACGTTTTTTCAATTAATAATAAAATCAAAGTAGATGCATGCATGACAGTTATCAGTATTTTGGAATTTAAAATATTAAACTTGATAATACCATCTTTAATTTACATGTATATTAAAAATATTTTCTTATATGATTTTATGTCATATAAACACAAGCCATTGATTTAATGTAGACTATCTCTAATGGTTAACTCTATTTCTTACACTATAAAATAGAATAACTCTATAATAGCGTTAAAGTTTACTCCAATGATACTATATTTTAAAGTAAAAAATAAAGTGATGAACAAAAAATAAAGAAATTAATCTATATTTGGAGTAAACTTATTTTCACTATATTATAGAATGAGAAACACAACGTCATTAAAATATTTTTACTTTAAAATAAGAAATAGAATGGGATTGAGGACCACGCACTAGACCACACAAATATTTATTTGTGAACGATTAAACTACAATTTAAATATAATTTGAATTATACTGATCTATTTGAAAGTCAAGAAAAGAAATCCTATTATTTGTTTTATCTTGAAAATCTTAGTTGGATATGTATTTGTCAAATCAAACCACTGTTATATGATTAACCAAAAATATACTGTTCTATATATAGGATGTAATAGTTAACATACGTAATTTATATAGTGCATGCACAATATAATAAAGAAACTTCTTTCATGTGACGCTAGAGATTTGATCTAACCAGCCAATCGAAATATAGGATAGCGGTAAACAAGAAAAAAAAACCTGTCTGCTATACTTTTACTTAAGAGATCTTACAAGTTACAAACTAATATATATATGATCAGGTAAGTGTACCATACGCAAGTTTGTTCACACTTGTGACGGTGAGATGTGGTCACTGTACCAATTTACTCTCTCTCAACATGGGAGTTTCATTTCATCAAAGCTCGCCTCCTCCCATTCATCAAGATCTTCAGGTATCATATATATGTATATATATATAACAATCACTAGGACTTCAACTTTGTTTTTGTTACCAGGCGCATGCATGTAGAATTCTTTCTGATATAGTCTTTGAAATTGTGAAGCAGCCTAAGCAACACATAACCTCTTCGGTAACAAGGAAAGAATGGGGATCATCTTCCAGGAGCTCCAACCATTACTCAACCACATTGACAGAAAATGTCGATCGGGAGACTCCTAGAATGCCTCCTATTCGTCGTAAGTCGCACTTTCCCGTCACATTTAATTCACAAGCATCACAAGTATATTTGAAGTTTGTGTCCATATATATGAGTCCATAATTATATGTTCATGCAGCGCCCGAGAAACGACAACGCGTTCCTTCGGCCTACAACAGATTCATCAAGTAAGTTTCTAAGTTTTTTATGCAATTTTGTCTCAACTCTTTCACTAGAATCTTAAAAACTCCCTCTTCTTAATTAGAGAGGAAATCCAAAGGATCAAAGCTGGCAATCCAGCGATCAGCCACCGCGAGGCGTTTAGCACAGCTGCTAAAAATGTAAGCTTCCTTCTTTATCATTTTCTTGCAAATATGTGAACTAGATATATATATATATATATATATATATATATATATATATATATATATATATATCTACGAAAGACAGCTCCAAAAAACATTCTTTATAATATAGAGGTCCGATGATCATGCCAGATTTTTTTTTTTGTGATGTCAGAAATGCGAAGAAAGATGCAAATAAAATTAATTGTTATAGTATAAAAAATAAATCACAACATAAAAGCTTCTCGAATGCAGTGTTTTCTAATAAAAGGCTTAGTAAGAGGTAATTCTTGACACTATTCTTTTTATGCTATTAATTATAAATAGTCCAAAAAACTTATTTGCAAACACATGATTAATATCTTCTATTTTGTGGTGGGGAAATCCTAGGGTTTTATTCTGTTGTGATTTTTTTTTGAAATATAATTCTATATACCAATAAGATAGTGGATCCTATTATGCATGATTGGTGGAGTGTGTATTGCAGTACATTTTTTTAAAAAATTGCCTTTTGTGTGTAGTGGGCACATTTTCCTCACATTCACTTTGGTTTAAAGCTGGATGGCAACAAGAAAGGCAAGCAATTAGACCAGACAGTTGCAGGCCACAAGTCTAATGGCTATTTCTAAAGCCTTTACATATATATTGGTAATGACTATTATATATAATATATATTATATATATATGTGTGTGTGTGTGTGTGTGTGTTTGCTAATGATGGAAGAGAAGGCTAGGAAGAAGATCATACATAGCCTTACATATATATATATATATATATATATATATATATATATATTATATATACATATGTATGTCCCTTTCTTTTTCTTGTGTGGCCTCCATCTATAACTTTGTTTCTAGCTTACATTCCCCTAATAAGTGAAGCCCATATGTGGTTTTCATATTTGAACCTAATTATTTAAGAATCTTCTTTGCGAAGATTGTAATATAAATTTCATCTTTCCTCGTTCTGAAAAGGTGTATCTTTTTGTGTGGTCACGAATTTATATAATGAGTAGTTTTGCAGCACTACTAACACACGAGCTTAAAGATTTATGGAGTTAATTGATTATATATCAGTTTCAATTAGTGTATGTAAATAAATAAAATGGCTTTCACTGAGAATTTTATCTTTTGGAACACTTTGACTGAGAAAAATAAATATCAATTAATTGACTTTACTTGTTTTCTTGTGTATATATAAAGATCTGTAAACGAGCCCATGTATATGTATTAGACACACAGTTGTCCCACATCGGTAGTTGGAAATGATCCTTAGTAATATATAAGGTGGATGGGCCACTCCCCTAATTGCCAATTGGTTTTAGGTTGGGAGCCCATCTAGCTTAACATGGTATCAGAGCCCGATCCACGCAGTCCAACCCGATCCATCGATCTGGCCCAAAGTAGGCCCATCGATCCTTGCCCGAGCATTCCGAGATTGATGCTCAAAGAACCATCATCTCGAGGGGGCGTATTAGACACACAGTTGTCCCACATCGGTAGTTGGAAAGGATCCTTAGTAATATATAAGGTGGATGGGCCACTCCCCTAATTGCCAATTGGTTTTAGGTTGGGAGCCCATCTAGCTTAACAATATGTACTTAGATTCAATAATAGAACATTAATTCCATCTGAGGATGTTTATAATTCTGAAAATTACTCACTCATCCCAAAGAAACATTCTTTGCAAAAAGCAAAGGCTCCCAATGAATAGTTAACGGTTGTTTTTGAACAGTTTAAAAGAGAAAAAAAACTATGAGAAATCAATGCTCGTGTCTTCTCTTGTCAGCCACAGAACTCGAATCCGGTGGAGTATCATTATTGATGTTAGGTCACATTTTATGTTGCCGGTTGGAACACTATTTTAGAAGGCAGATGATCACTACAGGCAGCAATATTGATAAAGGAAACAAATATAAAAATCCGTAGCTGACAAGTTCTGTATGAGAAAAAATGTGATACGAGTATACGACTGTTCTCCATCCCTAAAATAGAACTGTGGAACATAAAAGTTGTAGTAATATGCAGTGACCGTTTTCACACCATTTCAAAATCATGGAAAAAGAACATGTCTTCTTTATCATAAAACATCAATGATTTGACTTTTGAAACGCATGCTCGTTTTGTAAAATTTGTGTATATTTATTTGGTCAACATAATAATTCTTGTTAACTTTTCGTATTAAAAGAAAAGAAATGTACGTGAGCTCTCGTAGTTATAGTCAACTTTTGCTAAAAGAATGCCCACATTGGAAAAAAATGACTCAAGCATCGACCAAACTGCAGTCAAGTCAGCATGTATAGTTTCCACGGTCGACATCAATTTGCTATTCAAGCCTATATATACGTTTTAACTATAAGGGTTTCGTTTTGTTTTTTTTTTTGTTCAAATGGGTTTCGTTTTGTATAGTCTAAAATAGAAACGAATTAGATAGAGATTGTAAAATATCTATACAACTCTGATTGATCACGACGAAGGTTAGAGATGTGGGGTCACGCTTTCCAGTAGTAATACAGACACTTACGTACACCATATATCCATCGTCTCTTCCATGCACACAACATTTAAGGAAGAAAAAAACTTGTGTGTAGTAATTGATATACAATTAATGAATGAGGGAGCGAGAAAGAAGAGAAATTGAATGAGGGAGTCCAAAAGAAAAACAGAATCTGAAACGTCAAATCATGTTAGTTGGGGGTCTTTGTATGCCTTTGGCTCTTTGTGCTTCTGACGGGTCTTGTCCACTCACTTTAATGTTTTCTTTTTCTTTCTCCCTTTTTTTTCACTCCGTTGTTAGGGTTTTTTTGTCCTTCTTTCTTTAACTATTAATCTTGGTTTCTTTGTTATTAGGCAAAATTATTCTTGTAATCAGATCAGGTATATATAGATGCACATGATATACGACATGCTAAATTTTAATGTTTGTCGAGCAATCAGTATGAAAATGCTTCCGACTAACTTAGAATTTTTTATAATGTTCATGTTTAAGATTATTTATTGATCCGCTACTTAATAGTTTAAAAAAAATCATAAATAGAAAATAGAAATAAACATATGAAAAGTAGAGTATTGATATGTAAGATTTGTTCTAGGTTGATATACCTATATAGAAGATCATATACACTCTCTTCTTCACACAATAAGATGATGGATGCAATTATGCAAAGTATCCCACCAGTAATTAAGTTTTACTTATTGGAACCATTCAACAAAAAAGATGTGCTCTTTCCTGTCAAGATTAATTATTCCTAGTGATAGATAGATAGTGGAGTTTGTCGAAAAAAAATGGAACTTGTTCCATTCACTTTACAATTTGCAACCCTTGAAAACAGTAATGTTAAAAAAAAAGAACTCTTGAAAGTAGAATGTTGGTTTGAAAAATACACTCTTCTTCTTTTCATATACTTATCAAATAATATTGAAATTCTTGAATACATTTTTTTTATTAATTAGTCCGTTTACTGAACCGGTTATTTGAGCGGCGTATTGGAGTGACGCTCGCGTCTGAGCGAATCAATCACAAAACAAATTGTTCTGTGGGGATTTCCATCTCAGAACTGAAAAAAAAATATATTGTTTGGCTGAGAATCAAAGAGGGTAGGTTGGAACTCTGTATCTGCAGAATCCGATTCGCGGTCGTATTTTTGGATGATTGAATGGGTTCTCGGCCGGCGGAGAGATTGTCATTCCTGGAAAATTACACGAGGTATTAGGAATGGAGTTGACGGATACTATTGACTGTCAAGAACAAACTTGATGGGAGAGAGGTATGAAGCTTTGATTAGGAAGAAGCAGGAGTTAATAACTAGATTAATGCAGAATGTGAATCAGCGTTGGGAGAGTGTGATTCTTATGATTATTTTATCGCAACCCAAAACAGTTCCATGTTTCACGTCGCGTTCAGTTTTTATCCCATCCATACGCACGCGGCACGTATATTTTTAGTAGTTTCTTAATGAATATTTTTTGGTCCTCTGGAAGTTTGGCTAACATTTGTGTAATTTCAGCTGATAACCGCTAGGGAAGCTGCGGCTTTTGGTGTTACTGGAGGAGCTGCTGAACTTGGAGCTTTATCATGAGTCAAGTAAGTATATATACTTTATGTTTTATATTGATAAAGCTCGGAAAGTGTCGTGCACTTCTCTTGGGCTGCTTATATGTTTGCCAAATACTAAACTGATGAAAATTGGGGAAGACGACGTATTTCCACACCTATAGTAACAAATGTACACAATTTTTCAACCTCATCCTAATTGCATATCTTTTAACTATCACAACCAATATACACACACGAGAATAGTTCGAAACCCGTTTCCACATAAATTTTGAAGAATGAACTGATACCGACAAATAGCGGTTTAAAGTTGGTTAATGTAACCTAAATTTAAACTTAACCAATAACTAATTTAACTAAACCATAAAATGACCCGATTAGAGAAAATAAACCGGATTAAATAAACCTAATTCATTTGGGTCTAATATACCCGACTGGAGATCCAATTTGAAACCCTAAATGAAAATCTCTTGTCTCTCTCTCTCTCGCGAATCCTTTGTTTGGCGCCAGTTAGATAAACAATTCCTTGTCTCTTTGTCCCTCTTTCTCTATCTCTCTTTGTTTCTCTCTGTCTCTATCTCTTTCTGTTTCTCTCTTTCTCTTTTTCTCTGTGATACCTTATGGGTTTGTCTCTGTCTCTGTTCTAAATCTTTGATATGAATCTTTGCTCTGAATCTTTGTTCTGAAATTTTTGATTTTAGGGTATATATACTTTTGTGAATATACTTCTTTCCCCTCGGTTGTGGATCCTCCTTTTTGGACAGAGACAGTTAAAGACGGTATGGGCTTTTCTAGGGGAAGCCCATTATCGGTTCGGCTTCCGTTTGGCGCCCATTTTGTGTGCGTGGCGAGGCGATCGAGGCGCGTGGGCTTCAGACTAGGGTTTCTTCCCTTTTTCTTTAATCGAAGCCGAGTTTTTCTCCATTGGTGGGTTCCAATGTTGTGATATTTTTGTGTAGGGTCTGTTGTGATATTTTTGTGTAGGGTCGTTTTAGTACTACGGAACACTGGAAGACTATCAAGATTTATATTTGTATGCGTGTTTTGAGAAGAGAAATTGAGGCAAAGAGATGTATTATTGAGTGTTTTTGGGCGTTACAATGTATTGGGTGTATAAACCCTAGTTTTCTAGCCTAACTCTATAATCTCTAAGCCCCAAAGTGTCGATCCCTTGTTCTAGGGTTTGGGTTCCCCTTTTATAGTTGATGTAAGTCGGTCAATCTTGGGCGGCTTCTCCAATATTCGGGAATAAATTAGTTTCCCCTTGATTTGGGAAACTTCCATATTCATGCGGAGGAATGGTTCCTTGGTCCTCACGGCAAGGGCTGGGCCTTGGTTCCTCGATACAGGGGTTGGACCCTGGGTACTCGTCGAATGGAGATCGGGCCCTGGTGCCACCCGGTGAAGATGGGTCCTCTAAGTTGAGGAGGGACCCTGGGTCCTTTCCAAACGAGGGCCCGGAAGTCGAGGCCCCTTCGGAGGCTGGAGGAAACTCTAGCCTTGGATATTTTTCCCCAACAGTTTGCCCCTTATTCCTTGATTGCTTCGTAGGGATCAAGGGATAATATGTTGCCTCGAGTCTTGATACCATTTCTTCCAGTAGGAGAAGGGTTTGGAATCTGGACGGAATCGCAGAATCATTTTGGGCCCATCATTCGTGGATGTGAAGAAGGTGGTTTGCTTTGAGGATGTCAAGCCTTCAGGCCTTTTGGCGGAAATCATTGAGAGCCAGATGGGCTGTTTTGGGGGGAGGCCCATTATTGCTTCAGCTTCTCCGTTTGGCGATCATTTGTGCGCGTGGCGAGACGATCGAGGCGCGTGGATTTCCAACTAGGGTTTCTTCCTTTTTCTTAGATCAGAACTAAGCTTCTTCTCCATTTCATCTTTGCCTTCTCTAGAGCTTTCTTCTCGGCGGCTTCCTCTTCCGGAGATTCTTCTTATTTTTCACAGGTAGCCGTCTCTCTTCTTCCTTTTCTTATTAAAAATGTCGACTGAGTCCCCTAGCAAAGCCCTAGAAACCTCTCCCGTAGCTAGGTCTAGGACTTCCTCTTCTCAATCTCCTGTGGCCGAGACGATGGGATCCCATATTGTTGAAGTCGGGGACGCCGTCACCGGAGGTCGAGTTGGTAGATCTTCATCGCTGGGTCCGTTTTCGTCGATTAAGGAGGAGGACGTAGCGGGGTGGAGAAGGAAGTATGATCTTCCTCGGGACCTAGTCATTCGCGTCCCTGATCCAACAGATAGGATTTCTGACTTCGGAGTTGATGAGGTCCCGATATACGAGGCGTACTTCGAGTCAGGTTTTCGTGATCGAGTCCCTTCATTGATCGCGAAATTGTCAGAGTTTTTTGATATCTCCCTGGGTCAGCTAACTCCTCCGGCCTGGAGAACTTTGATAGCCATCCAGAATCTAGGTGATCTGGAGGGTTTGATGTTGGGTCTAAACGAAGTTCTCTACTCGTACTCCGTCTCGACCCTTCCTGGATCAGAGGGGAAGTATTATCTCTGTCCTCGTGGCAAGAAAGCATTGGTACAGGAGATTGAGAAGAAAGCAAGAAAGAGCCATCCTGTTTTTAGTGGTAAATGGGAGGAGAGGTTCGCCTTTGCGCTTCTTCCAGGCTATCCCTCGATTTGGCACGTAGCGGGTAGGTTGAATAGTTACGAGCTTTGGGCGTAATCCTGATATTCACTTGTTTGTTTTGCCATTGCAGGTGTATCTGTTCCAGCGGTGCCAGAAGGGAGAGAGGTAGCTGAACGGGTGTTTGATCTACCGGTTGAACGTCGTCAAGTCATTTGCCTTCTGAGTCGAGAAGTTCTTGGTCGCTGCAGCATTTGGGGTGAGCTCATAGTGTTTCTTTTTGTCTTCGTTACTTGGTTATTGAACTTGCGGATTCTTCTTTGCAGGGAATATGTCTGGACCTTCAGGAGATGGCTCCATGGATGCTTTCAAGAAGGCTTGGGAGAATCTTTCCGCTAAGAAGGCTCCTAAGGAGATTGTCGTCTCGGGGGATGATGACGTTCAGATTACAGGGAGCCTTAAGCGCAGAGGATCTAGCACTCCTGCTCCCACCGTTTCCAAGAGGAGGACTCGTTCTTCGACCCCTACGATCACTGGCTTGGACCTGATGCCAGTGCTGGATGACCTTTCTACTAAGGTCTTCCCGGGGAGCGTGTGTAACCTTCCTGCCGATGATCTTCCCAAAGCCATCAGCTCTATCCAGTTTGATCTCCTTCAGGTATGTCGACGTATTTTATTATTGTGTTGGCTTCGTAGTGGGCTATAATAATGGTGGTATTGTGCTCGTCGCAGGTTATGTCTCAGGTTCATCATCTTAAGGACATGGTGAACGAAGACACTTCCAAGGAGGTTGAGGCTCTGAAGGCTCAGCTTCGTGAGGAGAAAGATAAAGGCTTGGCGCAGGGGAAAGAGCTTAAGTCTCTTCAGCTTAGGTTGAAGAAGTCGCAGGAGCTGGAGGAGAATGCTGCTACCGAGCATGTCCTGCTGACGTCCAAGCTGGACGTGGTGAGAGGAGAATTGGAGGAGCTGAAGAACGAGAAGACTCTCTTCGAGGATGAGAGGACGCTGGCCGTGAATGGGGCCAAGATGACTGCTCGCTGGGAAGTGATGAGGGACTATCTGAAGGAGCGGACCGATGAGTGGGACTTCGTGGTGGAGTTCGAGCGCTACAAGATGGTGACGGAATCTGAGGCGAAGCTTCGTGGGTTGCCTCCTCCTTCATATGATGACGAGCCACTTATCCCAGTGAAGGAAACCGCCGAGGTGGACCCTCCTGCTCCCGTGGGTGATGCAGCTGATGCCCCTGAGGCTTAAAATCTCTTCTCCTGTTTTTGTTGAACTCTTGAGCCCGATGGGCTGTTTGTTGTACTTCCGCCCTTCGGGCCTTCGCGCCTTTTTTGTTTTAAGACCTATGGCCCTTCGTGGTCTTTTATTTTAAGACTTATGGCCCTTTGTGGCCTTTATCTATTTTATGTATCTGTAGATGTTACTTGAGGCTTTGCTTGGTTGCTAGCTTGGGGTTATGGGCCGAAGGCCGACCATAACCCTTACGAGGAATCACCGTCTAGGACCCGAGTTTTGTTAGTGATTAGGTTGGAGACTCGAAGATGCCGAAACGTTAGATCTTGTAATCCTGTTAAAACCTAAGTTTTCGAGGATGTGAAATCGTTGCCGCGAGCTGATGGGTTCCGATCTGATTTGAACCCTTAAGTTCTTGTTGCTTCGAACTTGGAGATCTCCAAGGTCTAGGTCCTTTGAGTTTCTTTATTTGGGCCCTGGGGCCTTAGGAACCTAAAGGTTCTTCGGACCCTTGGGAACCTTGAGGTTCTTTGGACCCTTAGTCCTTGGGAACCTAGAGGTTCTTCGAACCCTTAGGTCTAGGGAACCTAGAGGTTCTTTGGGCCCTTAGGCCTTGGGAACCTAGAGGTTCTTCGGATCCTTAGGTCTTTAGATCCTTGAGGTTCTTTGGGCCCTTAGGCCTTGGGAACCTAGAGGTTCTTTGGACCCAAAGATCTTGGGAACCTTGAGGTTCTTCGGACCTTTAGGTCTTGGGAACCTAGAGGTTCTTTGGACCCTTAGGTCTTTAGAACCATGAGGTTCTTTGGGCCCTTAGGCCTTGGGAACCTAGAGGTTCTTCGGACCCTTAGGTCTTGGGAACCTTGAGGTTCTTTGGACCCGAAGGTCTTGTGAACCTTGAGGTTCTTTGGACCCGAAGGTCTCGGGAACCTTGAGGTTCTTCGGACCTTTAGGTCTTGGGAACCTTGAGGTTCTTCGGACCCGAAGGTCTTTGGACCCGAAGGTGGTCTCTGGACCCGAAGGTCTTTGGACCCGAAGGTCTTTGGACCCGAAGGTCTTTGGACCCGAAGGTCTTTGGACCCGAAGGTCTTTGGACCCGAAGGTCTTTGGACCCGAAGGTCTTTGGACCCGAAGGTCTTTGGACCCGAAGGTCTTTGGACCCGAAGGTCTTTGGACCCGAAGGTCTTTGGACCCGAAGGTCTTTGGACCCGAAGGTCTTTGGACCCGAAGGTCTTTGGACCCGAAGGTCTTTGGACCCGAAGGTCTTTGGACCCGAAGGTCTTTGGACCCGAAGGTCTTTGGACCCGAAGGTCTTTGGACCCGAAGGTCTTTGGACCCGAAGGTCTTTGGACCCGAAGGTCTTTGGACCCGAAGGTCTTTGGACCCGAAGGTCTTTGGACCCGAAGGTCTTTGGACCCGAAGGTCTTTGGACCCGAAGGTCTTTGGACCCGAAGGTCTTTGGACCCGAAGGTCTTTGGACCCGAAGGTCTTTGGACCCGAAGGTCTTTGGACCCGAAGGTCTTTGGACCCGAAGGTCTTTGGACCCGAAGGTCTTTGGACCCGAAGGTCTTTGGACCCGAAGGTCTTTGGACCCGAAGGTCTTTGGACCCGAAGGTCTTTGGACCCGAAGGTCTTTGGACCCGAAGGTCTTTGGACCCGAAGGTCTTTGGACCCGAAGGTCTTTGGACCCGAAGGTCTTTGGACCCGAAGGTCTTTGGACCCGAAGGTCTTTGGACCCGAAGGTCTTTGGACCCGAAGGTCTTTGGACCCGAAGGTCTTTGGACCCGAAGGTCTTTGGACCCGAAGGTCTTTGGACCCGAAGGTCTTTGGACCCGAAGGTCTTTGGACCCGAAGGTCTTTGGACCCGAAGGTCTTTGGACCCGAAGGTCTTTGGACCCGAAGGTCTTTGGACCCGAAGGTCTTTGGACCCGAAGGTCTTTGGACCCGAAGGTCTTTGGACCCGAAGGTCTTTGGACCCGAAGGTCTTTGGACCCGAAGGTCTTTGGACCCGAAGGTCTTTGGACCCGAAGGTCTTTGGACCCGAAGGTCTTTGGACCCGAAGGTCTTTGGACCCGAAGGTCTTTGGACCCGAAGGTCTTTGGACCCGAAGGTCTTTGGACCCGAAGGTCTTTGGACCCGAAGGTCTTTGGACCCGAAGGTCTTTGGACCCGAAGGTCTTTGGACCCGAAGGTCTTTGGACCCGAAGGTCTTTGGACCCGAAGGTCTTTGGACCCGAAGGTCTTTGGACCCGAAGGTCTTTGGACCCGAAGGTCTTTGGACCCGAAGGTCTTTGGACCCGAAGGTCTTTGGACCCGAAGGTCTTTGGACCCGAAGGTCTTTGGACCCGAAGGTCTTTGGACCCGAAGGTCTTTGGACCCGAAGGTCTTTGGACCCGAAGGTCTTTGGACCCGAAGGTCTTTGGACCCGAAGGTCTTTGGACCCGAAGGTCTTTGGACCCGAAGGTCTTTGGACCCGAAGGTCTTTGGACCCGAAGGTCTTTGGACCCGAAGGTCTTTGGACCCGAAGGTCTTTGGACCCGAAGGTCTTTGGACCCGAAGGTCTTTGGACCCGAAGGTCTTTGGACCCGAAGGTCTTTGGACCCGAAGGTCTTTGGACCCGAAGGTCTTTGGACCCGAAGGTCTTTGGACCCGAAGGTCTTTGGACCCGAAGGTCTTTGGACCCGAAGGTCTTTGGACCCGAAGGTCTTTGGACCCGAAGGTCTTTGGACCCGAAGGTCTTTGGACCCGAAGGTCTTTGGACCCGAAGGTCTTTGGACCCGAAGGTCTTTGGACCCGAAGGTCTTTGGACCCGAAGGTCTTTGGACCCGAAGGTCTTTGGACCCGAAGGTCTTTGGACCCGAAGGTCTTTGGACCCGAAGGTCTTTGGACCCGAAGGTCTTTGGACCCGAAGGTCTTTGGACCCGAAGGTCTTTGGACCCGAAGGTCTTTGGACCCGAAGGTCTTTGGACCCGAAGGTCTTTGGACCCGAAGGTCTTTGGACCCGAAGGTCTTTGGACCCGAAGGTCTTTGGACCCGAAGGTCTTTGGACCCGAAGGTCTTTGGACCCGAAGGTCTTTGGACCCGAAGGTCTTTGGACCCGAAGGTCTTTGGACCCGAAGGTCTTTGGACCCGAAGGTCTTTGGACCCGAAGGTCTTTGGACCCGAAGGTCTTTGGACCCGAAGGTCTTTGGACCCGAAGGTCTTTGGACCCGAAGGTCTTTGGACCCGAAGGTCTTTGGACCCGAAGGTCTTTGGACCCGAAGGTCTTTGGACCCGAAGGTCTTTGGACCCGAAGGTCTTTGGACCCGAAGGTCTTTGGACCCGAAGGTCTTTGGACCCGAAGGTCTTTGGACCCGAAGGTCTTTGGACCCGAAGGTCTTTGGACCCGAAGGTCTTTGGACCCGAAGGTCTTTGGACCCGAAGGTCTTTGGACCCGAAGGTCTTTGGACCCGAAGGTCTTTGGACCCGAAGGTCTTTGGACCCGAAGGTCTTTGGACCCGAAGGTCTTTGGACCCGAAGGTCTTTGGACCCGAAGGTCTTTGGACCCGAAGGTCTTTGGACCCGAAGGTCTTTGGACCCGAAGGTCTTTGGACCCGAAGGTCTTTGGACCCGAAGGTCTTTGGACCCGAAGGTCTTTGGACCCGAAGGTCTTTGGACCCGAAGGTCTTTGGACCCGAAGGTCTTTGGACCCGAAGGTCTTTGGACCCGAAGGTCTTTGGACCCGAAGGTCTTTGGACCCGAAGGTCTTTGGACCCGAAGGTCTTTGGACCCGAAGGTCTTTGGACCCGAAGGTCTTTGGACCCGAAGGTCTTTGGACCCGAAGGTCTTTGGACCCGAAGGTCTTTGGACCCGAAGGTCTTTGGACCCGAAGGTCTTTGGACCCGAAGGTCTTTGGACCCGAAGGTCTTTGGACCCGAAGGTCTTTGGACCCGAAGGTCTTTGGACCCGAAGGTCTTTGGACCCGAAGGTCTTTGGACCCGAAGGTCTTTGGACCCGAAGGTCTTTGGACCCGAAGGTCTTTGGACCCGAAGGTCTTTGGACCCGAAGGTCTTTGGACCCGAAGGTCTTTGGACCCGAAGGTCTTTGGACCCGAAGGTCTTTGGACCCGAAGGTCTTTGGACCCGAAGGTCTTTGGACCCGAAGGTCTTTGGACCCGAAGGTCTTTGGACCCGAAGCTCTTTGGACCCGAAGCTCTTTGGACCCGAAGCTCTTTGGACCCGAAGCTCTTTGGACCCGAAGGTCTTTGGACCCGAAGGTCTTTGGACCCGAAGGTCTTTGGACCCGAAGGTCTTTGGACCCGAAGGTCTTTGGACCCGAAGGTCTTTGGACCCGAAGGTCTTTGGACCCGAAGGTCTTTGGACCCGAAGGTCTTTGGACCCGAAGGTCTCTGGACCCGAAGGTCTCTGGACCCGAAGGTCTCTGGACCCGAAGGTCTCTGGACCCGAAGGTCTCTGGACCCGAAGGTCTCTGGACCCGAAGGTCTCTGGACTTTTATGCTTTTGGGGAGTCTTTTTGATCGCTCTCTGCTGCCCGGAGGCGAGCCACTCTCGATCTAAATTGAGAATTCGCACTGTGCTACCCGTGGGCATAGGCCATTCTCGAAATTCTCAATGTTGCACTCTACTTTTCTGCAGAAAGGTCACTCTCAGACTTATTGTGGTCTGGGGTGGGTCCCCCCGCAAGGTTCTGTCAACCCAGACACACTACCTTCCACGTCTGGATAGGTATTAAATTGTTTGTGCTTAACCGGTTATTTGCACTTTGCTCCCTGCATATCAGCCGCCAGAATCTGATTACAGTACTTGGCTGTGTACGTCATGCCCCCAGCGTGCGTTTAGCTTACAGCGTATTTCACGAGGGTTTGAATGGCACTAGTACGTGGTCCCCGCATAACTCTTGGCTATAGGCCTTTACGCGGGGCCCTATCGCACATACATCGGCTCAGGGCTAATCAGACCCCTTCCATATCTGTCTGTACCTATGGTGAGTAGCCTCACCAGCTAGGGGGCTAGCTAAGATCTGAGGTCCCGAAGGTCCTTGATCCAGCTAATATGCCCCTTTAAGTATATTGGTGTTTCCTTAACTCCCTTTAGTCGAAACCAAATGTATTTTATAAGCCTAGTCCGAGGACGTTCTCGTTATACATAGGAGTAGGAAAACCAAAATACTTAAATATATAATAGTATATATAGAGCTCGACCCGAAGATCATGCCTTTAGAAATGATAGAATTTGAGGTGCAAGGCGTTCCAGCAGTTGGGTTGTTCCTTGCCTGTGCTGTCTTGCAGCTTGTAGGCTCCTGCCCCTTGCACCCCTATTACCTGATAGGGCCCTTCCCATCCGGGGGCGAGTTTTCCGGCTGATTTATCTTTTGTATGGTTACAGACTCGCCTTAGGACCCAGTCCCCTTCTTGGAAGGTTCTGGATCTCACCTTCTTGTTGTAACTCTTAGCTACCTTTATTTGGTACGACGCATTCCTTAGGGGGGCTGCTTCCCTTTTTTCGTCTAAGAGGTCTAGGCTTAGGTACATCAGCTCGTCGTTTTCCCTGGGGGATAGGATGTTGGAGATTGTGGTCTCGACATGTAGCTCGGTTGGTATTGCTGATTCGGTGCCGTAGACGAGTGGAAAGGGGTTTCTTGGGTAGCTGTCTTTGGAGTTGTTCGGTAGGCCCAGAGGACTCCGTGTAACTCTTCTGCCCATCGCCCGTGAGCCTTTTCCAAGCGCTTTTTGAGCATGTTCACCACCGTTTTGTTGGTTGACTCTGCTTGTCCGTTTGATTGCGGGTGCCTTGGTGCTGAATATGAGAGTTTGATATCCCAATCTTTACAAAAGTCCTGGAAGTCGCTGCTGGTGAATTAGGGTCCGTTGTCAGTGACAATTTCCTGGGGTGCTCCGAAGCGGGTTATTATGTTTGTCCAGATGAATTTCCTGATCTGGAGGTCTGTGATTTTTGACAAGGCTTTGGATTCTACCCACTTCGTGTAGTAATCGGTCATTACTAGGAGGAAGACCTTCTGCCCCGGCGCCATTGGGAATTTCCCCACGATGTCCATGCCCCATTTACGAAAGGGCCATGGGGAACTTAAGGACTTCAGGTTCTCTGGTGGTAAGTTAGAGATTGGGGCGTGCTTCTGGCATTGGCTACAGGTTTTGGCCGGTTTGAGGGAGTCCTTCGCCATGGTAGGCCAGTAATAACCAGCCCTTCTCGCCCTGAGAACCAGGCTCCGTCCGCTGGAGTGTGAACCGCATTCCCCATAGTGGAGTTCCTCCAATATTCGTGTGGCTTCTCTAGGGGATAGACATCGCAGGTAGGGTCCTGAGAAGGACCTTCTATATAGTTTTCCCTCCGAAATGCAGTATCTGGCCGCTTGTCTCTTGATCTTCCGGCTCTCCTCTCGGTTTTTGGGCAAGACGTCGTTTCTTAGGTAGTCGGTGATAGGGGTCATCCAGGTTTCTCCTTCGTCTACTACCGTCACTTCTTTCGGTTAAACCTCTTTCTGGGTTGCTGGCCATTGCAGGACCAACAACGGAATACTCATATGTTCCTTGGTTTCTAATGCGGAACCCAGGTTTGCTAGAGCATCTGCTTGGGAGTTCTGTTCCCTAGGTATTTGGGTAAGCTTATAGCATGCGAATTGGTCTAGGAGACGTTTGGCCACAGATAGATACCTGATCATGCTAGGGTCCTTGGCTTGATAATCCCCTTGAGGTTGACTGATGATGAGCTGCGAATCACTGAAGACCTGGATGTCTTTTACTCCCATTTCCTTGGCTAGTTCTAGGCCTGCTATTAAAGCTTCGTATTCTGCCTCGTTGTTCGTTGCTTTGAAGTTGCAGCGTACAGCCCTTGAGGCCGATTCTCCCGTAGGGGAGGTCAGGACCAGTCCTACCCCTGCGCCTCTTATATTGCTGGAGCCATCCACGTGCAGGGTCCATTGACCTTCTTCCGCTTCTATTCCCTGGAGAGTGGTTTCTAGGCCTGGGCCTGGAAGCATAGAGGGAGAGAACTCAGCCACGAAATCAGCTAGGACTTGGGACTTGATTGCGGCGGCTGGGCTGAAGATCATGTCGTATTCTCCTAATTCCACGGCCCATTTCGCCAATCGTCCCGATACCTCGGGTTTATGGAGGACTGCTTTGATAGGGAAGGAGGTGACTACCACGACTTGGTGGGACTGGAAGTAGGGACGTAACTTCCGGGCCGCGACCACTAGGGCGAGGGCTAGTTTCTCTAGCTGGCTGTAGCGAGTTTCTGCGTCTAGCATGGATTTGCTGACGTAGTATATGGGATGCTGCCTTCTTTCCTCCTCCCTTACGAGGACCGCGCTAACTGCATGTTTGGACACGGCGAGGCAAAGCAGTAGGGTTTCCCCTTATAGAGGTTTAGACAGGAGTGGTGGAGTAGTGAGATAGGCCTTGAGGTCGGATAATGCGGTTTCGCACTTCTCTGTCCATTGAAAGTCCTTAGGGTTCTATAGTGTTTCGAAAAAGGCATGGGACTTGTCAGAAAGCCTGGAGATGAATCTGATGAGGGCTGCCATTCTTCCCGTGAGTTTTTGAACCTCTTTGACGTTCCGTGGGGGAGGAATCGCCTGGATGGCCCTTATCTGCTCCGGATTTGCTTCTATGCCCCTGTGAGTGACTATGTATCCCAGGAATTTCCCGGAGCTTACTCCAAAGGAACATTTAGAGGGGTTAAGTTTCATGTTGTATTTCCTCAGGGTGGTGAACGCTTGCTGGAGATGTGAGATATGGTCCTCCGAGTCCAGAGATTTCACCAGCATGTCGTCGATGTAGACTTCCATGGTTTGGCCTATCTGATCGGCAAACATCGTGTTGACCAGCCTCTGATAGGTGGATCCAGCATTTTTCAGACCAAATGGCATGACCTTATAGCAGTAGATGCCCCTAGAAGTCATAAAGGACGTCTTTTCTTGGTCGTCGGGATGCATCAGGATTTGGTTGTATCCCGAGAAGGCGTCCATGAAGCTCATTAGTTGGTGCCCAGCGGTGGCATCCACTAGCTTGTCTATATGAGGCAAGGGGAATGGATCCTTCTGGCAGGACTTGTTGAGGTCCGTGAAATCGATGCAGACCCTCCATTTTCCATTTTTCTTTTTCACAACCACCACATTGGCGAGCCAGTCGGGATATTGCACTTCTCTTATGAACTCTGCGTCGAGCAGGTTCTTGACCTCTTCGTTAATGATTTCGTCCCTTGGGGGCGAACTTCCTTCTCTTTTGTCTAACAGGAGGGTGCTCGGGATTCACTTGGAGCTGATGCATGATGACGCTGGGGTCGATTCCGGGCATGTCTTTGTGGGACCATGCGAAGCAATCGGAGTTAGATCTTAGGAAATCGATCAGCCTCCGTCTCAGATCCTTAGGCAGCTTGGAGCCTATCTTGAGGTTCCGCTCCGGGTTTCCTTCTATTAGGGGGACTTCGTCCATGTCTTCAACCTCGGGTTCTTCGGCATGAGGAACGAGAGGCTGCTTCTGTAATTGCTATAAAGCTTGGGTCCTTCCCTTCAGGGTGGTTTGATAGAAGGATCTAGAATTCTCTTGATCCCCTCTAATGACCTTCACGCCCCAGGGGGTAGGAAATTTTACCAATTGGTGGAGGGTTGATGGTCCGGCTCCCATGTCGTGGATCCAGGGCCTCCCTAGTATTACATTGTAAGACGATGGACAGTCGACTACCAAGAACTTGGTGGTCTGATTTATTCCCTCGGTGTAGACTGGGAGAAGGACTTCTCCCTCAGTTTGCTTCACCTCTCCGCTAAACCCCACGAGCGGGACTGCTTTTTTGGTTAATGTTTTAGGCTCTAGCCCTAAATCCATATAGGCTGAGTGGAAGATAATGTTGCTGGAGCTGCCATTGTCCACCAATATTCGTTTAACTAGGCAGTTGGCTATGACAAGCGAGATAACGAGGGCGTCATGATGGGGAGCAAGGACTTGTTCCTGCTCCCTCGCAGTAAAGCTGATTTCATCCGTTCCCAAGAGTGGGCGCTTGGGAGTCTCGGTCTGCTGACCGTTTCTAGCGTTGCGAGTACTTCGTTTGGCTGCGGCGCTGCTGATCCCACTTACTTCTGATCCTCCGGAGATGACGTGGATCACTCGTTCTTGTGGTGGAGGTAGCGCAGGGACCGCTTCATTGGGGAGAGCAGGGCCCTCTCTGTTAAGGAGATCCTTGGCCTTATCCGAGAGGAATTCCCTTAGGTAACCCTTCTTAAGAAGTTCGGCTACTTCCAATCTTAAGGCTACGCAATCCTCCGTGGTATGGCCGTGATCGTTGTTGAACCCACACCATCTTTTAGGGTTCCGGGTAGCGTCAGGGGACCTCATTTTAGGTGGCCACTTGACTTGCGGGCCCATCTGCCTCAGGACTCCAATGAGCTCCGGTTTGGATATCGTTAGGTGGGAAATACTGGGCCAAGTCGAGACCATCATTCCTTCGGACCGAGGTAAGGGGTGATGCTGGTATCTGCCCCTGCTCTGATTGGTGGATTCCCGGGAAGGTCGGGATCAGATGGTCTCCTCACGTTCGTCTTTCGATGGTTTGGAGGACTTCTGATCGTACTTGGAGGAAACCTTGGCCCTGCTCACGACGTCTTCTTCCCACCTTACTTGGGCCTAGGTACGGGATAGTACATCCGCCATGTTTCCACATCTGTACTTGGTTAGCTCCTTGTAGAGCTCTCCCTCCGGGAGTAGGCCCTTTTTGAAGGCTGAGATTGCTGTATCGGCGTTACACTCGGGTATGGAGACCTTCTCTTGGTTGAAACTAGCTATGTAGGAGCGTAGGGATTCGTTTCTGTATTGCTAGATCTCGTAGAGGTCATCTGATCTCTTCTCTAGGTGGCGGCTACTAGCGAACTGTTCCACAAACTTTTCGCTGAGGGCGGCGAAGGATGCTATGGACCCCGTGGGGAGGTTGATGTACCACTGGAGGGCAGGACCGGTTAGGGTTGATCCGAAGCCCTTGCACATGGTGGCTTCCCTTGCGTCTTTCGGAATAGCCACGGCTACCATGTGTTGCTTGTACTGGGCGATGTGGTTGTCGGGATCTCCAGTTCCTTCGTACATCTTGATGCTTGGGAAATAGAACTTTCGAGGCATCTCGATCGAAGCAATCTCCTTCACGAAAGGCGTGTCGGAGTAAGACCTCGGATCACTTCTACGGATGGGGGGAGCTACTCCGGGGAGCCTTTCCACCATGGATTGGATGGTGCCGAATTTTTCGGATACCATCTTCTCTAGGTAAGCGGCTAAAGCTGGATCCAAGATCTCGGGATGATCAGGCGAGTATTCTTCGTCCTCTGTATCAGATTCGTCCCCTTCTTCTTCTCGGGTTACGTTTCGAACGTTTTCTTGACCGCCGGGTTCGTCTCCGGGCTGCTGAGGCGTTTCCTCGTCGTCGTGCGGGGTGTTGAGCGAAGCCATAGGTCGAACTTTGGTTCTAAACCGTTTTCGTTTGTTCCCTACTGCCCCGAGGGATTGATTTTCTTGTCTGAGAGCGTTGTTCTCGGCTTCCATGGCGTCTAGCTTCTCGGCGCTTTGCTGGAGTTGCTTGGAGTGTTCTCCAAGTTGGTCTTTTAGGTATTGAACTTCCTGGACGAGTTCAGACCTGTAGGTGCGGTTTCCGGAGCCTTGTGAAGGTCGGTAATTTGACTTTGAAGGGTTTCGAATCGGCTCAGAAGCTCCTTCTCCTTCGGGGTCAGATTGGCTTGATTGGACTCGTCTTCCGATGCCATCGTCACGTAGTTGAGTTACTCCCCTCCTTCTAGCGCCAAACTATTGTGATATTTTTGTGTAGGGTCTGTTGTGATATTTTTGTGTAGGGTCGTTTTAGTACTACGGAACACTGGAAGACTATCAAGATTTATGTTTGTATGCGTGTTTTGAGAAGAGAAATTGAGGCAAAGAGATGTATTATTGAGTGTTTTTGGGCGTTACAACGTATTGGGTGTATAAACCCTAGTTTTCTAGCCTAACTCTATAATCTCTAAGCCCCAAAGTGTCGATCCCTTGTTCTAGGGTTTGGGTTCCCCTTTTATAGTTGATGTAAGTCGGTCAATCTTGGGCGGCTTCTCCAATATTCGGGAATATATTAGTTTCCCCTTGATTTGGGAAACTTCCATATTCATGCGGAGGAATGGTTCCTTGGTCTTCACGGCAAGGGCTGGGCCTTGGTTCCTCGATACAGGGGTTGGACCCTGGGTACTCGTCGAATGGAGATCGGGCCCTGGTGCCACCTGGTGAAGATGGGTCCTCTAAGTTGAGGAGGGACCCTGGGTCCTTTCCAAACGAGGGCCCGGAAGTCGAGGCCCCTTCGGAGGCTAGAGGAAACTCTAGCCTTGGATATTTTTCCCCAACACCCAAACCCTAGAACAGGGGATCGACACTTTGGGGCTTAAAGATTAGAGAGTTAGGCTAGAAAACTAGGGTTTATACACCCAAAACGTTGTAACGCTAAAGATACTCAATAATACATCTCTTTGCCTCGATTTCTCTTCTCTAAACACATACAAATACTCAAAATCTATTAGTCTTCCAGTGTTCCGTAGTACTAAAACGACCCTACACAAAAATATCACAACAGTAATTTGATCTATCAATTTCCAACACAATAATTGAGAAAGAAGAAGACGTGATTTGGTGGTTGATTTTTACTCTCTCTAGCGGGCGATTCCCGGTTGTTTCCCTCGGTGCGAGTGCACTTCACTTTCCGGCTTTCTGCGACGGGTCTAGTATCTTTAACAGATTTTGAATTCCCCCATCTCAGCTCTTACTTCCCTTTCCTTCCTCCTCAAGCTTTCCTTTTCCTTCCTCATTGCCTTTTTCTCCTCCCTCTCCTACACGGTTTCCTTTTTATCATGATTTCCTTCATGATTTTTTCGGAAAAACATAATATTAAAGGCATCTCTGCGTCAATTACGTTTGACGTGTTACCAAAGAATTTGCTATCCCCTTGCTCAAGCGCCGGCGACTACCTTCAGCTTCTGAGAAAAATGGCCGATATGCTCCACAAAGCAATCCAAGCGATGTCGATTGAAGAAGAAGAACCGCTCACTCTCCCTAATGACCCTCGCTTCCGGCTGGATAACGAGAACGAGCTAAGCCTCTTGGGGCGTCTCCTGAATCCGGAGTGTCAATCCATAGCGGGAATGATTGAGTACATGCCTAAGGCGTGGCGAGTTGTTGGAAGAGTCCGTGGTATTGCTTTGTCACGAGACAGGTTTCAATTTATCTTTCAACGTGAGGAAGATTTGGTGACAGTGCTGAAGGATAGACCCTGGTCTTACAACTACTGGGCTATGACGATGGAAAGATGGATTCCAAACCCCCCGAAGGACTTTCTCCAATCTATGGAGTTATGGATCCGCATCCGCCATATTCCGGCGATATTTTTCACCCTGGGTACTATGAACACCTTGGCTTCAGAGATCGGGAAAGTGGAGAAGGTTGCCTATGATCCAAAAGTATCCCATACTAAGGATTACATTAGGGCTCTGGTCACCTTTGATATCAATAAACCGGCGAAGGTGGCTAGGAAACTCAATATGCCTGAAGGTGGTACTGTGACAATTGGGTTTGAGTACGAGAAGCTCCACAAAAAGTGTTTCCATTGCTTGCGCATCACCCATGAGAAAATTCGATGCCCTTTTGTGAAAAATGGTTTCAACAAGGAGACACAGTCCTCAGGTGGGGTAAATCCCTCCAATACACCTGCAGGGGTGGTTGGTTTGAGAGAGGGGCTACCTAACACCTCTGTTCTCTTTCCAGAACTATCGAGAGAAGACCAGAAGATGGCGTTGGCGTATATATCGCACTCTGATCCCACAGAGCACTTGGCTCGGATCCAACGTGTGAGACAAGGTATCGCAGATGATCAAGTGGAGTCGTCGTCACGCCTCAGGATGATCACTAAAGAACTTGACAAAGGCAAAGGTCATGCTATCGTTCCAGTGGTGATGGACCCAAGAGATGGGCCAGCGGGCTTCCCTGAGTTATTTCCAGAATTATCAAGAGGGGATCAGAAGATGGCAATGCTGTATATATCGCACGCTGACCCCACAGAGCGCTCAGCTCGTATCCAACGTGTGAGACAAGGCATCGCTGACCAACAAGTGGAGACATCAATATGTCTAGGGAAGATCACCAAAGAGCTAGATAAAGGGAAGGGACTTTTTTCCTCTCACAGGGAGCAGGACCAACGTGGTGTAAGCCTTTTTGAGAGAGGATTAGCGGTTCCACCAGAAGGAGAAGACGAAAGTGATTACAATACAGCGACTTCTGCGACCAAGACATCAACACATTCATCCCCTGTTTTTGGGTCGGGTTTTCAGATAGGCCTCTCCTTGGAGGGGCGAGTCGGAGACAAACCAGGCATCAAGGTGTCGCAAAGGAAACGCCCTTCTGCGTGGAAAAGGAAGTCTTTTGGTCAGAAAAGATCGAGTGCTGGAGGAGTAGAGGTGGGGGTTCAGGAGAAGGACTCGGAGTTGTCAGGAAGTTCCAAAAGGAAAGCTCCTTTGCTGCAAACGAAACGGAGAACAAAAACCCAAAAATCACTTCGGTGGCTTCCGTATTGAAGCCGCTGCCTCCCCAATGAGCGTCTTATCTTGGAACTTTCAAGGCGCTGGTAGCGTTGAGACAGTTCGTCAGCTCCGGAGACTTCGTCGGAGGTTCTTCCCGGATTTTATTTTTCTGATGGAAACAAAACAAAAGACGGATTACATGGTTGGTTTGCAAAAGCAGTTGGGTTACGATTGTATGATTACTGTAGACCCTGAAGGTTTAAGTGGGGGTTTAGCGGTGATGTGGAAGGATAGCTACAAGGTTGAAGTTCTTAATAGCGATAAGAGAATCATAGACCTAAAGGTGACATATGGGATGTCAAAGTTCTTTTTGTCCTGCGTATATGGAGACCCGGTGACAGCTAGGAGACATGAGGTGTGGTCGAGACTGGAATACATTGGTCTGGTTCGAGATGAAGCATGGCTACTGGTTGGTGATTTCAATGAGATATTATCTAATGCGGAGAAAAGTGGAGGTGCTGAGCGGAATGAATCTACTTTCTGGAATTTTCGGAATATGATTCAAAATTGCAAGATTAAAGATCTGCGGTTCTCCGGTGATTGCTTATCATGGGCCGGAAAAAGAGAGAATGGTTGGGTTAAATGTCGTCATGATCGGGGTTTGGGGAACAGCGACTGGTTTTCTCTGTTTCCACGATCTTCTGGAGTATTTAGAACTTTGGGCCTCTGACCATAGGCCCATTAGAGCCTGTTTTGCCTTAGAAAGAGACAGCCCATCTAGAGGACGCTTCCAGTTTGATAAACGTATGTTGTCTCGAGAAGGTTTCGAAGATTTGGTGCGATTAAGCTGGGAGGGCAATGACGGTGACGGTGTTAAAACGATGGATCGTATCCGAAGATGTCGCCGTAAGATCATCTCCTGGAAGAAATCCTCTGACCTTAATTCCCGTGACAGGATTACTCGACTTCAAGGAGCGTTGGAAGCAGAAATTGCAAAAACAGATCCGTCGTTTGCTCTTATGAAGCAGCTCAAAATTGATCTGGCGGAAGCACTACGGGAGGAGGAGCTTTTCTGGCGCCAGAAATGTCGTGAAGAGTGGTTGAAAGCTGGTGACAAAAATACAAAGTTTTTTCACAACTGTGTGAGGGGGAGAAGAATTCAGAATCGTATATTGATGCTACTGGATGAGATGGGACAAGAACAGTTTTCTGAAGGGGCGAAAGCAAACGTTGCAGTAGAGTTCTTCAGGGACCTTTTCACAAGCTCTAACCCTTCAGATCTTGAAACTATCTTCTCTGGCTTCCGCAGTCGAGTCACTAGCCAGATGAATGCTCGCCTCATCTCTCCTGTCACGCCTGAAGAAATCAAGGTAGCAGCCTTCAACGTGAAAGGTAGTAGTGCTCCTGGTGAGGATGGACTTACGGGTATTTTCTACCAGCGTTTTTGGCATATCGTCGGCCCTGGATTGATTGATGAGGTCCAAGATTTCTTTCGTTCTGCGGTGATGCCTGAAGGATGGAACCACACACAAATTAGTCTAATTCCTAAGATTGTTCACCCGACGCAGATGAAGGACATGAGACCAATCAGTTTATGCTCTGTCCAGTATAAGATTATCTCTAATATTCTCTGCAGTCGCCTGAAAACAGTTCTCCCAGAGATAATTTCTGAGACCCAAGGAGCTTTCGTCTCAGGCCGCATCATCTCGGATAATATAATCATAGCACATGAAATGGTTCATGGGTTGCGAACAAATTATCAAGTGTCAAAGGAATGGATGGCGATAAAGACAGACATGTCTAAAGCGTATGACCGTGTGGAGTGGAATTTCCTAGAAGTGCTACTGGAAAAAATGGGGTTTGACAGGAAATGGATCACCTGGATTATGGCATGTGTAAGTACAGTCTCCTTCTCAGTTTTATTGAATGGTAGCAGCCATGGTTTCATTAAACCAGAACGTGGAATCCGTCAAGGAGACCCACTGTCACCGTTCTTATTTATTCTTTGTGCGGAGGCTTTGGTTAACTGCTTAAATGTCTCAGAAGAATCGGGTCGCCTCCATGGGCTTGTATTGATGAAGGACTGTCCCTCTGTTCATCACCTCTTGTTTGCTGATGATAGCTTGCTGCAGTGCAAAGCTAATGTCGAAGAAGCGTCTGAAATTGTGGAGTGCTTGCGGCTTTACGGAGAGGCTTCAGGCCAAATGGTAAACCAGCAAAAGTCCTCAATTATTTTTGGTTCTCTCGTACCTGAGTCTACTAAGGTGGAAGTGAAAGATACTCTAGGTATTGAGAAGGAGGGCGGTGAAGGATCCTATCTGGGTCTAGTGAATGTTTCAGTGGTTCTAAACGGAAGCTCCTTAGTTTCATAAGAGAAAAGCTTCAGGGGCGTCTACAGGGCTGGTTTGCAAAATCTTTATCCCAAGGAGGCAAGGAGATTCTTATAAAGTCAGTCTGCTGTTGGGGTCAAAATCGGTCAAGACGAAATCGATGTCCGAAAAGTTCGGACAAAATACGAAAGGTGTTAGAGAAGCATTAGGAGAATAAGTTTCATTCTAGAAAACTCGGGAAAATGTTAAGGCATTCCGAAATCAACGATTAGAAACATTCTCTACACGATAAAAATCTCCGAGAAGTAAAAAAGAACGCAAAAAACTCGCACGAGCCGAAAGAAACGAGCGACGACCCTGGGCTGCCTCTAGGCGCCGGGCGCCTAGCGCCCGTGCTGCCTCTAGGCGCCGGGCGCCTAGCGCCCGTGCTGACTCTAGGCGCCGGGCGCCTAGCGCCCGTGCTGCCTCTAGGCGCCCGGCGCCTAGCGCCCGTGCTGCCTCTAGGCGCCGGGCGCCTAGCGCCCGTGCTGCCTCTAGTCGCCGGGCGCCTAGCGCCCGTGCTGCCTCTAGGCGCCGGGCGCCTAGCGCCCGTGCCGCCTCTAGGCGCCGGGCGCCCGTGCTGCCTCTAGGCGCCGGGCGCCTAGCGCCCGTGCTGCCTCTAGGCGCCGGGCGCCTAGCGCCCGCGTTGCCTCTAGGCGCCGGGCTCCTAGCGCCCGTGCTGCCTCTAGGCGACGGGCGCCTAGCGCCCGTGCTGCCTCTAGGCGCCGGGCGCCTAGCGCCCGTGCTGCCTCTAGGCGCCGGGCGCCTAGCGCCCGTGCTGCCTCTAGGCGCCGGGCGCCTAGCGCCCGTGCTGCCTCTAGGCGCCGGGCGCCTAGCGCCCGCATTGCCTCTAGGCGCAGGGCGCCTAGCACCCGCGTTGCCTCTAGGCGTCGGGCGCCTAGCGCCCGCGCTGCCTCTAGGCGCCGGGCGCCTAGCGCCCGTGCTGCCTCTAGGCGCCGGGCGCCTAGCGCCCGTGCTGCCTCTAGGCGCCGGGCGCCTAGCGCCATGCTAGCTCGAGTTATCGGACGGCTAGCCTTCGTGCGTAAGTTCCAAGTTCTCAAACCGCCAGAAATCGAAGTTTTGCGACTTTCTGAAATCCCGCAAACCAAACTCCTTTTCTTCCTCCTAGCCTTCGGAAAACCCGTAAGACGTCAACGGATGGGAGAACTTCGTAGAAAGCAGCAACGGTTATCTAAAAACACCATTTGCCACGTGAAAGAATCGAAGATCTTCCGAAAAACCCATTTCGCAGTTAGGAACGTTCTCTTGAGGAAATCGTAAAAATAGCGGAAATCCGAGATACAGCCCAACGGAGACCAAACATGATCGGATAACCATTTTACGATTTTCTAAAAAGATAGATACGACAGTTTGCGATTATCTTCTCAAAACAGGATAAATGTCAAACTTCCAAAAAGATAAACATCAATTTTCCGAAAAGATAAATGTCAACTTTCCCGATAAACATGAAGGCCGACGAAAATGGAAAAAGCCCAGCTCGCGCCGGCCCGTCAGGAATAGACCGTCATATGGGAGTATATAAGCAAGTCTAGGAGCAGAGGAAAGGGGATCCGAAAATCACAAAGCAAACTACTCTCAGAGCAATTTAGAACTTAGGCTTTATTTCCTTTTTAGCGAGCTGCGACTCAATTAGGTTAGATCTAGGGTTTTGAGACTAGCGACGATCGACAGCTCTTACGGCCGCGATCTCGACCTATTGTTCCAACGCTCTCCGCAAATTCGGAAATAAAATTCTTTCTTTTTGCTCTCTTTATTTTACGTATTTATTCTCAACTTAACCTGTCTTAACTTTGTCGTGCGTGGCCCAGCAGATAGCCGGGATCCTCGGGGAAAACTAGGTCAACTTAGTTTTCCTACGTATAAACTTAACTAAAATCGACAGTGCGAATTTCGGTTCCCACAGTTTGGCGCTAGAAGGAGGGGGATCACGGAATTATCTTTCTCGCAACTACGCACGCCCAGTTAAGCATGTCTGCTAACGCGGAAAAAGACAAGCAAACGCACGACGGACCAGCCGCCGATGCCAACGCTGAGAAGACTCCCGCTGGAAACGTATCGACGGTCGCTGCCGAGGCAAACACCGCGATGCTGGACCAGGTGAAGGAACTGTTCGCCACCACCCAGAAACGGTCGGAAGAACAAGAGAAGCTAATGGCTTCGCTCGCTAAACAGGTCAGCACCTTAACAGCGAAAAGCAAACTCCCGCGCGGATCCACCAAGGTGAGGCGTGTCAGGAGACTTGACTTCGGAACTTCCGGAGACAAAGAAAAAGACGCCCAGAGAGAATCCCCGGAACTCATCCCTGACGATACTACTCAGGCGGGGCAGAAGAAAACGACGGATAACCTTCCACCTCCCGCGAGGGAAAACGAAGGAGTCGACGTCGAAAGAATCAATTTGGATATCAGCGACCAATCGGATCCGTCCGACGAAGACGCCGACGTCCACCACAGAAGGACCCGAAGTCAATCGGCTCGACTGGCGGCAGCCTTCGAGAAACCGATGACGGAAGAGGAGGAAGACCTCTACTGGTCAGAGCAAGAGAGGCTAGCCGAAGACCAGACCCGGGCCCATCGCAGCCAGCGTAGACAGAGAAGCGCAAACGGCGCAAATGAGATCCACGATCTACGCGAATACATCGCGAAGACTGCAGCCGAGGTGAAAGCAGTAAAATCGCAGATTCACCACGCAACCAGTACCGCTCCCGAGATCGACCTGCTCCTCGAAGAATCGAGGAAGACTCCGTTCACGTCTCGAATCACGGACGCACGAGTTTCGGATCCCGGGAAAATAAAACTTCCCACCTACGACGGAACCACAGACCCGAAGGCACACCTGCAATCCTTTCAGATTGCGATGGCCAGGTCTAAACTTCCAGAGCGGGAAAAAGACGTCGGCTGCTGTCTCCTGTTCGTCGAGAACCTCAGAGGTGCTGCGCTCGAGTGGTTCTCACGCTTGAAAAGAAACTCCATCGGAAGTTTTCGCCAGCTAGCTTCAGCCTTTCTGAAGCAGTTTTCCATGTTCATGGACAGGGAAACTTCCGATGTAGACCTTTGGAGCCTCATTCAAAAGGAAGACGAGCCGCTCCGCGACTACATTAAGAGGTTCAAACTCGTAATGTCCAGGGTAACAGGCCTCAGCGATAGAGTCGCCATCGACGCCCTGAGGAAAAACCTCTGGTACAAGTCGAAATTCCGAAAGTGGATTTCTCTGGAGAGACCGCGCACCATCCAGGACACTCTCCACAAAGCGACGGATTTCATCATCATGGAAGAAGAGATGAAAGTCCTGGCGCAAAAGCACGGACCGCAGAAAGCGTCCGGTAAGAAGAAAACCTCACGTAACGACAAGTACGTCCATCACGAGGGGGAAGACGTCCAAGGCGAGCATAATTACGCCGTCAACTCTGAGCAAGGGAGGACCGCCGGAAACACTTGGACGCGGAACTCGTACAAGGACAACTCCAGCTGCGAGTTCCACCAGACGAGAGGTCACTCTACCGCCAATTGCATTACAAAGCTGCTCGCCGGCGAACTAGCAACGGTGAGAAACGTGAAAGACCTGCTCTTAGATTCCGACCGTCCGCCAAAGACCGACGGAGCCAATCCCAAAAATAACGCTCCTGGAACTCAATCGGGTGAAAAACGCGGACGAAGGCAAGATGGCGAAGGAAACAACAACAATCGCCAGAGGATCAACATGATCATCGGCGGATCGCACTTCTACCAGGACTCAGTTTCGTCGATCAAAGCCTATGGACGGAAAGCCGAAACGAGTCCCGGATGGTGCCCAGAAGACGACGTCCCCAATCACGCGATCGTCTTCGAGGAACAGGATACGGCCGGACTCGACAAACCCCACTACGATCCTTTGGTCATCGACTTGGTGATCCAAGATCTCGAAGTAGGCCACATCCTCATCGACACAGGAAGCACGGTCAACATCATGTTCCGCGATACCCTCCAAAGGATGAACATTCCCCTCGGAGAAGTCATCCCAGAACCGAGACCGTTGACTGGATTCTCGGGCGTCACCTCCATGACCCTCGGAAAGATCAGGCTCCCAGTCATGGCGAAAGAGGTCACAAAGATCGTCGAATTCGCGGTGGTGGATAACCCGGCTATCTACAACGCCATAATGGGGACTCCTTGGATAAACGCCATGAAGGCAGTCCCATCCACTTACCATCTCAGCGTCAAGTTTCCAACACCAACTGAAACGGCGGTAATCTGGGGAAGCCAGAAACAGTCGCGACTCTGCTTCCTGGCTGAACATAAATTGCGCAGCAATCGGAACGCCCCAGCGGCTAACCTGAAGCGAACTAAGAAGCATCCGAGTATCTCCGAGAACTCGGCAAAGGACGACTCGGATTCGCCCAAAAAGGCCACGACTCAGGATGATAAGCCAGTCCTCGAGTCCATCGCCGACGGAACGGATGACCCAACTCCCGACGCGGCCGCCGACTTAGCTAAGACAGTCGAAGCGCCGGAAGTCGTGGAGTAATAACATCCGCAATATAAGCAGAACTACGAGATGGCTTGATCCTCGCAAGAGGTACGTAGGCAGCTCGTCGAAACCCGACGAGTTCAGCTATCCCCCCCACCAAAAAGGGGGGGGGGAAGATGGGAACGAATAATCTTTTACTCCCGCAAAAATATTCTCTACATGTATTCAACATCCTCGAAGCTTTTTACAGTCTTAAATTCGAATTGCTTATCAAAAGCACCAATATTACGGAAAACGAAAATCGTATCTTTAAGGAACGCGAGACGTCGCAAGTTCCTGACCAGTTTCGATTCTCTACTCTCCTCCAAAAAAATTCTGTCAAACAGTCTTTCCGCGACTCTAAAAATCCCATTCCGTCGATTGGCCCCGACGGAAGAACATAGAAACGTTTCACTTAAATTAAATTCGTAGTCTGGCTTCCAACGAAGTCCTTTCGCATCCGACAAGGATATCATAGCGCGCTATACAAGAAATCCAAATTTTGGTTAGCTCTTCGTAAAGGAAGTAGCTCGACTCGTACCCAAACGAATCGTAGAAGCCAATAAGCACTTCGCGGATTCTAAAACGGTACGAGTCAGGTCGAAATCGCAAACAAGCAAAACGAAAAGCCGATTAGTCATCGCATAGCTTCAGTCCGAAATTAGACCTAGGTCTTGCCCTAAACCCAGCCTTGCTGGTATCTAAAACATCTCATAGACATAAGTATCCAGCATATGAGATCCCAAAACTTGCCTCTTATCGCTTAGAAACCTAACGTTCGCTACAAAGTAACCTGCAGGTTAAGCGACAAAAAAAAAAAGCTAGAATACGAAGTGACTACGCGTATTCAAAGTCCTCTACACTTGGCGAAAGTATAAATAAAACGCATAATTCATAAAGCATTCATAATAAGGATTCAAAGGCCACCAACGGCCGATCCCGAAAAACATAAAGTCACGCAACCTCCTAAAGGTCGCAACACATACAGCCCCACTTGGCTTACTACAAATTATAATCAAACGCAAGACAATCAGAAAAAGTTATCCCATACGAGGAATCGGGCTGGTCGACCTCTTCGCCCCCGTCACCTGCATTCGCGTCTGCACCTGCATCCGCTGTATCTTCCGAGACCTGAATAGGGTTCCACAATCCCCGAATTCTTCCTTCGATCGGAGGAACAGAGGATTCGGCGTTAGCACATACTCTCATCGAACCATCCATCGCGGCAAGTTCGCTGGAAAGCGAGAAACCCTCACGCTGGCACCTTGTGAAGAGTACCCACCGAACCGCGACACTCGTGAAAGTCACCTACGAAGTCCTGAGCCTCTTTGTACGCCTCAAATTCGGTAGAAAAGATTTCCGCCCGTCGATTCATTTCGGCGGCGGCTCTTCTCCGTCCTCTCCTCTCTGCACGGACGAGGGCTCGAGCCTGGACCTCGGCTTGCCGACGGTTTCGCTCCTCAACCTCCAACCGATACTTGGCAAACTCCCTTTCGGTCTCCTCCGCTTTGAAGCGGGCCAATCGAGCAGTGCGGAAACTTCCGTCGATTGACGCATTCCATACTCTCACGGCCTGCAAAAAAGTCAAGGTCAAGCAAAAGGATAGGAAGAATTTGCCTAAGTGTCGGAAACAAACCTCGTTGACCAAACGAGCGCCTTCCGCTGTCACCTTGTCCCTCTCCTCGTTGTCCAAAGACTCATCACGGGTAAAAGCCGGGGGGAGCTCATCAAAGAAGTCATTTGGAGGAGGGTTCGGACCGGAAGCACCCCCTCTCTCTGCGACAAAGTCGGGATCGTACCTCGATGGCTCGTTGTTTTCCGACGAGGCCTCGAAAGCGATCCCTTTGCCCTTCGAAGATTTCCCCCTCCGCCTCGAAGGAGCAAACACGAAGGATCCATCATTGATGAGAGGTCGCGTACCGCCTCTCGATCGGTGAAGCGCAACCGCCTTCCGAATCCGGTCGAGATCGAAAGAATCCCAGGAACATGCCCTTGACCTGAATATGTCTCTCTTGACGGTAAGATCGGAAGGGATGTGCGTGAGACACCTATTCTCTACAATAAGAAAAAATGCGCATACGCATTCAGAGTTCAACTTTCGATTGCTAAAAAAAAAAAAAAAAAAAAATCAAATTTACGATAATCTTACCGCGTCGGTACAACCACTCCGTCGGAAATAGATGGAGAAAGCCCTCCTCGACAGATTCTCCATCTATCCTCACAAAAAAGAAACGATTAACGAAATCCTTAGCATCCGAGGTAAGCCCACAAATTACCGAGTGATCAGTCCTCGATTTCATGGCAAATATTCCATTGGTTTTCACGCTCTTGGAAAGCCACAGCCCTTCAAAGTCCGAAGGGCTAAGATCCATTCCTAACTCGTAACTTAGAATCACAACGCCAAGCCAGCTCTCTAGAGCCGGCACGTTCAACTGGCTGATTGAGATTCCGAAACGATCGAGAGCTTGGACGATGACCCCAGGGATCGGGAACCATAATCGACATTGCGTCAGGAATGCCTCGTAGCAAGTAAAGTAACCCTTCGGGGGACGCTCTGGACTCTCATCCCCGAGGGGAATGCGAAACACGACTTTCTCCGGAACGTTATAGAACTTTCGAAGAATCCCAAGATACTCGGGAGATACCTCGCTCGGCGAATCAGCTTCCACACGCGCCTTCACAGGACGCCGGGGAATCGGAATCACAGGAAGAGGGGGATCGGGACCGAAGACGGCATCACAGTACGCGTTCCTCTCGACCTCTGAAACCTCGGGATTCGGAGCTTCCTCCTCGGCGTGGAAACTGCCCGAAGGAGAGCGAGACTGTCTCCTCGAAGATTTTGACCTTGAAGTCATTCTTTTCTTAAAAATAGAGAGAGAATCTTTGAGGGAGAAATTGACTTAGGATTCTTGGGTGAAGTAAGAATGGTAAAGGATTCACAAGCCTTTATAGGCATGAAATTTTACTATTTACCCCGACCTTCGGCACGATTTCGTCTCCATACTTTCCTCACAAACCATACAGCAAGCTAGGACCTACGACCGCTACGGCTCCTAGCTAGCTGGGGGGCTAACTGTTGGGGTCAAAATCGGTCAAGACGAAATCGATGTCCGAAAAGTTCGGACAAAATACGAAAGGTGTTAGAGAAGCATTAGGAGAATAAGTTTCATTCTAGAAAACTCGGGAAAATGTTAAGGCATTCTGAAATCAACGATTAGAAACATTCTCTATACGATAAAAATCTCCGAGAAGTAAAAAAGAACGCAAAAAACTCGCACGAGCCCGAAAGAAACGAGCGACGACCCTGGGCTGCCTCTAGGCGCCGGGCGCCTAGCGCCCGCGCTGCCTCTAGGCGCCGGGCACCTAGCGCCCGTGCTGCCTCTAGGCGCCGGGCGCCTAGCGCCCGTGCTGCCTCTAGGCGCCGGGCGCCTAGCGCCCGTGCTGCCTCTAGGCGCCGGGCGCCTAGCGCCCGCGTTGCCTCTAGGCGCCGGGCGCCTAGCGCCCGCGTTGTCTCTAGGCGCCGGGCGCCTAGCGCCCGCGTTGCCTCTAGGCGCCGGGCGCCTAGCGCCCGCGTTGCCTCTAGGCGCAGGGCGCCTAGCGCCCGTGCTGCCTCTAGGCGCCGGGCGCTTAGCGCCCGTGCTGCCTCTAGGCGCCGGGCGCCTTGCGCCCGTGCTGCCTCTAGGCGCCGGGCGCCTAGCGCCCGTGCTGCCTCTAGGCGCCGAGGGCCTAGCGCCATGCTAGCTCGAGTTATCGGACGGCTAGCCTTCGTGCGTAAGTTCCAAGTTCTCAAACCGCCAGAAATCGAAGTTTTGCGACTTTCTGAAATCTCGCAAACCAAACTCCTTTTCTTCCTCCTAGCCTTCGGAAAACCCGTAAGACGTCAACGGATGGGAGAACTTCGTAGAAAGCAGCAACGGTTATCTAAAAACACCATTTTCCACGTGAAAGAATCGAAGATCTTCCGAAAAACCCATTTCGCAGTTAGGAACGTTCTCTTGAGGAAATTGTAAAAATAGCGGAAATCCGAGATACGGCCCAACGGAGACCAAACATGATCGGATAACCATTTTACGATTTTCTAAAAAGATAGATACGACAGTTTGCGATTATCTTCTCAAAACAGGATAAATGTCAAACTTCCAAAAAGATAAACATCAATTTTCCGAAAAGATAAATGTCAACTTTCCCGATAAACATGAAGGCCGACGAAAATGGAAAAAGCCCAGCTCGCGCCGGCCCGTCAGGAATAGACCGTCATATGGGAGTATATAAGCAAGTCTAGGAGCAGAGGAAAGGGGATCCGAAAATCACAAAGCAAACTACTCTCAGAGCAATTTAGAACTTAGGCTTTATTTCCTTTTTAGCGAGCTGCGACTCAATTAGGTTAGATCTAGGGTTTTGAGACTAGCGACGATCGACAGCTCTTACGGCCGTGATCTCGACCTATTGTTCCAACGCTCTCCGCAAATTCGGAAATAAAATTCTTTCTTTTTGCTCTCTTTATTTTACGTATTTATTCTCAACTTAACATGTCTTAACTTTGTCGTGCGTGGCCCAGCAGATAGCCGGGATCCTCGGGGAAAACTAGGTCAACTTAGTTTTCCTACGTAAAAACTTAACTAAAATCAACAGTGCGAATTTCGGTTCCCACATCTACCTAGCCCTACCAGTATACGCTATGTCATGCTTTAAATTCCCTAAAGACGTGTGTGCCAAGTTAACAAGCTCTTTGATTGAGTTTTGGTGAAGTAGCGGTACAAATCGAAGGAAAATTACTTGGGTTGCTTGGCAAAACCTGTGCAAAGACAAAGACAAAGGTTGACTTGGTTTCAAAGATATTGAGAAGTTCAACCAATCTCTCCTCACCAAACAAGCTTGGAGGGTGTGGAGCTCGCCGGATTCTCTCCTAGCTCGCATCTTAAAGTACAGATATTTTGCAAGAGGATCCTTTCCTGGGCTCTCGACCTTCTTATGCTTGGCGCAGCATTATACATGGTCGTGAATTATTGACACAGGGCTTACTTAAGAAGGTTGGTGATGGTAGGAGTACAAGACTATTGACTGATAACTGGATATTAGATCCCATCCCTCGGCCCCCTCGCTACAATCAAGATTCTTTGGTTGATCTTACTCTTACAGTTTCTGATCTGATCAATCCTCACACGGGATACTGGAATGTAGATTTGGTTAGACAACTAATTGCAACAGAGGATGTTAACAGGGTACTCGATATTAAAATTGATCTATCTGCGGGTGATTCTGTGAGATGGGGCTTCTCTAAGAATGGAAGATACGACACGAGAAGTGGATATAAACTCACTGAGCTGTTGTCGGAAGTGCAACAGGGCATTCGTAATGCTCTTCCTCCTCTTGAAACGCAACTATGGCGAAGACTTTGGAAGTTGAAAACGCCCCCCCAAGCTTCGCCATTTCATGTGGAGAGTGCTGTCTGGGGCTCTTGCTGTTAAATCTCAGCTGCGATCTAGGGGGATCCCTGTAGAAACCACCTGCTCTCTCTGCAGAAAAGAACCAGAGACGATAGCCCATGTTCTATTCCATTGCACGACGGCGAAAGAGGTTTGGAGAACTTCAGGTATCCCTCCTCCCCCTGCAGGCTGGTCCCATAACTCAGTCTTCTTGAACCTGCACTACCTGTTTTCCCTCAATCAACGTCAGACGATAGGAGTTGTGGTTCGTGGGTATTTTCCATGGTTGTTATGGCAACTCTGGAAAGCAAGGAACAAGTTTTGCTATGAAAATACCCCTCCAGTGCCTTCAGTTATTGGGTCCCTAGCTTTGGATGAAGCCACCATCTGGTTTAAAATTCACGGTGCACTAAAAGGGATCACATCTAGCAGACCTAACCCCTCAGACACTCCGACATCTTGGATTAAACCTCCTCAGGGCTCCCTGAAGTGCAATGTTGGAGCATCCTGGTCCGCTCAATCTCGAAAGGGGGGTATGGCATGGATCCTACGGGACGCTACTGGAAAGGTGCTACTCCATAGTCGACGAGCCTTCAGTGAGATCCCATCTAATATCCATGCGAATCTTACAGCTCTATCATGGGCGGCAGATGCAATGACGGATCTTAAGAAACAGAAAATCATTTTTGAGTTCTCTTCATCCGACACTGGTCTGGCTCTGGAATCCCCTCTGAATCATCCCACCACCTATTACGCTTGTCACCAGGTTTTCAGGAGCATAGGTAGTACCCATGGGAACAGTCTTCAGGTAGTTCATCCGTCTTGTAACTCCCCTGCAATGGAAATTGCTACTAGTGTGACTCGTGATGATCGGTTGAGTTCGTACGTCGCATGGGGAGCACCTACTTGGCTTGCTCTATCGCTATCGCAAGAAGCTTCATAGCTTAATGTCATTGCTTAGAAGAACAGATGATTAACCACAGAAGCTTGTCTTCGCCGATCTTCCTCTGCTTTCATGTCTTTAGTTTGGCCCTATATGTTTTGGGTTTCTTTGCCTGCTGGCTTTGTTTTTTGGTTTCTTTGTTTTTCCGTTGACGTTTGGTCACAACTCCTATGAATTATTTACCTTTGACAAAAAAAAAAAATCTGTCTCAACCCTGCCTGGATCAGAGGGGAAATATTACCTCCGTCCTCGTGGTAAGAAAGCTTTGGTTCAGGAGATTGAGAAGAAGGCGAGGAAAAGTCATCCTGTTTTTAGTGGTAAATGGGAGGAGAGGTTCGCCTTTGCGCTTCTTCCAGGCTCCCCTTCGGTTTGGCACGTAGCGGGTAGGTTAAATCGTTATAAGCTCTGGTCTTGACTCTGATACTCACTCATTTGTTTTGCCGTTGCAGGTGTATCTGTTCCAGCGGTACCGGAAGGGAAGGAGGCAGCCGAACGAGTGTTTGATCTGCCAGTTGAACGTCGTCAAGTCATCTACCTTCTGAGTCGAGAAGTTCTTGGTCGCTGCAGCATTTGGGGTAAGCTCATAGTATTTCTTTTTGTCTTCGTTATTCAGTCATTGAATTTGCGGATTTTTCTTTGCAGGGAACATGTCTGGACCTTCAGGAGACGGCTCCATGGAGGCTTTCAAGAAAGCTTGGGAGAATCTTTCCGCTAAGAAGATTCCTAAGGAGATCGTCGTTTCCGGGGATGACGATGTTCAGATTACGGGGAGCCTCAAGCGCAAAGGGTCTAACACTCCGGCTCCTACCGTTTCCAAGAGGAGAACTCGTTCTTCGACCCCTACAATCTCTGGTGTGGACTTGAAGCCGGTGTTAGATGATCTCTCTACCAGGGTCTTTTCGGGAAGTGTGTGTAACCTTCCTGCTGACGATCTTCCCAAAGGCGTTAACTCTATCCAGCTCGACCTCCTTCAGGTATGTTGACTTGTTTCTGTTATTGTTTTGGTCTCGTAGGGCATTATGATGACTAAGGTATCGTATTTGCTGCAGCTTATGTCTCAGGTTCATCACCTCAAGGACATGGTGAATGAAGACACTTCTAAGGAGGTTGAGGCTCTGAAGGCTCAGCTTCGCGAGGAGAAAGACAAAGATTTGGCGCAGGGGAAAGAGCTTAAATCTCTTCAGCTAAGGTTGAAGAAGTCTCAGGAGCTGGAGGAGAATGCTGTTACCGAGCATGTCGTGCTGACGTCTAAGCTAGATGCAGTGAGGGGAGAGCTGGAGGAGCTGAAGAACGAGAAGAATTCCTTTGAAGACGAGAGGACAATGGCGGTGAGTGGGGCTAAGATGATAGCTCGCTGGGAAGTGATGAGGGATTATCTGAAGGGGCAGACTGATAAGTGGGACTTCGTGGTGGAGTTTGAACGCTACAAGATGGTGAAGGAGTCTGAGGGTAAGCTTCGTGGGTTGCCTCCTCCTTCGTATGATGATGAACCACTAATCGCCGTGAAGGAGACTGCTGAGGTGGATCCTCCTGCTCCAGTGGATGATCCGGCTGCTGCCCCTGAGGCTTAGACTTTCTTCTCCTGTTTCTTGTTGAACTCTTGAGCCCGATGGGCTATTGTCGTATTTCCGCCCTTCGGGGCTTTGTTTCCAGACTTGGGCCTTCATGCCTTTTTGTTTTAAGACTTATGGCCCTTCGTGGTCTTTATCTATTTCCTTTGTGCATCTGTAGATGTCACTCGAGGCTTTGCTTGGTTGTTGGTTTGAGGTTATGGGCCGAAGGCCGACCATAACCCTTACGAGGAGTCATAGTCTAGGACTTGAGTCCTGTTAGCGATTAGATTGAAGGCTTGAAAATGCCGAAGCATTAGCTCTTATAATCCTGTTTTAGGGACTGAAAATGAAGCCGTGTTAGATCTCGTAATCCTGTTTATAAAACATGAGTTTTCAAGGATGTGAAATCGTTATCGGGAACTAGTGAGTTTTGATCTGACTTGAACCCTTAGGTTCTTGATCCCTTGAACTCGGAAGCTCTTAGGATCTAGGCCCCTTAAATTCCTTACCTGGGCCCTGAGGCCTTAATTTGAACCCGAGAGTTCTACCCGTCTAATCTTGAAGGGTTAAGAGCCTTTAGGTTCTCTGGACCCTTAGGTCTTAGGAACCTTGAGGTTCTTTGGTACCCTTAGGTCTTTAGGAACCTTGGGGTTTTTTGGACCCTTAGGTTTTGGGAACCTTGAGGTTCTTTGGACCCTTAGGTATTGGGAACCTTGAGGTTCTTTGGACCCTTAGGTCGTGGGAACCTTGAGGTTCTTTGGACCCTTAGGTATTGGGAACCTTGAGGTTCTTTGGACCCTTAGGTCTTGGGAACCTTGAGGTTCTTTGGACCCTTAGGTCTTGGGAACCTTGAGGTTCTTTGGACCCTTAGGTCTATGGACCCGAAGGTCTTTGGAACCTTGAGGTTCTTAGGACCCGGAGGTCTTTGGACTCGAAGGTCTATGGATCCGAAGGCCTTTGGACCCGAAGGTCTATGGACCCAAAGGTCTTTGGACCCGAAGGTCTTTTGACCCGATGGTCTTTGGACCCGAAGGTCTATGGACCCGAAGGTCTTTGGACCCAAAGGTCTTTGGACCCGAAGGTGTTTGGACCCGAAGGTCTTTGGACCCGAAGGTCTCTGGACTTTTATGCTTTTGGGGAGTCTTTTAGATCGCTCTCTGCTGCCCGGAGGCGAGCCACTCTCGATCTAAATTGAGAAATAGCACTGTGCTACCCGTGGACATAGGCCATTCTCGAAATTCTCAATGCTGCACTCTACCTTTCTGCAGAAAGGTCACTCTCAGACTTACTGTGGTCTGGGGTGGGTCCCCCCGCAAGGTTCTGTCAACCCAGACACACTACCTTCCACGTCTGGATAGGTATTAAATTGTTTGTGCTTAACCGGTTATTTGCACTTTGCTCCCTGCATATCAGCCGCCAGAATCTGATTACAGTACTTGGCTGTATACGTCATGCCCCCAGCGTGCGTTTAGCTTACAGCGTATTTCACGAGGGTTTGAATGGCACTAGTACGTGGTCCCCGCATAACTCTCGGCTATAAGCCTTTACGCGGGGCCCTATCGCACAGACATTGGCTCAGGGCTGATCAGACCCCTTCAATATCTGTCTGCACCTATGGTGAGTAGCCTCACCGGCTAGGGGGCTATCTAAGATCTGAGGTCCCGAAGGTCCCTGATCCAGCTAATATGCCCCTTTAAGTATATTGGTGTTTCCTTAACTCCCTTTAGTCGAAACCAAATGTATTTTATAAGCCTAGTCCGAGGACCTTCTCGTTATACATAGGAGTAGGAAAACCAAAATACTTAAATATATAATAGTATATATAGAGCTCGATCTGAAGATCTTGCCTTTAGAAATGATAGAATTTGAGGTGCAAGGCGTTCCAGCAGTTGAGTTGTACCTTGCCTGTGCTGTCTTGCAGCTTATAGGCTCCTGCCCCTTGCACCCCTATTACCTGATAGGGCCCCTTGCACCCCTATTACCTGATAGGGCCCCTCCACTCCGGGGGCGAGTTTTCCGGCTGATTTGTCTTTTGTGTGGTTACAGACTCGCCTTAGGACCCAGTCCCCTTCTTGGAAGGTTCTGGATCTCACCTTCTTGTTGTAACTCTTGGCTACCTTTATTTGGTACGATGCGTTCCTCAGGCGGGCTGCTTCCCTTTTTTCGTCTAGGAGGTCTAGGCTTAGGTACATCAGCTCGTCATTTTCCTTGGGAGTTAGGATGTTGGAGATCGTGGTCTTGACATGTACTTCGGTTGGTATTGCTGACTCGGTGCCATAGACGAGTGAGAAAGGGGTTTCTTGGATAGCTGTCTTTGGAGTTGTTCGGTAGGCCCAAAGGACTCCATGTAGCTCTTCTGCCCATCGCCCGTGAGCCTTCTCTAAGCGCTTCTTGAGCATATTCACCACCGTTTTGTTGGTTGACTCTGCTTGTCCGTTTGATTGCGGGTGCCTCGGTGCTGAATATGAGAGTTTGATATCCCAATCTTTGCAGAAATCCTGGAAGTCGTTGCTGGTAAATTGGGGTCCATTGTATGTGACAATTTCCTGAGGTGCTCCGAAGCGGGTTATTATGTTCGTCCAGATGAATTTCCTGATCTGGAGGTCCGTGATTTTTGCCAAGGCTTTGGCTTCTACCCACTTTGTGAAGTAATCGGTCATTACTAGGAGGAAGACCTTCTGCCCCGGCGCCCTTGGGAATTTCCCCACGATGTCCATGCCCCATTTGCGGAAAGGCCAGGGGGAGCTTAGGGACTTCAGGTTCTCTGGTGGTAGGTTGGAGATTGGGGCGTGCTTCTGGCATTGGCTGCAGGTTTTAGCCTGTTTGAGGGAGTCCTTCGCCATGGTAGGCCAGTAATAACCGGCCCTTCTTGCCCTGAGAACCAGGCTCCGTCCGCTGGAATGTGAACCGCATTCCCCATCATGGAGTTCTTCCAATATTCGTGTGGCTTCTCTAGGGGATAGGAATCGTAGGTAGGGCCCTGAGAAGGACCTCCTATATAGTTTTCCCTCCGAAATGCAGTATCTGGCCGCTTGTCTCTTGATCTTCCGGCTCTCCTCTCGGTTTTCAGGTAGGACGTCGTTTCTTAGGTAGTTGGTGATAGGGGTCATCTAGGTTTCTCCTTCGTCTACTACCGCCACTTCTTCCGGTTCTGCCTCCTTGTTGGGGTCAAAAACGGTTCTCTCGAAATCAACGGCTAAAACTATTTATCATGCGTGGACTTTCCATAAAACAAGCCTCGAAAGCAAGACAAGTCGTATAGCTTAAAGAACCTATGTTAAAGTCGATCGTTCTTGATTTACACGATAAACTTTACGAAAAAACCAAATAAGATTTAGTCGTAAAACTTCGATGATACAATCAAGAAGAACCGAGAGACATTAGGTCCGTAGCTAAGATGACACGACCATACGAAAGTATACGGAAGAAACGGGAAGTAATCTAAGTTTGGACAGGCCGAACGACAAAGAATCCGCCTTGAAAATTCAAAGACCCCGTTCTCTCAAACCGTGAGGACCCAGAAAACGAGAAAGATATCAAATCGAAGCCCTCGCCGAGACGCACGTGCTGCCCGTAGGCGCCGGGCGCCTAGCGCCCGTGCTGCCCGTTGGCGCCGGGCGCCTAGCGCCCGCGCTGCCTCTAGGCGCCGGGCGCCTAGCGCCCGTGCTGCCTCTAGGCGCCGGGCGCCTAGCGCCCGTGCTGCCTCTAGGCGACGGGCGCCTAGCGCCCGTGCTGCCTCTAGGCGCCGGGCGCCTAGCGCCCGTGCTGCCTCTAGGCGCCGGGCGCCTAGCGCCCGTGCTGCCTCTAGGCGCCGGGCGCCTAGCGCCCGTGCTGCCCGTAGGCGACGGGCGCCTAGCGCCCGTGCTGCCCGTAGGCGCTGGGCGCCTAGCGCCCTTGCTGGCTCGGGTCTTCGAGCGACAATCTTCCGTGCACAAGTCCCAGGCCCCGGCCGTCAGAAGTCTGTACTTTGAGTCTTTCCTGAGTCCTCGCAGAACGAATCATTGTGATTCTGCGTACAAAACTCCCATTCTTACTCCAAACTAAGATCGTCGGAAACACTTCGGAAACTCGTAAGATATCAAAGGGAAGGAAGATATTAGATTCTTCGTACGAAACCGTGATGGTTATCTTGAGACACCACTCATCTCAACTCTACGAAGGAATGAAGATCTTCCGAAGAAATCGTAGAAAACAACAGAATTCCTAGAGACGGCCCGAAAGGGACCAAACGCGATCGGACAGTCTGTTTACGATTATCTGAGATAGATACGACGATTTTCGTTTATCTTTACATAACAAGATAAATGCTAAATTTCCAGAAGGATAAATGTTAAGTTTCCCGAAGATAAATGACAAGTTTCCCGATAAACATGAAGGCCGACGAAAATGGAAAAAGCCCGCTTCGCGGCCTAAAAGGAGAATATACCGACATAAGAAGGAGTATATAAAGGAGCTTTGGAAGAGAAGGAAAGGAGAGCGAAAATCATTGAGAGACTTAGAGAGCAGACCCGAGATTTTAGACTGAGGGAACTTAGTACTTAGGTGGTTAGACTAGCAAGGCATGGCCTAGGACGTCTGGCCGCCTCTCGTTCTACCTTCATCTTGTCCGCAGACTTCTGTTCCTTCGGAAGAAACTAACAATCCTTTTACTCAGAGTTCCGCACATAGAAACCCTAGGTGTTATTCTCGACACGCCCGTTTCTATGACAAACGCTCGTACTAGACAAACTCCCCAGGCAGTTCGATCTCTTGTTCAAATCTTTCTAACTGAACTACGTCCGACTTGATCCTCGAAAGGGGTACGTAGGCAGCCTTTCTCAAGGTCCAGTCCCAACTCTTAACAAAACCCTTTTTGTACGATTTTTGTCTTTTGTTATCTTTCCATATTTTCCGCACTTGTTCGGTCACTTGTCGTTGGCTGTCGCAGAGAATCCGGACCTTCAGGGAAAGTTGGGTTAACTTGGCTTTCCTCCGTTTTTTACTTATCAAAATCGACGGTGCGAATTTCGGTTCCCACAGTTTGGCGCTAGAAGGAGGGGGGGGACGGATTACTCTTACTCTTACGGCCGTAAAACGCTTGATCAAAGCAATGTCTGGAAATGTGAAAGACAAACTCGCAGCTCACATCGACGCAGATAAAACAACTTCAGCAGTGACTGCTCCTACGACCAACGCTTATGCAAACGGTTATCTAAGATTATCATCTTACGGACAAACGTCCCGAGAACGGACCATCCGTTCAAGTTCGGGTCCTATCAACCATGCACCCTCGTCCAAGTTCCTGCAACACGGTCCTCGGGTCCATGGACACAACCCCCCTCATTTGGGATTATCGAAGAAAGACTTCGGGAAAATTCATAAAAAGACTTGGTAGTGGAGACGGATTCATGCCTGCCGTATAAAACAGCTATGGTTAGCTTGAACACCAGTTGCCTTAACTATACGGGGAATTGAAATCCTTTCGGAAAAACCAGCGTCACATCAACGGCTTTTTCTAAAGAAAAATCGTAAAAACGTCTAAGTCCCAAGACGGCCCAAAAGGGACCTGAATCACGGCTAAACGACACACATACGATTTTAGAGTAGGATTAAGCCCAAAGCTGGTATGACGGTCTGATTACCGAGTAGAGTTTCGACTGGAAATGTTTTTTAGAATTTCCCGAAAAAATAAAGACTTGCTTACTCATGAAACAGAAAGCACGACTGATCGGGTTACCAATCAGCGTTTCTAATGCTAAAATTCGATAACATTTTACCGAACACCATTCGTAAAATAAATTCTCAAAATATTTCACGAGACAGCTTTTGCACGATTAAACTCGACAACATTTTACAAAACAGTTTCCGTAAAATTACCTCGACAACATTTTGTGAAATAACTCTCGTAAAATAAAAGGTCAACAACGTTCTAAGAAATAATTCCTTGCTGGGATCATGATGAAATCGATGTCCAAAAGTCTCGAAAAAACAATCAAAGAAACCTCGAGAGACTAAGTGTCGATCGAGAAACCTTTAAAAAACCGAGAAAAACAGGCAGGTCCCGCAAGGAAGTACAGTCCCGAGCGGCTAGCACGCCCGTGCTGTCCCTAGGCGCCGGGCGGCTAGCACGCCCGTGCTGTCCCTAGGCACCGGGCAGCTAGCACGCCCGTGCTGTCCCTAGGCGCCGGGCGGCTAGCACGCCCGTGCTGTCCCTAGGCGCCGGGCGGCTAGCACGCCCGTGCTGTCCCTAGGCGCCGGGCGGCTAGCACGCCCGTGCTGTCCCTAGGCGCCGAGCGGCTAGCACCCCTGTGCTGTCCCTAGGAGCCGGGCGGCTAGCACCCCCGTGCTGTCCCTAGGCGCCGGGCGGCTAGTACCCCCGTGCTGTCCCTAGGCGCCGGGCGGCTAGCACGTCCGTGCTGCCTCTAAGTGCCGGGCGGCTAACGCGCCCGTGCTGCGCTGGTCGCCGGGCAACAAAACATTTGTCAAGCACGGCCAATCCTCGTAAAGATGGACCCAACGACTATCCAAATTAATTTTACGAAACTGTTTCCGTAAAATTAACTCGACAACATTTTGTTGAGTAACTCTCGTTAAATAAAAGCTCGACAATATTTTACGAAACATCATTCGTAAAGTATAACAAGATCGTAAGCTTCTTGACCTGACCAGTTCGCTCATAGCTTGACAAAACAAGAAGCCTCACTCAAGTGACGTCTTGCCAATCGTTTTCACTTGTCTACCCACCTTAGCCTTCTTCGAGTTTCGCGTACTTCTCCTCCTTTTACTTCAACGATTCTGCAACGATTCTGCACTGCTCCTTCGGGTTTCATCAAAAATCGATTCTCGATTCAGTGTCAGACTTTTCGAAGACCTTTGACAATGAAACGTTAGAAGACAAAGAGGAACGGACATGACGCAATCTCGAGTAATCAATGAGACTAAGGTACGACCGACTTTGAAAGTTTTATCAAGGTTTTAATCTTTTCGTAGGATAGGAATGAGAACGTCTTGTAAACTGCCGTAAAATTTAGGGAATTTAGAACCTAGGTGGATAGTCTAGCAAGCTAAGTCTTAGGCATTTTCTTCCAGTTTCGTTCTATTGTTCCTTGACTGTCTAGGCATAACGCGCAAACCGATATAATCTCTCGAAAAAAACGAAAAATGATCGCCACGCGTCCTTGGCATACTTATTCTACTTCATAAAGAAAATATTCCTTTCAAAAGGCAAACGGCACTCTAAGATTCGTCCGAAACGCTAGCGGCATAACGGCATGGTCAAACCGTTACAAACATAGTCTTGAAAACTCTACACCGTCTCTTGTTGCAATCTCGCAACAAGAAACTCGTACAACGTCAGACTAATAGCACGACGGCGAGCTACAAAATTAACAGAATAACCTTCGGTAAAAATCCATGAGTAATTCGAAGCAACTTTCGCCAAAAGACGAAATCAAAGCGGAAACATTTCCCGTGTAACCCATAACTCGGAAAACTCCGCTAAGATTTGCATGTCTATCTCAACGAATGCTATTCGGCCATCGGCCGACTATGCCTTTCCATAAAGCCCGAACCTGAATTCGGCATCACCATTAAGGACAATCGTGAACCAATATGACCTTAATGCGAAAGGATCGCAGTCTGATCGTTTACCTACTCCTTGGTTAAACGGCTGAACACAGCCTTCACGCCAAGACAAAACAGCTGAACGATCGCCGCTCCAATCACTTAAGGGCCAAACGATAATCCACGATTTGTCATAAAACTCCAAGTGACCATTTACGTGAGAAACTCTGTCGCATAGCCCAAAAGTGGAAATCATGCGATGAATTTCTCGTAATAAAATCAGTCCTAACAGCCATACGGTTAACGGAAAAATTTGAACTCAACATCGACTGATTAAGTTCTATACGCCCCGTAAACAAAGCATGAAAATAAACACTCGTGACAATGCTCCAAAAGTTATACGAGTCGTCCTTAAAATCCCGGAAGGCCAACACTTCGCGAAACAAAGCGAAGGTAGACGCTTCTCCCTGGGTCAAATATACGCGACCCCTGGTCCTAATTCCTTGATCAAAATTTTATAACTTGCACGTCCAAACTGAAACAACAGTTCTTGACTACGGACATTCGCAAAACATCTCCAAGCCCGCGAACATTTGAAATGCGGCACAAGGGAAATTAACTCGTACACATTTGAAATGTGTATGCTTGTATAATCCCACGTTTTTTTTAAGAAACCGGATTTTCGAAACTCTTTACAAACACAGAAAACGAATTTTCGAAATTCTTCGTAAACAAACTCGCCAATCGCTAAACGGCCTCAACAATGGATCCAGTATCCACCAAATAAATCATAAACTATCGCCCGGAAATATTCCGCGACTTCTAAAAGCCCATAGTCCTTTATGGCATAAGAAAAACAAACTTCAAAGCACTGCGAGACGTAGCTTCGTGCCTGATCATTCGTTTTTCGATTAAAACCTTCATACGCCTTCTAAACGACATCATATCGTTGTTGCTGATCACAACAAACGAACTCCAACGTCCTAAACAGACAAGCCACCTAAGGGTAGGCTCTTTTACATCCGACAAGGATCCCATAGCGCTATACAAAAAATCCAAATTTGGTTCAGCACTTCGTAAAGGAAGTAGCTCGATTCGTGCCCAGACAAATCATATAAGCTGATACCACTTCGCGGATTTTAAAACGGTACGAATCAGGTTAAAATCACAAACAGGCAAAACGAAAGCCGATTTGTCATCGCACAGTCTCAGTCTGAGAGTAAACCTAGGTCTTGCCCTAAATCCAGCCTTGCTGGTATCTTAACATCTCATAGGCAAAGCGTCAACGACGCGAGATCCCAAAACTTGTCTCTTCACTCAAGTCTGTACGTTTCCACGAATTTTCGCGTAAATCGTAAACCGCAGGAAAATCTCGCTTTGTACAAACGACGGATACGGTGATCATCAGGGAGGCAGGAATGAGACGACAACTCACACCCTGTCCCTCTAACTTCGATAGACAGAAGTTCTGAAAACGCAACATTAATATTTTATAAAGATTGAGCCGCAGAGTTCAATAGATGCCCTGAAAAAGGCCGGGATTCAAAGCCACCAACGGCCAGTCCCACAAATGTACATCATGGCCTCTTAACGGCCGAAACACAATCAAAATAAAAATCTCTGAAGGGATTGATAAACCTAGACGCTCCCCGGAGCATCACCTTCATCCTCAAAACTCACCCAGAGTAGGAACGGTCTCACCGTCGCCTCCATTGGTCGCACCACCGCTGCATGTTTCACATGCGCCGGCTTCACGATCCTTGGCTGCGTAGTCCTGGTCCTCCGAACCCTCCGAATCCGGGACAAGGGTGCACACGGGTTTCAGACCAGCGAGAATCGAGTCGAACTCCTCTCCGTCAAACTTGCGAGTCCCCGTCTCTTCAAGACTCTGAATCTTCTCTTGAAAACGACGGACTTTCGAGGACATATGTTCTTCTCTTTCTTCACATTGAGCAACGAACTCACGATCTTTCCGACGTCACGTTCAAGATCGCCAATCAAAGGTGATGTGGATGTCCGCAATGAAATATTCTTAGCCACAAATTTCGACTTTCAACTCATAATCTTACGCCAGCAAGATCGTCTCCGCGTCTTACAGGCTGGGGGGCTAACTGTTGGGGTCAAAAACGGTTCTCTCGAAATCAACAGCTAAAACTATTTATCATGCGCGGACTTTCCATAAAACAAGCGTCGAAAGCAAGACAAGTCGTATAGCTTAAAGAACCTATGTTAAAGTCGATCGTTCTTGATTTACACGATAAACTTTACGAAAAAACCAAATAAGATTTAGTCTTAAAACTTCGATGATACAATCAAGAAGAACCAAGAGACAATAGGTCCGTAGCTAAGATGACGCGAGCATACGAAAGTATACGGAAGAAACAATGGGAAGTAATCTAAGTTTGGACAGGCCGAACGACAAAGAATCCGCCTTGAAACTTCAAAGAGCCCGTTCTCTCAAACCGTGAGGACCCAGAAAACGAGTAAGATATCAAATCGAACCCCTCGCCGAGACGCACGTGCTGCTTGTAGGCGCCAGGCGCCTAGCGCCCGTGCTGCCCGTAGGCGCCGGGCGCCTAGCGCCCGTGCTGCCTCTAGGCGACGGGCTCCTAGCGCCCGTGCTGCCTCTAGGCGACGGGCGCCTAGTGCCTGTGCTGCCTCTAGGCGTCGGGCGCCTAGCGCCCGTGCTGCCTCTAGGCGCCGGGCGCCTAGTGCCCGTGCTGCCTCTAGGCGCCGGGCGCCTAGCGCCCGTGCTGCCCGTAGGCGCCGGGCGCCTAGCGCCCGTGCTGGCTCGGGTCTTTGAGCGACAATCTTCCGTGCACAAGTCCCAGGCCCCGGCCGTCAGAAGTCTGTACTTTGAGTCTTTCCCGAGTCCTCGCAGAACGAATCATTGTGATTCCGCGTACAAAACTCCCATTCTTACTCCAAACTAATATCGTCGGAAACACTTCGGAAACTCGTAAGATATCAACGGGAAGGAAGATATTAAATTCTTCGTACGAAACAGTGATGGTTATCTTGAGACACCACTCATCTCAACTCTACGAAGGAATGAAGATCTTCTGAAGAAATCGTAGAAAACAACAGAAGTCCTAGAGACGGCCCGAAAGGGACCAAACGCGATCGGACAGTCTGTTTACGATTATCTGAGATAGATACGACGATTTACGTTTATCTTTACATAACAAGATAAATGCTAAATTTCCAGAAGGATAAATGTCAAGTTTCCCGAATATAAATGACAAGTTTCCCGATAAACATGAAGGCCGACGAAAATGGAAAAAGCCCGCTTCGCGGCCAAAAAGGAGAATAGACCGTCATAAGAAGGAGTATATAAAGGAGCTTTGGGAGAGAAGGAAAGGAGAGCGAAAATCATTGAGAGACTTAGAGAGCAGACCCGAGATTTTAGACTGAGGGAACTTAGAACATAGGTGGTTAGACTAGCAAGGCATGGCCTAGGACGTCTGGCCGCCTCTCGTTCTACCTTCATCTTGTCCGCAGACTTCTGTTCCTTCGGAAGAAACTAACAATCCTTTTACTCAGATTTCTGCACATAGAAACCCTATGCGTTATTCTCGACACGCCCGTTTCTATGACAAACGCTCGTACTAGACGAACTCCGCCAGGCAGTTCGATCTCTTGTTCAAATCTTTCTAACTGAACTACGTCCGACTTGATCCTCGAAAGGGGTACGTAGGCAGCCTTTCTCAAGGTCCAGTCCCAACTCTTAACAAAACCCTTTTTGTACGATTTTTGTCTTTTGTTATCTTTCCATATTTTCCGCACTTGTTCGGTCACTTGTCGTTGGCTGTCGCAGAGAATCCGGACCTTCAGGGAAAGTTGGGTTAACTTGGCTTTCCTCCGTTTTTTACTTATCAAAATCGACAGTGCGAATTTCGGTTCCCACACTCCTTCTGGGTTGCTGGCCATTGTAGGACCAACAGGGGAATACTCATATGTTCCTTGGTTTCTAATGCGGAACCCAGGTTTGCTAGAGCATCGACTTGGGAGTTTTTTTCCCTAGGTATTTGAGTAAGCTTGTAGCTTGTGAATTGGTCTAGGAGACGCTTGGCCACCGATAGGTACCTGATCATACTTGGGTCCTTGGCTTGATAATCCCCTTGAACTTGGCTGATAATGAGCTGCGAGTCACTGAAGACCTGGACGTCTTTTACTCCCATTTCTCTAGCTAGCTCTAGACCTGCTATTAAAGCCTCGTATTCTGCCTCGTTGTTTGTTGCTTTGAAGTTGCAACGTACATCCCTTGAGGCCGAGTCTCCCGTAGGGGAGGTTAGAACCAGTCCTACTCCTGCGCCTCTTACGTTGTTGGAGCCGTCCACGTGCAGGGTCCATTGACCCTCCTCTGCTTCTTTCCCCAGGAGTGTAGCTTCAAGATCTGGTTCTGGAAGCGCAGAGGGAGAGAATTCAGCCACGAAATCAGCTAGGACCTGGGACTTGATAGCGGCGGCTGGGCTGAAGGTCACGTCGTACTCTCCCAATTCTACGGCCCATTTCGCCAATCGTCCTGATACCTCGGGTTTATGAAGGACTGCTTTGATGGGGAATGAAGTGACTACCACGACTTGATGGGACTGGAAGTAGGGACGTAGCTTCCGGGCCGCGACCACCAGGGCGAGGGCCAGCTTCTCTAGTTGGCTGTAGCGAGTTTCTGCGTCTAGCATGGATTTGCTGACGTAATATATGGGATGCTGCCTCCTTTCCTCCTCCCTTACGAGGACCGCGCTGACTGCGTGCTCAGACACCGCTAGGTAAAGCAATAGGGTTTCTCCTTCCAAGGGTTTAGATAGGAGTGGTGGAGTAGTGAGGTAGGCCTTGAGGTCGGATAGCGCGTCTTCGCACTTCTCTGTCCACTTAAAGTGATTGGGGTTCTTTAGTGTTTCAAAGAAGGCATGGAACTTGTCAGAAAGCCTGGAGATGAACCTGCTGAGGGCTGCCATTCTTCATGTAAGTTTTTGAATCTCTTTGACATTCCATGGGGGAGGAATCGCCTGGATGGCCCTTATTTGCTCTGGATTTGCTTATATGCCCCAGTGGGTGACTATGTATCCCAGGAACTTCCCGGAGCTTACTCCAAAGGAGCATTTAGAGGGGTTGAGCTTCATATTGTATTTCCTCAAGGTGGCGAATGCTTGCTGGAGATGCGAGATATGATCTTCCGAGTCAAGAGATTTTACCAGCATGTCATCGATGTAGACTTCCATGGTCTGGCCTATCTGATCGGCAAACATTGTGTTGACCAGCCTCTGATAGGTGGATCCAGCGTTCTTCAGACCAAACGGCATGACCTTGTAGCAGTAGATGCCCCTGGAAGTCATGACGGACGTCTTCTCTTGGTCGTCGGGATGCATCAGGATTTGGTTGTATCCCGAGAAGGCATCCATGAAGCTCATTAGTTGGTGCCCAGCAGTGGCATCAACTAGCTTGTCTATATGAGGCAAGGGGAATGGATCCTTTGGGCAGGACTTGTTGAGGTCCGTGAAATCGATGCAGACTCTCCATTTTCCGTTTTTCTTTCTCACAACCACCACATTGGCGAGCCAGTCGGGATATTGTACCTCTCTTATGAACCCTGCGTCGAGCAGGTTTTTGACCTCTTCGTTAATGATTTCATCCCTTTCGGGAGCGAACTTCCTTCTCTTTTGTCTGACCGGAGGATGCTCAGGATTCACTTGGAGCTGGTGCATGATGACGTTGGGGTCGATTCCGGGCATATCTTCGTGGGACCATGCAAAGCAATCGGAGTTGGACCTTAGGAAGTCGATCAGTCTTCGCCTCAAATCTCTTGGCAATTTGGAGCCTATCTTGAGGTTCCACTTTGAGTTTCCTTCTATTAGGGGGACCTCGTCCATGTCTTCAACCTCGGGTTCTTCGGCGTGAGGAACGAGAGGTTGCTTCTGTAATTGATATAAGGCCTGGGTCTTTCCCTTCAGGGTAGTTTGGTAGCAGGACCTAGAATTCTCTTGGTCCCCTCTGATGACCTTCACGCCCCAGGGGGTAGGAAATTTCACCAATTGGTGAAGGGTTGATGGCACGGCTCCCATGTCGTGGATCCGGGGCTTCCCTAGTATCACTTTGTAGGACGACGGACAGTCGACGACCAAGAACTTGGTGGTTTGGTTTATCCCCTCAGTGTAGACTGGGAGAAGGACTTCTCCTTCGGTTTGCTTCACCTCTCCGCTGAATCCCTCGAGCGGGGTTGCTTTCCTGGTTAATGTTTTAGGGTCTAGCCCTAAGTCCATATAGGCCGAGTGGAAGATGATGTTGCTGGAGCTTCCGTTATCTACCAGTATCCGCTTAACCAAGGAGTTGGCTATAACTAGCGAGATGACGAGGGCGTCATGATGGGGAGCAAGGACTCGTTCCTGCTCTCTCGCAGTAAAGCTGATCTCATCCGTCCCCAAGAGTGGATGGTTGGGAATCTCGGCCTCTTGGCCATTCCTAGCATTACGAGTACTTCTTTTGGCTGCGGCGCTGCTGATTCCGCTTACTTCTGATCCTCCGGAGATGACGTGGATCACTCGTTCTTGTGGCGGAGGTAGTGCAGGGACCGCGTCGTTGGGGAGAGCGGGACCCTCTCTGTTGAGGGGTCCTTTGCCTTGTCCGAGAGGAACTCCCTTAGATAACCCTTCTTGAGAAGCTCGGCAACTTCCAGCCTCAGGGCTATACAGTCTTCAGTGGTATGACCGTGATCGCTATGGAACCCACACCATCTTTTAGGGTTCTGGGTAGCATCAGGGGACCTCATTTTAGGTGGCCACTTAACTTGTGGGCCCATCTGCCTCAAGACTCCGATGAGCTCTGGTTTGGATATCGCTAGGTGGGAGATGCTGGGCCAAGTAGAAACCATCATTCCTTCGGATCGAGGTAGAGGGCGATGTTGATATCTGCCCCTGCTCTGGTTGGTGGATTCTCGGGAAGGTCGGGGTGGATGGTTTCCTCACGCTCGTCTTTTGAGGGCCTGGAGGACTTCTGATTGTACTTGGAGGAAACCTTGGCCCTGCTCACGACGTCTTCTTCCCACCTTACTTGGGCCCAGGCGCGGGATAGTACATCCGCCATGTCTCTGCATCTATACTTCGTTAGCTCCTTGTAGAGCTCTCCCTCCGGAAGTATACCCTTCTTGAAGGCTGAGATTGATGTATCGGCGTTGCACTCGGGTATAGAGACCTTCTCCTAGTTGAAATGAGCTATGTAGGAGCGTAGGGATTCGTTTCTGTATTGTTGGATCTCGTAGAGGTCATCTGATCTCTTTTCCAGGTGGCGGCTACTGGCGAATTGTTCCACGAACTTGTCACTGAGGGCGGCAACAGATGTTATGGATCCCGTGGGGAGGTTGATATACCATTGGAGGGCAGGACCGGTTAGGGTTGACCCGAAGCCCTTGCACATGGTGGCTTCCCTTGCTTCTTTTGGAAGAGCCACGGCTACCATGCGTTGCTTATACTGGGCGATGTGGTTGTCAGGATCTCTGGTTCCCTCATACATCTTGATGCTCGGGAAAGAGAATTTGCGAGGCATCTCGACCGAAGCAATCTCCTTCACGAAAGGTGTGTCGGAGTATGACCTGGGATCGCTTCTACGGATGGGGGGAGCTACTCCGGGGAGCCTTTCCACCATGGATTGGATGGTGCCGAATCTTTCGGATACCACCTTCTCGATGTAAGCGGCTAGAGCTGGATCTGAGATCTCGGGATGGTCAGGTGAATACTCTTCTTCCTCTGTATCAGAGTCGTCTTCTTCTTCTTCCCGGGTTACGTCTCGAGTATTTTCTTGACAGCCGGGTTCGTCGCCGGGCTGTTGAGGTGCTTCCTCGTCGTCGTGCGGGGTGTTGATTGAAGCCATAGGCAGGACTCTAGTTCTGAACCGTTTCCGTTTGTTCCCTACTGCCCCGAGGGATCGGTTTTCTCGTCGGAGAGCAAGGTTCTCGGCTTCCATAGCATCTAGCTTCTCGACGCTTTGCTGAAGCTGCTTGGAGTGTTCTCCAAGTTGATCTTTTAGGTACTGAACTTCCTGGACGAGTTCCAGACCTGCAGGTGCGGTTTCCTGAGCCTTGTGTAGGTCGGTGATTTGACTCTGAAGGGTTTCGAATCGGCTCAGAAGCTCCTTCTCCTTCGGGGTCAGATCGGCTTGGTTGGAATCGTCTTCCGGTGCCATCGTCACGTAGTTGAGTTACTCCCCTCCTTCTAGCGCCAAACTGTTGTGATATTTTTGTGTAGGGTCGTTTTAGTACTACGGAACACTGGAAGACTACTAGATTTTGTGTGTATGTACGTGTTTAGAGAAGAGAAATTGAGGCAAAGAGATGTATTATTGAGTGATTTCGGGATTACAACGTATTGGGTATATAAACCCTAGTTCTATCGCCTAACTCTCTAATCTCTAAGCCCCAAAGTGTCGATTCCTTGTTCTAGGGTTTGGGTTCCCCTTTTATAGTTGATGTAAGTCGGTCAATCTTGGGCGGCCTTCGTAATATTCGCAAATATATTACTTCCCCCTCGTTTTGGGAAACTTCCATAATCATGCGGAGGATCGGATCCTTGGTCCTTTCGGCAGGGGCTAGGCCTTGGGTTTCTCGTTACAGGGACTGGACCCCGGGTGTTATAAAATAGAGTTCGGGACCTGGTGCCTTCTGGTGGAGACTGGTCCCTTGAGTAGAGGGAGGACCCTGGATCTCTTCCAAACGAGGGCCCGGAAGTCAAGGCCCCTTCGGAGGCTGGAGAAATCTTTAGCCTTGGATATTTCTCCCCAACAGTTTGTGGACAGATGATGTGTGAACATATGATATATATATGAACGATGAGTTTACAGGTGGTCTGTGGATAACTGATATGTGGACGGTGATGTGTGGACGATGAAGAAACAGCAGTGGAGGTTTGGCCACTCACCATCACCACCATCAAAAGCATGAACATATAACTCTTAAGAATTTTGCTAATAAGGGAATTGTTGTTGGGGGTTAAAGCATATAACTCAAAAGTATGAGACGAAATCAAGAGAATCTATAAGTAAATTAAAGAATATTGGGGTCAAATTGCATGTATCCAAAACCTAAAGGACCATATGTGTTAAACATAGGACCTTGACCATTGTTGCTTCACGAGGTTTCTCTCTACAACGGAACCGACGACGAATACTCCGACCAGCTATACTTGAGGAAAATGTCTGGATCTTGTCTTGAGAACTATTTTGTCTTTCAGTTTGTGGAATCCAACCACTGAATAGAAAGAATACAAAACTAACTTTTCAAAAAATAGAAACAATGGAATATAATTGAATCGGGGAAAAGGCAATAACCAGTAACCTCAAGGAGACATCTTTTCTGGTAAACTGGATTGAACAAATCTCATTGTAGTTTCATTGGAGGAAAAGGGAAGGAGACAGAGGGAAGACATTCCATAATTATATAAACTCTTTGGTTGTTGTGGGAACCGAAATTCACACTGTCGATTTTAGTTAAGTAAAAAACGTAGGAAAACTAAGTTGACCTAGTTTTTCCCGAGGATCCCGGCTATCTGCTGGGCCACGCACGACAAAGTTAATACAGGCTAAGTTTAGGAATGAATGCGTAAAATAAAGAGAGCAAAAAGAAAGAATCTTATTTCCAAATTCGCGGAGAGCGTTTGAACAACAGGTCGAGATCTCGGCCGCAAGAGCTGTCGATCGTCGCTAGTCTCAAAACCTAGATCTAACCTAGTTGAGTCGCAGCTCGCTAAAAAGGAAATAAAAGCCTAAGTTCTAAGTTGTTCTAGGGTGGTTTCTTTATTCGGATCCCCCTTCCTCTGCTCCTAGGCTTGCTTATATACTCCCATATGACGGTCTATTCTTGATGGGCTGAGTCTGCCGCGAGCTGGGCTTTTTCCATTTTCGTCGGTCTTCGTGTTTATCGGGAAAGTTGACATTTATCCTTTCGGAAATTTGACATTTATCCTTTTGGAAGTTTAACATTTATCTTGTTATGTGAAGATAATTGTAAACCGTCGTATCTATCTTTTAGAAAATCGTAAACGGGCCGTCCGGTCGGATTTGGTCCCTCTCGAGCCGTCTTCCAGACTTCCATTGTTTTCTACGATTTCTTTGAAAGAATACTCTTACTTGGATGTCAAGTCTTTCGGAAGATCTTCGACCCATTGCTGAGGCAAATGGTGTTTTAAGATAAACGTCACCGTTTTATACGAAGTCCCTCCGTCCGTTGACGTCTTACGGGTTCTCCGAAGTCCTTGAGCAGAAAAGGGAGTTGTGTTTGCGGGATTTCAGAAAGTCACAAACACGGATTTCTGGTGACCCGGGGGCCTAGAACTTACGCACGAAGACTAGCTGCCCGACGACCCGAGCCAGCACCGGGCTAGCCGCCCGGCGACCGTGGCAAGCACGAGCGCTAGCCGCCGCCGGCTACGGCCAGCACGGGGCTAGCCGCCCGGTGGCCACGGCCAGCACAGGCGGTAGCCGCCGGCGGCTACGGCCAGCACGGGGGCTTGCCGCCCGGCGGCCACAGCCGGCACGGGCGCTAGCCGCCGGCGGCCACGGCCAGCACGGGAGCTAGCCGCCCGGCGGCCACGGCCAGCACGGGCGCTAGCCGCCGGCGGCTACGGCCAGCACGGGGGCTAGCCGCCCGGCGGCCACGGCCAGCACGGGCGCTAGCCGCCGCCGGCCACGGCCAGCGCGGGGGCTAGCCGCCCAGCGGCCACGGCCACCACGGGCGCTTGCCGCCGGCGGCCACGGCCAGCGCGGGGGCTAGCCGCCCAGTCGCCACGGCTAGCACGGGTGCTAGCCGCCGGCGGTTACGGCCAGCACGGGGGCAAGCCGCCCGGCGGCCATGGCCGCGACCGGAGTCGGCTGCTCGGTTCCTTCGGCTTGTGCGTGTTTTTGCGTTCTTTTTAGTTTTCCGTAGGTTTTTCTCGTGTAGAAAACGTTTCTAGCCGTTGGTTTCGAGATGATTGATCTCGAACTTAATATTTTTCCAAGGTTTCTCGATTAACACTTAGTCTCTCGAGGTTGCTCTAACATCTTTTATGTTTTTCCGAGACTTTCGGACATCGATTTCATCTTGACCGATTTTGACCCCAACAGTTAGCCCCCCAGATATCTAGGAGCCGTAGGGTTTGTAGGTCCTAGCTTGCGGTATGGTTCGTGAGTAATGCATGGAGACGAAATCGTGTCGAAGGTCGTGGTGAATAGTCAAATCCTTGCCTATAAAGACTTGTGAGTTCTTTACCATTCTTATTTCACCCAAGAATCTTAAGTTAATCTCTCTCTTGCAAATTCTCTCTCTACCTTTAAGAAAATAATGACTTCAAGATCAAAATCCTCGAGGAGGCAGTCTCACTCGTCTTCGGATAGTTTCCATGCCGAGGAGGAAGTTCCAAAACCCGAGGTTCCAGAGATTGACAGGAGCGCGTATTGCGACGCCGTCTTCGGTTCTGATGCTCCCCTTCCCGTGATCCCGATTCCCCGGCGACCTCTGAGGGCGCGTAAAGACACTGACTCGCCGAGCGAAGTATCCCCCGAATATCTCGGAACTCTTCGAGAGTTTTATGAGGTCCCGAAGGGAGTCATGTTTCGCATTCCTCGTGGGGATGAAAGTTCGGAGCATCCTCCGAAGGGTTACTTTACTTGCTACGAGGCGTTTCTTACGCAATGCCGACTGTGGTTCCCAATCCCTGGGGTCATTGTTCAGGCTCTCGACCATTTCGGAATCGTAATCAGCCAGCTAAACGTGCCGGCTTTGGAAAGCTGGCTTGGCGTTGTGATTTTGAGTTACGAGTTAGGGATGGACCTTAGCCCTGCTGACTTCGAAGGGTTGTGGAACTCCAAATCGACGAGCATCAATGGAGTATACTCCATGAAGGCGAGGACCGATTTTTCGGTGATCCATGGAGTCACCTCGCAGGCTGGAGAAATCTTTAGCCTTGGATATTTCTCCCCAACAGTTTGTGGACAGATGATGTGTGAACATATGATATATATATGAACGATGAGTTTACAGGTGGTCTGTGGATAACTGATATGTGGACGGTGATGTGTGGACGATGAAGAAACAGCAGTGGAGTTTTGGCCACTCACCATCACCACCATCAAAAGCATGAACATATAACTCTTAAGAATTTTGCTAATAAGGGAATTGTTGTTGGGGGTTAAAGCATATAATTCAAAAGTATGAGACGAAATTGATAGGTCATGGATTTTACCCACTTTTTACCATGATTTATATATGTTTTTGAAAACAAAAGAATACTTTTAGTGCCTTTCTAGAGCTTTTTCAGGTTCAGGTACCCACTGGTGTAAAATAGCTGAAATGGAGCTAATACAGAGACTTTACGAAGATATTAACCAAGCTACCGTTCATACCATCGACCGATGCCATTTGTGGACATCGACCGATAGAAGTTAATCAAGATCGACCGATAGAAGCAGTTCAACATCGATCGATATTGAAGTCTCCCGAGTCATTAATTACAAATTAGAAGCCCTAATTGCTTCTAATGTTTTTACTAATTACACCTTAAGTCCCTGGCCGCCTGTTAGGCTATAATAGAGGGTTTTTGTACTAGTTTAGGGCAGACTTGCCTAGAGACCTTTGAAGATATCTAAGATTTGAGAGAAGCACTTTGTCACACCATTGAGAGAGCTTAGGATTGGAGAGAGAGAGATCTGAACTGCAATCACAGAGAAGATCTTGAACTCCCTTTGCTTTACTTATTTATTATTTCTCATTTTATTTCTATTCAAAAGTATTATTCAAACCATCATGATTTTGTCACCCATGAATATGTTTGAGTAGTCTCTCTGTTAGATTTAGGTTTCTCATCAAGGTTAAATTATGTATTGAATAAGCTATTGTTAGGGTGTTTAAAATATAATTCTTCTTCTAGTTGTTCTTAATGCTATGCTAAGGAATTGATCAACCTTAACCTAGATCTTAGGATTAATTTGTCCAAGTGAAAACTTGATAAATACCTGAAACCAACTAGTTAGATTTATTCCTGCTAAACCTAAACGAGAGTTTAAGTTTAGTAAGGATTAAAGGATTGAATCAAACTCGCACTTAAGATTCTCTAGAAACTATATCGATCGATAGAGCATACGCTTGATCGACCGATATAGCGAAAGGTTAATCGATCGATATCTCCATCCGAGTATCGATCGATACTTTCTCGCGGCTACCGTACGATAGTACATGACCCGAGATCTAGTAGAGGATAACCTTCTAAGTTTGAGTCCAGAATTATGAAAACTAAAAACCTTAACACCCTAGATACATAATCAACCTGAGAAATACCTAAATCTAGCTACTTCTTAAAACCTTAAACAAGCACAAGTATTCATCCAAGCAATAACTTGCTTACCTCTGCAATTTACTGTTTTAAACCATATTAGTCTAGCTTTATTTCGAAAACTAAACAATATGTTGTGTAGTCCTAGAGTCTCTGTGGATTCGATCCCTAAGTACTACAATCGAACCTCTTTTGATGAGAGTAATACACTCCTTAGGGTAATTTGAGTGATATCAAATTTGGCGCCGTTGCCGGGGACTCTTTTTCCATTACCATCAGATTTAGTTTAGAATATAGTCTAGACCCTATTTTAGTGTTACTTAATTACTTTTCCTTTTCTCTGTCATTTACAGGGAACTCAAGATGGAAAAGACAGATTTCGGCGTAGCATCGATCGATAACGAACCGCGCACATCGATCGATAACGAATCGCTTGCATCGGCGATATGTTGAGCAAGGAATCGGTCGACACAGACCTACCCACATCGATCGATACAGATCGAGTAACATCGATCGATACCAACCAGCCGGAAGCAGGTAAGTCCCCACTTACCGATCTTAGTCAGGATAAAGTAGACCAAACCGAACCTTTAGGTAAATCACGCAACCAATCCAACGAATTTATAAACGGACAGGGGACTGCAATCCCTGTTCATTCCCCGTCTTCAATCAAAGACGATGATAAGTTGCAAGACTACTCTGACCCAATTAAGACCTATTCCAATAGGTCAGCCATTAAGCTACCAGACGATAGCAGAAACAGATCAACATTTCATTTTGAATACATCTGTCTGGTACAAGCAAACACATTCTGAGGATCTACCTCAGAACACCCTCATGATCACATCGAATACCTAGAAGATCTAGAACTAAGCGATAATGATCGCGCTAGACTTTTTCCTTTCTCTTTAGGGAGAGAAGCTAAGAGTTGGCTAAATCAGTTACCAGCAGGGTCCTTGACCTGCTGGAAAGAAATCCGGAATGCATTTATAAACCACTTCTTCGATGAGACTCGATACTGGGATGCGAGTCGAAAGCTTACAACTTTCTTTCAAAAACCGCGAGAATCATTTAAGAATGCTTGGTTAAGATTTAAGCATTATCAGCGAGATTGTACCCACCACGGATACTCCGAACCAGAACTCCTTAATTTTTTTTACGGAGGCCTCGAATTGGATTATCAAATCACGCTTGATAACGCAAGTAATGGGAGCTTTAATTCCAGGAACTTCGAAGACGCTCAGCATCTGATTGAAAATATAGCAATGGGAAAATCTTATGAAAATAAAGATAAAGAAAGAGCTGCTAGAGCCGAGAACGACCTTCAATTACAGGAAATAAAGCGATCCTTGGACTCACTTCATTCCCTAATGAAGGAAAAGCCCAGAACGACCCGAAATTCTGAGAATATCCAATCCATCGAGCAAATGTTCCTTGAAAAGGAACCACGACAAGAAAATGTCTCAAGCATAGATAATTTCGACCATGATTATGACACCCTCATCAGACTTTACCAAGGGAGAGACATAGCTAAGTTGAACCACATTTCTTTAGGACCTCAGAAACTAAGCAAAACCTAGATTTCAGATTAAATCACATTATCGATTCCATGTCAAGGAGAATTGAAATCTTGACTGCTCAAGTTAGGAATCTAGAAGGTAATACAGCCGACCATGCCATATCCATAAAAAGGGAAGTCGGATGCCTCCCGGGAATGATTGATACAAACCTGAGACGCCAAGTAACTGCTGCAGTACTAAGGAGCGGGAAACAACTAATTCCAAACATTGTGCCAAACAAGGCCTCTGCGAATCATGAAACAGAAACTCCCAAACCCACCCTAAACCCCGTTCTCCTCTCTTATCAGACAAACGGATCACCTCAGCATAAAGAAATAAAGGCGAATAATCAAGAAACTGAGACTGAAGTGATCAACATCGATGAGGATGAAGAATGCACAGCGGAACCGATTGATATCGATCGATCTATAGTACTAAGGAGCGGGAAACAACTAATTACAAACATTGTGCCAAACAAGGCCTCTGCGAATCATGAAACAGAAACTCCCAAACCCACCCTAAACCCCGTTCTCCTCTCTTATCAGACAAACGGATCACCTCAGCATAAAGAAATAAAGGCGAATAATCAAGAAACTGAGACTGAAGTGATCAACATCGATGAGGATGAAGAATGCACAGCGGAACCGATTGATATCGATCGATCTGCAACAACTAGCATCGATTGACAGATACCTGCTAGTTCAAGAGAAAAATCGAAGCACGCTGAACCAACCATAGAACGAAGATACAGCACAAAAGCTCCTTTCCCTCCCAAAACTAACAACAAACGCAACAAAGAACAGGAACTCTGTCGGAAAAATCTCTGAGGAAGTTAACGCCATCATACTTTCGCCTGCAATAAATCAGTTCTTCAAAGGACTGACAACAAAGAACTTTTCAGCGAGAAGGCGTAGTACGATGGCAATCTATGAGGAAGTTAGCGCCATCATACAGAGCGAAACTCCTGAAAAAGTACCCGACCCCGGAAGCTTTGTCCTTCGTTGCACGATTAGAGATCAGCTCTTTCCAAGAGCACTCTGCGATCTAGGCTCTAGTGTAAATCTAATGCCGCACTCAGTTGCAACATTTCTCGGTTACACTAAATTTACACCAGGCAACATCCAATTACTTCTTGTGGATCGCTCTGTACGAATCCCGGAAGGAGTACTTGAAGACGTACCTGTAGTAATAAACGGACTATCCGTGCCCACGGATTTCGTTGTTCTCCATTATAAGAACGAACCAAGAGATCCAATACTACTAGGTAGACCATTCCTTGCGACTGCAAATGCCATCATTGATGTAAAAGGAGGACGAATCAATCTCAAAATAGGAGATATCCACATGACATTTGACATGAAAAAGATCGCCACACTTCCCCTAATTGACAAATCATCATCATATGTGGACGAAATTGAGGATCTAACTCAAGACCTCTTGGTAGAACCTTTTTCGGACGATCATTCAGAAAATGAACCTCTAGCCCTCCAAAATGAAATATTCAGCATAGACAACAGGATGGACGATTATGACCTTCTCGTGGACTCTAGTCCAAAATCGACTGATAGCGTAACCGATGATGATGATTCGAAAATCGATATCGCCCGATATATCAATCCTGATATCGACCGACAAACGTCATCACTAGGTGACCTCTCAAGAGAGAAAGCACCAAAGGTAGAGCTTAAACCTTTACCCGATGGCCTCAAATAAGCTTTTCTGAAAGAAAATGACTATCCAGTTATAGTCAACGCAAACCTCACAAATGCGGAACTTGCGCTATTGCTGAATAAACTGCGAAAGCATAGGAAAGCCCTTGGATACTCCTTGGATGACATACCAGGGATCTCCCCAGATCTTTGTATGCATCGGATTAATTTGGAAGACGAATCCAAATCATCCATAGAGCACCAAAGACGACTCAACCCGAACCTCAAGGAAGTCGTGAAAAAGGAAATTATCAAACTGCTTGATGCAGGAATAATTTATCCAATTTCCGATAGTAATTGGGTAAGCCCAGTGCATGTGGTACCAAAGAAGGGAGGTATCACAGTGGTCAAAAACGAAAAAAATGAACTTATCCCGACACGTACATTCACTGGACACCGCATGTGTATTGATTACAGGAAATTGAATTCCGCAACCCGAAAAGATCATTTTCCCCTTCCATTCATTGATCAAATGTTGGAAAGACTAGCAAACCATCAATACTATTGCTTTCTTGATGGATACTCTGGATTCTTCCAAATCCCCATACATCCAGATGACCAAGAAAAGACGACATTTACATGCCCCTACGGAACTTTTGCATATCGAAGAATGCCATTTGGTTTATGCAATGCACCAGCTACTTTCCAACGTTGCATGATGTCGATCTTCACTGACATGATTGAAGATTTCATGGAAGTATTCATGGATGACTTCTCAGTATATGGATCTAGTTTCAATGATTGCCTCGATAACCTATGTAAGGTATTGGAGAGATGCGAAGAGAAGAATCTAGTACTTAACTGGGAAAAATGTCATTTCATGGTTAAAGATGGAATCGTACTTGGACATAGAGTATCTGCAGCTGGAATTGAAGTGGACAGAGCAAAGATTGAGATAATGACTAGTCTTCCACCTCCCACCACCGTTAAGACATACGGAGCTTTCTGGGTCATGCTGGTTTTTATAGGAGATTTATTGAGCATTTCAGTAAGATAGCCAGACCTCTAACAACCCTACTTTGCAAAGATATTAAATTTGACTTTACACCAGAATGTCAAAAAGCCTTTGAAAAACTCAAAGAAGCCCTCATAACCGCCCCTGTCGTGCAAGCACCGGATTGGAGTCTTCCATTCGAAGTAATGTGCGATGCGAGCGATTTCGCTGTCGGCGCAGTTCTAGGGCAACGTAAAGACAATAAGTTGCATGTCATTTATTATGCTAGTAGGACACTAGACGAAGCTCAAAGAAATTACGGCACAACTGAAAAGGAACTCCTTGCAGTTGTGTATGCTTTCGAGAAATTCCGTAATTATCTAGTGGGTTCCAAAGTCATTGTTCACACTGACCACGCAGCTATTAGATATCTTATGCAAAAGAAAGACGCGAAACCACGCCTTATCCGTTGGATACTACTCCTCCAAGAATTTGATGTGGAAATCAGAGATAAAAGAGGAGTAGATAATAGTGTCGCAGACCACCTTTCCCGGATACGCGTGGACGACGACGTACCTATTAATGACTCTCTTCCCGATGAAAACGTGTACCACACAGAATCTTCTTTCGTCGGCCATACAGGCCTCTTATCCGACAATTCCTCAGCCGACGATACGAATACGTTCGATTTCAGCGATCCCATGTCGATCGATGGCGATGACAACGCATCGATCGATACATATGATGCTATGTCGATAGACGAAGATATCAGGGAATCGATCGATACTGTTGATTCAATATCGATCGATAAGACCCACGATGTTGATTTGCGGAATGTTTCTATTACCATCACAATAGACACCACTGTCACAGTGGCACATAATGTGACCTTCGACGAGCACACTATCCCTACGGACGGGGATATGTTGCATGAAACACAAGCCGTAGATAAACAATCACACGATAGACCCTGGTACGCTGACATAGTCAACTATCTAGCAGCTGATGTCGAACCAGAAGATCTGAAGCGATACGACAGAAAGAAATTCTTCAGAGAAGTAAGGAAATACCATTGGGATGAACCTTACCTATATAAACAATGTGCCGACGGCATATTTAGGCGCTGCATTGCTGAGACTGAAGTTCCAAATATCATCTATCATCGCCACGGATCCGAATACGCCGGCCATTTTGCAACCTTTAAAACAGTTTCCAAAATCCTCCAGGCAGGATTTTGGTGGCCAACAATGTTCCGCGATGTTCATTCCTACATTGTCCAATGTGATCGATGTCAACGTCTGGGCAAAATCAGCAAAAGACATGAGATGGAACAAAAATTTATTCTCGAAATCGAGGTGTTTGACTGTTCGGGTATTGACTTTATGGGACCCTTCCCATCTTCCTTCGGGAACAAATACATCTTGGTTGCTGTTGACTATGTTTCGAAATGGGTCGAGGAAATCGCCTCCCCAACAAACGACGCATCAGTAGTCGTTAAACTTTTCAAAAGCATTATTTTCCCGAGATTTGGAGTACCCTGGATAGTCATAAGCGATGGTGGCACTCATTTTATCAATAGAGTCTTCGAGAACTTACTCAAAAAGAACGGAGTACACCATCGGGTCGCAACACCTTACCATCCGCAAACCAGTGGACAGGTAGAAGTTTCCAACAGACAAATCAAACTGATTTTAGAAAAAACTGTTGGAGCTACGAGACAAGATTGGTCTAAGAAATTGGACAACGCACTATGGGCTTATCGGACCGCATTCAAAACCCCAATTGGAACAACCCCATTCCACCTACTCTATGGTAAAGCATGTCATTTACCAGTCGAGTTAGAGCATAAAGCCACTTGGGCAACCAAACTTCTAAATTTCGACATTAAGCCGGCTGCTGAAAAGAGACTCATCCAACTTAACGAACTGGACGAAATAAGACATATGGCTTACGAGAACTCCAAATTGTATAAGGAAAGAACAAAAGCTTACCATGATAAGAAAATCATTTCTAGGCATTTCGCCGCAAATGACCAAGTTCTCCTATACAATTCTCGTTTGACATTATTTCCCGGAAAACTCCGTTCTCGTTGGTCTGGACCTTTCACCGTAACTAAAGTCCACCCAAGTGGTGCTATCACTATTACCAATGGAAAAGGAGAAGAATTTACGGTAAACGGCCAACGAGTGAAACACTATTGGGTTAAACCCCCAAAGGAGCACCCTTTAGAGTTGGGTATACCTAACTCCAATTAGAGTTTCACATAAGAAAGTCAAGCTACTGACTTTAACTAAGCGCTGAGTGGGAGGCAACCCACTGATTAGATTAATAATTTTCATATTTCAATAGAATTCTATAGTTTTTTATTCTTAGTAAAAATCAATTAAGCAAAATTAAAATAACATCGTAGCCAGTTGGGAGTATATCGATCGATATGGAAAATCCATATCGATCGATGGGGACATATCGAGGGCGAACCCCGTTTTTAACTCGATACGCGCCGTCTCCTCCTCATAAATCGCAAAACAACCCGAAAACTTCAAAACCCTTTTTATCTCTCGATACTACACGAAATCACTTCGTTTTTTGCCTCAATCAACTCGAATTTCATCCTTCATATCGGTTTCGATCTCTATTCCACACTCATTCAAGGTATACTCACTCAAAATTCTAGATTTTATGAACCCTAGGTTCCCAAACAAACTTGAAGTGAAAACCGGTTGAAACAATTGTTTTTCTTTGATTGAAGTTGCTAGGATTGATAGCATTGAGGTTTATAAGTATTAGAACTAGGATTTACATTGTTCTTTTGCGATTTGGTTTTCTGAAATTTTTGCAGGTTTCGGAACCCAATATCGGTCGATATGTATCATCCTATCGATCGATATGAGTCCGATAAAGAGAAACACGAAGATCCAATATCGATCGATATACATCAGTATCTATCGATCGATATGCGTTATATTGCAAATCCTAATAACGTCGTTTTCTTTTTAATTGCAGATGAGCTCTCCAGAAGAAAACCGAGAAAGGAGAACCAAGCGTCGTCTTGACACCAGGGGCGCCACCAGCTCACGCCCATCTACTTCCACCTCCGCTCCACGAGGTGACGAGCGCGCTCCTTGGCCCATTGCAGACGGGCAACCTGTCCGAATCCGCAGAGAGTTTGAGGATCCGGCAGCAGCTGCCAAGAGCAACACATGTCTGCACCGCACAGTCTCTGACGACTGGGACGACTACGACATCCTGCTCTACAATGCTTGCCTGAACGTCGAGATCGCTCCTACACGGTTCATTGATCCGGCAGCAGCTGCCAAGAGCAACACATGTCTGCACCGCACAGTCTCTGACGACTGGGACGACTACGACAGCCTGCTCTACAATGCTTGGCTGAACGTCGAGATCGCCCCTACACGGTTCATTGATCCTGACATTGTGCGTAGCCTCGGGATCCAGCATGACCTCAGCGACATGCTCGCTCATCTCGGTCTTGGGACCATGGCCTCCCAACCCTACGACCTATACCCTTCTCTCGTCAGGCAGTTCATGGCTACAGTGCGTTTCGAGTACAACAACCACCCCAACAGTGTGGCTTGTGATGGCGTTCTCTCCTTCTTTGCTAGAGGCATCAGGTACTACATCACCGTCTCTCAGCTCTGCGAAATCTACGGTTTCCAGAACTCTACGGCCACCCACAGCAGCCTCTCATCCTTCCCACGCGTGATGGAGTTCTAGGAACTCTTTGGTACCAGTACTTGGAGCTCGACTACGGCCATTCAGACTGAGATCCGTCACCCTACTCTGCGCTACTTCATGCGGATCCTTGCCTCCACTTTGCTTTGCAAGATGGAACCGAACAAGGTAAGGATCCACGAGCTTACACTCCTATACCATGCGCTTAACGGAGTAGTTGACCTGACCTTTGTGGATCCTGAGCATGACCTGACACCACCAAACCTTGGAGCTGTATTTGCTGAGCACCTCGTGTGGGAACCGAAATTCGCACTGTCGATTTTGATTAAGTAAATCGGAGGAAAGCTAAGTAAACTTAACTTTCCCTGAAGGTCCGGATCCTCTGCGACAACCAACGACAAGTGATCAAATAAATGCGGAAAGGTTTTATTATGATTTGAGACTGGACCTTAAGGAAGGCTGCCTACGTACCCCTTTCGAGGATCAAGTCGGACGTAGTTCAGTTGGAAGGGTTTGAACAAGAGATCGAACTGCCTGGCGGAGTTTGTCTAGTATGAGCGTTAGTCATAGAAATGGGCATGTCGAGAATAATGCCTAGGGTTTCTATGTGCGGAACTCTAAGTAAAAGGATTGTTCGATCCTTCCGCGAGAAATAAGGGTCTGCGGACAAGATGAAAATAGAACGAGAGGCGGCCGGACGTTCTAGGTCCTGCCTTGCTAGTCTACCGCCTCAATGATTTGCTTTGGATTTTTGCTCCCCTTTTCCTTCTCTCCCAAAGTTCCTTTATATACTCCTTCTTATGACGGTCTATTCTCCTTTTGGGCCGCGAAGCGGGCTTTTTCCATTTTCGTCGGCATTCATGTTTATCGGGAAACTTGACATTTATCTTCGGGAAACTTTGACATTTATCCTTCCGGCAATTTAGCATTTATCTTGTTACGTAAAGATAAACGTAAATCATCGTATCTATCTTAGATAATCGTAAATGGATTGTCCGATCGCATTTGGTCCCTTTTGGGCCGTTTCTAGGACTTCCGTTGTTTTCTACGATTTCTTCGGAAGATCTTCAATCCTTCGTAGAATTGAGATGTGTGGTGTCTTAGATAACCATCATCATTTTGTATGAATAATTTAAGATCTTCCTTTCCGTTGATATCTTACGAGTTTCCGAAGCGTTTCCGACGATCTTAGTTTGGAGTAAGAACGGGAGTTTTGTACGCGGAATCTCAATGATTCATTCCGCGAGGACTCGGGAAAGATTCAAAGTACAGACTTCTGACGGCCAGGGCCTGGGACTTGTGCACAGAAGATTGTCGCTCGAAGACCCGAGCCAGCACGGGCGCTAGGCGCCCGGCGCCTACGGACAGCACGGGCGCTAGGCGCCCGGCGCCTACGGACAGCACGGGCGCTAGGCGCCCGGCGCCTAGAGGCAGCACGGGCGCTAGGCGCCCGGCGCCTAGAGGCAGCACGGGCGCTAGGCGCCCGGCGCCTAGAGGCAGCACGTGTGTCTCGGCGAGGGCTTCGATTTGATATCTTGCTCGTTTTCTGGATCCTCACGGTTTGAGAGAACAGGCTCTTTGAAGTTTCCCGGCGGCTAGGACCATCACGGGCGGCTAGGACCAGCACGGGCGCTAGGCGCCCGGCGCCTAGAGGCAGCACGGGCGCTAGGCGCCCGGCGCCTAGATGCATCACGTGCGTCTCGGCGAGGGCTTTGATTTGATATCTTACTCGTTTTCTGGGTCCTCACGGTTTGAGAGAACGGGCTCTTTGAAGTTTCAAGGCGGATTCTTTGTCGTTCGGCCTGTCCAAACTTAGATTACTTCCCGTTTCTTCCGTATACTTTTGTATGGTCGTGTCATCTTAGCTACGGACCTAATGTCTCTCGGTTCTTCTTGATTGTATCATCGAAGTTTTACGTCTAAATCTTATTTGGTTTTCTCGTAAAGTTTATCGTGTAAATCAAGAACGATCGACTTTAACATAGGTTCTTTAAGCTATACGACTTGTCTTGCTTTCGACGCTTGTTTTATGGAAAGTCCGCGCATGATAAATAGTTTTAGCCGTTGATTTCGAGAGAACCGTTTTTGACCCCAACAGTTAGCCCCCCAGCCTGTAAGACGCGGAGACGATCTTGCGGGCGGAAGATTATGAGTTGAAAGTCGAAATTTGTGGCTAAGAATATTTCATTGCGGACATCCACATCACCTTTGATTGGCGATCTTGAACGTGACGTCGGAAAGACCGTGAGTTCGTTGCTCAATGTGAAGAAAGAGAAGAACATATGTCCTCGAAAGTCCATCGTCTTCAAGAGAAGATTCAGAGTCTTGAGGAGACGAGGACTCGCAAGTTTGACGGAGAGGACTTCGACTCGATTCTCGCTGGTCTGAAACCCGTGTGCACCCTTGTCCCGGATTCGGAGGGTTCGGAGGACCAGGACTACGCAGTCAAGGATCGTGAAGCCGGCGCATATGAGACATGCAGCAGTGGTGCGACCAGTGGAGGCGACGGTGAGACCGTTCCTACTTTGGGTGAGTTTTGAGGATGAAGGTGATGCTCCGGGGAGCGTCTATGTTTATCAATCCCTTCAGAGATTTTTATTTTGATTGTGTTCCGGCCGTTAAGAGGCCATGATGTACATTTGTGGGACTGGCCATCGGTGGCTTCGAATCCCGGCCTTTTTCAGGGCATCCGTTGAACTCTGCGGCTCAATCTTTATAAAATATTAATGTTGCGTTTTCAGAACTTCTGTCTATCAAAGTTAGAGGGACAGGGTGTGAGTGGTCATCTCATTCCTGCCTCCCTGATGATCACCGTATCCGTCGTTTGTACAAAGCGAGATTTTCCTGCGGTTTACGATTTACGCGAAAATTCGTGGAAACGTACAGACTTGAGTGAAGAGACAAGTTTTGGGATCTCGCGTCGTTGACGCTTTGCCTATGAGATGTTAAGATACCAGCAAGGCTGGGTTTAGGGCAAGACCTAGGTTTACTCTCAGACTGAGGCTGTGCGATGACAAATCGGCTTTCGTTTTGCCTTTTTGTGATTTTAACCTGATTCGTACCGTTTTAAAATCCGCGAAGTGGTATCGGCTTACATGATTTGTCTGGGCACGAATCGAGCTACTTCCTTTACGAAGTGCTGAACCAAATTTGGATTTTTTGTATAGCGCGCTATGGGATCCTTGTCGGATGTAAAAGAGCCTACCCTTAGGTGGCTTGTCTGTTTAGGACGTTAGAGTTCGTTTGTTGTGATCAGCAACAACGATATGATGCCGTTTAGAAGGCGTATGAAGGTTTTAATCGAAAAACGAATGTTCAGGCACGAAGCGACGTCTCGCAGTGCTTTGAAGTTTGTTTTTCTTATGCCATAAAGGACTATGGGCTTTTAGAAATCGCGGAACATTTCCGGGCGATAGTTTATGATTTATTTGGTGGATACTGGATCCATTGTTGAGGCCGTTTAGCGATTGGCGAGTTTTTTTGCGAAGAGTTTCGAAAATTCGGTTTCTTCAAAAAACGTGGGATTATACAAGCATACACATTTCAAATGTGTACGAGTTAATTTTCCCTTGTGCCGCACTTCAAATGTTCGCGGGCTTGGAGATGTTTTGCGAATGTCCGTAGTCAGAAACTGTTGTTTCAGTTTGGACGTGCAAGTTATAAAATTTTGATCGAGGAATTAGGACCAGGAGTCGCGTATATTTGACCCAGGGAGAAGCGTCTACCTTTGCTTTGTTTCGCGAAGTGTTGGCCTTCCGGGATTTTAAGGACGACTCGTATAACTCTTGGAGCTTTGTCACGAGTGTTTATTTTCATGCTTTGTTTACGGGGCGTATAGAACTTAATCAGTCGATGTTAAGTTCAAATTTTTCCGTTAACCGTATGGCTGTTAGGACTGATTTTATTACGAGAAATTCATCGCATGATTTCCGCTTTTGGGCTATGCGACAGAGTTGCTCACGTAAATGGTCACTTGGAGTTTTATGACAAATCGTGGATTATCGTCTGGCCCTTAAGTGATTGGAGCGGCGATCGTGCAGCTGTTTTGTCTTGGCGTTAAGGCTATGTTCAGTCGTTTAACCAAGGAGTTGGTAAACGATCAGACTGCGATCCTTTCGCATTAAGGTCATATTGGTTCACAATTGTCCTTAATGGTGATGCCGAATTCAGGTTCGGGCTGGAAAGGCGTAGTCGGTCGATGGCTGAATAGCGTTCGTTGAGATAGACATGCAAATCTTAGCGGAGTTTTCCGAGTTATGGGTTACACGGGAAATGTTTCCGCTTTGATTTCATCTTTTGGCGAAAGTTGCTTCGAATTACTCATGGAGTTTTACCGAAGGTTATTCCGTTAATTTTGTAGCTCATCGTCGTGCTATTAGTCTAACGTTATACGAGTTTCTTGTCGCGAGATTGCAACAAGAGACCGTGTAGAGTTTTCAAGACTATGTTTGTAGCGGTTTGACCATGCCGTTATGCCGCTAGCGTTTCGGACGAATCTTAGAGTGCCGTTTGCCTTTTGAAAGGAATTTTTTCTTTATGAAGTAGAATGAGTATGCCAAGGATGCGTGGCGATCGTTTCTCGGTTTTCCGAGAGATTAGATCGGTTTGCGCGTTCTGCCTAGACAGTCAAGGAAAAATAGAACGAAACTGGAAGAAAATGCCTAAGACTTAGATTGCTAGACTATCCACCTAGGTTCTAAGTTCCCTAAATTTTACGGCAGTTTACAAGACGTTCTCATTCCTTTCCTACGAAAAAATTAAAACCTTGATAAAATTTTCTAAGTCGGACGTACCTTAGTCTCATTGATTACTCGAGATTGCCTCATGTCCGTTCCTCTTCGTCTTCTAACGTTTCATTGTCAAAGGTCTTCGAAAAGTCTGACACTGAATCGAGAATTTTTGATGAAACCCGAAGGAACAGTGCAGAATCGTTGCAGAATCGTTGAAGCAAAGGGAGGAGAAGTAGGCAAAACTCGAAGAAGGCTAAGGTGGGTAGACAAGTGAAAACGAACGGCAAGATGTCACTTGAGTGGGGCTTCTTGTTTCGTCAAGCTATGAGCGAACTGGTCAGGTCAAGAAGCTTGCGATCTTGTTATACTTCACGAATGATGTTTCGTCAAATATTGCCGAGGTTTTATTTAACGAGAGTTATTCAACAAAATATTGTCGAGTTAATTTTACGGAAACTGTTTCGTAAAATGTTGTCGAGTTTAATCGTGCAGGAGCTGTCTCGTGAAGTATTCTCTAGGATTATTTTACGAAAGGTGCAAAGTATTTGGTTGGACTATCATCGGGATGGTTTCGCGAGGATTTGCCGCATTCGCCGAATGTTTTGTTGTCCGGCGACCAGCGCAGCACGGGCGCGTTAGCCGCCCGGCGCCTAGAGGCAGCACGGGCGTGCTAGCCGCCCGGCGACTAGGGACAGCACGGGCGTGCTAGCCGCCCGGTGCCTAAGGACAGCACGGGCATGCTAGCCGCCTGGCGCCTAGGGACAGCACGGGCGTGCTAGCCGCCCGGCGCCTAGGGACAGCACGGGCGTGCTAGCCGCCCGGCGCCTAGGGACAGAACGGGCGTGCTAGCCGCCCGGCTCCTAGGGACAGCACGGGCGTGCTAGCCGCCCGGCGCCTAGGGACAGCACGGGCGTGCTAGCCGCCTGGCGCCTAGGGACAGCACGGGCGTGCTAGCCGCCTGGCGCCTAGGGACTGCACGGGCGTGCTAGTCGCCCGGGACTGTGCTTCCTTACGGGACCTGCCTGTTTTTCTCGGTTTTTTTAAAGGTTTCTCGATCGACACTTAGTCTTTCGAGGTTTCTTTAATTGTTTTTCCGAGATTTTTGGACATCGATTTCATCATGATCCCAGCAAGGAGTTGCTTCTTAGAATGTTGCTGACCTTCTATTTTACGAGAGTTATTTTGCAAAATGTTATCGAGTTAGATTTACGAAAACTGTTTTGTAAAATGTTGTCGAGTTTAATCATGCAAAAGGTGTCTCGCGAAATACTTTCGAGGATTTATTTTACGAAAGGTGCTTCGTAAAACGTGTTCGAATTTTAACATTAGAAACGCTGATCGGTAACCCGATCAGTCGTGCTTTCTATTTCCCGAGTAATCTGGGGTTTCTTCGCGATCTCCAGGAGAACAAGTCTTGCTTTTCTGGGAATTTCCCAAACTCGCTTATTAGACCGTCATATCAGTCTTGGGCTCGATCCTACTCTAAAATCGTATGTGGGCCGTTTAGCCGTGATTCGGGCCCCTTTTGGGCCGTCTTGGGACTTAGACGTTTTTACGATTTTTCTTTAGAAAAAGCCGCTGGTTTTTCCGAAAGGATTTCGATTCCCCGTATAGTTAATGCAACTGGTGTTCAAGCTAACCATAGCCGTTGTATACGGCAGGCAGGAATCCGTCTCGACTACCAAGTCATTTTCTGAATTTTTCTGAGCGAGGGGGGATTGTGTCCATGGACCCGAGGACCGTGTTGCAGGAACTTGGACGGGGGCGCATGGTTGATAGGACCCAAACCTGGTCGGGATGGTCCGTTCTCGGGACGTTTGTCCGTAAGATGATAATCTTAGATAACCGTTTGCATAAGCGTTGGTCGTAGGAGCAGTCACTGCTGAAGTTGTTTTACTAGCGTCGATGTGAGCTGCGAGTTTGTCTTTCATATTTCCAGACATTGCTTTGATCAAGCGTTTTGCGGCCGTAAGAGTAAGAGTAATCCGTCCTCCCCTCCTTCTAGCGCCAAACTGTGGGAACCAAAATTCGCACTGTCGATTTTGATTAAGTAAATCGGAGGAAAGCTAAGTAAACTTAACTTTCCCTGAAGGTCCGGATCCTCTGCGACAACCAACGACAAGTGATCAAATAAATGCGGAAAGGTTTTATTATGATTTGAGACTGGACCTTAAGGAAGGCTGCCTACGTACCCCTTTCGAGGATCAAGTCGGACGTAGTTCAGTTGGAAGGGTTTGAACAAGAGATCGAACTGCCTGGCGGAGTTCGTCTAGTATGAGCGTTAGTCATAGAAATGGGCATGTCGAGAATAATGCCTAGGGTTTCTATGTGCGGAACTCTAAGTAAAAGGATTGTTAGATCCTTCCGCGAGAAATAAGGGTCTGCGGACAAGATGAAAATAGAACGAGAGGCGGCCGGACGTTCTAGGTCCTGCCTTGCTAGTCTACCGCCTCAATGCTAAGTTCTTAAGCTAACAGGAGCTCTCTAGGTCTCCAATCTCGGATTTGCTTTCTCTCTAGGATTTTTGCTCCCCTTTTCCTTCTCTCCCAAAGCTCCTTTATATACTCCTTCTTATGACGGTCTATTCTCCTTTTGGGCCGCGAAGCGGGCTTTTTCCATTTTCGTCGGCCTTCATGTTTATCGGGAAACTTGACATTTATCTTCGGGAAACTTTGACATTTATCCTTCCGGCAATTTAGCATTTATCTTGTTACGTAAAGATAAACGTAAATCATCGTATCTATCTTAGATAATCGTAAATGGATTGTCCGATCGCATTTGGTCCCTTTTGGGCCGTTTCTAGGACTTCCGTTGTTTTCTACGATTTCTTCGGAAGATCTTCAATCCTTCGTAGAATTGAGATGTGTGGTGTCTTAGATAACCATCATCATTTTGTATGAATAATTTAAGATCTTCCTTTCTGTTGATATCTTATGATATACCATGATTTTGACCCAATTTTACTCATGGTATTTATATGATTCTACTATATATATCTATGTTTTGGAGTCTTTTAGGTATGTTTTCAGGTTCAAGGGCATTTTGGAGTATAGTGGTGTTTTAGGTGCCATTTGGAGCTTAAAGGAGAGTTTTCCCGAGATGACTTGAAAATCAGACATCGAGGTCAATATCCAGAGTTACATATCGATCGATACACATCTTGTGTAATCGATCGATGACGCATTTGAAGAAATGACGACGAGATACTCCATCGATCGATGTACCCTTAGTACAATCGATCGATATCGACCGTGCAGAAGAAGGAAGAATATTCTCAATCGACTTGAAGCCCAAGATGTCTCAATATTACTATAATGCCCCTGACGAGTTTTTAACCTAATTGTACTCAATATTTATACCTTTGCCTATGTGTTTTGGCAAAGTAAGCTTTAACAACATATCATTGTTCTAGTACTTCTACTTATCAATAAAGTATTCTTTTCATCTTAATTATGTTCTCATCTAAGGTTATATGATTCTAGGTTTAGAAGAAAGATACAAAGAGATTTGTTATCACGAGGAACTTGATTGTTCGGTCTTCTAAATGAATCTCTATTATTACCTAGATGTTGTGAATTTCTCAGTCATGTCTGAGTAGATTCCCTTGTTAGATTTAGGGTTCAAATAGTTATGAGGGATTAGCCCCAACTATGGACTGTTGAGTTGTATACTCATTATCCTGATGAACCCTAATGCTTATTCTAGAATAGCTAACTAGAATATGATCTTGGAATTGATTTAATCCATAAATCAATCTCCTGACATCATCTTGAATAAACTAAGATCCTCTAGGGATAAGCGAGAGCCGGTCTATGATCTTGGTGAACATATATTCGATTCGATCTAGAGCTATATCGACCGATACTCCAATAGAGTAATCGATCGACGACAAACATATCGATCGATACAAGCTATCAAACATCGATCGATATTGTCGGCAGACAGATCAATAGACGAGACTAGTAACGATGGTTATTAGCCAACTCTAAAGAATCGAAGTTCTTTAGTATATGCAAGCAACTCATTAAAACATCTATAGCATTATAATCCTGAACTAACTGAATAGTAACCTTGAATCTAACTAATTCTCTTATTGATTACAAACCTCAAAACACTCTCTTGAGCAACTAATCATTGCTCACAACTTGCAATTTACATTTAAACCATTTCAACCTAGCTTAGTCATTCAGGATTAAACATCTTTTGTGTTCCTTCGCTCCCCGTGAAATCGATCCCTAAGTACTACATCTGAACCTCTTATTTGAGAGAGTAATTCACTCCTAGGGTAATTTGAGTGAGATCAAATTTGGCGCCGTTGCCAGGGAGCTAAGATCGCCATTAGATTTAATCTGATTAGGTCTAGGTTATTTAAATTTCTGCTAAATCATCTTCTGACACAAAATTTTTTTCTTGATTTTCAGGTACATGCCCAGCAATACCAGAAGCAACAAGAATCATCAACTTGTGTACTCAGAAGACCCCCACAGCTTAGAGCGTAGCATTCGCAAGAACTTACGTTCCACATCGATCGACATAACCTCTACCTTGTCGACCGATACACCGACATCGATCGACATCACCGACCGTTCGTCGACCGATACTGCTCTACCACAGTCGACCGAGACACCTTCTCCGCCGACCGATACTCGCCGCATTCCATCGCTCGACAACACTCCGTCGACCGATACTCTTTACCATACATCGATCGATATAGATCACCTAACATCGATCGATACCAACCGACGAGCCATGGTAGCGCCTATTATTCTCAGAACCGATGAGAATGGAGACCTGCGTGATCAAGATGGTCACCTGCGTAACGCAGCAGGTCAGAAGCTGAATGCTCAAAAGGAAATCATTCCTGAGCAAGACACTACAGACTTCATCCAACCTGCAGATGAAGCCAACCAAGCTAGAACCCTGGCAGATTACAACCGTCCAGATCAGTTCTATATCAACAGATCCGCCATCCGCCCTCCTGCTATTCAGAGAGGAGATTTCGAGCTCAAGCCGCAGTACTACGGTCTCGTAGGACAGATACCCTTCTGTGGGTTATCTCATGAGCATCCTATGGATCATCTGGAGAGATACGAAGATATTATATCTTCCATCAAAGCCAACGGAGTCCCTGAAGACTATCTATTTTGCAAGCTTTTCAAATACTCTTTATCAGGAGAAGCTTTGCAGTGGCTGCGACAATTACCACCAGGATCTCTCACTACCTAGAAGGACATTAAAAACGCATTCCTGCGTAACTTCTTTGATGAGTCACGTGCTGAAGACTGGAGGAGAAAAATTGCTACATTTACTCAGGAACCTGGAGAATCTTTCAAGGATACCTGGAACAGATTCAAATCCTACCAGCGCGACTGCCCACATCATGGATACAACAACGTGCAACTACTCTGCACCTTCTACAGAGGCATCGCTCTAAAGTATCAAATGGCTCTGGACACTGCCAGTGAAGGAAATTTCAGCACAAGGAATCCACATGACGCTGTGAAGTTAATCGATAACCTAGCTTCAAGCAACAGTACGAAGAACATCGTCAAAGCAAAATCTGTCTCATTCCTTGGGAAGGAACAAATAAGTGAATTCCAATCACAGCTAGATAATGTTCAGAAGCTACTTAACAAGCAGATTTGCTCAGTTGAGGATGCAGAAACCGCAGAGGATCAAGTAGACGAAGATGTGAATTGGATCAGTGGAGCTGGATTTCAGAGATCTGGAAACCAGGGAGGAAACAAGAATTTCCCAGTACAAAGAAGCAACTACAGTCAACAGAAACCCTCCTACAACAGCAGCAACCCCAACAACAACAAGAGTTACGGAAACTCATTCTACACCAATCCACCCCCACCCACCCAGGAAAGCAAGCTAGAAGAAATGCTGGAAAGAGTTCTACAAACACAACAGAAGCTCCAGGTGGATTTCAATGGGAAGATTGACTCTGTCTACACCACTCTAAGTTCAAAGCTTGACACTTTGAATACCTATGTGAAGAAAGTGGAGACTCAAGTAGTACAAACAGGGGAGGATTTGAAGAAACAAGAGGCCTTAGCAAGAGCATCAGGAGAGCCTACTACTCACCACCACGTCAATGCCATCATAAATGATGATTTCTGGGAGGAAGTTCCCAAGGATGAGCTGCAGAAATCGACAGAAGAAACCTCACCCATTGCCGGATTTGAATCATATCGATCGATGTTACGAGCTCGACGTCGATCGATATCACCAAAACAAAGCGATCGATATCACCAAAAGCAAAGCGATCGATAAACTTTGATGAGCATCGATCGATAGACTTCGAGGAACCCTCAAAGGAGTGCAATTCGATCAACATCATGTCACACGAAGCCTTTGCAGCCAAACACCCACGACCACCCACCAGTATGGACGCAAACCGATCTTCAGACCCCATGGATCGATACAGGAACCTTTCCATCGACCGATCTGGAGACAGCGATATCGACCGACACACAGCAGTAGCCATCGATCGATATACTATTCCACACCGCCGAGTGCAACTACCCAAAATCGATGTAGCACGACTTAATGCACTCTGGGAGCAGTCCAAACTTTCCAAATCTCTTCCTACAGCAATACTGAAGAAACCCACGGACATCATTGAACCCATGGAGCAAGAAAAGGAAAACCTAGGAAGAGTCTTACGAAAAAGGAAAGAGAGGATTGCAAGGCACCTTAAAAGGGAAGCTAATGAAGCAGAGATGGCAAACTTCAGAAAACGAGTTCTAAGGATCCCTGCAGAGAAACCCTTTGAAGAAGCCTACTTTTCTCATAGATTGTGGATGTTCTTCAGAGAGACCAAGGAAACTGAAGAAGATATCAAGAGGGTGTTTCACCAAGTTCGTGATAGCATGAAGAAGAGGATCACACTACCAAAGAGGAGCGATCCAGGGAAGTTCACAGTACCATGTTCCATTAGAGGCATTGAATTCCCTCGTGCCTTATGTGATACAGGATCAGGAGTCAGCATCATACCTAAGATCATGGCAGATCACCTACGTCTGAAGATAGAGCCTACTGATGAGACATTCATCTTTGTGGATTGTTCTCAGCAGAACTCTGGAGGCATAATTCGAAATCTTGAGGTACAGATTGGAGATGCCATCATCCCTACAGACTTCCACGTCCTGGATGTCAAGCTTAACTTCAAGACATCACTATTACTTGGAAGAGCTTTCCTAGCCACCGTCGGAGCCGTTTGTGACCTAAAGTTCAACAAGCTCTGTCTAACCCTAATAAATCCTACCACCCTCTATGATCCCGTCCAAGTCATCAAGCTACCAGCTAAGGAGACCACACAAGTCGTAGCAACTTGTTTCTGTTCCCATGAGTACAATTCCATGGCTGAATACGAAACCGATCTGGTTACATCGACCGATGAGAGCAACATCCCATCGCGATACCAATACCAATACATCGACCGACGTAGCAAACAACACATCGATCGATATACAGCCCTTTTGGAGAAGCAGAGCTGAAACCCTAGCATCAACACCCGATTTTGAGCCAGCTACATCAGAACCGGACGACTACATACCTCTAGAGGAGGGATACGATGAAGATTACGAGGAAGAACGAGCTACAGAGTACCGATTCATCCGTGAAGAAGAAGATGGACACCCTTCCCACACCTTCAAATTCAAGCATCGACCGATGTAAACAAACTCGCATCGACCGATATGCAACAAAGACGATCGCTCAAACGACCCTATGAACCATCAAGCGATCCTATCGACTTTATATCCATATACACACCATCTAAGGATATAAGAGACGGAGACTACTCAATTGGAAGTTGGGCGAGCGACAACAATGAGAGTTTTGCAGTAGAAGCAGTGCCACTACAACATGCAATTCCACCTGAGGAAGCTCCATCGACCGATACGTTACAACAACAATCGATCGATAGCCGTCAGCCAACATCGACCGATGCACCTGTTAAAGCATCGCCCGATACGACCACTACACCATCCGAGGTACAAACAAATAATATTGATTTTGGTTATCTAACTCCGGATGAGTTTGGTATTTTCAGAGATCCAGAAGGCAATGTACGAGCAATAGATGGGAGAATCATCCCAATAACAAGGAAGGACATAGGAGACATCCTTCAAACAGCCAACGGATCCACACACCTCTTCAAACAACTACCTCGCACCTCTGTCAATCAGCAGCATCAGCACATCAGTACAACAACTGAATCAAATCAAGACGGAGCTACAGCTGATCATGAAAACACGGAGGATTCGGAATTTCAGCACATATCGATCGATAAACACAACCGTATATCGTTCGATATGCACCGAGAAATGGGGAGACGAGCTTTCAAAGATGGAATTCGATGCTTCTTGTGGGAGAAGAAGGACGAATTTGGAGTTTTCAGAGACGAATCAGGGTTCGCTAGAGGAGTCAACGGAGACATCATCCATGTTTCCAAGGAAGCAATTGAGGAATTACTTAACAGAGCATCATTGTTTGATTGGTCTTGTTTTTGTTTGCCTATACATGCAGATCACTTTAACAGAGCAGAACCTAAAGAGAAGCTCTACACAGAAGCTGAAGTCCAACGAATGATCTATGAGGCCAAGAGTCCTTACATCTGGCAAACCTTTACCTATCCACATGAAATGGAGAGAGCACGATCAGAACTCCAATCTGAAATCAACTGGATTCAGAGCGCTTATAATCTTCAACAACAAAAGAAAGACGCCCTTGAAGAAGAAGTATCCGCTCTCCGTTCACAGCTGAAAACCGACGTGCCACCATCGACCGATGCCGGACAGATAGCATCGACCGATCCTCTTCCTCCGCCATCGATCGATGCAAACCAAAGCACATCGACCGATAGACGTTTGCAGAACACCTACAGCAAGGAGGAAATCACTAATCTCATCCGCAGCATCTATCAGGACATCAAACGAGAAGAGGCAACCACCACCAAAGATCTAGAAGACAAATATCAGCAGCTCAGCAACAACTTCACCTCATTCAAGGAACGCACATCAACAATGGCAGATACCATGGATCACATCATCAAGGCTCTACACCACACACATCAAACGATGAAATCCTTCTACACCAGCAAGAAGAAAATAACTGATGAGATGATCCCAATAATGGAAGATCGACTGCACGAGGTTGAAGATACGTTGAGAGCATTCTGTGAGAACTATTGACGCGAAGCATCGACCGATATGACATATCGTCCATCGCCCGATATGAACTCCAGCGAGTTTTGCACCAGAGCTGATATGGAGGAGACAGTTCAAGATCTCTTCACATAGTTCAAGAAGTTGGAGATTCTACCTACCACAGCTTTGAGCAACTATGGTTTCCAGTGCAAAGCGACGTCAAGAGCATGGAGTACACCATAGAAAACATCCAGAAGGAGATCAAGACCATGTCAAGACAACTCGCGGATAGACCAGCACCATTAGCATCGACCGATATACCAGCCAGGCCATTGACCGACAGACCTACACCAGTGTCGATCGATATTGACTACCCGAGATCGATCGATAGGCTCATGGTACGAAGGAGAACGTTTGAGAGGCTCAATGACATACAAGATGAACTCGGTGATCTATCCCAACACACCTATCCAACATTCAGAAACCACCAGTTCCACATTGAAAGCAATGCAGAAGATATACAACGTCTGCGCACCGAGGTTATTGAATTAAGGGAGAAACTAACCAGAGGAGATAGAGCCACAAGAAGCTTCTTCACCACTTGGTTTGGAGAAAAACATGGAGAGAACACGGATGAGGCTTGCTTCTCAGCAAGTGTCATGAATTCACCTCACTAGCCTCATTCGTCCATAGTCAAGCTAAAAGACTATAATAAAGCGCTGAGTGGGAGGCAACCCACTATTAGGTATTTTCTTACTTAGTTAAATCTGATTTATGTTTTTATTTTTTGTTTTTTGTTTTTTGTTTTTAAGTTTATCAGATTCTAGATGATTACCATTCACGTCGACCGATACGATCCTGTCGACATCGCTCGACATATTCATAACCTTATCGATCGACATAGACGACTCACTATCGCTCGATACGTAACCACGGTCAGGTATATCGTTCTAATTTTTGATATCAGTACATTCCTTATGATTTATTTATGCCCTAATCCGACTATTATACACTGAGGACAGTGTATGATTTAAGTCTGGGGGGAGATTACTGATGCTACCCTACCTTTTTGATTTCACCAAAATGTTTTCAAAATTGGTTTTATTGAGTCAAGAAAGGGACTAGGATATTTTTCAAAAATTTTCTTTTTATCTAACCACTCTTTAGCACCATTCTTAGATTTGTTGATTACATAAAGTACTAAAGATGCTAAAGTGGATCAACTGTCACCTACGACAATACTTCTCATGATTGTTTGGAAGAACCAAAGCTGATCTCCAACCTAACCTTACAATCTATTGCTTGTCTTGGGGCTTGGTATACAAGGAATCGGAATCCTCCTGCAAGTCTGGAAGGTAATAGTCTGTGTGCTTCTGATTCCCTTCCCTCTCTCTCTTCAGCATCCTAAGGAAAGAGAGAAATTAATTGTATAAAGATGTGATATGATATCTTGAAAAGTAGAGGGGTAGGAGTGATTCCTGCGACCCCATTATTCTACTTTAAAAGATTGATCAAAGCGAGGGGTAGGAGTGATTCCTGCGACCCCATTATTCGCTTATTCAAAAGTATGTGTTACTAAGTCAATGAGATAACGCAAAGATAGCCTTTGTGGCAATCAGTGTTCATCAAAATTTGAAACTATGAGGATCCAGAGAAGAGAGATAAAAAGGGGGAAGAAAGGGATCAGAGAAGACTTGCCTGTGTGTTCAGAAACTTGCTTGAGTTGAATCCATGTGTTTCTTGATCGATATCCCCAAGGTAAAGCCTGCACTTTATTTTTATGCTCAAATGAGATCAGTAGAGGGGATAGACAGACAGGATTGTTAAGATATTTGGTTAGGAGATTTAGTTGCTAAGCTAGGATGTGGCATAGTGTACTCATGTGATTAATAGGCATAAGATGTGGCTTGCAACAAAGTAGAGGTGATGATCCTAAGTTAAGATTTAAATTGAGTCCCTGCTATTTTCAAACTTCTTTCTAAGACTACATGTGTGTTTGCTTGAGGACAAGCAAAAGGTTAAGTCTGGGGGAGTTGATATACCATGATTTTGACCCACTTTTACTCATGGTATTTATATGATTCTACTATATATATCTATGTTTTGGAGTCTTTTAGGTATGTTTTCAGGTTCAAGGGCATTTTGGAGTAAAGTGGCGTTTTAGGTGCCATTTGGAGCTTAAAGGAGAGTTTTCCCGAGATGACTTGAAAATCAGACATCGAGGTCAATATCCAGAGTTACATATCGATCGATACACATCTTGTGTAATCGATCGATGACGCATTTGAAGAAATGACGACGAGATACTCCATCGATCGATGTACCCTTAGTACCAATTAATTTCTTCCTTCTTCTGCACGCTCGATATCGATCGATGGTACTAAGGGTACATCGATAGATGGAGTATCTCGTCGTCATTTCTTCAAATGTGTCATCGATCGATTACACAAGATGTGTATCGATCGATATGTAACTCTGGATATTGACCTCGATGTCTGATTTTCAAGTCATCTCGGGAAAACTCTCCTTTAAGCTCCAAATGGCACCTAAAACGCCACTTTACTCCAAAATGCCCTTGAACCTGAAAACATACCTAAAAGACTCCAAAACATAGATATATATATAGTAGAATCATATAAATACCATGAGTAAAAGTGGGTCAAAATCATGGTATATCAACTCCCCCAGACTTAACCTTTTCCTTGTCCTCAAGCAAACACACAGGTAGTCTTAGAAAGAAGTTTGAAAATAGCAGGGACTCAATTTAAATCTTAACTTAGGATCATCACCTCTACTTTGTTGCAAGCCACATCTTATGCCTATTAATCACATGAGTACACTATGCCACATCCTAGCTTAGCAACTAAATCTCCTAACCAAATATCTTAACAATCCTGTCTGTCTATCCCCTCTACTGATCTCATTTGAGCATAAAAATAAAGTGCAGGCTTTACCTTGGGGATATCGATCAAGAAACACATGGATTCAACTCAAGCAAGTTTCTGAACACACAGGCAAGTCTTCTCTGATCCCTTTCTTCCCCCTTTTTATCTCTCTTCTCTGGATCCTCATAGTTTCAAATTTTGATGAACACTGATTGCCACAAAGGCTATCTTTGCGTTATCTCATTGACTTAGTAACACATACTTTTGAATAAGCGAATAATGGGGTCGCAGGAATCACTCCTACCCCTCGCTTTGATCAATCTTTTAAAGTAGAATAATGGGGTCGCAGGAATCACTCCTACCCCTCTACTTTTCAAGATATCATATCACATCTTTATACAATTAATTTCTCTCTTTCCTTAGGATGCTGAAGAGAGAGAGGGAAGGGAATCAGAAGCACACAGACTATTACCTTCCAGACTTGCAGGAGGATTCCGATTCCCTGTATACCAAGCCCCAAGACAAGCAATAGATTGTCAGGTTAGGTTGGAGATCAGCTTTGGTTCTTCCAAACAATCATGAGAAGTATTGTCGTAGGTGACAGTTGATCCACTTTAGCATCTTTAGTACTTTCTGTAATCAACAAATCTAAGAATGGTGCTAAAGAGTGGTTAGATAAAAAGAAAATTTTTGAAAAATATCCTAGTCCCTTTCTTGACTCAATAAAACCAATTTTGAAAACATTTTGGTGAAATCAAAAAGGTAGGGTAGCATCATCTTACGAGTTTCCGAAGCGTTTCCGACGATCTTAGTTTGGAATAAGAACGTGAGTTTTGTACGCGGAATCACAATGATTCATTCCGCGAGGACTCGGGAAAGATTCAAAGTACAGACTTCTGACGGCCAGGGCCTGGGACTTGTGCACAGAAGATTGTCGTTCGAAGACCCGAGCCAGCACGGGCGCTAGGCGCCTGGCGCCTACGGACAGCACGGGCGCTAGGCGCCCGGCGCCTAGAGGCAGCACGGGCGCTAGGCGCCCGGCGCCTAGAGGCAGCACGTGCGTCTCGGCGAGGGCTTCGATTTGATATCTTGCTCGTTTTCTGGATCCTCACGGTTTGAGACAACGGGCTCTTTGAAGTTTCCCGGCGGCTAGGACCATCACGGGCGGCTAGGACCAGCACGGGCGCTAGGCGCCCGGCGCCTAGAGGCAGCACGGGCGCTAGGCGCCCAGCGCCTAGAGGCAGCACGGGCGCTAGCAGCACGGGCGCTAGGCGCCCGGCGCCTAGAGGCAGCACGGGCGCTAGGCGCCCGGCGCCTAGAGGCAGCACGGGCGCTAGGCGCCCGGCGCCTAGAGGCAGCACGGGCGCTAGGCGCCCGGCGCCTAGAGGCATCACGTGCGTCTCGGCGAGGGCTTTGATTTGATATCTTACTCGTTTTCTGGGTCCTCACGGTTTGAGAGAACGGGCTCTTTGAAGTTTCAAGGCGGATTCTTTGTCGTTCGGCCTGTCCAAACTTAGATTACTTCCCGTTTCTTCCGTATACTTTTGTATGGTCGTGTCCTCTTAGCTACGGACCTAATGTCTCTCGGTTCTTCTTGATTGTATCATCGAAGTTTTACGACTAAATCTTATTTGGTTTTCTCGTAAAGTTCATCGTGTAAATCAAGAACGATCGACTTTAACATAGGTTCTTTAAGCTATACGACTTGTCTTGCTTTCGACGCTTGTTTTATGGAAAGTCTGCGCATGATAAATAGTTTTAGCCGTTGATTTCGAGAGAACCGTTTTTGACCCCAACACCTCGTGGGTTTGAAGATCAAGCCTTTCACTGGGACTACGCGGAAGCAGGAGCGGATAGGGAGCCTCCTCACACCGATCTTCCAGTACCTCCAGATTCGTTTAGACGAGGGCAGCGCTATGACTTATCGAGCTTACCTGGATGCAGCTCACCTGCGCAGCAGTCTCTGGCTCGACAGGGAGCTCACCTGGACCTTCAGGACTACCACTGGGAACGTAGGATCGTCTTGCCACGCCGTGAGTTGACTAACTTCAACGGCGATTACGAGAGGCTCAGGTTCCAGCCTGACACGCGCATGATCAGGAACCCCGCCGCTCACCGTCGTCCGACACGAGACCGCAGCGCAGACACTCCCAGTGCTACACCAGCGACACGCCTTCCATCTTTCCCAGACCTCGCAGGCTTGGAGGATAGTGATGAGAGGGTCTACAGGAGAGGAGTGCTACGCGCCCTTCAGGCTATCTGGTCCGGTGTTTCGCACTTCAGTTGCTCGAGCCGCACCAGCACGTCAGCTCATGATCCTTCAGCACCGGGACCATCTCACCAGTACCGACAGGACGACGAGGAGGAGGACGACGACGAGGGCAGTGAGGAGTGACTCACCTGCCCATCTCTATCCCTTATCTTATGCTACTATGTTTTTTGTTTTTATTTCAGACTTGTAGGATTTATTTTCGTACTCTACTACGACATTGCTTGCTATTATCTATTATCTAACTATTCATGTGTGTTGAGACTATCTAACAGAGCTAACACAGAGATATAATAACTCAGAGAGAATGAGTTGGACGGACAACACCATTGAAGGCATTCGCAGCAGAGCCCTATATCGATCGACAGTATATATTGTCGATCGATAAATTACCACCATATCGATCGATGTCGGTTATACCGTATCGATCGATATCTCCGATGATAGGTACGAGTTATCCTGCTAACATGAACTAATTTGTTACATTTATTTTTCCTCTTAGACAGTATAGCACTGGGGTCAGTGTTGTATAAGTCTGGGGGGGTATACACTAACATTTCTTATTTTATGACATTCATTCTCGTTTCATAAAAAAATATTTTTCAAATAGATTTTTCAAATAGATTTTATAAAAAATATATAATAAAACGAAGGAAGCAATAATTTGTTTGATCTAAATTCCCTATATAACCACTCTTTAGCATCATTCTTAGATCTGTTGACTGCAGAAAGTACTATAGATGCTAAAGTGGAGCACCTGTCACATGGATGGCACTTTTTATGATTATTTGGAAGAACCAAAGCTGATTTCCAACCTAACCTGACATTCTATTGCTTGCTTTGGGGCTTGGTATACAAGGGATCGGACTCCTCCTGCAAGTCTGGAAGGTAATAGTCTGTGTGTTTCTGATTCCCTTCCCTCTCTCTCTTCAGCATCCTAAGGAAAGAGAGAAATTATTTGTATAAAGATGTGATATGATATATTGAGAAGTAGAAGGGTAGGAGTGATTCCTGCGACCTCATTATTCTACTTTAAAGGATTGATCAAAGCGAGGGGTAGGAGTGATTCCTGCGACCCCACTATTCGCTTATTCAAAAGTATGTGTTACTAAATCACTGAGATAACGCAAAGATAGCCTTTGTGGCAATCAGTGTTCATCAAAATTTTGAAACTTTGAGGATCCAGAGAAGAGAGATAAAAGGGGGAAGAAAGGGATCAGAGAAGACTTATCTGTGTGTTCAGAAACTTGTTTGAGTTGAGTCCATGTGTTCCTTGATCGATACTCCCAAGGTAAAGCCTACACTTTTATTTCGTGCAAAAATGAAATCAGTAGAGGGGAAGACAAATAGGACTGCTAAGTTGCTGAATAGATGAATTGTTGCTAAGCTAGGATATTGCATAATGTACTTCTAAGGTTAATAGATATATGATGTGGTTTGCAACAAATGAGAGGTGATGATTTCGAATTAAGATCACAAGAGCTTCCGTTTTTCAAACCTTTTCTAGACCAATGTTCTATTATTTGCTTGAGGACAAGCAAAAGGATAAGTCTGGGGGAGTTGATAGGTCATGGATTTTACCCACTTTATACCATGATTTATATATGTTTTTGAAAACAAAAGAATACTTTTAGTGCCTTTCTAGAGCTTTTTCAGGTTCAGGTACCCACTGGTGTAAAATAGCTGAAATGGAGCTAATACAGAGACTTTACGAAGATATTAACCAAGCTACCGTTCATACCATCGACCGATGCCAATTGTGGACATCGACCGATAGAAGTTAATCAAGATCGACCGATAGAAGCAGTTCAACATCGATCGATATTGAAGTCTCCCGAGTCATTAATTACATATTAGAAGCCCTAATTGCTTCTAATGTTTTTACTAATTACACCTTAAGTCCCTAGCCGCCTGTTAGGCTATAATAGAGGGTTTTTGTACTAGTTTAGGGCAGACTTGCCTAGAGACCTTTGAAGATATCTAAGATTTGAGAGAAGCACTTTGTCACACCATTGAGAGAGCTTAGGATTGGAGAGAGAGAGATCTGAACTGCAATCACAGAGAAGATCTTGAACTCCCTTTGCTTTACTTATTTATTATTTCTCATTTTATTTCTATTCAAAAGTATTATTCAAACCATCATGATTTTGTCTCCCATGAATATGTTTGAGTAGTCTCTCTGTTAGATTTAGGTTTCTCATCAAGGTTAAATTATGTATTGAATAAGTTATTGTTAGGGTGTTTAAAATATAATTCTTCTTCTAGTTGTTCTTAATGCTATGCTAATGAATTGATCAACCTTAACCTAGATCTTAGGATTAATTTGTCCAAGTGAGAACTTGATAAATACCTGAAACCAACTAGTTAGATTTATTCCTGCTAAACCTAAACGAGAGTTTAAGTTTAGTAAGGATTAAAGGATTGAATCAAACTCGCCCTTAAGATTCTCTAGAAACTATATCGATCGATAGAGCATACGCTTGATCGACCGATATAGCGAAAGGTTAATCGATCGATATCTCCATCCGAGTATCGATCGATACTTTCTCGCGGCTATCGTACGATAGTACATGACCCGAGATCTAGTAGAGGATAACCTTCTAAGTTTGAGTCCAAAATTATGAAAACTAAAAACCTTAACACCCTAGATACATAATCAACCTGAGAAATACCTAAATCTAGCTACTTCTTAAAACCTTAAACAAGCACAAGTATTCATCCAAGCAATAACTTGCTTACCTCTGCAATTTACTGTTTTAAACCATATTAGTCTAGCTTTATTTCGAAAACTAAACAATCTGTTGTGTAGTCCTAGAGTCTCTGTGGATTCGATCCCTAAGTACTACAATCGAACCTCTTTTGATGAGAGTAATTCACTCCTTAGGGTAATTTGAGTGATATCAGAAATCAAGAGAATCTATAAGTAAATTAAAGAATATTGGGGTCAAATTGCATGTATCCAAAAGCTAAAGGACCATATGTGTTAAACATAGGACCTTGACCATTGTTGCTTCACGAGGTTTCTCTCTGCAACGGAACCGACGACGAATGCTCCGACCAGCTATACTTGAGGAAAATGTCTGGATCTTGTCTTGAGAACTATTTTGTCTTTCAGTTTGTGGAATCCAACCACTGAATAGAAAGAATACAAAACTAACTTTTCAGAAAACAGAAACAATGGAAAATAATTGAATCGGGGAAAAGGCAATAACCAGTAACCTCAAGGAGACATCTTTTCTGGTAAACTGGATTGAACAAATCTCATTGTAGTTTCATTGGAGGAAAAGGGAAGGAGACAGAGGGAAGACATTCCATAATTATATAAACTCTTTGGTTGTTGTGGGAACCGAAATTCACACTGTCGATTTTAGTTAAGTAAAAAACGTAGGAAAACTAAGTTGACCTAGTTTTTCCTGAGGATCCCGGATATCTGCTGGGCCACGCACGACAAAGTTAATACAGGCTAAGTTTAGGAATGAATGCGTAAAATAAAGAGAGCAAAAAGAAAGAATCTTATTTCCGAATTCGCGGAGAGCGTTTGAACAACAGGTCGAGATCTCGGCCGCAAGAGCTGTCGATCGTCGCTAGTCTCAAAACCTAGATCTAACCTAGTTGAGTCGCAGCTCGCTAAAAAGGAAATAAAAGCCTAAGTTCTAAGTTGTTCTAGGGTGGTTTCTTTATTCGGATCCCCCTTCCTCTGCTCCTAGGCTTGCTTATATACTCTCATATGACGGTCTATTCTTGATGGGCTGAGTCTGCCGCGAGCTGGGCTTTTTCCATTTTCGTCGGTCTTCGTGTTTATCAGGAAAGTTGACATTTATCCTTTCGGAAATTTGACATTTATCCTTTTGGAAGTTTAACATTTATCTTGTTATGTGAAGATAATTGTAAACCGTCGTATCTATCTTTTAGAAAATCGTAAACGGGCCGTCCGGGCGGATTTGGTCCCTCTCGAGCCGTCTTCCAGACTTCCATTGTTTTCTACGATTTCTTTGAAAGAATACTCCTACTTGGATGTCAAGTCTTTCGGAAGATCTTCGACCCATTGCTGAGGCAAATGGTGTTTTAAGATAACCGTCACCGTTTTATACGAAGTCCCTCCGTCCGTTGACGTCTTACGGGTTCTCCGAAGTCCTGGAGCAGAAAAGGGAGTTGTGTTTGCGGGATTTCAGAAAGTCGCAAACACGGATTTCTGGTGACCCGGGGGCCTAGAACTTACGCACGAAGACTAGCTGCCCGACGACCCGAGCCAGCACCGGGCTAGCCGCCCGGCGACCGTGGCCAGCACGAGCGCTAGCCGCCGCCGGCTACGGCCAGCACGGGGCTAGCCGCCCGGTGGCCACGGCCAGCACGGGCGGTAGCCGCCGGCGGCTACGGCCAGCACGGGGGCTAGCCGCCCGGCGGCCACGGCCAGCACGGGCGCTAGCCGCCGGTGGCCACGGCCAGCACGGGAGCTAGCCGCCCGGCGGCCACGGCCAGCACGGGCGCTAGCCGCCGGTGGCTACGACCAGCACGGGGGCTAGCCGCCCGGCGGCCACGGCCAGCACGGGCGCTAGCCGCCGGCGGCCACGGCCAGCGCGGGGGCTAGCCGCCCGGCGGCCACGGCCACCACGGGCGCTAGCCGCCGGCGGCCACGGCCAGCGCGGGGGCTAGCCGCCTGGTGGCCACGGCTAGCACGGGCGCTAGCCGCCGGCGGCTACGGCCAGCACAGGGGCTAGCCGCCCGGCGGCTGTTGGACCCGAATATGACCCTCATGTGAGGTACCGGTAAAACGTGAGCTACCAAGTGGGCCGCATAAAGCCCATCACATTAATGAGAGCTGGAAGCTGAACTAAAGACCGAACCTGGAAGTCGTCATAATAGAGGTCACGTTGTAACGGGAGCTGATACTTCGAAGACTCGGTCAAGAGGAACCTGGAGCGAGTACGTAACTGAAGCCGTGTATCTCGGAGGTCGGTTAAGGAGCTATCGACGAGACCTAGACTATATAAAGACGGAGAAGATCAAAAACAAGGGGACCTTCTCCAGAGATCAACTTTTAGAACTAGACAAAAAACATTATGTATTCTTTTGTAATCATCTCAAAATATATTCTTTGTATTCATCATCTTTTCAACTCATCAATAAAATCATATTCATTCTTCAAGCTTACTTACGGGATTCAGCCCACGATTCTCATTACATCTCTAGACCTAACCTAAAATCTAAGGAGTGAAATCTTGTCTCTCACAATTGGCGCCGTCTGTGGGGACAATTAATCGAATCCCTTTCTCCAAAGCTTAGAGATGAATCCACTCGATGGAACTAATCCATCTAACCCCGATCAATCGAACCTGAGCAATAGCTCACCGAATCGCACTGCTCCGGGGGCAAATAACCCGAGAGCCTCCGGAGGGACCAAATCTGGGTCCTCAGCCCTCAACAACCCATCGCATCAATCCGCTCCGAACCAAACGGAAGCTCAGCTTTCTGAGATCCGGCAGATGATGCTCCAGTTAGTGGACAAAGCTCAAGAAACCGAGCGAACGGTGCAACAGCTAGCCGAACGGCAGCAACAGTTCGAAGAGATAACCAGATCTCAATCCGCAATAACCCAACCGTCCGTCCACCAGGGAAGAGGGATCACGTTCCATGAACGATTAGCTGACCCCTCCTTCCCTCGAGAGCGTCTGACCTTCTCCCTTGATAGCTCTGGAGCGGATGGTCAGGAACCTGCTTTCCAAACGCCTCGCGCTAGGACAGCTCCTGCGTTTGTCCCACCAGTCATCAGCACCATGGGGAGCAACGTAGCGACAACGAGCTCCGCGCCTGATCGAAACACCGCTGGGAGCACACGATTGCCTCCACCGCCACCTCCTTTGGGGTCTGGAGCAGGAACCAACATTCCGTCCGGGGGCAGAACATCAGCTCCGGTGTTTCAAACTAGGGTTTCAACCCCAAATACCGACGGATTTCAAAGAACGGATGCTGATCCTGCAGCTCTCCGTACTAACCTCGCTCGGAACCTAAGGACGAACGAACGACCTGTTTCGCCAGCTAACTGGGAAAATGATCGAGTTAGATTCCGCCAGGAACCTGTGCGCCGAACACCTGAAAATGATCCAAATATCCTTCCCTTCGAGGGACCTGACGCGATTCGCAGATACATGGAGCGAACCCACGCAGCTCTCCAGAAACTGGGACCTCAGGTTCACAAAGCAACGAGCTCAGCTCCCGAAATCGAGAGCCTAATCGAAGAGACTCGCGGAACTCCGTTTACCGATAGAATTGCTAACTCTTACATAAGAGACACTCGAAAAATCAAGATCCCTGAGTACGATGGAAACACAGACCCAAAGGCTTATTTAAGAGCCTTCCAGCTAGCGATCGTTAAAGCTCACTTCACGAAGGAAGAATGCGATGCAGGATATTGCAGAACATTTGCTGAAAACCTGACCGGAACAGCTCTAGAATGGTTCTCTAGTCTCGAACCAAACTCTATAGACAGCTTCGATCAGCTAGCTAACGCCTTTATGAAACAATATTCAACCCACATCCTGAAACAAGCCTCCGAAGCTGACCTCTGGAAGATCAGACAAGGATTGGGAGACTCATTGCGAGTCTACATCGAGAAATTCAGGGCAGTAAGAACTAAACTCTCGAACCCTAACGATCACGTAGCTATTGAAGCCCTTAGGAGAGGCCTCAGGTACAAATCAGGCCTCTTCTCGGAGCTAACGCTAAATCCTCCTCCAACTATCGACGACGCCCTCCACAGGGCCTCTAGATACATTACCTTGGAAGAAGAAACTGCAGCGTTAGATAAGCTCCACAGAAAATCCCAGAATCACCCGAAAGGCGAAGCCTCCGATGGGAAGGGACCTCACAAAAGAGGAAGCTCCCGAAATAACCAGACTCAGGGAGAGCATTCTTATGTAATCGAGGACGACAAGGATGAAAAACCTGTCGCCGCGACAGCCAAAGCCCCCTGGTCCAAAGGCTACGACGAGAGCAAACATTGCTCCTATCATGATCGAAAAGGACATTCAACCGAAGAGTGTTGGGACCTCCAACGACAACTGGCTGCTAAATTTGCAGCTGGAGAAATAAAAGACGTGGATCTCAAAAAACCACAGCCTTATCAAAAGAGAGGTCCCCGTGATAACTCCCCGAAACGCGAAAGGTCACCTGAAAAAGAAACAGATTCGCCACCTCCCGCTCCCAAGAAGAGAGTCGATATGATCCTTGGGAAATTCCCCCAAGGAAAAAGCCTTCAAATTGAAGCTCTCTTTAATAAAGCACCTCCCCAATCGAGCCCCGACTCAAGGGTCGATTACATCCTTGGAGGGTCCGATATGTGTCAAGACTCCGTTAACTCTATTAAAAGTCACGTACGGAAAGCTGTGTCCAATACTCAGTCTAAACCGACCAAACCAGAGTCTAACACTAAAATCTCTTTTTGGGAAAGTGAGACATCAAACCTCGACAGGCCTCACGACGATGCCCTCGTCGTAACGTTAAATATAGCAGGCTACGAGGTACCTAAGCTCATGATCGACACCGGAAGCTCCGTCGATCTCATTTTCTATAACGCATTAAAGGGAATGGAAATAGACGATTACGAAATTGTCGACCAGAAATCCAACCTCGTAGGCTTCTCAGGAGAAACAGCTACCTCCTTGGGAACCATCAAGCTCCCAGTCATAGCTGGCGGAGTCATGAAAATGACCAACTTTATAGTTGTCGACAAACCGTCTACCTTCCACGCAATCCTCGGAAGACCTTGGATTCATAAGATGAAAGCAGTAGCTTCAACTTATCACCAATGCGTGAAGTTTCCAGCAAACGACGGGATAGTTACCGTACATGGTAGCCAAAAGATTTCAAGGATCTGTTACCTGGGAGGATTCGAGATCATAAAAGATTCCCCCCAATAGCAATTACAGGTCCAGGAGAGTCGCGAAATGCAACAATATATCCGAGGTCCTCCCAAGAACCTCATCGAAAAAGTTAGCATTGACGACTCGAACCCTGAAAAACAGGTAAGCATCGGATCTGAGCTGCCTCTCGAAACCAAAAAGGAGCTCATCGAATTCCTAAAACAGAATGTCAAAACCTTCGCATGGACCACCAGTGACATGAAAGGCATAGACACCAACGTCACCACACATAAGCTCAATGTAGATCCCACTTTCAAACCGATCAAACAGAAGCGTCGTAAGCTAGGTCTCGAAAAAGCCCAAGCTGTTAACGACGAGGTCGATCGACTAACGAAAGCCGGGTCAATCCGAGAAGTTCAATACCCCGATTGGTTAGCCAACCCAGTAGTAGTAAAAAAGAAGAACGGGAAATGGAGAATCTGCGTAGACTTCACCGACCTAAACAAGGCCTGTCCTAAAGACAGCTTCCCGTTACCTCACATCGATCGTTTGGTCGAAGCAACGGCTGGTCACCAGCTCCTGTCCTTTATGGATGCCTTTTCTGGATATAACCAGATTATGATGGAGCCTGAGGATCAAGAAAATCCGCGTTCATAACCGAACGAGGAACCTATTGTTACAAGGTCATGCCATTCGGTTTGAAAAACGCGGGAGCTACCTACCAAAGGTTAGTAAACAAAATGTTTGCTGGACAACTTGGAAAAACCATGGAAGTCTACATCGACGACATGTTAGTCAAATCTTCAATGGGAGAGAACCATATCTCCCACCTAAGAGAATGCTTCGACATCCTCAACAAATACGACATGAAGCTAAACCCAGCTAAATGTACCTTCGGAGTACCCTCCAGCGAATTCCTAGGTTACCTCGTAACCGAAAGAGGCATCGAAGCCAACCCGAAACAGATAGCGACATTCCTAGAAATGCCGTCACCTAAAACGACCAGAGAGGTACAAAGATTGACTGGACGGATCGCAGCACTAAATAGATTCCTCTCCAGGTCCACTGATAAGTGCCTCCCATTCTACAAACTCCTGAAAAATAATAAGAAGTTCCTATGGGAAGAAAAATGCGAGGAAGCCTTCAAACAGCTGAAAGCATACCTCTCGAAACCTCCGATACTGTCCAAACCTGTATCTGGAGAGCCACTGTACCTGTACCTTGCCGTATCGGCAGCTGCAGTCAGTGGGGTGCTAGTACGAGAAGAGCAAAACGAGCAAAGACCTGTCTATTATACTAGTAAGAGCCTAATAGACGCCGAGACGAGGTACCCTACCATGGAAAAACTAGCCCTAGCAGTCGTAACAGCTGCTAGGAAGCTACGACCATATTTCCAGTCACACTCAATCATCGTAATGACCTCACAGCCATTACGAACGATTTTGCATAGTCCTAGCCAATCCGGACGATTAGCTAAATGGGCTATCGAGCTTAGCGAATACGATATCGAATACAGACCTCGAGCAGCAGCAAAAGCTCAGGTCCTTGCCGACTTCGTTATTGAGCTAACGTCCGAATATTTAGACCAAGAAATTGAGGTCCCAAAATGGAGCCTATACGTGGACGGAGCCTCGTCAAAACAAGGCTCCGGCGTCGGTCTAAGATTAACCTCCTCAGCTGGAGAAACCATCGAACAATCCTATAGACTTGGATTTAACGCCTCCAATAACGAAGCTGAGTATGAAGCATTAATCGCCGGCTTAAAACTAGCCCTTAGTCTCGGAATCCGAGAGCTGAGCGCCTACTGTGACTCACAGCTAGTAGCTAGCCAGTTTCACGGAGAATACGAAACGAGAGACGAAAGAATGGGGGCATACCTCGAAGTAGTCCTAAGCCTGACAAAACAGTTCGATAAGTTCGAGCTAACGAGAATTCCACGAGGAGAGAACTCTTCAGCAGACGCACTCGCCGCGCTAGCCTCCACGTCCGACCCTCTCGTAAAACGAATTATACCTGTGGAAGGAATCGAAAAGCCGAGTATTGACATAGCTACCAAAGCTGAGCTAGATAACAAATCAAAAGCAAAAGCTGAGGATAACAGCCTTCCCACGGAAGCTACCCAAATCTTCAGAAAGCACATTTTTAACAATGCAACAAAAAACTTAGAGGGCCATAACCAAAGTGAGGGTATTCACCGAAGTTCGAACTCCCCTGAGCCTAACTCAACGAATACCCCCGGGGGCACCATCCAAACCTCGGAACCACTCGTCCTTAAGGTACAGACAAGAAGCCGCGCAGCTCGTAAAAACACGTCCAGGAACGCTACACAAACCACCGGGGACAATGAAGGAATTGGAGATATTCTTCAGAACCCAGACCTCTTGGGGCCTATTCCAACGAATATCCCCGGGGGCACCACTACACCAGGTCCCGAACAGGAACCTCCCTCCTCTCTTCACAACAAAGTTGTTGGAAGAGAAGACTGGAGGATACCGATCATGGATTACATCCTCGAGGGAAAAATCCCACCCAATAAGTGGGAGGCTCGAAAACTCAAAGCCTTAGCAGCAAGATATTGCATAATCGAGTCAGCCCTCCACAAACGAAGTGTCTCCGGACCTTACCTAAAATGCGTTCATGGTCTAGTAGCTATGAAACTCATGAAGGAAATGCACGACGGTTCCTGCGGTAACCATTCCGGGGGCAGAGCTCTAGCTATCCGAATTAAAAGACAAGGCTACTTCTGGCCTACTATTATCGCGGATTGTGAGGTCTACTCCTCATCATGTGACAAATGCCAAAGGCATGCACCGATCATACACCAACCAGCGGAAAAGCTATCTAACATATCAGCTCCCTACCCGTTCATGAGGTGGTCCATGGATATCGTAGGCCCATTAGTACCTTCAGGGAAAGGAAAGAAATTACTAAACCTCCTCGTCCTAACCGACTACTTCACAAAATGGATCGAAGCCGAAGCTTTCCAACAAATAAACAGATTTGAGGTCGAAGGATTTGTTTGGAAGAACATTGTATGTAGGCACGGTGTCCCATACGAAATCGTAACCGACAACGGAGGACAGTTCATATCCCATGATTTCAAAAAGTTCTGCGATAAGTGGAACATCCGTCTTACATTTTCATCACCTCGGCGACCTCAAGGTAAGGCCAGGCGGAGGCTGCTAACAAGTCGATCTTAGCAAACCTCAAGAAACGCCTAGGAGCTCAGAAAGAACTCTGGTCAGAAAAACTACCCGAAGTACTATGGGCTTGCAGAACCACCCCACGAAAAGCTACAGAGGAAACTCCTTTCTCCTTAGCTTACGGGATGGAAGCTGTCGTCCCAGCAGAAACTACCGCAGGCAGCCTCCGACGGGAGCTCTGCACCTCAAACCCCGCAGCTAACAACCAGCTCCTGATGGACAGCCTCGACTTAATCGAGGAAAGACGAGACCAAGCTTTGCTCCGCATTCAAAATTACCAGAAAGCAATGGCTCGGCACTATAACTCCAAAGTAAGGCCCCGGCAGTTCGCTGTAGGAGACCTGGTACTCAGAAAGGTGTTCGAAGGAACTAAAGAACCGGGAGCTGGAAAGTTAGGAACCAACTGGGAAGGACCCTACCGAATTATCCACATAGTACGACCCGGAGTTTATAAACTCCAGAAGGTACGAACCGGGGTACCTGAAATCCGATCGTGGAACGCCACGAACCTCAAAAGATATTATCATTAGGTACCCAAATCCCTTGAACTACGTTTGGCTTGATCCATTGACTGGGTACGTAGGCAACTCCGACATGAGTGCAGCCCCAATCTCTTCTCACCAATCTCCTCACCTAAGCAAGGGGGACATATTTTACCAAGAACACATAGCGTGAAAACAGTTATTGTGTGGAATCTAAATCATGTATTCTCTGATATCTGATATTAATAAAACAATTAATCCAGTTCCATAAGCATCAAAGGTCTTAAAACCCTCCAAGAAAATCCAGGTCCCGCTAAATCGTGACCTAAGCTCAATCATCTCGAACAAATTCAGGTCCCGAAAAACCTGAACCTAAGGTCTTAAAACCCTCGATAAATCCAAAAGTCTCAAAAATCCTTAACATAAACTAAGGTCTTAAAATCCTTAAACTAAGGTCTTAAAACCCTTAACAATCATCTAAGGTCTTAAAATCCTTAACAGTCATCTAAGGTCCTAAAATCCTTAACAATCATCTAAGGTCTTAAAATCCTTAACATACAACTAAGGTCTTAAAATCCTTAAACAATTAACAAGGTCCTAAAATCCTTATCAAAACCGAAAGGTCTTAAAATCCTAAAAAAATCAGTTAAATCTCCAAATTCCTCGACTTCATCCGTTAAAGTCCAAAGGACTCAGAATCCTTCGAACTAACTCAGGTCCCTATGGATCTAAATTCAGGTTCCCGCGAACCTAGACGCCAGGTCCCAAAACCTATCAAGATCGGACTCAGGTCCCTGAATTCCTAGAGCTAAATTCAAAGGCTCCCCATCAATACCCTTATGACCAAACATGTACTAAGCTAAACGCTTATCACAAATTAAGATTAGAAATCCTAATCCAATCCAATGATCACTATGTCTGAACAAAACGAAGTTAAGTGCAAAAGTTAAAGACAAAAATAATAACCAGAACTTAACATAAGAAAGGGTTTAAAAGCCTCCTCAGGCCATTGAAATCCAACAAGTTGTAAGGTTTAAAGGCCTCCTCAGGCACTAAGTCATAAAGCACAACGAAACGAAGTTTAAAACTAAAGTCTTGAAAAGCACAAAACACAAACTTAAAAGAGCTTCAGCTCTCAACCTTCCTGATCCTCCTGGACCGGTTCACCATCGCCAATGGGAACCTCTCCTCCAGCCACGTTGACGTCGCCTCCTTGAACTGCTTCGACCGGAGCTACGTCAGGAGCCATCAAACTCAAGTTAGAACCATACTCCCCAGAAAAGGACGGATTAAACAGATTAATCTCGAAAGTACCTGAGCTGTCCGAGATCTGGGGAAGAGGAAGCTTGCTGACTGAAAAGTCAGACACTTGAGCCTTCTCATATGCAGTCGTCGCCCCCGGCAACAAAGCCATCAGCTGGCTGTACTCGTCTTCGACGCTTTGGATCTTGTTGCTCAGCATATCCTTTAAGAGGTCAACATTAGCTTGGAGCTCCTGAGCATACACCAATGCACTGACCTCTTCCTTCTTCTTAGCAAACTTTTCTTGAACACAGGCTAGGACCTTACCATAAGCCTCGGCGACCTCTTTCTTTCCTACCCTGACTGCCAGCTTGACTTCAGCTTCCTTGTTCTTCTGGCTGTCTTGGGACGAGATAATGAGATCACGAACTTGGTGTTCAGCTATCCTTCGAGCAGACTCCAAGTCATTAATCTTCCTACTCTTCACCTGGATGTCGAGCTCCTGGCTTTCGATCTTTCCTTGCTGAGCATCAGCCTTCAAGCCTAGTCTCGTCACTTCAGCTTCGAGTTCAGAAATTCGAACCCGGGCCTGATCGAGATCAGCCTTGGCTGCCTTAACCATCTCAGTCACCTCAGCAAGCTCACCAGCATTGGGGGCATCATGCAAAGCATTCTCAAACTTGAGCTGGGCTCTGTTAACAGCCCCAGCCAACTGCAACAACATCGAAAATATACAAATATTATTATCTTTAAAAGAAAAAGTATAAACAAAGAACAGATGGAAATCATGTACCTGACCCATGCAGTGAGCGATGTCGAGATACTCATCTCGGTTTATCAGGTCCTTGAGCGCTGGAAGGGGACATCCTACCCTCTTCAGGTGCCTCAGTATTTCACCCAAGTTCCAAGGGTCATCCAAGATTGACCCAGGCTTCGAATGGGTAAAACTCCACCCCACGGTTCCCCCTCTAGAAGACGAGGAGGATGATCGAGCAGGAACTCCAGCTTGGTCGGTCCTAGGCCTTTTATGCCTTGACGGCTCAACCTCAGAAGTACCTCTCGGAGCCTGGTAATCAGTCTCCGGTGCCTGGACCTCAGGGAGAGGAGCAGCATCCTGAGCTACGACATCAGTGGGAGTAGCCTCAGCAACAGGTTTGGATACTCCATCATCCAAGACATCCTTCACCGAGTCGAGGAAAGACCCTCCTTGGCTCCTATCTCCCCCACGGGAGACACTGGCAGCCTTCGAAGGGTTACCCCTAGAACGAAATGATGGCCTGAGAGTCATGTCACCTGACTTAGTCTTTTCGGTACCTGAAGCACTAGCACCGGTTGAGATTGAAACAACTGAGTCCCCTGCGGAAACTGGAACAACGGAAGTTCTTATGAGAGTGGAAAACTTCGAAAACGACAAGATTATTGATGAAAAGGTTCAAGCTTGAACCTACCCTCAAGGTTCTCAGCAGGAATGGGATCTTGAAAAGAGGCGTTGTAGATGTCTGGGAACCTGGCTGCACCTATTCGAGATGTGGTATAAGCAGGCCAGGTACAAGGAGTCTGATGCAACTTGCGGTATAAAGCTCTGGTAAGCTTGGTAGAAAGCTTCGGAGGATCCTCAATCTCTGCAAAAGAAAAAATCAGAACCGAAAAAGGTTAATCAACCGTAAATAAACAAAACAGGAAAAAGGATACTCCTAGAATTCCTAACCAGATGGGTTAGTCCAAGTGACCCTAAGGTTCCGACCAGCGGGAACCGTCAAAGGATCAACTTTAACATAAAAGTATTTCTTCCTCCAGTCATCATCGCTACTGGAGAATCTAAAGATCACGTGATTGGGACGACTAGAGAGGTAGTAAGTCCCGGAACCGCCTTCTTTAGAAGCACTCTCCTTCAAAGAGAAGAGGCTCATGAGCTCGGTAAGACCAACGCTAACCCCTTCCTCTTTGGACCTAGTGATGAAGCCGTTAATCACACGGATAATCAAGGGACAGAGTTGGGGTAGGGCTAGTCGGTAATGATCTAGTAGATCGAGTAGTAAAGTCGGGAGAGGAAATCTCAAGTGAGACTTAGAGATGAACTTCTCGTGACAACAGAACCAACCCTCCGGAGCGGTCTCAGGGGTTTCGTCGGAGCTACAGGCACGGCCAAGCTCCTTCGAGCCAAGAGCTTGAGTCATGAGGTTGACTACGTCTTGACTGTCCAGCAACGACGGCGAGTGTAGGCTGCACCCACCGGAATCATCTTTCTTCTTCCGCTTGGAGACCCTGGTTGCGACCGTCTCTCTGGCTTTCTTTTTCCCCTTCATCTTGGCTCCGACTTCTTGCTTAACTTTTAGTAGTTTAGCCCCAGAGGCAGAGGGAGGCATCCCGGACTCACCGGAACCTTCTTTCGGAGGGTTCATGATATGGGAAGATCAAGGAGAAAATCGATTGCAAGGTTTGGGAGAGAATTTGCAGAGAGAAGTAACGAGGAAGATAAAAAAAAAATAAAAGAAAACGCAGTAAAAATAACCGAGAGGAGAGGGAAGTTACCTTGGGAAACTGAACGGAGGTGTGGAGAAAGTGGGAGGCGTAGCAGTTAATTCTCGCAGCTTTATATCCCATCGCCTCTCGAGATTCGGAAATGTCATTTCAAATCCCCTCCCTCCATCTGACCCGTAGATTTTGCCAATAAGTAATAAAGGCCGTTAGATCGAGTTGAACCGAATCTAACAAGATAAGGACTAATCATTACTTTAACAAAAAGATAAGGTCGGTAGCTGGAATCTAGCTTCCGAGACAAAAGAATTTATTCAGAAGCTGGGGGCAACTGTTGGACCCGAATATGACCCTCAGGTGAGGTACCGGTAAAACGTGAGCTACCAAGTGGGCCGCATAAAGCCCATCACATTAATGAGAGCTGGAAGCTGAACTAAAGACCGAACCTGGAAGTCGTCATAATAGAGGTCACGTTGTAACGGGAGCTGATACTTCGAAGACTCGGTCAAGAGGAACCTGGAGCGAGTACGTAACTGAAGCCGTGTATCTCGGAGGTCGGTTAAGGAGCTATCGACGAGACCTAGACTATATAAAGACGGAGAAGATCAAAAACAAGGGGACCTTCTCCAGAGATCAACTTTTAGAACTAGACAAAAAACATTATGTATTCTTTTGTAATCATCTCAAAATATATTCTTTGTATTCATCATCTTTTCAACTCATCAATAAAATCATATTCATTCTTCAAGCTTACTTACGGGATTCAGCCCACGATTCTCATTACATCTCTAGACCTAACCTAAAATCTAAGGAGTGAAATCTTGTCTCTCACAGCGGCCACGGCCGCGACCGGAGTCGGCTGCTCGGTTCCTTCGGCTTGTGCGTGTTTTTGCGTTCTTTTTAGTTTTCCGTAGGTTTTTCTCGTGTAGAAAACGTTTCTAGCCGTTGGTTTCGAGATGATTGATGAACTTAATATTTTTCCAAGGTTTCTCGATTAACACTTAGTCTCTCGAGGTTGCTCTAACATCTTTCATGTTTTTCCGAGACTTTCAGACATCGATTTCGTCTTGACCGATTTTGACCCCAACAGTTAGCCCACCCAGCTATCTAGGAGCCGTAGGGTTTGTAGGTCCTAGCTTGCGGTATGGTTCGTGAGGAATGCATGGAGACGAAATCGTGTCGAAGGTCGTGGTGAATAGTCAAATCCTTGCCTATAAAGACTTGTGAATTCTTTACCATTCTTATTTCACCCAAGAATCTTAAGTTAATCTCTCTCTTGCAAATTCTCTCTCTACCTTTAAGAAAATAATGACTTGAAGATCAAAATCCTCGAGGAGGCAGTCTCACTCGTCTTCGGATAGTTTCCATGCCGAGGAGGAAGTTCCAAAACCCGAGGTTCCAGAGATTGACAGGAGCGCGTATTGCGACGCCGTCTTCGGTTCTGATGCTCCCCTTCCCGTGATCCCGATTCCCCGGCGACCTCTGAGGGCGCGTAAAGACACTGACTCGCCGAGCGAAGTATCCCTCGAATATCTCGGAACTCTTCGAGAGTTTTATGAGGTCCCGAAGGGAGTCATGTTTCGCATTCCTCGTGGGGATGAAAGTTCGGAGCATCCTCCGAAGGGTTACTTTACTTGCTACGAGGCGTTTCTTACGCAATGCCGACTGTGGTTCCCAATCCCTGGGGTCATTGTTCAGGCTCTCGACCATTTCGGAATCGCAATCAGCCAGCTAAACGTGTCGGCTTTGGAAAGCTGGCTTGGCGTTGTGATTTTGAGTTACGAGTTAGGGATGGACCTTAGCCCTGCTGACTTCGAAGGGTTGTGGAACTCCAAATCGACGAGCATCTATGGAGTATACTCCATGAAGGCGAGGACCGATTTTTTGGTGATCCATGGAGTCACCTCGCACGCCAAGGATTACATTGACCGCTTCTTTTTCGTGAGGATCGATGGAGAGTCTGTCGAGGAAGGCTTTCTCCACCTATTCCCGACGGACTGGTTGTACCAACGAGGTAAGATTGTCGCATCCCTTTTCTTAAAAATTCGAAAAGCGAGTACTGAACGTGTGTGTTGTTTTTTTTTTATTCAGAGAACAGGTGGCTCATGCATGTTCCTTCCGATCTTTCGACCAAGAGAGACATTTTTAGGACTATGCCTTGTTCCTGGAACTCCTTTACTCTTGACCGGATTCGAGGAGCGGTCGCGCTTCACCGATCGCGAGGCGGTATGCGGCCCTGTGTCAATGATGGATCCTACGTTTTTGCCCCTTCAAGGCGGACGTGGAGATCTCAGAAGGATAAAGGGATTGCTTTCGAGGCCTCGTCGGGGAATGGTGAGCTGCCGAGATACGATCCTGGCTTCACTACGGAGAATCAAGGTGTTCCTCCCCCGGGTGACTTCTTTGATGAGCTCTCTCCGGCGTTTTCCCGTGACGAGTCTTTGGACAACGAGGAGAGGGACAAGGTGACTGCGGAGGGTGCTCGCTTGGTCAACGAGGTTTGTTTTCGAAACATGAGTAAATCCCCTTTTCTTTTTATTTGACCTCGACTTCTTTGCAGGCCGTGAGAGTGTGGAACGCATCGATCGATGGAAGTTTCCGCACTGCCCGGCTGGCCCGTTTCAAAGCGGAGGAAACTAAAAGGGAATTTGCCAAGTATCGGTTGGAGGTGGAGGAGCAAAGCCGCCGGCAAGCCGAGATCCAGGTTCGAGCCCTCGTTCGTGCAGAAAGGAGTGGGCGGAGAAGAGCTGCCGCTGAGCTGGACCGAAGGGCCGAAATTTTCTCTACCGAATTCGAAGCGTACAAAGAGGCTCAGGACTTTGTAGGCGATTTTCGCGAGTGTTGTGGTTCGGTCGGTACTCTACACAAGATGCAGCGTGAGGGTTTCTCTCTTTCCGGCGAACTTGCCGCGATGGACGGCTCGATGAGAATATCCGATCGAAGGGAGAATTCGAGAGTTGTGGAATCCTATCCAAGTCTCGGAAGATACGGCGGATGTAGGCGCGGGTTCGAATGCAGGCGACGGGGGTGAAGAGGTCGATCAGCCCGACTCCTCGTTTGGAATATTTCTAACTGATTGTTATGCATTCGATTATAATTTGTGATAGGCCAAGTGTGGCCGTTTGTATGTATGTGTTGCGACCCTTAGGAGGTCGCGTGACTTTGTGTTTCTCGGGATTGGCCGTTGGTGGCTTTTGAATCCCTGCTATGAATGCTTTTATGAATTCTGCGTTTCGATTTATACTTTCGTCAAGTGTAGAGGGTTTGAATACGTGCAGTCACTTCGTATTCAATCTCTCCTTTTTTTTGTCGCTTGATCCGTAGGTTACTTTGTAGCGAACGTTAGGTTTGTAAGCGATAAGAGGCAAGTTTTGGAATCTCGTATTCTGGATACTTATGCCTATGAGATGTCTTAGATACCAGCAAGGCCGGGTTTAGGGCAAGACCTAGGTCTACTTTCAGACTGAACCTGTGCGATGACAAATCGGCTTTCGTTTTGCTTGTTTGCGATTTCGACCTGACTGTTGGGGTCAAAAACGGTTCTCTCGAAATCAACGGCTAAAACTATTTATCATGCGCGGACTTTCCATAAAACAAGCGTCGAAAGCAAGACAAGTCGTATAGCTTAAGAACCTATGTTAAAGTCGATCGTTCTCGATTTACACGATAAACTTTACGAGAAAACCAAATAAGATTTAGTCGTAAAACTTCGATGATACAATCAAGAAGAACCGAGAGACATTAGGTCCGTAGCTAATATGACACGACCATACGAAAGTATACGGAAGAAACGGGAAGAAATCTAAGTTTGGACAGGCCGAGCGACAAAGAATCTGCCTTGAAACTTCAAAGAGCCCGTTCTCTCAAACCGTGAGGACCCAGAAAACGAGCAAGATATCAAATCGAAGCCCTCGCCGAGACGCATGTGCTGCCTCTAGGCGCCGGGCGCCTAGCGCTGCCTCTAGGCGCCGGGCGCCTAGCGCTGCCTCTAGGCGCCGGGCGCCTAGCGCTGCCTCTAGGCGCCGGGCGCCTAGCGCTGCCTCTAGGCGCCGGGCGCCTAGCGCACGTGCTGCCTCTAGGCGCCGGGCGCCTAGTGCTGCCTCTAGGCGCCGGGTGCCTAGCGCTGCCTCTAGACGCCTGGCGCCTAGCTCTGCCTCTAGGCGCCGGGCGCCTAGCGCTGTTATGATATTTTTGTGTAGGGTCGTTTAAGTACTACGGAACACTGGAAGACTAATAAATGGATACGAGTTTGTATGTGTTTTGAGAATAGAAATCGAGGCAAAGAGATGTATTATTGAGTGTATTTGGCGTTACAACGTTTTAGGTGTATAAACCTTAGTTTTCTAGCCTAACTCTATAATCTCTAAGCCCCAAAGTGTCGATCCCTTGTTCTAGGGTTTGGGTTCCCCTTTTATAGTTGATGTAGGTCGGTCAATCTTGGGCGGCTTCTGTAATATTCAGGAGTATATTACTTTCCCCTCGATATGGGAAACTTCTATATTCATGCGGAGGATCGGATCCTTGGTCCTTACGGCAAGGGCTAGGCCTTGGTTCCTCGATACAGGGACTGGACCCTGGGTACTTGTTAAATGGAGATCGGGCCCTGGTGCCACCTGGTGGAGATGGGTTCTTTAAGTCGAGGAGAGACCCTGGGTCCTTTCCAAACGAGGGCCCGGAGGTCGAGGCCCCTTCGGAGGCTGGAGAGAACTCTAGCCTAGGATATTTTTCCCCAACAGTTTGCCCCTTATTCCTTGATTGCTTCGTAGGGATCAAGGGATAATATGTAGCCTTGAATCTTGGTGCCATTTCTTCCAGCAGGAGAAGGATTTGGAGTCTAGGCGACATGAGGAGTTGATTTGGAATATGATCGCTTAGTTGGAATGGGCCTCAGGGGAAATAAGGATCGCGGCCCGCTCGTGATGATGCTAGGTCGGCGAAGTATTTTGGAGAGCTCGTGATGGCGTACTCTGATGGCTATCCAGGTGTTAGGAGAGCTCCATAGTATTCCTTTCGGGTTGTCTGAAGTCCTGTATTCTTACTCCTTTGTTCCCTTGCCAAGTAAGGGAGGCTTTTACCAAATATGGTCCCGGGATGGTGAACCTTTGGTGGATGAACCCCCTCGAGGTCTTAGGGGTAGCTTTCCTTCAAACGATTCCTGGAACAGGAGATACGTGTTTATGAAGGTCGAAGGTGTTCCTGGTTATCCATGTTTCTGGCGTTTAGTGGGTAAGTTGCTTCTGTTTCCCTGGACATGGGTATTATATTTGCTGAATTATGTCGAGTTTTTTTTTTGCAGAGGTGGCCCGACCGATCGTCCAGGCTGGTGAGACTTTGGTGAAGTTGGCACGAGGTATTCCTAGGCGCTTTCGCTGGATTCTGTTCTTGATGCATCTGATATCGCTGCGTCATAGCCGTATTTGGGGTAATAGAATTTCTCTTACTTGGCCCTTTCGTTCTAGCCGTAGTTTGATGGAGTCTTTGTTTTCCAGGTGGGATCCCTACGGCTTCGATATTATCAGTGTACGAGGAATACTGTAGAACTCGGCATCAAAGGAGGAGATCTCGCAATTCGTTTCTTTCCGTCCCTCCAGTGGTGGCTTCTTTGGCTCCGAGGGATGTTGGCAGGGATCGATTCCCCAATTTAGGTCGGCGTGTTCCTCCACATGAAGAGATTCTTTTCCTCCGGAGGCAGCTTCGGGAAGTGATTTCAAACCAGGCTCTTATCGTGCAGAGGGCTCAAGAGTATGCTCGTCAGGACCTCGTTAGAGAGTGGTCGATGAGGAGTGCTGGTCGGCATGAGCTGTTCGGGGGACCCGGCCGATGGGGGCCTGTTGGAGGTCCAATCCGAAATTCGGGGAGCGGTGAAGGTGGTCATGGTGTTTTCCCTTTTTCTCGCCTGGAGCCGAATCTTTGAATATTTCTTCAATGCTTTTTCTTGCTTTATGTTGTCGTTTTTGGATTTTTTGTAGCTTTCTCCCCTCCGAATAAGGATTCTTAATAATATCTACTGGTTTTTGCTTTTACTCCGTCTTTTCTTTGATCCTTGCACTACTTTATGGTTTTGGCCTCTAGTTGCTTGATTAGATGACTCCCGGGGGAGATCAATCCTTGCGGAGAATCGTTGTCGGGAACTGATGGGTTCCGATCTGATTTGAACCCTTAGGTTCTTGTTGCTTCGAACTCGGAAGTTTTCAAGGTCTAGGCCCTTTGAGTTCCTTACCTGGGCCCTGAGGCCTTACCCATTAAATCTTGAAGGAGTTGGAGCTTTTAGGCTTTCTGGACCCTTAGGTCTTAGGAACCTTGAGGTTCTTTGGACCCTTAGGTCTTGGGAACCTTGAGGTTCTTTGGACCCTTAGGTCTTTGGAACCTTGAGGTTCTTTGGGCCCTTAGGCCTTTGGAACCTTGAGGTTCTTTGGACCCTTGGGTCTTGAGAACCTTGAGGTTCTTTGGACCCTTAGGTCTTTGGAACCTTGAGGTTCTTCGGACCCTTGGGTCTTGAGAACCTTGAGGTTCTTTGGACCCTTAGGTCTTTGGAACCTTCAGGTTCTTTGGGCCCTTAGGCCTTTGGAACCTTGACGTTCTTTGAACCCTTGGGTCTTGAGAACCTTGAGGTTCTTTGGACCCGAAGGTCTTTGGACCCGGAGGTCTATGGACCCGAAGGTCTATGGACCCGAAGGTCTTTGGACCCGGAGGTCTATGGACCCGAAGGTTTTTTGACCCAAAGGTCTATGGACCCGAAGGTCTTTGGACCCGAGGTCTTTGGACCCGAAGGTCTTTGGACCCGAAGGTCTTTGGATCCGAAGGTCTTTGGACCCGAAGGTCTTTGGACCCGAAGGTCTTTGGACCCGAAGGTCTATGGACCCGAAGGTCTTTGGACCCGAAGGTCTTTGGACCCGAAGGTCTCTGGACTTTTATGCTTTTGGGGAGTCTTTTTGATCGCTCTCTGCTGCCCGGAGGCGAGCCACTCTCGATCTAAATTGAGAAATCGCACTGTGCTATCCGTGGGCATAGGCCATTCTCGAAATTCTCAATGCTGCACTCTACCTTTCTGCAGAAAGGTCACTCTCAGACTTATTGTGGTCTGGGGTGGGTCCCCCCGCAAGGTTCTGTTAACCCAGACACACTACCTTCCACGTCTGGATAGGTATTAAATTGTTTGTGCTTAACCGGTTATTTGCACTTTGCTCCCTGCATATCAGCCGCCAGAATCTGATTACAGTACTTGGCTGTGTACGTCATGCCCCCAGCGTGCGTTTAGCTTACAGCGTATTTCACGAGAGTTTGAATGGCACTAGTACGTGGTCCCCGCATAACTCTTGGCTATAGGCCTTTACGCGGGGCCCTATCGCACAGACATCGGCTCAGGGCTGATCAGACCCCTTCCATATCTGTCTGCACCTATGGTGAGTAGCCTCACCAGCTAGGGGGCTAGCTAAGATCTGAGGTCCCGAAGGTCCCTGATCCAGCTAGTATGCCCCTTTAAGTATATTGGTGTTTCCTTAACTCCCTTTTGGTCGAAACCAAATGTATTTTATAAGCCTAGTCCGAGGACGTTCTCGTTATACATAGGAGTAGGAAAACCAAAATACTTAAATATATAATAGTATATATAGAGCTCGACCCGAAGATCTTGCCTTTAGAAATGATAGAATTTGAGGTGCAAGGCGTTCCAGCAGTTGGGTTGTACCTTGCATGTGCTGTCTTGCAGCTTATAGGCTCCTGCCCCTTGCACCCCTATCCGGGGGCAAGTTTTCCGGCTGATTTGTCTTTTGTGTGGTTACATACTCGCCTTAGGACCCAGTCCCCTTCTTGGAAGGTTCTGGATCTCACCTTCTTGTTGTAACTCTTGGCTACCTTTATTTGGTACGACGCGTTCCTCAGGCGGGCTGCTTCTCTTTTTCGTCTAGGAGGTCTAGGCTTAGGTACATCAGCTCGTCATTTTCCTTGGGGGTTAGGATGTTGGAGATCGTGGTCTTGACATGTACCTCGGTTGGTATTGCTGACTCGGTGCCTTAGACGAGTGAGAAAGGGGTTTCTTTGATAGCTGTCTTTGGAGTCGTCCGGTAGGCCCAAAGGACTTCATGTAACTCTTCTGCCCATCCCCCGTGAGCCTTTTCCAATCGCTTCTTGAGCATGTTCACCACCGTTTTGTTGGTTGACTCTGCTTGTCCGTTTGATTGCGGGTGCCTTGGTGCTGAATATGAGAGTTTGATATCCCAATCTTTGCAGAAGTCTTGGAAGTCGTTGCTGGTAAATTGGGGTCCATTGTCTGTGACAATTTCCTGAGGTGCTCCAAAGCGGGTTATTATGTTCGTCCAGATGAATTTCCTGATCTAGAGGTCCGTGATTTTTGCCAAGGCTTTGGCTTCTACCCACTTCGTGAAGTAATCGGTCATTACTAGGAGGAAGACCTTCTGCCCCGGCGCCATTGAGAATTTTCCCACGATGTCCATGCCCCATTTACGGAAGGGCCATGGGGAACTTAAGGACTTCAGGTTCTCTGGTGGTAAGTTGGAGATTGGGGCGTGCTTCTGGCATTGGCTACAGGTTTTGGCCTGTTTGAGGGAGTCCTTTGCCATGGTAGGCCAGTAATAACCAGCCCTTCTCGCCCTGAGAACCAGGCTCCGTCCGCTGGAGTGTGAACCACAATCCCCATCGTGGAGTTCCTCTAATATTCGTGCGGCTTCTCTAGGGGATAGACATCGTAGGTAGGGTCCTGAGAAGGATCTCCTATATAGTTTTCCCTCCGAAATGCAGTATCTGGCCGCTTGTCTCTTGACCTTCCGGCTCTCCTCTCGGTTTTCAGGTAGGACGTCGTTTCTTAGATAGTCGGGATAGGGGTCATCCAGGTTTCTCCTTCGTCTACTACCGTCACTTCTTCCGGTTCAACCTTTTTCTGGGTTGCTGGCCATTGCAGGACCAACAGCGGAATGCTCATATGTTCCTTGGTTTCTAATGCGGAACCCAGGTTTGCTAGAGCATCGGCTTGGGAGTTTTGTTCCCTAGGTATTTGGGTAAGCTTATAGCTTGAGAATTGGTCTAGGAGACGTTTGGCCACAGATAGATACCTGATCATGCTAGGGTCCTTGGCTTGATATTCCCCTTGAGCTTGACTGATGATGAGCTGCGAGTCACTGAAAACCTGGATGTCTTTTACTCCCATTTCCTTGGCTAGTTCTAGGCCTGCAATTAAAGCCTCGTATTCTGCCTCGTTGTTTGTTGCTTTGAAGTTGCAACGTACAGCCCTTGAGGCCGATTCTCCCGTAGGAGAGGTCAGAACCAGTCCTACCCCTGCGCCTCTTACATTGCTGGAGCCATCCACGTGCAGGGTCCATTGGCCTTCTTCGGCTTCTTTTCCCTGGAGCGTAGTTTCTAGATCTGGGTCCGGAAGCATAGAGGGAGAGAACTCAGCCACGAAATCAGCTAGGACCTGGGACTTGATAGCGGCAGCTGCGCTGAAGATCACGTCGTACTCTCCCAATTCTACGGCCCATTTCGCCAAACGTCCTGATACCTCGGGTTTATGGAGGACTGCTTTGATGGGGAAGGAGGTGACTACCACGACTTGATGGGACTGGAAGTAGGGACATAACTTTCGGGCCGCGACCACCAGGGCGAGGGCTAGTTTCTCTAGCTGGCTGTAGCGAGTTTCTGCGTCTAGCATGGATTTGCTGACGTAGTATATGGGATGCTGCCTTCTTTCCTCCTCCCTTACGAGGACTGCGCTAACTGCGTGTTCGGACACGGTGAGGTAAAGCAGTAGGGTTTCCCCTTCTAGAGGTTTAGATAGGAGTGGTGGAGTAGTGAGATAGGACTTGAGGTCGGACAGTGCGGCTTCGCACTTCTCTGTCCACTGAAAGTCCTTAGGGTTCTTTAGTGTTTCGAAAAAGGCGTGGGACTTGTCAGAAAGCCTGGAGATGAATCTGCTGAGGGCTGCCATTCTTCCCGTGAGTTTTTGAATCTCTTTGACGTTCCGTGGGGGAGGAATCGCCTGGATGGCCCTTATTTGCTCCGGATTTGCTTCTATGCCCCTGTGAGTGACTATGTTGTTGGGGAAAAATATCCAAGGCTAGAGTTTCCTCCAGCCTCCGAAGGGGCCTCGACTTCCGGGCCCTCGTTTGGAAAGGACCCAGGGTCCCTCCTCAACTTAGAGGACCCATCTTCACCAGGTGGCACCAGGGCCCGATCTCCATTCGACGAGTACCCAGGGTCCAACCCCTGTATCGAGGAACCAAGGCCCAGCCCTTGCCGTGAGGACCAAGGAACCATTCCTCCGCATGAATATGGAAGTTTCCCAAATCAAGGGGAAACTAATATATTCCCGAATATTGGAGAAGCCGCCCAAGATTGACCGACTTACATCAACTATAAAAAGGGAACCCAAACCCTAGAACAAGGGATCGACACTTTGGGGCTTAGAAATTATAGAAACCGGATTAACTCGTACACATTTGAAATGTGTATGCTTGTATAATCCCACGTTTTTTGAAGAAACCGGATTTTCGAAACTCTTTACATACACAGAAACCGAATTTTCGAAACTGTTCGCAAACAAACTCGCCAATCGCTAAACGGCCTCAACAATGGATCAAGTATCCACCAAATAAATCGTAAACTATCGCCCGGAAACATTCCGCGATTTCTAAAAAGCCTATAGTCCTTTATGGCATAAGAAAAACAAACTTCAAAGCACTGCGAGACGTCGCTTCGTGCCTGAACATTCGTTTTTCGATTAAAACCTTCATACGCCTTCTAAACGGCATCATATTTTTGTTGCTGATCACAACAAACGAACTCTAACGTCCTAAACAGACAAGCCACCTAAGGGTAGGCTCTTTTACATCCGACAAGGATCCCATAGCGCGCTATACAAAAACTCCAAATTTGGTTCAGCACTTCGTAAAGGAAGTAGCTTGATTCGTGCCCAGACAAATCATATAAGCCGATACCACTTCGCGGATTTTAAAACGGTACGAATCAGGTTAAAATCACAAACAGGCAAAACGAAAGCCGATTTGTCATCGCACAGCCTTAGTCTGAGAGTAAACCTAGGTCTTGCCCTAAACCCAGCCTTGCTGGTATCTTAACATCTCATAGGCAAAGCGTCAACGAGTGAGATCCCAAAACTTGTCTCTTCACTCAAGTCTGTACGTTTCCACGAATTTTCGCGTAAATCGTAAACCGCAGGAAAATCTCGCTTTGTACAAACGACGGATACGGTGATCATCAGGGAGGCAGGAATGAGACGACAACTCACACCCTGTCCCTCTAACTTCGATAGACAGAAGTTCTGAAAACGCAACATTAATATTTTGTAAAGATTGAGCCGCAGAGTTCAACAGATGCCCTGAAAAAGGCCGGGATTCGAAGCCGCCAACGGCCAGTCCCACAAATGTACATCATGGCTTCTTAACGGCCGAAACACAATCAAAATAAAAATCTCCGAAAGGATTGATAAACCTAGACGCTCCCCGGAGCATCACCTTCATCCTCAAAACTCACCCAAAGTAGGAACGGTCTCACCGTCGCCTCCATTGGTCGCACCACCGCTGCATGTTTCATATGCGCCGGCTTCACGATCCTTGACTGCGTAGTCCTGGTCCTCCGAACCCTCCGAATCCGGGACAAGGGTGCACACGGGTTTCAGACCAGCGAGAATCGAGTCGAAGTCCTCTCCGTCAAACTTGCGAGTCCCCGTCTCCTCAAGACTCTGAATCTTCTCTTGAAGACGACAGACTTTCGAGGACATATGTTCTTCTCTTTCTTCACATTGAGCAACGAACTCACGGTCTTTCTGACGTCACGTTCAAGATCGCCAATCAAAGGTGATGAGGATGTCCGCAATGAAATATTCTTAGCCACAAATTTCGACTTTCAACTCATAATCTTTCGCCCGCAAGATCGTCTCCGCGTCTTACAGGCTGGGGGGCTAACTGTTGGGGTCAAAAATGGTTCTCTCGAAATCAACGGCTAAAACTATTTATCATGCGCGGACTTTCCATAAAACAAGCGTCGAGAGCAAGACAAGTCGTATAGCTTAAAGAACCTATGTTAAAGTCGATCGTTCTTGATTTACACGATAAACTTTACGAGAAAACCAAATAAGATTTAGTCGTAAAACTTCGATGATACAATCAAGAAGAACCGAGAGACATTAGGTCCGTAGCTAAGATGACACGACCATACAAAATTATACGGAAGAAACGGGAAGTAATCTAAGTTTGGACAGGCCGAACGACAAAGAATCCGCCTTGAAACTTCAAAGAGCCCGTTCTCTCAAACCGTGAGGACCCAGAAAACGAGTAAGATATCAAATCGAAGCCCTCGCCGAGACGCACGTGATGCCTCTAGGCGCCGGGCGCCTAGCGCCCGTGCTGCCTCTAGGCGCCGGGCGCCTAGCGCCCGTGCTGGCTCGGGTCTTCGAGCGACAATCTTCCGTGCACAAGTCCCAGGCCCCGGCCGTCAGAAGTCTGTACTTTGAATCTTTCTCGAGTTCTCGCAGAATGAATCATTGAGATTCCGCGTACAAAACTCTCGTCCTTACTCCAAACTAAGGTCGTCGGAAACACTTCGGAAACTCGTAAGGTATCAACGGAAAGGAAGATCTTAAATTCTTCGTACGAAACAGTGATGGTTATCCTAAGACACCACTCATCTCAACTCTACGAAGGAATGAAGATCTTCCGAAGAAATCGTAAAAAACAGCGGAAGGCCTAGAGGCGGCCCGAAAGGGACCAAACGCCATCGGACAGTCCTTTTACGATTATCTAAGATAGATACGACGATTTACGTTTATCTTTACATAACAAGATAAATGCTAAATTTCCAAAAGGATAAATGTCAAGTTTCCCGAAGATAAATGTCAAGTTTCCCGATAAACATGAAGGCCGACGAAAATGGAAAAAGCCCGCTTCGCGGCCAAAAAGGAGAATAGACCGTCATAAGAAGGAGTATATAAAGGAGCTTTGGGAGAGAAGGAAAGGCAGAGAAAAAATCCAAGAGAGAGCGAAAATCATTGAGACACTTAGAGAGCAGACCCGAGATTTTAGAGAACTTAGAACTTAGGTGGTTAGACTAGCAAGGCATGGCTTAAGACGTCTGGCCGCCTCTCGTTCTACTTTCATCTTGTCCGCAGACTTCTGTTCCTTCGGAAGAAACTAACAATCCTTTTACTCAGAGTTCCGCACATAGAAACCCTAAGCGTTATTCTCGACACGCCCGTTTCTATGACAAACGCTCGTACTAGACGAACTCCGCCAGGCAGTTCGATCTCTTGTTCAAATCTTTCTAACTGAACTACGTCCGACTTGATCCTCGAAAGGGGTACGTAGGCAGCCTTCCTTAAGGTCCAGTCCCAACTCTCTACAAAATCCTTTTTGTACGATTTTTGTCTTTTGTTATCTTTACATATCTTCCGCACTTGTTCGGTCACTTGTCGTTGGCTGTCGCAGAGAATCCGGGCCTTCAGGGAAAGTCGGGTTAACTTGGCTTTCCTCCGTTTTTACTTATCAAAATCGACAGTGCGAATTTCGGTTCCCACAGTTTGGCGCTAGAAGGAGGGGAGGACGGATTACTCTTACTCTTACGGCCGCAAAACGCTTGATCAAAGCAATGTCTGGAAATATGAAAGACAAACTCGCAGCTCACATCGACGCTGGTAAAACAACTTCAGCAGTGACTGCCCCTACGACCAACGCTTTTGCAAACGGTTATCTAAGATTATCATCTTACGGACAAACGTCCCGAGAACGGACCATCTCGATCAATTTCGGGTCCTATCAACCATGTACCCCCAACCAAGTTCCTGCAACACGGTCCTCGGGTCCATGGACACAACCGCCCTCGCTCGGAAAAATTCAAAAAATGACTTGGTAATCGAGACGGATTCCTGCCTGCCGTATACAACGGCTATGGTTAGCTTGAACACCAGTTGCCTTAACTATACGGGGAATCGAAATCCTTTCGGAAAAACCAGCGTCACATCAATGGCTTTTTCTAAAGAAAAATCGTAAAAACGTCTAAGTCCCTAGACGGCCCAAAAGGGGCCTGAATCACGGCTAAACGACCCACATACGATTTTAGAGTAGGATCGAGCCCAAGGCTGATATGACGGTCTGATTACCGAGCAGAGTTTTGACTGGAAATGTCTTTTAGAATTTCCCGGAAAAAATAAAGACTTGTTCTCCTGGAAATCGCGGAGAAACCCCAGATTACTCATGAAACTGAAAGCACGACTGATCGGGTTACCAATCAGCGTTTCTAATGCTAAAATTCGATAACATTTTACGAAACACCTTTCGTAAAATAAATTCTCGAAAATATTTCACGAGACGGTTTTGGCATGATTAAACTCGACAACATTTTACAAAACAGTTTCCGTAAAATTAACTCGACAACATTTTGTGAAATAACTCTCGTAAAATAAAAGGTCAACAACGTTCTAAGAAACAATTCCTTGCTGGGATCATGATGGAATCGATGTCCAAAAGTCTCGGAAAAACAATTAGAGAAACCTCGAGAGACTAAGTGTCGATCGAGAAACCTTAAAAAAAAACCGGAAAAAACAGGCAGTTCCCGCAAGGAAGCACAGTCCCGGGCGGCTAGCACGTCCGTGCTGCCCCTAGGCGCCGGGCGCCTAGCGCCCGTGCTGCCTCTAGGCGCCGGGCGCCTAGCGCCCGTGCTGCCTCTAGGCGCCAGGCGGCTAGGACGCCCGTGCTGTCCCTTGGCGCCGGGCGGCTAACGCGCCCGCGCTGCGCTGGTCACCGGACAACAAAACATTCGGCGAACGCGGCAAATCCTCGCGAAACCATCCCCGACGATAGTCCAACCAAATACTTTGCACCTTTCGTAAAATAATCCTAGACAATACTTCACGAGACAGCTTCTGCACGATTAAACTCGACAACATTTTACGAAACAATTTCCGTAAAATTAACTCGACAACATTTTGTTGAATAACTTTCGTTAAATAAAAGCTCGGCAATATTTTACGAAACATCATTCGTGAAGTATAACAAGATCGCAAGCTTCTTGACCTGACCAGTTCGCTCATAGCTTGACGAAACAAGAAGCCCCACTCAAGTGACATCTTGCCGTTCGTTTTCACTTGTCTACCCACCTTAGCCTTCTTTGAGTTTTGCCTACATCTCCTCCCTTTGCTTCAACGATTCTGCAACGATTCTGCACTGTTCCTTCGGGTTTCATCAAAAATTGATTCTCGATTCAGTGTCAGACTTTTCGAAGACCTTTGACTATGAAACGTTAGAAGACAAAGAGGAACGGACATGAGGCAATCTCGAGTAATCAACGAGACTAAGGTACGTCCGACTTAGAAAATTTTATCAAGGTTTTAATTTTTTCGTAGGCAAGGAATGAGAACGTCTTGTAAACTGCCGTAAAATTTAGGGATCTTAGAACCTAGGTGGATAGTCTAGCAAGCTAAGTCTTAGGCATTTTCTTCCAGTTTCGTTCTATTGTTCCTTGACTGTCTAGGCAGAACGCGCAAACCGATCTAATCTCTCGGAAAACCGAGAAACGATCGCCACGCATCCTTGGCATACTCATTCTACTTCATAAAGAAAAAATTCCTTTCAAAAGGCAAACGGCACTCTAAGATTCGTCCGAAACGCTAGCGGCATAACGGCATGGTCAAACCGCTACAAACATAGTCTTGAAAACTCTACACCGTCTCTTGTTGCAATCTCGCGACAAGAAACTCGTACAACGTCAGACTAATAGCACGACGGTGAGCTACAAAATTAACGGAATAACCTTCGGTAAAACTCCACGAGTAATTCGAAGCAACTTTCGCCAAAAGACAAAATCAAAGCGGAAACATTTTCCATGTAACCCATAACTCGGAAACTCCGCTAAGATTTGCATGTCTATCTCAACGAACGCTATTCGGCCATCGGCCGACTACGCCCTTCCATAAAGCCCGAACCTGAATTTGGCATCACCATTAAGGACAATCGTGAACCAATACGACCTTAATGCGAAAGGATCGCAGTCTGATCGTTTACCAACTCCTTGGTTAAACGGCTGAACATAGCCTTCACGCCAAGACAAAACAGCTGAACAATCGCCGCTCCAATCGCCTAAGGGCCAAACGATAATCCACGATTTGTCATAAAACTCCAAGTGACCATTTACGTGAGCAACTCTGTCGCATAGCCCAAAAGCGGAAATCATGCGATGAATTTCTCGTAATAAAATCAGTCCTAACAGCCATACGGTTAACGGAAAAATTTGAACTTAACATCGACTGATTAAGCTCTGTACGCCCCGTAAACAAAGCATGAAAATAAACACTCGTGACAAAGCTCCAAGAGTTATACGAGTCGTCCTTAAAATCCCGGAAGGCCAACACTTCGCAAAACAAAGCGAAGGTAGACGCTTCTCCCTGGGTCAAATATACGCGACCCCTGGTCCTAATTCCTCGATCAAAATTTTATAACTTGCACGTTCAAACTGAAACAACAGTTTCTGACTACGGACATTCACAAAAAATCTCCAAGCCCGCGAACATTTGAAGTGCGGCACAAGGGAAAATTAACTCGTACACATTTGAAATGTGTATGCTTGTATAATCTCACGTTTTTTGAAGAAACCGGATTTTCGAAACTCTTTACAAACACAGAAACCGAATTTTCGAAACTCTTCGTAAACAAACTCGCCAATCGCTAAACGGCCTCAACAATGGATCAAGTATCCACCAAATAAATCGTAAACTATCGCCCGGAAACATTCCGCGATTTCTAAAAAGCCCATAGTCCTTTATGGCATAAGAAAAACAAACTTCAAAGCACTGCGAGACGTCGCTTCGTGCCTGAACATTCGTTTTTTGATTAAAACCTTCATACACCTTCTAAACGGCATCATATCTTTGTTGCTGATCACAACAAACGAACTCTAACGTCCTAAACAGACAAGCCACCTAAGGGTAGGCTCTTTTACATCCGACAAGGATCCCATAGCGCGCTATACAAAAACTCCAAATTTGGTTCAGCACTTCGTAAAGGAAGTAGCTTGATTCGTGCCCAGACAAATCATATAAGCCAATACCACTTCGCGGATTTTAAAACGGTACGAATCAGGTTAAAATCACAAACAGGCAAAACGAAAGCCGATTTGTCATCGCACAGCCTTAGTCTGAGAGTAAACCTAGGTCTTGCCCTAAACCCAGCCTTGCTGGTATCTTAACATCTCATAGGCAAAGCGTCAACGACGCGAGATCCCAAAACTTGTCTCTTCACTCAAGTCTGTACGTTTCCACGAATTTTCGCGTAAATCGTAAACCGCACGAAAATCTCTCTTTGTACAAACGACGGATACGGTGATCATCAGGGAGGCAGGAATGAGACGACAACTCACACCCTGTCCCTCTAACTTCGATAGACAAAATTTCTGAAAACGCAACATTAATATTTTGTAAAGATTGAGCCGCAGAGTTCAACAGATGCCCTGAAAAAGGCCGGGATTCGAAGCCGCCAACGGCCAGTCCCACAAATGTACATCATGGCCTCTTAACGGCCGAAACACAATCAAAATAAAAATCTCCGAAAGGATTGATAAACCTAGACGCTCCCCGGAGCATCACCTTCATCCTCAAAACTCACCCAAAGTAGGAACGGTCTCACCGTCGCCTCCATTGGTCGCACCACCGCTGCATGTTTCATATGCGCCGGCTTCACGATCCTTGACTGCGTAGTCCTGGTCCTCCGAACCCTCCGAATCCGGGACAAGGGTGCACACGGGTTTCAGACCAGCGAGAATCGAGTCGAAGTCCTCTCCGTCAAACTTGCGAGTCCCCGTCTCCTCAAGACTCTGAATCTTCTCTTGAAGACGACGGACTTTCGAGGACATATGTTCTTCTCTTTCTTCACATTGAGCAACAAACTCACGGTCTTTCCGACGTCACGTTCAAGATCGCCAATCAAAGGTGATGAGGATGTCCGCAATGAAATATTCTTAGCCACAAATTTCGACTTTCAACTCATAATCTTCCGCCCGCAAGATCGTCTCCGCGTCTTACAGGCTGGGGGGCTAACTGTTGGGGTCAAAAATGGTTCTCTCGAAATCAACGGCTAAAACTATTTATCATGCGCGGACTTTCCATAAAACAAGCGTCGAGAGCAAGACAAGTCGTATAGCTTAAAGAACCTATGTTAAAGTCGATCGTTCTTTATTTACACGATAAACTTTACGAGAAAACCAAATAAGATTTAGTCGTAAAACTTCGATGATACAATCAAGAAGAACCGAGAGACATTAGGTCCGTAGCTAAGATGACACGACCATACGAAATTATACGGAAGAAACGGGAAGTAATCTAAGTTTGGACAGGCCGAACGACAAAGAATCCGCCTTGAAACTTCAAAGAGCCCGTTCTCTCAAACCGTGAGGACCCAGAAAACGAGTAAGATATCAAATCGAAGCCCTCGCCGAGACGCACGTGATGCCTCTAGGCGCCGGCCGCCTAGCGCCCGTGCTGCCTTTAGGCGCCGGGCGCCTAGCGCCCGTGCTGCCTCTAGGCGCCGGGCGCCTAGCGCCCGTGCTGCCTCTAGGCGCCGGGCGCCTAGCGCCCGTGCTGCCTCTAGGCGCCGGGCGCCTAGCGCCCGTGCTGGCTCGGGTCTTCGAGCGACAATCTTCCGTGCACAAGTCCCAGGCCCCGGCCGTCAGAAGTCTGTACTTTGAATCTTTCCCGAGTTCTCGCAGAATGAATCATTGAGATTCCGCGTACAAAACTCTCGTCCTTACTCCAAACTAAGGTCGTCGGAAACACTTCGGAAACTCGTAAGGTATCAACGGAAAGGAAGATCTTAAATTCTTCGTACGAAACAGTGATGGTTATCCTAAGACACCACTCATCTCAACTCTACGAAGGAATGAAGATCTTCCGAAGAAATCGTAAAAAACAGCGGAAGTCCTAGAGACGGCCCGAAAGGGACCAAACGCCATCGGACAGTCCTTTTACGATTATCTAAGATAGATACGACGATTTACGTTTATCTTTACATAACAAGACAAATGCTAAATTTCCAAAAGGATAAATGTCAAGTTTCCCGAAGATAAATGTCAAGTTTCCCGATAAACATGAAGGCCGACGAAAATGGAAAAAGCCCACTTCGCGGCCCAAAAGGAGAATAGACCGTCATAAGAAGGAGTATATAAAGGAGCTTTGGGAGAGAAGGAAAGGCAGAGAAAAAATCCAAGAGAGAGCGAGAATCATTGAGACACTTAGAGAGCAGACCCGAGATTTTAGAGAACTTAGAACTTAGGTGGTTAGACTAGCAAGGCATGGCCTAAGACGTCTGGCCGCCTCTCGTTCTACTTTCATCTTGTCCGCAGACTTCTGTTCCTTCGGAAGAAACTAACAATCCTTTTACTCAGAGTTCCGCACATAGAAACCCTAGGCGTTATTCTCGACACGCCCGTTTCTATGACAAACGCTCGTACTAGACGAACTCCGCCAGGCAGTTCGATCTCTTGTTCAAATCTTTCTAACTGAACTACGTCCGACTTGATCCTCGAAAGGGGTACGTAGGCAGCCTTCCTTAAGGTCCTGTCCCAACTCTCTACAAAATCCTTTTTGTACGATTTTCGTCTTTTGTTATCTTTACATATCTTCCGCACTTGTTCGGTCACTTGTCGTTGGCTGTCGCAGAGAATCCAGGCCTTCAGGGAAAGTCGGGTTAACTTGGCTTTCCTCCGTTTTTACTTATCAAAATCGACAGTGCGAATTTCGGTTCCCACAGTCTGCATCGATTTCACGGACCTCAACAAGTCCTGCCCGAAGGATCCATTCCCCTTGCCTCATATAGACAAGCTAGTGGATGCCACCGCTGGGCACCAACTAATGAGCTTCATGGACGCCTTCTCGGGATACAACCAAATCCTGATGCATCCCGACGACCAAGAAAAGACGTCCTTTATGACTTCTAGGGGCATCTACTGCTATAAGGTCATGCCATTTGGTCTGAAAAATGCTGGATCCACCTATCAAAGGCTGGTCAACACGATGTTTGCCGATCAGATAGGCCAAACCATGGAAGTCTACATCGACGACATGCTGGTGAAATCTCTGGACTCGGAGGACCATATCTCACATCTCCAGCAAGCGTTCACCACCCTGAGGAAATACAACATGAAACTTAACCCCTCTAAATGTTCCTTTGGAGTAAGCTCCGGGAAATTCCTGGGATACATAGTCACTCACAGGGGCATAGAAGCAAATCCGGAGCAGATAAGGGCCATCCAGGCGATTCCTCCCCCACGGAACGTCAAAGAGGTTCAAAAACTCACGGGAAGAATGGCAGCCCTCAGCAGATTCATCTCCAGGCTTTCTGACAAGTCCCATGCCTTTTTCGAAACACTAAAGAACCCTAAGGACTTTCAATGGACAGAGAAGTGCGAAACCGCATTATCCGACCTCAAGGCCTATCTCACTACTCCACCACTCCTGTCTAAACCTCTAGAAGGGGAAACCCTACTGCTTTACCTCGCCGTGTCCAAACATGCAGTTAGCGCAGTCCTCGTAAGGGAGGAGGAAAGAAGGCAGCATCCCATATACTACGTCAGTAAATCCATGCTAGACGCAGAAACTCGCTACAGCCAGCTAGAGAAACTAGCCCTCGCCCTAGTGGTCGCGGCCCGGAAGTTACGTCCCTACTTCCAGTCCCACCAAGTCGTGGTAGTCACCTCCTTCCCTATCAAAGCAGTCCTCCATAAACCCGAGGTATCAGGACGATTGGCGAAATGGGCCGTGGAATTAGGAGAATACGACGTGATCTTCAGCCCAGCCGCCGCTATCAAGTCCCAAGTCCTAGCTGATTTCGTGGCTGAGTTCTCTCCCTCTATGCTTCCAGACCCAGGCCTAGAAACCACTCTCCAGGGAAAAGAAGCGGAAGAAGGTCAATGGACCCTGCACGTGGATGGCTCAAGCAATATAAGAGGCGTAGGGGTAGGACTGGTCCTGACCTCCCCTACGGGAGAATCGGCCTCAAGGGCTGTACGCTGCAACTTCAAAGCAACGAACAACGAGGCAGAATACGAAGCTTTAATAGCAGGCCTAGAACTAGCCAAGGAAATGGGAGTAAAAGACATCCAGGTCTTCAGTGGTTCGCAGCTCATCATCAGTCAAGCTCAAGGGGATTATCAAGCCAAGGACCCTAGCATGATCAGGTATCTATCTGTGGCCAAACGTCTCCTAGACCAATTCGCAAGCTATAAGCTTACCCAAATACCTAGGGAACAGAACTCCCAAGCAGATGCTCTAGCAAACCTTGGTTCCGCATTAGAAACCAAGGAACATATGAGTATTCCGTTGTTGGTCCTGCAATGGCCAGCAACCCAGAAAGAGGTTGAACCGGAAGAAGTGACGGTAGTAGACGAAGGAGAAACCTGGATGACCCCTATCACCGACTACCTAAGAAACGACGTCTTACCCAAAAACCGAGAGGAGAGACGGAAGATCAAGAGACAAGCGGCCAGATACTGCATTTCGGAGGGAAAACTATATAGAAGGTCCTTCTCAGGACCCTACCTGCGATGTCTATTCCCTAGAGAAGCCACACGAATATTGGAGGAACTCCACGATGGGAAATGCGGTTCACACTCCAGCGGACGGAGCCTGGTTCTCAGGGCGAGAAGGGCTGGTTATTACTGGCCTACCATGGCGAAGGACTCCCTCAAACAGGCCAAAACCTGTAGCCAATGCCAGAAGCACCCCCCAATCTCTAACTTACCACCAGAGAACCTGAAGTCCTTAAGTTCCCCATGGCCCTTTCGTAAATGGGGCATGGACATCGTGGGGAAAATTCCAATGGCGTCGGGGCAGAAGGTCTTCCTCCTAGTAACGACCGATTACTTCACGAAGTGGGTAGAAGCCAAAGCCTTGGCAAAATTCACAGACCTCCAGATCAGGAAATTCATCTGGACAAACATAATAACCCGCTTCAGAGCACCCCAGGAAATTGTCACAGACAACGGACCCCAATTCACCAGCAGCGACTTCAAGGACTTTTGTAAAGATTGGGATATCAAACTCTCATATTCAGAACCAAGGCACCCGCAATCAAACGGAAAAGCAGAGTCAACCAACAAAACGGTGGTGAACATGCTCAAAAAGCGCTTGGAAAAGGCTCACGGGCGATGGGCAGAAGAGTTACACGGAGTCCTCTGGGCCTACCGAACAACTCCAAAGACAACTACCCAAGAAACCCCTTTCTCACTCGTCTACGGCACCGAATCAGCAATACCAACCGAGGTAGATGTCAAGACCACAATCTCCAAAATCCTAACCCCCAGGGAAAACGACGAGCTGATGTACCTGAGCCTAGACCTCCTAGACGAAAAAACGGAAGCAGCCCGCCTAAGGAATGCGTCGTACCAAATAAAGGTAGCTAAGAGTTACAACAAAAAGGTGAGATCCAGAACCTTCCAAGAAGGGGACTGGGTCCTAAGGCGAGTCTGTAACCATACAAAAGATAAATCAGCCGGAAAACTCGCCCCCGGATGGGAAGGGCCCTATCAGGTAATAGGGGTGCAAGGGGTAGGAGCCTACAAGCTGCAAGACAGCACAGGCAAGGTACAACCCAACTGCTGGAACGCCTTGCACCTCAAATTCTATCATTTCTAAAGGCAAGATCTTCGGGTCGAGCTCTATATATACTATTATATATTTAAGTATTTTGGTTTTCCTACTCCTATGTATAACGAGAACGTCCTCGAACTAGGCTTATAAAATACATTTGGTTTCGACTAAAGGGAGTTAAGGAAACACCAATATACTTAAAGGGGCATATTAGCTGGATCAAGGACCTTCGGGACCTCAGATCTTAGCTAGCCCCCTAGCTGGTGAGGCTACTCACCATAGGTACAGACAGATATGGAAGGGGTCTGATCAGCCCTGAGCCGATGTCTGTGCGATAGGGCCCCGCGTAAAGGCCTATAGCCAAGAGTTATGCGGGGACCACGTACTAGTGCCACTCAAACCCTCGTGAAATACGCTGTAAGCTAAACGCACGCTGGGCGCATGACGTACACAGCCAAGTACTGTAATCAGATTCTGGCGGCTGATATGCAGGGAGCAAAGTGCAAATAACCGGTTAAGCACAAACAATTTAATACCTATCCAGACGTGGAAGGTAGTGTGACTGGGTTGACAGAACCTTGCGGGGGGACCCACCCCAGACCACAATAAGTCTGAGAGTGACCTTTCTGCAGAAAGGTAGAGTGCAACATTGAGAATTTCGAGAATGGCCTATGCCCACGGGTAGCACAGTGCGAATTCTCAATTTAGATCGAGAGTGGCTCGCCTCCGGGCAGCAGAGAGCGATCAAAAAGACTCCCCAAAAGCATAAAATTCCAGAGACCTTCGGGTCCAAAGACCTTCGGGTCCAAAGACCTTCGGGTCCAAAGACCTTCGGGTCCAAAGACCTTCGGGTCCAAAGACCTTCGGGTCCAAAGACCTTCGGGTCCAAAGACCTTCGGGTCCAAAGACCTTCGGGTCCAAAGACCTTCGGGTCCAAAGACCTTCGGGTCCAAAGACCTTCGGGTCCAAAGACCTTCGGGTCCAAAGACCTTCGGGTCCAAAGACCTTCGGGTCCAAAGACCTTCGGGTCCAAAGACCTTCGGGTCCAAAGACCTTCGGGTCCAAAGACCTTCGGGTCCAAAGACCTTCGGGTCCAAAGACCTTCGGGTCCAAAGACCTTCGGGTCCAAAGACCTTCGGGTCCAAAGACCTTCGGGTCCAAAGACCTTCGGGTCCAAAGACCTTCGGGTCCAAAGACCTTCGGGTCCAAAGACCTTCGGGTCCAAAGACCTTCGGGTCCAAAGACCTTCGGGTCCAAAGACCTTCGGGTCCAAAGACCTTCGGGTCCAAAGACCTTCGGGTCCAAAGACCTTCGGGTCCAAAGACCTTCGGGTCCAAAGACCTTCGGGTCCAAAGACCTTCGGGTCCAAAGACCTTCGGGTCCAAAGACCTTCGGGTCCAAAGACCTTCGGGTCCAAAGACCTTCGGGTCCAAAGACCTTCGGGTCCAAAGACCTTCGGGTCCAAAGACCTTCGGGTCCAAAGACCTTCGGGTCCAAAGACCTTCGGGTCCAAAGACCTTCGGGTCCAAAGACCTTCGGGTCCAAAGACCTTCGGGTCCAAAGACCTTCGGGTCCAAAGACCTTCGGGTCCAAAGACCTTCGGGTCCAAAGACCTTCGGGTCCAAAGACCTTCGGGTCCAAAGACCTTCGGGTCCAAAGACCTTCGGGTCCAAAGACCTTCGGGTCCAAAGACCTTCGACCTTCGGGTCCAAAGACCTTCGGGTCCAAAGACCTTCGGGTCCAAAGACCTTCGGGTCCAAAGACCTTCGGGTCCAAAGACCTTCGGGTCCAAAGACCTTCGGGTCCAAAGACCTTCGGGTCCAAAGACCTTCGGGTCCAAAGACCTTCGGGTCCAAAGACCTTCGGGTCCAAAGACCTTCGGGTCCAAAGACCTTCGGGTCCAAAGACCTTCGGGTCCGAAGACCTTCGGGTCCGAAGACCTTCGGGTCCGAAGACCTTCGGGTCCGAAGACCTTCGGGTCCGAAGACCTTCGGGTCCGAAGACCTTCGGGTCCGAAGACCTTCGGGTCCGAAGACCTTCGGGTCCGAAGACCTTCGGGTCCGAAGACCTTCGGGTCCGAAGACCTTCGGGTCCGAAGACCTTCGGGTCCGAAGACCTTCGGGTCCGAAGACCTTCGGGTCCGAAGACCTTCGGGTCCGAAGACCTTCGGGTCCGAAGACCTTCGGGTCCGAAGACCTTCGGGTCCGAAGACCTTCGGGTCCGAAGACCTTCGGGTCCGAAGACCTTCGGGTCCGAAGACCTTCGGGTCCGAAGACCTTCGGGTCCGAAGACCTTCGGGTCCGAAGACCTTCGGGTCCGAAGACCTTCGGGTCCGAAGACCTTCGGGTCCGAAGACCTTCGGGTCCGAAGACCTTCGGGTCCGAAGACCTTCGGGTCCGAAGACCTTCGGGTCCGAAGACCTTCGGGTCCGAAGACCTTCGGGTCCGAAGACCTTCGGGTCCGAAGACCTTCGGGTCCGAAGACCTTCGGGTCCGAAGACCTTCGGGTCCGAAGACCTTCGGGTCCGAAGACCTTCGGGTCCGAAGACCTTCGGGTCCGAAGACCTTCGGGTCCGAAGACCTTCGGGTCCGAAGACCTTCGGGTCCGAAGACCTTCGGGTCCGAAGACCTTCGGGTCCGAAGACCTTCGGGTCCAAAGACCTTCGGGTCCAAAGACCTTCGGGTCCAAAGACCTTCGGGTCCAAAGACCTTCGGGTCCAAAGACCTTCGGGTCCAAAGACCTAAGGGTCCAAAGACCTAAGGGTCCAAAGACCTAAGGGTCCAAAGACCTAAGGGTCCAAAGACCTAAGGGTCCAAAGACCTAAGGGTCCAAAGACCTAAGGGTCCGAAGACCTAAGGGTCCAAAGACCTAAGGGTCCAAAGACCTTCGGGTCCAAAGACCTTCGGGTCCAAAGACCTTCGGGTCCAAAGACCTTCGGGTCCAAAGACATTCGGGTCCAAAGACCTTCGGGTCCAAAGACCTTCGGGTCCAAAGACCTTCGGGTCCAAAGACCTTCGGGTCCAAAGACCTTCGGGTCCAAAGACCTTCGGGTCCAAAGACCTTCGGGTCCAAAGACCTTCGGGTCCAAAGACCTTCGGGTCCAAAGACCTTCGGGTCCAAAGACCTTCGGGTCCAAAGACCTTCGGGCCCAGAGACCTTCGGGCCCAGAGACCTTCGGGTCCAAAGACCTTCGGGTCCAAAGACCTTCGGGTCCAAAGAACCTCAAGGTTCCAAAGACCTAAGGGTCTGAAGAACCTCTAGGTTCCCAAGACCTAAGGGTCCGAAGAACCTCTAGGTTCCCAAGACCTTCGGGTCCAAAGAACCTCAGGTTCCAAAGACCTAAGGGTCCGAAGAACCTCTAGGTTCCCAAGACCTTCAGGTCCAAAGAGCCTCAAGGTTCCCAAGACCTATGGGTCCGAAGAACCTCTAGGTTCCCAAGGCCTAAGGGTCCAAAGAACCTCAAGGTTCCCAAGACCTAAGGGTCCGAAGAACCTCTAGGTTCCCAAGGCCTAAGGGCCCAAAGAACCTCAAGGTTCTAAAGACCTAAGGGTCCAAAGAACCTCTAGGTTCCCAAGACCTTCGGGTCCAAAGAACCTCAAGGTTCCAAAGACCTAAGGGTCCGAAGAACCTCTAGGTTCCCAAGACCTTCGGGTCCAAAGAACCTTAAGGTTCCCAAGACCTAAGGGTCCGAAGAACCTCTAGGTTCCCAAGGCCTAAGGGTCCAAAGAACCTCAAGGTTCCCAAGACCTAAGGGTCCGAAGAACCTCTAGGTTCCCAAGGCCTAAGGGCCCAAAGAACCTCAAGGTTCTAAAGACCTAAGGGTCCAAAGAACCTCTAGGTTCTAAAGACCTAAGGGTCCAAAGAACCTCTAGGTTCCCAAGACCTACGGGTCCGAAGAACCTCTAGGTTCCCAAGGACTAAGGGTCCAAAGAACCTCAAGGTTCCCAAGACCTAAGGGTCCGAAGAACCTTTAGGTTCCTAAGGCCCCAGGGCCCAAATAAAGAAACTCAAAGGACCTAGACCTTGGAGATCTCCAAGTTCGAAGCAACAAGAACCTAAGGGTTCAAATCAGATCGGAACCCATCAGTTCCCGACAACGACTCTCCGCAAAGATTGATCTCCTCCGGAAAGCCTAAAAACTACCGAGTCTTCTGACCAAGTAACGGGAGATCAAAACCATACAGCAGTGCAAGGATCAAAGAAAGGACGAAGTAAAAGCAAAAACCGGTAGATATTATTAATCCTTATTCGGAGGGGAGAAAGCTACAAAAAATCCAAAAAAAACAAGTCGTTGAAGCGAGAAAAAGCATTGAAGAACTATTCAAAGATTCGGCTCCCGGCGAGAAAAAGGGAAAACACCATGACCACCTTCACCGCTCCCCGAATTTTGGATTGGACCTCCAACAGGTCCCCATCGGCCAGATCCCCCGAACAGCTCACGCTGACCAGCACTCCTCATCGACCACTCTCTAACAAGATCCTGACGAGCATACTCTCGAGCCCTCTGCACGATAAGAGCCTGGTTGGAAATCACTTCCCGAAGCTGCCTCCGGAGGAAAAGAATCTCTTCATGTGGAGGAACACGCCGACCTAAACTGGGGAAGCGATCCCTGTCAACATCCCTCAGAGCCAAAGAAGCCACCACCGGAGGGACGGAAGGAAACGAGTTACGAGATCTCCTCCTTTGGTGACGAGTTCTACAGTATTCCTCATACACTGACAATATCGAAGCCGTAGGGATCCCACCTGAAAAACAAAGACTCCATCAAACTACTGCTAGAACGAGAGAACCAAGTAAGAGAAATTCCATTACCCCAAATACGGCTATGACGCAGCGATATCGGATGCATCAAGAATAGAATCCAGCGAAAGCGCCTAGGAATACCTCGCGCCAACTTCACCAAAGTCTCACGAGCCTGGATAACCGGTCGGGTCACCTCTGCAAGAAGAAAAATTCAACATAATCCAGCAAACACAATACCCGTGTCCAAGGAAACAGAAGCGACTTACCCACTGAACGCCAGAAACATGGATATCCAGGAACACCTTCGACCTTCATAAACACATACCTCCTGTCCCAGTAATCGTTCAAAGGGAAGCTACCTCTGAGACCTCGAGGGGGCTCATCCACCAAAGGTTCACCATCTCGGGACCATATTTGGTAAAAACCTCCCTTACTTGGCAAGGGAACAAAGGAATAGGAATACAGGACTTCAGACAACCCGAAAGGAATACTGTGGAGCTCTCCTAACGCCTGGATAGCCATCAGAGTACGCCATGTAGCAGGCGTAAACTGCGAAGGGGAACATCCAAAGTACGATGCCACCTCCGCGATCAAAGAAGGAACCCCTCCTCTAAAGCCGGCCTCCAAATAAGCCTCAAAAATCGCTATCTCGCCCCTTCCTCCATCAGGAGCTCGCTCGAACTCTCCCGCACACCTGATCCCCATCGTATCAGGTAAGGAATATCTACGGCGGATCCCCGCCAGAGGACGAAGAATACTCGCCTGATCATCCCGAGATCTCGGATCCAGCTTTAGCCGCTTACCTAGAGAAGATGGTATCCGAAAAATTCGGCACCATCCAATCCATGGTGGAAAGGCTCCCCGGAGTAGCTCCCCCCATCCGTAGAAGTGATCCGAGGTCATACTCCAACATGCCTTTCGTGAAGGAGATTGCTTCGATCGAGATGCCTCGAAAGTTCTCGTTCCCAAGCATCAAGATGTACGAAGGAACTGGAGATCCCGACAACCACATCGCCCAGTACAAGCAACGCATGGTAGCCGTGGCTATTCTGAAAGACGCAAGGGAAGCCACCATGTGCAAGGGCTTCGGATCAACCCTAACCGGTCCTGCCCTCCAGTGGTACATCAACCTCCCCACGGGGTCCATAGCATCCTTCGCCGCCCTCAGCGATAAGTTCGTGGAACAGTTCGCTAGTAGCCGCCACCTGGAGAAGAGATCAGATGACCTCTACAAGATCCAGCAATACAGAAACGAATCCCTATGCTCCTACATAGCTCGTTTCAACCAAGAGAAGGTCTCCATACCCGAGTGTAACGCCGATACAGCAATCTCAGCCTTCAAAAAGGGCCTACTCCCAGAGGGAGAGCTCTACAAGGAGCTAACCAAGTACAGATGTGGAGACATGGCGGATGTACTATCCCGTGCCTGGGCCCAAGTAAGGTGGGAAGAAGACGTCGTAAGCAGGGCCAAGGTTTCCTCCAAGTACGATCAGAAGTCCTCCAAACCATCGAAAGACGAGCGTGAGAAGACCATCCGATCTCGATCTTCCCGAGAATCCACCAATCAGAGCAGGGGCATATACCAACATCGCCCCTTACCTCGGTCCGAAGAAATGATGGTTTCGACTTGGCCCAGCATTTCTCACCTAGCGATATCCAAACCGAAGCTCATTGGAGTCCTGAGGCAAATGGGCCCGCAAGTCAAGTGGCCACCTAAAATGAGGTCCCCTGACGCTACCCGGAACCCTAAAAGATGGTGTGGGTTCCACAACGATCACGGCCATACCACGGAGAATTGCGTAGCCTTAAGATTGGAAGTAGCCGAACTTCTCAAGAAGGGTTACCTAAGGGAATTCCTCTCGGATAAGGCCAAGGATCTCCTTAACAGAGAGGGCCTTGCTCTCCCCAATGAAGCGGTCCCTGCGCTACCTCCACCACAAGAACGAGTGATCCACGTCATCTCCGGAGGATCAGAAGTAAGCGGGATCAGCAGCGCCGCAGCCAAACAAAGTACTCGCAATGCTAGAAACGGTCAGGAGACCGAGACTCCCAAGCGCCCACTCTTGGGAACGGATGAAATCAGCTTTACTGCGAGGGAGCAGGAACAAGTCCTTGCTCCCCATCATGACGCCCTCGTTATCTCGCTCGTTATAGCCAACTGCCTAGTTAAACGAATATTGGTGGACAATGGCAGCTCCAGCAACATTATCTTCCACTCAGCCTATATGGATTTAGGGCTAGACCCTAAAACACTAACCAAAAAAGCAGTCCCGCTCGTGGGGTTTAGCGGAGAGGTGAAGCAAACTGAGGGAGAAGTCCTTCTCCCAGTCTACACCGAGGGAATAAATCAGACCACCAAGTTCTTGGTAGTCAACTGTCCATCGTCTTACAATGTAATACTAGGGAGGCCCTGGATCCACGACATGGGAGCCGTACCATCAACCCTCCACCAATTGGTAAAATTTCCTACCCCCTGGGGCGTGAAGGTCATTAGAGGGGATCAAGAGAATTCTAGATCCTGCTATCAAACCACCCTGAAGGGAAGGACCCAAGCTTTATATCAATTACAGAAGCAGCCTCTTGTTCCTCATGCCGAAGAACCCGAGGTTGAAGACATGGACGAAGTCCCCCTGATAGAAGGAAACCCGGAGCGGAACCTCAAGATAGGCTCCAAGCTGCCTAAGGATCTGAGACGGAGGCTGGTCGATTTCCTAAGATCTAACTCCGATTGCTTCGCATGGTCCCACGAAGACATGCCCGGAATCGACCCCAGCGTCATCATGCATCAGCTCCAAGTGAATCCCGAGCACCCTCCTGTTAGACAAAAGAGAAAGAAGTTCGCCCCCGAAAGGGACGAAATCATTAACGAAAAGGTCAAGAACCTGCTCGACGCAGGGTTCATAAGAGAAGTGCAATATCCCGACTGGCTCGCCAAAGTGGTGGTTGTGAAAAAGAAAAATGGAAAATGGAGGGTCTGCATCGATTTCACGGACCTCAACAAGTCCTGCCCGAAGGATCCATTCCCCTTGCCTCATATAGACAAGCTAGTGGATGCCACCGCTGGGCACCAACTAATGAGCTTCATGGACGCCTTCTCGGGATACAACCAAATCCTGATGCATCCCGACGACCAAGAAAAGACGTCCTTTATGACTTCTAGGGGCATCTACTGCTATAAGGTCATGCCATTTGGTCTGAAAAATGCTGGATCCGCCTATCAGAGGCTGGTCAACACGATGTTTGCCGATCAGATAGGCCAAACCATGGAAGTCTACATCGACGACATGCTGGTGAAATCTCTAGACTCGGAGGACCATATCTCACATCTCCAGCAAGCGTTCACCACCCTGAGGAAATACAACATGAAACTTAACCCCTCTAAATGTTCCTTTGCAGGAAGCTCCGGGAAATTCCTGGGATACATAGTCACTCACAGGGGCATAGAAGCAAATCCGGAGCAGATAAGGGCCATCCAGGCGATTCCTCCCCCACGGAACGTCAAAGAGGTTCAAAAACTCACGGGAAGAATGGCAGCCCTTAGCAGATTCATCTCCAGGCTTTCTGACAAGTCCCATGCCTTTTTCGAAACACTAAAGAACCCTAAGGACTTTCAATGGACAGAGAAGTGCGAAACCGCATTATCCGACCTCAAGGCCTATCTCACTACTCCACCACTCCTGTCTAAACCTCTAGAAGGGGAAACCCTACTGCTTTGCCTCGCCGTGTCCAAACATGCAGTTAGCGCGGTCCTCGTAAGGGAGGAGGAAAGAAGGCAGCATCCCATATACTACGTCAGTAAATCCATGCTAGACGCAGAAACTCGCTACAGCCAGCTAGAGAAACTAGCCCTCGCCCTAGTGGTCGCAGCCCGGAAGTTACGTCCCTACTTCCAGTCCCACCAAGTCGTGGTAGTGACCTCCTTCCCTATCAAAGCAGTCCTCCATAAACCCGAGGTATCAGGACGATTGGCGAAATGGGCCGTGGAATTAGGAGAATACGACGTGATCTTCAGCCCAGCCGCCGCTATCAAGTCCCAAGTCCTAGCTGATTTCGTGGCTGAGTTCTCTCCCTCTATGCTTCCAGACCCAGGCCTAGAAACCACTCTCCAGGGAAAAGAAGCGGAAGAAGGTCAATGGACCCTGCACGTGGATGGCTCCAGCAATATAAGAGGCGCAGGGGTAGGACTGGTCCTGACCTCCCCTACGGGAGAATCGGCCTCAAGGGTTGTACGCTGCAACTTCAAAGCAACGAACAACGAGGCAGAATACGAAGCTTTAATAGCAGGCCTAGAACTAGCCAAGGAAATGGGAGTAAAAGACATCCAGGTCTTCAGTGATTCGCAGCTCATCATCAGTCAAGCTCAAGGGGATTATCAAGCCAAGGACCCTAGCATTATCAGGTATCTATCTGTGGCCAAACGTCTCCTAGACCAATTCGCAAGCTATAAGCTTACCCAAATACCTAGGGATTAGAACTCCCAAGCAGATGCTCTAGCAAACCTGGGTTCCGCATTAGAAACCAAGGAACATATGAGTATTCCGTTGTTGGTCCTGCAATGGCCAGCAACCCAGAAAGAGGTTGAACTGGAAGAAGTGACGGTAGTAGACGAAGGAGAAACCTGGATGACCCCTATCACCGACTACCTAAGAAACGACGTCTTACCCGAAAACCGAGAGGAGAACCGGAAGATCAAGAGACAAGCGGCCAGATACTGCATTTCGGAGGGAAAACTATATAGAAGGTCCTTCTCAGGACCCTACCTGCGATGTCTATCCCCTAGAGAAGCCACACGAATATTGGAGGAACTCCACGATTGGGAATGCGGTTCACACTCCAGCGGACGGAGCCTGGTTCTCAGGGCGAGAAGGGCTGGTTATTACTAGCCTACCATGGCGAAGGACTCCCTCAAACAGACCAAAACCTGTAGCCAATGCCAGAAGCACGCCCCAATCTCTAACTTACCACCAGAGAACCTGAAGTCCTTAAGTTCCCCATGGCCCTTTCGTAAATGGGGCATGGACATCGTGGGGAAATTCCCAATGGCGCCGGGGCAGAAGGTCTTCCTCCTAGTAATTGTTGGACCCGAATATGACCCTCAGGTGAGGTACCGGTAAAACGTGAGCTACCAAGTGGGCCATATAAAAGCCCATCACACTAATGAGAGCTGGAAGCTGAACTAAAGGCCGAACCTGGAAGTCGTCATAATAGAGGTCACGATATAAAGGGAGCTGATACTTCGAGAAGACTCGGTCAAGAGGAACCTGGAGCAAGTACGTAACTGAAGCCGTATATCTCGGAGATCGGTTAAGGAGCTATCGACGAGACCTAGACTATATAAAGACGGAGAAGATCAAAAACAAGGGGACCTTCTCCAGAGACCAACTTTTAGACTATATAAAAAACAACTCATATTCTTTTGTAATCATCTCAAAATATATTCCTTTGTATTCATCATCTTTTCAGCTGATCAATAAAATCATATTCATTCCTCAAGCTTATTTACGGGATTCAGCCCACGATTCTCATTACATCTCTTGACCTAACCTAGAATCTAAGAAGTGAAATCTTGTCTCTCACAATTGGCGCCGTCTGTGGGGACCATTAATCGAATCCCTTTCTCCAAAGCTTAAGGATGAATCCACTCGATGGAACTAATCCATCTAACCCCCATCAATCGAACCTGAGCAATAGCTCACCAAATCGCACTGCTCCGGGGGCAAGTAACCCAAGAGCCTCCGGAGGAACCAACTCTGGGCCCTCAGCCCTCAATAACCCATCGCATCAATCCGCTCCGAACCAAACGGAAGCTCAGCTTTCTGAGATCCGGCGGATGATGCTCCAGTTAGTGGACAAAGCTCAAGAAACCGAGAGAACGGTGCAACAGCTAGCCGAACGGCAGCAACAGTTCAAAGAGATAACCAGATCTCAATCCGCAACAACCCAACCGTCCGTCCACCAGGGAAGAGGGGTCACATTCCATGAACGATTAGCTGACCCCTCCTTCCCTCGAGAGCGCCTGAACTTCTCCCCCGATAGCCCTGGAGCAGATGGTCAGGAACCTGCTTTCCAAACGCCTCGCGCTAGGACAGCTCCTACGTTTACCCCACCTATCACCAGCACCATGGGGAGCAATGTAGTTACAACTAGCTCCATACCTAATCAAAACATTTGTGGGAGCACCCGTTTGCCTCCGCCGCCACCTCCTTCCGAGTCTGGAGCAGGAACCAACATACCGTCTGGGGGCAGAACATCAGCTTCGGTGCTTCAAGCTAGGGTTTCAACCCCAAATACCGACGAATATCAAAGGACGGATGCTGATCCTGCAGTCCTCCGCACTAACCTTGCTCGGAACCTTAGAACCAGTGAGCGACCTGTTTCGCCAGCTAACTGGGAAAACGATCGAATCAGGTTCCGCCAGGAACCTGTTCCCCGAGTATCTGATAATGACCAAAATGTCCTTCCCTTCGAGGGACCTGACGCAATTCGTAGATACATGGAGAGAACCCACGCCGCTCTCCAGAAATTGGGAGCTCAGGTTCACAAAGCGACGAGCTCAGCTCCCGAAATCGAGAGCTTAATCGAGGAGACTCGTGGAACTCCGTTCACCGATAGAATTGCGAACTCTTACATAAGAGACACTCGAAAAATTAAGATTCCCGAATACGATGGGAACGCAGACACGAAAGCTTATCTAAGAGCCTTCCGATTAGCCATCGTCAAAGCTCATTTCACAAAAGAAGAATGTGATGCAGGATATTGCAGAACATTTGCTGAAAACCTGATCGGAACAGCTCTCGAATGGTTCTCCGGCCTCGAGCCGAACTCTATAGACAGCTTTGATCAGTTGGCTAACGCCTTCATGAAACAATATTCAACCCACATCCTGAAACAAGCATCTGAGGCTGATCTCTGGAAGATCAGACAAGGATTGGGAGACTCACTGCGAGTCTACATCGAGAAGTTCAGGGCAGTAAGAACCAAACTCTCGAACCCTAACGATCAAGTAGCCATCGAGGCTCTTAGGAGAGGTCTCTGGTACAAATCAGGCTTCTTCTCGGAGCTTACGCTAAATCCTCCCCAACTATCGATGACGCCCTTCATAAAGCCTCTAGATATATCACCTTGGAAGAGGAAACAGTAGCATTAGACAAGCTCCACCGAAAACCTCAGAATCATTCGAAAGGCGAAGCCTCCGACGGGAAGGGACCTCACAAAAGAGGGAGCTCCCGAAATAATCAGACTCAGGGAGAGCATTCTTATGTAATCGAGGACGACAAAGACGAAAAACTTGTTGCCCCGACAGCTAAAGCCCCCTGGTCCAAAGGCTACGATGAGAGCAAACACTGCTCTTACCACGATCGAAAGGGACACTCAACCGAAGAATGTAGGGACCTCCAACGTCAATTGGCTGCTAAATTCGCAGCCGGAGAAATAAAAGACGGGGACCTCAAAAAGCCACAGCCTTACCAGAAAAGAGGTCCCCGGGATAACTCCCCAAAACGCGAGAGGTCACCCGAAAAAGAAACAGATTCACCACCTCCAGCTCCCAAGAAAAGAGTCGATATGGTCCTTGGAAAATTCCCCCAAGGAAAAAGCCTTAAAATAGAAGCCCTCCTGAGTAAAACACCTCCCCAATCGAGCCCTGACCCAAGGGTCGATTACATCCTCGGAGGGTCCGACGTATGTCAAGACTCCGTTAACTCTATTAAAAGTCACGTACGAAAAGCTGTGTCCAATACTCAGTCCAAACCGACCAAACCCGAGTCTAACACTAAAATCTCTTTATGGGAGAGTGAGACATCAAACCTCGACAGGCCTCACGGCGATGCCCTTGTCGTAACGTTGAATATAGCAGGCTACGAGGTACCTAAGCTCATGATCGACACCGGAAGCTCCGTCGATCTCATGTTCTATAACGCATTAAAGGGAATGGAAATAGACGATTATGAAATCGTCGACCAGAAATCCAACCTCGTAGGTTTCTCAGGAGAAACAGCTACCTCCTTGGGAACCATCAAGCTCCCAGTCATAGCTGGCGGAGTCATGAAAATGACCAACTTCATAGTTGTCGACAAACCGTCTCCCTTCCATGCAATCCTCGGAAGACCTTGGATTCACAAGATGAAAGCAGTAGCTTCAACTTATCACCAATGCGTGAAGTTTCCAGCAATCGACGGGATAGTTACCGTACATGGTAGCCAAAAGATTTCAAGGATCTGTTACCTGGGAGGATTTGAGATCATAAAAGATTCCCGCCAATAGCAATTACAGGTCCAGGAGAGTCGCGAAATGCAACAAAATATCCGAGGTCCTCCTAAGAACCTCACCGAAAAAGTTAGCATCGACGACTCGAATCCTGAAAAACAGGTAAGCATCAGATCTGAGCTGCCTCTCGAAACCAAAAAGGAGCTCATCGAATTCCTAAAACAGAATGTCAAAACCTTCGCATGGACCACCAGTGACATGAAAGGCATAGACACCAACGTCACCACCCATAAGCTCAATGTAGATCCCACCTTCAAGCCGATCAAACAAAAGCGACGTAAGCTAGGTCTCGAAAAAGCCCAAGCTGTTAACGACGAGGTCGATCGACTAACGAAAGCCGGGTCAATCCGAGAAGTTCAATACCCCGATTGGTTAGCCAACCCAGTGGGAGTAAAAAAGAAGAACGGGAAATGGAGAATCTGCGTAGACTTCACCGACTTAAACAAGGCCTGTCCTAAAGACAGCTTCCCGTTACCTCACATCGATCGTTTGGTCGAAGCAACGGCTGGTCACCAGCTCCTGTCCTTTATGGACGCATTTTCAGGATATAACCAGATTATGATGGAGCCTGAAGATCAAGAAAAAACCGCGTTCATAACCGAACGAGGAACCTACTGTTACAAGGTCATGCCATTTGGTTTGAAAAACGCGGGAGCTACCTACCAAAGGTTAGTAAACAAAATGTTCGCTGGACAACTCGGAAAAACCATGGAAGTCTACATCGACGACATGTTAGTCAAATCTTCAATGGGAGAGGACCATATCTCCCACCTAAGGGAATGCTTCGACATCCTCAACAAATACGACATGAAGCTAAACCCAGCTAAATGTACCTTCGGAGTACCCTCCGGTGAATTCCTAGGTTACCTCGTAACCGAAAGAGGCATTGAAGCCAACCCGAAACAGATAGCGACATTCCTAGAAATGCCGTCACCTAAAACGACCAGAGAGGTACAAAGATTGACCGGTCGAATCGCAGCATTAAATCGATTCATATCCAGGTCCACTGACAAGTGCCTTCCATTTTATAAGCTCCTGAAAAACAATAAGAAGTTCCTGTGGGACGAAAAGTGTGAAGAAGCCTTTAAACAGCTGAAAGCCTACCTCTCGGAACCTCCGATACTATCCAAACCTGTAGTAGGAGAACCGCTGTATCTGTACCTCGCCATATCGGCAGCTGCAGTCAGTGGGGTGCTAGTACGGGAAGAACAAAACGAACAGAGACATGTCTATTATACTAGTAAAAGCCTAATAGACGCCGAGACGAGGTACCCTACCATGGAAAAACTAGCCCTAGCAGTCATGACAGCTGCTAGGAAGCTGCGACCATATTTCCAATCACACTCAATCATCGTAATGACCTCACAGCCATTGCGAACGATTCTGCATAGTCCTAGCCAATCCGGACGATTAGCCAAATGGGCTATAGAACTTAGCGAATACGATATCGAATACCGACCTCGAGCAGCAGCAAAAGCTCAGGTCCTCGCCGACTTCGTTATTGAACTAGCATCTGAACATTTAGACCAAGAAACAGAGGTTCCAAAATGGAGCCTATATGTGGACGGAGCCTCGTCAAAGCACGGCTCCGGCGTCGGTCTAAGACTAACCTCCTCAGCTGGAGAAACCATCGAACAATCCTACAGACTTGGATTTAATGCTTCCAACAACGAAGCCGAATATGAAGCACTAATCGCCGGCTTAAAACTAGCCCTAAGCCTCGGAATCCGGGAGCTTAGCGCCTACTGTGACTCACAGCTGGTAGCTAGCCAGTTTCACGGAGAATACGAAACGAGAGACGAAAGAATGGGGGCATACCTCGAAGTAGTCCTAGGCCTGACAAAACAGTTCGATAAGTTCGAGCTAACGAGAATCCCACGAGGAGAGAACTCTTCAGCAGACGCGCTCGCCGCGCTAGCTTCCACATCCGACCCTCTCGTAAAACGAATTATACCCGTGGAAGGAATCGAGAAGCCGAGTATCGACATAGCTACCAAAGCTGAGCTTGATAACAAATCAAAAGCAAAAGTTGAGGATAACAGCCCTCCCACGGAAGCTACCCAAGTCTTCACGACATTCTGGTTCCCTAGAACTAGAGCACGCAGCTTCAGAAAGTACACCCCCGACAATACAACAAAAAACTTAGAGGGCCATAACCAAAGTGAGGGTATTCACCGAAGTTCGAACTCCCCCGAGCCTAACTCAACGAATACCCCCGGGGGCACCATCCAAACCTCGGAACCACTCGTCCTAAAAGTACAAACAAGAAGCCGCGCAGCTCTTAAAAAAGCAACACAAACCACAGGGGACAACGAGGAAATTGGAGATATTCCTCAGAATCTAGAACCGGCTCCAACGAATATCCCCGGGGGCACCACGACACCAGGTCCCGAACAGGAACCTCCCTCCTCTCTTCACAACAAAGTTGTAGGAAGAGAAGACTGGAGAGTACCTATCATGGATTACATCCTCGAGGGAAAAATCCCACCCAATAAGTGGGAGGCTCGAAAACTCAAAGCCTTAGCAGCAAGATATTGCATAATCGAGTCAGCCCTCCACAAACGAAGTGTCTCCGGACCTTACCTAAAATGCGTTCATGGTTTAGTAGCTATGAAACTCATGAAGGAAATGCACGACGGTTCCTGCGGAAACCATTCCGGGGGTAGAGCTCTAGCCATCCGAATTAAAATACAAGGCTACTTCTGGCCTACTATTATCGCAGATTGTGAGGTCTACTCCTAACATATCAGCGGAAAAGCTACCTAACATATCAGCTCCCTACCCGTTCATGAGGTGGTCCATGGATATCGTAGGTCCATTAGTACCTTCAAGGAAAGGAAAGAAGCTACTAAACCTCCTGGTCCTGACCGACTACTTCACGAAATGGATCGAAGCTGAAGCTTTCCAACAAATAAACAGATTTGAGGTCGAAGGATTTGTTTGGAAGAACATTGTATGTAGGCACGGTGTCCCATACGAAATTGTAACCGACAACGGAGGACAGTTCATATCCCACGATTTCAAAAAGTTCTGCGATAAGTGGAACATCCGCCTCACATTTTCATCACCTCGGCGACCTCAAGGTAACGGCCAGGCGGGGGCTGCTAACAAGTCGATCTTAGCAAACCTCAAGAAACGCCTAGGAGCTCAGAAGGAGCTCTGGTCAGAAAAACTACCCGAAGTACTATGGGCTTGCAGAACCACCCCACGAAAAGCTACAGAAGAAACTCCTTTCTCCTTAGCTTACGGGATGGAAGCTGTCGTCCCAGCAGAAACCACCGCAGGCAGCCTCCGACGGGAGCTCTGCACCTCAAATCCCGCAGCTAACAACCAGCTCCTGATGGACAGCCTCGACTTAATCGAGGAAAGACGAGACCAAGCTTTGCTCCGCATTCAAAATTACCAGCAAGCAATGGCTCGGCACTATAATTCCAAAGTAAGGCCCCGGCACTTCACTGTAGGAGACCTGGTACATAGAAAGGTGTTCGAAGGAACTAAAGAACCGGGAGCTGGAAAGTTAGGAACCAACTGGGAAGGACCCTACCGAATTATCCACATAGTACGACCCGGAGTCTACAAACTCCAGAAGGTACGAACCGGGGTACCTGAAATCCGATCGTGGAACGCCACGAATCTCAAAAGATATTATCATTAGGTACCCAAATCCCCTGAACTACGTTTGGCTTGATCCCTTGACTGGGTACGTAGGCAACTCCGACATGAGTGCAGCCCCAACCTCTTTTCACCAACCTCCTCACCTGAGCAAGAGGGACATACATCACCAAGAACACATAGCCTAAAAACAGTTATTGTATAAATAATCCGAATCATGTATTCTCTGATATCTGACATTAATAAAACAACTAATTCAGCTTCGTAAACGTCAAGGGTCTTAAAACCCTCCAAGAAAATTCAGGTCTCCCTAAATCGGGACCTAAGCTCAACTATCTTGAACAAATTCAGGTCCCGGAAAACCTGAACCTAAGGTCTTAAAATCCTCGATAAATCCAAAGGTCTTAAAATCCTTAACATAAACTAAGGTGTTAAAATCCTTAACAACAACTAAAGGTCTTAAAATCCTTAACAATCATCTAAGGTCTTAAAATCCTTACCAATCATCTAAGGTCTTAAAATCCTTAACAATCATCTAAGGTCTTAAAATCCTTAATAAACATCTAAGGTCTTAAAACCCTTAAGCAATCAACAAGGTCTTAAAATCCTTATCAAAACCGAAAGGTCTTAAAATCCTAAAGAATCAGTTAAATCTCAAAGTTCCTCAACTTCATCCGTTAAAGTCCAAAGGTTCCAAAATCCTTCGAACTAACTCAGGTCCCTACGAGTCCAACTCAGGTTCCCACAGACCTGGATGCCAGGTCCCAGAACTTTCAAATCGGACTCAGGTAACCAGATTTTCCGAAAAAAATGTCAAGGACCCCTCTTCGAAGTCCTCATGACCGAATGCTAACTAAGCAAAAACGTTTACAACAAATCGAAACTAAAGGTCCTAATTCGATTCAACAATCGCTATGATGAAGTAAGACATGATCAAGCTCAAAAGCTTGAAACAAAAGTAAATAAGTCTTAAATACGATAAAGGGTTTAAAAGCCTCCCCAGGCTATTAAAATCTTGGACATCGACAAACGTTTAAAGGCCTCCTCAGGCACTAAAGTCGTAGAACTTAAACAAAGACAAAGCGGAAGTCTTGTAAAACATAAAACATAAGATCAACAGAGCTGATGCTCTCAACCCTCCTGATCCTCCTGGACCGGTTCACCAACAGGAACCTCTCCTTCAGCCACATCATCATTACCTCCTTGAGCTGCTTCGACCGGAGCTAAGTCAGGAGCCATCAAATCCAAGTTAGAACCATATTCCCCAGAAAAGGATAGATTAAACATGTTAATCTCGAAAGTACATGAACTATCCGAGATCTGGGGAAGAGGAAATTTACTGACTGAAAAGTCAGAGACTTGAGCCTTCTCATACGCAGTCGTCGCCTCCGGCAACAAAGCCACCAGCTGGTTGTACTCTTCTTCAACACTCTGGATCTTGTTGCTTAACATGTCCTTCAAGAGGTCAGCGTTAGCTTGGAGCTCTTGGGCGTAAACTAAGGCACTGACCTCCTCCTTCTTCCTAACAAACTTGTCCTTAACACAAGCCAGGATCTTGCCGTAAGCTTCGGCGACCTCCTTCTTCCCCTCCCTCACAGCTAGCTTGACTTCAGCCTCCTTATTTTTCTGGCTGTCTTGAGACGCAGCAATAAGGTCACGGACCTGATGTTCAGCTATCCTTCGAGCAGCATCCAGCTCACTGATCCTTCTACCTTTCACCTGGATGTCGAGCTCCTGACTCTCAATCTTCCCTTGTTGAGCATCAGCCTTGGAACCCAATCTCTTCACCTCAGACTCGAGCTCCCAAATCCGAGCACGGGCTTGATCAAGATCAGCCTTGGCAGCCCTAACCAGCTCAGTAACCTCGGCGAGCTTACCAGCATTGGGGGCATCTTGCAGAGTGTTCTCAAACTTGAGCTGGGCCCTGTTAATGGCACCAGCCAACTGGAGCAAAACCAAGCATACATACGTTATCATCTTCAGAAGAAAAATTGCTAACTAAATGAAGAAGATAAAATCATATACCTGACCCATGCAGTGAGCAATGTCGAGATACTCATCTCGGTTTGTCAGGTCCTTGAGCGCTGGAAGGGGACATCCTACCCTCTTCAGATGCCTTAGTATCGCACCCAAGCCCCAAGGGTCATCCAAGGTTGAGCCCGGCTTCGAATGGGTAAAACTCCACCCCACGGTTCCTCCTCTGGAAGACGAGGAGGATGACCGAGCGGGAACTCCAACTTGGTCGGTCCTAGGCCTTTTATGCCTTGACGGCTCAACCTCAGAAGTACCTCTCGGAGCCTGGTAATCAGCCTCCGGCACCTGGACCTCAGAAGTATTACGTTGTAAGACGACGGACAGTCGACGACCAGGAACTTGGCGGTTTGGTTTATCCCCTCGGCATAGACTGGGAGAAGGACTTCCCCCTCGGTTTGCTTCACCTCTCCGCTAAATCCCACGAGCGGGATCGCTTTCCTGGTTAATGTTTTAGGATCTAGCCCTAAATCCATATAGGCCGAGTGGAAGATAATGTTGCTGGAGCTGCCATTGTCCACCAATATTCGTTTAACTAAGCAGTTGGCTATAACAAGCAAGATAACGAGGGCGTCATGATGGGGAGCGAGGACTCGTTTCTGCTCCCTTGCAGTAAAGCTGATTTCGTCCGTTCCCAAGAGTGGGCGCTTGGGAGTTTCGGTCTCTTGACCATTCCTAGCATTGCGAGTACTTCGTTTGGCTGCGGCGCTGCTGATCCCGCTTACTTCTGATCCTCCGGAGATGACGTGGATCACTCGTTCTTGTGGTGGAGGTAGCGCAGGGACCGTTTCGTTGGGGAGAGCGGGGCCCTCTCTGTTGAGGAGATCCTTGGCCTTATCCGAGAGGAACTCCCTTAGGTAACCCTTCTTGAGAAGCTCGGCTACTTCCAACCTTAAGGCTATACAGTCCTCCGTGGTATGGCCGTGATCGTTGTGGAACCCACACCATCTTTTAAGGTTCCGGGTAGCGTCAGGGGACCTCATTTTAGGTGGCCACTTAACTTGTGGGCCCATCTGCCTCAAGACTCCAATGAGCTCCGGCTTGGATATCGCTAGGTGAGAGATGCTGGGCCAAGTTGAAACCATCATTCCTTCGGACCGAGGTAAGGGGCGATGTTGGTATCTGCCCCTGCTCTGATTGGTGGATTCCCGGGAAGGTCGGAGTCGGATGGTTTCTTCACGCTCGTCTTTCAATGGTTTGGAGGACTTCTGATCGTACTTGGAGGAAACCTTGGCCCTGCTCACGACGTCTTCTTCCCACCTTACTTGGGCCCAGGCACGGGATAGTACATCCGCCATGTCTCCGCATCTGTACTTAGTTAATTCCTTGTAGAGCTCTCCCTCCGGAAGTAGGCCCTTCTTGAAGGCTGAGATTGCTGTATCGGCGTTACACTCGGGTATGGAGACCTTCTCCTGGTTGAAACGAGCTATGTAGGAGCGTAGGGATTCGTTTCTGTATTGTTGGATCTCGTAGAGGTCATCTGATCTCTTTTCCAGGTGGCGGCTACTAGCGAACTGTTCCACGAACTTGTCGCTGAGGGCGGCGAAGGATGCTATGGACCCCGTGGGGAGGTTGATATACCATTGGAGGGCAGGACCGGTTAGAGTCGACCCGAAGCCCTTGCACATGGTGGCTTCCCTTGCGTCTTTTGGAATAGCCACGGCTACCATGCGTTGCTTATACTGGGCGATGTGGTTGTCAGGATCTCCTGTTCCCTCGTACATCTTGATGCTCGGAAAAGAGAACTTTCGAGGCATCTCGATCGAAGCAATCTCCTTCACGAAATGCGTGTTGGAGTACGACCTGGGATCACTTCTACGGATGGGGGGAGCTACTCCGGGGAGCCTTTCCACCATGGATTGGATGGTGCCGAATTTTTCGGATACCACCTTCTCTAGGTAAGCGGCTAAAGCTGGATCCGAGATCTCGGGATGATCAGGTGAGTAATCTTCGTCCTCTGTATCGGATTCGTCTTCTTCTTCTTCTCGGGTTACGTCTCGAATATTTTCTTGATCGCCGGGTTCGTCTCCGGGCTGCTGAGGCGTTTCCTCGCCGTCGTGCGGGGTGTTGAGCGAAGCCATAGGTCGAACTTTGGTTCTGAACCGTTTTCGTTTGTTCCCTACTGCCCCGAGGGATCGGTTTTCTCGTCTGAGAGCGATGTTCTCGGCTTCCATGGCGTCTACCTTCTCGGCGCTTTGCTGGAGTTGCTTGGAGTGTTCTCCAAGTTGATCTTTTAGGTATTGAACTTCCTGGACGAGTTCCAGACCTGCAGGTGCGGTTTCCTGAGCCTTGTGAAGGTCGGTAATTTGACTCTGAAGGGTTTCGAATCGGCTCAGAAGCTCTTTCTCCTTCGGGGTCAGATTAGCTTGATTGGACTCGTCTTCCGATGCCATCGTCACGTAGTTGAGTTACTCCCCTCCTTCTAGCGCCAAACTGTTATGATATTTTTGTGTAGGGTCGTTTAAGTACTACGGAACACTGGAAGACTAATAAATGGATACGAGTTTGTATGTGTTTTGAGAATAGAGATCGAGGCAAAGAGATGTATTATTGAGTGTGTTTGGCGTTACAACGTTTTAGGTGTATAAACCCTAGTTTTCTAGCCTAACTCTATAATCTCTAAGCCCCAAAGTGTCGATCCCTTGTTCTAGGGTTTGGGTTCCCCTTTTATAGTTGATGTAGGTCGGTCAATCTTGGGCGGCTTCTGTAATATTCAGGAATATATTACTTTCCCCTCGATATGGGAAACTTCCATATTCATGCGGAGGATCGGATCCTTGGTCCTTACGGCAAAGGCTAGGCCTTGGTTCCTCGATACATGGACTGGACCCTGGGTACTTGTTAAATGGAGATCGGGCCCTGGTGCCACCTGGTGGAGATGGGTTCTTTAAGTCGAGGAGAGACCCTGGGTCCTTTCCAAACGAGGGCCCGGAGGTCGAGGCCCCTTCGGAGGCTGGAGAGAACTCTAGCCTAGGATATTTTTCCCCAACAAGCGCCCGTGCTGCCTCTAGGCACCGGGCGCCTAGTGCTGCCTTTAGGCGCCGGGCACCTAGCGCTGCCTCTAGGCGCCGGGCGCCTAGCGCCCGTGCTGCCTCTAGGCGCCGGGCGCCTAGCGCCCGTGCTGCCTCTAGGCGCCGGGCGCCTAGCGCCCGTGCACAAGTCCCAGGCCCTGGCCGTCAGAAGTCTGTACTTTGAATCTTTCCCGAGTCCTCGCGGAATGAATCATTGAGATTCCGCGTACAAAACTCCCATTCTTACTCCAAACTAAGATCGTCGGTAACACTTCGGAAACTCGTAAGATATCAACGGGAAGAAAGTTTTTAAATTCTTCGTACGAAACAGTGATGGTTATCTTGAGACACCACTCATCTCAACTCTACGAAGGAATGAAGATCTTCCGAAGAAATCGTACAAAACAACGGAAGTCCTAGAGACGGCCCGAAAGGGACCAAACACGATCGGACTGTCTGTTTACGATTATGAGAGATAGATACGATGATTTACGTTTATCTTTACATAACAAGATAAATGCTAAATTTCCAGAAGGATAAATGTCAAGTTTCCCGAAGATAAATGTCAAGTTTCCCGATAAACATGAAGGCCGACGAAAATGGAAAAAGCCCGCTTCGCGGCCCAAAAGGAGAATAGACCGTCATAAAAAGGAGTATATAAAGGAGCTTTGGGAGAGAAGGAAAGGGAGAGCGAAAATCATTGAGAGACTTAGAGAGCAGACCCGAGATTTTAGACTGAGGGAACTTAGAACTTAGGTGGTTAGACTAGCAAGGCATGGCCTAGGACATCTGGCCGCCTCTCGTTCTACCTTCATCTTGTCCGCAGACTTCTGTTCCTTCGGAAGAAACTAACAATCCTTTTACTCAGAGTTCCGCACATAGAAACCCTAGGCGTTATTCTCGACACGCCCGTTTCTATTACAAACGCTCGTACTAGACGAACTCCGCCAGGCAGTTCGATCTCTTGTTCAAATCTTTCTAACTGAACTACGTCCGACTTGATCCTCGAAAGGGGTACGTAGGCAGCCTTTCTCAAGGTCCAGTCCCAACTCTTAACAAAACCCTTTTTGTACGATTTTCGTCTTTTGTTATCTTTCCATATCTTCCGCACTTGTTCGGTCACTTGTCGTTGGCTGTCGCAGAGAATCCGGGCCTTCAAGGAAAGTCGGGTTAACTTGGCTTTCCTCCGTTTTTACTTATCAAAATCGACAGTGCAAATTTCGGTTCCCACAGTTTGGTGCTAGAAGGAGGGGAGGACGGATTACTCTTACTCTTACGGCCGCAAAATGCTTGATCAAAGCAATGTCTGGAAATGTGAAAGACAAACTCGCAGCTCACATCGACGCTGGTAAAACAACTTCAGCAGTGACTGCTCCTACGACCAACGCTTATGCAAAAGGTTATCTAAGATTATCATCTTACGGACAAACGTCCCGAGAACGGACCATCCCGATCAGGTTCGGGTCCTATCAACCATGCACCCCCATCCAAGTTCCTGCAACACGGTCGTTGGGTCCATGGACACAACCCCCCTCATTTGGGATTATCGAAGAAAGACTTGGTAGTGACGGATCCCTGCCTGCCGTATAAAACAGCTATGGTTAGCTTGAACACCAGTTGCCTTAACTATACGGGGAATTGAAATCCTTTCGGAAAAACCAGCGTCACATCAACGGCTTTTTCTAAAGAAAAATCGTAAAAACGTCTAAGTCCCAAGACGGCCCAAAAGGGGCCCGAATCACGGCTAAACGACCCACATACGACTTTAGAGTAGGATCGAGCCCAAGGCTGATATGACGGTCTGATTACCGAGCAGAGTTTCGACTAGAAATGTTTTTTCAGAATTTCCCAGAAAAATAAAGACTTGTTCTCCTGAAAATCGCGGAGAAACCCCAGATTACTCATGAAACAGAAAGCACGACTGATCGGGTTACCCATCAGCGTTTCTAATGCTAAAATTCGATAACATTTTACGGAACACCTTTCGTAAAATAAACTCTCAAAATATTTCACGAGACATCTTTTGCACGATTAAACTAAACAACATTTTACAAAACAGTTTCCGTAAAATTACCTCGACAACATTTTGTGAAATAACTCTCGTAAAATAAAAGGTCAACAACGTTCTAAGAAACAATTCCTTGCTGGGATCATGATGAAATCAATGTCCGAAAGTCTCGGAAAAACAATTAAAGAAATCTCGAGAGACTACGTGTCGATCGAGAAACCTCTAAAAAAAACCGAGAAAAACAGGCGGGTCCCGCGAGGAAGCATAGTCTCGGGCGGCTAGTACGCCCGTGCTGTCCCTAGGCGCCGGGCGGCTAGCACGCCCGTGCTGTCCCTAGGCACCGGGCGGCTAGCACGCCCGTGCTGTCCCTAGGCGCCGGGCGGCTAGCACGCTCGTGCTGTCCCTAGGCGCCGGGCGGCTAGCACGCCCGTGCTGTCCCTAGGCGCCGGGCGGCTAGCACGCCCGTGCTGCCTCTAGGCACCGGGCGGCTAACGTACCCATGCTGCGCTGGTCGCCGGGCAACAAAACATTCGTCAAGCACGGCCAATCCTCGTAAAGATTGACCCAACGACTATCCAAACTAATTTTACGAAACAATTTCCGTAAAATTAACTCGACAACATTTTGTTGAATAACTCTCGTTAAATAAAAGCTCGGCAATATTTTACAAAACATCATTCGTGAAGTATAACAAGATCGTAAGCTTCTTGACCTGACCAGTTCGCTCATAGCTTGACGAAACAAGAAGCCTCACTCAAGTGACGTCTTGCCAATCGTTTTCACTTGTCTACCCACCTTAGCCTTCTTCGAGTTTCGCCTACTTCTCCTCCCTTTGCTTAACGATTCTGCAACGATTCTGCACTGTTCCTTCGGGTTTCATCAAAAATCGATTCTCGATCCAGTGTCAGACTTTTCGAAGACCTTTGACAATGAAACGTTAAAAGACAAAGAGGAACGGACATGACGCAATCTCGAGTAATCAATGAGACTAAGGTACGACCGACTTTGAAATTTATATCAAGGTTTTAATCTTTTCGTAGGATAGGAATGAGAACGTCTTGTAAACTGCCGTAAAATTTAGGGAACTTAGAACCTAGGTGGATAGTCTAGCAAGCTAAGTCTTAGGCATTTTCTTCCAGTTTCGTTCTATTGTTCCTTGACTGTCTAGGCAGAACACGCAAACCGATCTAATCTCTCGAAAAAACCGAGAAACAATCGCCACGCATCCTTGGCATACTCATTCTACTTCATAAAGAAAAAATTCCTTTCAAAAGGCAAACGATTCTCTAAGATTCGTCCGAAACGCTAGCAGCATAACGGCGTGGTCAAACCGTTACAAACATAGTCTTGAAAACTCTACACCGTCTCTTGTTGCAATCTCGCAACAAGAAACTCGTACAACGTCAGACTAATAGCACGACGGCGAGCTAAAAAGTTAACCTTCGGTAAAACTCCATGAGTAACTCGAAGATACTTTCGCCAAAAGACGAAATCAAAGCGGAAACGTTTCCCGTGTAAACCACGGAAACAAGGCTACTTTGACTATCTGTGATTTTCTATCTTCATGAAACCGGTCATCCATTACTTTCGTATAACAAGAACATGTTACACAAAAACAGCATAAGGAAAACCAAGATCGGTCTCATGCAAAACGACATCGCAATACGAAAGATTACGTCCAAGCGGGAAATAACCCAAAACTGAATCCGAACGTGTTCTTCGTCGATTCCTTAAACTTTATTTCCTCGGATAAAATGAAACAATTTTCATGCGACCAAAGGAAACTTTATACGAAGCATCTATCGTATAACTGAAACCTAAAGTGGAAAATCGTTTCAAAAAGCCATCACCCATAACTTGGAAAACTCCGCTATGATTGGCATGTCTATCTCGACGAACTCTATTCGGCCCTCGGCCAACTACGCCTTTCCATAAAGCCCGAACCTGAATTCGGCATCACCATTAAGGACAATCGTGAACCAATATGACCTTAATGCGAAAGGATCGCAGTCTGATCGTTTACCAACTCCTTGGTTAAACGGCTGAACATAGCCTTCACGCCAAGACAAAACAGCTGAACGATCGCCGCTCCAATCACTTAAGGGCCAAACGATAATCCACGATTTGTCATAAAAATCCAAGTGACCATTTACGTGAATAACTCTGTCGCATAGCCCAAAAGCGGAAATCATGCGATGAATTTCTCGTAATAAAATCAGTCCTAACAGCCATACGGTTAACGGAAAAATTTGAACTTAACATCGACTGATTAAGTTCTATACGCCCCGTAAACAAAGCATGAAAAGAAACACTCGTGACAAAGCTCCAAGACTTATACGAGTCGTCCTTAAAATCCCGGAAGGCCAACACTTCGCGAAACAAAGCGAAAGTAGACGCTTCTCCCTGGGTCAAATATACGCGTCCCCTGGTCCTAATTCCTCGATCAAAATTTTATAACTTGCACGTCCAAACTGAAACAACAGTTTCTGACTACGGACATTCGCAAAACATCTCCAAGCCCGCGAAGATTTGAAGTGCGGCACAAGGGAAAATTAACTCGTACACATTTGAAATGTGTATGCTTGTATAATCCCACGTTTTTTGATGAAGCCGGATTTTTGAAACTCTTTACAAACACAGAAACCGGATTTTCGAAACTCTTCGCAAACAAACTCGCCTATCGCTAAACGGCCTCAACAATGGATCCAGTATCCACCAAATAAATCATAAACTATCGCCCGGAAACATTCCGCGATTTCTAAAAACCCATAGTCCTTTATGGCATAAGAAAAACAAACTTCAAAGCACTGCAAGACGTCGCTTCGTGCCTGAACATTCGTTTTTTCGATTAAAACCTTCATACGCCTTCTAAACGGCATCATATCGTTGTTGCTGATCACAACAAACGAACTCTAACGTCCTAAACAGACAAGCCACCTAGGGGTAGGCTCTTTTACATCTGACAAGGATCCCATAGCGCGCTATACAAAAAATCCAAATTTGGTTCAGCACTTCGTAAAGGAAGTAGCTCGATTCGTGCCCAGACAAATCATGTAAGCCGATACCACTTCGCGGATTTTAAAATGGTACGAATCAGGTTAAAATCACAAACAGGCAAAACGAAAGCCGATTTGTCATCGCACAGCCTCAGTCTGAGAGTAAACCTAGGTCTTGCCCTAAACCCAGCCTTGCTGGTATCTTAACATCTCATAGGCAAAGCGTCAACGACGCGAGATCCCAAAACTTGTCTCTTCACTCAAGTCTGTACGTTTCCACGAATTTTTGCGTAAATCGTAAACCGCATGAAAATCTCGCTTTGTACAAACGACGGATACGGTGATCATCAGGGAGGCAAGAATGAGACGACAACTCACACCCTGTCCCTCTAACTTCGATAGACAGAAGTTCTTAAAACGCAACATTTATATTTTATAAAGATTGAGCCGCAGAGTTCAACAGATGCCCTGAAAAAGGCCAGGATTCGAAGCCACCAACGGCCAGTCCCACAGATGTACATCATGGCCTCTTAACGGCCGAAACACAATCAAAATAAAAATCTCTGAAGGGATTGATAAACCTAGACGCTCCCCGGAGCATCACCTTCATCCTCAAAACTCAACCAAAATAGGAACGGTTTCACCGTCGCCTCTATTGGTCGCACCACCGCTGCATGTCTCATATGCACCGGCTTCACGATCCTTGACTGCGTAGTCCTGGTCCTCCGAACCCTCCGAATCCGGGACAAGGGTGCACACGGGTTTCAGACCAGCGAGAATCGAGTCGAAGTCCTCTCCGTCAAACTTGCGAGTCCCCGTCTCCTCAAGACTCTGAATCTTCTCTTGAAGACGACGGACTTTCGAGGACATATCTTCTTCTCTTTCTTCACATTGAGCAACGAACTCACGGTCTTTCCGACGTCACGTTCAAGATCGCCAATCAAAGGTGATGTGGATGTCCGCAATAAAATATTCTTAGTCACAAATTTCGATTTTCAACTCATAATCTTCCGCCCGCAAGATCGTCTCCGCGTCTTACAGGCTGGGGGGGCTAACTGTTGGGGTCAAAAACGGTTCTCTCGAAATCAACGGCTAAAACTATTTATCATGCGCGGACTTTCCATAAAACAAGCGTCGAAAGCAAGACAAGTCGTATAGCTTAAAGAACCTATGTTAAAGTCGATCGTTCTCGATTTACACGATAAACTTTACGAGAAAACCAAATAAGATTTAGTCGTAAAACTTCGATGATACAATCAAGTAGAACCGAGAGACATTAGGTCCGTAGCTAAGATGACACGACCATACGAAAGTATACGGAAGAAACGGGAAGTAATCTAAGTTTGGACAGGCCGAGCGACAAAGAATCCGCCTTGAAACTTCAAAGAGCCCGTTCTCTCAAACCGTGAGGACCCAGAAAACGAGCAGAATATCAAATCGAAGCCCTTGCCGAGACGCACGTGCTGCCTCTAGGCGCCGGGCGCCTAGCGCTGCCTCTAGGCGCCGGGCGCCTAGTGCTGACTCTAGGCGCTGGGCGCCTAGCGCTGCCTATAGGCGCCGGGCGCCTAGCGTCTGTGCTGCCTCTAGGCGCCGGGCGCCTAGCGCCCGTTCTGCCTCTAGGCGCCGGACGCCTAGCGCCTGTGCTGCCTCTAGGCGCCGGGCGCCTAATGCTGCCTCTAGGCGCCGGGCGCCTAGCGCTGCCTCTAGGCGCCGGGCGCCTAGCGCCGGGCGCCTAGCGCCCGTGCTGCCTCTAAGCGCCGGGCGCCTAGTGCTGCCTCTAGGCGCCGGGCGCCTAGCGCTGCCTCTAGGCGCCGGGCGCCTAGCGCCCGTGCTGCCTCTAGGCGCCGGGCGCCTAACGCTGCCTCTAGGCGCCAGGCGCCTAGCGCCCGTGCGAAGACCTTCGGGTCCGAAGACCTTCGGGTCCGAAGACCTTCGGGTCCGAAGACCTTCGGGTCCGAAGACCTTCGGGTCCGACCTTCGGGTCCGAAGACCTTCGGGTCCGAAGACCTTCGGGTCCGAAGACCTTCGGGTCCAAAGACCTTCGGGTCCAAAGACCTTCGGGTCCAAAGACCTTCGGGTCCAAAGACCTTCGGGTCCAAAGACCTTCGGGTCCAAAGACCTTCGGGTCCAAAGACCTTCGGGTCCAAAGACCTTCGGGTCCAAAGACCTTCGGGTCCAAAGACCTTCGGGTCCAAAGACCTTCGGGTCCAAAGACCTTCGGGTCCAAAGACCTTCGGGTCCAAAGACCTTCGGGTCCAAAGACCTTCGGGTCCAAAGACCTTCGGGTCCAAAGACCTTCGGGTCCAAAGACCTAAGGGTCCAAAGACCTAAGGGTCCAAAGACCTAAGGGTCCAAAGACCTAAGGGTCCAAAGACCTAAGGGTCCAAAGACCTAAGGGTCCAAAGACCTAAGGGTCCAAAGACCTAAGGGTCCAAAGACCTAAGGGTCCAAAGACCTAAGGGTCCAAAGACCTTCGGGTCCAAAGACCTTCGGGTCCAAAGACCTTCGGGTCCAAAGACCTTCGGGTCCAAAGACCTTCGGGTCCAAAGACATTCGGGTCCAAAGACCTTCGGGTCCAAAGACCTTCGGGTCCAAAGACCTTCGGGTCCAAAGACCTTCGGGTCCAAAGACCTTCGGGTCCAAAGACCTTCGGGTCCAAAGACCTTCGGGTCCAAAGACCTTCGGGTCCAAAGACCTTCGGGTCCAAAGACCTTCGGATCCAAAGACCTTCGGGTCCAAAGACCTTCGGGTCCAAAGACCTTCGGGTCCAAAGACCTTCGGGCCCAGAGACCTTCGGGTCCAAAGACCTTCGGGTCCAAAGACCTTCGGGTCCAAAGAACCTCAAGGTTCCAAAGACCTAAGGGTCTGAAGAACCTCTAGGTTCCCAAGACCTAAGGGTCCGAAGAACCTCTAGGTTCCCAAGACCTTCGGGTCCAAAGAACCTCAGGTTCCAAAGACCTAAGGGTCCGAAGAACCTCTAGGTTCCCAAGACCTTCAGGTCCAAAGAACCTCAAGGTTCCCAAGACCTAAGGGTCCGAAGAACCTCTAGGTTCCCAAGGCCTAAGGGTCCAAAGAACCTCAAGGTTCCCAAGACCTAAGGGTCCGAAGAACCTCTAGGTTCCCAAGGCCTAAGGGCCCAAAGAACCTCAAGGTTCTAAAGACCTAAGGGTCCAAAGAACCTCTAGGTTCCCAAGACCTTCGGGTCCAAAGAACCTCAAGGTTCCAAAGACCTAAGGGTCCGAAGAACCTCTAGGTTCCCAAGACCTTCGGGTCCAAAGAACCTTAAGGTTCTCAAGACCTAAGGGTCCGAAGAACCTCTAGGTTCCCAAGGCCTAAGGGTCCAAAGAACCTCAAGGTTCCCAAGACCTAAGGGTCCGAAGAACCTCTAGGTTCCCAAGGCCTAAGGGCCCAAAGTACCTCAAGGTTCTAAAGACCTAAGGGTCCAAAGAACCTCTAGGTTCTAAAGACCTAAGGGTCCAAAGAACCTCTAGGTTCCCAAGACCTACGGGTCCGAAGAACCTCTAGGTTCCCAAGGACTAAGGGTCCAAAGAACCTCAAGGTTCCCAAGACCTAAGGGTCCGAAGAACCTTTAGGTTCCTAAGGCCCCAGGGCCCAAATAAAGAAACTCAAAGGACCTAGACCTTGGAGATCTCCAAGTTCGAAGCAACAAGAACCTAAGGGTTCAAATCAGATCGGAACCCATCAGTTCCCGACAACGACTCTCCGCAAAGATTGATCTCCTCCGGAAAGCCTAAAAACTACCGAGTCTTCTGACCAAGTAACGGGAGATCAAAACCATACAGCAGTGCAAGGATCAAAGAAAGGACGAAGTAAAAGCAAAAACCGGTAGATATTATTAATCCTTATTCGGAGGGGAGAAAGCTACAAAAAATCCAAAAAAAACAAGTCGTTGAAGCGAGAAAAAGCATTGAAGAACTATTCAAAGATTCGGCTCCCGGCGAGAAAAAGGGAAAACACCATGACCACCTTCACCGCTCCCCGAATTTTGGATTGGACCTCCAACAGGTCCCCATCGGCCAGATCCCCCGAACAGCTCACGCTGACCAGCACTCCTCATCGACCACTCTCTAACAAGATCCTGACGAGCATACTCTCGAGCCCTCTGCACGATAAGAGCCTGGTTGGAAATCACTTCCCGAAGCTGCCTCCGGAGGAAAAGAATCTCTTCATGTGGAGGAACACGCCGACCTAAACTGGGGAAGCGATCCCTGTCAACATCCCTCAGAGCCAAAGAAGCCACCACCGGAGGGACGGAAGGAAACGAGTTACGAGATCTCCTCCTTTGGTGACGAGTTCTACAGTATTCCTCATACACTGACAATATCGAAGCCGTAGGGATCCCACCTGAAAAACAAAGACTCCATCAAACTACTGCTAGAACGAGAGAACCAAGTAAGAGAAATTCCATTACCCCAAATACGGCTATGACGCAGCGATATCGGATGCATCAAGAATAGAATCCAGCGAAAGCGCCTAGGAATACCTCGCGCCAACTTCACCAAAGTCTCACGAGCCTGGATAACCGGTCGGGTCACCTCTGCAAGAAGAAAAATTCAACATAATCCAGCAAACACAATACCCGTGTCCAAGGAAACAGAAGCGACTTACCCACTGAACGCCAGAAACATGGATATCCAGGAACACCTTCGACCTTCATAAACACATACCTCCTGTCCCAGTAATCGTTCAAAGGGAAGCTACCTCTGAGACCTCGAGGGGGCTCATCCACCAAAGGTTCACCATCTCGGGACCATATTTGGTAAAAACCTCCCTTACTTGGCAAGGGAACAAAGGAATAGGAATACAGGACTTCAGACAACCCGAAAGGAATACTGTGGAGCTCTCCTAACGCCTGGATAGCCATCAGAGTACGCCATGTAGCAGGCGTAAACTGCGAAGGGGAACATCCAAAGTACGATGCCACCTCCGCGATCAAAGAAGGAACCCCTCCTCTAAAGCCGGCCTCCAAATAAGCCTCAAAAATCGCTATCTCGCCCCTTCCTCCATTAGGAGCTCGCTCGAACTCTCCCGCACACCTGATCCCCATCGTATCAGGTAAGGAATATCTACGGCGGATCCCCGCCAGAGGACGAAGAATACTCGCCTGATCATCCCGAGATCTCGGATCCAGCTTTAGCCGCTTACCTAGAGAAGATGGTATCCGAAAAATTCGGCACCATCCAATCCATGGTGGAAAGGCTCCCCGGAGTAGCTCCCCCCATCCGTAGAAGTGATCCGAGGTCATACTCCAACATGCCTTTCGTGAAGGAGATTGCTTCGATCGAGATGCCTCGAAAGTTCTCGTTCCCAAGCATCAAGATGTACGAAGGAACTGGAGATCCCGACAACCACATCGCCCAGTACAAGCAACGCATGGTAGCCGTGGCTATTCTGAAAGACGCAAGGGAAGCCACCATGTGCAAGGGCTTCGGATCAACCCTAACCGGTCCTGCCCTCCAGTGGTACATCAACCTCCCCACGGGGTCCATAGCATCCTTCGCCGCCCTCAGCGATAAGTTCGTGGAACAGTTCGCTAGTAGCCGCCACCTGGAGAAGAGATCATTAACGAAAAGGTCAAGAACCTGCTCGACGCAGGGTTCATAAGAGAAGTGCAATATCCCGACTGGCTCGCCAAGTGGTGGTTGTGAAAAAGAAAAATGGAAAATGGAGGGTCTGCATCGATTTCACGGACCTAACAAGTCCTGCCCGAAGGATCCATTCCCCTTGCCTCATATAGACAAGCTAGTGGATGCCACCGCTGGGCACCAACTAATGAGCTTCATGGACGCCTTCTCGGGATACAACCAAATCCTGATGCATCCCGACGACCAAGAAAAGACGTCCTTTATGACTTCTAGGGCATCTACTGCTATAAGGTCATGCCATTTGGTCTGAAAAATGCTGGATCCGCCTATCAGAGGCTGGTCAACACGATGTTTGCCGATCAGATAGGCCAAACCATGGAAGTCTACATCGACGACATGCTGGTGAAATCTCTAGACTCGGAGGACCATATCTCACATCTCCAGCAAGCGTTCACCACCCTGAGGAAATACAACATGAAACTTAACCCCTCTAAATGTTCCTTTGCAGGAAGCTCCGGGAAAATTCCTGGGATACATAGTCACTCACAGGGGCATAGAAGCAAATCCGGAGCAGATAAGGGCCATCCAGGCGATTCCTCCCCACGGAACGTCAAAGAGGTTCAAAAACTCACGGGAAGAATGGCAGCCCTTAGCAGATTCATCTCCAGGCTTTCTGACAAGTCCCATGCCTTTTTCGAAACACTAAAGAAACCTAAGGACTTTCAATGGACAGAGAAGTGCGAAACCGCATTATCCGACCTCAAGGCCTATCTCACTACTCCACCACTCCTGTCTAAACCTCTAGAAGGGGAAACCCTACTGCTTTGCCTCGCCGTGTCCAAACATGCAGTTAGCGCGGTCCTCGTAAGGGAGGAGGAAAGAAGGCAGCATCCCATATACTACGTCAGTAAATCCATGCTAGACGCAGAAACTCGCTACAGCCAGCTAGAGAAACTAGCCCTCGCCCTAGTGGTCGCAGCCCGGAAGTTACGTCCCTACTTCCAGTCCCACCAAGTCGTGGTAGTGACCTCCTTCCCTATCAAAGCAGTCCTCCATAAACCCGAGGTATCAGGACGATTGGCGAAATGGGCCGTGGAATTAGGAGAATACGACGTGATCTTCAGCCCAGCCGCCGCTATCAAGTCCCAAGTCCTAGCTGATTTCGTGGCTGAGTTCTCTCCCTCTATGCTTCCAGACCCAGGCCTAGAAACCACTCTCCAGGGAAAAGAAGCGGAAGAAGGTCAATGGACCCTGCACGTGGATGGCTCCAGCAATATAAGAGGCGCAGGGGTAGGACTGGTCCTGACCTCCCCTACGGGAGAATCGGCCTCAAGGGTTGTACGCTGCAACTTCAAAGCAACGAACAACGAGGCAGAATACGAAGCTTTAATAGCAGGCCTAGAACTAGCCAAGGAAATGGGAGTAAAAGACATCCAGGTCTTCAGTGATTCGCAGCTCATCATCAGTCAAGCTCAAGGGGATTATCAAGCCAAGGACCCTAGCATTATCAGGTATCTATCTGTGGCCAAACGTCTCCTAGACCAATTCGCAAGCTATAAGCTTACCCAAATACCTAGGGATTAGAACTCCCAAGCAGATGCTCTAGCAAACCTGGGTTCCGCATTAGAAACCAAGGAACATATGAGTATTCCGTTGTTGGTCCTGCAATGGCCAGCAACCCAGAAAGAGGTTGAACTGGAAGAAGTGACGGTAGTAGACGAAGGAGAAACCTGGATGACCCCTATCACCGACTACCTAAGAAACGACGTCTTACCCGAAAACCGAGAGGAGAACCGGAAGATCAAGAGACAAGCGGCCAGATACTGCATTTCGGAGGGAAAACTATATAGAAGGTCCTTCTCAGGACCCTACCTGCGATGTCTATCCCCTAGAGAAGCCACACGAATATTGGAGGAACTCCACGATTGGGAATGCGGTTCACACTCCAGCGGACGGAGCCTGGTTCTCAGGGCGAGAAGGGCTGGTTATTACTAGCCTACCATGGCGAAGGACTCCCTCAAACAGACCAAAACCTGTAGCCAATGCCAGAAGCACGCCCCAATCTCTAACTTACCACCAGAGAACCTGAAGTCCTTAAGTTCCCCATGGCCCTTTCGTAAATGGGGCATGGACATCGTGGGGAAATTCCCAATGGCGCCGGGGCAGAAGGTCTTCCTCCTAGTAATTGTTGGACCCGAATATGACCCTCAGGTGAGGTACCGGTAAAACGTGAGCTACCAAGTGGGCCATATAAAAGCCCATCACACTAATGAGAGCTGGAAGCTGAACTAAAGGCCGAACCTGGAAGTCGTCATAATAGAGGTCACGATATAAAGGGAGCTGATACTTCGAGAAGACTCGGTCAAGAGGAACCTGGAGCAAGTACGTAACTGAAGCCGTATATCTCGGAGATCGGTTAAGGAGCTATCGACGAGACCTAGACTATATAAAGACGGAGAAGATCAAAAACAAGGGGACCTTCTCCAGAGACCAACTTTTAGACTATATAAAAAAACAACTCATATTCTTTTGTAATCATCTCAAAATATATTCCTTTGTATTCATCATCTTTTCAGCTGATCAATAAAATCATATTCATTCCTCAAGCTTATTTACGGGATTCAGCCCACGATTCTCATTACATCTCTTGACCTAACCTAGAATCTAAGAAGTGAAATCTTGTCTCTCACAATTGGCGCCGTCTGTGGGGACCATTAATCGAATCCCTTTCTCCAAAGCTTAAGGATGAATCCACTCGATGGAACTAATCCATCTAACCCCCATCAATCGAACCTGAGCAATAGCTCACCAAATCGCACTGCTCCGGGGGCAAGTAACCCAAGAGCCTCCGGAGGAACCAACTCTGGGCCCTCAGCCCTCAATAACCCATCGCATCAATCCGCTCCGAACCAAACGGAAGCTCAGCTTTCTGAGATCCGGCGGATGATGCTCCAGTTAGTGGACAAAGCTCAAGAAACCGAGAGAACGGTGCAACAGCTAGCCGAACGGCAGCAACAGTTCAAAGAGATAACCAGATCTCAATCCGCAACAACCAACCGTCCGTCCACCAGGGAAGAGGGGTCACATTCCATGAACGATTAGCTGACCCCTCCTTCCCTCGAGAGCGCCTGAACTTCTCCCCGATAGCCCTGGAGCAGATGGTCAGGAACCTGCTTTCCAAACGCCTCGCGCTAGGACAGCTCCTACGTTTACCCCACCTATCACCAGCACCATGGGGAGCAATGTAGTTACAACTAGCTCCATACCTAATCAAAACATTTGTGGGAGCACCCGTTTGCCTCCGCCGCCACCTCCTTCCGAGTCTGGAGCAGGAACCAACATACCGTCTGGGGGCAGAACATCAGCTTCGGTGCTTCAAGCTAGGGTTTCAACCCCAAATACCGACGAATATCAAAGGACGGATGCTGATCCTGCAGTCCTCCGCACTAACCTTGCTCGGAACCTTAGAACCAGTGAGCGACCTGTTTCGCCAGCTAACTGGGAAAACGATCGAATCAGGTTCCGCCAGGAACCTGTTCCCCGAGTATCTGATAATGACCAAAATGTCCTTCCCTTCGAGGGACCTGACGCAATTCGTAGATACATGGAGAGAACCCACGCCGCTCTCCAGAAATTGGGAGCTCAGGTTCACAAAGCGACGAGCTCAGCTCCCGAAATCGAGAGCTTAATCGAGGAGACTCGTGGAACTCCGTTCACCGATAGAATTGCGAACTCTTACATAAGAGACACTCGAAAAATTAAGATTCCCGAATACGATGGGAACGCAGACACGAAAGCTTATCTAAGAGCCTTCCGATTAGCCATCGTCAAAGCTCATTTCACAAAAGAAGAATGTGATGCAGGATATTGCAGAACATTTGCTGAAAACCTGATCGGAACAGCTCTCGAATGGTTCTCCGGCCTCGAGCCGAACTCTATAGACAGCTTTGATCAGTTGGCTAACGCCTTCATGAAACAATATTCAACCCACATCCTGAAACAAGCATCTGAGGCTGATCTCTGGAAGATCAGACAAGGATTGGGAGACTCACTGCGAGTCTACATCGAGAAGTTCAGGGCAGTAAGAACCAAACTCTCGAACCCTAACGATCAAGTAGCCATCGAGGCTCTTAGGAGAGGTCTCTGGTACAAATCAGGCTTCTTCTCGGAGCTTACGCTAAATCCTCCCCAACTATCGATGACGCCCTTCATAAAGCCTCTAGATATATCACCTTGGAAGAGGAAACAGTAGCATTAGACAAGCTCCACCGAAAACCTCAGAATCATTCGAAAGGCGAAGCCTCCGACGGGAAGGGACCTCACAAAAGAGGGAGCTCCCGAAATAATCAGACTCAGGGAGAGCATTCTTATGTAATCGAGGACGACAAAGACGAAAAACTTGTTGCCCCGACAGCTAAAGCCCCCTGGTCCAAAGGCTACGATGAGAGCAAACACTGCTCTTACCACGATCGAAAGGGACACTCAACCGAAGAATGTAGGGACCTCCAACGTCAATTGGCTGCTAAATTCGCAGCCGGAGAAATAAAAGACGGGGACCTCAAAAAGCCACAGCCTTACCAGAAAAGAGGTCCCCGGGATAACTCCCCAAAACGCGAGAGGTCACCCGAAAAAGAAACAGATTCACCACCTCCAGCTCCCAAGAAAAGAGTCGATATGGTCCTTGGAAAATTCCCCCAAGGAAAAAGCCTTAAAATAGAAGCCCTCCTGAGTAAAACACCTCCCCAATCGAGCCCTGACCCAAGGGTCGATTACATCCTCGGAGGGTCCGACGTATGTCAAGACTCCGTTAACTCTATTAAAAGTCACGTACGAAAAGCTGTGTCCAATACTCAGTCCAAACCGACCAAACCCGAGTCTAACACTAAAATCTCTTTATGGGAGAGTGAGACATCAAACCTCGACAGGCCTCACGGCGATGCCCTTGTCGTAACGTTGAATATAGCAGGCTACGAGGTACCTAAGCTCATGATCGACACCGGAAGCTCCGTCGATCTCATGTTCTATAACGCATTAAAGGGAATGGAAATAGACGATTATGAAATCGTCGACCAGAAATCCAACCTCGTAGGTTTCTCAGGAGAAACAGCTACCTCCTTGGGAACCATCAAGCTCCCAGTCATAGCTGGCGGAGTCATGAAAATGACCAACTTCATAGTTGTCGACAAACCGTCTCCCTTCCATGCAATCCTCGGAAGACCTTGGATTCACAAGATGAAAGCAGTAGCTTCAACTTATCACCAATGCGTGAAGTTTCCAGCAATCGACGGGATAGTTACCGTACATGGTAGCCAAAAGATTTCAAGGATCTGTTACCTGGGAGGATTTGAGATCATAAAAGATTCCCGCCAATAGCAATTACAGGTCCAGGAGAGTCGCGAAATGCAACAAAATATCCGAGGTCCTCCTAAGAACCTCACCGAAAAAGTTAGCATCGACGACTCGAATCCTGAAAAACAGGTAAGCATCAGATCTGAGCTGCCTCTCGAAACCAAAAAGGAGCTCATCGAATTCCTAAAACAGAATGTCAAAACCTTCGCATGGACCACCAGTGACATGAAAGGCATAGACACCAACGTCACCACCCATAAGCTCAATGTAGATCCCACCTTCAAGCCGATCAAACAAAAGCGACGTAAGCTAGGTCTCGAAAAAGCCCAAGCTGTTAACGACGAGGTCGATCGACTAACGAAAGCCGGGTCAATCCGAGAAGTTCAATACCCCGATTGGTTAGCCAACCCAGTGGGAGTAAAAAAGAAGAACGGGAAATGGAGAATCTGCGTAGACTTCACCGACTTAAACAAGGCCTGTCCTAAAGACAGCTTCCCGTTACCTCACATCGATCGTTTGGTCGAAGCAACGGCTGGTCACCAGCTCCTGTCCTTTATGGACGCATTTTCAGGATATAACCAGATTATGATGGAGCCTGAAGATCAAGAAAAAACCGCGTTCATAACCGAACGAGGAACCTACTGTTACAAGGTCATGCCATTTGGTTTGAAAAACGCGGGAGCTACCTACCAAAGGTTAGTAAACAAAATGTTCGCTGGACAACTCGGAAAAACCATGGAAGTCTACATCGACGACATGTTAGTCAAATCTTCAATGGGAGAGGACCATATCTCCCACCTAAGGGAATGCTTCGACATCCTCAACAAATACGACATGAAGCTAAACCCAGCTAAATGTACCTTCGGAGTACCCTCCGGTGAATTCCTAGGTTACCTCGTAACCGAAAGAGGCATTGAAGCCAACCCGAAACAGATAGCGACATTCCTAGAAATGCCGTCACCTAAAACGACCAGAGAGGTACAAAGATTGACCGGTCGAATCGCAGCATTAAATCGATTCATATCCAGGTCCACTGACAAGTGCCTTCCATTTTATAAGCTCCTGAAAAACAATAAGAAGTTCCTGTGGGACGAAAAGTGTGAAGAAGCCTTTAAACAGCTGAAAGCCTACCTCTCGGAACCTCCGATACTATCCAAACCTGTAGTAGGAGAACCGCTGTATCTGTACCTCGCCATATCGGCAGCTGCAGTCAGTGGGGTGCTAGTACGGGAAGAACAAAACGAACAGAGACATGTCTATTATACTAGTAAAAGCCTAATAGACGCCGAGACGAGGTACCCTACCATGGAAAAACTAGCCCTAGCAGTCATGACAGCTGCTAGGAAGCTGCGACCATATTTCCAATCACACTCAATCATCGTAATGACCTCACAGCCATTGCGAACGATTCTGCATAGTCCTAGCCAATCCGGACGATTAGCCAAATGGGCTATAGAACTTAGCGAATACGATATCGAATACCGACCTCGAGCAGCAGCAAAAGCTCAGGTCCTCGCCGACTTCGTTATTGAACTAGCATCTGAACATTTAGACCAAGAAACAGAGGTTCCAAAATGGAGCCTATATGTGGACGGAGCCTCGTCAAAGCACGGCTCCGGCGTCGGTCTAAGACTAACCTCCTCAGCTGGAGAAACCATCGAACAATCCTACAGACTTGGATTTAATGCTTCCAACAACGAAGCCGAATATGAAGCACTAATCGCCGGCTTAAAACTAGCCCTAAGCCTCGGAATCCGGGAGCTTAGCGCCTACTGTGACTCACAGCTGGTAGCTAGCCAGTTTCACGGAGAATACGAAACGAGAGACGAAAGAATGGGGGCATACCTCGAAGTAGTCCTAGGCCTGACAAAACAGTTCGATAAGTTCGAGCTAACGAGAATCCCACGAGGAGAGAACTCTTCAGCAGACGCGCTCGCCGCGCTAGCTTCCACATCCGACCCTCTCGTAAAACGAATTATACCCGTGGAAGGAATCGAGAAGCCGAGTATCGACATAGCTACCAAAGCTGAGCTTGATAACAAATCAAAAGCAAAAGTTGAGGATAACAGCCCTCCCACGGAAGCTACCCAAGTCTTCACGACATTCTGGTTCCCTAGAACTAGAGCACGCAGCTTCAGAAAGTACACCCCCGACAATACAACAAAAAACTTAGAGGGCCATAACCAAAGTGAGGGTATTCACCGAAGTTCGAACTCCCCCGAGCCTAACTCAACGAATACCCCCGGGGGCACCATCCAAACCTCGGAACCACTCGTCCTAAAAGTACAAACAAGAAGCCGCGCAGCTCTTAAAAAAGCAACACAAACCACAGGGGACAACGAGGAAATTGGAGATATTCCTCAGAATCTAGAACCGGCTCCAACGAATATCCCCGGGGGCACCACGACACCAGGTCCCGAACAGGAACCTCCCTCCTCTCTTCACAACAAAGTTGTAGGAAGAGAAGACTGGAGAGTACCTATCATGGATTACATCCTCGAGGGAAAAATCCCACCCAATAAGTGGGAGGCTCGAAAACTCAAAGCCTTAGCAGCAAGATATTGCATAATCGAGTCAGCCCTCCACAAACGAAGTGTCTCCGGACCTTACCTAAAATGCGTTCATGGTTTAGTAGCTATGAAACTCATGAAGGAAATGCACGACGGTTCCTGCGGAAACCATTCCGGGGGTAGAGCTCTAGCCATCCGAATTAAATACAAGGCTACTTCTGGCCTACTATTATCGCAGATTGTGAGGTCTACTCCTAACATATCAGCGGAAAAGCTACCTAACATATCAGCTCCCTACCCGTTCATGAGGTGGTCCATGGATATCGTAGGTCCATTAGTACCTTCAAGGAAAGGAAAGAAGCTACTAAACCTCCTGGTCCTGACCGACTACTTCACGAAATGGATCGAAGCTGAAGCTTTCCAACAAATAAACAGATTTGAGGTCGAAGGATTTGTTTGGAAGAACATTGTATGTAGGCACGGTGTCCCATACGAAATTGTAACCGACAACGGAGGACAGTTCATATCCCACGATTTCAAAAAGTTCTGCGATAAGTGGAACATCCGCCTCACATTTTCATCACCTCGGCGACCTCAAGGTAACGGCCAGGCGGGGGCTGCTAACAAGTCGATCTTAGCAAACCTCAAGAAACGCCTAGGAGCTCAGAAGGAGCTCTGGTCAGAAAAACTACCCGAAGTACTATGGGCTTGCAGAACCACCCCACGAAAAGCTACAGAAGAAACTCCTTTCTCCTTAGCTTACGGGATGGAAGCTGTCGTCCCAGCAGAAACCACCGCAGGCAGCCTCCGACGGGAGCTCTGCACCTCAAATCCCGCAGCTAACAACCAGCTCCTGATGGACAGCCTCGACTTAATCGAGGAAAGACGAGACCAAGCTTTGCTCCGCATTCAAAATTACCAGCAAGCAATGGCTCGGCACTATAATTCCAAAGTAAGGCCCCGGCACTTCACTGTAGGAGACCTGGTACATAGAAAGGTGTTCGAAGGAACTAAAGAACCGGGAGCTGGAAAGTTAGGAACCAACTGGGAAGGACCCTACCGAATTATCCACATAGTACGACCCGGAGTCTACAAACTCCAGAAGGTACGAACCGGGGTACCTGAAATCCGATCGTGGAACGCCACGAATCTCAAAAGATATTATCATTAGGTACCCAAATCCCCTGAACTACGTTTGGCTTGATCCCTTGACTGGGTACGTAGGCAACTCCGACATGAGTGCAGCCCCAACCTCTTTTCACCAACCTCCTCACCTGAGCAAGAGGGACATACATCACCAAGAACACATAGCCTAAAAACAGTTATTGTATAAATAATCCGAATCATGTATTCTCTGATATCTGACATTAATAAAACAACTAATTCAGCTTCGTAAACGTCAAGGGTCTTAAAACCCTCCAAGAAAATTCAGGTCTCCCTAAATCGGGACCTAAGCTCAACTATCTTGAACAAATTCAGGTCCCGGAAAACCTGAACCTAAGGTCTTAAAATCCTCGATAAATCCAAAGGTCTTAAAATCCTTAACATAAACTAAGGTGTTAAAATCCTTAACAACAACTAAAGGTCTTAAAATCCTTAACAATCATCTAAGGTCTTAAAATCCTTACCAATCATCTAAGGTCTTAAAATCCTTAACAATCATCTAAGGTCTTAAAATCCTTAATAAACATCTAAGGTCTTAAAACCCTTAAGCAATCAACAAGGTCTTAAAATCCTTATCAAAACCGAAAGGTCTTAAAATCCTAAAGAATCAGTTAAATCTCAAAGTTCCTCAACTTCATCCGTTAAAGTCCAAAGGTTCCAAAATCCTTCGAACTAACTCAGGTCCCTACGAGTCCAACTCAGGTTCCCACAGACCTGGATGCCAGGTCCCAGAACTTTCAAATCGGACTCAGGTAACCAGATTTTCCGAAAAAAATGTCAAGGACCCCTCTTCGAAGTCCTCATGACCGAATGCTAACTAAGCAAAAACGTTTACAACAAATCGAAACTAAAGGTCCTAATTCGATTCAACAATCGCTATGATGAAGTAAGACATGATCAAGCTCAAAAGCTTGAAACAAAAGTAAATAAGTCTTAAATACGATAAAGGGTTTAAAAGCCTCCCCAGGCTATTAAAATCTTGGACATCGACAAACGTTTAAAGGCCTCCTCAGGCACTAAAGTCGTAGAACTTAAACAAAGACAAAGCGGAAGTCTTGTAAAACATAAAACATAAGATCAACAGAGCTGATGCTCTCAACCCTCCTGATCCTCCTGGACCGGTTCACCAACAGGAACCTCTCCTTCAGCCACATCATCATTACCTCCTTGAGCTGCTTCGACCGGAGCTAAGTCAGGAGCCATCAAATCCAAGTTAGAACCATATTCCCCAGAAAAGGATAGATTAAACATGTTAATCTCGAAAGTACATGAACTATCCGAGATCTGGGGAAGAGGAAATTTACTGACTGAAAAGTCAGAGACTTGAGCCTTCTCATACGCAGTCGTCGCCTCCGGCAACAAAGCCACCAGCTGGTTGTACTCTTCTTCAACACTCTGGATCTTGTTGCTTAACATGTCCTTCAAGAGGTCAGCGTTAGCTTGGAGCTCTTGGGCGTAAACTAAGGCACTGACCTCCTCCTTCTTCCTAACAAACTTGTCCTTAACACAAGCCAGGATCTTGCCGTAAGCTTCGGCGACCTCCTTCTTCCCCTCCCTCACAGCTAGCTTGACTTCAGCCTCCTTATTTTTCTGGCTGTCTTGAGACGCAGCAATAAGGTCACGGACCTGATGTTCAGCTATCCTTCGAGCAGCATCCAGCTCACTGATCCTTCTACCTTTCACCTGGATGTCGAGCTCCTGACTCTCAATCTTCCCTTGTTGAGCATCAGCCTTGGAACCCAATCTCTTCACCTCAGACTCGAGCTCCCAAATCCGAGCACGGGCTTGATCAAGATCAGCCTTGGCAGCCCTAACCAGCTCAGTAACCTCGGCGAGCTTACCAGCATTGGGGGCATCTTGCAGAGTGTTCTCAAACTTGAGCTGGGCCCTGTTAATGGCACCAGCCAACTGGAGCAAAACCAAGCATACATACGTTATCATCTTCAGAAGAAAAATTGCTAACTAAATGAAGAAGATAAAATCATATACCTGACCCATGCAGTGAGCAATGTCGAGATACTCATCTCGGTTTGTCAGGTCCTTGAGCGCTGGAAGGGGACATCCTACCCTCTTCAGATGCCTTAGTATCGCACCCAAGCCCCAAGGGTCATCCAAGGTTGAGCCCGGCTTCGAATGGGTAAAACTCCACCCCACGGTTCCTCCTCTGGAAGACGAGGAGGATGACCGAGCGGGAACTCCAACTTGGTCGGTCCTAGGCCTTTTATGCCTTGACGGCTCAACCTCAGAAGTACCTCTCGGAGCCTGGTAATCAGCCTCCGGCACCTGGACCTCAGAAGTATTACGTTGTAAGACGACGGACAGTCGACGACCAGGAACTTGGCGGTTTGGTTTATCCCCTCGGCATAGACTGGGAGAAGGACTTCCCCCTCGGTTTGCTTCACCTCTCCGCTAAATCCCACGAGCGGGATCGCTTTCCTGGTTAATGTTTTAGGATCTAGCCCTAAATCCATATAGGCCGAGTGGAAGATAATGTTGCTGGAGCTGCCATTGTCCACCAATATTCGTTTAACTAAGCAGTTGGCTATAACAAGCAAGATAACGAGGGCGTCATGATGGGGAGCGAGGACTCGTTTCTGCTCCCTTGCAGTAAAGCTGATTTCGTCCGTTCCCAAGAGTGGGCGCTTGGGAGTTTCGGTCTCTTGACCATTCCTAGCATTGCGAGTACTTCGTTTGGCTGCGGCGCTGCTGATCCCGCTTACTTCTGATCCTCCGGAGATGACGTGGATCACTCGTTCTTGTGGTGGAGGTAGCGCAGGGACCGTTTCGTTGGGGAGAGCGGGGCCCTCTCTGTTGAGGAGATCCTTGGCCTTATCCGAGAGGAACTCCCTTAGGTAACCCTTCTTGAGAAGCTCGGCTACTTCCAACCTTAAGGCTATACAGTCCTCCGTGGTATGGCCGTGATCGTTGTGGAACCCACACCATCTTTTAAGGTTCCGGGTAGCGTCAGGGGACCTCATTTTAGGTGGCCACTTAACTTGTGGGCCCATCTGCCTCAAGACTCCAATGAGCTCCGGCTTGGATATCGCTAGGTGAGAGATGCTGGGCCAAGTTGAAACCATCATTCCTTCGGACCGAGGTAAGGGGCGATGTTGGTATCTGCCCCTGCTCTGATTGGTGGATTCCCGGGAAGGTCGGAGTCGGATGGTTTCTTCACGCTCGTCTTTCAATGGTTTGGAGGACTTCTGATCGTACTTGGAGGAAACCTTGGCCCTGCTCACGACGTCTTCTTCCCACCTTACTTGGGCCCAGGCACGGGATAGTACATCCGCCATGTCTCCGCATCTGTACTTAGTTAATTCCTTGTAGAGCTCTCCCTCCGGAAGTAGGCCCTTCTTGAAGGCTGAGATTGCTGTATCGGCGTTACACTCGGGTATGGAGACCTTCTCCTGGTTGAAACGAGCTATGTAGGAGCGTAGGGATTCGTTTCTGTATTGTTGGATCTCGTAGAGGTCATCTGATCTCTTTTCCAGGTGGCGGCTACTAGCGAACTGTTCCACGAACTTGTCGCTGAGGGCGGCGAAGGATGCTATGGACCCCGTGGGGAGGTTGATATACCATTGGAGGGCAGGACCGGTTAGAGTCGACCCGAAGCCCTTGCACATGGTGGCTTCCCTTGCGTCTTTTGGAATAGCCACGGCTACCATGCGTTGCTTATACTGGGCGATGTGGTTGTCAGGATCTCCTGTTCCCTCGTACATCTTGATGCTCGGAAAAGAGAACTTTCGAGGCATCTCGATCGAAGCAATCTCCTTCACGAAATGCGTGTTGGAGTACGACCTGGGATCACTTCTACGGATGGGGGGAGCTACTCCGGGGAGCCTTTCCACCATGGATTGGATGGTGCCGAATTTTTCGGATACCACCTTCTCTAGGTAAGCGGCTAAAGCTGGATCCGAGATCTCGGGATGATCAGGTGAGTAATCTTCGTCCTCTGTATCGGATTCGTCTTCTTCTTCTTCTCGGGTTACGTCTCGAATATTTTCTTGATCGCCGGGTTCGTCTCCGGGCTGCTGAGGCGTTTCCTCGCCGTCGTGCGGGGTGTTGAGCGAAGCCATAGGTCGAACTTTGGTTCTGAACCGTTTTCGTTTGTTCCCTACTGCCCCGAGGGATCGGTTTTCTCGTCTGAGAGCGATGTTCTCGGCTTCCATGGCGTCTACCTTCTCGGCGCTTTGCTGGAGTTGCTTGGAGTGTTCTCCAAGTTGATCTTTTAGGTATTGAACTTCCTGGACGAGTTCCAGACCTGCAGGTGCGGTTTCCTGAGCCTTGTGAAGGTCGGTAATTTGACTCTGAAGGGTTTCGAATCGGCTCAGAAGCTCTTTCTCCTTCGGGGTCAGATTAGCTTGATTGGACTCGTCTTCCGATGCCATCGTCACGTAGTTGAGTTACTCCCCTCCTTCTAGCGCCAAACTGTTATGATATTTTTGTGTAGGGTCGTTTAAGTACTACGGAACACTGGAAGACTAATAAATGGATACGAGTTTGTATGTGTTTTGAGAATAGAGATCGAGGCAAAGAGATGTATTATTGAGTGTGTTTGGCGTTACAACGTTTTAGGTGTATAAACCCTAGTTTTCTAGCCTAACTCTATAATCTCTAAGCCCCAAAGTGTCGATCCCTTGTTCTAGGGTTTGGGTTCCCCTTTTATAGTTGATGTAGGTCGGTCAATCTTGGGCGGCTTCTGTAATATTCAGGAATATATTACTTTCCCCTCGATATGGGAAACTTCCATATTCATGCGGAGGATCGGATCCTTGGTCCTTACGGCAAAGGCTAGGCCTTGGTTCCTCGATACATGGACTGGACCCTGGGTACTTGTTAAATGGAGATCGGGCCCTGGTGCCACCTGGTGGAGATGGGTTCTTTAAGTCGAGGAGAGACCCTGGGTCCTTTCCAAACGAGGGCCCGGAGGTCGAGGCCCCTTCGGAGGCTGGAGAGAACTCTAGCCTAGGATATTTTTCCCCAACAAGCGCCCGTGCTGCCTCTAGGCACCGGGCGCCTAGTGCTGCCTTTAGGCGCCGGGCACCTAGCGCTGCCTCTAGGCGCCGGGCGCCTAGCGCCCGTGCTGCCTCTAGGCGCCGGGCGCCTAGCGCCCGTGCACAAGTCCCAGGCCCTGGCCGTCAGAAGTCTGTACTTTGAATCTTTCCCGAGTCCTCGCGGAATGAATCATTGAGATTCCGCGTACAAAACTCCCGTTCTTACTCCAAACTAAGATCGTCGGTAACACTTCGGAAACTCGTAAGATATCAACGGGAAGAAAGTTTTTAAATTCTTCGTACGAAACAGTGATGGTTATCTTGAGACACCACTCATCTCAACTCTACGAAGGAATGAAGATCTTCCGAAGAAATCGTACAAAACAACGGAAGTCCTAGAGACGGCCCGAAAGGGACCAAACACGATCGGACTGTCTGTTTACGATTATGAGAGATAGATACGATGATTTACGTTTATCTTTACATAACAAGATAAATGCTAAATTTCCAGAAGGATAAATGTCAAGTTTCCCGAAGATAAATGTCAAGTTTCCCGATAAACATGAAGGCCGACGAAAATGGAAAAAGCCCGCTTCGCGGCCCAAAAGGAGAATAGACCGTCATAAAAAGGAGTATATAAAGGAGCTTTGGGAGAGAAGGAAAGGGAGAGCGAAAATCATTGAGAGACTTAGAGAGCAGACCCGAGATTTTAGACTGAGGGAACTTAGAACTTAGGTGGTTAGACTAGCAAGGCATGGCCTAGGACATCTGGCCGCCTCTCGTTCTACCTTCATCTTGTCCGCAGACTTCTGTTCCTTCGGAAGAAACTAACAATCCTTTTACTCAGAGTTCCGCACATAGAAACCCTAGGCGTTATTCTCGACACGCCCGTTTCTATTACAAACGCTCGTACTAGACGAACTCCGCCAGGCAGTTCGATCTCTTGTTCAAATCTTTCTAACTGAACTACGTCCGACTTGATCCTCGAAAGGGGTACGTAGGCAGCCTTTCTCAAGGTCCAGTCCCAACTCTTAACAAAACCCTTTTTGTACGATTTTCGTCTTTTGTTATCTTTCCATATCTTCCGCACTTGTTCGGTCACTTGTCGTTGGCTGTCGCAGAGAATCCGGGCCTTCAAGGAAAGTCGGGTTAACTTGGCTTTCCTCCGTTTTTACTTATCAAAATCGACAGTGCAAATTTCGGTTCCCACAGTTTGGTGCTAGAAGGAGGGGAGGACGGATTACTCTTACTCTTACGGCCGCAAAATGCTTGATCAAAGCAATGTCTGGAAATGTGAAAGACAAACTCGCAGCTCACATCGACGCTGGTAAAACAACTTCAGCAGTGACTGCTCCTACGACCAACGCTTATGCAAAAGGTTATCTAAGATTATCATCTTACGGACAAACGTCCCGAGAACGGACCATCCCGATCAGGTTCGGGTCCTATCAACCATGCACCCCCATCCAAGTTCCTGCAACACGGTCGTTGGGTCCATGGACACAACCCCCCTCATTTGGGATTATCGAAGAAAGACTTGGTAGTGACGGATCCCTGCCTGCCGTATAAAACAGCTATGGTTAGCTTGAACACCAGTTGCCTTAACTATACGGGGAATTGAAATCCTTTCGGAAAAACCAGCGTCACATCAACGGCTTTTTCTAAAGAAAAATCGTAAAAACGTCTAAGTCCCAAGACGGCCCAAAAGGGGCCCGAATCACGGCTAAACGACCCACATACGACTTTAGAGTAGGATCGAGCCCAAGGCTGATATGACGGTCTGATTACCGAGCAGAGTTTCGACTAGAAATGTTTTTTCAGAATTTCCCAGAAAAATAAAGACTTGTTCTCCTGAAAATCGCGGAGAAACCCCAGATTACTCATGAAACAGAAAGCACGACTGATCGGGTTACCCATCAGCGTTTCTAATGCTAAAATTCGATAACATTTTACGGAACACCTTTCGTAAAATAAACTCTCAAAATATTTCACGAGACATCTTTTGCACGATTAAACTAAACAACATTTTACAAAACAGTTTCCGTAAAATTACCTCGACAACATTTTGTGAAATAACTCTCGTAAAATAAAAGGTCAACAACGTTCTAAGAAACAATTCCTTGCTGGGATCATGATGAAATCAATGTCCGAAAGTCTCGGAAAAACAATTAAAGAAATCTCGAGAGACTACGTGTCGATCGAGAAACCTCTAAAAAAAACCGAGAAAAACAGGCGGGTCCCGCGAGGAAGCATAGTCTCGGGCGGCTAGTACGCCCGTGCTGTCCCTAGGCGCCGGGCGGCTAGCACGCCCGTGCTGTCCCTAGGCACCGGGCGGCTAGCACGCCCGTGCTGTCCCTAGGCGCCGGGCGGCTAGCACGCTCGTGCTGTCCCTAGGCGCCGGGCGGCTAGCACGCCCGTGCTGTCCCTAGGCGCCGGGCGGCTAGCACGCCCGTGCTGCCTCTAGGCACCGGGCGGCTAACGTACCCATGCTGCGCTGGTCGCCGGGCAACAAAACATTCGTCAAGCACGGCCAATCCTCGTAAAGATTGACCCAACGACTATCCAAACTAATTTTACGAAACAATTTCCGTAAAATTAACTCGACAACATTTTGTTGAATAACTCTCGTTAAATAAAAGCTCGGCAATATTTTACAAAACATCATTCGTGAAGTATAACAAGATCGTAAGCTTCTTGACCTGACCAGTTCGCTCATAGCTTGACGAAACAAGAAGCCTCACTCAAGTGACGTCTTGCCAATCGTTTTCACTTGTCTACCCACCTTAGCCTTCTTCGAGTTTCGCCTACTTCTCCTCCCTTTGCTTAACGATTCTGCAACGATTCTGCACTGTTCCTTCGGGTTTCATCAAAAATCGATTCTCGATCCAGTGTCAGACTTTTCGAAGACCTTTGACAATGAAACGTTAAAAGACAAAGAGGAACGGACATGACGCAATCTCGAGTAATCAATGAGACTAAGGTACGACCGACTTTGAAATTTATATCAAGGTTTTAATCTTTTCGTAGGATAGGAATGAGAACGTCTTGTAAACTGCCGTAAAATTTAGGGAACTTAGAACCTAGGTGGATAGTCTAGCAAGCTAAGTCTTAGGCATTTTCTTCCAGTTTCGTTCTATTGTTCCTTGACTGTCTAGGCAGAACACGCAAACCGATCTAATCTCTCGAAAAACCGAGAAACAATCGCCACGCATCCTTGGCATACTCATTCTACTTCATAAAGAAAAAATTCCTTTCAAAAGGCAAACGATTCTCTAAGATTCGTCCGAAACGCTAGCAGCATAACGGCGTGGTCAAACCGTTACAAACATAGTCTTGAAAACTCTACACCGTCTCTTGTTGCAATCTCGCAACAAGAAACTCGTACAACGTCAGACTAATAGCACGACGGCGAGCTAAAAAGTTAACCTTCGGTAAAACTCCATGAGTAACTCGAAGATACTTTCGCCAAAAGACGAAATCAAAGCGGAAACGTTTCCCGTGTAAACCACGGAAACAAGGCTACTTTGACTATCTGTGATTTTCTATCTTCATGAAACCGGTCATCCATTACTTTCGTATAACAAGAACATGTTACACAAAAACAGCATAAGGAAAACCAAGATCGGTCTCATGCAAAACGACATCGCAATACGAAAGATTACGTCCAAGCGGGAAATAACCCAAAACTGAATCCGAACGTGTTCTTCGTCGATTCCTTAAACTTTATTTCCTCGGATAAAATGAAACAATTTTCATGCGACCAAAGGAAACTTTATACGAAGCATCTATCGTATAACTGAAACCTAAAGTGGAAAATCGTTTCAAAAAGCCATCACCCATAACTTGGAAAACTCCGCTATGATTGGCATGTCTATCTCGACGAACTCTATTCGGCCCTCGGCCAACTACGCCTTTCCATAAAGCCCGAACCTGAATTCGGCATCACCATTAAGGACAATCGTGAACCAATATGACCTTAATGCGAAAGGATCGCAGTCTGATCGTTTACCAACTCCTTGGTTAAACGGCTGAACATAGCCTTCACGCCAAGACAAAACAGCTGAACGATCGCCGCTCCAATCACTTAAGGGCCAAACGATAATCCACGATTTGTCATAAAAATCCAAGTGACCATTTACGTGAATAACTCTGTCGCATAGCCCAAAAGCGGAAATCATGCGATGAATTTCTCGTAATAAAATCAGTCCTAACAGCCATACGGTTAACGGAAAAATTTGAACTTAACATCGACTGATTAAGTTCTATACGCCCCGTAAACAAAGCATGAAAAGAAACACTCGTGACAAAGCTCCAAGACTTATACGAGTCGTCCTTAAAATCCCGGAAGGCCAACACTTCGCGAAACAAAGCGAAAGTAGACGCTTCTCCCTGGGTCAAATATACGCGTCCCCTGGTCCTAATTCCTCGATCAAAATTTTATAACTTGCACGTCCAAACTGAAACAACAGTTTCTGACTACGGACATTCGCAAAACATCTCCAAGCCCGCGAAGATTTGAAGTGCGGCACAAGGGAAAATTAACTCGTACACATTTGAAATGTGTATGCTTGTATAATCCCACGTTTTTTGATGAAGCCGGATTTTTGAAACTCTTTACAAACACAGAAACCGGATTTTCGAAACTCTTCGCAAACAAACTCGCCTATCGCTAAACGGCCTCAACAATGGATCCAGTATCCACCAAATAAATCATAAACTATCGCCCGGAAACATTCCGCGATTTCTAAAAACCCATAGTCCTTTATGGCATAAGAAAAACAAACTTCAAAGCACTGCAAGACGTCGCTTCGTGCCTGAACATTCGTTTTTCGATTAAAACCTTCATACGCCTTCTAAACGGCATCATATCGTTGTTGCTGATCACAACAAACGAACTCTAACGTCCTAAACAGACAAGCCACCTAGGGGTAGGCTCTTTTACATCTGACAAGGATCCCATAGCGCGCTATACAAAAAATCCAAATTTGGTTCAGCACTTCGTAAAGGAAGTAGCTCGATTCGTGCCCAGACAAATCATGTAAGCCGATACCACTTCGCGGATTTTAAAATGGTACGAATCAGGTTAAAATCACAAACAGGCAAAACGAAAGCCGATTTGTCATCGCACAGCCTCAGTCTGAGAGTAAACCTAGGTCTTGCCCTAAACCCAGCCTTGCTGGTATCTTAACATCTCATAGGCAAAGCGTCAACGACGCGAGATCCCAAAACTTGTCTCTTCACTCAAGTCTGTACGTTTCCACGAATTTTTGCGTAAATCGTAAACCGCATGAAAATCTCGCTTTGTACAAACGACGGATACGGTGATCATCAGGGAGGCAAGAATGAGACGACAACTCACACCCTGTCCCTCTAACTTCGATAGACAGAAGTTCTTAAAACGCAACATTTATATTTTATAAAGATTGAGCCGCAGAGTTCAACAGATGCCCTGAAAAAGGCCAGGATTCGAAGCCACCAACGGCCAGTCCCACAGATGTACATCATGGCCTCTTAACGGCCGAAACACAATCAAAATAAAAATCTCTGAAGGGATTGATAAACCTAGACGCTCCCCGGAGCATCACCTTCATCCTCAAAACTCAACCAAAATAGGAACGGTTTCACCGTCGCCTCTATTGGTCGCACCACCGCTGCATGTCTCATATGCACCGGCTTCACGATCCTTGACTGCGTAGTCCTGGTCCTCCGAACCCTCCGAATCCGGGACAAGGGTGCACACGGGTTTCAGACCAGCGAGAATCGAGTCGAAGTCCTCTCCGTCAAACTTGCGAGTCCCCGTCTCCTCAAGACTCTGAATCTTCTCTTGAAGACGACGGACTTTCGAGGACATATCTTCTTCTCTTTCTTCACATTGAGCAACGAACTCACGGTCTTTCCGACGTCACGTTCAAGATCGCCAATCAAAGGTGATGTGGATGTCCGCAATAAAATATTCTTAGTCACAAATTTCGATTTTCAACTCATAATCTTCCGCCCGCAAGATCGTCTCCGCGTCTTACAGGCTGGGGGGGCTAACTGTTGGGGTCAAAAACGGTTCTCTCGAAATCAACGGCTAAAACTATTTATCATGCGCGGACTTTCCATAAAACAAGCGTCGAAAGCAAGACAAGTCGTATAGCTTAAAGAACCTATGTTAAAGTCGATCGTTCTCGATTTACACGATAAACTTTACGAGAAAACCAAATAAGATTTAGTCGTAAAACTTCGATGATACAATCAAGTAGAACCGAGAGACATTAGGTCCGTAGCTAAGATGACACGACCATACGAAAGTATACGGAAGAAACGGGAAGTAATCTAAGTTTGGACAGGCCGAGCGACAAAGAATCCGCCTTGAAACTTCAAAGAGCCCGTTCTCTCAAACCGTGAGGACCCAGAACACGAGCAGAATATCAAATCGAAGCCCTTGCCGAGACGCACGTGCTGCCTCTAGGCGCCGGGCGCCTAGCGCTGCCTCTAGGCGCCGGGCGCCTAGTGCTGACTCTAGGCGCCGGGCGCCTAGCGCTGCCTATAGGCGCCGGGCGCCTAGCGTCTGTGCTGCCTCTAGGCGCCGGGCGCCTAGCGCCCGTTCTGCCTCTAGGCGCCGGACGCCTAGCGCCTGTGCTGCCTCTAGGCGCCGGGCGCCTAATGCTGCCTCTAGGCGCCGGGCGCCTAGCGCTGCCTCTAGGCGCCGGGCGCCTAGCGCCGGGCGCCTAGCGCCCGTGCTGCCTCTAAGCGCCGGGCGCCTAGTGCTGCCTCTAGGCGCCGGGCGCCTAGCGCTGCCTCTAGGCGCCGGGCGCCTAGCGCCCGTGCTGCCTCTAGGCGCCGGGCGCCTAACGCTGCCTCTAGGCGCCAGGCGCCTAGCGCCCGTGCTGCCTCTAGGCGCCGGGCGCCTAGCGCTTGTGCTGGCTCGGGTCTTCGAGCGACAATCTTCCGTGCACAAGTCCCAGGCCCCGGCCGTCAGAAGTCTGTACTTTGAATCTTTCCCGAGTCCTTGCGGAATGTATCATTGAGATTCCGCGTACAAAACTCTCGTTCTTACTCCAACCTAAGATCGTCGGTAACACTTCGGAAACTCGTAAGATATCAACGAGAAGGAAGTTCTTAAATTCTTCGTACGAAACAGTAATGGTTCTCTTGAGACACCACTCATCTCAACTCTACGAAGGAATGAAGATCTTCCGAAGAAATCGTAGAAAACAACGGAAGTCCTAGAGACGGCCCAAAAGGGACCAAACGCGATCGGACTGTCTGTTTACGATTATCTGAGATAGATACGACAATTTACGTTTATCTTTACATAACAAGATAAATGCTAAATTTCCAGAAGGATAAATGTCAAGTTTCCCGAAGATAAATGTCAAGTTTCCCGATAAACATGAAGGCCGACGAAAATGGAAAAAGCCCGCTTCGCGGCACAAAAGGAGAATAGACCGTCATAAGAAGGAGTATATAAAGGAGCTTTGAGAGAGAAGGAAAGTGAGAGCGAAAATCATTGAGAGACTTAGAGAGCAGACCCGAGATTTTAGACTGAGGGAACTTAGAACTTAGGTGTTTAGACTAGTAAGGCATGGCCTAGGACGTCTGGCCGCCTCTCGTTCTACCTTCATCTTGTCCGCAGACTTATGTTCCTTCGGAAGAAACTAACAATCCTTTTACTCAGAGTTCCGCACATAGAAACTCTAGGCGTTATTCTCGACACGCCCGTTTCTATGACAAACGCTCGTACTAGACGAACTCCGCCAGGCAGTTCGATCTCTTGTTCAAATCTTTCTAACTGAACTACGTCCGACTTGATCCTCGAAAGGGTACGTAGGCAGCCTTTCTCAAGGTCCAGTCCCAACTCTTAACAAAACCCTTTTTGTATGATTTTCGTCTTTTATTATCTTTCCATATCTTCCGCACTTGTTCGGTCACTTGTCGTTGGCTGTCGCAGAGAATCCGGGCCTTCAAGGAAAGTCGGGTTAACTTGGCTTTCCTTCGTTTTTACTTATCAAAATCGACAGTGCGAATTTCGGTTCCCACACTGACTCGTACCGTTTTAGAATCTGCGAAGTGCTTATCGGCTTATATAATTCGTTTGGATACGAGTCGAGCTACTTCCTTTACGAAGAGCTAACCAAAATTTGGATTTCTTGTATAGCGCGCTATGGTATCCTTGTCGGATGCAAGAGGACTTCGTTAGAAGCCAGACTACGAATTTGATTGAGTGAAACGTTTCTATGTTTTTCCGTCGGGGCCAATCGACGAAAATGAATTTTAGAGTCGCGGACAGACTGTTTGATAGAGTTTTTTAGAGTCGCGGATGGACTGTTTGGAGGAAAATGGAGAATCAAGACTTTTCGGGAACTAGCGACGTCTCGCGTTCCATAAAGATATGATTTTCGTTTTCCGTAATGTCTATGCGTTGAGTAAGCATTTGAATTAAAGATTTTATAAAAGGTTTAGAGTACATGTGAAAAGTATTTTTGCGGGAGTACAAGGATGTTTGTTCCCATCTCCCCCCCCCCCACCTTTTTGGTGAGGGGGATAGCTGAACTTGTCGGGTTGCGACGAGCTGCCTACATACCTCTTGCGAGGATCAAGCCATCTCGTAGTTCTGTTTCTATCGCGGATGCTATTACTCCACGGTTTCCGGCGCCTTGACTGTTTCAGCTAAGTCGGTGGTCGCGTTGGGAGTTAGGTCATCCGTTCTTTTGGTGATGGACTCGAGGATTTTCCCGCTATCCTGAGTTGTGGCCTGTTCGGACAAATCCGAGCTGTTCTTTTCTGAGTTCTCGGAGATACTCAGATGCTTCTTAGTTCGCTTCGGGTTAGCTACTAGGGCGTTCCGATTGTTGCGTAATTTATGTTCGGCCAGGAAGCAGAGTCGCGACTATTTTTGGCTTCCCCAGATTACCGCTGTTCCAGTCGGTGTTGGAAACTTGACGCTGAGATGGAAAGTGGACGGGACTGCCTTCATGGCGTTTATCCAAGGATTTCCCATTATGGCGTTATAGATAGCCGGGTTATCCACTACCGCGAATTTGACGATCTTCGTGACTTCTTTAGCCATGACCGGGAGTCTGATTTTTCTGAGGGTCATGGATGATATCACTCGAATTACCCTAAGGAGTGAATTACTCTCATCAAAAGAGGTCAATCGTAGTACTTAGGGATCGAATCCACAAGGAGCTAAGGAACCTAATAGATCTAATAGTTATATGATTAAGCTAGGCAAATAGGTATAAAGCAATAAATAACAAGTAAAGCAATAAACAAGATGAACAATATATTTGTTCAGCTTGGCAAGGATTTGTTTGATGGAAGGATGATTGCTAGATCTAGGGTTTCTATTCAGGTAATTAGGATTATAATGATATAGGTTACTAAGCTGCTAGATATATTAGAACTCAACTGGGAGTACAAATCTAACAACTGTCGTTGTATAGATAGTCTAATATCTAGATCTTGGATCTCAACCACTCGGTTATTGATCACAAGAAAGTGTCGATCGATGATTCTATAGGAATATCGATCGATACACCTTTCACAATATCGATCGATTAATCTATTGGATTATCGATCGATATGCTTCTAGCAAGCTTTACGAACGGGTTGAACACACGTTCACTAGGGTTTAGTAAATCAGCTATCGCTGTATTTATCAACCCTAGCTCAAAAGGATGGATTCAGGGTGAGTTACAAGCTCTCGCTAGTCTCTCCAATCCCTAGGATCAAGGTTCTAGTTTTCGACTCTAGAGACAAGCATTAATAACAATCCTATTTGATGAATATCACAACTTAGCAATTCTATATTTAGGGCTAATCCCAGATAACCTATCTGAACCCTAAACCTAACAGGTGGATCTACTCAGACATGATAGAATTCATAGATGAATAGATAAGAAACTGCAATAGATATAAAAACCAAAATCAATGGAGTTCCAGGAGGACTCTGATAGGAGTTCCTCCCTTCTCTCCTAACAAAGAGAATAATAATCAAAGAAAGCTCAGATAGGTCTAGCCGTCAACAATGGCTTATAAATATGATAAAATAGGGTTTCTGGTCGTCCAAGGGTATTATGGTAATTTGGATTGCATTAAGGCTTCTGGCGGTCATGAAACATAGTTAGTCCACGTCCTGACATTCATATCGATCGATATGGGACATTTCCCATCGATCGATATACATTCGTCTTCTCGACAGCCTTCTCTCGCGAGGCAGACTGACCACTCTTCAGTAAAACGGTCATAACTTCTGATCTAACCGTAGGATTGACCTCAAACCGGTGGCATTTGAAAGCTAACTCAAAGATCTATCTTGTGTCCAAATATCAGCTCAATCGCAACGTGGGAAGGTCTCCATCGATATCTAAACATCTGACTCATTTGCACGATCTGCACTTAAAGGCTCCAAAAGACACCAAAAACACCATATTTCTCCAGAACGTACCTGAACCTGTAAATACTCTAAATAGACCATATTTCATAGTAAATATATGTAAAACCGCTTATATATCATAGGTAAAAGTCGGTCAAAATCATGGTATATCAACTCCCCCAGACTTACCCTTTTGCTTGTCCTCAAGCAAAACCAACAGGCAGTCTCTCTGAAAGAGGTTTGAAAACAGCAGGGACTCAAAAAGATTTTAAAAACTCAGTCACCATCTCTCTAGTAGTGCAAACCAAATCATAGACATCCTAACATTAGAAGCACATTATACAATATCCTAGTATAGCAACCAAATTCACCTAGTCAACAACTTAACAGATCCTGTCTGACAATCCCCTCTACTGATCTCATTTCTTAACATAAATAAAAGTGTAGGCTTACCTTGGGAGTATCGATCACAAGATGCAAGGATTCTCAAACAAGTATCTGGACCTGCAGGTAAAAGTTAGTTCCTATCCTCTCTCTCTACTTATTTCTCTCTTAGTCAAAGTCTGCTTTCATTGCAGGATCATTGACCAAGATTGGACAGGCTTCCATGAATCAAAACTTAATGGTGGTTGCCACCAAGTCATGTTCACTTCTTTTTGACCTATATCCAAGAATTCATATGAATCGAACCTTGATGATTGCCGCCACCAAGTCCCGTTCGAATTCTTTTAGTTGGAATCCTTATGAAGCAAGCCTTAATGGTTGTAGCCACCAAGTCCTGTTCGGATTCCACCTAACTTAAAACCTATATATATATATACTTTTTTTTTCTTTTTCTCTTTTTTTTTCTTTTTTTTTAATTTTATTTTATTATTATATATATATATATATATATATATATATATATATATATATATATATATATATATATATATATATATATATATATATATATATATCTTTTTATAATAATAATTTTTTTTTCTCTACCTATATATCTAGGGTCGAAATAGAGAGAGAGAAGGTGATAAATCTACACAAGGCTTTACCTTCCAGACTTGTTTGAAGAATCTGATCCCATGTATACCAAGCCCCAAGACAAGCAAAGTTGAGCTCAATTAGGTTGGAGATCAGCTTTGGTTCCTTCAAACGTTCTCAGCAAGTGCAAACATAGTTGACAGGTTGATCCACTTTAGTATCTCTAGTACTTCTGCAGTCAGTAAATCTAAGACTGGTCTAAAGAGTGGTTAGATGACAGGTAATAAATCAAATTAGATCATCATCCCCTTCTTGACTCAATAAAAACTTTTTGAAAACATTTTTTAAATAAGACTCATAAAGTAGATAAATGTTAGTAATCCCCCCAGACTTAAATTACACTGTCCCCAGTATAACACAGTCGGTGGTAAGTTAAAAAATAATAAAGCAGAAGTACGAAATTTAACAAGTAAGAACGTTAACCTGCTCAGTATCGATCGATACAATGAAGTTACAATCGATCGATGTTGATGAAGTGTTGCGAGTGGTATCGACGTGGTCGCATTGGTCGATGGCTAACATACATTCGACACAATGAAGAGACAATCGATCTGTGGATATGAAGTGATGTCGATCGATATCGACATGGTCACATCGGTCGATGTGCTGAGCAACCGTCTACTTGGATCTATTTTTTTTTCTTTCAAAACTAAAGCAAAATATTAGTAGAACCTCCCCCAGACTTGGATAACGCTGTGACCAATGTATATCCAGTCGGAGTTATGGTGTAAATAAATCATAAGTACTCAATTGAACAAGTTAGAACGATATACCTGACCGGATTAAGTGTAGAATGATGAATAGTAGTTACCATCGTTCGATGCAAGTGATGTACTGTCGATCGATATCGACTTGCTCTAATCGGTCGATTATCATGGCAATCGTCTACTCGGGTCCCTATTCTAAACGACTAACTAAATCATAATATTAGTAGAACCTCCCCTAGACTTAAACAACACTATTACTAGTGTTAGACAGTCTAAGATTGGTGGGTGAATAAATCATAAGGACAATATTCAACAAGGAGAAACTTTATACCTGACGTTGATATGAATGTCGACCAACACAGTTAAGTGGCGATCGATCGATGCTAGTGATGCTCTGTCGACCGATGCTACGTAGTCATCGTCGAAACTTGGTATATCAACCCTTCTTCCTTGGATCTTCTCTTATAACCTAAAATAGATAAAATATTAAATATCTAAAAATTAGTAATAAATAACTAATAAAATCAACTAACTAAAGTAATCTTTTTTCGATTAACAGTGATCCTGCTACAGTAGCTTTGAATAGTGTCTCAGCTACAGTAATTCTGAACAGTAATCGCAGCTACAGTGACTCCGCTGCAGTATCGATCGATTTTTATGCTACAGTATCGACCGATGTTGTTTCTATAGTATCGCTCGATGGTCGTGCTACAGTGCGTTGCTACAGTATCGTCGTTACTGTTCATCTATTTTTTTTCTTTTTTTTTACCTGAAATCCTAAGAAAAAAAAAATATCAGTAATAAATGAAAATAAAACAAATTTAAAACATAACTAGCAGTGGGTTGCCTCCCACTCAGCGCTCTGTTATAGTCATTTAGCTTGACTTTGGAAATCTGATTCAGTCTGGATGAGAATGAGAACATGCTCTAAAACAAGTCTCACTGTCCAATCGTTGAAGCTTTATCATTCTTGTGTGAAAGCTTCCTCAATAAACTCTTCTTCCTTTGTCTATCATCTCAGCAATAAGTAGTGCTCTAAGCTTTGCAAATGGCTGTGAGAAGCATCTGCTGCGCACTCTGGATTTCCTGATAAAATCTGAGAAGTAAAGAGTAAATGGTAACTGAGAACCTCCCTTGGTTCGTTTCCGCTTCTTCCAGTTTCTCCACTTCTTTCCCACAGACTTGGGAAATCTCACTTTTGATTTCCTGGCAGCATCTGAGAAGTGAGGAATCAATGACAATTGGGAACCCCTTTTAGTTCTTTTCCTCTTCCTCCAATTCATCATCTTCTTTCCCCCAGACTTGTCTGAATGCGTGGTGGTGTCTCCATCAAAAATATTCCCACACACTTCATACTCATTCTGCTCTGATTCTCGTCTCGTATCGATCGATGAATCGATGGTAGATTGAAGATGTCGATCAATGGTATCCGGTAGATGTCGATCGATGGTGGAGTGCTCATGTCGATCGACATTGACTGATCAGTGTCGATCGATGCTTCTTCTGCTAGGGCTTTATCGACTTCATCTCTAAGTCTCAACCCTCTCTGAGAAGCTTCTACGTGCTGATGATCATCCAATATTTCAATGTAAGAACTCAGATGCGGACCTTTATCTGGTGGAATAGGAGATTCAGCTTCAAACACCGCACATGGAACCATAATCTTCACAGGATCATGTATCCTCTTCACTTTTTTGTGAAACCCAGCAGTTTCTTCTGTCCAAATAGGTGGTCTCTGAGGATTAGGGACAGTAAAGTGTGAGGCTTCAGATTCGTGCACTATCTCCTCAATCGTTTCAAGCTCAACAATATATCCTGGTAGTTCATCCAAACATGGGTGTCGATCGATACAATCGGGTGGCTATCGATCGATGCAGTCGGGTGTATGTAGATCAATGGTGTATGGCGACTGTCGATCGATGACATTGGGTGGGTATCGATCGATCTCATCAGGTTGGTGTCGATCGATACTAGCTTTTGACGAAGTCTCCAAATCTTTCCTCTCAGTATTCTGTTCGTCATCAAGCTTCTGCTCCAAATTCTGATCCATATCCTCAAGCCATTCCTCATGTTCCAAGAAGTTTTCCATATTAACTTCTTTACTTAAATCCAAATCACCAAGCTTTTCTTCATCCTCCAACTTTAAGAATTCTTGCTCTAAGATATCTTTCATGAAGATCTCTTTTTCTACATCTGGGGAAGGAGAACAACTTGATACATCGGTGCTCTTCTGTGTCGAGTTTGCGGTGTCCGGAGGACAACTCGAACCTTCAGGGATTTCAATAGTATCGATCGATACATAAGTATGTATCGATCGATTCCAAAGTGATTATGTCGAGAGACGATGAGGTGGTGCTGATGATCGATGCTGCAATCGTACTGTCGCTCGATGCTAAAGTACCGGTGTCGATCGATGTGGAGGTGTTGGCGTCGAACGATGCTGAGCTCATGTCACTAATATCGGCTTCTTCTACTCTGCTCAGTTCTCCAGATTTAGACTGTTCATCTTCCTGGACTGTACCATGGTTGACCAGCTGTCCTCTGTTTAGTTCATCCTCTGAATTCACAGTAGTAGCATCAGGATTTTCGAGAGATGTCGATCGATGCGAAGAGTCAATATCGATCGTTTCTGATGTGCCGATATCGATCGATTCTGAGATACCAATATCGATCGATGTTGAACTCGGATCACTCTTATCAGCTTCTTCTACTATGCTCGTCTCTCCAAATCCATGATGTTCATCATCCTCAACCATATCAGGGTTGGCTAGCTGTTCGCTGTTCAGTTCGTTCTTCTGTGTACCCTCATCTGCCTGTTGAATCTGAATGTCTGGTTGCTTGACACTAGCTGTAGAGGTTTCAAAATCTGCATTCTGCTTGTTGTAGATAAAATCAATAATCTGATCTACGCTAGTCGTTATTCCTCTCTTCTCATCGTCAGACGCCTTTTCTAATATGTAATCATGCCTTCTTCGAAAAGTTGCGAAATCTTCACTGAAAAATTTACCTATGAAGGCGTCTTTGATGTTCTCCCAACTGGTTAGAGATCTTGGTTGCAGCTGACTGAACCAGCTAAAAGCATCTTCACATAGTGAATAGGGGAATATCTTGCACATGATCATGTTGTAATTATAGGAATGAATGCGTAAAATAAAGAGAGCAAAAAGAAAGAATCTTATTTCCGAATTCGCAGAGAGCGTTTGAACAACAGGTCGAGATCTCGGCCGCAAGAGCTGTCGCTCGTCGCTAGTCTCAAAACCTAGATCTAACCTAATTGAGTCGCAACTCGCTAAAAAGGAAATAAAATCGTAAACGGGCCGTCCGGTCAGATTTGGTCCCTCTCGAGCCGTCTTCCGGACTTTCGTTGTTTTCTACGATTTCTTTGAAAGAATACTCCTACTTGGATGTCAAGTCTTTCGGAAGATCTTTGACCCATTGCTGAGGCAAATGGTGTTTTAAGATAACCGTCACCGTTTTATACGAAGTCCCTCCGTCCGTTGACGTCTTACGGGTTCTCCAAAGTCCTGGAGCAGAAAAGGGAGTTGTGTTTGCGGGATTTCAGAATGTCGCAAACACGGATTTCTGGTGACCCGGGGGCCTAGAACTTACGCACGAAGACTAGCCGCCCGACGACCCGAGCCAGCACGGGGCTAGCCGCCCGGCGACTGTGGCCAGCACGAGCGCTAGCCGCCGCCGGCTACGGCCAGCACAGGCCTAGCCGCCCGGCGGCCACGGCCAGCACGGGCGCTGGCCGCCGGCGGCTACGGCCAGCACGGGGGCTAGCCGCCCAGCGGCCCAGCACGGGCGCTAGCCGCCGCCGGCCACGGCCAGCACGGGGGCTAGCCGCCCGGCGGCCACGGCCATCACAGGCGCTAGCCGCCGCCGGTTACGGCCAGCACGGGGGCTAGCCGCCCGGCGGCCACGGCCAGCACGGGCGCTAGCCGCCGGCGGCTACGGCCAGCACGGGGCTAGCCGCCCGGCGGCCACGGCCAGCACGGGCGCTAGCCGCCGGCGGCCATGGCCAGCGCGGGGGTTAGCCGCCCGGCGGCCACGGCTAGCACGGGCGCTAGCCGCCGGCGGCTACGGCCAGCACGGGGGCTAGCCGCCCGTCGGCCACGGCCGCGACCGGAGTCGGCTGCTCGGTTCCTTCGGCTTGTGCGTGTTTTTGCGTTCTTTTTAGTTTTCCGTAGGTTTTTCTCGGCAAAGAGGATAGTCATTCATCTTAGCAACAACAATTACATCAGGAATTATTGCTTCTTCAGCATTAATCAATTGTCCTTTGTAGTTGCGAGGACGACCTTTTTTGTCTCGCCAGATACCCTTCTTATCCATCTCAAATATGTGTTCTTCGTCTTCCTCTGACTCCACACAAGTGTCGGTATCCGTCGGACGAAAAGCACCATGATGAACAGTGTCGCTATGAACAGTAGGATGAACAGTGTCGTTATGAACAGTGCGATGAACAGTATTGATCGATGCGGGATGAACAGTATCGATCGATGCGGGATGAACAGTATCGATCGACGGGGGATAAACAATGTCGATCGACATCGGGTGAACAGTACCGTGAATAGTAACGTGAACAGTACCGTGATGAAAAGTATCGATCGACGGGTGATGAACAATATTTTTCGATACAAAATGAATAGTATCGTGATGAATAGTGTCAGGATGAATAGTACTCCGGTGAATAGTACCTTGATGAACAGTACCTCGATGAACAGTATCGATCGATTCTGGATGAACAGTATCGATCGATTTCGTGTGAATAGTAGCCGGATGAACAGTGCGGTGAATAGTAACCGGATGATTAGTGTTCGGGTGAGCAATATTTTTCTTCGGTTGGTTGGCTCTATCGATCACCGCTTCTTGTAGCTTATCGGTCGATCGATGGTGTACATTATCGATCGATTTCTGGTGTACGCTGTCGATTGATGCTGCTTGGAGGGTGTCGAACGATACATCCCTCTTAGACTTACAGATCGTGCGTGAACCAGCAGGCTCCTTCCTTGAAGGACCTAGAAATCCTCTCTTCATAGCTTCCTGGTACTGAGATGTGTGTACCTGAAATAGAAGAAAAAAAAGTTTCAGTATTTTAGAACAGTAACAAAACCTAGACTAAATCTAACTAAATAAGATCTAATGGCGATCAAAGCTCCCCGGCAATGGCGCCAAATTTGATATCACTCAAATTACCCTAAGGAGTGAATTACTCTCATCAAAAGAGGTCAATCGTAGTACTTAGGGATCGAATCCACAAGGAGCTAAGGAACCTAATAAATCTAATAGTTATATGATTAAGCTAGGCTAATAGGTATAAAGCAATAAATAACAAGTAAAGCAATAAACAAGATGAACAATATATTTGTTCAGCTTGGCAAGGATTTTTTTGATGGAAGGATGATTGCAAGATCTAGGGTTTCTATTCAGGTAATTAGGATTATAATGATATAGGTTACTAAGCTGCTAGATATATTAGAACTCAACTGGGAGTACAAATCTAACAACTGTCGTTGTATAGATAGTCTAATATCTAGATCTTGGATCTCAACCACTCGGTTATTGATCACAAGAAAGTGTCGATCGATGATTCTATAGGAATATCGATCGATACACCTTTCACAATATCGATCGATTAATCTATTGGATTATCGATCGATATGCTTCTAGCAAGCTTTACGAACGGGTTGAACACACGTTCACTAGGGTTTACTAAATCAGCTATCGCTGTATTTATCAACCCTAGCTCAAAAGGATGGATTCAGGGTGAGTTACAAGCTCTCGCTAGTCTCTGCAATCCCTAGGATCAAGGTACTAGTTCGCGACTCTAGAGACAAGCATTAATAACAATCCTATTTGATGAATATCACAACTTAGCAATTCTATATTTGGGGCTAATCCCAGATAACCTATCTGAACCCTAAACCTAACAGGTGGATCTACGCAGACATGATAGAATTCATAGATGAATAGATAAGAAATTGCAATAGATATAAAAACCAAAATCAATGGAGTTCCAGGAGGACTCTGATAGGAGTTCCTCCCTTCTCTCCTAACAAAGAGAATAATAATCAAAGAAAGCTTAGATAGGTCTAGCCGTCAACAATGGTTTATAAATATGATAAAATAGGGTTTTTAGTCGTCCAAGGGTATTATGGTAATTTGGGTTGCATTAGGGCTTCTGGCGGTCATGAAACATAGTTAGTCCACGTCCTGACTTTCATATCGATCGATATGGGACATTTCCCATCGATCGATATACATTCGTCTTCTCGACAGCCTTCTCTCGCGAGGCAGACTGACCACTCTTCAGTAAAACGGGCATAACTTCTGATCTAACCGTCGGATTGACCTCAAACCGGTGGCATTGGAAAGCTAACTGAAAGATCTATCTTGTGTCCAAATATCAGCTCAATCGCACCGTTGGAAGGTCTCCATCTGTATCTAAACATCTGACGCATTTGCGCGATTCTGCACTTAAAGGCTCCAAAAGACACCAAAAATACCATATTTCTCGAGAACGTACCTGAACCTGTAAATACTCTAAATAGACCCTATTTCATAGTAAATATATGTAAAACCGCTTATATACCATAGGTAAAAGTGGGTCAAAATCATGGTATATCAATGGACATGACGCCCGAGAATCCAGTCAACGGTCTTGGTTCTGGGATGACTTCTCCGAGGGGTATGTTCATCCTCTGTAGAATGTCGCGGATCATGATGTTGACCATGCTTCCCGTTTCGATGAGGATGCGGCCGACTTCGAAATCCTGAATCACCAAGTCGATGACCAGAGGATCGTAATGGGGTTTATCGAGTCCGGCCGTGTCCTGTTCCTCGAAGATGATAGCGTGGTTGGGAACGTCGTCTTCTGGACACCATCCGGGACTTGTTTCGGCCTTCCGCCCGTAGGCTTTGATTGATGAAACGGAGTCCTGGTAGAAGTGCGATCCTCCGATGATCATGTTGATCCTCCGGCGGTTGTTGTTGTTTCCTTCGCCGTCTTGTCTCTGTCCGCGTTTTTCGCCCGATTGAGTTCCAGGAGCGTTATTCTCGGGATTAGCTCCGTCGGTCTTCGGCAGACGGTCAGAATCTAGGAGCAGGTCTTTCACGCTCCTGACCGTTGCTAGTTCGCCAGCAAGTAACTTCGTAATGAGTCTAGCGCCGAGGACTTTGCAGTTGGCGGTGGAGTGACCTCTCGTCTGATGGAACCCGCAGCTGGAATTGTCCTTGTAAGAGTTCCGCGTCTAAGTGTTTCCGGCGGTCCTTCCTTGTTCGGAATTGACGGCGTAGTTATGTTCGCCTTGGACGTCTTCCCCTTCGTGATGGACGTACTTGTCGTTACGAGAGGTTTTCTTCTTGCCGGACGCTTTCTGCGGTCCATGCTTTTGCGCTAGGACTTTCATCTCTTCTTCCATGATGATGAAATCCGTCGCCTTGTGGAGAGTGTCCTGGATGGTGCGTGGCCTCTCCAAAGAAATCCACTTTCAGAATTTCGATTTGTACCAGAGGTTTTTTCTCAGGGCGTCGATGGCGACTATGTCGCTGAGGCCTGTTACCCTGGACATCACGAGTTTGAACCTCCTTATGTAGTCGAGGAGCGGTTCATCTTCCTTTTGAATCAGACTCCAAATGTCTACGTCGGAAGTTTCCATGTCCATGAACATGGAGAATTGCTTCAGAAAAGCTGAAGCGAGCTGGCGGAAACTTCCGATGGAGTTTCTTTTCAAGTGTGAGAACCACTCGAGCGCAGCACCTCTGAGGTTCTCGACGAATAGGAGACAGCAGCCGACGTCCTTTTCCCGCTCCGGAAGTTTAGACCTCGCCATCGCAATCTAGAAGGACTGCAGATGTGCCTTCGGATATGTGGTTCCGTCGTAGGTGGGAAGCTTTATTTTCCCGGGATATGAGACTCGTGCGTCTGTGATTCGAGAGGTGAACGGAGTCTTTCTCGATTCCTCAAGGAGCAGGTCGATCTCGGGGGCAGTGCTGGTTGCGTGGTGAATCTGCGATTTTACCGCTTTCACCTCGGCTGCAGTTTTTGCGATGTACTCGCGCAAATCATGGATCTCGTTGGCGCCGTTCGCGCTCCTTTGTCTACGTTGGCTGCGATAGGCCCGAGTCTGGTCTTCAGCCAACCTCTCCTGCTCTGACCAGTAGAGGTCTTCTTCCTCTTCTGTCAGGGGTTTTTCGAAGGCTGCCGCCAGTCGAGCTCACTGACTTCGGGTTCTTCTGTGGTAGATGTCGGTGTCTTCGTCAGACGGGTCCGATTGATTGCTGATATCCAGATTGATTCTTTCGACGTCGTCTCCTTCGTTTTCTCTTGCGGGAGGTGGGAGGTTATCCGTCGTTTTCTTCTGCCCCGCCGGAGTGGTGTCGTCAGGGATGAGTTCCGGGAATTTTCTCGGGACATCTTTTTCTTGATCTCCGGAAGTTCTGAAGTCGAGCCTCCTGGCACGCCTCACCTTGGTGGATCCGCGCGGGAGTTTGCTTTTCGCTGTTAAGGTATTGACCTGTTTAGCGAATGAAGCCATTAGTTTCTCTTGTTCTTCCGACCGTTTCTGGGCGGTGGCGAACAGTTCCTTCACCTGGTCCAGCATCGCGGTGTTTGCCTCGGCAGTGACCGTCAATACGTTTCCGGCAGGAGTCTTCTCAGTGTTGGCATCGGCGGCTGGTCCGTCGTGCGTTTGCTTGTCTTTTTCCGCGTTAGCAGACATGCTTAACTGGGCGTGCGTAGTTGCGAGAAAGATAAATCCGTGTATCACCCCTCCTTCTAGCGCCAAACTGTGGGAACCGAAATTCGCACTGTCGATTTTAGTTAAGTAAAAAACGTAGGAAAACTAAGTTGACCTAGTTTTTCCCGAGGATCTCGGCTATCTGTTGGGCCACGCACGACAAAGTTAATACAGGCTAAGTTTAGGAATGAATGCGTAAAATAAAGAGAGCAAAAAGAAAGAATCTTATTTCCGAATTCGCAGAGAGCGTTTGAACAACAGGTCGAGATCTCGGCCGCAAGAGCTGTCGCTCGTCGCTAGTCTCAAAACCTAGATCTAACCTAATTGAGTCGCAGCTCGCTAAAAAGGAAATAAAATCGTAAACGGGCCGTCCGGTCAGATTTGGTCCCTCTCGAGCCGTCTTCCGGACTTTCATTGTTTTCTACGATTTCTTTGAAAGAATACTCCTACTTGGATGTCAAGTCTTTCGGAAGATCTTTGACCCATTGCTGAGGCAAATGGTGTTTTAAGATAACCGTCACCGTTTTATACGAAGTCCCTCCGTCCGTTGACGTCTTACGGGTTCTCCGAAGTCCTGGAGCAGAAAAGGGAGTTGTGTTTGCGGGATTTCAGAATGTCGCAAACACGGATTTCTGGTGACCCGGGGGCCTAGAACTTACGCACGAAGACTAGCCGCCCGACGACCCGAGCCAGCACGGGGCTAGCCGCCCGGCGACTGTGGCCAGCACGAGCGCTAGCCGCCGCCGGCTACGGCCAGCACAGGCCTAGCCGCCCGGCGGCCACGGCCAGCACGGGCGCTGGCCGCCGGCGGCTACGGCCAGCACGGGGGCTAGCCGCCCAGCGGCCCAGCACGGGCGCTAGCCGCCGCCGGCCACGGCCAGCACGGGGGCTAGCCGCCCGGCGGCCACGGCCATCACAGGCGCTAGCCGCCGCCGGTTACGGCCAGCACGGGGGCTAGCCGCCCGGCGGCCACGGCCAGCACGGGCGCTAGCCGCCGGCGGCTACGGCCAGCACGGGGCTAGCCGCCCGGCGGCCACGGCCAGCACGGGCGCTAGCCGCCGGCGGCCATGGCCAGCGCGGGGGTTAGCCGCCCGGCGGCCACGGCTAGCACGGGCGCTAGCCGCCGGCGGCTACGGCCAGCACGGGGGCTAGCCGCCCGTCGGCCACGGCCGCGACCGGAGTCGGCTGCTCGGTTCCTTCGGCTTGTGCGTGTTTTTGCGTTCTTTTTAGTTTTCCGTAGGTTTTTCTCGGCAAAGAGGATAGTCATTCATCTTAGCAACAACAATTACATCAGGAATTATTGCTTCTTCAGCATTAATCAATTGTCCTTTGTAGTTGCGAGGACGACCTTTTTTGTCTCGCCAGATACCCTTCTTATCCATCTCAAATATGTGTTCTTCGTCTTCCTCTGACTCCACACAAGTGTCGGTATCCGTCGGACGAAAAGCACCATGATGAACAGTGTCGCTATGAACAGTAGGATGAACAGTGTCGTTATGAACAGTGCGATGAACAGTATTGATCGATGCGGGATGAACAGTATCGATCGATGCGGGATGAACAGTATCGATCGACGGGGGATAAACAATGTCGATCGACATCGGGTGAACAGTACCGTGAATAGTAACGTGAACAGTACCGTGATGAAAAGTATCGATCGACGGGTGATGAACAATATTTTTCAATACAAAATGAATAGTATCGTGATGAATAGTGTCAGGATGAATAGTACTCCGGTGAATAGTACCTTGATGAACAGTACCTCGATGAACAGTATCGATCGATTTCGTGTGAATAGTAGCCGGATGAACAGTGCGGTGAATAGTAACCGGATGATTAGTGTTCGGGTGAGCAATATTTTTCTTCGGTTGGTTGGCTCTATCGATCACCGCTTCTTGTAGCTTATCGGTCGATCGATGGTGTACATTATCGATCGATTTCTGGTGTACGCTGTCGATTGATGCTGCTTGGAGGGTGTCGAACGATACATCCCTCTTAGACTTACAGATCGTGCGTGAACCAGCAGGCTCCTTCCTTGAAGGACCTAGAAATCCTCTCTTCATAGCTTCCTGGTACTGAGATGTGTGTACCTGAAATAGAAGAAAAAAAAGTTTCAGTATTTTAGAACAGTAACAAAACCTAGACTAAATCTAACTAAATAAGATCTAATGGCGATCAAAGCTCCCCGGCAATGGCGCCAAATTTGATATCACTCAAATTACCCTAAGGAGTGAATTACTCTCATCAAAAGAGGTCAATCGTAGTACTTAGGGATCGAATCCACAAGGAGCTAAGGAACCTAATAGATCTAATAGTTATATGATTAAGCTAGGCTAATAGGTATAAAGCAATAAATAACAAGTAAAGCAATAAACAAGATGAACAATATATTTGTTCAGCTTGGCAAGGATTTTTTTGATGGAAGGATGATTGCAAGATCTAGGGTTTCTATTCAGGTAATTAGGATTATAATGATATAGGTTACTAAGCTGCTAGATATATTAGAACTCAACTGGGAGTACAAATCTAACAACTGTCGTTGTATAGATAGTCTAATATCTAGATCTTGGATCTCAACCACTCGGTTATTGATCACAAGAAAGTGTCGATCGATGATTCTATAGGAATATCGATCGATACACCTTTCACAATATCGATCGATTAATCTATTGGATTATCGATCGATATGCTTCTAGCAAGCTTTACGAACGGGTTGAACACACGTTCACTAGGGTTTACTAAATCAGCTATCGCTGTATTTATCAACCCTAGCTCAAAAGGATGGATTCAGGGTGAGTTACAAGCTCTCGCTAGTCTCTGCAATCCCTAGGATCAAGGTACTAGTTCGCGACTCTAGAGACAAGCATTAATAACAATCCTATTTGATGAATATCACAACTTAGCAATTCTATATTTGGGGCTAATCCCAGATAACCTATCTGAACCCTAAACCTAACAGGTGGATCTACGCAGACATGATAGAATTCATAGATGAATAGATAAGAAATTGCAATAGATATAAAAACCAAAATCCATGGAGTTCCAGGAGGACTCTGATAGGAGTTCCTCCCTTCTCTCCTAACAAAGAGAATAATAATTAAAGAAAGCTTAGATAGGTCTAGCCGTCAACAATGGTTTATAAATATGATAAAATAGGGTTTTTAGTCGTCCAAGGGTATTATGGTAATTTGGGTTGCATTAGGGCTTCTGGCGGTCATGAAACATAGTTAGTCCACGTCCTGACTTTCATATCGATCGATATGGGACATTTCCCATCGATCGATATACATTCGTCTTCTCGACAGCCTTCTCTCGCGAGGCAGACTGACCACTCTTCAGTAAAACGGGCATAACTTCTGATCTAACCGTCGGATTGACCTCAAACCGGTGGCATTGGAAATCTAACTGAAAGATCTATCTTGTGTCCAAATATCAGCTCAATCGCACCGTTGGAAGGTCTCCATCTGTATCTAAACATCTGACGCATTTGCGCGATTCTGCACTTAAAGGCTCCAAAAGACACCAAAAACACCATATTTCTCGAGAACGTACCTGAACCTGTAAATACTCTAAATAGACCCTATTTCATAGTAAATATATGTAAAACCACTTATATACCATAGGTAAAAGTGGGTCAAAATCATGGTATATCAATGGACATGACGCCCGAGAATCCAGTCAACGGTCTTGGTTCTGGGATGACTTCTCCGAGGGGTATGTTCATCCTCTGCAGAATGTCGCGGATCATGATGTTGACCATGCTTCCCGTGTCGATGAGGATGCGGCCGACTTCGAAATCCTGAATCACCAAGTCGATGACCAGAGGATCGTAATGGGGTTTATCGAGTCCGGCCGTGTCCTGTTCCTCGAAGATGATAGCGTGGTTGGGAACGTCGTCTTCTGGACACCATCCGGGACTTGTTTCGGCCTTCCGCCCGTAGGCTTTGATTGATGAAATGGAGTCCTGGTAGAAGTGCGATCCTCCGATGATCATGTTGATCCTCCGGCGGTTGTTGTTGTTTCCTTCGCCGTCTTGTCTCTGTCCGCGTTTTTCGCCCGATTGAGTTCCAGGAGCGTTATTCTCGGGATTAGCTCCGTCGGTCTTCGGCAGACGGTCAGAATCTAGGAGCAGGTCTTTCACGCTCCTGACCGTTGCTAGTTCGCCAGCAAGTAACTTCGTAATGAGTCTAGCGCCGAGGACTTTGCAGTTGGCGGTGGAGTGACCTCTCGTCTGATGGAACCCGCAGCTGGAATTGTCCTTGTAAGAGTTCCGCGTCTAAGTGTTTCCGGCGGTCCTTCCTTGTTCGGAATTGACGGCGTAGTTATGTTCGCCTTGGACGTCTTCCCCTTCGTGATGGACGTACTTGTCGTTACGAGAGGTTTTCTTCTTGCCGGACGCTTTCTGCGGTCCATGATTTTGCGCTAGGACTTTCATCTCTTCTTCCATGATGATGAAATCCGTCGCCTTGTGGAGAGTGTCCTGGATGGTGCGTGGCCTCTCCAAAGAAATCCACTTTCAGAATTTCGATTTGAACCAGAGGTTTTTTCTCAGGGCGTCGATGGCGACTATGTCGCTGAGGCCTGTTACTCTGGACATCACGAGTTTGAACCTCCTTATGTAGTCGAGGAGCGGTTCATCTTCCTTTTGAATCAGACTCCAAAGGTCTACGTCGGAAGTTTCCATGTCCATGAACATGGAGAATTGCTTCAGAAAAGCTGAAGCGAGCTGGCGGAAACTTCCGATGGAGTTTCTTTTCAAGTGTGAGAACCACTCGAGCGCAGCACCTCTGAGGTTCTCGACGAATAGGAGACAGCAGCCGACGTCCTTTTCCCGCTCCGGAAGTTTAGACCTCGCCATCGCAATCTAGAAAGACTGCAGATGTGCCTTCGGATATGTGGTTCCGTCGTAGGTGGGAAGCTTTATTTTCCCGGGATATGAGACTCGTGCGTCTGTGATTCGAGAGGTGAACGGAGTCTTTCTCGATTCCTCAAGGAGCAGGTCGATCTCGGGGGCAGTGCTGGTTGCGTGGTGAATCTGCGATTTTACCGCTTTCACCTCGGCTGCAGTTTTTGCGATGTACTCGCGCAAATCATGGATCTCGTTGGCGCCGTTCGCGCTCCTTTGTCTACGTTGGCTGCGATAGGCCCGAGTCTGGTCTTCAGCCAACCTCTCCTGCTCTGACCAGTAGAGGTCTTCTTCCTCTTCTGTCAGGGGTTTTTCGAAGGCTGCCGCCAGTCGAGCTGACTGACTTCGGGTTCTTCTGTGGTAGATGTCGGTGTCTTCGTCAGACGGGTCCGATTGATTGCTGATATCCAGATTGATTCTTTCGACGTCGTCTCCTTCGTTTTCTCTTGCGGGAGGTGGGAGGTTATCCGTCGTTTTCTTCTGCCCCGCCGGAGTGGTGTCGTCAGGGATGAGTTCCGGGAATTTTCTCGGGACATCTTTTTCTTGATCTCCGGAAGTTCTGAAGTCGAGCCTCCTGGCACGCCTCACCTTGGTGGATCCGCGCGGGAGTTTGCTTTTCGCTGTTAAGGTATTGACCTGTTTAGCGAGTGAAGCCATTAGTTTCTCTTGTTCTTCCGACCGTTTCTGGGCGGTGGCGAACAGTTCCTTCACCTGGTCCAGCATCGCGGTGTTTGCCTCGGCAGTGACCGTCAATACGTTTCCGGCAGGAGTCTTCTCAGTGTTGGCATCGGCGGCTGGTCCGTCGTGCGTTTGCTTGTCTTTTTCCGCGTTAGCAGACATGCTTAACTGGGCGTGCGTAGTTGCGAGAAAGATAAATCCGTGTATCACCCCTCCTTCTAGCGCCAAACTGTGGGAACCGAAATTCGCACTGTCGATTTTAGTTAAGTAAAAAACGTAGGAAAACTAAGTTGACCTAGTTTTTCCCGAGGATCTCGGCTATCTGTTGGGCCACGCACGACAAAGTTAATACAGGCTAAGTTTAGGAATGAATGCGTAAAATAAAGAGAGCAAAAAGAAAGAATCTTATTTCCGAATTCGCAGAGAGCGTTTGAACAACAGGTCGAGATCTCGGCCGCAAGAGCTGTCGCTCGTCGCTAGTCTCAAAACCTAGATCTAACCTAATTGAGTCGGAGCTCGCTAAAAAGGAAATAAAATCGTAAACGGGCCGTCCGGTCAGATTTGGTCCCTCTCGAGCCGTCTTCCGGACTTTCGTTGTTTTCTACGATTTCTTTGAAAGAATACTCCTACTTGGATGTCAAGTCTTTCGGAAGATCTTTGACCCATTGCTGAGGCAAATGGTGTTTTAAGATAACCGTCACCGTTTTATACGAAGTCCCTCTGTCCGTTGACGTCTTACGGGTTCTCCGAAGTCCTGGAGCAGAAAAGGGAGTTGTGTTTGCGGGATTTCAGAATGTCGCAAACACGGATTTCTGGTGACCCGGGGGCCTAGAACTTACGCACGAAGACTAGCCGCCCGACGACCCGAGCCAGCACGGGGCTAGCCGCCCGGCGACTGTGGCCAGCACGAGCGCTAGCCGCCGCCGGCTACGGCCAGCACAGGCCTAGCCGCCCGGCGGCCACGGCCAGCACGGGCGCTGGCCGCCGGCGGCTACGGCCAGCACGGGGGCTAGCCGCCCAGCGGCCCAGCACGGGCGCTAGCCGCCGCCGGCCACGGCCAGCACGGGGGCTAGCCGCCCGGCGGCCACGGCCATCACAGGCGCTAGCCGCCGCCGGTTACGGCCAGCACGGGGGCTAGCCGCCCGGCGGCCACGGCCAGCACGGGCGCTAGCCGCCGGCGGCTACGGCCAGCACGGGGCTAGCCGCCCGGCGGCCACGGCCAGCACGGGCGCTAGCCGCCGGCGGCCATGGCCAGCGCGGGGGTTAGCCGCCCGGCGGCCACGGCTAGCACGGGCGCTAGCCGCCGGCGGCTACGGCCAGCACGGGGGCTAGCCGCCCGTCGGCCACGGCCGCGACCGGAGTCGGCTGCTCGGTTCCTTCGGCTTGTGCGTGTTTTTGCGTTCTTTTTAGTTTTCCGTAGGTTTTTCTCGGCAAAGAGGATAGTCATTCATCTTAGCAACAACAATTACATCAGGAATTATTGCTTCTTCAGCATTAATCAATTGTCCTTTGTAGTTGCGAGAACGACCTTTTTTGTCTCACCAGATACCCTTCTTATCCATCTCAAATATGTGTTCTTCGTCTTCCTCTGACTCCACACAAGTGTCGGTATCCGTCGGACGAAAAGCACCATGATGAACAGTGTCGTTATGAACGGTCTTGGTTATGAACAGTGTCGTTATGAACAGTGCGATGAACAGTATTGATCGATGCGGGATGAACAGTATCGATCGATGCGGGATGAACAGTATCGATCGACGGGGGATAAACAATGTCGATCGACATCGGGTGAACAGTACCGTGAATAGTAACGTGAACAGTACCGTGATGAAAAGTATCGATCGACGGGTGATGAACAATATTTTTCGATACAAAATGAATAGTATCGTGATGAATAGTGTCAGGATGAATAGTACTCCGGTGAATAGTACCTTGATGAACAGTACCTCGATGAACAGTATCGATCGATTCTGGATGAACAGTATCGATCGATTTCGTGTGAATAGTAGCCGGATGAACAGTGCGGTGAATAGTAACCGGATGATTAGTGTTCGGGTGAGCAATATTTTTCTTCGGTTGGTTGGCTCTATCGATCACCGCTTCTTGTAGCTTATCGGTCGATCGATGGTGTACATTATCGATCGATTTCTGGTGTACGCTGTCGATTGATGCTGCTTGGAGGGTGTCGAACGATACATCCCTCTTAGACTTACAGATCGTGCGTGAACCAGCAGGCTCCTTCCTTGAAGGACCTAGAAATCCTCTCTTCATAGCTTCCTGGTACTGAGATGTGTGTACCTGAAATAGAAGAAAAAAAAGTTTCAGTATTTTAGAACAGTAACAAAACCTAGACTAAATCTAACTAAATAAGATCTAATGGCGATCAAAGCTCCCCGGCAATGGCGCCAAATTTGATATCACTCAAATTACCCTAAGGAGTGAATTACTCTCATCAAAAGAGGTCAATCGTAGTACTTAGGGATCGAATCCACAAGGAGCTAAGGAACCTAATAGATCTAATAGTTATATGATTAAGCTAGGCTAATAGGTATAAAGCAATAAATAACAAGTAAAGCAATAAACAAGATGAACAATATATTTGTTCAGCTTGGCAAGGATTTTTTTGATGGAAGGATGATTGCAAGATCTAGGGTTTCTATTCAGGTAATTAGGATTATAATGATATAGGTTACTAAGCTGCTAGATATATTAGAACTCAACTGGGAGTACAAATCTAACAACTGTCGTTGTATAGATAGTCTAATATCTAGATCTTGGATCTCAACCACTCGGTTATTGATCACAAGAAAGTGTCGATCGATGATTCTATAGGAATATCGATCGATACACCTTTCACAATATCGATCGATTAATCTATTGGATTATCGATCGATATGCTTCTAGCAAGCTTTACGAACGGGTTGAACACACGTTCACTAGGGTTTACTAAATCAGCTATCGCTGTATTTATCAACCCTAGCTCAAAAGGATGGATTCAGGGTGAGTTACAAGCTCTCGCTAGTCTCTGCAATCCCTAGGATCAAGGTACTAGTTCGCGACTCTAGAGACAAGCATTTATAACAATCCTATTTGATGAATATCACAACTTAGCAATTCTATATTTGGGGCTAATCCCAGATAACCTATCTGAACCCTAAACCTAACAGGTGGATCTACGCAGACATGATAGAATTCATAGATGAATAGATAAGAAATTGCAATAGATATAAAAACCAAAATCAATGGAGTTCCAGGAGGACTCTGATAGGAGTTCCTCCCTTCTCTCCTAACAAAGAGAATAATAATCAAATAAAGCTTAGATAGGTCTAGCCGTCAACAATGGTTTATAAATATGATAAAATAGGGTTTTTAGTCGTCCAAGGGTATTATGGTAATTTGGGTTGCATTAGGGCTTCTGGCGGTCATGAAACATAGTTAGTCCACGTCCTGACTTTCATATCGATCGATATGGGACATTTCCCATCGATCGATATACATTCGTCTTCTCGACAGCCTTCTCTCGCGAGGCAGACTGACCACTCTTCAGTAAAACGGGCATAACTTCTGATCTAACCGTCGGATTGACCTCAAACCGGTGGCATTGGAAAGCTAACTGAAAGATCTATCTTGTGTCCAAATATCAGCTCAATCGCACCGTTGGAAGGTCTCCATCTGTATCTAAACATCTGACGCATTTGCGCGATTCTGCACTTAAAGGCTCCAAAAGACACCAAAAACACCATATTTCTCGAGAACGTACCTGAACCTGTAAATACTCTAAATAGACCCTATTTCATAGTAAATATATGTAAAACCGCTTATATACCATAGGTAAAAGTGGGTCAAAATCATGGTATATCAATGGACATGACGCCCGAGAATCCAGTCAACGGTCTTGGTTCTGGGATGACTTCTCCGAGGGGTATGTTCATCCTCTGCAGAATGTCGCGGATCATGATGTTGACCATGCTTCCCGTGTCGATGAGGATGCGGCCGACTTTGAAATCCTGAATCACCAAGTCGATGACCAGAGGATCGTAATGGGGTTTATCGAGTCCGGCCGTGTCCTGTTCCTCGAAGATGATAGCGTGGTTGGGAACGTCGTCTTCTGGACACCATCCGGGACTTGTTTCGGCCTTCCGCCCGTAGGCTTTGATTGATGAAACGGAGTCCTGGTAGAAGTGCGATCCTCCGATGATCATGTTGATCCTCCGGCGGTTGTTGTTGTTTCCTTCGCCGTCTTGTCTCTGTCCGCGTTTTTCGCCCGATTGAGTTCCAGGAGCGTTATTCTCGGGATTAGCTCCGTCGGTCTTCGGCAGACGGTCAGAATCTAGGAGCAGGTCTTTCACGCTCCTGACCGTTGCTAGTTCGCCAGCAAGTAACTTCGTAATGAGTCTAGCGCCGAGGACTTTGCAGTTGGCGGTGGAGTGACCTCTCGTCCGATGGAACCCGCAGCTGGAATTGTCCTTGTAAGAGTTCCGCGTCTAAGTGTTTCCGGCGGTCCTTCCTTGTTCGGAATTGACGGCGTAGTTATGTTCGCCTTGGACGTCTTCCCCTTCGTGATGGACGTACTTGTCGTTACGAGAGGTTTTCTTCTTGCCGGACCCTTTCTGCGGTCCATGCTTTTGCGCTAGGACTTTCATCTCTTCTTCCATGATGATGAAATCCGTCGCCTTGTGGAGAGTGTCCTGGATGGTGCGTGGCCTCTCCAAAGAAATCCACTTTCAGAATTTCGATTTGTACCAAAGGTTTTTTCTCAGGGCGTCGATGGCGACTATGTCGCTGAGGCCTGTTACCCTGGACATCACGAGTTTGAACCTCCTTATGTAGTCGAGGAGCGGTTCATCTTCCTTTTGAATCAGACTCCAAAGGTCTACGTCGGAAGTTTCCATGTCCATGAACATGGAGAATTGCTTCAGAAAAGCTGAAGCGAGCTGGCGGAAACTTCCGATGGAGTTTCTTTTCAAGTGTGAGAACCACTCGAGCGCAGCACCTCTGAGGTTCTCGACGAATAGGAGACAGCAGCCGACGTCCTTTTCCCGCTCCGGAAGTTTAGACCTCGCCATCGCAATCTAGAAAGACTGCAGATGTGCCTTCGGATATGTGGTTCCGTCGTAGGTGGGAAGCTTTATTTTCCCGGGATATGAGACTCGTGCGTCTGTGATTCGAGAGGTGAACGGAGTCTTTCTCGATTCCTCAAGGAGCAGGTCGATCTCGGGGGCAGTGCTGGTTGCGTGGTGAATCTGCGATTTTACCGCTTTCACCTCGGCTGCAGTTTTTGCGATGTACTCGCGCAAATCATGGATCTCGTTGGCGCCGTTCGCGCTCCTTTGTCTACGTTGGCTGCGATAGGCCCGAGTCTGGTCTTCAGCCAACCTCTCCTGCTCTGACCAGTAGAGGTCTTCTTCCTCTTCTGTCAGGGGTTTTTCGAAGGCTGCCGCCAGTCGAGCTGACTGACTTCGGGTTCTTCTGTGGTAGATGTCGGTGTCTTCGTCAGACGGGTCCGATTGATTGCTGATATCCAGATTGATTCTTTCGACGTCGTCTCCTTCGTTTTCTCTTGCGGGAGGTGGGAGGTTATCCGTCGTTTTCTTCTGCCCCGCCGGAGTGGTGTCGTCAGGGATGAGTTCCGGGAATTTTCTCGGGACATCTTTTTCTTGATCTCCGGAAGTTCTGAAGTCGAGCCTCCTGGCACGCCTCACCTTGGTGGATCCGCGCGGGAGTTTGCTTTTCGCTGTTAAGGTATTGACCTGTTTAGCGAGTGAAGCCATTAGTTTCTCTTGTTCTTCCGACCGTTTCTGGGCGGTGGCGAACAGTTCCTTCACCTGGTCCAGCATCGCGGTGTTTGCCTCGGCAGTGACCGTCAATACGTTTCCGGCAGGAGTCTTCTCAGTGTTGGCATCGGCGGCTGGTCCGTCGTGCGTTTGCTTGTCTTTTTCCGCGTTAGCAGACATGCTTAACTGGGCGTGCGTAGTTGCGAGAAAGATAAATCCGTGTATCACCCCTCCTTCTAGCGCCAAACTGTGGGAACCGAAATTCGCACTGTCGATTTTAGTTAAGTAAAAAACGTAGGAAAACTAAGTTGACCTAGTTTTTCCCGAGGATCTCGGCTATCTGTTGGGCCACGCACGACAAAGTTAATACAGGCTAAGTTTAGGAATGAATGCGTAAAATAAAGAGAGCAAAAAGAAAGAATCTTATTTCCGAATTCGCAGAGAGCGTTTGAACAACAGGTCGAGATCTCGGCCGCAAGAGCTGTCGCTCGTCGCTAGTCTCAAAACCTAGATCTAACCTAATTGAGTCGCAGCTCGCTAAAAAGGAAATAAAATCGTAAACGGGCCGTCCGGTCAGATTTGGTCCCTCTCGAGCCGTCTTCCGGACTTTCGTTGTTTTCTACGATTTCTTTGAAAGAATACTCCTACTTGGATGTCAAGTCTTTCGGAAGATCTTTGACCCATTGCTGAGGCAAATGGTGTTTTAAGATAACCGTCACCGTTTTATACGAAGTCCCTCCGTCCGTTGACGTCTTACGGGTTCTCCGAAGTCCTGGAGCAGAAAAGGGAGTTGTGTTTGCGGGATTTCAGAATGTCGCAAACACGGATTTCTGGTGACCCGGGGGCCTAGAACTTACGCACGAAGACTAGCCGCCCGACGACCCGAGCCAGCACGGGGCTAGCCGCCCGGCGACTGTGGCCAGCACGAGCGCTAGCCGCCGCCGGCTACGGCCAGCACGGGGCTAGCCGCCCGGCGGCCACGGCCAGCACGGGCGCTGGCCGCCGGCGGCTACGGCCAGCACGGGGGCTAGCCGCCCAGCGGCCCAGCACGGGCGCTAGCCGCCGCCGGCCACGGCCAGCACGGGGGCTAGCCGCCCGGCGGCCACGGCCATCACAGGCGCTAGCCGCTGCCGGTTACGGCCAGCACGGGGGCTAGCCGCCCGGCGGCCACGGCCAGCACGGGCGCTAGCCGGCGGCGGCTACGGCCAGCACGGGGCTAGCCGCCCGGCGGCCACGGCCAGCACGGGCGCTAGCCGCCGGCGGCCATGGCCAGCGCGGGGATTAGCCGCCCGGTGGCCACGGCTAGCACGGGCGCTAGCCGCCGGCGGCTACGGCCAGCACGGGGGCTAGCCGCCCGTCCGCCACGGCCGCGACCGGAGTCGGCTGCTCGGTTCCTTCGGCTTGTGCGTGTTTTTGCGTTCTTTTTAGTTTTCCGTAGGTTTTTCTCGTGTAGAAAACGTTTCTAGCCGTTGGTTTCGAGATGATTGATCTCGAACTTTATATTTTTCCAAGTTTCTCGATTAACACATAGTCTCTCGAGGTTGCTCTAACATCTTTCATGTTTTTCCGAGATTTTCGGACATCGATTTCGTTTTGACCGATTTTGACCCCAACAGTTGTGAAATTGGATGAACGATGTTGTTTGCGGCTGATAGTCGTTTAGTTGTTTGGTTCTTATGTGGTCACCGACATTTTATGTGAGAGAGAGATTGAGAAGACTGAAATGATAACCAAGCTTATCTCTTTCTCATGTTTCTTTTTTCTTTGCACATAAAAGAACTTAAAGGGTAGTAGAGACTTTACACAGTCAAAAAGTGTGTCTCATGTTGCAAGTGCCTTAAAGTGTAACTGAAATCATAAAATGTGTCTCTCAGAGTAAAAAAATGTTTAGGATTTGAAATTTGATAAATGCATTTTCTATTTTAATTTTTGAAAAATACATTGAGAAATTGCACTCCATGTACAAAGATAACTGCATAATTTTCAGATATAGAAAAACCACTTTCTCGATGACGTGTATTTTTTTAATGGCTGTTGTACCCCTATGTTAAGCGAAAACACAACCTATATATTACCTCTGTATCTCTACATTACACGTGTTTATATTTTTCAAGAAAGAGTTACTTCCTCATCCACCATAATCGATACACTTTTTGGTTTTCCTCGATAATTTCATCGCCTATTGCTACAAAATTATCTCGTCTTCTCCGTCAAAATTGATACACTCTTGATATCTCTTCTCTCCTTATCTTCAGATTTCTCACATTTTTTTCTTTTCTATCGCCGTCACACCGTCATGCCATGTAACCGTCACATGGTCACTCCATCACACCATTACCTCTGCTCAAGCTCACCGTCACGCCGTCGCCTTACGTATGTTACAGCTCTCCGTCACCTCACCCTTGCTACAGCTTGCTTTCATTTCAGTTAATGGAGAGGAGGAAGATCCATGATGCTACAGAGGAAGAAGAACAAAAGGAGAGAGAAGGAATAAGAAGATGAGAGAGGATGCCGAAGAAGAAGAGAAGAAGAACAGAGGCTATGAGTTATCCAAAACCAGCTAACAATAAGCATAACCATAAAAAAAATATAAAAATATTCTAATAGGAAATCTTATGTTTAGTCGAATATAATATATTATATATGGCTAACAATCTGTTTAGTCATATGTATTGTGATTTAGTCGAATATAATATATTATATACGGCTAACAATCTTTTTAGTCGTATATATTGTGATTTAATAGATGGTTAATTTTATGTTTAACCGTAAAAGTAAAATAAGTCATATGTTTTTCCGTTTATTAGAAAGTTAATTTTATATTTAGCCGTACATGTAAATTTATTGCAATTGTTTGAGAGTTGACTTTATGTTTAGCTGGTCACAAAATTAATACTATGTATTGTGATTTATTAGAGAGTTAATTTTCTGTTTAGCCGAACACATAATTTTTTTACATTCACTAGTCCAAACATCAAATATAAGTTGTTCATTTTCGTAGCCGGCTAACTATAACAGAAAAGTCAAAAACAAATATACAAGATATGTTAACCTGTTATTTTCACAAATTACATCGTTCTTAAATAAAATTGAAAAACATTTCCAAAACCATGGTAACAATTAAGAAAAAGTACACTACTTGGGTACTTTACCCTTCGCCGGTTCTTGTCTTTTCAACTGATCCACCAGAGATGATACTTGATGACGGTAAAGTGGCGGAGGCGGTGGTGGATGGTGATGAGATTAGTTCACGCCCCCGCCTTACAAAGAGACGAAGAGAAAAAAATAATTTTTGTATTTCGTATATGATTCGATAGACGAAACTTTTAAATCAAATTGAAAAGAGTTTATGATTTACATATTGAGATTTGGATTTGTCAAGAAAGAAAAAAAGAGACGATGATGATTCTAAAAAAAATTAAAGAATAGAAAGAGAGAGAGAATGAGAACGTGAAAGAAGAGACAAAATAATGTTTTTAACATATTTACATTAGATATTAAATGTAATATTAATTTGTTTCTCTTTCTTACGGTAACAGAGTTATAGGGGCAACTGTGTAAATGCAACCATGAACAGTTTGGGTTTCAGTGCGTCTTTAGCCCAAGTTCCATATTTGCAAATTTTAAACTTATATTATATTTTTGATGCAAATCGCTCAAATACATTTCCTTAATTATGAATTGACTTTGTTATCCAAGATATTTCAATAGTTAAGATTTAATTCAAAATTAATATATAAATTCGTAATTAATAATAATCCCTAAATAATATCATTAAAATAATTTTGTTTAAGATAAATATGCTTTTTGAGATAAATACGCTATTTTATCATTTAAATTTTATAATAACAAAGATAAATATGTGAATTAGGATTTGTTTTGATTTTATCATGAAGTTTATACAGAATTTTTGTCAGCATAAAATAGAATCATAATTAGAAACTGTTATTTTATTTATAAATCAACGAACATCTCTTAATCAGATGTGAGGAAAAATCTGTGGAAAAGAGAAAAAAAATCAGGAATGGAGGAGAAGAAACAAGAGGAAAGAGACGAGAAAATTGAAGACGACGCATTACTTTAATTTTTTCTTTTCTTTATTTTTATAAAAATAATAAATAATTTAAGATATTATTAAAAAAATATTATGCAGATATTAGTGATATAAAAGCAAAAAAAAAAAGATATTGTGCAAATATTCTTATTCCTTCTCACGATTTTTTCTAAGTCATTTAAAATATATATATATATATATTAAAAATAGAGAAATATTAAGAATGGGCAGTTATGTAAATTTATGTTTATATAAATGTATTTTTCAAAAAAAATAAAATGAGGATGTAGTTTTCAAATTTTATTCTTATAGTAGTGTATATCTCCAAAATTTTCCCTAAATTAAAACCGAAAACTAAAAAAAAAAAAAGAACAAGAGTAAGGTGGGAAAAAAGTTTAAGATGACTAGATGAGCAAAAGATATTATCAATCCGACGGACATGAGTAGAAGCAAGCCTTCACTCTTTTTTGTTCAATAGTAAGCCTTCACAATGTCGGGACAGTAACCTAAAACGGTTTGTGCATAACTGGTCACTGGAACTACATACGGCAATGTTTCAGATTGCTAATCTGCTCACGGATAATTATTGGAATAATCACAGCTACAAAATGCCGATTGCCGAAGAAATCAGAAACCGACCCTATGATCTTCGACCAGAAGCACTGGAATCTAAGTATGGGCATAGTCTACAAGAAAGAGTAAAGGTGAATGAGAGAGAAACAAATTTGCAAAGTTCAGTCTCGTCCAAATATGAGTTGTCTTTGGTAGATAATCTACCGTAGGCAGTTTAATCTACAAACTATACTGAATCAAGTTCTCACATATATTATTATTTTTAGCAAGCTGAATAAACTAGAATACGAATTCAACTAGAACTGGTCACCAACCCTTTGGAAAATTCAACCCCAAGTAATCGAAGAGTTTGTACGATAGAATGGACCTTTTCCTTGATATACACAACCAGATTTGTGAGATCATTCAACTATTCTGATACTCGCTCCGTTTCAATATTGATGATGTTTTTAAAGAGTTATTTTGTTTCAATTTACATGAAATTTTGAGATTTTAAGATTAATCTAACTTTATTGGAAATTTTTCTGCCAATTAGATTTTATTGTCTTTATTATAATTGGTTATTTTATTTTTAAATTATATATTTAAAATGTTCGTTTAAAAAAAGGTGAATTTTTTTAATCTTTATGCATCAACACAAAACATCAAATAATATGAAACAAATGGAGTATATTTTAAGCAAATAGAATCCTAAAATATATTATCTGTGATCAAACTTTTATAACAAAGTATATTTTAGTCCTCATGTTCGTGCATGGCTCATGAACATATGGATGGGCGATTCAATTTGTGAGGATTCACATCCTCAAAAAAATACATTCTAAACGGCGTATTGCCCGTATATATATATAATGTGAACGTATCACTATTTTCACATGAATACAAAGAAGAATTGTTTAATGTCTTTTTCGTAACGAAAAGGAGTCGAACCAGTCTTTGTCTCTTTAAACTCAAACCAAACCTATTTCTTGTCTCCAGTGAATTTTGTCCTTTTTCGTATTATACTTTAGTAGTTTATAGATAACTTCTATTCTATCAGACTATTTCTTGTCGTGATTGAGTTCCTAATATTTGAGTTTCTTTTCACTGTCGTTCTCTACGAGCGGTTGTTTAGACCAGAAATAATCAATCAATACAAGGTAATAATATTCGAATCAGACCAAACTGAAGTTTAGAGTTGAAGAACTAACAAAATAATGGGAGAAAAAGAAGACAAGAAAGAGAAAGGCGAGGAAATCATCACGGCCGTTTACAAGGTTCACCTTCACTGCCGGAAATGTGCATGCGACATCAAAAAGCCTCTCCTTCGTTTTCAAGGTTAGCCCTCATTGTTTAAGTTATTTCCCCAAGTTTACAAGTTAATAGTATACATATATATATATATATACAGAGTAGTAGTTGAACTCGTTTAGAGAAAAGAAGCAGAAGATGCTTCTTTAAGTCTCTTTCCTGAGCTATAAACTTTGAGCCTTGGATGTGTAGTATTTTTTTGTCACACAGGATGTGTAGTATATATCTTGATCTAATTACATTTGATTTCTCCTTCATGTTCGAGAGTTTTTTTTCCCTTAAAATGTTTTTTAATTGTGATCTCCAGTCCAAACTGTCGTAGATATAATTGGTTTATTTGCATGCAAAATTATCCATAGGCATAGGCCGTAACAAAGCTTGATACAAACTTCGTCCATCAGTCCAAACCAACAAGCAATTTTATTGGGCTAGAATTAGACTATCACATTTTGTTTATACTTGAGGCTTTTTTGGCCCAATGTTATCCTTGAGGCTAATTGTTTATTTAATCAGAATCACTGTGTTTTTTAAAATAATTTATAGCAATTTGCAAAATAATATTATTTTAGGGGTTCATGGTGTGGATGTTGATTTGGAGAAGAACGAAATCAAGGTAAAAGGGAAAATAGAAGTCGTGAAGATTCACAAGGAAATCGAAAAATGGAGCAAGAAAAAAGTTGAGCTCATCTCTCCCAAACCCTCCGAGGTTAAGAAAACCACTACGACAACGACTACAACTACTTCTGTGGTAGAGAAGAAAACCACCGAAGTCAAAAAGGTAAGTTTCTTCCATAATCTCTTTTTTTTAACATAAGTTTCTTCCATAATCTCATTACCATATATATATATATATATATATATATACTAGTGTAAATGGATTTTGTGAGAGTTTTCTTATAATTTTTCACAGGATGTTATTCGCACGACAGTACTAAAGGTACACATTCATTGCGCTAAGTGTGACAAAGATCTTCAGAACAAACTCTTGAAGCACAAAGGTAAGTTGAATAGGATTTGAATATGTTTCAAATGAAGGGGACAGCATATGTAACATTCAAATTCAAACGATCCAATTTAGTTTGTATATGGATTAGTCTGGCTTTTCGATTCTAACTTGATTATTTGGCAGCTATTCACATTGTGAAAACTGATATAAAAGCCCAAACGCTAACGGTACAAGGGACGATAGAATCTGCAAAACTTTTAACCTATATAAGGAAAAAAGTTCACAAACATGCAGAGATACTAAGCTCAAAGACAGAAGAAGAGAAGAAGAAGGAAGAAGAAGAGAAGCAGAAGAAGAAAGAAGACGAGGAAAAGAAGAAAAAGGAAGAAGAGGAGAAGACGAAAGGAGAGGTCAAAGTAGAAGTGACCAAAACGACTACTCAAATTGTGGAGTTCAAAGAGAAAGTGAAAGTTGAGGGCCACAAAGATAAAGATGGAAACATACCTTACTTCGTTCATTACGTCTACGCTCCACAATTGTTCAGCGATGAAAACCCTAATGCTTGTTGCATTGTCTAGTTACATTGTTAAATGTTCGTAATATCGTTCTTGCATGAGAAATTATACAATAAACCCTCAAGCAAAATATGATACAAATCAGAATGGTGTGTTGACATGCCGCTATATATATTAGAAATGAACCAGTCATAGAAGTGAAAATATTATTTTGGTATAAGATCACTACAAATCCGACATGATTAAGTTATAGCTGTAAAAATTTAAGATAATTTAACTTTTGTTTATGACATTAGAGTAAAAGCTCTTTGTCAAAAAAAAAAAAAAAGACATGAGTAAAAGCTATTAGCAGAAATGGGACATGTATTTCATATTTATTTCGTACTCCATATGTTTCATAATAAGTGTCATTTTATCTGTTTTTTCTTGTTACACAAAAAGTGTGAATTTCATGCAAATTATATTTCCTCTCATCTGAAAATTAACTGCAAACTACAATGATTTTATAAATAATTTTATTTATTTCAAATACTATTGGTCAAAGAAATGTAATTAATAACAAATTGCATATATTTCAACTACTTTCTTAATTTGTGTGAAAAGTGTCGGAGTGACACTTATTCAGAAACAGATGGAGTAACACATTAAAGCATCATTTTTTAGAGTATTACAGCAAATGTGACTTGAAAACACGGATGATGAGTAATAAAACACTATCACGTTTTCATGCTTGCAAAAGTGATTCTGTAATGCCCGTCCCCCAAATCCTATTCTTGTGCTCTAATTTGAACAACAAGAAACACATGCATACACTGAAAAGGGAAATGGAGAAAAGAGTGAATAATACAGTCATTCAGTGAGGATGGTCATTGACTGCCCACATGAATCCTAACACTACTAAACAACCTGCATGCAAAAATACTAAACCTAGAACAGGCATCACCCAACATATCAATCAATCAACAAACATATCACATCGTTTGTATCAATACACAAATTTATTAATCAATCAACATTTCTCATCTCATAACCATTTCCAATATAAATAATAACATAACACTTGGGCTGGCCGTCACCTCGACAGCTGGTTTACAGGCTTTAACGGGATTGACATGTCCTCTTCCTCAGTCCGACTTCACACAATATAAATATACTTAACACATCATAACTCATCACTTACATGTCATATCATCAATAATCAACTATCATTTCATAATCAACATCATCATCACAGATATTCATAATGCATCAATCATTAACAACAAACAATCTCCTAGACTTAGCATTTACGAAAAGAATTTGCTTAGTAGTACTAAAATCCACAGATCGCACCCTCACCTTTGCCTTTAAGGTGGGAAGTAGACTCTGAGAATAGATGTCACAACAATTGAAACGCAGCTCTAACGATCTGAAACTCTAAACAAGTAACCGTAAGTTGATACAGACTCCTTGCAACAAGAGCTTTCCAGAGACACCTTAACCGCATTCTAACTCTCTCTGGTTCACCGGAAACCTTCCCCTTTGTGAAATTGGATAAACAGGTTTCAGACTTAGAATTTCTGGATTCAGAAAACAGTGATTTTTCTCCAAATTGAGGATCAAATAACTTCCGAATCATACCACATAATTGAGCGTTCTTAGTGGATATAGAAAGCTGGTAACGTCAACTTTCTAAAAATATCAAGAACGTCACCTAACTCCTTCCGAACCAACCATAAATCGCTTTCCAAAGGTTATGTGAAACAGAAAAATCAGATCTGAACAGATTGCAAAAATAGAATGGTTTTCTCTCAACTTCTAGATTGAATAATTAACTGAGTTCAGCTTGTAATTGAGATCTGAAAGTTGCTGTATCTTCCTTACAACGAGATCTAACAAACCAACTGTAGGTCAGTACATATCAATTTCGTATCTAGTCGCGAACGTCTCTCCAAAACCCCAACTTGGCAATGATATAACTTGAAGAACAGAATGTTGCAGGCTGCAGTTTCAGTCAATTTGGCAGGGCTTCGCCTTCAAATTTCTCTCCCCATCATCACTAGGTCGTGGCTACAATATATAGGTGAGAGAGCTTAGAGTTCAAATCATCCAAAATTACTAAAATACCATTTTTAGGGTTTTGTCTTAAAACGTGGGTCTTACGTTTTGGTTTTAAAATTTGCCAGATTTGGGCTGTGACAGATTTCGTTATTTTTACATTAAAAATATTAATCAAATTTTGCATGTCTTCATGTTTATTTTCAGAACTAAATTATACAACTAGGGTATTTTATCTATAATATATATCTTTTTGACAATATTAATCATGGATTGCTCTGATACCATGATAACTATGAGTTTTCAAATCAAAATCTTAAGATAATAGGTGAATTGACTCATATGTATTATCTTTACTTGAATAACTCTTATATTACCGATGTGGGGCTTAACACACTAACACCACATCTCCTCACACTCAGGCATGACCATCTGATGCGTGGAGTTTCTGTGGGACTACATCCACGGGGTGCTCCTACGATCGAAAACTGGCTCTGATACCATGTAAAGATGAGAGAAATACTGAATGATAACTTCTTATTCACATCAATGTATGTTACAGAGTATATATACACAAGTCGCAGATAGAGATAGATACAAATCATCTCGTCCTTATCTCAATCTTATCGTAACAACAATATATTCTCTCCAATATACTCTCTAACTGAAACAACAGTCCTAGACTCCTAGAACCTGAACACAACAAACAAATATTTATTACTCAAAGGTCTAGGTAAACAGATCAAAATAGAAAAACTAATGTAACAAAGTTCAATGTAAAAAGATTTTGCAGTTTTAGTTTAAGAATAAAAAATTCCGTTATGTACATTTGGGATATGGGATATGACATATCTTGAAGTCCGAATAACATATCTGCAGCATCTTAAACGCCTCCAATTCTGCTGCAAAACCTGGTCCTTGCAATCTGTCTCAAAGCTCTAACATGATGAGCGTTGTACCATACTCTCCATTACCTATCGTAGTGCTTTCACTTCTGAATGTAAAACAGTCTCTCGATGTTAAGTTTCATGTCCCACAATTTGAATATTTTCCAAGCTATTCATCCAAACCTAACCGCAACTACTGAACTGTGTTGTGGAAGTCCATGAACCATCCACCATGCATATATTATCCAAACTTATAATGTTGGAATCCTCAATACTCTGCTTTTGTGCATTGGGGGTTACCATTTCATTTGCATTAAACCAAACTTGACATTCACTTTCCGCATTTCTGATTAGCTCCAAAGGACTCACACACACACACACACACACACACACACATATATATATATATATATATATCCCTTGAATGAGTTTATCATTTCAAACCTTCCAAATATACCAAATTATTTAAGGATAAGGATCCATCTCTAATCTGATCTCAAAAAAAAAGGATTCATGCCTAATTTTGGTTCGATGATGATATTTTTCCTCTAGAAATGGTATAATATATACATATATATGTATATATATAGAGGTATTAAAAGGTAATATAATATATATGTGACTTGTGGTTTTCATATGTGATGTGACAACCATTGTCATAGATGTGGAGCTGAAAATGGGACGGTAAATCAAAATATATGTAAATGCCTTCCAGCATTACAAATCTGGGCACTAGCAACAACTCCATCTCCATCTTTGGTATTTACTAATGCGAGTCAGAACACAAATATTGATTACTTGTTTTGGCAAAAATGATATCGAAGACCCTGAGCTCGATACAAACCCATACCCATGGATCATATAGTATATTTGGAAAGCAAGGCATGACAATTTGTTGAGAGAGTTGGACATGGATCCATTGGAAACTGAAAAACATGCAGAAGCAGAATGTCATGCTTGGTTTGAAGGGAACTGTAAACCAGAAGAGAGTCAAAGGGGCTGCCAACCTCCAGATTTTGCTACAGGCTCAGGAAGATGAATAACTGATGGATCATGGACACATGAAGCACTCTTTAGTTATTGTGGATGAACTTGGAAGGACACTAGCAGAAGGATTCAGCTGTTGTGAGCTAAAAGAATTAGTGCACTGAAATCCCACCCTTACACTCGGAAATTGATACTATGTTATAGGCAATGGAATGCATGCTGCAACATTCGACGTGTCAAGCTTTTGACACCGTTGCAAGGACCCGATCTCAATGATTCAAGATCCAGAAGCATGGCCAAAATTTTCTGCTGAACTGGATGAGTTGTCAAGACTGAAGAATGGATTCACTGATTTTCCGATTGCTTTTGTTTCTTGTGCGGAAAATGTGTCGTCTGATTCTTTAGCTAAGAGAGCGATGTCCTTTCACAGGGGTCTATACTACATTGGTTGCTCTATTCTTGTATGGGTCTAGTTTCCCAGACCACCTAAAGTTTGAGTAATGAAAAAATGTATTAAAAGGTAAAACCAAAATTTTCAGCATTTATTTTTGGGTTTTAGCGAAAAAAAAATCATTTATACTTGGGTACATCTGTATAAGATTATCTAGGGATGGAAAATAATTGAAAATGAATCTGAACCCACTATATTAATTAATGACTAGCTCCAATAAAAATGAATTTTGGTTATAGATTTTACCAGAACTAAACCTGAACCCTAATGGATAATTTTTTTAAAAAAACCACAAATTTCAGAATCCCAAAAATAGTCATGCCAAATCCAATTTCAGTTTTTACTACGGAGTAATTCTAGGGTTCACCTTCTAGGATGAACATGTGGATCCAATAACCAATAGGAAATTGGTTTTTCATATTTCATATTTTTTAAAAACTAAGTTATTTTTAGGTTCACTCCCTAAAATAACTATGTGGTTTTGTTAAGTAATGCAAATGTCAACTTTTTTTTTCAAATAGAACAAGTGTTTAAAGTACTGGACGCATACACAACTCTCCGAGAGATAATTACGGTAATACATGTGGATTCGTGATCTCTCTCTCTCTCTATCTCTCTCTCTCTCTCTCTCTCTCTCTCTCTCTCTCTCTCTCTCTCTCTCTCTCTCTCTCTCTCTCTCTCTCTCTCTCTCTCTCTCTCTCTCTCTCTCTCTCTCTCTCTCTCTCTCTCTCTCTCTCTCTCTCTCTCTCTCTCTCTCTCTCTCTCTCTCCAAGTGTTCATAACAAGACTGATGGAGAGAGAGATCTTAAGAAAGCTAAAAACATGGAGTTTAAAATAAATACTTAAATCCCTAGAACTTTTCTCACAACGAAACAAGAGCCGATTTCAGCTCAGATTTTCTTCCCTTTAACCTTTCTGATTTTTAATGATTTTTATTTCTTTCTCCTTTTGCCAATAAATTTTCTACACCACTTTTTTTCTTATATAAATTGCACTCAATCATATCTCTGTGTATTACATGATAACGTAGAAATAAGTACGTAACGCACTAGACAGGTTTATCAAACTGTTTCTAACTTTTCTCTCAGGCACATCTACCAAGAGAGTTCTTTAACCGCTGGGTCCAAGGCTAACTCCCGAAGTTGACTTACTACTCTTGGCTGCACTCCACCTACCTCTGACCTGCAACTTTCAAATCTTTTACCACTCTTGGTAATATCCATCAGTTTTAACCCTCTACTGGTCTTTAACCGTCGGGTTCTTCCCCCCGACCTCGTCAGAGGGACCGCCTTTTCCGACCATTCTCACCGGAAAAATCCCCTGCAAGCAACCCTGTGCATCATGGACTACTATTCTGAGCCAGTAGATCTCAGAATCTGAAGTGTTTCTCTCAACCTGTCGGAATCTCCCTCAACGCTTCCTGGCTACGGTTGTGTAGTTTGCTTTGGGTTCGCATCTCTTCTTTTACTACGTATTGTAGTCTTCAACGGTGTTGTTCTACTGTCCCAGTACTACTATTTGTAGTGTTCCTGTAGTTATCGACGCCCCCTGACCACATCTCTGCTCAGTCATGTATCGTCGGTACTCTAGAACAGAAAAAGGTAAAGACATAACGGAAGAGTTCCACCTTCGCAAACCCCTGGTGAAGGTTTCTGATACAAACGTCTCGGAGCTCATAGAGCGCAACAAACTCACGCTTATCGGTCGAGTTACTAACCCGGCTATTCAGAAGACAAAGGCGCTGGTGGATTTCTTTCTGTAGCAATGGAATGTGGTTGGCAGAATCACAGGCTGAGACCTTGGCCCTTCTCTGTTTCTATTTGGCTTTGAATCCGAAAAAGACCTCCAGACCATACTCTAAAAGGCCCCGTTTCACTTTAAGAATTGGATGTTCATTCTTCAAAGGTGGGAACCGATTGTGTCTGATGCTTTCCCAGCTCGAATCCCATTTTGGATAAGAGCACATGGTATTCCTCTCCATTATTGGACAGATGAAACCATTGAAGCTATTGCTACTCCTCTGGAGCCTATTGTTGATCGTGATGTCGATAGAGCCCGACTCAAAGTTCAGGTGAATGGACTTGAACCCCTCATCATGAAGATGGATCTCCAGCTCCCATCTCGTGCAGTAGTTGAGGTGGAATTGGAGTATGAAAGGATAGGGAAACACTGCATCTATTGCAAATCCCTTGGGCATGAAGATACTGAGAAACATAGATGCCCCCTCTCTCGTTCTCATCGTAGTGATAGGGGTGCTCTGGGAATCTCTCAGCAAAATACGTTAGAGAGAATTGAAGAAGGACGTAGACGTCCAGAGGAGAGAAAGTCATCACGTCAACAGAATATATCCCACTACAGAGAAGCTCGCTGGACAAACTCAAGAAACAACCAGTCTTGTGCGGTATCAGCTCGAGGGTATTCATCCCGATATGAAACTGATAGGAGCTTGAATGTGGAGGAAAACAAAAGGAAATATGATGATCGGAACCTAGCTCCAAGAAGCTCTAACCATCGAGGAAATGTTCATGGGTCCAGGGAGCAGGACTCAGCATCCCAGAGGAGTAACTCCACTTACTCTAAAGATCACCTCGAAGCTAATCTACCTCAAGTTTCGATCGACTCTCCAGTGAGAGCAATCACCCCTCGTTCTCACCCATCAACAGGGGAGAAAATACAAGGGGAAGCTCGACGATCTAGTGCTTCATCTAGACTCTCTGATCCCCGATCAGCACGAGTGACAAGTGATGAAAGATTATCTGCCAAAGAACGACTCTCTGTGAATACCCTATGAACATCTAGGAATGGGTTAACGGACTCTGCTACCAGGCTCCCTCAGGATGATGAAGTACATCCAGCTGGTGATACACACCTGTTGAATATCATGAAGACTACTACTCGCCCGTCGAATTCCAATATCTTTGAAACCGGAAGGTTAGGGCCATGTGAAAGATCTCCTATTAGATCCCTGAGTGAAGATCGAGTCCACGTATCACTAAGGCTTGGCCCTTTCAATGCGGAGGAGGCTGAAGAGGAGGATGATGCTTTTAACTTACAACTTCAGCAAGCTTTATCATCAAAAGCAGCCGGAAAGCGAATTTCGGAGTCCTCTCAATCTAGGCAGAAGGACCGACGACGCAAGGAATTACCGTCAAACGAGGAAGATTCACCAAAGTACATTCCTCACCCCGTCGAAAACTGATGATGGATGCTATTTCAACAGGAGGAAGAGCTCAAGGCCGCAAGAAACAGAAGACATGACCAGGTGCAAAGCTCATTCCACCAATGGTGCGCAAGGAGAAGGATTTTCGTCCTCTCCAAGAGTCTCTTCCTTAGCATGTGTAAGCTGGAACTGTCAAGACATTGGGGGTACCTTGACAGGCCAGCGTATTCGGGAGTTCGAGGAGCGGATCTCCCCGGCAGTACTGTTTCTAATGGAGACTAAGAACCAAGATGAGGCTCTCTTCAAACATTTCAAGAACTCGGAACTCAAGAACCATTTTACTGTTCCCCAATTGGTCTCTCAGGCGGCCTATCTTTATCTTGGAAAGATGACATTCAGGTTGAAATACTCTACTCCTCTCCTAATATCATTGACAGTAGAATTGAAGCACTTGGATCCTTTTGCTTTGTCTCCTTCATCTATGGAGCCCCAAATCCTTCAGCCCGTCCTGCCTTTTGGAACAAACTGACAGAATTAGGAACTGGAAGAGATGAGTCCTGGTTACTTACGAGAGATTTTAATGATCTTTTGGATAACTCCGAGAAAGTGGGTGGTCCGGTCCGGTGGGAAGGCTCCTTCTTATCCTTTTGAAGCTTTGTTTCCCAAATGGGCCTGTGGGATCTCCAATACTCCGGAAACCATCTCTCATGGTGTGGCACACGTTACAATTACTTCATTTAATCGCGCCACGACAGTGCTATGGCGAATTGCTCGTGGTTTGAACAGTTCCCGGTGGGGCGCTGTGAGTACTTGCGTTTTGAGGGCTCGGATCATCAACCCCTAGTAGTCCACTTTGACGTCTCAATGCGTAAGAAGAAAGGATTGTTCCGGTTTGACAGGAGACTAAAGGATAAACCGGAGATTAGAAAGCTTGTGGAAACCAACTGGCAGCAGGACCCCAACGACTATGTCGTTAAACGGATTGGGAATATTCGACATAGTATTGTCCAATGGTCGAAGGAGCAGAATCGCAACAGCAACATGGCTATTCAAGCTGCTTAACGGAGCTTGGAGGACGCACTCTCTAGTTCCTCTCCGGACGATACTCTTATTGAGTCCCTTAAAGCAACATTAGAAGCAGCATACAAGGAAGAGGAACTCTACTGGAGACAAAGAACTCGCATCCTATGGTTGCAATGTGGTGACCGGAATACTAGCTTCTTTCACGCTACAACGCGAGGAAGATGAGCTATTAATAAATTCTCGGTCGTCGAAGACTCTGGCGGCAAGGCGGTTTTTAAAGAGATGGAAATTGTGCAGTGCATTAGGGATTACTTCTCTCGGATCTTCACAGCACAAATGTCAGACTCATCTTTCGTGGTTCAAGAAGGTATCACACCCTTAGTTACCTGCGAGATGAATGAGACATTGGTTGCTATACCGAGTCCCTTGGAGATAAGAGAGGCTCTTTTCTCTATTCATCCGGAGAAGGCCCCGGGACCAGATGGCTTCTCCGCCAGCTTTTACCAAGCCTTTTGGGATATTGTAGGCGCATAAGTGGTGAAAGATATCCAGGCTTTCTTTCTGTCAAGCACTTTGGAACCGAGGCAAAACGAAACCCATGTTCGGCTGATTCCAAAAATATCAGGAACAAAGAAAGTAGCGGACTACAGACCTATTGCCTTGTGTAACACACACTGCAAAATCATAGCGAAGCTCCTTACTCGATTACTGCAGCCGCTATTACCTCTTTTGATCTCTGATCATCAATCAGCTTTCGTCAAAGGTCGAGCCATAGCCGACAACGTCCTTATAACGCATGAGATCCTTCACTACCTCCAGCACTCTCAAGCGGAGGTCCGTTGTAGTATGGCTATCAAGACTGATATGAGCAAGGCCTACGACCGCATTGAATGGTCCTTTCTGCGGAATGTCTTAGCTCAGTTTGGCTTCCATGATCGTTGGATCTCATGGATAATGACCTGTGTGACCTCCGTTTCATACTCTTACTTGATCAATGGAGCAGCACAAGGGAAGGTGATTCCGTCTAGAGGAATCCGTAAGGGTGATCCGTTGTCGCCTTACTTGTTCATTCTTTGCACAGAAGTCTTATCTGGTCGGTGTGAAAGTGGCTCGAAATAGCCCAGCGATTAATCACCTTCTATTCGCATATGATACGATGTTCTTCAGTCGGACTGACCACAAGAGCTGTGCGGCCTTGATCAAAATCCTCCAGAGATACGAGGAAGTGTCGGGACAATACATCAACTTGGAGAAATCGGCCATTACTTTTTCTTCTAAAACACCGGGAGAGGCAAAAAGAAGGATCAGGAACCAACTGAAGATTCTAAATGAAGGTGGTCTTGGCAAATGTCTCGGTCTTCCTGAGCACTTTGGTCGGAAAAAGCAAGATATCTTTGCCTCTTTGGTTGATCGGATTCGACAACGATCACATAGCTGGACGTCCAGGTTCTTATCAGGTGCTGGAAAGCTGGTTTTACTGAAATCAGTGTTAGCGGCCATGCCCACCTACTCCATGTCGTGCTTCAAGTTGCCACTCTCTCTCTGTAAACAGATCCAATCTGTGCTGACGAGGTTCTGGTGGGATTTATTTCTGGAAGTCCGGAAGATGTGTTGGGTTTCATGGGAGAAGCTTGCTAAACCTAAGAGTGCTGGTGGTTTAGGCTTTCGAGAGATTGTCCAATTCAATGATGCAATGTTAGCAAAGCTAGCGTGGAGGATCGTAAAATGCCCAACTTCGCTGCTGGCTAAAACTCTCATTGGAAAGTATTCCCACCACTCGTCTTTCCTGCACTCGCCTTGCCCATCCAATGCATCTCATGGCTGGCGTGGAATTCTCGTGGGCCGTGACCTGTTAGTAAAAGGATTAGGTTGGGCTGTGGGTTCAGGTCAGGAAATTAACTTGTGGACAGAGCCTTGGCTGTCTACAAGCAAACCTCTAACTCCTAATGGTCCCCCTACTTTTGCAACTAAAGACTGGCGGGTTAGTGACTTGTTGTGGCCTGGAACTGATGAATGGAACTTGGATGTTGTCAGGGCGACTTTACCCCACTATGAAGAGACTATCAGGAAGCTAATTCCTAGTGCTTTCTCAGCTCATGATGAGAGAGTATGGCTACCAAATGCATCAGGGGAGTATTCTACAAAGTCGGGGTATACTGTTGCAAAACTTTTCAACGGGACGGATGAGGATCGCAGTTTCAACTGGCATAAATGTATTTGGCAAGTAGAGACCTCCCCGAAAATAAAGCATTTCCTGTGGAAAGCTGATTCTCGAGCCCTTGCTGTTGGCTCTGTTTTTCAAAGCAGAGGTTTAGCGGCTAACCCAACATGTAAAAGGTGTGGAGCCTTAGAGACAGAGCTTCATGTGCTCATGCAATGTCCCTTTGCTACTAAAGTGTGGGACCTTGTTCCAGGTTTATTCAAACCTGCTTGTTTCGAGACTATCTCTGTCGCCGACCTTCTCCAGCGCTGCAGAAAGATGGTTTCCCTTCCCCCTTCGGGTCTGGGAAATACGCCACTCTACCACTGGGTTCTTTGGCTCCTCTAGACCAATAGGAACAGATTTCTGTTTGAGGATAAACTCTTCTCTGAGCTGGATACTGTCCTTAAGATTCTCCAAGACGCCCGAGCTTGGAAGGCGGCTCAAACTAATGTTGAAAAGCCTTCTTTACCACAGTGTGTGGTCCACACAACATCACTTCCATCGGCTCCATCTGCTAACTCTTATACGTGGTCGTGTTTTTCAGATGCAGCTTGGGATGCTACTTCAGGGAGTTGCGGAATTGGTTGGGTACTCCGTGCTGCCGACAATTCCGTTGCAGAAAGATCATCTTCTCACCGCCTTTTCGTTCCTTCAGCTCTGGTGGTTGAAGCCTTGGCGATCAAAGCAGCAATGTCTGCTGCTCTTGCTTCTCATGTCAGTTGTATCCAGATATATTCTGACTCAAAGAACCTCATCACGCTATTGAAGTCTCAAGGCCAGGATGTGGTGTTAAAGGGTGTGCTCTTCGACATCAGAGTGTTGGTTCGATCCTTTAACTCTATCTCTTTTTCTTTTATCCCGCATTTAGCGAATGTTGATGCTGACTTTATTGGTAAAGCAGCTTTGTCTTCTATTTTAACTCCTGCAATCGTGTAATTTGACTCTGAAGTTTCGTAATTTAAGTTTGGTTTGCTTAAAAAAAAGTACGTAAAAGTAAGAAGGAAAAGAAAAATGTTTAGCAAGACAAGCAATAGAAGCTATGAAGATGATTACTCTGGTTCGTGTCGGAAAAAACAGAAACATGATGAAACTGGAAAAAGAAGAGTTCTTCGAAGAGGTCTGTTGCGGAACTCGAAATGATCCGTCTCAAAGAGACACAGATCTCTACCGCTGCACCACTTCCTCCGTCAGTGGTGATTCTTCCTACCACCACGAGGAGAACCGGCCCGGTCTACCCGTTTCATCTTATATCTCAACCGAATCATTCCCGGATGATTTGATTCCACCGGCTCCAGTGTTTCAGAGGAATCACGATTCATCGTCTCTTTACTATCTCCCACCGGTAAATAGTTATTTAAAAAAGAAACATGTTCAAAACTGGAAAAAAGAACAAAATTTTGTTTTTAAAATTATTTTGTTTGTTTACAGATGAATCTACCAAATCTATGTTGTTATCAGTTTATAGAGCCCCCTTCAAACCAAACATCTTATCAACACAATGTCTCTCCTTTTCCAGAAAAAGGAAAAGGCAAAAAAAAGCTAGTTAAATCCTTAAAAACAAAAATCCAAGTAATTAATATGAGTGTAGTTCTTAATAATTTTCTTTTGATTATTACTGTACAGACCCTGCCTGCAAGAAGGCCATCGCAATTTATCGCAAAGACTAGGAAATGTAACGTTGGACCGACAGTAACCATCCCAATGTCTGATTTTAGGATTTGTCACTTTCTTGAGTTATGCTTGATGCTTAGAAAATTTTAAATTTATATTTATTTGACATTTATCTCATTTTTCAGAGATGGTAAGCAAATCAAGTCACTATACCAAAATTTGAAAAATCATTTTCAAGATTCAGAAACCATAATTAGAAATTCAATTAGGGTTGATTCTCCTTCACCAGCAACTCTTCTTACACAACCAATTATGCCGTTTTCTCTCGATTTCCCGCACTTTATACATGTAATGCAGTTTCTTCTATATCTTTCTATCAGTTTGGTTTATCCATTTCAGCTTCATTCTCATCCTCCTTTTTATTAGAATCAACAGAAGGAAGGGATTAATCATGACATCATGCCACAAAGGAACGGTGCTGACATTTTCTCAAACAGAAGACCGTTCTACAGCTTCTTGCCCGCAAATGAGCAGAGTACTCGCGACCAAGATCAATCATTTAGCTTGAAAACTGTGAGCACTGATAGCGGCATTGATCTTCGCCTTAAATTATAAGAACTGATTTTCTTAAAGTTTTTTGAAAACTTTGAATCTTTTCAGTATGTAGTTTCAGATATATAAACAAAGATCTGTGTGCCAAAGATTGTTTTTCTCTTATTTTTTTCAAAAAAAAAAGCCAAAAACGATGCAAGTGAAAAAAAAAATCTCCTTATGGCTACTTCCATCTCCAAGATTAATAATCCAAATATTTACACATACTTTATAATCCAAATATCATAATCTTCTAATTTTTTTACACCAATTAGAATCATAAACGTAGAACATGAACAAGTTTGAAAACTTGTGGAGATAGCTAGGAAGGGTTCAATATTGAGTAACAGTTCTTAATTCTACATTACAAAATAACCAAAATAAAATAAAAAAAATTATAAATCTAAAAACTAAAATTAACCAGAAACATAGTATCAAACAATCAAGGCCCCAAAAATGTTCATACATATTCATATTTTGTAATGCTCATGTCTTTTCATCACACAATTCACCTGTTCACTATTGATATTCAATATTTCTTTATCTATTGCTTATTATTTTCATTTTCAAATAATCTTGCTAGGTTACTAATTCATCTCCCGTTTAGTTGTTAGTAGGGGTGGACACTTTACTCGCTATCCGAAGTGGCACATGAATCCGACCCAAAAAATCCGAACCGAAATAGCAAAATATCCGAATGGATATTGATTTATGAGGGATTGGATATCCGAATCCGAACGGATAATATCTGAACCCGAATGGATATCCAAAAAATAACCAAACATATATATATATATATTTAACCTTGTATTTCTAGTTAATTGTTTTCATTTTATTTAAATTATTTTTATCAACATTATATATAGTTTAAGATCAGATAATATACATATAATTATGAATTGATACTCACTTAAAAAACATGTCAAGCTTTTTGTTTTGTGCATTATCAAAAACGGTTATCTAAAATTCTAAAACAATAATCAAATTAATGTCTTTTTATTTTTAAATTTTATCTCCATTTTCATTAATCATTTGATCTATTGAAAATTAAAATAAAAAAATAAGTTAGAGGTGTATTTTTAAATATAAGAAACTTGAGCAATGCAATTTTTTTCCCCAAATCTAAAGATGTCCGACCCGAGATAACTGAACCCGAACCAAAAAATTTGAATCCGACCCGAAATATAGTAATATCCGAATGGATATTATATCTCTTTACCGAAATATCCAAAAATCAGAAATACCTGATCCGAATCCGAACGGGTATCCGAATGCCCACCCCCGAATGTTAGTAGGGGTGGACACTTTACTCGCTATCCGAAGTGGCACATGAATCCGACCCGAAAAATCCGAACCGAAATAGCAAAATATCCGAACGGATATTGATTTATGAGGGATTGGATATCCGAATCCGAACGGATAATATCTGAACCCGAATGGATATCCAAAAAATAACCAAACATATATATATATATATTTAACCTTGTATTTCTAGTTAATTGTTCTCATTTTATTTAAATTATTTTTATCAACATTATATATAGTTTAAGATCAGATAATATACATATAATTATGAATTGATACTCACTTAAAAAACATGTCAAGCTTTTTGTTTTGTGCATTATCAAAAACGGTTATCTAAAATTCTAAAACAATAATCAAATTAATGTCTTTTTATTTTTAAATTTTATCTCCATTTCCATTAATCATTTGATCTATTGAAAATTAAAATAAAAAAAAATAAGTTAGAGGTGTATTTTTAAATATAAGAAACTTGAGCAATGCAATTTTTTTCCCCAAATCTAAAGATGTCCGACCCGAGATAACTGAACCCGAACCAAAAAATTTGAATCCGACCCGAAATATAGTAATATCCGAATGGATATTATATCTCTTTACCGAAATATCCAAAAATCAGAAATACCTGATCCGAATCCGAACGGGTATCCGAATGCCCACCCCCGAATGTTAGTAGGGGTGGACACTTTACTCGCTATCCGAAGTGGCACATGAATCCGACCCGAAAAATCCGAACCGAAATAGCAAAATATCCGAACGGATATTGATTTATGAGGGATTGGATATCCGAATCCGAACGGATAATATCTGAACCCGAATGGATATCCAAAAAATAACCAAACATATATATATATATATATTTAACCTTGTATTTCTAGTTAATTGTTCTCATTTTATTTAAATTATTTTTAGCAACATTATATATAGTTTAAGATCAGATAATATACATATAATTATGAATTGATACTCACTTAAAAAACATGTCAAGTTTTTTGTTTTGTGCATTATCAAAAACGGTTATCTAAAATTCTAAAACAATAATCAAATTAATGTCTTTTTATTTTTAAATTTTATCTCCATTTCCATTAATCATTTGATCTATTGAAAATTAAAATAAAAAAATAAGTTAGAGGTGTATTTTTAAATATAAGAAACTTGAGCAATGCAATTTTTTTCCCCAAATCTAAAGATGTCCGACCCGAGATAACTGAACCCGAACCAAAAAATTTGAATCCGACCCGAAATATAGTAATATCCGAATGGATATTATATCTCTTTTCCGAAATATCCGAAAATCAGAAATACCTGATCCGAATCCGAACGGATATCCGAATGCCCACCCCCCCAGAACTTGTTAGATAGTTCCGTGCATTCTCTTTGAACGATGTCGTTTCATTGAAAGTTGGCTCTGACAAAAAATTACCCTTATTTATTATTTCTCTCAAATTTGTCTCAAACATTTAGAACGTACACAAACAGTCGACTTGATTAAGTAATCGAATTGAATAATGTCTCTTTCCTTGACTTGATTAAGTAATCGAATTGAATAATGTCTCTTTCCTTGATTACTGCTGGCTCGATTCTTATCTGCCCCGATCTTCGTCTCCGTCAATCTCCCTCGTATTTGACAATCTCCTCATCGCGATCGCTGTCTCTCCCTTCCAGTAGTCACCGCGAGATATCACGCCTGATCAAAGTCACCGCCATGGAGACGACGGCGGAGACAATTTCCGGTAGTGTTCCCAACAACACGATGAAGCTACTGTTCGTCGAGATGGGTGTGGGTTATGATCAACACGGGTACGTGCTAATTCAGTTTTTTTTGTTTCTACTCTCAAAAAGGTTGTGTCTTGACATAGAGACAGAAGTGACTTTTGTATGTTCGAAAATGGTGTGAAACAGGCAGGACGTGACATCTGCGGCGATGAAGGCTTGTAAGAATGCAATTTCTTCCAATTCGATTCCTGCGTTTAGGAGAGGTACCACCATATTCTTCTCCTTATCGATTAGTATAGTTCTAAAACTAATCTATAGTTACTCTTCACTCAAAAATGAAAATGTTTCTTAAGCAATTCCGACAGAAACCCAATTAGTTATTGTCTGAAAATAGAGTGGATTTTTTTTTATGTGTGTGGCATTGTACTCTTTACAGAACCTAATTGGCTTTTGTTTGAAAGTATATATTTGGATTTTTATGTGTGTGTGACATTGAATGTGTGTTGAAGGTTCGATTCCTGGAGTTTCATTTGGAGAAATGAAGTTACAGATCAAGCTTGGAGTGCCTCGTTCTCTTCACCACCAGCTGGATCTCGACAAGGTCAAGTCTATCTTCCCCTAGTAAGTTGCTGTGTTTTTTTAGAAGAAAATTGAGTTTATGTTCCATGTAGTGTTGTGGAACCACTGGAGTTTTGAGGTTGGATTGTCAAAACATTTAGATAGAAACCATGTTTTGTTCATATAGAGAAGAACTTGATAACATCTCTCTCATCAAATCTTTTTCTTGTGTTACTTAATCTTGGAGTTTACACTACCATGGTTTTCAAGTTTGTTCATTTAATTAACTGTTGTTGGTGCTTTTATTTGAAGTGGAGAGATTGTTAACGTGGAGGTGGTGGATGGAGGACTGATCTGCTCAAGTGGCGTTCTAGTTGAAGAAATGGGTGATAAAAACGAGGACTGCTACATTGTGAATGTCGCCGTCTACGTTGGCTACTAATGTCTCTTGTTCTTTGGGTTTATGTCGCCCAAGTTAAAACAATGTCGAAATTGATGAAGATAGGTGAAAGGGATAACTCTTTTCAGTCACTTTTTTTGTTTTTTTTTAACAAAAAAGTTTGTTTCTGACTATCTGAATGCCAGTTTAAACATTGAATCATAGAAACAAATCTTAGCCAGGCCTGGTCATTAAGTTTTTTGGATCAAGTTTGGTCGGTTCAAATCATCCAAGTTTTTTGGATCGAAGAGTTTAGGACTTATCTAGGATTATATGCATGTGTTTTGATTGGCTTTCAAGTTGGTTCTTGATTTGGGTTTCAAGTTTAAGAACAGCTAATCCCTTAATTCTGATGAGACTAGGGGCGGAGACTCCGCGCAAGCGCGGGGATAAGAACTTTTTGTGTTACCTCTGAAGGGATCCGATGTTTGTTTAGTTGCTCTTCTAATTGTGCACTTGCTTTGTAAAGAGTTGTATATTGTGAGTTTTGAGGAGGGTTATGAACAGCATCGTTTATTGTCATGTTTTTTTTTGCAAAACATCGTTTATTGTCATGTTCTTGTGGACACTTTGTGGGATGATAGCTGTTGAGATGTGTAAATTGTTTTAGTAATTATATTTTGTAAGGAAACATATTTGTAAAAGAAGAACATGGTTGAAATGTTAAATTGTAGTTTTCTAATTATTTATATATATATATATATATATATGTATAAGATGGTGTTGTCAGCTGTGTGGAAAGGTGGTGGAAAAAAATGTTGAATTCCAGAATATGTAATTTTAGTGGGACCATGTTTTTATATATTAAAGGTAGGCAAACTTGAGGCTGAATCATCATATAATATATAAATGAGTAACACAATATGAATGTTGACGTCAAGACCATGTTAATATGTGAACATGGACTGTTTCATAAAGCTAGGGACAATCTCAGTAAGTAAAGACACGTCAAAGTTCCCTTAATTATTTGAAATGCTAGTGTAATTCTTTTCCCAGTGAAAGAAGTTAGCAGAAATTCCAAGCGACAGTACAAATTCAAAGTAGGTAAAACATAAAGAAATAGTTAACTAAAATAAGATGAAAGCGAAGTAGGGGTTTTCTCGTTGCCTGCAGAAACTGGCTGATTTGTTTCATCAACTCCTAGTGCAATCTTTGCCGCAGAAACCGTTGAGCTGAGAGATTATGTTGCTTGTTCAGATTCAAGATCCACAACTAAAGCTGTGGTGCTGCTTCCAATCTATGAAACATATTGAAACATTTGTTCACTTTAAATCAGTACAACAAATATTGTGAATACGTAGATCACACACCTCTGCCTCAATGCCAAAGAAGAGTTAGTCACTGATAGCGGAGACGGTGGCTACCATTAGTTGTTCTAGTTTGATAAGAGTAATAAAGTAAGGTGAAAGCTTGAGTTACCTGCTCGTTGGAGATGGAGATGAACGTGTGAATGTCTCCAATTGTCACGAGCTCTTTCTTTTCTATCCTTTCCATGGTATCAACTCGCGGGAATAGCTCAACTACTGAACCTCCAAAGCTACATGGAGGACGTAAGTTTGAAAAATATTAACAAACATTGCAATTTGAGTTTTAGGAAATAAAAGCGCATGTAAGGTTGTGGACAACATGATATTAATATTGCTGGTAAGCTTGTTTTTTTCTAAGGCTTTACTTACGTGTTTGTCAAAGTAAAATTTGCTAGCTGGTATCAAGTTCAGAGAGATTAACTGCATAAGCCCCAATGTACCTTAGAAGATGCTATGAAGTCAAACATAAGAATGGACAGTATTTTTGTTGGTAGAAAATTTTAATCATTAAATCATATTATTCTTAAAGATAACCATACCTCCAACTATTTTCGGAATCGCCAATGACCACCATTGCAGTCTGGGTTTTATCACTTGAGCTCAGGACACCTCTAAACGTCTCGGCAGCGTGTACCATAAAGACAAGCAAACAACTACGGTACTGCAGGGGTAGATTGTATTTGTTATTACAAAGATAGAGATAAAGAAAGAAGCAGGAGAAATTTTTGTAGGTGACTTGTTGGCTTACGGGTCGATGAGGAAGGGGTTCACAACTAAAGTAGCTGCAGAGTTGTTCAGGTCAGAGCATTGAACGTAATTGGCCTACTACATCTGAAAGTTGATGAATTATTTAACGAACCAATACATAATATGAGTAAATGATGGATTGATTTTTAAGATGGAAAAGTCTATTTAAAACAATACCAGGGAGTTATAAGTTGGTGTTGCAAGAGCTTGGAGATGGTCGAACTTCTGAAGGTTGATCCCCGTAGGAGTGGTGGGGCTTTCATCGATAGTTGTTGGGGGGAATGAAATGGATGAGGAAAGGATGGTCGGTGGTCTCGTGCATATTAGTGCATATGCCAACTTCAAACCGATGGTAGTGATTGGCACGCTCATCTGGGTGAAACTGTGGATTATAGAATTTTGCGCAGACAAACAGAAGAGTAAAGTTGTGATACGGGATAATACGGGACAGAAGAGTTGAGTTTTGATTATACGGGATAATTTTTCTAATTTTCTGAATACCTTTTCATGGAGTAGGGCAATTCTCATAAATTCACTATTCTTCTTGATGTCAGGGACGGCGGCGTTAGGGACAACGGGGCTAGCGAAGGGAGCACCTGGTGAAGTCATTTTCGCGATGACTCAAAATAATCTAACAATTTTCTCAGACAAAACCAAAAAAAACATGAAGAGCTGTGTCATATATGAAAAAAAAAAAAGCAAATTACTCAAAATAATCTAAGAATCAATTACCAGTTCATCAAGGAGGAGGATGGTGATGCCCATGAACTCTCCATTTTTGTTAATGAGGCGGCCGACAACAGTCTTTGCGGATCTTCCAAGGCTGAGAGAGTTGAAGGTGGAGTAAGGTACGGCGGCAACGGCGGCTGGAGCATCTGGTGAAATCATTTCTGGATTTTAGAGGAATATTCGCAAAGGCAGAGAAGAAAAGCGTGAAGCAAATGAAACTTACATTGGTGTTTTATATAAAGAAGCCTCTGAAGGCGTTACAGGATGAGGAAGCGATTCGTTGCCAGAGACATGCATAGAGATTTAAAAGATCGATCAAAACAGTTGAGCACCGGAAGGGGGATCGACACAGAAAATCTGGACAGAGGCAGACGGTGAAACCTAATCTGAACGAAATCTCTTGGTAACAGATGGATCATTTTTATTCATGGCCTAGTAAGGAAATGGATCAGAAATACAAAGCCAAGAGAAAAAACCTGTTTCGTTTTTTTTTCTTGCCTATGTGTCGCATAGGGAGTGAGGGAAGTCTCCTATTATATTATAGATCTGGACGAAGTCTCTTGGTAACAGATGGATCATTTTTATTCATGGCCCAGTAAGGAAATGGATCAGAAATACAAAGCCCAGAGAAAAAGTCCGTTTCGTTTTTTTTTCTTGCCTACGTGTCGCATAGGGAGTGAGGGAAGTCCCCTATTATATTATAGATTAGTTTCGGGTGTTTAGAACCCAAAATACTATAAATTTATTTTAAAATCCGAAACAATATTTAACAATCTAAAATTTATTTAAAATTCTGAAAATACTTAAGATTTACCTGAAATCTGGATATAAAGACTAAAACAATTTTTACAATAATAAATAATATATCTTGATACCCAAAAAAAAAATCTTTTCATTTCATGAGAATTGTTATTTTTGAGTATTTAAACCGAGATAGTGATTTTTATTATCCTAGGTAAAATGCTCGAGCCGACAAAAAAAAAAGGTAAAAGGTGAAACGTTCAGATCCTAACTCGATTGGAACTGTTTTTTTTTCTTGTGGCGACTACAGTTCGAGTTTCGGTGGAATTAAAAGCGTTTGGTGTGCGTTCGATGAATAAATGTTTGTAGCAGACCGCCTCGAACCCTAGAAAGTTGTAAATCTAATAAGCATCCCTTGTGAAAGAACGGCACTCCTTGTTTGCAGAGACGATGCGAGGGAACAAGAAGAAGAAGAATATCAGTTCCATCTTCGATAACTGTCACGTAACCGAGTCTCAGGAGATTTTCCTACAGAGCTGCGGCTTCGCTCAACCAGGCGTCCTTCCAGATTCCGATCCCTCCGTCCTCGGAGCCTCGCCATCGCCACCGTTAGATGAAACGGCGCCTCGCCGTGATTCCGAGACGGATAACGTGATCGATTCGGGATACGAAGAGGAACTGGTGGAGAGCCACGCGGTTCGGTTCGTCTCTCCCCCGGAAAGCTCTACTACCGTTGATTCAGAGGAGGATCGTACGGTTCCTGTTGATTCAGTTCCTTTGGAGAAATCAGCTAATCTGTTGTCGTCATCTTCGAGGTTGGAATCTCCTCCAGCGAAGAAGCTTAAAGTTCCTTTGAGGGATGTTGTGAAAGCCATCGTTATGAACTCGAGGAGCGCAGAGGAGGAGGACAGTGGGATTGAGAAGAAGAGGAGGAGCTGCGTGCAGATCCTTATCGAAAAGGGATTCAATTTCCCTTGACGGATTTCAATTGAATTCTCAAATTACTCTCAATTCTCAAACTACGCCATGGTCTTCTTGTACAATTGCAAATGTTTTGTTGTTGCAAGTTTTAGAGTCATGTTTGGAATCGTACATGGAGAGGGAATAGGAGTTATATCAGTGTGTTGCATTCTTTTACTTTTGAGGTAGTTTTTGGAACTGGTTATGGCCATTAATAATATGCTATCAAAACTCAAAGGTTTCAGTTTCAGTTTCTCGATTGTGGATGTATAATGTCACAAACTTCACGTTCTGATGTCTGGTTCCGAATGTGAGAGGGTCTGTTAGAATCCCACATGGAGAATCGAGTGAGGGTATGAGTAATATTAAGTGTATGGTAAATCCTCTTCAGTTAGCTTTTGGATGTGAATTACATATGTTCATGGTACATTGATATGCTATTGGTGTAGGTAATGAGAGTCTCAAAACTCTTGCTTCCATGGTGATCCAACGCTATTTTAATGGAGATCTACATAAGTACAGTTACCTAACTAGTGTATTATTATTGAGAATGTTTTTTTTGTTATTAAATTCTATAGTCACACAACACTAGACAGTTTAAGATCATTGTTTCTCCCATACGAAAATAATAGAAAGGCGATTTACAATCCATCTTCTTTATGTCTCTAGTCTTCACTTAATCATCTTTGCACCTCCAAGAATGTAATTTACAGAATAGAAGGTGTGTGTTTGCACTTTCTTTGTAGAGATTCTTTACTCAGTTCACATCGATAGTGCTGCGTAGAGAAGTTGGTTCCAAGTATCAGGCAGTCCGGGGAGGCACCAATGGCTGCAATCATTTCCTCCATCGCCACCGTAAGTAGAAGGATGAGCATCTTTTCTCAGCTGAGACAAAGTGGTGATATCTAGCAAGAACACTCGCTTTTTCATTGAACTCAACACTTTGGACACAATTCCTGCAGATGGAGGCTGGCCACTTGGGTAATTTGATCCATCCAACGGCTGCATTTGCCCGTTACAACTTTTCCTTGGCTCGTTCCATTCCCTTCCCCTGTCACCCACAAGAAAGACAATTGATTTAGGTTGTATTTGAACGCTATTTTCTCAAACCTCAGATACATATCGATATTTAGCGTTCTGAACAAAATATATAGTTTTACCCTTGCAAAATCAACAAAAACGCAGAAATGACGTTTTCTAACAATCGCAATTCAATCGACTTACTCGTAGTGAGTGGGGGAAATGCCTTGGAAGAAAACTTTGGTCTTGGTGGTATCGACGTTTTGATCAACCCATCGGCCCCAAGTGGTAAGTCCTTTGTAGAAAGCGTCAAGACGGTTCATGTCTCTCACCAAAGAAGACCCAACTCTAATATAATCCCACCTATATTTAAATTAAACATCAAGGAAAAATAAGAAAGATTCAACATTAAGTTATAAAGGATAATATAGATTCGGTTTAGATTAAAGATGTGGTTAATAATTGGTACGGACCCTTGAGATTGGCCTTTGTGAGTCCACCAATGCCAAGAGTTGAAGACAAGGACGTCCATGTTTTTCCAAGCATCAGCACCTCCTTCAATGGCTCCAAGGTTAAGCACACGTCCTACATTCTCTTTGGATATATCCACTAAGTATGTGGTTCTATATAGGTGTAATGTCACTCCATATTCCTGTGTTTTTCATAAAATGAGATAAACTCAGGGATTTTCAAAATATCTTTTTCCATTAAAATATGAGAATTGTTAAATGACAGGAAAAAAAGGTTTGCTGTGCACAAAAAAATAAAGGAAGGAAAAAAGGTTTGCAGAACAAAGAGAACAGTAGAAAATAGTCAAGAGGGAAAAGTAAAGAACAGGTTGGAACTGTTGGAGTTGTTGTTAGTGTACTTCTTTTTTTTTTTTTTTCCTTCAAAGAAATTATATTAAAGTGGGCCAAGCCCAGATATTACACAAGCTATCATCATTTGAAACTCAAACTAAAGCCCAAAGATACAATGGGCCAAACGGGCCTACGCCCCAACTCTCCAACCAAACCCGGACAAGATCCAGAAGGCCCAACAACGGGGAGGCCCAACCACGTATTGTGGTGTTCGCCCTAGGAACGTCACCCGTTCCAAATCTACCTCAACCCAGTCGCCGCCGCTCAGACTTCCGTCAGTTCAAACCACCGCAACTCACTCCGCCGGAACTTACAAACCACAGAGTCTCCGGCCATACGCAAACCCTAGCTTTCATGCTCTTCTTTACCGAGGATAGTCGCAACGAACTCTTCGAGGACCCATCCGTTATCGCACCACCGCGATCCGATTCACCACAAGCAAAGCTAAAAAACCCGATCCATAATCGAATCACAAACCCTAACCACTGACTAAACTTAAACTTTATTCCGATACTAAAAACCCAAACTCGACGGTTGAAAACTAAAGAAATCTTCCCACCCCAAGAACAAGAGCCGGCGATAGAGAAACTAATCCAAGTTTCCTCTTCCCGGTAACCAAGACCGGCGGCGGCGGAGCTATTAAAGCCTCCGCCTCCCGGAAACAAAACCAAACTTGACGCAAAGCTTCACCACCCACCTCTTCCCCAACGACAGCGTCTTTACTCCGGAAGTAGATCGACCACTATCGGACGACTCCCCGAGCCTCCGACAGTAGAAGGTTTCCATCTAGAGTTCCGACAAGGCAATCGCGCGTAGGAGGTGACAGAAAGAGAAACTAGGAAGGACTGGACGGAAGAAGAAGGTCACCGGCGACGGCACGGACGCTCACGCGCCGGCCGTACGCCGGGGACACCACAGATCTACTTTATCTCACGGGAGCTTTCTCTCGCTCAAGCTTTCTAAATACTTTCAGTTTTGTTTTCTTTCGTTGTTAGTGTACTTCTATTACGTATTACGTCCTTTATATTTGTTTTTATTATTATTTATGGTATCAAGAATATAAAAACAAATTTTTTGGCACTGGTAAAAAAAAGTATTGTAAACATTATTTTAACTTTAAACAAATAAAAGGAAAAAGTTTGGAGGTCCATAGCTTTCTTTTCGTCCACATCAAGTGAGAAGAAGTGTCATTTCACATTGTTTTTAGTTTCACAATTGATGAATGATAAAGAACTTTTCACATTTAAGGAAAAAATAAAAAATAGCTTTCGAATGAATAAACGTATTACGTAAAAGGCCGCTTTTCTCTCCCAACCCTATTAGGGTTTTCCTGAGAACTGTCTCCGCCGCCGCCGGTGTGGCCTCTCGCCCACCGACGAGAACACTCTTCTTTCTCCCTCCTCTTCCTTTCTTCCATGGCTCTGCTGGTTCCCTGTCCCTTTACGCCGTTGCTCCTTCCTCCGCCTCCAGAACCGCCGCCGCTCGTGTTTCTCCTAGATCTGCCAGTCGAGTGCTCTCCTCACGCCCTTTCCGTTCCTCCCCATCCACCGGACCTGTCTCTGTTCCTTTGCCTTTTTCTCGACTCTACAGTGACTATACTGTCCGTCCGTTTAATAACTCTATCAGTTTCAGTGGTGTTCGTTTTTGTGGTTTTCTGTGACTCATCTACTGCAGTATGCGGTTTCAATTCCGGGTCCTATCCGGTTTGTTCTAACTTTGTCAGGTTCGATTATGGTCTCTTAATCTACTGGCTTCAAGTTTCTCAGATCTGTGTTTATACAGTGGTACTTGATTTTAAAAGTGATATGGTGTCTGGTTGGAAATGTGAATCTGTGTCTTGTGCATACGCTTCCATCTCTTGGTTGCTCACTGTCCCAAGTTTCATAGTTTACTTGTCAAAATGTTTGGAGAGTAGGCAAATCATTGAGAATGAAGTCATAGCCTTGTTTGGTTTGGGATCTCATTTCTCTGTTCTCAGGTTCTTCAGTTGCAATTATATTGCTTTGGTTCGTTCCTCTTCTGCAGTATGCAGGGTTTTATATATTTGGTTGGTCTCACGAAGACTTGGTTGCTCATTGCCTCCGTATTATGACCTCACTGCCTTTGTTGCAGAGTGTCTAGCCCTTTTGGGCATTTCTCAGCTGGTTTGCAAGTCAGACCGTCATGAACTCAGTCGCCTCCTTTCAGAGAGTTGGTCTTTTGATGCTCATAGGATCTTATTGGCTATTCGATCCATTATCTTATCTTTTGAGGATTCACTTGTATGTCTTGCGTTTTCTTGTGTTTGTAATTTGGCAAATTGTGCCTTTGTACTTTGTTTCTCCTTCTCTGATGGAGGTTGAGACTTTTAAGTTAATGGAATTGTTGTTTGATCAAAAAAAAAAAAAAAAAAAAAGCTTTCGAATGAATAATAACAAATCAAAATTTTCACGAACTGGAAAACTTTATATGTTTCTATCAAATATCTTCTTTTAGACATATACTCATGTGTATGTCACTTTTCTCATAATGTAGAATTCTTGTCACTTTTCTCATAATGTAGAATTCTAGATGAAAAATCAAATAAAGTTTTATTAATCGAAAAGAGATGTAGGCAAGTGGGTGTGATCGAAGCACAAACAACAATATGATAATAAGCACTATTAGCACCATACAGCCTTTTCATCTCTTTTTCTAAATACGAATAGATTAAATAGTCCGTGACTAATAAGCATTCAGTATTTATGACAAGCCAATTCATTTTCGTTAATGACAACTATTCCTCGTGAGGATTGTAATTAGATTTTGTACTTATCCGAAGCACACAGTTTTAAAATTTTATTTAAGAAAAGAAAGAGACCTGGAAAGTGATTGTAGAGAGTGGGGTTCGCTTAACAAAAGTTGTCTTGGCTCTTGGTACCGACGCATGTATCATACAACCCAACGATTCCCACATGTTCAGACTCAGTGAGTCTCCGACGAACATGACTCGCTTCCCTCTCCATCTCCTCAGAAACGCCGCACCGTCGAACCTAATTACGTAATTAACAGAAAAGTGATTAACATTCATCATGCATTTACATTTTTTATCACAGCTATGCTCGTTGCCACTTTAGAATTTTCTTAGAAAATCCACTTGATCACTATTATCATATACTCCACTGCTTTTCATATGCAAGGAAAAAGATCTACAATGTCATGTTTTTTACAACCACGTTTCGGTTTACCAAACAAAGGTACATGTATACATATCAACACTAACTTCTCATAACTGTACAATACATATTGCACATAGGAAAATTAGATTTATTCAAATTACAACTTTTTTAGTAAAACAGATTCGTACTAAATAAGGGAAAAGTTCTAAATAATGCATGTAATGAGAATTTAGAAATACTGACCGACAAAATTCTTGTAAACTATAGTGGTTAGCTCAAGTTTAATGTTTATTTTTGACAACTCAAGTTTAATGTTTCTTTATTAAGTTGGATATATTATTGTATAGGTTTTTTAAAAAAAAAGATATATTAGTGTATAGTTGAAGTAGAGACCTTGGGATGGTGCAAGATTCAGGTTGCCATGAGTACTTGAGGAATTGTTTGTCTGGTCGACCGAATTTGAGACAGTCAAACTCGCCGTCGATGAATGGACACGAGGACGAATCATAGAAAGGATAGGAAGCATCGAAGACCCATCGGCCTTGGAACAAGTTACATCCACTCCTCTGCTTCTTCCCTCTAAGCGACGACATCCCACCATCGCCCGTGCTGTTGCGGTGGTTGGTGTTCACGAGGAGTGTATTGTCGGAAGCCAAAGCCTGCTCGAGTCCCGACAAGATTGTGACTGATAGAAGTGGAAGAAAAAGGAGAGAGATGAAGTTGAAACCCATCTTTTTTTTTAAAAAACAAAAATCTAAGTTTTGGTTTTTGTGAAGAAGCTTGCTGATGGGTTCAAGCTTATATACAGATATTTGTGTACATATATATATATACATATATAATTATACCGATACAGTGTTTATATACATATACATTCCTTACTTTGCTTCAACATATTCCTTAATATCTTCGATAAAAAAAATACATATACATATATTTATATATAATGCACACAATTATGTAATTATTTAAACCGGCCTTCTGGCATGGTGAACTCGGCTCTAAAGCTAATTAGGACGTAAACTCGTTATAGCCATATATTGATCGCTTGTCGGTTAAAAATAAATAGCTGAAAGTTATGCCTTAAGACATGTTTCTTACAAGACTAATTAGACGATGAAAAGAAACAAAAAAACACACACATGAATATCATGATAGTAATTAATTAAAAAAGTTATTAGTCTTTTTGTATTTACTTATTAGATGCTCCTAGGAAGCTCCGAAGCTACATAAGATTGCACAACTTGCTAAAATCAGCTTCCGTGTGTGTTCTTAATAATTAAATAAAAAATTGCATAATAATAGATGTAATACTTATAATGGGGGATTTCGGACGTGACTATGTCGTTGATCCCTTTTAGCAACAAAAAAAAATCATGCTTTCGAAGAAAATTATTAAATTTGGGTTTAGTTATGGGATTCTAACTTAAAACCAACGGGTAGTTAGTGGAGTTGTTTTAATCTTTTATATATTAGTATTGGTCTCTTTATATTTTTAATGTGGGATCTCAACACGCCCCCTCGAGATGGTGGCTCTTATCAGCACATCTCGAACCGAATCTCACTTTAAGACCGATAATAAACCCTTTTTGGGTCACGCTACTTAGATCAACAAACGAGGCTCTGATACCATGTTAAGTTTCTTGTGCTTCCACTTAAAACCAATTGGCAATTAGTGGATTGATCCTAACCCTTTATATATTAGTTAATTATCTCTCCAACTACCGATGTAGGATTTTTACTCATTAACACTCTCTTTCACGTACATGCGTGGACAACTGTGGGAATATCATCTACGGAGTGATCCAGCATCAGGTGGTCCTTTTTAATTTAACTTTAATCCACAAAAATCGACCGTTTTGATATCATATTAAATTCGGATTTAGTTATGGACTTCCAATTTAAAACCAATTAGTAATTAGTGAAGTGGCTCTAACTCTTTATATATTAGTATTGGTTCCTTTATACTTTTAATGTGGGATCTCAACAAAAATGACATTAAATTATATCTCGTAGATGTTAAGTCCAGCTCAATGATTATTTTTGTGTTAAATCAGCGCTAATTAAAAAATTTACTTAATATGAGACGAATTCAAAGTAGAAAATACGCTAATTAGGTACATACGATGCATCTATATGTGGTAATATTAAATTACTAGATAATACATGTTCATATCTAGCTTATAAAATAATTACAAACTTAGACAACTGTTGGTATCAAAATTTTGTACCAAAAATCTTCGGATCTGATAGTCTACATCCACAGTACATTTATAATAAGCGTAGGCGTTTCATGTTGAGCTTCTGGATCTATTATTTTAATCTTTTAATATTATTTTAATTTTTACTAACCAGAATCACTTTTAAGAGTAGAAGACAAATATGAGTTTTCGCCTAAGGTTCACAAGTCACATAAAGAAAACACGTATGTTAGAGTGTATATATAAGATAATACATGTGTGAATGGCGAAGACGATGATCTTGGAAGGAAATGGCGATTATTTAACGAGTGGAAAGTGGTGCAGGTTTTGTCTTCCTAGTGACTTTTTTTCGTCTTCCTAGTGACTAAAATCTTTTTTATCTAGTCACTATATATATATAATATTTTGAAACACTCCGATGGAGCGGTTTGAGAAATCTCCTTCAGAATAATTTGTGAATTATTTGAAGGTTTTGAAACAATTTTTAAGGTATAGTTTTCTTTTGAAATCATTTTTGAAGGGACCTCGTTATATTTTGAAATAGTTTGAGAAGGAAGGTTTTTTGAAGATTCTCCAGACTTTTGCTTTGAAAAACTAAGCTCAAAAGCTTTTTGCAATTGTAACATCTGGTTCATAATAGCTTCTGGAGATTGGAGAGATTTTGGGGTGTTTGATGTTTCTTCTTTTTTAGTACTCTTTTTGGTAACTGAGATACAGGGTTCTGTTTTTGGTTGAGTATTTGTAGGTTCGGGTTTTTCTGATTCAAATCATATATATATATATATATATATATATATATATATTATTGTCTGTAAGCGTTAATAATACATGCTTTGACGTCATAAGTATATATGATTAGCTACACATAGAGTGTCAAAACTCAAAATGACACAATAGCTCATAAACTGATATTTTCACTTTAGAATGTATTAACCATAAATTAAATATCACAAACACAACACAATAGTACAAACTACAAAGCGAAAAAACCAAAAACAAAATCCGAATGTTTATGGAAAGCTAAAACGTTAGAGTTGTAAAGAAACCAAGATCGACATGAACCATTACTCCCGGAACCATAAACTTATTTAGCTGTGATTCAGATTTTCAAGTGTTCAAAATATCTAGATTCGTTTAATAAACAAATTTAATGACAAAAAGTGTTTTCTACGACTATTAATATATGCATTTTCTAAATGTTAAAAACCCATATAATTTCTTTGCTGTCAAGCAAACACAAACTTGTACGAAGTAATCACTTTATATTGCCAAATTATTTCGACACTAATACTCACGCAATATTTTCAACTTTGATTTCTTAGCTCTTGAACCAGGACAATTGTTGTATATTATATGAATATATATGGTCGTTCCGATATGATTTATGATTTTATTTATTTTTATCTCTAAAATCTGAGATCCGATTTTCTGTAAAAGAAACCCACTCGAAATGTCACTACATAATTTTAAGAATGCATGTGTCGTTATCGTTAAGAGATCCAAGCCTAATTCCAATGTTATATGATTATATATTTGTTGTCGACAAAGTCCGCTTAAAAGTCAACACCATCCTAATTCAAGGGTCTCGATCTAATTTCAGCAAAAGATAGCTAACTAACGAGTAGCTCAGTAATCCATGATTTTAGTACTTGGATTTCTCCACTACACTACTAGGATAAAATTACATATGTAACGTTCTATTTTATTGAAAATATACTTGTTAATTCAAGGGGAAACAAAATTTCATGTGTGTTTCGTTTGGATGGTTTATCAATTATATATCTTGGGATTTCATTCATCACAAGGAATAACTACAAACATCGTTATCAAGCTGTTAACGAGACATTGTGAAGGAGTCTTCAACGGAAGCATTTGCAAAAGTTGACACGTAGGGAATTTTGTATGTTTTAAGTCTTTTTTTTTTGTCAGCGTTATTGCCAAGTATTCTGACTATTTAGTTCCCGAAAAAGATTTATGAGAATTAGAGTACATTCATCACAAGGCATAATGTTGTCTCTTTGTGTCACGGACTGCAGCTCACGTCAGACTTTATATACGAAGGATACAATTAGCTTTGGGGTCAGTGGTTGACAAAAAAATGTAGTTCAACTTCAATATGTGTAAAAGGTTTAATTTATAGAAGACATTGTTAAGAAAAATCAAAGAATTATCATCTACTCCCTTCGTTCCTAAAAGATCGATGTTCTAAAGAAAACAATTGTTTCAAAAAAATTGATGGTTTTATATTTTCAATATAATTTTTGTCAACTAATAATAAAAAATTGTGAAGTTCAAAAACATTAATTGCAATTTGTAAAATTTGATTGGTTTAAAAGTATAGAAAATATAAATTACAGAAAACAATGCATTTATAGCTAAGTTTTAATATGTTTTATTAAAATGAGTGAAAATTCTAAAACATCAATTTTTTAGAAACAGATAAAATATCTATTTCATCTATCGAAATCAGCGAATTTGAACGTGATGAGTAATAGAATTTTGTTAGCTTTTCAAGACTTTGTGAGTGGCTATCAATTTGCAACGCCATTAATGATTATTACTTTGAGGGTGTTCAATCTAGTAAAATTGAAACAGTTATACTCCATATGTTTCATAAAGAACGTCATTTTGAAAATTTTCACGAATTACAAAAATAGTTAAAATATATTTAAATTATCATTAATTACACAGATTCAATCAATCATATTTAAGATAAATGAAATTATTTATAAAAACAATGTATTTCTCCTTAATTTTCAGCTAAAAATTGCATTGAGATTAAAACAACACTTTTTTATGTAATAAGAATTTTTTTTAGAATGATACTTATTATGAAACAGATGGAGTATAATATAAGTCATAATGTATATATATATATATATATATACACACACACACTTATTTTATTAATATGATCTTGATATTTAAAACTTTAATCTGAATGATTTGTTATTCTGCTTTAAGTTAAAGGTATTTGTTGAAAGACATTTGTATTTTATTTAATAATTTTATGATATTATTAACACCCAAATTATTATTTAATTAAAACTATAATACCTTTTTAACAATTTATTTTTGATGGTTAAAAAAATAGAAAAAAACATCTGTTTAAAATTTGGAGTACTCAGTACATGTTTATGTTTTAATAAATATACTTTTAATCATATGAACTAAAATTGAGAAAATGATATATATATATAGTTAGAGTTTTTTGGTTTAAATAAATCTAAAACCCGATAGTACATAAACCGAACCAAACCAAATTATATATGTTTTTAATATGGTAATTAATTTTATAAACTACAATATCGAAAAACAAAGAAAAAACGACCCGAGCCCTAGTATTAATATTACTCGCTAGGTTAGAAAATCAGATCGAACAAATATTATATCAAAAATATGGTACTATATGTGGGATATAGATCGTTAAAGCCAAACAGTTCAACAAGGATCAGTGAAGGTGAGATGATCTTTCAACATAATCACTTTTAACAATTTAATGGCATGATAGTTCGAATAAGTATTTTATTTTTCGAACTTTTGGGTCGAACAACTTGTTCTCTATAATTAGTTAAAAAAGTTAGGAAACCAGTTGTAATACATCTCTCAACCGATTCCAGTACACATAATTTACAACTTGTTCTCAATTGTTGCGATTGTAAGAGAAAATTACATACTAATCTCTGAGAAGTAAAGTAATATTTTTACTATGTAAGACAACCATAATTGCCAACATAATTCCAATCTTAGAATGAAATTTTCAGTTAATAAACTACTCTTGATTGATTCTTTAAAACAATTAATTTGGGTTGAACTCAACTTTTGCTAACAAAACAAAAATTGGGTATTATATGTGACTGATTATGTATAATCTTATTATAAATATAGTAGTTTACTAAAACAAAAGTTCTCCAAGTGCACCATAGTGCCATACAAGTCCATAACATTTCGGTCAACTAAAGATACAAATGAAATAGATGGACCATATAGGTCCCATGGGTCTCGTTTATTGGGTCCACACACGTTGCTCCAGTGAGTGGGTTTTGGTTTGGTGGCCGAAGTTGCTTCCAGGCAATGCTAACCCGAATCCGTATCCCACTAACAGATTCATTTTATATATTTGGAAATTGCAATGGGTTGATCAATAAATTTTATTTGTTTCTTATATATACCACAATCATGAAAATGGGATGAAGTACGATTGGTTTGTTGTTGTTTTTGTAAGATCTTATCATATGGTTAGAGGATTCGATGGATATATCACTACGTCAGGATTCAGTATAGATTAATTCAACTAAAGTATTATTAGCTAAGCTAAGTGATCAGGAACTATTACGTAATACATATTTAATTTTAATACTTACTATAGCCACAATCTGTATGAAATTTAAAATAAATCGTGCATAATTGTAGAAGGATAGTGACTTAGGAAAGATTCCTTGTCATTCCACATTGGCTGGCTGTGCTAAACACGTTGGCAAGTTAGATAAGATATGCTTATCTTCACACAAACAAATATTAGACAATTATTATTAAATGATTATATTATACTAATCGTGATTTGTTGAGTGGAAACATAATGTTACCAGTTATGGAACAAGCTTGGTTCCGTTGTTCATCTTCCCTCAACGATCAATTATATCCCTATCGAGTTCATATATACATATATTGATAGAATAACAAGAGTATTTAATATTTTACTTCAAAATCAAAATTTGTTTGAAATGCTACACAATCTGAAATCCAAAAAGAAATCCAAAATATATGAAAACTCGGTAAACTTAATATAGTAGATTAGTAGTTCTTTTTTTTTTTTTTGAGCAAAAGTAGATTATCATGATATCATTAAACTGAACTACTAGTAGATTAGTAGTTCAGTTTGATGATATCATGATAATTCTATAAACTATAGTGATTTGATGAAAATCAAAATATGGAGAGTTCGACATGCTTAGAAACAGGGCTTTCGGGCTACGAAAGTTTGATCAATAAAGTACTATCATGCAATCCAAAATGATGTTTTTTTTTCCTTTTCAAAAAAAAAAGAATCCTAAATGACGTTTTATAAATTGAGATAATTTTGAACATGAGTTAGTTGTAGTTGAGATAAAGTGCAAGTATGAAGTCGATATAGTAGCATAGGGGTGGGCACTTTGCTCGTACCCGAAACCATACCCAAAACCGACCCGAAAAATCCGAACCAAAATCTAAACTGAAGTAGAAAAATATCCGAACGGATATTAAATTTAAAAGATTGGATAACCAAACCCAAACGGGTAATATCCAAACCCAAATGGATATCCGAAGATAATCAAATATATATATATATATATATATCTTTATTTTTTTTAGTTTACATCTCTCTTTTATTTGAAATATTTATATTGATGTAACATATATTTTAAAATCATGTAATATATATGATTTTAAAATATTGTGGAGAAAATAATTTAAAATGCATATCAAAGTTTTTGTTTCATGTATAAATAAAGTTACATCCAAAGTTTTAAAACTATATCCAAATTAATATCTATTTATTTTTGAATGCTATCTCTAAATTTATTAATCATTTAATTTATAAAAATATAAAAACATAGCTAAGTGAAATCTATATTTTTAAATATAACAAACTAAGAAACTGAAAAAAAACTTTTAAAATGTAAATATCCAAATCCAATTCGAAATAACAGAACCCAAACTAAAAATACCAAGACCGATCCGAAGTACATAAATATTCGAACGGGTTCTGTATCCCTATACTAAAAATATCCGAAAATCTGAAATATCCGATCTGATCTGATCGGTATCCGAACGCCCGCCGTTAAGTAGCACATGGATAATTTTTTTTCTTCGCTTTACTTAGAAATGAAGGAATAAAGTATCATTATGCTGGTTTGTGTAAATTAATGGTATTATTTGGAGCTCTTAGATATGACTTTGTGGACTAGAAATTTGAAGGTAATGATGACAAAGCGCATGAAAAAAACGGAAAGTCAATCAAATTGTGAAGTAGTGGAAGACTGGAAGTATGTGGTGGGATTTATTAACTAACTTACAATACATCATAATGCATGTCTTTGTTACGTACCCATGACCCTATACATGTCAGTACCTCTCTTCCTGGACGACATACGTGACCATGGACCTGTCGATCGAATTTACTAGTTATCAATTCTTCTTTTTTTTAGATTACTTAATTAGACGTTCGATGCCTTGTTATATTTATGCTTTTTAAATGGACATTCGGGAGAACCTCTGACCTCTTTCTAGAAAAAAACTCAAATCTGACTTCGTGTTCTCCGACCGACGGTGTGGTTTCTCTTTGCCACCATCGGTCGGAAAAGTCTGTGTTTTTCTTTGTTTAGATTCTCGGAATATCCTTTTTCTTAAAATCAAAGTTGCTCTGTTGGTTTTCTAGATCTAGATCTGCAAACTTGGTTTCAGAGATTAGAGCTTTGTCGGTGTTGGGTTTGATGGGTAACGATTCGTCGGATCTGTTGAATCTCCGTACTTCAGTGTGTGCTCTGTCTCTTTGCTTCCCTCCGTTAGACCTATGGTTTTCCGGATCCTGGTGGATGTCATGTCTTTTGGTCTGCATGTGTGTTAATGGTCACTTCTTTTAGAGGATTTTTCAAGTTTTCGAAGGATGTGCTTATCCTTGATCTATTCTGCAACGGGTCAGCTTATGGTGGTCTTTGGAAGATCCGGCTCGTTTTTCAAAGATTTGGGACTTCGGTCTTTTAGCACCTTGGCGTGGAGGTTTGAATGATAAAGATAAAAATTGGTTCTTCTTCTTTCTCCTGGGTTTCTTCTCTCTCAATGGCTTGTCAAGTGTTCAGAGCAATATAAAGAGATGCAGTGGTTCCCTCAATAAATTTCGCCGGTGGGTGTGCACTTATTCCTTCCTTCATAACTCGATTTGTCTCTCTAGTTTGATTATGCTTTGATGTTTTGATCTAGTATTTCCAAGGGGCTACTTTTATCTTTGTTCCATTATGAATTGCTTTAGTTTCCAGAGAATTTCTTCAATTCTGCTGGCTTATGTTTCCAGAGGAATTATCTATGTCCTGCTGGCCTTAGATTCTAGGGGTTGTCATCTTGAAACTCGCTAGCGTTGTGTATCTTATCAATGAAATCCTAAAGTGTTAAAAAAAAAAGGACATTCGGTCGACATCCTTTGCATCAGTGGTTTACAAAGACCAACAATACATGACGTTTGAAAGCTTACTATTATCTTTTTTTCCTTTTTTCTTTGTTTCCGAATTATTAACAAATCATTTCTTCTCATAGTTTTTGTATTTTATTTATGTACGGTATGAACCATTTTTGCCGGAAAAAATACTATTTATGGGTACAACTTACAAGAGAATGACACAACATAGGTCAAACCTCTGACAAACAGATAGGCCGTCGGATGTAACATGAAACCGTATAATGTACTGGTTGTCAGACGAGAGTCATACTAGATGAGACAAAAGTATGATGGAACAAGACTTGTTAGATACGTCAAAAACAAAAACCATTTCCTGTATAATTATTTTGTTTTTGACAGCCATTTCATAAACAAATTTAGACCACATGCGTCCATGCCTAGGTAGAAACCGAAAAAAAAATTAATTAACTTAAAACTGTTAGTTTTTGTCCTAGACCTCTTTGGTTATAGAAGAAGGCAAAACTAATTCAAAGATAACTAAACACAATAGCTCAAAGACATGATTTTGATCATTCGAATATTTAAAGTTAGGGAAAGCCTATCACGATTCTTTACCACTTTAGAGCTACTAGCTTAGACCAGCCCATATAAAAAGCCCGTAAAAGCCCATGAGCTCGTTTCATTGTCATCCCACGCAATTCGTAAACGTATTTTTTCTTCTTCTTCTTCTTTTCTTCTTTCAATTTCGTTGTTTTTTCTTCTTCTAATTGCAATTCATCTTCTCAATTTGATCTCGATTCTTCAAACCTCAGCAAATCCGAGTTATGTTTTGATTTCGCGTAGATGGCATCGAATCCTTACAGAGGCGATGCGGCTCCGTACAGATCCGGGTACTCCTATTGAAATTGATTCTGATTTCTTTCTCTCTGATCATTTTGATAGAGAAAATTAATTAAAGGGGTTTTTTTTATTTTATTTTTGGGATGCAGAGATGGGCTTAGCACCAGAACCGGTGCTGGGTCAGAGGAAATCTTTTGGTTGTGTATTTTTTTTTTTGATGCAGATTGATCAAGAAATTGGGTCAGAAGCCAAGTTTCAGAGGGACTTCTTAGATGAGCTGGTATGTTGTTGTTGTTTATGTCATTTAAGTTCGTAGCTCAAATGTTGGTATCCTGTGTGAAACATAAAAGCTTTCAGTGGTGTTATTTTATCTTTTTTTTTTCCTTCTGTGGCAGCAAATGACTTTGATCAGAGCGCAAGCCGGAGTGAAGAATAACATACGGAAACTAAACTTGAGCATCATACAGAGTGGCAACAACCATATCATGCATGTGGTTCTTTTCGCGCTGTTCTGCTTCTGTATTCTCTACCTGTGGTCCAAGATGTTCAAAAGATGAAAGACTGATAGGAGTAATACTGTATATTTTCTTGTAAATGTACTCAATACAATTTTTGTACATATCTACGTATCAGAGTCCAAAAAATAGAGACTATCTCTAATTTCCTTTTACAATCTAATTCCTTGAACATAATTCGAAGTGTATATTTAAACTAATTCGATAGAGACTATCTCAATACACTTCAACCTTGGTAAAATGGATGCTAAAATCTAAGATTTTAACATTACCAAATGTGTATACTTATCTATATTATGAATGGATAAATACTTATATATTCCTTTTTAATTATAATAGTTACTCTTGTTATTAATAATTGAAAATATTTATTGTAAAAACCAAAAGAATTATAAGAAACATTTTTACTCTTTAAAAAGAGGTCATATTTCGCAGAAAATGGGGTTAATAATTGATACATTATGCCTATTAAGTAAATCATGTTGTGCTCTTGTCTTAGTGGCGCTATTACTAACACTGCGATAACATTTGTATATTATCATATTAGGTTTCAATAAAAACTAGGGGTGGGCGTTCGGGTACCCATTCGGGTTCGGTTCGGGTCCAATCGGGTTTCGGGTTTTCGGGTTCAAAATTTTTAGCCCCATTCGGATATTTCTAAATTTCGGTTCGGGTTCGGTTCGGATCTTTGCGGGTTCGGTTCGGGTTCGGATAACCCATTTAAATATTTTTAAAATTTTAAAATTCATTATATACTTTAAATTTATCAAAATCTATAAACAAAATACATATTACATATAAATTTAAATAGCATATGTCAAAATATATAAAATTAACATATAAATTAGTTTATTTTGAAAATTTCGATTGAGAATCAATATATATTTTAAATATTTTTGGTGTTTTGAGTATACTTTAGCTATTTTAGACATGTATGTTTGACTATTTGTATATATTTCATAAGTATTTTAGACTGCTAAAAAGTATTTATATATTAAGAATGTTTTTAATATACAATAAATCTAAAAATAGTTAATATATATAGGTATATAAATCTATTTCGGATATATTCGGATACCCAAAATACTTCGGTTCGGATCGGATTCGGTTTCGGTTTTTTAAATACCAAAAATTTGAACCCATTCGGATATTTAATCAATTTTGGTTCGGGTTCGATACTACTTTTTCGGTTCGGGTTCGGTTCGGTTTTTCGGATCCGGATTTTTTGCCCAGCCCTAATAAAAACTCTAACTATCATATTATGTCTTCTTATAACTGTTAGGCATATTTTCACAGTTAGATGAATACATTACTATTTTATTAGTAGCTAAAGAAAATAATTAAAATTAAATTCTCTTATACACATAATGGTTTCTAATGTTTATGCTATATATTTTTCTTAAGAAAATATAATGTGGCTTTCTAGCATATACATGTAAAGGCAATCTTCATGAGAAAAAAATATTAGTTCGTGAAAAGGATAGTAATATTTATTTACATTCATCAAAGAGGTAAGAATATTTTTTAGTGATTACAATCATTTCAACTATAAAATTATTAAATTATATAAAATTTACTCATACTTATATGCTCTATAGTAGATTTTATATTATTAACAATTGAATATGGTTTTAAGAAGGTATGTAAGAAAAACATATATTGATTCTTTGAAATTATAATAAAATAAACCATATATGTAATGTTACTAAAGTTTAATCAATTATTTTACCAATATTCTAATGAACATATCCTAAATTGTTAATATACTATATTTTATTCCATTTTATAGTACATTTGTCAAGTTGGGTTATATGTTGGATTTGTTTTTCTAAAAAAGTAAGATGGTTAAAATTGCTAGTATATATATGAAAAAATCAAATGAAAGCATCTCATATCTCATTTACTAAAAAAGTCATGATCATATACGCATTTATAAATATGAAGAAAAATGTCACAGCAATGACCACAAAATAGATAATAAATCTTATAAACACTGAATAATGATTGAAAAAGATGAAAAATATTATGTCTTAACCATATTGTTGATAGTAGTGCGTGCTACTATCAATTTCTCAAATACGAAAAGTAATGCAAAGTTCTGTTTCTTCCAGTGTCAGAGGAAGGATTCCTGCCACATACATTTCAGTGTGTAAGAGATTCTAGGAAAGTTCCAGACTACATTCATGCAGTGAAAAAAAATTCATTCAATATTATCACTAAACAATGTTGCTTTGTTCTACTGAATGCCCCAGAAAATTATTTTGGAATATTATTTCCTATAAGTTTTGCTATTAAAATTATGTTTAACCTTTCATGTATGTTATTAGGTATACATGGTTAAGCATATTTCTTTAATTTATTAATTATATATTTTTAAAATAATCTATGTAACAACAAAAATAACTCTCACCATTTATATTTTTGATAATAATTTTCCTTCATACATAATTAACTAGCTAAAAATTATATCATCATAAATCATGCTTTAACCTCTTTGAAAATTTGTGTGTTTGTTTATTTTTGATTTTCACTTATTTGGCATATTACTTGTTGCTCATTTATTTATTTTAAAAAGTATAAAATATTTTTGCTTAACTACGAAAATCACTGTAAATGAAATTTAATGTATTTATTCTATTTCCTGTAAGAATTAAAATCACCTAAAAATTTGTTATTAATTGCAAAACTGCTTCTGTTTAACAATCTTGAATGGATTGTAATATTTTTTTATTTGAAATATACGCTTTAACATGGATTACATAGATAATAAAACTATTTTTTTAACATTTCCATATGCGTATTGTCATATTATACTTGTCATATTATATTGTAATAAAAAAATCTAATAATCATGTTATGTTGTCTTATAAATGTTAGGTGTATTATTACAATTATATGAATTACTATTTTATGTATCCAAAGAAAATAATTAACATGTTAAAATTTTATTATAAACATAATGGTTTCTAATGAGTTATGCTATATTTTTTAAAATGTATATAATTTGATTTTCTAACATAGACAAGTAAAGACAATCTTCACGAGAAAAATAATTTAGTTTGTGAAGAGGATAAAAATATTTATTTACATTATTTAAAGAGCTCAAAATATATATTTTTTTTCAATTGTTTCAAAACATCTCAACTATAAAATTATTAAATTATATAAAATTTACTCAGATATATATGCTATATAGTATATTTTATATTATTAACAGTCGAACATGGTTTTAAGAAGGTACATAAGAAAAACAATATCTTGATTCTTTGATATTTGTTTTTTGACAGCAGCATAAAACAGACTCAAAGATCTGCCAACCAAATCGAAGACTCCGTGTCCATATGGAAAAAATAAGACGATTGATCTTTGAGATTTTATATAATAGTTTCTGTGATAAAATAAACCATATATGTAAGTTTACTTAAGTTTAACCGAATATTTTAGCACTGTACTAATGAAAATATCATAAATTCTTAATATATAAATTTTATACCATTTTATAGTACATTTGTTAATCTGGGGTTATACATTTTTTTCTTCTCATAAAGGTAAGATGGTTAAATTTTTAATTCATAAATAAAACAATCAAATGAAAGCACCTCATATCTCATTTACTTAAAAATTCATGAGCATACACATTTATAAATACCAACAAAAATGACAAAGTAGAAACCACAAAATAAATAAAAAATTATAAACACTGAACAATGATTGAGAACAAGGAAAAATATTTATGTATTAACCATGTTGTTGATGGTAATGGTACTATCAATTTTTAGAAATGGTTAGAAATACCACAAGTTAAGTACTACTTTTCAAAAATACCACCAATCAAATAATATACTAACATTTGGGTTAGGCTTTAGTGATCATTGTTTAAGGCTTAGTATTAAGGGGTTGAGGTTGGATTTATAAATGTTTTATATATATTTGAAAAATTAGCTTAGTATTATTTTATCACTTAGAGTATTTATGAAAAAAGTTATTTATTAATGGTAAATTTGAAAAGTTGTACCAAACTTGTGGTAGAATTGAAAATTTCCATCGATTTTTCAAAATACTAAAGGCAATGCAAATGTCCAATTGCCCCAGTGTAAAAGGAAGGATTCCTGCCAAACTATTTCAGTGTGTAAGAGATATTAAATTTCCAGATTTCATTAATGTAGTGAAGAAATATCGTTTCAATGTTATCACAAATGAATGTTGTTTTGTTCTACTGAAGGCCCTAGAAGATTGTTTTGAGTTGTTATTTATTATGCTATTTGCTATTAAAATAATGCTTAAACTTTCATATAGGTTATTAGGTATACATGGTTAAGCATATTGGTTTTGTTTTGTTAATCCTATGTTTTTTTGGGGAATTTTGCCAATAAAGAACAAAACAACTATAGTTTTGTCCCCTTAGAATTAAAAACTAAATATTTGTCCCTTTAGAACAAATAATAATAAAAATTCAATTTTGTCCTTTCCTTTAGAATACATAGTTAAAAAATATTATCATTCACTGAAAAATTAAAATGAAGTGTTATTATACTCATTATAACATACATTATTCGTTATAAATAGTTTTTTAATATTAAAAATTTAGAACGTTTTATGATCTTTAATTTATGTTTATTAGAGTTGGAACTTTTAGACCAAGATCTATGGTTTTATTGAGTTTTACATAAGATATTTTATCTTCGTGAACAAAAAAATATAAGAAAGAATTAAGCTATTTGTCTTAGCGATTTGTAATGTAACTGCATATGTTATAATTTCATATAAAAATATATTCCAACGTTTACCACTTTATTTATTTTGAGTAGTGAATGTGATACGATTCAAAAGTGTCCGACAACAGTTTTCATGAAGTTTATCATATTTGTTATATAGCATATATTAATTTGTTGGAGTGACAAAAGTTGGAAGAACTAAGAAATGAAGAAAGAACTCCCATGATTTTCCAAAAATCGTGTAATGTTGAAAAAAAGACTAGATTTTAATAAAAATAAATTAAAAAGGAAAATAAAATTTAAAAGATTTACAGAATATTTCCTTACCATTTTAGGCTAGATTTTCGGATAATGTTTTTAATAACGTAGAACTTACATTTCACCTGTTTAGGAATAAGAACCAGATGTAAGATATGGTATAGCACGATTGTAGATAAAAGACAATTTGAATAATGTATTTTCTATCGTAGTAGATAAATCAGTTTTCGAAGGACTTTAAATCTACCAGAAATGTAGAGCATAAAGAGAATGAATATTTGATATTCTGCAATAATTTTTGTAAATGTTTCAGTGTATTGCGCATCCTATGGTCCATAGATCTCTGTGTCTTTCGTAGATTGTATATTCTAAATCTCTGAATATGGTAGATTCGATTTTCTAACACATTTAGTCCATTTTTGAATTAACTTTTCAAACATTTTTTGAATGCAAAAATATTTTTATTATATGCACATACTTGTCTGCATCAAATTTACTATTTTCCATATTTTTATATTGTAATAATATTGATATGAATTTATATATACAAAAGGGGTAGCGAATGTCCAAAAGTGACAAAAATTGATTTTGTTCTAAAAGGCAATAGTATAGCTTAGTTGTTTCCTTATTGCCATATTCCCCTTTTTGTAAACATTGTATGTAATAATTTTTTTGTAAATTAACTTGTATCAGTTATATTTTAATAATATTTTTGCTTCATATTAATTAACTAGATAACAATGATATCTTCATGAAAATCATGCTTTAACCTTTTTGAATATTTTTCTAGTTGGTTATATTTGATGTTTACATTTTTAATGTATTACTTGTTGCTCATTTAGTTATTTTAAAAAGTACTAAATATTTATGCATAACTAGGAAATTCACTGTAGACTTTAATGTATTTTGTTTTTCTATTTATTCTAAGAAAGAAAATCACTTAACAATTGGTCATTGATTGCAAAACTGATACTGTTTAACAATTGTGAATAATAGTTAGTATTTAAAATATACACTTCAACATTGGAAGCATAGATGGTAAAATATAAAATATTAACATTTCCATTTGCATATGACTTATCTTTATTAAGACTGGAACAATAATCATATATCTTGTTTTTAGCTATAATATTTACTCTTGATATTTATAGTAAAAAAATTAATGTGGAATTATAAAAGAAAAAATATAAGAAACTTTTTTTGTCTTCAAAACAGTTTGTATCACGTAGAAAATAGGAGATGATAGTCGATACCATATCTGCTTATCACTTCTACTCTGATAACATTCGTACCTTTATTTCGTGGCGTTAGTATTCAAATTACTATCACAATAATAATTGTTTTTTTTGATAAAAGTAACGCACAATCGTAATAGAAAATAACAGTTATCATGTTATATTTTCTTATAAATGTTAGGCGTCTTATTACAATTATATGAATACATTTACTATTTTATTGGTAGCCAAAGAAAATAATTAATATATTAAAATTGTATTATAAACATAATCGTTTCTAGTGAGTTATATATGCTTTATTGTTTTTAAAAATGTATAATGTTGCTTTCTAGTATAGACAAGTAATGACAATCTTCATGAGAATAAAAATGCTAGTTTGTGAAGAGGATAATAATATTTATTTACATTCTTCTATGAGGTCAAAATAATTTTTACAACTGATTCAAAACATTTCAACTACAAAATTATTAAATTATATAAAAATTACTCATATTTATATGCTTTATTGTATATTTTATATTATTAACAATCAAACATAGTTTTAAGAAGGTATGTAACAAAAAGTATATTGATTCTTGAAAATGTATTTTTAACTGCAGCATAAAACAAACTCAAAGATCTGCCAACCATATGAAAATATCATAACAACAAAGTATATAGAAAATTTCATAAATAGATAAATAGATAATAATGAAGTTACAATCACAAATCTCTCTGGATCTTCTCTCCAATTCTATAAATCTTAAAACCATTTGCTGTGAAAATAAGATAATATGAAAGCCCTAAACACTTTGGCAGAGTATATATAGTTAGGTTAAAACTCGTCAGGGGTAAACATGTAATTTGGTGAAGTCTTGGGTAATAAGTCGGCTGGAACCAATACATGCTTTTGCGCTCTCGATATCGATCAATGTTATAGAGTGTACATCGATCGATTATAATGTCTCCGTGTCGACCTCTTGGCTTGCTCGATGGTCTGCTCGGGTATCTTCTCCAAATATCTCCATAATGCTCCAAAAACATAATTTTTTACCAAATCACTCACGAACCTGTAAATATACTAGATAGACTCTAAAATAATATAATTAATAGTAAAAATCCTTATAAACCATGTTGAAAAATGGGTAAAATTCATGGTCTATCATAAGACGTAGCTACTCGATGGTGGACTCCATGCTTCATAAGTAGCATCTCAAACACTTTGTTGATGAAATGAGAGTCTCCATCGCTTATTCCCACTTTAGGTAGGGGTGGGACGGACCGGGTATCCAGAGTATTTTAAGATACCCGGATCCGGATCCGCCGGATCCGTAAATTTGCTACCCGGATCCGGATTCAGACCTTCCGGATATCCGGGTTAAGATATTCGGACTAAAATCCAGATACCCGTGCGAACGGTTTTTCAAAAAAAATCAATTTTTTTTTAAATTAAATTAAAACTAACTAATTAACTATTTATTTATCTTATTTAAAATTTTTGTTAAAAAATAAAATTGAAAATTATTGAAATTTAATAAAACTAAATTTTTAATTATTTTATATAAAAATTATATATAATATGCATATATAAATATAATTATATTTTAAATATATTAAATATATAAAAGATCCGGATTCGGATCCGGATATCCGGACCCGGATCCGGATATCCGGACCAAAGTTTTACTACCCGGATCCGTAGGATCACTACCCGGATCAGGATCCAGACCCCCGGATGCCCGTTTTTTTGGACCGGATCGGGTCGGATCCCGGATCGAATCACGGATCGGGATATTAAGTCACATGCCTAACTCTAGGAACTCCAAATCAAGGGAAAATGATGCTTTTGAAAATTTTCACGACTCGTCGGGATGCTATTGTTTCTACCCAATTAGATACATAGTCGACAGCGACTATGATATATTTATTCCCGTATGAAGAAGGAAAAGGGCCCATAAAGTCGATGGCCCAACAATCAAATACTTCCACTTCAAGTATGAAATTTTGTGGCATTTCATGTCTTTTGCTGATTTTTCCTCTTCGTTGGCACCGATCACATTGTACAATGTAGGACTGAGCATCTCGAAACATGGTAGGCCACCAGAAACCTGCTTTTAAGATCTTTAAAACTGTTTTGAAACTTGCGAAATGCCCAGCATAATCAGATCCATAGCAGTGGAATAAGATGTCTTTATATTTAGATTCCGCTACGTAATGTCTGTATATTCAGTCAGAACAATGTTTATAGAGATAGGGTTCGTCCCAGTGATATCTTTGGATCTCTCTTAGAAACTTCTTCTTGGTATATCTTTTAAATGTGTTTGGCTCTACATCAGCAGCAAGATAATTCACTATATCGGCATACCATGGCCTGTCTGAACTGGATACGGTCAACGCGCACCCCCCCCCCCCTTCTACTTGAACTTCTACCACGGGGATAATCCATATCGGTCTGTGTAAGGTGGCTAACGACATTTATATCTATGTCAACTATCACTGTGTCATTTTGTGTTTCATCGTGATGGTCGTCTAAGGTGTCGATCGATACTTCTCATTGAGTATCGATCGGTGCTTTCTCAGATTTAAGATGCACATTGCCTATAAACGTTGATTCCGCTCAATAGACGTTTTCTGAGGGTAGGGAATCATTGATTGAAACATCATCTTCATTGTTGATCTGTGAAAGAGTGTCAGCAAATCCATTTGATACTCCTTTCCTATCCTTAATCTCTATGTCGAATTCTTGTAGAAGTAGGATCCATCTTAAAAGCCTTTGTTTCATCTTTCTTCCGCATCAAGTACTTTAAGGCAGCATGGTCAGTGTGGAAAAATACTTTTGAACCAACAAGGTAAGGACAAAACTTTTCAAAAGCGTAGACGATTACTAGTAGTTCTTTTTCTGTTGCGTAATTTCTTTGTGCATCATCGAGAGTCCTACTAGCATAGCAGATAGCATGTAATTTCTTATCCTTTTAATGGCCAAGTACTGCACCTACAACGAAATCGCTTACGTCGCACATTATTTCGAAGGATAAACTCCAAACAGGAGCTTGGACGATAGGGGCGGTTACTAAAGCTGACTTGATCTCCTCAAAATCTTTTAAACATTCAGGGGTGAAGTCAAATTTTACTTCTTTGCACATGAGAGTTGTTAGAGGTCTGGCTATTTTGCTAAAGTCTTTTATGAATCTCCTGTAGAAACCAGCGTGCCCAAGAAAAATCCTCACTTCTTTCACGTTGGTGGGTGTTGGCAGACCGGTCATTACTTTAATTTTAGCTCGATCTACTTCTATGCCGGCTGGTGAAACCTTGTGTCCCAGAACAATTCCATCATTGACCATAAAGTGACACTTTTCCCAATTTAGGACAAGATTCTTCTCCTCACATCGTGTTAATACTTTGGAAAAGTTGTTAAGGTATGATGTGAAATCAGATCCAGATCTGTAAATTTTCAAAAGAACAGTAACTGATAATAGTATCAATACAGATAGGTTCAAGCTTACGCTAAAACACACCGTTTTGCTAGGCGACGATTTTGGCGATTTCCGAGAAGAGTTCGACGGAGGGTTTCGAGATGAATCTGGCTATTCCGCCGGATTCCACGAATCCACCAGGAGAGGATTCGAGTAACAAGGAGGTTCTGAATGGTGATCTGAAGCAAGGTTGCGATGTTGGGGAAGGGGAATTGAAAAAAGGGGTTCAAAGTTTGGTCGATGTGGCGGAAGATAAGAAGAAATTGAGGAAGTTTGAGATCGAGGTGTCGAACAAGGAGGGGATTCACACAGTAGAGATACCGGCGGGGATCATGGATAAATCTACACCGCTTTGGGAAGACTTCGTGATTGGGAAGTTTCTTGATCAGGCTCCACATGTTGCAAAGGTCCATATGGTCCTAAACAAGATCTGGAAATATGGAGATCCTTCAGCAAGGATTGAGGTGTTTGAAGTTAATCCAACGACTATGAGATTCAAGGTCTCAAATCTAAAGGCAAGAGAGAAGATACTAAGAAGAGGGATGTGGAATATAGTGGGTGTCCCGATGCTAGTGTCGAAATGGTCACCTAAATCAGAGGAGGAGGACCAGGAAGATGAGGCTATACCCATGTGGGTTCATCTGGAGAAAGTTCCGCTTCATATGTACTCGTGAGAAGGTCTTAGTCTTATGACTAGTACAGTAGGCACTCCAGTGGATTTGCATCCAGAGACAGTAGCTTGCACCAATCTGGCTGAGGCGAAAATCTTTGTGAAAGTTGATGTTTCGAAGGTGCTACCAAAGGAGATCACTTTTACTAAAGATGGGAAGAGCTTCACAGTGGACTTCTACTATCCTTGGCTACCATCTAGGTGTAAATTTTGTGATAAATGGGGTCACAAAGAAGAAGTTTGTGGGGTAAAGAGCAAAGAGAGAAGAAGAAATTCTGATTTGCGTTCACCTCAGAGTGGAAAAGAGGCTGTAGAGAAATTCGCTAGTCCTCGAAGTTCTATGAAAGAGAAGGAAGCAAACACAAGGGGAAAGGAAGTAGAAAATAAAGAAAGTGGAGTTGGAGAATCAAGTAGCAAAGAAGAGGAAGCAAACAGAGAAGAAGGTAGTAAGGAGACAGGGTGGATCCCAGTTTCTCCAGCTAAATCAGGAAGGTTATCATCAAGCTATATTGAGGAGGCTAATGTGGAAATTTTGGCTTCAAAGTATGCGGCTCTAAGTATTGATGAGAAAGAGGAGGGGGAACTTTCTATTGATGAGGGAAATAGTAAAGATGAAGATAGTGGAGCTCAAGATGATATAGAGCTGGGAGAGACTGATATGTTGGAAGATAATACAATTGAGCAGCAAGTGCAGGAAGATACTAAAGTGGGGAAGAGGAGAGGTAGAAAGCCAAAGGCTCAGGATGAAAATCCAGGGAAGAGCTCGAGGCTGAAACACAAACATTAATCAATGACGAGCTTCTTCTGGAATGTCCGTGGTTTCAACAAAAATTTAAAGCATTCCGTTGTAGAAGAGTGGGTAAGAAGCAATAAGATGTGTTTTGGAGGTATTTTGGAAACTAGAGTGAAAGAAAGTAAAGCGGAGAGTATTATCAAGAAGGTGTTTCGAGGTTGGGATTCAATTACGAATTATGAGTTTAGTCAAGGTGGTAGAATTTGGCTGGTTTGGAACAATGAAGTTTGTATGACTCCTGTATACAAGACTGATCAACTTATCACTTGTTCGGTGGAGTTACAAGGGCAAGAGGTGTTCTTTTTTACTTGTGTCTACGCAAATAATTTGATGGAAGCAAGGAAAGATTTGTGGGAGGATTTATGTACTCATCAGGACTCAGCTCTGTTTCGAGATAAAGCTTGGTTGATTGTTGGGGATTTTAATGAGATTCTGGTAGGGAATGAAAGTTCGGGATTTAATGATTTTGGTAGAATTCCGGCTGGGATGAGAGATTTTCAGAGAATGGTTTTGCATTGTAGTTTGTCGGATATGGGGTTTCAGGGTCCTATGTTCACATGCTGCAATAAAAGGGTGGAGGGGATTATCTGTAAGAAATTAGACAGAGTCCTGCTGAATGATACAGCAATTCAAAAGCTGCCTGGTGCGTACTCTATTTTTGAAGCTGGAGGTTGCTCAGACCATCTTAGATGTAAAATTCAATTGCTTCCTCCAAAAGAAGTAATTCGAAGACCATTTAAATATGTAAATGCCATTGGGAAACTAGAGGACTTTCTTCCTTTAGTGAAGGAGTTCTGGGATTCTACACCTCAGCTGTTTCATTCCACGTCAGCTATGTTTAGATTCTCAAAGAAGTTAAAGAGTTTGAAGCCGATCATTCGCGAGTTGGGAAAGGAGAAATTGGGTAATATTACTAAGAAAACCAAAGAAGCGTTTGAGATTTTGTGTGAGAAGCAGAAGCAATCTCTATCTGATCCAAGTGCAGGGAGTAATCAGGAGGAAGCTGTTGCCTATGAGAGATGGCTCCATGTGGCTAGTCTTTCCGTTTTTTTCTTTCAAGAGTGGAATCTTTTTAATAAAAAATGTAAGGAGGATTATTTGAAACAGAGAGCCAAACTCCATTGGCTTGATGTGGGAGATCAAAATAACAAGACTTTTCACAATGCCATAAAGACGCGTCAAGCACAGAATACTATCAGAGAGATTAGAATTTCCAATGGAGTTGTTTCAAAGCAAGAAGATATCAAGGAGGAAGCTGTTCGGTTCTTCTTCGAGTTTCTAAATAAATCTCCTGATAATTATTCTGGTGCAACGGTAGATGAGTTAAAAGAGTTACTGGAATTCAGATGTACAGTGGAGGATTGTGCATTATTTGAAGCTGAGGTAACTGAAGAAGATATAAGGAAAGTTGTCTTTGCCATGCCAGCAAACAAATCACCAGGTCCAGATGGTTTTCCATGTGAATTCTTCAAGACTACCTGGTCTATTGTAGCGTCTGACTTTGTGGTTGCGGTGCAGTCAGTTTTCAGGTATGGCTTCCTTCCCAAAGGAGTTAACTCAACAATACTAGCTCTCATTCCTAAGAAGACTGATTCTCTAGAGATGAGAGACTTCAGACCATTAATAGCCTGTTTCAATGTTTTGTATAAGGTGGTGTCAAAAATTATAGCTAACAGGCTCAAGAAACTACTTCCTCGTATAGTCACTGAGAACCAATCTGCTTTCATAAAGGGTAGATTATTAATGGAGAATGTGCTTCTTGCTTCTGAATTGGTAAAAGATTATCATAAAGATGATATCTCTCCTAGATGTTTGATGAAAATAGATATCTCGAAAGCGTTTGACTCTGTGCAGTGGGATTTTGTCATTCGAAGTCTTGAAGCAATAGGTATCCCTGCTAGGTTCATTCACTGGATAAATCTGTGTATTACTACTCCATCCTTCTCAGCTCAAGTCAATGGGGAACTTGCTGGATATTTTCAGAGCAGGAGAGGGTTAAGACAAGGCTGTTCACTTTCGCCGTACCTTTTTGTGTTATGCATGGACGTACTGTCTCACAAGATCAATAAGGCAGCCATGGAGAAGAAATTCAAGTTTCATCCGAGATGTCAGTCTCTCTCCCTTACTCATTTGTGTTTCGCAGACGACCTTATGGTGTTTGTGGAAGACACAAAAGATTCAGTAGAGGGGGTGTTATCAGTATTTGATTCTTTTACTCAGTGGTCAGGTTTGAGTAGAGGGGGTGTTATCAGTCTACAGTTTATATGGCTGGAGTAGAGGAGGAGGAGAAAAGAAGAATATTACAGAACTTTCCGTTTGCTGAGGGTTCTCTTCCAGTGCGTTGTTTGGGACTTCCCGATGACACAAGCCATGAAAAGACAAGACTTTATGCCATTAGTTGGAGGATCAGAAGCAAGATAAGTTCTTGGACAAGTAGATAACTTTCCTATGCTGGCCGTCTTCAACTGATCAGTTCGGTATTGATGAGCATTGTGAATTTTTGGGCTGCAGTATTCAGGTTACCAGGAAAATGTATAAAGGAGCTAGAGAAGATATGTTCTGCATTTTTATGGACAGGTCCTGATTTGAGAACTTCAGGAGCTAAAGTAGCTTGGAAAGAAATTTGCATTCCAAAAAATGAAGGAGGATTGGGTATTAGAGCATTAAAGGAGGTAAATGTGGTGTATAGCCTCAAGCTTATTTGGCGTATGCTCACGGGAGATTCTTTATGGGGAAATTGGGTTAAGAAGTATCTCATTAAGAGAAGAAGCTTTTGGGAAATCAAAGAGAGTACTCAAACTGGTTCTTGGATTTGGAGGAAGATGTTGAGAATAAGAGATATTGCGAAGAAATTTTACAAAATGGAGATTGGAAATGGTAGACATATCTCGTATTGGTATGATCGATGGTCTGAGCAAGGAGTAATATATGAGTTACTGGGGGAGAGAGGATTTATAGAGATGGGTATAAGGAAGGAAGCTACTCTAGAGGGGGCAGTGTCGAGATTCTGACGTAGAAGAAGGCATCGATCTGAGATTCTAAATGAGATGGAAATCAGTTTAGACTCGGCAAGAGATGTGATTTGTAGTAATAGAGCTGATGTCAGTACTTGGAAAGGAAAATCGGGTTATAAAGCCAAATTTTCTACTCGTGAGACTTGGATTCAGCTTCGTGAAACAAAAGAACATATGAGATGGGCTCGAGGAGTTTGGTTTACTATGGCGACTCCTAGATTTGCTTTTATTGTCTGGTTGGCTATGAAAAATAGGCTATCCACAATGGATAGAATTTCTAAATGGAATCAGGGAGTTGATGGTAGGTGTGTGCTCTGTAAAAATGAAGATGAGACTCGAGACCATTTATTTTTCAAGTGTTCTTACTCAGAACAACTATGGGATTATTTGGTAAGAGGAATTCTAAGGAGTTCATTCACAGTGGATTGGTTGCTGTTAGTGCCGAAGCTTTATGGAAACACAGTTGATAAGAGAAGTTTGTTCTGTCTGAGATATGCGTTCCATACTGCCACATACATGATTTGGAGGGAGAGAAACAGAGTAAAACATGGAGAGAAGTTGATGCCAATATCTATGATCAAGAAGATTGCTGATAAGAGTATTAGAAATAAGCTCAGTCTGATGAAAATGAAGGGAGGGAAGGATATGGAGACTCTTCTTCAGTTTTGGTTCCAAACAAGAGTGTAGATAATTTTTGAATTAAGTAGAAGGGGCTTTCTTTTGAGTTTTGAGTTAAAAATTGTCTACACATGATGTAAAAAGGCTTTTTTGAATAAATTTAAAATTCATTCAAAAAAAAAGAAATCGGATCCATACTGCAAAGTTGTTAAGGCATGATGTGAAATCGGATCCATACACCGAATAATCATTCATAAAGACTTCCATGAAATCCTCGATCATATCTGTGAAGATAGACATCATACATATCTAGAAGATAGCAGGACCATTACAAAGCCCAAAGGGCATCCTGCGGTATGCGAGAATACCATATGGACAAGTGATTGTGGTCTTTTATTGGTCATTTGGATGGATAGGAATTTAGAAAATCCAGAATACCCATCGATAAAACAATAGTACTTGTGGTGTGCAAGTCTTTCTAACATTTGATCTATGAAGGACAGTAGGGAAATGATATTTTCTTGTAGCATCGTTGAGCTTCCTATAATCTATGCACATTCTGTTCCCTCGGCATAGGAATAAACTCATTTTTATCATTCTTTACCACTGAAACTCCTCCTTTCCTAGGAACCACATGTACCGGACTGACCCATATACTGTCTGAAATTAGATAGACAATTCCTGCTTTTAGAAGTTTCATTATCTTCTTCACTAAATCCTTCAGATTTGGATTCAGTCTTCTCTGATGTTCACTAGATGATTTCGACTCAGCTTGCATAAATCGGGCAAATGTATCCTATGCATGCATAAATCGGGCAAAATTCCTGAAATGTCATCAAGAGAATACCTGAGAGCTTTTTGATATTTGCGTAGCTTATTTAGCAACAAGGTTAGTTCTCCGCTAGTTAAGTTAGCATTGACTATGTCAGGGAAGGAGTTATCGTAGAGGAAAACATATTTGAGGTTGATCTAAAAGTTGTTTCAATTCTAATTTTGGTACTTTTTACAAACCCCAGCTGTCTGATGCAAGAGGGCGTCGATCAACATTATCTGTTAGATATCGACTGATTTTTATTTTGGAATCATCATCTTCTTCCTTATCAACAAGCATGACTTCCTTACTGGCATTCATTAGTCGAGTGTACTCATCAGCTCAATCATCAATACTGAGAATTTTTCCTTCAGGAACCGTGAGAGTAACTTTTAAGGGATCGTTAGAACACAGATCCATGAAAGATTGGCCAACTGCATCCGATAAGTGATCTACAAAGAAGGTTTGGCCATCAATCAAAGGTTCCCTGACTAGATTTTCCATCTCAAAAGTCATGGAAAACTCTCCGATGTTCAGAGATAAGCGCCCTTTCCTAACATCAATGAATGCACCGGCTGTGGCCAAGAACGGTCTTCCCAAAATAAGGGGGTCCTTAGGTTCATGCCTATATGCGTATTAATTATATATATATATATATATATATATATATATATATATATATATATATATATATATATATCTATATATATATATATTATGACTAGAACAATAATCATATGTCTTGTTTTGAATTATGATATTTACTCTTGATATTTATAATTAAAAATGCTTGTGTGTAACTAAAAATAAATAATTTATTAGAATTTTATTTTTTTTTAGTTTCAAAACAGTTAGTATCAGAAAATTGGAGATGATAGTAAATTTTATCTGGTTATCTCTTTTAAGCTGATAACATTCATACCTTTATTTTATGGCGATCATATTAAAATTACGATCACATTAATACTTGTCATATATATTGCCATATTATATCGTGATAAAAAAATCTAGTTATCATGTTATGTTTTCTTATAAATGTTAGGAGTATTATTACAATTATATGAATACATTTACTATTTTATTAGTAGGAACATAAAATAATTAATATTTTAAAATAAAATATATTTATACTGCATAATGATACATTTTTAAAAATATTTATAATGTGGCTTTCTAGCATTGACAAGTAAGGATAATTTACGTGAGAAAAAATATTTTAGTTTCTGAAGAGGATAATAATGTATATTTACATTCCTCAAAGAGGCCTAAATAATTTTTACAACTGATTCAATACATTTCAACTATAAATTTACTCATATTTATATCCTTTATAGTATATTTTATATCATTAACAATCAAAAATAGTTTTAAGAGGGTATGTAAGAAAAAAATATCTTGATTCTTGATATATTGTTCTGCCATCAGCATAAAACAGACTCAAATCTCTACCAGCCAAATCAAAGACGCCGTGTCCATGTGAAAAAAATATGACAATTTGTTCTTTGAGATTTTATTAAATTGTTTCAGTAATAAAATAAACAATATATGTAAGGTTATTAAAGTTTGATCGAATATTTTAGCACTATACTAATGAACATACCATAACTTCTTTATATATATATATATATATATATATATTATACCATTTTGTAGTACTTTTGTTAATTTGGGTTTATTACGTTTTGTTTTTTTTCTCAGAAATGTAAGATTGTTAATATTGCTAATACATAAATGGAAAAATCAAATGAAAGCAACTCATATCTCATTTACTTACAAAAGTCATGATCATACACATTTATATATATCAAAAAAATGTCATAGTAGTAGCCACAAAGTAAATAATAAATTTGATAAACACTGAACAATGATTGAGAGCAAGGGAAAATATTATTATTAACAATGTTACTGATGGTAGTGCTACTATCCATTTCTCAAAATGCGAGTGGTAATGCAAATTTTCCACTTGCTTCAGTGTCAGAGAAAGGATTTCTGCCAAATTCATTTCAGTGTGTAAGCGATGTTAGAAAAGTTCCAGATTGCATTGATGCAGTGAAAATTTCAGTTCACTGTTATCAGAAAAGAATGTTGCTTAGTTCTATTGAAGGCCCGAGAAGATTTTTTTGGGATGTTATTTCCTATTCGATTTCTTATTAAAATTATGCTTAAACTTTCATGTAGGTTATTAGGTCTACCTGGTTAAGCATATTTTTTGTTTTGTTTTGTTAATCCTATTTTTTAAACATTCTATGTAACAAGAAAATTTACTCGTCACCGTTATATATTTAATAATAATTTTGCTTGTAAATAATTAACTAGCTAATAATGATACCATCATGAAAATCAGGCTTTAACCTTTTCGAACATTTGTCTGTTTGTTTCTATTTGATGTTTACATTTTTTTCTGTATTACTTGTTGCTCATTTTGTTATTTTTAAAAGGTACAAAATAATTTTGTCTAACTACCAAAATAACTGTAATTTGAATTTATTGTATAGTATCCATTTCTTGTAAGAAATAAAACTACTTAGCAATTAGTTATTAATTGCCTTACTACTTATGTTTAAAAATTGAGAATAATATTTAATTATTTTAAATAAAAACTTCAACATTCATAACATAGATGATAAAAATAAAAAAATTATAGCATTTCCATATGTGTATTACTTATATATATTATGACTAGAACAATAATCATATATCTTGTTTTGAATTATGATATTTACTCTTGATATTTATGATTAAAAAGTTTTTGTGCAATTAAAAATAAATAATTTATATCATTTTTTTTTTGTTTTCAAAACAGTTAGTATCACGCAGAAAGTTAGAGATGATAGTAAAAACTTTAACTGGTTATCTCTTTTAAGCTGATAACATTCATATATTTATTTTGTGGCGCTGGTATTAAAATTACGATCAAATTAATACTTGTCAAATATATTGTCATGTCATATTATATCGTAATCAAAAATATAATTATCATGTAATGTTTTCTTATAAATGTTAGGCCTATTATTACAATTATATGAATACATTGACTATTTTATAATTAATATTTAAAATACAAATATAAACTATACATTTTTACTGCATAATGCTATATTTTTAAAAATATATATAATGTGGTTAGACAAATAAGGATAATCTTTGTGAGAAAGAATATGTTAGTTCTGAAGAGGATACTAATGTATATTTACAATCCTCAAAGTGGTCTAAATAATTTTTACAATTAATTCAAAACATTTCAACTATACACGGTTAAGCATACTTTTTGTTTTGTTTTGTTTTTTAATCATAAATTTTTTAAACATTCTGTAACAAGAAAATTAACTCGTAACCGTTATTTTTTAATAATAATTTTGGTTCATAAATAATTATCTAGCTAACAATGATACCATCATGAAAATCAGGCTTTAACCATTTCAAACGTTTGTTTGTTTGTTTCTATTTGATGTTTACATTTTTTTTCGTATTACTTGTTGTTCATTTAGTTATTTAAAAAGGTGAAAATAATTTTTCCTAACTATGAAAATAACTGTAAATTGACTTTAATGTATTATTTATATTTATTGTAAGAAATAAAACCACTAAGCAATTGGTTATTAATTGGCTTACTGCTTATGTTTATAAATTGTGAATAATATTTAATTATTATAAATAAACACTTCAACATTCATAAGATAGATGTTAAAAATCTAAAATTATAGGTCTTTCATATGCGTATTACTTATATATATTATGACTAGAACAATAATCATATATCTTGTTTTTAGTTATGATATTTACTCTTGATATTTAAAATAAAAAATATTTTTGTGCAATTAAAAATAAATAATTTATATGAAACTTTGTTTTTTTTGTTTTCAAAACAGTTAGTATCACACAGAAAATTGGAGATGATAGTAAATATTTTATCTGGTTATCTCTTTTAAGCTGATAACATTCATACATTTATTTTGTGGCGATGGTATCAAAATTACGATCACATTAATACTTGTCAAATATATTGTCATGTCATATTGTATCGTAATGAAAAAAACATAATTATCATGTTTTGTTTTCTTATAAATATTAGGCGTATTATTACAATTATATGAACACATTTACTATTTTATAAGTAGCCACAGAAAATAATTAATATTTTAAAATACAATTATAAACATATATATTTCTACTGTGTAATGCTATTTTTTAAAAATATATATAATATGGCTTTCTAGCATAGAAAAATAAGGCTAAGCTTCGTGAGAAAGAATATTTTAGTTTCTGAAAAGGATAATACTGTATATTTACAACCCTCATAGTGGTCTAAATAATTTTTAGATTCAAAACGTTTCAACTATAAATCTAATCATATTTATATGCGTTATAGTATATTTTATATTCTTAACAATCGAAAATAGTTTTAAGAAGGTATGTAAGAAAAAAAATATCTTGATTCTTGATAAATTGTTCTGCAATCAACATAAAAAAGACTCAAATCTCTGCCAAACAAATCAACGACTCCATGTCCTTACGAACAAAATATGACGATTGGGAAAAATAGGACGATTGATACTTTGAGATTTAATTAAATTGTTTCAAGAATAAAATAAACCATATATGTAAGGTTATTAAATTTTAATCAAATATTTTAGCACTATACTAATGAACATATCACAATTTCTTAATATATATATATATATATATATATATATATATATATTTTATAGTACATTTTTTAATTTTGGGTTATAGTACATTGACCTCATATCTCATTTACTTAGTAAGTCCTGCCAAATCCATTTCAGTGTGTAAGCGATGTTAGAAAAGTTCCAGATTACATTGATGCAATGAAGAAATTTCAGTTCGGTGTTATCACAAAAGAATGTTGCTCTGTTCTCTTGAAGGCCCCAGAAGATTTTTTCTTGTATGTTATTTCTTATGTGATTTGCTATTAAAATTATGCTTAAGCTTTCTTGTAGGTTATTAGGTATACAAGGTTAAGAATAATTTTGTTTTGTTTTGTTTTGTTAATCTTATATTTTAATACATTCTATGTAACAGAAAAATTAACTCGTATCAGTTATATTTTTTATAATAATTTTGCTTCATAAATAATTAACTAGCTAACAATGATACCATCATGAAAAATCAGCTTTAACCTTTTCGAACATTTGTCTGTTTGTTTCTATTTGATGTTTACATTTTTTTCGTGTTAGTTGTTTCTCATTTAGTTATTTTAAAAAGGTAAAAAGTATTTTTGCCTAACTACAAAAATAACTGTAAACTGACTTTATTGTATTGTTTCTATTTGTTGTAAGAAATAAAACAACTTAGCAATTGGTTATTAATTGACTTACTGCTTATGTTTTAAAATTGTTAGTAATATTTAATTATTAAAAATAAACACTTCAACATTCATAACATCGATGGTAAAAATCTAAAATTATAGCATTTCCATATGCGTATTACTTATATATATAATATGATGAACAAAAATCATATATCTTGTTTTGAATTATGATATTTACGCTTGATATTTATAATTAAAAATGTTTTAGTGAAAATAAAACAAATTATTTATATTATTTTTTTTTTGTTTTCAAAACAGTTAGTATCTCACAGAAAATTGGAGATGATAGTAAATACTTTATCTGGTTATCTCTTTTAAGCTGGTAACATTCATACATTTATTTGGTGGCGATGGTATACAAATTACAATGACATTACTTGTCAACTATATTGTCATGTCATATTATATCGTAATAAAAAATATAACTATCATGTTATGATTTCTTATAAATGTTAGGCGTATTATTACAATTATATGAATACATCTATACTATTAAAGCATAATCTCTCTTAACACTATGCCCTTAGTTTTCCACCTATTTAGAAGCAAATGCGACTGCCTTCTTTTCTTAAAAAAAATAAATAAAAATTCGGCCAAGCCCATCCGGAAATATAAACAGCGTTATAACAAGCCCACTCCGACTAAGCCAACTCCGACTAAGCCCAGTCGTTTCTTCATCAGTAAACCCTATACCCTGAAATGTCCATACAAAACATTCAACATCAAACCCTATACATTTTCTATACTTTTAAAACACTAACCGAGATGCATATAATATATAGATTGACAGAAATTTTAATCAAAACTATTCAGGACAGCTAACTATAAATTATAGATTATATTAAACTAAGTATAAATTATAGATGAGACAAAAGTTCACACTGAAATATATTTCTGATGTATTTGTTACTAAGGTATATACCGAATTGGGCTTACCAATATTGTTTTAAAATTTTAAATATCTTATATTCAGCTCATCCTTTTTTTACGAACTATAATTTTATACCAATATATTTAAGATCTATAATACTTATAATGTGGCTTTCTAGCATAGACAAGTAAGCATTTTATAGTACATTTTTTTTTAATTTGGGGTTATCTGTTTTTTTTTTCTGAGAAATGTTAGTTGGCTAATACATAAATGGAAAAAAATCAAATGAAATCACATCATATATCATTTACTTACTAACTCACGATCATACACAATTATAAATATCAAGAAAAACGTCATAGTAGTAACCCCAAAGTAAATAATAAATTTGATAAACAAACAATGATTGAGAGCAAGGGAAAATATTATGTATTAACAATGTTACTGATGGTAGTGCTACTATCCATTTCTCAAAATGCAAGAGGTAATCCAAATATTCAGCTTGCTCCAGTGTCAGAGGAAGGATTCCTGCCAAATCCATTTCAGTGTGTAAATGATGTTAGAAAAGTTCCAGATTGCATTGATGCAGTGAAGAAATTTTAGTTCAGTGTTATCACAAAAGAATGTTGCTCTATTCTATTGAAGGCCCCAGAAGATTGTTTTGGGATGTTATTTCCTATGCGATTTGCCATTAAAATTATGCTGAAGATTTCATGTAGGTTATTAGGTATACAAGGTTAAGAATATTGTTTTTGTTTTGTTTTGTTAATATTTTATTTTTTTAAACATTATATGTAACAAGAAAATTAACTCTTATCAGTTATATTTTTAATAATAATTTTGCTTCATAAATACTTATTTAGCTAACAATGATACCATCATGAAAACTCAGGCTTAACCTTTTCAAACATTTGTCTGTTTTTTTCTATTTGATATTTCCTTTTTCTTCCTTATTAGTTGTTGCTCATTTAGTTATTTTAAAAAGGAAAAAATAGTTTTTCCTAACTACCAAAATTAACTGTAAATTGACTTTATTATATTGTTTCTATTTCTTGTATGAAATAAAACCACTTAGCAATTGGTTATTAATTACCTTACTGCTTATGTTTAAAAATTGTGAATAATAATTACTTATTATAAATAAACACTTCAACGTTCATAACATAGATGGTAGCAATCTAAAATTATAGCATTTCCATACGCGCATTACTTATTTATATTATGACTAGAACAATAATCATATATCTTGTTTTGAATTATGATACTTACTATTGATATTTATAACTAAATATGTTTTTGTTCAATTAAAAATAAATAATTTATATGAAACTTTTTTGTTGTTTTCAAAACAGTTAGTATCATTCAGAAAATTGGAGATGATAGTAAATACTTTATCTGGTTATCTCGTTTAAGCTGATAACATTCATACATATATTTTGTGGAGATGGTATCACAATTAAGATCACATTAATACTTTTCAAATATATTGTCATGTCATATTATATCGTAATAAAAAAAATCTAACTATCATGTTTAGTTTCTTATTAATGTTAGGCTGATATACCATGATTTTGACCTAATTTTACCCATGGTATATAGGTGTTTTTACATATATTTATTACGAAATATGGTCTATTTAGAGTATTTACATGTTCAGGTACGACTTGGAGAAATATGGTGTTTTTTGTTTCTTTTGGAGCCTTTAAGTGCATAATTGCGCAGACGCGTCAGATGTTTAGATATGGATGTAAATCTTTCCACGGTGCGATTGAGCTGATATTTTGACACAAGATAGATCTTTGAGTTAGCTTTCTAATGCCACCGGTCTCAGGTCAATCCATCGGTTATATGTCCGTTTTACTGAAGCGTGGTCAGTCTGCCTCGCGAGAGAAAGCTGTCGAGAAGAGGAATGTATATCGATCGATGGTAGATCACTCATATCGATCGATATAAATGTCAGGACGTGGGATGACTATATTTCATGACCGATTGAAGCCCAGAAGCAACTCAAATTACCAGAATACCCTTAGAAGACCAGAAATCCTATTTTATGATATTTATAAGCCATTGTTGACGGCTAGACCTATCGACACTCTTTATATTTTTCTAAGTTCTATTCTATTGTTATTTTTGTTAGGAGAGAGGGAGGAACTCCTATCAGAGTCCTCCTGGAACTCCTTTGTTTTTGATTTTACATTATTATGTTATTCATTTATTCATCTATGATTTCTGTGACAATCTTCATGTCTGAATAGATCCACCTGTTGGATTTAGAGATCAGATAGGTTGTGGGATTAGCCCCAATTATAGATTGCTAAGTTGTGATATTCATTATCATGATGAACCCTAATGCTTGATTCTAGAGTCATGAACTAGAACCATGAACATGATGGCATTAATTCATTAATCATCATTATGATATCATCCTGTATAAGCTAAGATCCTCTAGGGACACACGAGAGCCGGTCTATGATCTTGGTGGGCACATATTCAACTCGATCTGAGCTATATCGATCGATACTCCTATAGAGTAATCGATCGACAGCAAACATATATTGATCGATATCGCTGTCAAAACATTGATCGATATTGTCGGCATCAGATCCGTGGACGAGTCTAATACATGAGATTTATTAGACTTATCTAAGGGTTGAAGCTCTTTAATATCATGCATACAACTTGTTAGGCATCTATAGCATTATAATCCTTATTACCTGAATAGAAACCCTAGATCTAGCAACCATCCTTCCATCAAACAATTCCTTGCCAAGTTGAACAATCATTTTGTTTAACTTGTTTACTGCTTTACTATATTTATTTACTGCATTAAAACTATCAGCCTAGCTTAATCATATAACTATTAGATCTATTAGGTTCCATAGCTCCCCGTGAATTCGATCCCTAAATACTACAACTGAACCTCTTATTTGAGAGAGTAAATCACTCGTTAGGGTAATTTGAGTGATATCAAATTTGGCGCCGTTGCCGGGGAGCTTTGATCGCCATTAGATCTTATTTAGTTAGATTTAGTCTAGGTTTTGTTACTGTTCTAAAATACTGAAATTTTTTTTCTTCTATTTCAGGTACATACATCTCAGTACCAGGAAGCTATGAAGAGAGGATTTCTAGGTCCTTCAAAGAAGGAGCCTGCTGGTTTATGTACAATCCGTAAGTCTAAGAGAGATGTATTGTTCGACACCCTCCAAGCAGCATCGATCGACAACATACACTAGACATCGATCGATAAAGCACATCATCAATCGATCGATAACCTACAAGAAGCGGTGATTGATAGAACAACCAACCGAAAAACAACATTGTTCATCCGAGCACTGTTCATCCGGCTACTATTCATCGAGGTACTGTTCATCAGTGTACTGTTCATCACGATAATTGTCATTATGTATCGGCAAATACTGTTCATTCCAGATGAATCGATACTATTCATCCGACATCGATCGACACTGTTCATCATGGCACTGTTCACCGAGGTACTGTTCAACCGATGTCGGTCGAAACTGTTCATCCCATATCGATCGACACTGTTCATCACTCGTCGATCGATACTGTTCATCCCGCATCGATTGACCCTGTTCATCGAAACACTGTTCATCTTACTGTTTATTGTTGGGGTCAAAAATGGTTCTCTCGAAATCAACGGCTAAAACTATTTATCATGCGCAGACTTTCCATAAAACAAGCGTTGAAAGCAAGACAAGTCGTATAGCTTAAAGAACCTATGTTAAAGTCGATCATTCTTGTTTTACGCGATAAACTTCACGAGAAAACAACCTAAGATTTAGTCGTAAAACTTCGATGATACAATCAAGAAGAACCGAGAGACATTAGGTCCGTAGCTAAGATGACACGACCATACGAAAGTATACAGAAGAAACGGGAAGTAATCTAAGTTTGGACAGGCCGAACGACAAAGAATCCGCCTTTAAACTTTAAAGAGCCCGTTCTCTCAAATCGTGAGGACCCAGAAAACGAGAAAGATATCAAATCGAAGCCTTCGCCGAGACGCACGTTCTGGTCCTGTCCGCCGGCAGTTAGCGCCTGTGCTGGTCCTGGTCGCCGGGCGGCTAGTCTCCGTGCTAGTCCTGGCCGCCGGGAAACTTCAAAGAGTCCGTTCTCTCAAACCGTGAGGACCCAGAAAACGGTCAAGATATCAAATCGAAGCCCTCGTCGAGACGCACGTGCTGGTCCTAGCCGCCGGGCGGATAGCCCCCGTGATGGCCGTAGCCGCCGGCGGCTAGCGCCCGTGCTGGCCGTAGCCGCCGGGCGGTTAGCCCCTGTGCTGGCTGTGGCCGCCGGCGGCTAGCACCCGTGCTGGCCGTGGCCGCCGGGCGGCTAGCCCCCGTGCTGGCCGTAGCCGCCGGCGGCTAGCGCCCGTGCTGGCCATGGCCGCCGGGCGGCTAGCCCCCGTGCTGGCCGTAGCGGCGGCGGCTAGCGCCCGTGCTGGCCGTGGCTTCCGGGCGGCTAGCGCCCGTGCTGGCCATGGCCGCCGGGCGGCTAGCCCCGTACTGGCTCGGGTCGTCGGCGACAAGCTTCCGTGCATAAGTTCGAGGCCCCGGCCGTCATAAGTCTGTACTTTGCGTCTTTCCCAAGTTTTCGCGGAACGAATCATTGAGATTCCGCGTACAAAACTCCCGTTCTTACTCCAAACTAAGATCGTCGGAAACACTTCGGAAACTCGTAAGATATCAACGGGAAGGAAGATCGTAAATTCTTAGTAAGAAACAATGATGGTTATCTGAAGACACCACTCATCTCAACTCTATGAAGGATTGAAGATCTTCCAAAGAAATCGTAGAAAACAACTGAAGTCCTAGAGATGGCCTGAAAGGGACCAAACGCGATTGGACAGTCCGTTTACGATTATCTGAGATAGATACGACGATTTACGTTTATCTTTACATAACAAGATAAATGCCAAATTTCCAGAAGGATAAATGTCAAGTTTCCCGAAGATAAATGTCAAGTTTCCCGATAAACATGAAGGCCGACGAAAATGGAAAAAGCCCGCTTCGCGGCCCAAAAAGAATAGACCGTCATAAGAAGGAGTATATAAAGGAGCTTTGGGAGAGAAGGAAAGGCAGAGCAAAAGTCCTAGAGAGATAGCAAATCCGAGAGTGGAGACCTAGAAAGCTCCTGTTAGCTTAAGAACTTAGAATTTAGGCGGTAGACTAGCAAGGCAAGACCTAGAACGTCCGGCCGCCTCTCATTCTATTTTCATCTTGTCCGCAGACTCTTGTTTCTCGCGGAAGGATCTAACAATCCTTTTACTTAGAGTTCCGCACATAGAAACCCTAGGCATTATTCTCGACATGCCCATTTTTATGACTAACGCTCGTACTAGACGAACTCCGCCAGGCAGTTCGATATCTTGTTCAAACCCTTCCAACTGAACTACGTCCGACTTGATCCTCGAAAGGGGTACGTAGGCAGCCTTCCTTAAGGTCCAGTCTCAAATCTTAATAAAACCTTTCCGCATTTATTTGATCACTTGTCGTTGGTTGTCGCAGAGAATCCGAACCTTCAGGGAAAGTTAGGTTTACTTAGCTTTCCTCCGATTTATTTAACTAAAATCGACAGTGCGAATTTCGGTTCCCACAGTTTGGCGCTAGAAGGAGGGGGGGGGGGACGGATTACTCTTACTCTTACGGCCGCAAAACGCTTGATCAAAGCAATGTCTGGAAATATGAAAGATAAACTCACAGCTCACATCAACGCTGGTAAAACAACTTCAGCAGTGACTGCTCCTACGACCAACGCTTATGCAAACAGTTATCTAAGATTATCATCTTACGGACAAACGTCCCGAGAACGGACCATCCCGACCAAGTTCGGGTCCTATCAACCATGCACCCCTGTCCAAGTTCCTGCAACAAGGTCCTCGGTTCCATGGACACAACCCCCCTCGATTTGGATTATCAAAGAAAGACTTCGGGAAAATTCATAAAAAGACTTGGTAGTGGAGACGGATTCCTGCCTGCCGTATAAAGCGGCTATGGTTAGCTTGAACACCAGTTGCCTTAACTATACGGGGAATTGAAATTCTTTTGGAAAAACCAGCGTCACATCAACAGCTTTTTCTATAGAAAAATCGTAAAAACGTCTAAGTCCCAAGACGGCCCAAAAGGGGCCCGAATCACGGCTAAACGACCCACATACGATTTTAGAGTAGGATCGAGTAGAGTTTCGACTGGAAATGTTTTTTAGAATTTCCCGGAAAAATAAAGACTTGTTCTCCTGGAAATCGCGGACAAATCCCAGATTACTCATGAAACAGAAAGCACGACTGATCGGGTTACCAATCAGCGTTTCTAATGCTAAAATTCAATAACATTTTACGGAACACCTTTCGTAAAATAAATTCTCGAAAATATTTCACGAGACAGCTTTTGCATGATTAAACTCGACAACATTTTACAAAACAATTTCCGTAAAATTTACTCGACAACATTTTGTTAAATAACTCTCGTAAAATAAAAGGTCAACAACGTTCTAAGAAACAATTCCTTGCTGGGATCATGATGAAATCGATGTCCAAAAGTCTCGGAAAAACAATTAAAGAAACCTTGAGAGACTAAGTGTCGATCGAGAAACCTTTAAAAAACCGAGAAAAACAGGCAGGTCCCGCTAGGAAGCACAGTCCCGGGCGGCTAGCACGCCCGTGCTGTCCCTAGGCACCGGGCGGCTAGCACGCCCGTGCTGTCCCTAGGCGCCGGGCGGCTAGCACACCCGTGCTGTCCCTAGGCGCCGGGCGGCTAGCACACCCGTGCTGTCCCTAGGCACCGGGCAGCTAGCACGCCCGTGCTGTCCCTAGGCGCCGGGCGGCTAGCACGACTGGGCTGTCCCTAGGCGCCGGGCGGCTAGCACGCCCGTGCTGTCCCTAGGCGCTGGGCGGCTAGCACGCCCGTCCTGCCCCTAGGCACCGGGCGGCTAGCACGCCCGTGCTGCCCCTAGGCGCCGGGCAGCTAGCACGCTCGTGCTGTCCCTAGGCGTCGGGCGGTTAGCACGCCCGTGCTGCCTCTAGGCGCCGAGCGGCTAACGCGCTCGTGCTGCGCTGGTCGCCGGACAACAAAACATTCGTCAAGCATGGCCAATCCTCGTAAAGATTGACCCAACGACTATCCAAACTAATTTTACGAAACAATTTCCGTAAAATTAACTCGACAACATTTTGTTGAAAAACTCTCGTAAAATAAAAGCTCGGCAATATTTTACGAAATATCATTCATGAAGTATAACAAGATCGTAAGCTTCTTGACCTGACCAGTTCGCTCATAGCTTGACGAAACAAGAAGCCCCACTCAAGTGACATCTTGCCATTCGTTTCACTTGTCTACCGACCTTAGCCTTCTTCGAGTTTCGCCTACTTCTCCTCCCTTTGCTTCAACGATTCTGCAACGATTCTGCACTGTTCCTTTGGCTTTCATCAAAAATCGATTCTCGATTCAGTGTCAGGCTTTTCGAAGACCTTTGACAATGAAACGTTAGAAGACAAAGAGGAACGGACATGAGGCAATCTCGAGTAATCAATGAGACTAAGGTACGTCCGACTTAGAAAATTTTATCAAGTTTTTAATTTTTTCGTAAGAAAGGAATGGGAATGTCTTGTAAACTGCCGTAAAATTTAGGGAACTTAGAACCTAGGTGGATAGTCTAGCAAGATAAGTCTTAGGCATTTTCTTTCACTTTAGTTATATTGTTCCTTGACTGTCTAGGCTGTTATGATATTTTTGTGCAGGGTCGTTTTAGTACTACGAAACACTGGAAGACTAATAGATTTCGAGTATTTGTATGTGTTTAGAGAAGAAGAACTGAGGCAAAGAGATGTATTATTGAGTGATTTTGGGATTACAACGTCTTAGGTGTATAAACCCTAGTTCTATCGCCTAACTCTCTAATCTCTAAGCCCCAAAGTGTCGATCCCTTGTTCTAGGGTTTGGGTTCCCCTTTTATAGTTGATGTAAGTTGGTCAATCTTGGGCGGCCTCCGTAATATTCACGAATATATTACTTTCCCCTCGTTTTGGGAAACTTCCATATTCATGCGGAGGATCGGATCCTTGGTCCTTTCGGCAAGGGCTAGGCCTTGGTTCCTCGATACAGGGGCTGGACCCTGGATACTATTAAGTGGAGATCGGATCCTGGTGCCTCCTGGTGGAGATTGGTTCTTTGAGTAGAGGAGGGACCCTGGGTCCTTTCCAAACGAGGGCCCAGAAGTCGAGGCCCATTCGGAGGCTGGAGAAATCTTTAGCCTTGATATTTTTCCCCAACAGTTTGCCCCTTATTCCTTGATTGCTTCGTAAGAATCAAGGGATAACATGTAGTCTTGGATCTTGGTACTATTTCTTCAAGCAGGAGAAGGGTTTGGCGTCTAGGCGAAATGTGGAGTCATTTCGAGGTACGATCACTTGATCGGAATGGGCCTCAAAGAAAATAAGGATTGCGGCCCGATCATGATGGTGCTAGGTCGGCGGAATATTTTGGAGATAATTTTGGAAATTTGCCAAGACTTGTGATTAGCTTCCGAATTCTTTTGCCTTTTCCCTTTTCTTCTTTCCCTTTATGCGCCAAAAATGGAAAGTCGTTCCATGTATATATTTGGATGCTTCGATGCCTTTAGACGACACAAATTTAGGTTTTCCCCTATCCTCCTTATTGGAAGCACATGTCAAATGCTCCGTCTTTCATGAAATCGTTCCTTACCCCCGGTGTTGGCGGACGTGTCAGGCCCCGTCGTTTGTTTGGTGATCCCTTCGATTCTCCAGTTCTAACGCCCAGCGTGGTTTCGGGAAAAGATGATGAAGGGGTTCCCATGGCCCCTGCTCGCCCTCGTCGCTTTTGCTCCTTCGACGCTCCGAATGAAGACGAAGATGGCCCGAGGTCCGATATCAAGGAAGGTGATCTGATGGAGATCCGCCGTAGATATTCCTTGCCCGGTACGATGGGGATCAGGTGCGCGGGAGAGTTCAAACGAGCTCCTGATGGAGGAAGGGGCGAGATAGAAATCTATGAGGCTTATTTGGAGGCTGGCTTTAGAAGAGGGATTCCTTCTTTGATCGCGGAAGTGGCGTCATACTTTGGATGTTCCCCTTCACAATTTACGCCTGCTACGTGGCGTACTCTGATGGCTATCCAAGTGTTAGGAGAACTCCATAGTATTCCTTTTGGATTGTCTGAAGTCCTGTATTCTTACTCCTTTGTTCCCTTGTCGAGTAAGAAAGGCTTCTACCAAATATGGTCTCGGGATGGTGAACCTTTGGTGGATGAACCTCCTCGGGGCATTCGTGGCAGCTTTCCTTCGAATGATTCCTGGGATAGGAGATATGTGTTTATGAAGGTCGAAGGTGTTCCCAGCTATCCTTGCTTCTGGCGTTCAGTGGGTAAGTTGCTTCTATTTTCCCAGACACGAGTATTGTGCTTGCCGAATTACTTTGGGTTTTTTTTTTTCTTTGCAGAGGTGGTCCGACCGGTCGTCCAAGCTGGTGAAACTTTGGCGAAGTTGGCGCGAGGTATTCCTAGGCGCTTTCGCTGGATTCTGTTTTTGATGCATCCGATATCGCTGCGTCATAGTCGTATTTGGGGTAATGGAATTTGTTGGGGTCAAAAACGGTTATCTCGAAATCAACGGCTAAGTCTATTTGTCATACGAAAAATCCTCCGAAGGATGCGCACGAACACCCGCAAGCCGAAGGAACCAAGCAGCCGACCGCAACCATGAACGTAGGCGCCGGGCGCCTAGCGCCCGTGCTGCCTCTAGGCGCCGGGCGCCTAGCGCCCGTGCTGCCTCTAGGCGCCGGGCGCCTAGCGCCCGTGCTGCCTCTAGGCGCCGGGCGCCTAGCGCCCGTGCTGCGTCTAGGCGCCGGGCGCCTAGCGCCCGTGCTGCCTCTAGGCGCCGGGCGCTTAGCGCCCGTGCTGCCTCTAGGCGCCGGGCGCCTAGCGCCCGTGCTGCCTCTAGGCGCCGGGCGCCTAGCGTCCGCGCTGCTTCGGGTCCTCGAGCGACAATCTTCTGTGCACAAGTTCCAGGCCCCGGACGTCAGTAATCTGTACTTTGAGTCTTTCCCGAGTCCTCGCGGAATGAATCATTGGGATTCCGCGTACAAAACTCCCGTTCTTACTCTGAACTAAAAACCGTCGGAAACACTTCAGAAACTCGTAAGATATCAACGGAAAAGAAGATCTTAAATTATTCATACGAAACGATGATGGTTATCTAAGACACCACGCATCTCAATTCTACGAAGGATTGAAGATCTTCCGAAGAAATCGTAGAAAACAGCGGAAGTCCTAGAAACGGTTCGAAAGGGACCAAATGCGATCGGACAACCCATTTACGATTATCTAGGATAGATACAACGATTTTACGTTTATCTTTACGCAACAAGATAAATGCTAAATTTCCGGAAGGATAAATGTCAAGTTTCCCGAAGATAAATGTCAAGTTTCCCGATAAACATGAAGGTCGACGAAAATGGAAAAAAGCCCGCCTTGCGGCCGAGAAGGAGAATAGACCGTCATAAGAAGGAGTATATAAAGGATCTTTGGGAGAAGAAGAAAGGCAGAGCGAAAATCATCGAGAGAGAGACCAAAACCGAAATCTAGGGTTTTAGAGAATTCCTGCTAGCTTAGGGAACTTAGGACTTAGGAGGCTAGACTAGCGGAGCAAGACTTAGAACGTTTTGTTTCCTATATTTCCGTTGTTTCCTCTTCAGCGTATCTCTACTTCCCGTTTTTCGGAAGAATATTGTATTCAACTTATCGTCTGTTTAATAAACGCCTTAGTGCAACTTTTCCGCTTTATTGTCTTGTTCTATCAATTTCGTTTGGTTGTCGCAGAGAATCCGAGCCTTCAGGGAAAACTAGGTTTACTTAGTTTTCCTCTGATAAAACTTAACTAAAATCGACAGTGCGAATTTCGGTTCCCACAGTTTGGCGCTAGAAGGAGGGGGGGGGGGTCGGATTCTCTTACTCAAAAACCTACGATTGATAAAGACAGCATGGCAACATCACCTGTCCGCAACATCGTGTCATTCGGGGACGGAGCAACGGCTGGTCAAGCCAAACCTCACGACGAACTCCTCGTTATCAGACTAACGATCCAGGACATCGACGTAGCAAGAATATTGGTCGACACCGGTTGCTCGACAAATATTATATATAGAAACACTCTCGAGAGGATGGGACTCGACCTAAGCATTATCACGGACGATCCCAATCCAATAATCGGACTCTCAGGAAACATCACAATGACCCTCGGCTCGGTCGATCTCTCGGTCAGAGCCGGGAGCGTCACGAAGATGGTGGAATTTTTGGTAGTCGACGGCCAGCAGCATATAACGCGATCGTCGAGACTCCGTGGTTAAATTCCATGCAAGCAATACCCTCGACTTTCCACCTGTGCCTCAAATTTCCATCCCTCCTCGGAGTCGAAACAATACAAGGAGATCGTAAGGCGCCGCAAGTCTACTTGGCCGCTGGGTTAAAACGAAAAAACTCCGAGCCTGAAACTAACTCGAAAAAGCAAGCAACCCACGAACCAGCGTCACATGACCCTCCTGAAATCATCTGGCAGTCGCGAAAAGCTGAAGCCCTGGAAGGGAAACGTGAGCCCACTTGCGAACCAGTAATTTCGGTCTGCCTCGACGAGACTAACCCAGAACGATGCGTGGAGATTGGGGCCAATCTTCGCGATCCTTTAAAAGCAGAACTCATCGCGTGTCTCAAGAAGAACCTAAATACGTTCGCCTGGGCTGCGGAAGATATGCCGGGAATCGACATCAACATAACATGTCACGAACTCAACATTGATCCAACTCATAAACCCGTAAAACAAAAAAGGCGAAAGCTAGGCCCCGAACGGGCAACCGCGGTTAATGAGGAAGTCGAAGGACTCCTCAAAGTTGGATCAATAACAGAAGTAAGATATCCCGACTGGCTCGCCAATCCCGTCGTCGTCAAGAAGAAGAACGGGAAATGGCGAGTGTGCGTAGATTTTACTGACCTCAACAAAGCGTGCCCGAAGGATTGTTTTCCGCTCCCGCACATCGACCGTCTAGTCGAGGCAACCGCGAGAAACAAACTTCTATCGTTCATGGATGCGTTCTCCGGATACAATCAGATCATGATGAATCCCGATGATCGCGAGAAGACAGCATTCATTACCGACAGAGGAACCTATTGCTACAAAGTAATGCCTTTCGGCCTTAAGAACGCCGGCGCCACATATCAACGGCTCGTCAATCGAATGTTTGCTGAGCAACTCGGAAAAACCATGGAGGTGTATATCGACGATATGTTGGTAAAATCTCTCGACGAACGCGACCACGTACTCCATCTAGAGGAATGCTTTGAGAGATTAAACCAACATAACATGAATCTGAATCCAGCTAAATGCATATTAGCCGTAGCATCGGGCGAATTTCTCGGGTACCTCGTAACATTCCGCGGAATAGAGGCTAATCCAAAACAAATCAACGCACTGATAGAAATGGCCTCCCCGAGAACCAAGCGGGAAGTCCAAAGGCTGACTGGACGAGTCGCGGCCTTAAACCGATTCATCTCGCGGTCCACGGATAAGTGCCTCCCATTCTACGAAACCTTGAAGGGGAACAAAAAGTTCGAGTGGTCAGAGGATTGCGAGAAAGCTTTCCAACAGCTGAAACAATATCTGGCCACCCCTCCTATCCTCGCAAAACCCGTAGTCGGAGAACCCTTGTTCCTCTACATCGCAGTATCCGCGTCAGCAGTCAGTGGCGTTCTGATTCAAGAAGAATTTGGAGAACAGAAGCCGGTCTTCTACATTAGTAAAACATTGCTGGATGCCGAAACTCGGTATCCGCTAATGGAAAAGTTGGCACTCACCGTTATAACCTCGGCAAGAAAACTCATACCGTATTTCCAATCTCATACCATCGTGGTACTTACCACTTTTCCGTTACGGACGATTCTACACAGTCCAAGCCAGTCTGGTAGACTCGCGAAGTGGGCAATCAAACTAAGCGAGTACGATATCGAATATCGTCCAAAAACCTGCACAAAAATCGCAGGTACTCGCGGATTTCCTGGTAGAATTACCCACGACGAATTTAACTAACAAGGAGCCTGGTTCAACGTGGGATCTCTATGTCGACGGATCCTCATCCAAGCAAGGATCCGGAATCGGGATCAGACTCACTTCACCAACGGGGGAAATCCTCGAGCAATCATTCCGCTTGGATTTTCATGGATCAAACAACGAAGCAGAGTACGAGGCGCTAATTGCTGGCCTACGACTGGCCCACGGGCTGAAGATTCAAAATATTCACGCTTACTGCGACTCTCAGTTAGTCGCAAACCAATTCAGCGGAGAATACGAAGCAAGGGATGAAAGGATGAACGCATATTTAAAGGTCGTCCAAGACTTGGCCCATGATTTTCAGCAATTTGCGCTAACCAGGATTCCCCACTCGGAAAATGTCCAGGCTGACGCTTTAGCCGCTCTAGCCTCAAGCTCGGATCCAGGGCTAAAAACAATAATCCTCGTCGAATTCATCGAGCACCCGAGCATCGGACCACCGGTAATCGCCAACCTGATCAGAACGCAGATCGAAGGCGCTGAAGAAACAGATTATGGCTGCGACACTCCCTGGCTAGAACCTATCAGAGCCTACATCGTAGATGGTACCTTACCCGCGGAAAAATGGGTAGCCCGGAAAATAAAAATTCAGGCAGCACGTTACGTAACCGTGGAAGGCGAAATCTACAAATGGCGATTCTCCGGACCTCTCATGACTTGCGCGGAAGGAGAAAAGGCTAGAAAAATCATGGAAGAGGTTCATTCCGGATCGTGCGGAAACCACTCCGGCGGAAGGTCTCTCGCAACAAAAATAAAACGCCACGGTTTCTACTGGCCGACTATGGTAAAAGATTGCGAGAAGTTCGCTCGGAAATGCGAGAAATGTCAGCGGCACGCTCCGACAATTCATCAGCCCGCAGAAATCCTCTCCTCTATCTCATCTCCGTACCCTTTCATGCGATGGTCAATGGACATCGTCGGACCTCTACACAAATCAAAACAAAAACGTTTCCTACTGGTCCTCACAGATTTCTTTTCGAAATGGGTGGAAGCAGAATCCTACGCAAGTATCAAAGACGTGCAAGTCGAGAACTTCGTCTGGAAAAACATCATAACCAGACACGGCGTCCCATACGAAATCATAACGGACAACGGGGCTCAATTTATTTCCACACGATTCGAAGCATTCTGCGAAAAATGGAAAATACGACTTAACAAGTCTGCTCCCAGATACCCGCAGTGCAACGGACAGGCCGAAACCATAAACAAAACCGTCCTAGACGGATTGAAAAAGCGCTTAGAAGCCAAGAAGGGACGATGGGCGGAAGAACTCGAAGGGGTCCTTTGGTCTCATCGAACCACTCCAAGACGAGCAACGGGGGAAACTCCGTTCTCTCTCGTTTACGGGGCAGAATGCATGATTCCGGCGGAAGTAGAATTCCCCGGCGTACGGGGGAGATTTCTTCCCGAACGGGAAGACCTGAACGCCATGCTGCTGGATAATCTTGACCTCATCAACGAGCGTCGCGACCAAGCCCTCATCCGGATTCAAAATTATCAGCAGGCCGCCGCAAAGTACTACAACGCGAACGTACGCCATCGTAGATTCAAGGAGGGTGATCTGGTTTTGTGGAAAGTCTTCCAAAACACTGCCGAACGAAACGCAGGAAAACTGGGAGCGAACTGGGAAGGACCATACAGAATCATAAAAGTCGTCCGACCAGGTTAGTATCAAATCGCAAACATGCAAGACGTAAAAATCCCGAGAACTTGGAATGCGATGCATCTCAAAAAATACTACCACTAGAACGTAAAACGTGGACAACAGAACTACGAGATGGCTTGATCCTCGAAAGAGGTACGTAGGCAACCCGTCAACCGGTGGGTTCAGCTATTCCCCCGATCTAAAAGGGGGGAAGTGGGGTGCGTGCACTCGTACACTCCCACAATTTTCGGAAAAAACCTAACTTTCGAAAACTTTCCACAATCAAATCACCTAACGGCCTCAACAACGGATCCAGTATCCACCAAATAAATCATAAGTTACCACCCGGAAACATTCCGCGATTTCTAAAAGCCCATAATCCTTTATGGCGTAAGAAAAAAAACTTCAAAGCACTGCGAGACGTCGCTTCGTGCCTGGATATTCGTTTTTCGATTAAAACCTTCATACGCCTTCTAAACGGCATCATATCGTTGTTGCTGATCACAACAAACGAACTCCAACGTCCTAAACAGACAAGCCACCTAAGGGTAGGCTCTTTTACATCCGGCAAGGATCCCATAGCGCGCTATACAAAAAATCTAAATTTGGTTCAGCACTTCGTAAAGGAAGTAGCTCGATTCGTGCCCAGACAAATCATATAAGCCGATACCACTTCGCGGATTTTAAAACGGTACGAATCAGGTTAAAATCACAAACAGACAAAACGAAAGCCGATTTGTCATTGCACAGCCTCAGTCTGAGAGTAAACCTAGGTCTTGCCCTAAACCCAGCCGTGCTGGTATCTTAACATCTCATAGGCAAAGCGTCAACGACGCGAGATCCTAAAACTTGTCTCTTCACTCAAGTCTGTACGTTTCCACGAATTTCCGCGTAAATCGTTAACAGCAGGAAAATCTCGCTTTGTACAAATGACGGATACGGTGATCATCAGGGAGGCAGGAGTGAGACGACAACTCACATTCTACCCCTCTAACTTCGATAAACAGAAGTTCTAAACGCAAAATATTTCATAAACGCATACCGCAAGTTCAGTACAACGCCCTAAATAGGGCAGGGATTCAAAGCCACCAACGGCCAGTCCCGAAATCATACATAATGGCCAACCAACGGCCGAAATACAATCGAAATAAAAATCCCTTCAGGGATTGATCAACCTAGGCATCCTCCGGAACGCCACCTTCTTCCTCCGACTCACCCGAAGCAAGAGCAGCCTCGCCATCGCCCGCGCCGACTTCCTCACCGCCCTTGTCCGCAACGATTCCTGCATCTTGGACCTCTGGAGTCTCCGAGCCCGGGACCAAGGCACCCGAGGATGACGGGTCGGTAAGCTCCGTCGCGGTGGAAGCTCCCATCTCCTCGAAGCGCTGAATCCGCCTCTTGAGACGTCGGACTTCCGAGGACTTGCTCTTCTTCTCCTCCTTCGCCTTGAGCAGCGAGCTCACAGTCTTTCCCAAGTCACGTTCGAGATCGCTGATCCTATGATATCTTGCATATTTGCATTGTTTTATCTTTTCATTTGCATGCATTTTCATCATGTAGATTAGGTTCTAGCTATGTTTAGGGCGCATTTTGCATACATGAGTCCTTATCAGGTACTGGAGCATCACATGGAGCTTTTGGAGGTATTGGAGATGCATTAGGGGCTCAAAAGAGGCAAAAGGAGTAAACCACCCACGAGCAGTACCACAGCGACACCCACAGCGGGTCTGCCTGGTCGCTGTGGTTTCACCCACCCGGAGCGGCCATGGCGCAGCGGCTCGACTCCCTCGCTCGTCCCTTTATGCAGCGGCCTATGGAGCGGGTGTGTCCAGCCACTGTGACACCCGCAGCGACCTCCGGAGCGAGTGTGCCCGGTCGCTGCGGTCGATTTCTATTTCGAAACTTAACTTTTCTCAGGGGATTTTAGACTTTTGTATGCTCGTTTCTCTGTTCTAAAACCTAAGTTTAAGTATGTTGTAAGCCATTGGAGGCTGATTTATCCAGATTACATTTGGTAAACAATAATCTATTGAGAGATTTCTTCCATTCTATGAGTGATTTTCATTGTTCTTATTGTTAATTCCATTGATTTCTGTTTCTGTTTATGATCAATCTGAAACCTAAGATGGGTTTAAGAGTGATCATGAACCTTAGTGAGTAATCCTCCATAGGATTCATGGGTTAGGAGATCAAGGGTGGTTAGGTTAGATTCAAAGATGTTATAGGATAGATCAATCTCATTCCTTGCTTGTAGAGTGATTTTACTGCTTCTCTTGTTCTGATCCTTCAAGAGATGATCTCTAGACATTTCCCACCCAAAAGGTGTTTGTTGAAATGTCTGAGAAAACTCTATTAAGTTTCTAACGCATCTTGCCAAAGACATTTGTTGTTAAGAGTATTAGCATAGCTATTGAACTTGTTCTTAATGATTACTTTCATGTCATTCAACCAAAGATATTTGATGTTTGAGATGTGTTAGTAAATGAGCATTCATCTAGACATAGAGCTTGCTTAAGATAGTGTTTAGGCTTAAGGTCATTCATTTGATTTGTCATTCTGTCATCTTTTGTTCGAATCCTAATCACCCAAGATCATGTTCCTATACCCATGAGTTCCCCTTTAGAATATTTAAAAAGTTATCTCAGTTGCTTTTATTTTCATCACTAGAATTTTAGACATCATAAACTTCAAGCCATTGATTGCATTTAGATTAAGAAAGTGCTTGTAATCTTGGTGCTTTAGATCCCTCAGAACTGGTTCGACATTGTACTTTCACTATATTATCATTTGACTTAGGAGTCACAAAACTTCTATTATCAAATTGGCGCCGTTGCCGGGGAACTAGTTGATTTGTCATTAGGACTTCAATCTTTCTTGAGACTAAACTTTATTTTCTTGCTTTGTTTTGCTTTAGTATAGTTACTAACTCTTTATTCTAGTGCTTTTGTTCTTGCAGTGATGGCTTCAAGCTACTTTGAAAAGCCACAAGAAGAGGAAGACTCATTTGAAGATCACATTGAAGATGAGCCATATGTGTATGTGGAGCCACCACCCTTTGATATACACATACTCACACCAGACCAAAGGGATGAGTTGTTTCGGCTTTGGGGAATGGAAGAATATCGATACAAGTCAAGGAGATACCTAGCAGGACTTATCCGAATACACCTAATTAGGGATCGAGCAGAGTTTGAAGAAAGGGAGGTTACACAATCTGAGGTTAATGCTGCTCTTGCCCTTAATGAGGTAATGTATTGGGCTCCACCACTACAGCTGGAAGGTATAAAAATTTCCACTTTAAAACTTCAACTTGAGGAAATATGCTTGCCTTGTGGTGAGAATAATGCCCCTGATCTTGATCCTCTTGTGCTCATCAATGAATGTCTTGATCTGATATGTGAAACTAGGAAACTAGATGAGCTGAGAGTAGAAAAGCTTGCTAGAGATCATATTGAAGTTTGTTTTGATAAGAACTATCTTTGTGCTTCAACTGATCTTGAATCTGAGTTTTCAATGCTTAATGAACCTATACCTTTTCTTGAACTTGCTGATTTAGGGGATGAACTTGATGTGGATAAGCTTTTGCTTGAGATAGAAAACCCCCTTGTCAAAAACAATCATGAGAATGTGAACATTGTGTTTTATTCGGTTGATGGAGATTCAGTTGACTACTTTGTTAAAACCTCGTTTGAACCTGTAGTTGACTATATATTTCCACCAAATGCATTTGATTCTCATGACCATCTGAACCTCAAAGAGCATCTTATGATTCTTGATACATCTTTAGAGAAGCTCTTTGATGAAGAATCTGTCTACTCTCTATGGGCAGTTGTGTGCTCCTTTGCACACTTTGTTTCTTGTGTTTGCAGGAGAAGGACCAAAGGTGCATTGGCTCAACCTTTTGATACTTATGATTAGCAAGCACGCAAAGTCAAGCTAGAGACTTAAAAAAAGCTCACTTGGGAGGAAGTCCCATGTTTATCCATTGTATATATTTATTTTTCTTTCTTTTGAAGCTTTTTAATAAGGATAGTTGAGGTTTTCAGGTTGGGTCTAAGGCTAGATAAGAAGAGATAGGTGGTCAAGCAATGTGACTTCTCCACTTCAGCCTATGTTTTCCGGTGGAACAAATCTGAGGCCAAGGATCAAGGATCTTCTACCACCCAATTCAGCCAATAACTCCAAGTAAGTGTCATTCTACCCTTGTAAATATTTAGTTATCATGCTTATTTCTTTCCATTGGATCTCTTCTTTGAGCTTACTCTCACACAAGGGACTGTGTGAAGTAAGTTTGGGGGAGAGTGTACTATCTCACATTGTTTTCTGTTTTGTTTACTTGTCATGAGTCTCATACATTGCATTTCATACTTGTTTGCATCAAAAAAAAAAATTTGAAAATTTTGAGAATCACAAAAAAAAAACATTTAGTTGCATCATTTGCATCTTTAGAATTGAGTCTAGAAGCATTTAGATTGCATTCATGCATTGGGAGAAACCTTGTAAAGAACACATGTCTAGAACTCAACTTGACACCCTAGCTAAACATATCAAGTAGCTTAAGCATCTCTTGAAAAAGCTTGTAAGCTTTGAGCCTTGGAAACTCTTCTTGAAACATTTTTGCTTGCTTGATTTTGACATTGTTCTTGAGACCAGCTCCAATCTGAACTTTGGCTAAATGAACTTAATTTCTCTCACTTATGGGCACTTGCATATTTGATCATGGATTTCATACACATTTGGGTTATATTATACCATTCTACCACTCTTTGTTAACCCAAATGGCACTCCCTTACCCCTTAAACCCTTACCATTCCTTGAAGCCAACATTGATTTGCTTGAGTGAGGCATTTTCTGTGAAAGCTTGTCATGTGCAAAATCTTGAGAGTATTAGGAGCGACAATGGTTTGTTCTTATCTTTGGCTAGCACTAGGACCTCATTTGATCAAGCACTTAGGATTGGTTTTGGGTATGTAAGCTTGATTTTGATCTTGGGATTGGGATGTGAGAGAAAGGTGAAAAAATGAACCAAAAGAATGAGAAAAAGAAAGAAAGCCACTAGAGATATATAAAAAAAATGAGAGAAGCTCTAGTGTTTATAAATAGAATCCCCTTTAGAATCAAAGGAAAAGAAACATGAAAAGAGTGGAGAAAGGAAAAGAAAAAAAAGAGCTAAGTAAAAAAAAAAAAAAAAAGGAGTCCCTAGTTGGTTAAGATAAGAAAAGAATGAGTGTTCATTGGGTGAGTGTAGAGAATGTGATCTTTGGGATGAAAGAGGAGTGAGATTGTTATCAAGAAAATGGTAGAGTTTGAAACTTTTAGGAAATGGGTAGAATGATGAGAACAAGTCATTGTATGTATCAATTGCTCCTTTTCTTAGATAAATTTTGCATAATGTTCAAGCTCCTATTCTTGAGTGTAAGTCACCATAAAAAGATGCATTTAAAACCTACTCTTCTTTCACAGTAGACCATCTTCTTTCACCAAACCAAATGATTGAGATCAAGTCCCCATTTGTGAGAATTCACCTTGTGTGTGTATGTGTGTGAATTAATGTGAGGGTTGGTTAAAGGAACTTGTTGATTGATGAGCATTGCAACTTGTGTAAATGTATAAAAGTCTTGATAGGCCTAGAGAAGCTAGAGTGTAATAAAAGTGTTTGCTCATGCTATTTGCTATGTTTTTTTTAGGATGTCAAGTTGAAGGTTAGAAAATGTTTCTCTTGGTTATAAACTCTCATTTTTAAAATTTCATCTCCTTGATTGATCAGGATTGTTTACTTGAGGACAAGTAAAAGACTAGTGTGGAGGAGTTGATATCTCATGATTTTAATAGGTTTTAGATTAATATTTTAGTTTATTTTGATCATTCTAGATTGCATTAAGGTGTCATTAGGTGTTGCATTTGCACATTTTGCATAAACAGGGGCTGGAATGCACAATCAGAAGTTTTGGGTCGAAATCAAGGACTAAACTGCACCAAATGAAAGTTTTGGGGTCGATCCGTAAATTGACGAAATGTGAAGGACCATATTTGCAAATACGCCTAAAGTCACCATTGGAGCTCACAGCTTTCACGATCTGAAGCTCCGATGATTCCGACGGCGTCCAGTGGCGAAGAAGAACATCACGGCAAGGAAGATGAGCCATAAAGGCGACGGAGGGAGATGATGTGATGGCGATTCCGGAGCTTCCATGGTGGATTCACGGCGGAGGAGATGAGCACGGGCACACAGTGGGGCTGAGCTTGGCTGCGGCTTGGAGATGTGCTGACGACACCAAAAGCTTGGAAGAACCAGGTCGCGACGAGCCACCATCTTTGAACAACGAAGAAGACGGAGTCCGAGCTTGAACATAGCGACCTGATGCAGCGACCAGTCCACATCGCTGTGGAACCAACAGATCTTGGAGCGGGGTAGGTGAGCCGCTGTGGAACGGAGCGAGCTCGAGCAGCGAGGTCATGAGGTCGCTCGGCAAATCCATCATAAAACACCAGATATCACAGCGACCAAGTGGAGCGACTAAGCGAAGTCGCTGTGGAGAAGACAAGGAACAATTCCAATCGTTGACCGATTTAATCCGAGTTGACCCGGTTTAATTCAACTAAACCAACTCGAGTTTGGCCTCTCCTATATATATTTTTAGACCTAAAAACTTTAAGGGGATCTCAATTTTTCTCTAGACTTTGCTTCCATTAAAAAAGTTTGAATCTTTGATTATTCTAAGGAATTATTTCTTCACATTATATCTTGTTTCTCTTTTTCATAAACATGATTAGCCTTGAATCTCACATAGATTTAAGGTTTTTCATGAAGATTAGAGAGTAAACACATTTTAGATTCATGGGTTAGGATGATTAAGGGTGATTAAGTGTAGATTTATCTTGTTCTTTGCTTGTTGATTGATCTTAATGTTATTTTAGTCTTGATCATACTAAAATAGAGCTTTAGGCATTTCCCACTCAAAAGGTGTATGTTGAAATGTCCGAACCAAATCTTCAAAGCTTTTAGTTTACTTTACCAAGGACACTTGTTGTTAAAGAAGCTAAGATTGTTAATAGACTCATTCCTAATGATTGCTTTAATAATATTCAACCAAAGACATTTGATGTTTGAGTTATTTTAGCATATGAACATTCATCTAGACATAGAGCTTGCTTAGTGTTGTGTCTAGGCATAAGGAAGTAGATTGAATCTTGATCACCCAAGATAAAATCCTTAGTCCCGTGAATCCATCCTTAGCTTTTGATTAAAAGTTCTCGCACTTATTTCTTGACTGAATTTGAGATCGCCTTGTTTATTTTTCTAGGATCTTAGCTTGTCACAAATCATTATCTTATGTTTGCTTAGATTAGGAAATATTGTGTATTCTTAGTGTTATAAGTCTCTAGTTCTCTGTGGTTCGACAACCTTTCTATACTATCATTTGACTTGGGAGCTTTGAAAACTCCCACCATCATCCTAGCTTCGAGCGTCGACGTCTGGGCGGCATGAGTGCTCTCAATCGATTGAAGCACAGCCTCGGTGCGCTTCAAGGCCTCCCGCGACGAATCCAGCTCCTAGGACAAACGTGAGACCTCCAGTCCGCAATCTCCAAGCATCCCGTGGATTAACGACACAAACTGATCACACGAAGGAAAGGTGAGAATCAAAAGAGTCAGCGAAAGAAAGGGGGTCTCACGAAAATACCTTGGAGCGGTGGTGCGACAGTTTTGCCGAAACCTCGCCTTCCTCGCTCTTGGTACACCTTTTCCTCTTCGCTGATCCGGCAGTTCCAGCTCTCGAACGTCCCTTCGATGGCGGGATAGCACTGGATGCGGGAAGTCTAAGAACGATCTCCCTCTTCTTTTCTGGAGGGGGAGGCATGACTTCCACCGCATCTTCCGAAACCAGTATCGGCGCCAAAGAGGAGCCCTCGGGGCGAGCCTGGACGCCGGGTGCCTGCTCCGGAACAACAGTTCCTCCAGCAGGCAAAGGGATATCGGATTCAGGAGCCGGAATCGTAGAGATCGAGACTGGAGTGACAGCGTTTTCAAGAACCAGAACCGCGGAGTCCGGAGCTAAAACAACGTCGGGTCCAGGAATCGGAACCGCAGGAGTCGGACCGGAAGAAACACTAGGACCAGCCACGCTGGACTCCATCAAAGCACGGCGTCGCTCCATCTTGTCTTGAAAAGAACTGAATCCCTCGACAAACGTCTGCGTAAGGGCAAGAACCTCTCGCGCCGGCGAGGCTTGGTTGGCATCGCTCATTTCGACATCGGAATCTTTCTTTTCACTTAGAGAGGAAGCCATACTTTCTAAGAATTAAGAAGAGGAAGGTGAGTGAGAAATGAGAGGGGGGGGGGGGGTTGGAGTGCTACTTATAAGAAATCAAAAATGATGGGATTTTTCGGAATAAAATATTCATAGCCGAAAATTTCGATTTTCAAACATAAGATCTTCCGCACGCAAAATCGCTCTCGCATCTTGCACGCTGGGGGGCTAACTGTTGGGGTCAAAAACAGTTATCTCGAAATCAACGGCTAAGTCTATTTGTCATACGAAAAATCCTCCGAAGGATGCGCACGAACACCCACAAGCCGAGGGAACCAAGCAGCCGACCGCAACCATGAACGTAGGCGCCGGGCGCCTAGCGCCCGTGCTGCCTCTAGGCGCCGGGCGCCTAGCGCCCGTGCTGCCTCTAGGCGCCGGGCGCCTAGCGCTCGTGCTGCCTCTAGGCGCCGGGCGCCTAGCGCCCGTGCTGCCTCTAGGCGCCGGGCGCCTAGCGCCCGTGCTGCCTCTAGGCGCCGGGCGCCTAGCGTCCGCGCTGCTTCGGGTCCTCGAGCGACAATCTTCTGTGCACAAGTTCCAGGCCCCGGCCGTCAGTAATCTGTACTTTGAGTCTTTCCCGAGTCCTCGCGGAATGAATCATTGGGATTCCGCGTACAAAACTCCCGTTCTTACTCTGAACTAAAAACCGTCGGAAACACTTCGGAAACTCGTAAGATATCAACGGAAAAGAAGATCTAAATTATTTATACGAAACGATGATGGTTATCTAAGACACCACGCATCTCAATTCTACGAAGGATTGAAGATCTTCCGAAGAAATCGTAGAAAACAGCGGAAGTCCTAGAAATGGTCCGAAAGGGACCAAATGCGATCGGACAACCCATTTACGATTATCTAGGATAGATACAACGATTTTACGTTTATCTTTACGCAACAAGATAAATGCTAAATTTCCGGAAGGATCATTGTCAAGTTTCCCGAAGATAAATGTCAAGTTTCCCGATAAACATGAAGGTCGACGAAAATGGAAAAAAGCCCGCCTTGCGGCCCAGAAAGAGAATAGACCGTCATAAGAAGGAGTATATAAAGGAGCTTTGGGAGAAGAAGAAAGGCAGAGCGAAAATCATCGAGAGAGAGACCAAAACCGAAATCTAGGGTTTTAGAGAATTCCTGCTAGCTTAGGGAACTTAGGACTTAGGAGGCTAGACTAGCGGAGCAAGACTTAGAACGTTTTGTTTCCTATATTTCCGTTGTTTCCTCTTCAGCGTATCTCTACTTCCCGTTTTTCGGAAGAATATTGTATTCAACTTATCGTATGTTTAATAAACGCCTTAGTGCAACTTTTCCGCTTTATTGTCTTGTTCTATCAATTTCGTTTGGTTGTCGCAGAGAATCCGAGCCTTCAGGGAAAACTAGGTTTACTTAGTTTTCCTCCGATAAAACTTAACTAAAATTGACAGTGCGAATTTCGGTTCCCACATAATTTCTCTTACTTTTCTTTCTGCCCTTGCCATAGCTTGATGGGGTCTTGGTTTTTCAGGTGGGATCCCTACGGCTTCGATATTGTTAGTGTACGAAGAGTATTGTAGAGCCAGGCCTCAAAGGAGAAGATCTCGCAATTCGTTTCTTCCTGTCCCTTCGGTGATGGCTTCTTTGGCTCCGAGGGATGCTAGCAGGGATCGATTCCCTAGCTTAGGGCGGCGTGTCCCTCCACATGAAGAGATTCTCTTTCTCCGGAGGCAGCTTCGGGAAGTGATCTCCCACCAGGCTCTTATCGTGCAGAGGGCTCGGGAATATGCTCGTCGGGATCTCATTAGAGAGTGGTCGATGAGGAGTGCTGGCCAACAAGAGCTGTTTGGGGGATCCGGCCGATGGGGACCTGTTGGAGGTCCGATCCAGAATTCGGGAAGCGGTGATGGTGGGCTTGGTGCTTTCCCTTCTTTTCGCGGGGAGCCGAATCTTTGAATATTTCTTCAATGCTTTTCTTGCTTTATGTTGTCGTCTTTCTCTTTGGATTTTTTAGTAGCTTTCTTCCCTCCGAATAAGAACTCTTAATAATATCTATTGTTTTTGCTTTTACTCCATCTTTTCTTTCTTCGAACCTTGTACTCCTTCCTTAGTAGAGGTGTTTATGGTTTTTTTTTTGAGCCGTAGTTGCTTGATTAGGTGACTTCTAGGGGAGATCGATTTTGTGGAGAATCGTCGTCCAGGATCGGAGTATCGTCTGATGACTGGATCGAGGATCCTTAGGTGCTTAGCCCCTCGAACTCGGAAGCCCTTAGGATCTAATTCCCTTAGATTCCTTATTTGGGCACTGAGGCCTTGCTTTGAACCTGGGAGTCTTACCCATTCAGTCTTGAAGGATTAGGAGCCTTTAAGTTTTCTGGACCCTTAGGTCTTAGGAACCTTGAGGTTCTTTGGACCCTTAGGTCTTGGGAACCTTGAGGTTCTTCGAACCCTTAGGTCTTGGGAACCTTGAGGTTCTTCGGACCCTTAGGTCTTTGGAACCTTGAGGTTCTTCGGACCCTTAGGTCTTGGGAACCTTGAGGTTCTTCGGACCCTTAGGTCTTGGGAACCTTGAGGTTCTTTGGACCCTTAGGTCTTTGGAACCGAAGGTCTTTGGACCCGAAGGTCTTTGGACCCGAAGGTCTTTGTCGCCATCAAATCTTTGGACCCGAAGGTCTTTGGACCCGAAGGTCTTTGGACCCGAAGGTCTTTGGACCCGAAGGTCTTTGGACCCGAAGGTCTTTGGACCCGAAGGTCTTTGGACCCGAAGGTCTTTGGACCCGAAGGTCTTTGGACCCGAAGGTCTTTGGACCCGAAGGTCTTTGGACCCGAAGGTCTTTGGACCCGAAGGTCTTTGGACCCGAAGGTCTTTGGACCCGAAGTTCTTTGGACCCTTAGGTCTTTGGACCCTTAGGTCTTTGGACCCGAAGGTCTTTGGACCCGAAGGTCTTTGGACCCGAAGGTCTTTGGACCCGAAGGTCTTTGGACTCGAAGGTCTTTGGACTCGAAGGTCTTTGGACCCGAAGGTCTTTGGACCCGAAGGTCTCTGGACCCGAAGGTCTCTGGACCCGAAGGTCTCTGGACCCGAAGGTCTCTGGACCCGAAGGTCTCTGGACCCGAAGGTCTTTGGACCCGAAGGTCTCTGGACCCGAAGTCTGCCTCCTCAATATGAGACGTTGCTGGCAGCTCTAACAGTCGATAAAACGACCATAAAGCTGGAGACAGTTACTGCCGCGTTGCTCTCACATCATGAGAGGAGGCAGAATACTGAGATGTCAGACAATCCTCAAGGTGACAGACTGTATGCCAGTCAAGACAGAAGAAGGCAGCGAGGGAAGCAACATGATGGTTCTAGCAGGAAGAGATCAAAGTCAAAGTTTGGGAAGAAGGTAGTCTGCTAGGTGTGGCAAGCAAGGCCACTATAGAAGAGACTGTCCCGAAAAGGGTCAGAATCCGAAGGAAACAACGAATTTTGCTAACGTGGTTGAGAAGATAGAGGACTCAGAGGAATCAACTGATTCAGACATGCTAGCTGTTACGTCAGGGATTCTCACGGATTCTTGGATATTGGATTCTGGCGCTTCATTCCACATGACCTCTAACAGAGAGTGGTTTGAAACGTATAAGGCAGGAAACATGGGCTCTGTTCGACTTGCGGATGACAAAGTGTGTGGTGTTGTGGGCAGCAGACAAGTCAAGTTTCGGATGTATGATGGGACTATCAGGACATTGACTGAAGTCAGGCATATACCAGCTATGAAGAAGAATCTTATATCTCTTGGAATGTTACATAGAAAGAGCTTCAATTTCAAATCTGATGATGGTGAAGTATTGAAGGTTTTCAAGGGTTCTATGATGGTGATGAAGGGACATATGACAGTTGGAAGCGTGTATCGGTTGATAGGGAACATGGTTGTAGGTGGTGCTGCAGCTGCAGTTTCTGAGTCGGAGGGTACCACTTTGTGGCATATGCGTATGGGCCACATTGGGGAACACGGTTTGAAAGAACTCTTGCGAAGGGGTCTTCTGGACGGGTTAAAGGACTGCAAGATGGAGTTTTGCAAGTTCTGTGTGATGGGAAAACAGTCCAAGGTATCCTTCAAGACGGGTCAACACACGACAAAAGATCTTCTTGACTATGTTCATTCTGATGTGTGGGGACCAACTCGGGTGCAGTCATTGGGAGGACCAAGATACTTCGTTTTATTCATCGATGACTTCTCTAAGAAGGTTTGGGTGTACTTCATGAAGCAGAAATCTGAGGTGTTCGAAAACTTCAAGGTTTGGAAGGCTGAAGTTGAAAACCAAATGGAGAGAAAGGTGAAGTATTTGAGATCGGACAATGGCACAGAGTATACTGATGGAAGGTTCCAGAAGTTCTGTGAGGAGCATGGTATTCAGAGGCATTTCATAGTACAGAAAACACCTCAGCAAAACGGTGTCAGCGAAAGGATGAACCGTTCGATTGCTGAAAAAGCAAGGTGTTTGAGGTTGAATGCAGGATTATCCAAACAGTTCTGGGCGGAAGCAGTAAACATGGCAGTCTATCTCATTAATAGATTGCCAAGGAGTTCCTTAGGAGGGAAGGTCGCAGAGGAGGTATGGACTGGGGTAGATATTGATCTATCAAGCTTGAGGATTCTTGGAATGGAGATTCGCATGAATAGAAGCTCTAAGAGATTATGGATTTCTCAGAAGAGCTATATTGAGAAGGTGTTAGAACGTTTTGATATGTCTAATTCAAAATCAGTCTCTACACCATTGGCGAATCACTTCATACTTTCAGCAGAGCAAAGTCCAGAGACTGCTGAAGAACTCAAGGATATGGCAGAAGTTCCTTATGCTAGCGCAATTGGCTGTTTGATGTATGCAATGGTGTGTACACGGACGAAGCTAGCACAAGCAGTTAGTCAGGTCAGTAAGTACATGTCGAATCCTGGAAGAAAGCATTGGGATGCTGTGAAGTAGATTCTAAGATACTTACGAGGAACAAGTGATTATGGGCTTATGTTTGGAGGAGAAGTGCATGATTCAGTTATTGGGTTCGTAGATTCAGACTATGGTGGAGATCTGGATAATAGCAGGTCAAACTACATGGTATGTTTTTACTCTTGCAGGAGCACCTATATGTTGGAGGTCGGTACAACAGCCTATTGTAGCGATGTCGACCAGTGAAGCTGTATACATGGCACTTGGAGAAGCAGCTAAGGAAGCGGTATGGATACAAGGTCTTGTATCCGAGTTGGGTGTTGATCAGGAAGGAGTTCAGCTACACTGTGATAGTCAAAGTGCACTATGTTTGGCGAAGAATCAAGTGTATCATGGGAGGACGAAGCACATTCGTATAAGGTTTCACAAGATAAGGGAGTTAGCAGCTTCAGGAGAAGTCTTATTGGAGAAGGTGCATACGTCAGAGAACCCGACTGACATGCTAACCAAGCCTGTTACCACAGAGAAGTTCAAGCATTGCTTGGAACTGCTCCATGTCTACCAATGCTAAGAAGCAAAGGAGCCCCCCCCCCCCCCCCCCCCCCCCCCAGAAGATAGACGGGATAAGGAGTTTTGTAGAGATTTTTCGTCAAGGTGGTGTTTGTTGCATCTGTGTGTCTTAAATCTCTGTGCACCAGTATGCCTTTTCGGTTTAGGAAATATATTTTTTCTATTGTATTTTTCTATTGGGAAAAGGAAATCGAGTTTTTTGAGGCTTGTATAAATATGGATCTAAGAGTTTGTAAGTTATTCAATTCACACAATAATAAGAAACCCTAAACGGGTATTTGCCTCAATTCGTTTTGTTCGCTATTCTTCTCTGATAATTCGCAGCCGTTCACAACAACCTCCTCTCAAACGAAGTACCACATAAACCTCTTGGTTTCCAACCTCCAGCGAACCCTAGCACACATCTTGTACCGCCGTAATCACCAACGGGACTCTTCACCGAACCCTTGTTACACCATTAGGATTTATCTACCTAACCCTTACTGCACCATTAGGACATTCACCACCTAATCCTTGCAGCACCGTTAAGAATATCCACCTAATCTTTGTATCGTTTTTAGGAAGAGACTTTCGATTGTGTAGGGTCTTTTAAGTACTACGGAACACAAGAAGACTAATGAATAGGTACGAGTTTATGTGTATTTAGAATAGAAATCGAGGCAAAGAGACGTATATTATTGAGTATGTGTGGGATTACAACGTTATGGGTGTATAAACCCTAGTTCTATCGCCTAACTCTCTAGTCTCTAAGCCTCTAAATGTCGATCCCTTGTTCTAGGGTTTGGGATCCCCTTTTATAGTTGATATATGTCGGCTTAAGGTAGGACGAACTCTTCCATATCCGAAAAATAGAAGTTTTCCCGTAGCTGGAAAACTTCCATAATGTCGCGAGGGGTCGGACCCTGGTTCTTCTTGGCAGGCCCTAGGCCCTGATACTTCTTTGTGGGGACCGGACCCTGGATCCTATTGATAGATGTTGAATCCTGGAGCTTCCTAGCAGAGATTGGATCTTTAAACAGAGGAAGGACCCTGGGTCCTTCTCAAATGAGGGTCCAGAAGTCAAGGCCCCTTCGGAGGCTGGAGAAATCTTTAGCCTTGGATATTTTTCCCCAACAGTTTGCCCCTTATTCCTTGATTGCTTCGTAGGACTCAAGGGATAACGTATAATCTTGGTCCTTGGTGTCATTTCTTCAAGTAGGAGAAGGGCTGTAATCTTGTTACAACTCGAAATGAGGTTTAGGATATGATCGTTTGGACGGAATGGGCTTTAAGAAAAATAGGGATCGCGGCCTGATCGCGAAGGTGCTAGGTCGGCGGAATATCTCGGAGGCAACTTTTCTTTTTGGAAATTTTCCGAATGAGGATTTATGACCATCTTCCCAATTTTCTTGCCTTTCCCATTTTCCTCTTTCCATTTATGTGGCATAAATGGAAAGCCGTCCCGGATATATATTTGGATGCTCCGATGCTCCGGGCGGCTAGCCCCCGTGCTGGCTGTGGCCGCCGGCGGCTAGCGCCCGTGCTGGCCGTGGCCGCCGGGCGGCTAGCCCCCGTGCTGGCCGTGGCCGCCGGGCGGCTAGCCCCCGTGCTGGCCATAGCCGCCGGCGGCTAGCGCCCGTGCTGGCCATGGCCGCCGGGCGGCTAGCCCCCGTGCTGGCCGTAGCCGGCGGCGGCTAGCGCCCGTGCTGGCCGTGGCTTCCGGGCGGCTAGCGCCCGTGCTGGCCATGGCCGCCGGGCGGCTAGCCCCGTACTGGCTCGGGTCGTCGGCGACAAGCTTCCGTGCATAAGTTCGAGGCCCCGGCCGTCAGAAGTCTGTACTTTGCGTCTTTCCCAAGTTTTCGCGGAACGAATCATTGAGATTCCGCGTACAAAACTCCCGTTCTTACTCCAAACTAAGATCGTCGGAAACACTTCGGAAACTCGTAAGATATCAACGGGAACGAAGATCGTAAATTCTTAGTAAGAAACAATGATGGTTATCTTAAGACACCACTCATCTCAACTCTATGAAGGATTGAAGATCTTCCAAAGAAATCGTAGAAAACAACTGAAGTCCTAGAGATGGCCCGAAATGGACCAAACGCGATTGGACAGTCCGTTTACGATTATCTGAGATAGATACGACGATTTACGTTTATCTTTACATAACAAGATAAATGCCAAATTTCCAGAAGGATAAATGTCAAGTTTCCCGAAGATAAATGTCAAGTTTCCCGATAATTATGAAGGCCGACGAAAATGGAAAAAGCCCGCTTCGCGGCCCAAAAGGAATAGACCGTCATAAGAAGGAGTATATAAAGGAGCTTTGGGAGAGAAGGAAAGGCAGAGCAAAAGTCCTAGAGAGATAGCAAATCCGAGAGTGGAGACCTAGAAAGCTCCTGTTAGCTTAAGAACTTAGAATTTAGGCGGTAGACTAGCAAGGGCAAGACCTAGAACGTCCGACCGCCTCTCATTCTATTTTCATCTTGTCCGCAGACTCTTGTTTCTCGCGGAAGGATCTAACAATCCTTTTACTTAGAGTTCCGCACATAGAAACCCTAGGACCTCTCATGACTTGCGCGGAAGGAGAAAGGCTAGAAAAATCATGGAAGAGGTTCATTCCGGATCGTGCGGAAACCACTCCGGCGGAAGGTCTCTCGCAACAAAAATAAAACGCCACGGTTTCTACTGGCCGACTATGGTAAAAGATTGCGAGAAGTTTGCTCGGAAATGGGAGAAATGTCAGCGGCACGCTCCGACAATTCATCAGCCCGCAGAAATCCTCTCCTCTATCTCATCTCCGTACCCTTTCATGCGATGGTCAATGGACATCGTCGGACCTCTACACAAATCAAAACAAAAACGTTTCCTACTGGTCCTCACAGATTTCTTTTCGAAATGGGTGGAAGCAGAATCCTACGCAAGTATCAAAGACGTGCAAGTCGAGAACTTCGTCTGGAAAAACATCATAACCAGACACGGCGTCCCATACGAAATCATAACGGACAACGGGGCTCAATTTATTTCCACACGATTCGAAGCATTCTGCGAAAAATGGAAAATACGACTTAACAAGTCTGCTCCCAGATACCCGCAGTGCAACGGACAGGCCGAAACCATAAACAAAACCGTCCTAGACGGATTGAAAAAGCGCTTAGAAGCCAAGAAGGGACGATGGGCGGAAGAACTCGAAGGGGTCCTTTGGTCTCATCGAACCACTCCAAGACGAGCAACGGGGGAAACTCCGTTCTCTCTCGTTTACGGGGCAGAATGCATGATTCCGGCGGAAGTAGAATTCCCCGGCGTACGGGGGAGATTTCTTCCCGAACGGGAAGACCTGAACAACGCCATGCTGCTGGATAATCTTGACCTCATCAACGAGCGTCGCGACCAAGCCCTCATCCGGATTCAAAATTATCAGCAGGCCGCCGCAAAGTACTACAACGCGAACGTACGCCATCGTAGATTCAAGGAGGGTGATCTGGTTTTGTGGAAAGTCTTCCAAAACACTGCCGAACGAAACGCAGGAAAACTGGGAGCGGACTGGGAAGGACCATACAGAATCATAAAAGTCGTCCGACCAGGTTCGTATCAAATCGCAAACATGCAAGACGTAAAAATCCCGAGAACTTGGAATGCGATGCATCTCAAAAAATACTACCACTAGAACGTAAAACGTGGACAACAAAACTACGAGATGGCTTGATCCTCGAAAGAGGTACGTAGGCAACCCGTCAACCGGTGGGTTCAGCTATCCCCCCGATCTAAAAGGGGGGAAGTGGGGTGCGTGCACTCGTACACTCCCACAATTTTCGGAAAAAACCTAACTTTCGAAAACTTTCCACAATCAAATCACCTAACGGCCTCAACAACGGATCCAGTATCCACCAAATAAATCATAAGTTACCACCCGGAAACATTCCGCGATTTCTAAAGGCCCATAATCCTTTATGGCGTAAGAAAAAAAAACTTCAAAGCACTGCGAGACGTCGCTTCGTGCCTGGATATTCGTTTTTTCGATTAAAACCTTCATACGCCTTCTAAACGGCATCATATTGTTGTTGCTGATCACAACAAACGAACTCCAACGTCCTAAACAGACAAGCCACCTAAGGGTAGGCTCTTTTACATCCGGCAAGGATCCCATAGCGCGCTATACAAAAAATCTAAATTTGGTTCAGCACTTCGTAAAGGAAGTAGCTCGATTCGTGCCCAGACAAATCATATAAGCCGATACCACTTCGCGGATTTTAAAACGGTACGAATCAGGTTAAAATCACAAACAGGCAAAACGAAAGCCGATTTGTCATTGCACAGCCTCAGTCTGAGAGTAAACCTAGGTCTTGCCCTAATCCCAGCCTTGCTGGTATCTTAACATCTCATAGGCAAAGCGTCAACGACGCGAGATCCTAAAACTTGTCTCTTCACTCAAGTCTGTACGTTTCCACGAATTTCCGCGTAAATCGTTAACCGCAGGAAAATCTCGCTTTGTACAAATGACGGATACGGTGATCATCAGGGAGGCAGGAGTGAGACGACAACTCACATTCTACCCCTCTAACTTCGATAAACAGAAGTTCTAAACGCAAAATATTTCATAAACGCATACCGCAAGTTCAGTACAACGCCCTAAATAGGGCAGGGATTCAAAGCCACCAACGGCCAGTCCCGAAATCATACATAATGGCCAACCAACGGCCGAAATACAATCGAAATAAAAATACCTTCAGGGATTGATCAACCTAGGCATCCTCCGGAACGCCACCTTCTTCCTCCGACTCACCCGAAGCAAGAGCAGCCTCGCCATCGCCCGCGCCGACTTCCTCACCGCCCTTGTCCGCAACGATTCCTGCATCTTGGACCTCTGGAGTCTCCGAGCCCGGGACCAAGGCACCCGAGGATGACGGGTCGGTAAGCTCCGTCGCGGTGGAAGCTCCCATCTCCTCGAAGCGCTGAATCCGCCTCTTGAGACGTCGGACTTCCGAGGACTTGCTCTTCTTCTCCTCCTTCGCCTTGAGCAGCGAGCTCACAGTTTTTCCCAAGTCACGTTCGAGATCGCTGATCCTATGATATCTTGCATATTTGCATTGTTTTATCTTTTCATTTGCATGCATTTTCATCATGTAGATTAGGTTCTAGCTATGTTTAGGGCGCATTTTGCATACATGAGTCCTTATCAGGTACTGGAGCATCACATGGAGCTTTTGGAGGTATTGGAGATGCATTAGGGGCTCAAAAGAGGCAAAAGGAGTAAACCACCCACGAGCAGTACCACAGCGACACCCACAGCGGGTCTGCCTGGTCGCTGTGGTTTCACCCACCCGGAGCGGCCATGGCGCAGCGGCTCGACTCCCTCGCTCGTCCCTTTACGCAGCGGCCTATGGAGCGGGTGTGTCCAGCCACTGTGACACCCGCAGCGACCTCCGGAGCGAGTGTGCCCGGTCGCTGCGGTCGATTTCTATTTCGAAACTTAACTTTTCTCAGGGGCATTTTAGACTTTTGTATGCTCGTTTCTCTGTTCTAAAACCTAAGTTTAAGTATGTTGTAAGCCATTGGAGGCTGATTTATCCAGATTACATTTGGTAAACAATAATCTATTGAGAGATTTCTTCCATTCTATGAGTGATTTTCATTGTTCTTATTGTTAATTTCATTGATTTCTGTTTCTGTTTATGATCAATCTGAAACCTAAGATGGGTTTAAGAGTGATCATGAACCTTAGTGAGTAATCCTCCATAGGATTCATGGGTTAGGAGATCAAGGGTGGTTAGGTTAGATTCAAAGATGTTATAGGATAGATCAATCTCATTCCTTGCTTGTAGAGTGATTTTACTGCTTCTCTTGTTCTGATCCTTCAAGAGATGATCTCTAGACATTTCCCACCCAAAAGGTGTTTGTTGAAATGTCTGAGAAAACTCTATTAAGTTTCTAACGCATCTTGCCAAAGACATTTGTTGTTAAGAGTATTAGCATAGCAATTGAACTTGTTCTTAATGATTACTTTCATGTCATTCAACCAAAGATATTTGATGTTTGAGATGTGTTAGTAAATGAGCATTCATCTAGACGTAGAGCTTGCTTAAGATAGTGTTTAGGCTTAAGGTCATTCATTTGATTTGTCATTCTGTCATCTTTTGTTCGAATCCTAATCACCCAAGATCATGTTCCTATACCCATGAGTTCCCCTTTAGAATATTTAAAAAGTTATCTCAGTTGCTTTTATTTTCATCACTAGAATTTTAGACATCATAAACTTCAAGCCATTGATTGCATTTAGATTAAGAAAGTGCTTGTAATCTTGGTGCTTTAGATCCCTCAGAACTGGTTCGACATTGTACTTTCACTATATTATCATTTGACTTAGGAGTCACAAAACTTCTATTATCAAATTGGCGCCCTTGCCGGGGAACTAGTTGATTTGTCATTAGGACTTCAATCTTTCTTGAGACTAAACTTTATTTTCTTGCTTTGTTTTGCTTTAGTATAGTTACTAACTCTTTATTCTAGTGCTTTTGTTCTTGCAGTGATGGCTTCAAGCTACTTTGAAAAGCCACAAGAAGAGGAAGACTCATTTGAAGATCACATTGAAGATGAGCCATATGTGTATGTGGAGCCACCACCCTTTGATATACACATACTCACACCAGACCAAAGGGATGAGTTGTTTCGGCTTTGGGGAATGGAAGAATATCGATACAAGTCAAGGAGATACCTAGCAGGACTTATCCGAATACACCTAATTAGGGATCGAGCAGAGTTTGAAGAAAGGGAGGTTACACAATCTGAGGTTAATGCTGCTCTTGCCCTTAATGAGGTAATGTATTGGGCTCCACCACTACAGCTGGAAGGTATAAAAATTTCCACTTTAAAACTTCAACTTGAGGAAATATGCTTGCCTTGTGGTGAGAATAATGCCCCTGATCTTGATCCTCTTGTGCTCATCAATGAATGTCTTGATCTGATATGTGAAACTAGGAAACTAGATGAGCTGAGAGTAGAAAAGCTTGCTAGAGATCATATTGAAGTTTGTTTTGATAAGAACTATCTTTGTGCTTCAACTGATCTTGAATCTGAGTTTTCAATGCTTAATGAACCTATACCTTTTCTTGAACTTGCTGATTTAGGGGATGAACTTGATGTGGATAAGCTTTTGCTTGAGATAGAAAACCCCCTTGTCAAAAACAATCATGAGAATGTGAACATTGTGTTTTATTCGGTTGATGGAGATTCAGTTGACTACTTTGTTAAAACCTCGTTTGAACCTGTAGTTGACTATATATTTCCACCAAATGCATTTGATTCTCATGACCATCTGAACCTCAAAGAGCATCTTATGATTCTTGATACATCTTTAGAGAAGCTCTTTGATGAAGAATCTGTCTACTCTCTATGGGCAGTTGTGTGCTCCTTTGCACACTTTGTTTCTTGTGTTTGCAGGAGAAGGACCAAAGGTGCATTGGCTCAACCTTTTGATACTTATGATTAGCAAGCACGCAAAGTCAAGCTAGAGACTTAAAAAAAGCTCACTTGGGAGGAAGTCCCATGTTTATCCATTGTATATATTTATTTTTCTTTCTTTTGAAGCTTTTTAATAAGGATAGTTGAGGTTTTCAGGTTGGGTCTAAGGCTAGATAAGAAGAGATAGGTGGTCAAGCAATGTGACTTCTCCACTTCAGCCTATGTTTTCCGGTGGAACAAATCTGAGGCCAAGGATCAAGGATCTTCTACCACCCAATTCAGCCAATAACTCCAAGTAAGTGTCATTCTACCCTTGTAAATATTTAGTTATCATGCTTATTTCTTTCCATTGGATCTCTTCTTTGAGCTTACTCTCACACAAGGGACTGTGTGAAGTAAGTTTGGGGGAGAGTGTACTATCTCACATTGTTTTCTGTTTTTTTTACTTGTCATGAGTCTCATACATTGCATTTCATACTTGTTTGCATCAAAAAAAAAATTTGAAAATTTTGAGAATCACAAAAAAAAAACATTTAGTTGCATCATTTGCATCTTTAGAATTGAGTCTAGAAGCATTTAGATTGCATTCATGCATTGGGAGAAACCTTGTAAAGAACACATGTCTAGAACTCAACTTGACACCCTAGCTAAACATATCAAGTAGCTTAAGCATCTCTTGAAAAAGCTTGTAAGCTTTGAGCCTTGGAAACTCTTCTTGAAACATGTTTGCTTGCTTGATTTTGACATTGTTCTTGAGACCAGCTCCAATCTGAACTTTGGCTAAATGAACTTAATTTCTCTCACTTATGGGCACTTGCATATTTGATCATGGATTTCATACACATTTGGGTTATATTATACCATTCTACCACTCTTTGTTAACCCAAATGGCACTCCCTTACCCCTTAAACCCTTACCATTCCTTGAAGCCAACATTGATTTGCTTGAGTGAGGCATTTTCTGTGAAAGCTTGTCATGTGCAAAATCTTGAGAGTATTAGGAGCGACAATGGTTTGTTCTTATCTTTGGCTAGCACTAGGACCTCATTTGATCAAGCACTTAGGATTGGTTTTGGGTATGTAAGCTTGATTTTGATCTTGGGATTGGGATGTGAGAGAAAGGTGAAAAAATGAACCAAAAGAATGAGAAAAAGAAAGAAAGCCACTAGAGATATATAAAAAAAATGAGAGAAGCTCTAGTGTTTATAAATAGAATCCCCTTTAGAATCAAAGGAAAAGAAACATGAAAAGAGTGGAGAAAGGAAAAGAAAAAAAAGAGCTAAGTAAAAAAAAAAAAAAAGGAGTCCCTAGTTGGTTAAGATAAGAAAAGAATGAGTGTTCATTGGGTGAGTGTAGAGAATGTGATCTTTGGGATGAAAGAGGAGTGAGATTGTTATCAAGAAAATGGTAGAGTTTGAAACTTTTAGGAAATGGGTAGAATGATGAGAACAAGTCATTGTATGTATCAATTGCTCCTTTTCTTAGATAAATTTTGCATAATGTTCAAGCTCCTATTCTTGAGTGTAAGTCACCATAAAAAGATGCATTTAAAACCTTCTCTTCTTTCACAGTAGACCATCTTCTTTCACCAAACCAAATGATTGAGATCAAGTCCCCATTTGTGAGAATTCACCTTGTGTGTGTATGTGTGTGAATTAATGTGAGGGTTGGTTAAAGGAACTTGTTGATTGATGAGCATTGCAACTTGTGTAAATGTATAAAAGTCTTGATAGGCCTAGAGAAGCTAGAGTGTAATAAAAGTGTTTGCTCATGCTATTTGCTATGTTTTTTTTAGGATGTCAAGTTGAAGGTTAGAAAATGTTTCTCTTGGTTATAAACTCTCATTTTTAAAATTTCATCTCCTTGATTGATCAGGACTGTTTACTTGAGGACAAGTAAAAGACTAGTGTGGAGGAGTTGATATCTCATGATTTTAATAGGTTTTAGATTAATATTTTAGTTTATTTTGATCATTCTAGATTGCATTAAGGTGTCATTAGGTGTTGCATTTGCACATTTTGCATAAACAGGGGCTGGAATGCACAATCAGAAGTTTTGGGTCGAAATCAAGGACTAAACTGCACCAAATGAAAGTTTTGGGGTCGATCCGTAAATTGACGAAATGTGAAGGACCATATTTGCAAATACGCCTAAAGTCACCATTGGAGCTCACAGCTTTCACGATCTGAAGCTCCGATGATTCCGACGGCGTCCAGTGGCGAAGAAGAACATCACGGCAAGGAAGATGAGCCATAAAGGCGACGGAGGGAGATGATGTGATGGCGATTCCGGAGCTTCCATGGTGGATTCACGGCGGAGGAGATGAGCACGGGCACACAGTGGGGCTGAGCTTGGCTGCGGCTTGGAGATGTGCTGACGACACCAAAAGCTTGGAAGAACCAGGTCGCGACGAGCCACCATCTTTGAACAACGAAGAAGACGGAGTCCGAGCTTGAACATAGCGACCTGATGCAGCGACCAGTCCACATCGCTGTGGAACCAACAGATCTTGGAGCGGGGTAGGTGAGCCGCTGTGGAACGGAGCGAGCTCGAGCAGCGAGGTCATGAGGTCGCTCGGCAAATCCATCATAAAACACCAGATATCACAGCGACCAAGTGGAGCGACTAAGCGAAGTCGCTGTGGAGAAGACAAGGAACAATTCCAATCGTTGACCGATTTAATCCGAGTTGACCCGGTTTAATTCAACTAAACCAACTCGAGTTTGGCCTCTCCTATATATATTTTTAGACCTAAAAACTTTAAGGGGATCTCAATTTTTCTCTAGACTTTGCTTCCATTAAAAAAGTTTGAATCTTTGATTATTCTAAGGAATTATTTCTTCACATTATATCTTGTTTCTCTTTTTCATAAACATGATTAGCCTTGAATCTCACATAGATTTAAGGTTTTTCATGAAGATTAGAGAGTAAACACATTTTAGATTCATGGGTTAGGATGATTAAGGGTGATTAAGTGTAGATTTATCTTGTTCTTTGCTTGTTGATTGATCTTAATGTTATTTTAGTCTTGATCATACTAAAATAGAGCTTTAGGCATTTCCCACTCAAAAGGTGTATGTTGAAATGTCCGAACCAAATCTTCAAAGCTTTTAGTTTACTTTACCAAGGACACTTGTTGTTAAAGAAGCTAAGATTGTTAATAGACTCATTCCTAATGATTGCTTTAATAATATTCAACCAAAGACATTTGATGTTTGAGTTATTTTAGCATATGAACATTCATCTAGACATAGAGCTTGCTTAGTGTTGTGTCTAGGCATAAGGAAGTAGATTGAATCTTGATCACCCAAGATAAAATCCTTAGTCCCGTGAATCCATCCTTAGCTTTTGATTAAAAGTTCTCGCACTTATTTCTTGACTGAATTTGAGATCGCCTTGTTTATTTTTCTAGGATCTTAGCTTGTCACAAATCATTATCTTATGTTTGCTTAGATTAGGAAATATTGTGTATTCTTAGTGTTATAAGTCTCTAGTTCTCTGTGGTTCGACAACCTTTCTATACTATCATTTGACTTGGGAGCTTTGAAAACTCCCACCATCATCCTAGCTTCGAGCGTCGACGTCTGGGCGGCATGAGTGCTCTCAATCGATTGAAGCACAGCCTCGGTGCGCTTCAAGGCCTCCCGCGACGAATCCAGCTCCTAGGACAAACGTGAGACCTCCAGTCCGCAATCTCCAAGCATCCCGTGGATTAACGACACAAACTGATCACACGAAGGAAAGGTGAGAATCAAAAGAGTCAGCGAAAGAAAGGGGGTCTCACGAAAATACCTTGGAGCGGTGGTGCGACAGTTTTGCCGAAACCTCGCCTTCCTCGCTCTTGGTACACCTTTTCCTCTTCGCTGATCCGGCAGTTCCAGCTCTCGAACGTCCCTTCGATGGCGGGATAGCACTGGATGCGGGAAGTCTAAGAACGATCTCCCTCTTCTTTTCTGGAGGGGGAGGCATGACTTCCACCGCATCTTCCGAAACCAGTATCGGCGCCAAAGAGGAGCCCTCGGGGCGAGCCTGGACGCCGGGTGCCTGCTCCGGAACAACAGTTCCTCCAGCAGGCAAAGGGATATCGGATTCAGGAGCCGGAATCGTAGAGATCGAGACTGGAGTGACAGCGTTTTCAAGAACCAGAACCGCGGAGTCCGGAGCTAAAACAACGTCGGGTCCAGGAATCGGAACCGCAGGAGTCGGACCGGAAGAAACACTAGGACCAGCCACGCTGGACTCCATCAAAGCACGGCGTCGCTCCATCTTGTCTTGAAAAGAACTGAATCCCTCGACAAACGTCTGCGTAAGGGCAGGAACCTCTCGCGCCGGCGAGGCTTGGTTGGCATCGCTCATTTCGACATCGGAATCTTTCTTTTCACTTAGAGAGGAAGCCATACTTTCTAAGAATTAAGAAGAGGAAGGTGAGTGAGAAATGAGAGGGGGGGGGGGGGGGGTTGGAGTGCTACTTATAAGAAATCAAAAATGATGGGATTTTTCGGAATAAAATATTCCTAGCCGAAAATTTCGATTTTCAAACATAAGATCTTCCGCACGCAAAATCGCTCTCGCATCTTGCACGCTGGGGGGCTAACTGTTGGGGTCAAAAACAGTTATCTCGAAATCAACGGCTAAGTCTATTTGTCATACGAAAAATCCTCCGAAGGATGCGCACGAACACCCACAAGCCGAGGGAACCAAGCAGCCGACCGCAACCATGAACGTAGGCGCCGGGCGCCTAGCGCCCGTGCTGCCTCTAGGCGCCGGGCGCCTAGCGCCCGTGCTGCCTCTAGGCGCCGGGCGCCTAGCGCTCGTGCTGCCTCTAGGCGCCGGGCGCCTAGCGCCCGTGCTGCCTCTAGGCGCCGGGCGCCTAGCGCCCGTGCTGCCTCTAGGCTCCGGGCGCCTAGCGTCCGCGCTGCTTCGGGTCCTCGAGCGACAATCTTCTGTGCACAAGTTCCAGGCCCCGGCCGTCAGTAATCTGTACTTTGAGTCTTTCCCGAGTCCTCGCGGAATGAATCATTGGGATTCCGCGTACAAAACTCCCGTTCTTACTCTGAACTAAAAACCGTCGGAAACACTTCGGAAACTCGTAAGATATCAACGGAAAAGAAGATCTAAATTATTTATACGAAACGATGATGGTTATCTAAGACACCACGCATCTCAATTCTACGAAGGATTGAAGATCTTCCGAAGAAATCGTAGAAAACAGCGGAAGTCCTAGAAATGGTCCGAAAGGGACCAAATGCGATCGGACAACCCATTTACGATTATCTAGGATAGATACAACGATTTTACGTTTATCTTTACGCAACAAGATAAATGCTAAATTTCCGGAAGGATCATTGTCAAGTTTCCCGAAGATAAATGTCAAGTTTCCCGATAAACATGAAGGTCGACGAAAATGGAAAAAAGCCCGCCTTGCGGCCCAGAAAGAGAATAGACCGTCATAAGAAGGAGTATATAAAGGAGCTTTGGGAGAAGAAGAAAGGCAGAGCGAAAATCATCGAGAGAGAGACCAAAACCGAAATCTAGGGTTTTAGAGAATTCCTGCTAGCTTAGGGAACTTAGGACTTAGGAGGCTAGACTAGCGGAGCAAGACTTAGAACGTTTTGTTTCCTATATTTCCGTTGTTTCCTCTTCAGCGTATCTCTACTTCCCGTTTTTCGGAAGAATATTGTATTCAACTTATCGTATGTTTAATAAACGCCTTAGTGCAACTTTTCCGCTTTATTGTCTTGTTCTATCAATTTCGTTTGGTTGTCGCAGAGAATCCGAGCCTTCAGGGAAAACTAGGTTTACTTAGTTTTCCTCCGATAAAACTTAACTAAAATTGACAGTGCGAATTTCGGTTCCCACATAATTTCTCTTACTTTTCTTTCTGCCCTAGCCATAGCTTGATGGGGTCTTGGTTTTTCAGGTGGGATCCCTACGGCTTCGATATTGTTAGTGTACGAAGAGTATTGTAGAGCCAGGCCTCAAAGGAGAAGATCTCGCAATTCGTTTCTTCCTGTCCCTTCGGTGATGGCTTCTTTGGCTCCGAGGGATGCTAGCAGGGATCGATTCCCTAGCTTAGGGCGGCGTGTCCCTCCACATGAAGATATTCTCTTTCTCCGGAGGCAGCTTCGGGAAGTGATCTCCCACCAGGCTCTTATCGTGCAGAGGGCTCGGGAATATGCTCGTCGGGATCTCATTAGAGAGTGGTCGATGAGGAGTGCTGGCCAACAAGAGCTGTTTGGGGGATCCGGCCGATGGGGACCTGTTGGAGGTCCGATCCAGAATTCGGGAAGCGGTGATGGTGGGCTTGGTGCTTTCCCTTCTTTTCGCGGGGAGCCAAATCTTTGAATATTTCTTCAATGCTTTTCTTGCTTTATGTTGTCGTCTTTCTCTTTGGATTTTTTAGTAGCTTTCTTCCCTCCGAATAAGAACTCTTAATAATATCTATTGGTTTTTGCTTTTACTCCATCTTTTCTTTCTTCGAACCTTGTACTCCTTCCTTAGTAGAGGTGTTTATGGTTTTTTTTTTTGAGCCGTAGTTGCTTGATTAGGTGACTTCTAGGGGAGATCGATTTTGTGGAGAATCGTCGTCCAGGATCGGAGTATCGTCTGATGACTGGATCGAGGATCCTTAGGTGCTTAGCCCCTCGAACTCGGAAGCCCTTAGGATCTAATTCCCTTAGATTCCTTATTTGGGCACTGAGGCCTTGCTTTGAACCTGGGAGTCTTACCCATTCAATCTTGAAGGATTAGGAGCCTTTAAGTTTTCTGGACCCTTAGGTCTTAGGAACCTTGAGGTTCTTTGGACCCTTAGGTCTTGGGAACCTTGAGGTTCTTCGAACCCTTAGGTCTTGGGAACCTTGAGGTTCTTCGGACCCTTAGGTCTTTGGAACCTTGAGGTTCTTCGGACCCTTAGGTCTTGGGAACCTTGAGGTTCTTCGGACCCTTAGGTCTTGGGAACCTTGAGGTTCTTTGGACCCTTAGGTCTTTGGAACCGAAGGTCTTTGGACCCGAAGGTCTTTGGACCCGAAGGTCTTTGTCGCCATCAAATCTTTGGACCCGAAGGTCTTTGGACCCGAAGGTCTTTGGACCCGAAGGTCTTTGGACCCGAAGGTCTTTGGACCCGAAGGTCTTTGGACCCGAAGGTCTTTGGACCCGAAGGTCTTTGGACCCGAAGGTCTTTGGACCCGAAGGTCTTTGGACCCGAAGGTCTTTGGACCCGAAGGTTGGACCCGAAGGTCTTTGGACCCGAAGGTCTTTGGACCCGAAGGTCTTTGGACCCGAAGGTCTTTGGACCCGAAGTTCTTTGGACCCTTAGGTCTTTGGACCCTTAGGTCTTTGGACCCGAAGGTCTTTGGACCCGAAGGTCTTTGGACCCGAAGGTCTTTGGACCCGAAGGTCTTTGGACTCGAAGGTCTTTGGACTCGAAGGTCTTTGGACCCGAAGGTCTTTGGACCCGAAGGTCTCTGGACCCGAAGGTCTCTGGACCCGAAGGTCTCTGGACCCGAAGGTCTCTGGACCCGAAGGTCTCTGGACCCGAAGGTCTCTGGACCCGAAGGTCTTTGGACCCGAAGGTCTCTGGACCCGAAGTCTGCCTCCTCAATATGAGACGTTGCTGGCAGCTCTAACAGTCGATAAAACGACCATAAAGCTGGAGACAGTTACTGCCGCGTTGCTCTCACATCATGAGAGGAGGCAGAATACTGAGATGTCAGACAATCCTCAAGGTGACAGACTGTATGCCAGTCAAGACAGAAGAAGGCAGCGAGGGAAGCAACATGATGGTTCTAGCAGGAAGAGATCAAAGTCAAAGTTTGGGAAGAAGGTAGTCTGCTAGGTGTGGCAAGCAAGGCCACTATAGAAGAGACTGTCCCGAAAAGGGTCAGAATCCGAAGGAAACAACGAATTTTGCTAACGTGGTTGAGAAGATAGAGGACTCAGAGGAATCAACTGATTCAGACATGCTAGCTGTTACGTCAGGGATTCTCACGGATTCTTGGATATTGGATTCTGGCGCTTCATTCCACATGACCTCTAACAGAGAGTGGTTTGAAACGTATAAGGCAGGAAACATGGGCTCTGTTCGACTTGCGGATGACAAAGTGTGTGGTGTTGTGGGCAGCAGACAAGTCAAGTTTCGGATGTATGATGGGACTATCAGGACATTGACTGAAGTCAGGCATATACCAGCTATGAAGAAGAATCTTATATCTCTTGGAATGTTACATAGAAAGAGCTTCAAGTTCAAATCTGATGATGGTGAAGTATTGAAGGTTTTCAAGGGTTCTATGATGGTGATGAAGGGACAGATGACAGTTGGAAGCGTGTATCGGTTGATAGGGAACATGGTTGTAGGTGGTGCTGCAGCTGCAGTTTCTGAGTCGGAGGGTACCACTTTGTGGCATATGCGTATGGGCCACATTGGGGAACACGGTTTGAAAGAACTCTTGCGAAGGGGTCTTCTGGACGGGTTAAAGGACTGCAAGATGGAGTTTTGCAAGTTCTGTGTGATGGGAAAACAGTCCAAGGTATCCTTCAAGACGGGTCAACACACGACAAAAGATCTTCTTGACTATGTTCATTCTGATGTGTGGGGACCAACTCGGGTGCAGTCATTGGGAGGACCAAGATACTTCGTTTTATTCATCGATGACTTCTCTAAGAAGGTTTGGGTGTACTTCATGAAGCAGAAATCTGAGGTGTTCGAAAACTTCAAGGTTTGGAAGGCTGAAGTTGAAAACCAAATGGAGAGAAAGGTGAAGTATTTGAGATCGGACAATGGCACAGAGTATACTGATGGAAGGTTCCAGAAGTTCTGTGAGGAGCATGGTATTCAGAGGCATTTCACAGTACAGAAAACACCTCAGCAAAACGGTGTCAGCGAAAGGATGAACCGTTCGATTGCTGAAAAAGCAAGGTGTTTGAGGTTGAATGCAGGATTATCCAAACAGTTCTGGGCGGAAGCAGTAAACATGGCAGTCTATCTCATTAATAGATTGCCAAGGAGTTCCTTAGGAGGGAAGGTCGCAGAGGAGGTATGGACTGGGGTAGATATTGATCTATCAAGCTTGAGGATTCTTGGAATGGAGATTCGCATGAATAGAAGCTCTAAGAGATTATGGATTTCTCAGAAGAGCTATATTGAGAAGGTGTTAGAACGTTTTGATATGTCTAATTCAAAATCAGTCTCTACACCATTGGCGAATCACTTCATACTTTCAGCAGAGCAAAGTCCAAAGACTGCTGAAGAACTCAAGGATATGGCAGAAGTTCCTTATGCTAGCGCAATTGGCTGTTTGATGTATGCAATGGTGTGTACACGGACGAAGCTAGCACAAGCAGTTAGTCAGGTCAGTAAGTACATGTCGAATCCTGGAAGAAAGCATTGGGATGCTGTGAAGTAGATTCTAAGATACTTACGAGGAACAAGTGATTATGGGCTTATGTTTGGAGGAGAAGTGCATGATTCAGTTATTGGGTTCGTAGATTCAGACTATGGTGGAGATCTGGATAATAGCAGGTCAAACTACATGGTATGTTTTTACTCTTGCAGGAGCACCTATATGTTGGAGGTCGGTACAACAGCCTATTGTAGCGATGTCGACCAGTGAAGCTGTATACATGGCACTTGGAGAAGCAGCTAAGGAAGCGGTATGGATACAAGGTCTTGTATCCGAGTTGGGTGTTGATCAGGAAGGAGTTCAGCTACACTGTGATAGTCAAAGTGCACTATGTTTGGCGAAGAATCAAGTGTATCATGGGAGGACGAAGCACATTCGTATAAGGTTTCACAAGATAAGGGAGTTAGCAGCTTCAGGAGAAGTCTTATTGGAGAAGGTGCATACGTCAGAGAACCCGACTGACATGCTAACCAAGCCTGTTACCACAGAGAAGTTCAAGCATTGCTTGGAACTGCTCCATGTCTACCAATGCTAAGAAGCAAAGGAGCCCCCCCCCCCCCCCAGAAGATAGACGGGATAAGGAGTTTTGTAGAGATTTTTCGTCAAGGTGGTGTTTGTTGCATCTGTGTGTCTTAAATCTCTGTGCACCAGTATGCCTTTTCGGTTTAGGAAATATATTTTTTCTATTGTATTTTTCTATTGGGAAAAGGAAATCGAGTTTTTTGAGGCTTGTATAAATATGGATCTAAGAGTTTGTAAGTTATTCAATTCACACAATAATAAGAAACCCTAAACGGGTATTTGCCTCAATTCGTTTTGTTCGCTATTCTTCTCTGATAATTCGCAGCCGTTCACAACAACCTCCTCTCAAACGAAGTACCACATAAACCTCTTGGTTTCCAACCTCCAGCGAACCCTAGCACACATCTTGTACCGCCGTAATCACCAACGGGACTCTTCACCGAACCCTTGTTACACCATTAGGATTTATCTACCTAACCCTTACTGCACCATTAGGACATTCACCACCTAATCCTTGCAGCACCGTTAAGAATATCCACCTAATCTTTGTATCGTTTTTAGGAAGAGACTTTCGATTGTGTAGGGTCTTTTAAGTACTACGGAACACAAGAAGACTAATGAATAGGTACGAGTTTATGTGTATTTAGAATAGAAATCGAGGCAAAGAGACGTATATTATTGAGTATGTGTGGGATTACAACGTTATGGGTGTATAAACCCTAGTTCTATCGCCTAACTCTCTAGTCTCTAAGCCTCTAAATGTCGATCCCTTGTTCTAGGGTTTGGGATCCCCTTTTATAGTTGATATATGTCGGCTTAAGGTAGGACGAACTCTTCCATATCCGAAAAATAGAAGTTTTCCCGTAGCTGGAAAACTTCCATAATGTCGCGAGGGGTCGGACCCTGGTTCTTCTTGGCAGGCCCTAGGCCCTGATACTTCTTTGTGGGGACCGGACCCTGGATCCTATTGATAGATGTTGAATCCTGGAGCTTCCTAGCAGAGATTGGATCTTTAAACAGAGGAAGGACCCTGGGTCCTTCTCAAATGAGGGTCCAGAAGTCAAGGCCCCTTCGGAGGCTGGAGAAATCTTTAGCCTTGGATATTTTTCCCCAACAGTTTGCCCCTTATTCCTTGATTGCTTCGTAGGACTCAAGGGATAACGTATAATCTTGGTCCTTGGTGTCATTTCTTCAAGTAGGAGAAGGGCTGTAATCTTGTTACAACTCGAAATGAGGTTTAGGATATGATCGTTTGGACGGAATGGGCTTTAAGAAAAATAGGGATCGCGGCCTGATCGCGAAGGTGCTAGGTCGGCGGAATATCTCGGAGGCAACTTTTCTTTTTGGAAATTTTCCGAATGAGGATTTATGACCATCTTCCCAATTTTCTTGCCTTTCCCATTTTCCTCTTTCCATTTATGTGGCATAAATGGAAAGCCGTCCCGGATATATATTTGGATGCTCCGATGCTCCGGGCGGCTAGCCCCCGTGCTGGCTGTGGCCGCCGGCGGCTAGCGCCCGTGCTGGCCGTGGCCGCCGGGCGGCTAGCCCCCGTGCTGGCCGTGGCCGCCGGGCGGCTAGCCCCCGTGCTGGCCATAGCCGCCGGCGGCTAGCGCCCGTGCTGGCCATGGCCGCCGGGCGGCTAGCCCCCGTGCTGGCCGTAGCCGGCGGCGGCTAGCGCCCGTGCTGGCCGTGGCTTCCGGGCGGCTAGCGCCCGTGCTGGCCATGGCCGCCGGGCGGCTAGCCCCGTACTGGCTCGGGTCGTCGGCGACAAGCTTCCGTGCATAAGTTCGAGGCCCCGGCCGTCAGAAGTCTGTACTTTGCGTCTTTCCCAAGTTTTCGCGGAACGAATCATTGAGATTCCGCGTACAAAACTCCCGTTCTTACTCCAAACTAAGATCGTCGGAAACACTTCGGAAACTCGTAAGATATCAACGGGAAGGAAGATCGTAAATTCTTAGTAAGAAACAATGATGGTTATCTTAAGACACCACTCATCTCAACTCTATGAAGGATTGAAGATCTTCCAAAGAAATCGTAGAAAACAACTGAAGTCCTAGAGATGGCCCGAAATGGACCAAACGCGATTGGACAGTCCGTTTACGATTATCTGAGATAGATACGACGATTTACGTTTATCTTTACATAACAAGATAAATGCCAAATTTCCAGAAGGATAAATGTCAAGTTTCCCGAAGATAAATGTCAAGTTTCCCGATAATTATGAAGGCCGACGAAAATGGAAAAAGCCCGCTTCGCGGCCCAAAAGGAATAGACCGTCATAAGAAGGAGTATATAAAGGAGCTTTGGGAGAGAAGGAAAGGCAGAGCAAAAGTCCTAGAGAGATAGCAAATCCGAGAGTGGAGACCTAGAAAGCTCCTGTTAGCTTAAGAACTTAGAATTTAGGCGGTAGACTAGCAAGGCAAGACCTAGAACGTCCGACCGCCTCTCATTCTATTTTCATCTTGTCCGCAGACTCTTGTTTCTCGCGGAAGGATCTAACAATCCTTTTACTTAGAGTTCCGCACATAGAAACCCTAGGCATTATTCTCGACATGCCCATTTCTATGACTAACGCTCGTACTAGACGAACTCCGCCAGGCAGTTCGATATCTTGTTCAAACCCTTCCAACTGAACTACGTCCGACTTGATCCTCGAAAGGGGTACGTAGGCAGCCTTCCTTAAGGTCCAGTCTCAAATCTTAATAAAACCTTTCCGCATTTATTTGATCACTTGTCGTTGGTTGTCGCAGAGAATCCGAACCTTCAGGGAAAGTTAGGTTTACTTAGCTTTCCTCCGATTTATTTTACTAAAATCGACAGTGCGAATTTCGGTTCCCACAGTTTGGCGCTAGAAGGAGGGGGGGGGACGGATTACTCTTACTCTTACGGCCGCAAAACGCTTGATCAAAGCAATGTCTGGAAATATGAAAGATAAACTCACAGCTCACATCAACGCTGGTAAAACAACTTCAGCAGTGACTGCTCCTACGACCAACGCTTATGCAAACAGTTATCTAAGATTATCATCTTACGGACAAACGTCCCGAGAACGGACCATCCCGACCAAGTTCGGGTCCTATCAACCATGCACCCCTGTCCAAGTTCCTGCAACAAGGTCCTCGGTTCCATGGACACAACCCCCCTCGATTGGGATTATCAAAGAAAGACTTCGGGAAAATTCATAAAAAGACTTGGTAGTGGAGACGGATTCCTGCCTGCCGTATAAAGCGGCTATGGTTAGCTTGAACACCAGTTGCCTTAACTATACGGGGAATTGAAATTCTTTTGGAAAAACCAGCGTCACATCAACAGCTAGCTTTTCTATAGAAAAATCGTAAAAACGTCTAAGTCCCAAGACGGCCCAAAAGGGGCCCGAATCACGGCTAAACGACCCACATACGATTTTAGAGTAGGATCGAGTAGAGTTTCGACTGGAAATGTTTTTTAGAATTTCCCGGAAAAATAAAGACTTGTTCTCCTGGAAATCGCGGACAAATCCCAGATTACTCATGAAACAGAAAGCACGACTGATCGGGTTACCAATCAGCGTTTCTAATGCTAAAATTCAATAACATTTTACGGAACACCTTTCGTAAAATAAATTCACGAGACAGCTTTTGCATGATTAAACTCGACAACATTTTACAAAACAATTTCCGTAAAATTAACTCGACAACATTTTGTTAAATAACTCTCGTAAAATAAAAGGTCAACAACGTTCTAAGAAACAATTCCTTGCTGGGATCATGATGAAATCGATGTCCAAAAGTCTCGGAAAAACAATTAAAGAAACCTTGAGAGACTAAGTGTCGATTGAGAAACCTTTAAAAAACCGAGAAAAACAGGCAGGTCCCGCTAGGAAGCACAGTCCCGGGCAGCTAGCACGCCCGTGCTGTCCCTAGGCACCGGGCGGCTAGCACGCCCGTGCTGTCCCTAGGCGCCGGGCGGCTAGCACGCCCGTGCTGTCCCTAGGCGCCGGGCGGCTAGCACACCCGTGCTGTCCCTAGGCACCGGGCAGCTAGCACGCCCGTGCTGTCCCTAGGCGCCGGGCGGCTAGCACGACTGGGCTGTCCCTAGGCGCCGGGCGGCTAGCACGCCCGTGCTGTCCCTAGGCGCTGGGCGGCTAGCACGCCCGTGCTGCCCCTAGGCACCGGGCGGCTAGCACGCCCGTGCTGCCCCTAGGCGCCGGGCAGCTAGCACGCTCGTGCTGTCCCTAGGCGTCGGGCGGTTAGCACGCCCGTGCTGCCTCTAGGCGCCGAGCGGCTAACGCGCTCGTGCTGCGCTGGTCGCCGGACAACAAAACATTCGTCAATAAAAATTCAGGCAGCACGTTACGTAACCGTGGAAGGCGAAATCTACAAATGGCGATTCTCCGGACCTCTCATGACTTGCGCGGAAGGAGAAAAGGCTAGAAAAATCATGGAAGAGGTTCATTCCGGATCGTGCGGAAACCACTCCGGCAGAAGGTCTCTCGCAACAAAAATAAAACGCCACGGTTTCTACTGGCCGACTATGGTAAAAGATTGCGAGAAGTTTGCTCGGAAATGGGAGAAATGTCAGCGGCACGCTCCGACAATTCATCAGCCCGCAGAAATCCTCTCCTCTATCTCATCTCCGTACCCTTTCATGCGATGGTCAATGGACATCGTCGGACCTCTACACAAATCAAAACAAAAACGTTTCCTACTGGTCCTCACAGATTTCTTTTCGAAATGGGTGGAAGCAGAATCCTACGCAAGTATCAAAGACGTGCAAGTCGAGAACTTCGTCTGGAAAAACATCATAACCAGACACGGCGTCCCATACGAAATCATAACGGACAACGGGGCTCAATTTATTTCCACACGATTCGAAGCATTCTGCGAAAAATGGAAAATACGACTTAACAAGTCTGCTCCCAGATACCCGCAGTGCAACGGACAGGCCGAAACCATAAACAAAACCGTCCTAGACGGATTGAAAAAGCGCTTAGAAGCCAAGAAGGGACGATGGGCGGAAGAACTCGAAGGGGTCCTTTGGTCTCATCGAACCACTCCAAGACGAGCAACGGGGGAAACTCCGTTCTCTCTCGTTTACGGGGTAGAATGCATGATTCCGGCGGAAGTAGAATTCCCCGGCGTACGGGGGAGATTTCTTCCCGAACGGGAAGACCTGAACAACGCCATGCTGCTGGATAATCTTGACCTCATCAACGAGCGTCGCGACCAAGCCCTCATCCGGATTCAAAATTATCAGCAGGCCGCCGCAAAGTACTACAACGCGAACGTACGCCATCGTAGATTCAAGGAGGGTGATCTGGTTTTGTGGAAAGTCTTCCAAAACACTGCCGAACGAAACGCAGGGAAACTGGGAGCGAACTGTGAAGGACCATACAGAATCATAAAAGTCGTCCGACCAGGTTCGTATCAAATCGCAAACATGCAAGACGTAAAAATCCCGAGAACTTGGAATGCGATGCATCTCAAAAAATACTACCACTAGAACGTAAAACGTGGACAACAAAACTACGAGATGGCTTGATCCTCGAAAGAGGTACGTAGGCAACCCGTCAACCGGTGGGTTCAGCTATCCCCCCGATCTAAAAGGGGGGAAGTGGGGTGCGTGCACTCGTACACTCCCACAATTTTCGGAAAAAACCTAACTTTCGAAAACTTTCCACAATCAAATCACCTAACGGCCTCAACAACGGATCCAGTATCCACCAAATAAATCATAAGTTACCACCCGGAAACATTCCGCGATTTCTAAAGGCCCATAATCCTTTATGGCGTAAGAAAAAAAAACTTCAAAGCACTGCGAGACGTCGCTTCGTGCCTGGATATTCGTTTTTTCGATTAAAACCTTCATACGCCTTCTAAACGGCATCATATTGTTGTTGCTGATCACAACAAACGAACTCCAACGTCCTAAACAGACAAGCCACCTAAGGGTAGGCTCTTTTACATCCGGCAAGGATCCCATAGCGCGCTATACAAAAAATCTAAATTTGGTTCAGCACTTCGTAAAGGAAGTAGCTCGATTTGTGCCCAGACAAATCATATAAGCCGATACCACTTCGCGGATTTTAAAACGGTACGAATCAGGTTAAAATCACAAACAGGCAAAACGAAAGCCGATTTGTCATTGCACAGCCTCAGTCTGAGAGTAAACCTAGGTCTTGCCCTAATCCCAGCCTTGCTGGTATCTTAACATCTCATAGGCAAAGCGTCAACGACGCGAGATCCTAAAACTTGTCTCTTCACTCAAGTCTGTACGTTTCCACGAATTTCCGCGTAAATCGTTAACCGCAGGAAAATCTCGCTTTGTACAAATGACGGATACGGTGATCATCAGGGAGGCAGGAGTGAGACGACAACTCACATTCTACCCCTCTAACTTCGATAAACAGAAGTTCTAAACGCAAAATATTTCATAAACGCATACCGCAAGTTCAGTACAACGCCCTAAATAGGGCAGGGATTCAAAGCCACCAACGGCCACTCCCGAAATCATACATAATGGCCAACCAACGGCCGAAATACAATCGAAATAAAAATACCTTCAGGGATTGATCAACCTAGGCATCCTCCGGAACGCCACCTTCTTCCTCCGACTCACCCGAAGCAAGAGCAGCCTCGCCATCGCCCGCGCCGACTTCCTCACCGCCCTTGTCCGCAACGATTCCTGCATCTTGGACCTCTGGAGTCTCCGAGCCCGGGACCAAGGCACCCGAGGATGACGGGTCGGTAAGCTCCGTCGCGGTGGAAGCTCCCATCTCCTCGAAGCGCTGAATCCGCCTCTTGAGACGTCGGACTTCCGAGGACTTGCTCTTCTTCTCCTCCTTCGCCTTGAGCAGCGAGCTCACAGTCTTTCCCAAGTCACGTTCGAGATCGCTGATCCTATGATATCTTGCATATTTGCATTGTTTTATCTTTTCATTTGCATGCATTTTCATCATGTAGATTAGGTTCTAGCTATGTTTAGGGCGCATTTTGCATACATGAGTCCTTATCAGGTACTGGAGCATCACATGGAGCTTTTGGAGGTATTGGAGATGCATTAGGGGCTCAAAAGAGGCAAAAGGAGAAAACCACCCACGAGCAGTACCACAGCGACACCCACAGCGGGTCTGCCTGGTCGCTGTGGTTTCACCCACCCGGAGCGGCCATGGCGCAGCGGCTCGACTCCCTCGCTCGTCCCTTTACGCAGCGGCCTATGGAGCGGGTGTGTCCAGCCACTGTGACACCCGCAGCGACCTCCGGAGCGAGTGTGCCCGGTCGCTGCGGTCGATTTCTATTTCGAAACTTAACTTTTCTCAGGGGCATTTTAGACTTTTGTATGCTCGTTTCTCTGTTCTAAAACCTAAGTTTAAGTATGTTGTAAGCCATTGGAGGCTGATTTATCCAGATTACATTTGGTAAACAATAATCTATTGAGAGATTTCTTCCATTCTATGAGTGATTTTCATTGTTCTTATTGTTAATTTCATTGATTTCTGTTTCTGTTTATGATCAATCTGAAACCTAAGATGGGTTTAAGAGTGATCATGAACCTTAGTGAGTAATCCTCCATAGGATTCATGGGTTAGGAGATCAAGGGTGGTTAGGTTAGATTCAAAGATGTTATAGGATAGATCAATCTCATTCCTTGCTTGTAGAGTGATTTTACTGCTTCTCTTGTTCTGATCCTTCAAGAGATGATCTCTAGACATTTCCCACCCAAAAGGTGTTTGTTGAAATGTCTGAGAAAACTCTATTAAGTTTCTAACGCATCTTGCCAAAGACATTTGTTGTTAAGAGTATTAGCATAGCAATTGAACTTGTTCTTAATGATTACTTTCATGTCATTCAACCAAAGATATTTGATGTTTGAGATGTGTTAGTAAATGAGCATTCATCTAGACGTAGAGCTTGCTTAAGATAGTGTTTAGGCTTAAGGTCATTCATTTGATTTGTCATTCTGTCATCTTTTGTTCGAATCCTAATCACCCAAGATCATGTTCCTATACCCATGAGTTCCCCTTTAGAATATTTAAAAAGTTATCTCAGTTGCTTTTATTTTCATCACTAGAATTTTAGACATCATAAACTTCAAGCCATTGATTGCATTTAGATTAAGAAAGTGCTTGTAATCTTGGTGCTTTAGATCCCTCAGAACTGGTTCGACATTGTACTTTCACTATATTATCATTTGACTTAGGAGTCACAAAACTTCTATTATCAAATTGGCGCCCTTGCCGGGGAACTAGTTGATTTGTCATTAGGACTTCAATCTTTCTTGAGACTAAACTTTATTTTCTTGCTTTGTTTTGCTTTAGTATAGTTACTAACTCTTTATTCTAGTGCTTTTGTTCTTGCAGTGATGGCTTCAAGCTACTTTGAAAAGCCACAAGAAGAGGAAGACTCATTTGAAGATCACATTGAAGATGAGCCATATGTGTATGTGGAGCCACCACCCTTTGATATACACATACTCACACCAGACCAAAGGGATGAGTTGTTTCGGCTTTGGGGAAGAATATCGATACAAGTCAAGGAGATACCTAGCAGGACTTATCCGAATACACCTAATTAGGGATCGAGCAGAGTTTGAAGAAAGGGAGGTTACACAATCTGAGGTTAATGCTGCTCTTGCCCTTAATGAGGTAATGTATTGGGCTCCACCACTACAGCTGGAAGGTATAAAAATTTCCACTTTAAAACTTCAACTTGAGGAAATATGCTTGCCTTGTGGTGAGAATAATGCCCCTGATCTTGATCCTCTTGTGCTCATCAATGAATGTCTTGATCTGATATGTGAAATGTGGGAACCGAAATTCGCACTGTCGATTTTGATAAGTAAAAACGGAGGAAAGCCAAGTTAACCCGACTTTCCCTGAAGGCCCGGATTCTCTGCAACAGCCAACGACAAGTGACCAAACAAGTGCGGAAGATATGTAAAGACGAAAATCGTACAAAAAAGATTTTGTAGAGAGTTGGGACTGGACCTAAAGGAAGGCTGCCTACGTACCCCTTTCGAGGATCAAGTCGGACGTAGTTCAGTTGGAAGGGTTTGAACAAGAGATCGAACTGCCTGGTGGAGTTCGTCTAGTATGAGCGTTTGTCATAGAAACGGGCGTGTCGAGAATAACGCCTAGGGTTTCTATGTGCGAAACTCTGAGTAAAAGGATTGTTAGATCCTTCCGCGAGAAACAAGAGTCTGCGGACAAGATGAAAATAGAATGAGAGGCGGCCGGACGTTCTCGGTCTTGCCTTGCTAGTCTACCGCCTAAATTCTAAGTTCGTAAGCTTACAGGAGCTCTCTAGGTCTCCAATCTCGGATTTGCTTTCTCTCTAGGAATTTTGCTCTGCTTTTTCTTCTCTCCCAAAGCTCCTTTATATACTCCTTCTAATGACGGTCTATTCTCCTTTTGGGCCGCGAAGCGGGCTTTTTCCATTTTCGTCGGCCTTCATGTTTATCGGGAAACTTGACATTTATCTTCGGGAAACTTGACATTTATCCTTCCGGCAATTTAGCATTTATCTTGTTATATAAAGATAAACGTAAATCGTCGTATCTATCTCAGATAATCGTAAACGGACTGTCCGATTGCGTTTGGTCCCTTTCGGGCCGTCTCTAGGACTTCCGCTGTTTTTTACGATTTCTTCGGAAGATCTTCATTCCTTCGTAGAGTTGAGATGAGTGGTGTCTTAGGATAATCATCACTGTTTCGTACGAAGAATTTAAGATCTTCCTTTCCGTTGATACCTTACGAGTTCCCGAAGTGTTTCCGACGATCTTAGTTCGGAGTAAGAACGAGAGTTTTGTACGCGGAGTCTCAGTGATTCATTCCGCGAGGACTCGGGAAAAATTCAAAGTACAGACTTCTGACGGCCGGGGCCTGGGACTTGTGCACGGAAGATTGTCGCTCGAAGACCCGAGCCAGCACGGGCGCTAGGCGCCTGGCGCCTACGGGCAGCACGGGCGCTAGGCGCCCGGCGCTTACGGGCAGCACGGGCGCTAGGCGCCCGGCGCCTACGGGCAGCACGGGCGCTAGGCGCCCGGCGCCTACGGGCAGCACGGGCGCTAGGCGCCCGGCGCCTACGGGCAGCACGGGTGCGCCCGGCGCCTAGAGGCAGCACGGCCGCTAGGCGCCCGGCGCCTAGAGGCAGCACGGGCGCTAGGCGCCCGGCGCCTAGAGGCAGCACGGGCGCTAGGCGCCCGGCGCCTAGAGGCAGCACGGGCGCTAGGCGCCCGGCGCCTAGAGGCAGCACGGGCGCTAGGCGCCCGGCGCCTAGAGGCAGCACGGGCGCTAGGCGCCCGTCGCCTAGAGGCAGCACGGGCGCTAGGCGCCCGGCGCCTAGAGGCAGCACGAGCGCTAGGCGCCCGGCGCCTAGAGGCAGCACGGGCGCTAGGCGCCCGGCGCCTAGAGGCATCACATGCGTCTCGGCGAGGGCTTCGATTTGATATCTTACTCGTTTTCTGGGTCCTCACGGTTTGAGAGAACGGGCTCTTTGAAGTTTCCCGGCGGCTAGGACCATCACGGGCGGCTAGGACCATCACCGGCGGCTAGGACCATCACGGGCGGCTAGGCGCCCGGCGCTTACGGGCAGCACGGGCGCTAGGCGCCCGGCGCCTACGGGCAGCACGGGCGCTAGGCGCCCGGCGCCTACGGGCAGCACGGGCGCTAGGCGCCCGGCGCCTACGGGCAGCACGGGTGCGCCCGGCACCTAGAGGCAGCACGGCCGCTAGGCGCCCGGCGCCTAAAGGCAGCACGGGCGCTAGGCGCCCGGCGCCTAGAGGCAGCACGGGCGCTAGGCGCCCGGCGCCTAGAGGCAGCACGGGCGCTAGGCGCCCGGCGCCTAGAGGCAGCACGGGCGCTAGGCGCCCGGCGCCTAGAGGCAGCACGGGCGCTAGGCGCCCGGCGCCTAGAGGCAGCACGGGCGCTAGGCGCCCGTCGCCTAGAGGCAGCACGGGCGCTAGGCGCCCGGCGCCTAGAGGCAGCACGAGCGCTAGGCGCCCGGCGCCTAGAGGCAGCACGGGCGCTAGGCGCCCGGCGCCTAGAGGTATCACGTGCGTCTCGGCGAGGGCTTCGATTTGATATCTTACTCGTTTTCTGGGTCCTCACGGTTTGAGAGAACGGGCTCTTTGAAGTTTCCCGGCGGCTAGGACCATCACGGGCGGCTAGGACCAGCACGGGTGCTAGGCGCCCGACGCCTAGAGGCAGCACGGGCGCTAGGCGCCCAGCGCCTAGAGGCAGCACGGGCGCTAGGCGCCCGGCGCCTAGAGGCAGCACGGGCGCTAGGCGCCCGGCGCCTAGAGGCAGCACGGGCGCTAGGCGCCCGGCGCCTAGAGGCAGCACGGGCGCTAGGCGCCCGGCGCCTAGAGGCATTACGTGCGTCTCGGCGAGGGTTTCGATTTGATATCTTACTCGTTTTCTGGGTCCTCACGGTTTGAGAGAACGGGCTCTTTGAAGTTTCAAGGCGGATTCTTTGTCGTTCGGCCTGTCCAAACTTAGATTACTTCCGTTTCTTCCGTATAATTTCGTATGGTCGTGTCATCTTAGCTACGGACCTAATGTCTCTCGGTTCTTCTTGATTGTATCATCGAAGTTTTACGACTAAATCTTATTTGGTTTTCTCGTAAAGTTTATCGTGTAAATCAAGAACGATCGACTTTAACATAGGTTCTTTAAGCTATACGACTTGTCTTGCTCTCGACGCTTGTTTTATGGAAAGTCTGCGCATGATAAATAGTTTTAGCCGTTGATTTCGAGAGAACCGTTTTTGACCCCAACAGTTAGCCCCCCAGCCTGTAAGACGCGGAGACGATCTTGCGGGCGGAAGATTATGAGTTGAAAGTCGAAATTTATGGCTAAGAATATTTCATTGCGGATATCCTCATCACCTTTGATTGGCGATCTTGAACGTGACGTCGGAAAGACCGTGAGTTCGTTGCTCAATGTGAAGAAAGAGAAGAACATATGTCCTCGAAAGTCCGTCGTCTTCAAGAGAAGATTCAGAGTCTTGAGGAGACGGGGACTCGCAAGTTTGACGGAGAGGACTTCGATTCGATTCTCGCTGGTCTGAAACCCGTGTGCACCCTTGTCCCGGATTCGGAGGGTTCGGAGGACCAGGACTACGCAGTCAAGGATCGTGAAGCCGGCGCATATGAAACATGCAGCGGTGGTGCGACCAATGGAGGCGACGGTGAGACTGTTCCTACTTTGGGTGAGTTTTGAGGATGAAGGTGATGCTCCGGGGAGCGTCTAGGTTTATCAATCCTTTCGGAGATTTTTATTTTGATTGTGTTTCGGCCGTTAAGAGGCCATGATGTACTTTTGTGGGACTGGCCGTTGGCGGCTTCGAATCCCGGCTTTTTTCAGGGCATCTGTTGAACTCTGCGGCTCAATCTTTACAAAATATTAATGTTGCGTTTTCAGAACTTCTGTCTATCGAAGTTACAGGGACAGGGTGTGAGTTGTCGTCTCATTCCTGCCTCCCTGATGATCACCGTATCCGTCGTTTGTACAAAGCGAGATTTTCCTGCGGTTTACGATTTACGTGAAAATTCGTGGAAACGTACAGACTTGAGTGAAGAGACAAGTTTTGGGATCTCGCGTCGTTGACGCTTTGCCTATGAGATGTTAAGATACCAGCAAGGCTGGGTTTAGGGAAAGACCTAGGTTTACTCTCAGACTAAGGCTGTGCGATGACAAATCGGCTTTCGTTTTGCCTGTTTGTGATTTTAACCTGATTCGTACCATTTTAAAATCCGCGAAGTGGTATCGGCTTATATGATTTGTCTGGGCACGAATCGAGCTACTTCCTTTACGAAGTGCTGAACCAAATTTGGAGTTTTTGTATAGCGCGCTATGGGATCCTTGTCGGATGTAAAAGAGCCTACCCTTAGGTGGCTTGTCTGTTTAGGACGTTAGAGTTCGTTTGTTGTGATCAGCAACAACGATATGATGCCGTTTAGAAGGCGTATGAAGGTTTTAATCGAAAAACGAATGTTCAGGCACGAAGCGACGTCTCGCAGTGCTTTGAAGTTTGTTTTTCTTATGCCATAATGGACTATGGGCTTTTTAGAAATCGCGGAATGTTTCCGGGCGATAGTTTACGATTTATTTGGTGGATACTTGATCCATTGTTGAGGCCGTTTAGCGATTGGCGAGATTTGTTTACGAAGAGTTTCGAAAATTCGGTTTCTGTGTTTGTAAAGAGTTTCGAAAATCCGATTTCTTCAAAATACGTGGGATTATACAAGCTTACACATTTCAAATGTGTACGAGTTAATTTTCCCTTGTGCCGCACTTCAAATGTTCGCGGGCTTGGAGATTTTTTGCGAATGTCCGTAGTCAGAAACTGTTGTTTCAGTTTGAACGTGCAAGTTATAAAATTTTGATCGAGGAATTAGGACCAGGGGTCGCGTATATTTGACCCAGGGAGAAGCGTCTACCTTCGCTTTGTTTTGCGAAGTGTTGGCCTTCCGGGATTTTAAGGACGACTCGTATAACTCTTGGAGCTTTGTCACGAGTGTTTATTTCCATGCTTTGTTTACGGGGCGTACAGAGCTTAATCAGTCGATGTTAAGTTCAAATTTTTCCGTTAACCGTATGGCTGTTAGGACTGATTTTATTACGAGAAATTCATCGCATGATTTCCGCTTTTGGGCTATGCGATAGAGTTGCTCACGTAAATGGTCACTTGGAGTTTTATGACAAATCGTGGATTATCATTTGGCCCTTCGGCGATTGGAGCGGCGATTGTTCAGCTGTTTTGTCTTGGCGTGAAGGCTATGTTCAGCCGTTTAACCAAGGAGTTGGTAAACGATCAGACTGCGATCCTTTCGCATTAAGGTCATATTGGTTCACGATTGTCCTTAACGGTGGTGCCGAATTCAGGTTCGGGCTTTACGGAAAGGCGTAGTCGGCCGATGGCCGAATAGCGTTCGTTGAGATAGACATGCAAATCTTAGCGGAGTTTTCTGAGTTACGGGTTACACGGAAAATGTTTCCGCTTTGATTTCGTCTTTTGGCGAAAGTTGCTTCGAATTACTCATGGAGTTTTACCGAAGGTTATTCCGTTAATTTTGTAGCTCACCGTCGTGCTATTAGTCTGACGTTGTACGAGTTTTCAAGACTATGTTTGTAGCGGTTTGACCATGCCGTTATGACGCTAGCGTTTCGGACGAATCTTAGAGTGCCGTTTGCCTTTTGAAAGGAATTTTTTCTTTATGAAGTAGAATGAGTATGCGAAGGATGCGTGGCGATCGTTTCCCGGTTTTCCGAGAGATTAGATCGGTTTGCGCGTTCTGCCTAGACAGTCAAGGAACAATAGAACGAAACTGGAAGAAAATGCCTAAGACTTAGCTTGCTAGACTATCCACCTAGGTTCTAAGTTCCCTAAATTTTACGGCAGTTTACAAGACGTTCTCATTCATTGCCTACGAAAAAATTAAAACCTTGATAAAATTTTCTAAGTCGGACGTACCTTAGTCTCGTTGATTACTCGAGATTGCCTCATGTCCGTTCCTCTTTGTCTTCTAATGTTTCAATGTCAAAGGTCTTCGAAAAGTCTGACACTGAATCGAGAATCGATTTTTGATGAAACCCGAAGGAACAGTGTAGAATCGTTGCAGAATCGTTGAAGCAAAGGGAGGAGATGTAGGCAAAACTCGAAGAAGGCTAAGGTGGGTAGACAAGTGAAAACGAACGGCAAGATGTCACTTGAGTGGGGCTTCTTGTTTCGTCAAGCTATGAGCGAACTGGTCAGGTCAAGAAGCTTGCGATCTTGTTATACTTCACGAATGATGTTTCGTAAAATATTCCCGAGCTTTTATTTAACGAGAGTTATTCAACAAAATGTTGTCGAGTTAATTTTACGGAAACTGTTTCGTAAAATGTTGTCGAGTTTAATCGTGCAGAAGCTGTCTCGTGAAGTATTGTCTAGGATTATTTTACGAAAGGTGCAAAGTATTTGGTTGCACTATCGTCGGGGATGGTTTCGCGAGGATTTGCCGCGTTCGCCGAATGTTTTGTTGTCCGGCGACCAGTGCAGCGCGGGCGCGTTAGCCGCTCGGCGCCTAGAGGCAGCACGGGCGCTAGGCGCCCGGCGCTAGGCGCCCGGCGCTAGGCGCCCGGCGCCTAGAGGCAGCACGGGCACTAGGCGCCCGGCGCCTAGAGGCAGCACGGGCGCTAGGCGCCCGGCGCTAGGCGCCCGGCGCCTAGAGGCAGCACGGGCGCTAGGCGCCCGGCGCCTAGAGGCAGCACGGGCGCTAGGCGCCCGGCGCCTAGGGGCAGCGCGGGCGCTAGGCGCCCGGCGCCTACGGGCAGCACATGCGTGCTAGCCGCCCGGGACTGTGCTTCCTTGCGGGAATTGCCTGTTTTTCCCGTTTTTTTTTTAAGGTTTCTCGATCGAGACTTAGTCTTTCGAGGTTTCTTTAATTGTTTTTCCGAGATTTTTGGACATCGATTTCATCATGATCCCAGCAAGGAGTTGCTTCTTAGAATGTTGCTGACCTTCTATTTTACGAGAGTTGTTTCACAAAATGTTGTCGAGTTAATTTTACGGAAACTGTTTTGTAAAATGTTGTCGAGTTAATCATGCAAAAGCTGTCTCGTGAAATATTTTCGAGAATTTATTTTACGAAAGATGTTCCGTAAAATGTTATCGAATTTTAGCATTAGAAACGCTGATTGGTAATCCGATCAGTCGTGCTTTCTGTTTCATGAGTAATCTGGGGTTTCTCTGCGATTTCCAGGAGAACAAGTCTTTATTTTTTCCGGGAAATTCTAAAAGACATTTCCAGTTGAAACTCTGCTCGGTAATCAGACCGTCATATCAGCCTTGGGCTCGATCCTACTCTAAATCCTATGTGGGTCGTTTAGCCGTGATTCAGGCCCCTTTTGGCCGTCTAGGGACTTAGACGTTTTTACGATTTTTCTTTAGAAAAAGCCGTTGATGTGACGCTGGTTTTTCCGCAAGGATTTTGATTCCCCGTATAGTTAAGGCAACTGGTGTTCAAGCTAACCATAGCCGTTGTATACGGCAGGTAGGAATCCGTCTCGACTACCAAGTCATTTTTTGAATTTTTCCGAGCGAGGGGGGTTGTGTCCAAGGACCCGAGGACCGTGTTGCAGGAACTTTGGACGGGGGTGCATGGTTGATAGGACCCGAACTTGGTCGGGATGGTCCGTTCTTTGGGACGTTTGTCCGTAAGATGATAATCTTAGATAACCGTTTGCATAAGCGTTGGTCGTAGGAGCTGTCACTGCTGAATTTGTTTTACCAGCGTCGATGTGAGCTGCGAGTTTGTCTTTCACATTTCCAGACATTGCTTTGATCAAGCGTTTTGCGGCCGTAAGAGTAAGAGTAATCCGTCCTCTCCTCCTTCTAGCGCCAAACTGTGGGAACCGAAATTCGCACTGTCGATTTTGATAAGTAAAAACGGAGGAAAGCCAAGTTAACCCGACTTTCCCTGAAGGCCCGTATTCTCTGCAACAGCCAACGACAAGTGACCGAACAAGTGCGGAAGATATGTAAAGACGAAAATCGTACAAAAAAGATTTTGTAGAGAGTTGGGACTGGACCTAAAGGAAGGCTGCCTACGTACCCCTTTCGAGGATCAAGTCGGACGTAGTTCAGTTGGAAGGGTTTGAACAAGAGATCGAACTGCCTGGCGGAGTTCGTCTAGTATGAGCGTTTGTCATAGAAACGGGCGTGTCGAGAATAACGCCTAGGGTTTCTATGTGCAAAACTCTGAGTAAAAGGATTGTTAGATCCTTCCGCGAGAAACAAGAGTCTGCAGACAAGATGAAAATAGAATGAGAGGCGGCCGGACGTTCTAGGTCTTGCCTTGCTAGTCTACCGCCTAAATTCTAAGTTCGTAAGCTTACAGGAGCTCTCTAGGTCTCCAATCTCGGATTTGCTTTCTCTCTAGGAATTTTGCTCTGCTTTTTCTTCTCTCCCAAAGCTCCTTTATATACTCCTTTTAATGACGGTCTATTCTCCTTTTGGGCCGCGAAGCGGGCTTTTTCCATTTTCGTCGGCCTTCATGTTTATCGGGAAACTTGACATTTATCTTCGGAAAACTTGACATTTATCCTTCCGGCAATTTAGCATTTATCTTATTATATAAAGATAAACGTAAATCGTCGTATCTATCTCAGATAATCGTAAACGGACTGTCCGATTGCGTTTGGTCCCTTTCGGGCCGTCTCTAGGACTTCCGCTGTTTTTTACGATTTCTTCGGAAGATCTTCATTCCTTCGTAGAGTTGAGATGAGTGGTGTCTTAGGATAATCATCACTGTTTCGTACGAAGAATTTAAGATCTTCCTTTCCGTTGATACCTTACGAGTTTCCGAAGTGTTTCCGACGATCTTAGTTTGGAGTAAGAACGAGAGTTTTGTACGCGGAGTCTCAGTGATTCATTCCGCGAGGACTCGGGAAAAATTCAAAGTACAGACTTCTGACGGCCGGGGCCTGGGACTTGTGCACGGAAGATTGTCACTCGAAGACCCGAGCCAGCACGGGCGCTAGGCGCCCGGCGCCTACGGGCAGCACGGGCGCTAGGCGCCCGGCGCTTACGGGCAGCACGGGCGGCACGGGCGCTAGGCGCCCGGCGCCTACGGGCAGCACGGGCGCTAGGCGCCCGGCGCCTAGAGGCAGCACGGGCGCTAGGCGCCCGGCGCCTAGAGGCAGCACGGGCGCTAGGCGCCCGGCGCCTAGAGGCAGCACGGGCACTAGGCGCCCGGCGCCTAGAGGCAGCACGGGCGCTAGGCGCCCGGCGCCTAGAGGCAGCACGGGCGCTAGGCGCCCGTCGCCTAGAGGCAGCACGGGCGCTAGGCGCCCGGCGCCTAGAGGCAGCACGGGCTCTAGGCGCCCGGCGCCTAGAGGCATCACGTGCGTCTCGGCGAGGGCTTCGATTTGATATCTTACTCGTTTTCTGGGTCCTCACGGTTTGAGAGAACGGGCTCTTTGAAGTTTCCCGGCGGCTAGGACCATCACGGGCGGCTAGGACCAGCACGGGCGCTAGGCGCCCGACGCCTAGAGGCAGCACGGGCGCTAGGCGCCCGGCGCCTAGAGGCAGCACGGTCGCTAGGCGCCCGGCGCCTAGAGGCAGCACGGGCGCTAGGCGCCCGGCGCCTAGAGGCAGCACGGGCGCTAGGCGCCCGTCGCCTAGAGGCAGCACGGGTGCTAGGCGCCCGGCGCCTAGAGGCAGCACGGGCGCTAGGCGCCCGGCGCCTAGAGGCATTACGTGCGTCTCGGCGAGGGCTTCGATTTGATATCTTACTCGTTTTCTTGGTCCTCACGGTTTGAGAGAACGGGCTCTTTGAAGTTTCAAGGCGGATTCTTTGTCGTTCGGCCTGTCCAAACTTAGATTACTTCCGTTTCTTCCGTATAATTTCGTATGGTCGTGTCATCTTAGCTACGGACCTAATGTCTCTCGGTTCTTCTTGATTGTATCATCGAAGTTTTACGACTAAATCTTATTTGGTTTTCTCGTAAAGTTTATCGTGTAAATCAAGAACGATCGACTTTAACATAGGTTATTTAAGCTATACGGCTTGTCTTGCTCTCGACGCTTGTTTTATGGAAAGTCCGCGCATGATAAATAGTTTTAGCCGTTGATTTCGAGAGAACCGTTTTTGACCACAACATGAAACTAGGAAACTAGATGAGCTGAGAGTAGAAAAGCTTGCTAGAGATCATATTGAAGTTTGTTTTGATAAGAACTATCTTTGTGCTTCAACTGATCTCGAATCTGAGTTTTCAATGCTTAATGAACCTATACCTTTTCTTGAACTTGCTGATTTAGGGGATGAACTTGATGTGGATAAGCTTTTGCTTGAGATAGAAAACCCCCTTGTCAAAAACAATCATGAGAATGTGAACATTGTGTTTTATTCGGTTGATGGAGATTCAGTTGACTACTTTGTTAAAACCTCGTTTGAACCTGTAGTTGACTATATATTTCCACCAAATGCATTTGATTCTCATGACCATCTGAACCTCAAAGAGCATCTTATGATTCTTGATACATCTTTAGAGAAGCTCTTTGATGAAGAATCTGTCTACTCTCTATGGGCAGTTGTGTGCTCCTTTGCACACTTTGTTTCTTGTGTTTGCAGGAGAAGGACCAAAGGTGCATTGGCTCAACCTTTTGATACTTATGATTAGCAAGCACGCAAAGTCAAGCTAGAGACTTAAAAAAAGCTCACTTGGGAGGAAGTCCCATGTTTATCCATTGTATATATTTATTTTTCTTTCTTTTGAAGCTTTTTAATAAGGATAGTTGAGGTTTTCAGGTTGGGTCTAAGGCTAGATAAGAAGAGATAGGTGGTCAAGCAATGTGACTTCTCCACTTCAGCCTATGTTTTCCGGTGGAACAAATCTGAGGCCAAGGATCAAGGATCTTCTACCACCCAATTCAGCCAATAACTCCAAGTAAGTGTCATTCTACCCTTGTAAATATTTAGTTATCATGCTTATTTCTTTCCATTGGATCTCTTCTTTGAGCTTACTCTCACACAAGGGACTGTGTGAAGTAAGTTTGGGGGAGAGTGTACTATCTCACATTGTTTTCTGTTTTGTTTACTTGTCATGAGTCTCATACATTGCATTTCATACTTGTTTGCATCAAAAAAAAAAATTTGAAAATTTTGAGAATCACAAAAAAAAAACATTTAGTTGCATCATTTGCATCTTTAGGATTGAGTCTAGAAGCATTTAGATTGCATTCATGCATTGGGAGAAACCTTGTAAAGAACACATGTCTAGAACTCAACTTGACACCCTAGCTAAACATATCAAGTAGCTTAAGCATCTCTTGAAAAAGCTTGTAAGCTTTGAGCCTTGGAAACTCTTCTTGAAACATGTTTGCTTGCTTGATTTTGACATTGTTCTTGAGACCAGCTCCAATCTGAACTTTGGCTAAATGAACTTAATTTCTCTCACTTATGGGCACTTGCATATTTGATCATGGATTTCATACACATTTGGGTTATATTATTCCATTCTACCACTCTTTGTTAACCCAAATGGCACTCCCTTACCCCTTAAACCCTTACCATTCCTTGAAGCCAACATTGATTTGCTTGAGTGAGGCATTTTCTGTGAAAGCTTGTCATGTGCAAAATCTTGAGAGTATTAGGAGCGACAATGGTTTGTTCTTATCTTTGGCTAGCACTAGGACCTCATTTGATCAAGCACTTAGGATTGGTTTTGGGTATGTAAGCTTGATTTTGATCTTGGGATTGGGATGTGAGAGAAAGGTGAAAAAATGAACCAAAAGAATGAGAAAAAGAAAGAAAGCCACTAGGGATATATAAAAAAAATGAGAGAAGCTCTAGTGTTTATAAATAGAATCCCCTTTAGAATCAAAGGAAAAGAAACATGAAAAGAGTGGAGAAAGGAAAAGAAAAAAAAAAGAGCTAAGTAAAAAAAAAAAAAAAGGAGTCCCTAGTTGGTTAAGATAAGAAAAGAATGAGTGTTCATTGGGTGAGTGTAGAGAATGTGATCTTTGGGATGAAAGAGGAGTGTGATTGTTATCAAGAAAATGGTAGAGTTTGAAACTTTTAGGAAATGGGTAGAATGATGAGAACAAGTCATTGTATGTATCAATTGCTCCTTTTCTTAGATAAATTTTGCATAATGTTCAAGCTCCTATTCTTGAGTGTAAGTCACCATAAAAAGATGCATTTAAAACCTTCTCTTCTTTCACAGTAGACCATCTTCTTTCACCAAACAAAATGATTGAGATCAAGTCCCCATTTGTGAGAATTCACCTTGTGTGTGTATGTGTGTGAATTAATGTGAGGGTTGGTTAAAGGAACTTGTTGATTGATGAGCATTGCAACTTGTGTAAATGTATAAAAGTCTTGATAGGCCTAGAGAAGCTAGAGTGTAATAAAAGTGTTTGCTCATGCTATTTGCTATGTTTTTCTTAGGATGTCAAGTTGAAGGTTAGAAAATGTTTCTTTTGGTTATAAACTCTCATTTTTAAAATTTCATCTCCTTGATTGATCATGATTGTTTACTTGAGGACAAGTAAAAGACTAGTGTGGAGGAGTTGATATCTCATGATTTTAATAGGTTTTAGATTAATATTTTAGTTTATTTTGATCATTCTAGATTGCATTAAGGTGTCATTAGGTGTTGCATTTGCACATTTTGCATAAACAGGGGCTGGAATGCACAATCAGAAGTTTTGGGTCGAAATCAAGGACTAAACTGCACCAAATGAAAGTTTTGGGGTCGATCCGTAAATTGACGAAATGTGAAGGACCATATTTGCAAATACGCCTAAAGTCACCATTGGAGCTCACAGCTTTCACGATCTGAAGCTCCGATGATTCCGACGGCGTCCAGTGGCGAAGAAGAACATCACGGCAAGGAAGATGAGCCATAAAGGCGACGGAGGGAGATGATGTGATGGCGATTCCGGAGCTTCCATGGTGGATTCGCGGCGGAGGAGATGAGCACGGGCACACAGTGGGGCTGAGCTTGGCTGCGGCTTGGAGATGTGCTGACGACACCAAAAGCTTGGAAGAACCAGGTCGCGACGAGCCACCATCTTTGAACAACGAAGAAGACGGAGTCCGAGCTTGAACATAGCGACCTGATGCAGCGACCAGTCCACATCGCTGTGGAACCAACAGATCTTGGAGCGGGGTAGGTGAGCCGCTGTGGAACGGAGCGAGCTCGAGCAGCGAGGTCATGAGGTCGCTCGGCAAATCCATCATAAAACACCAGACATCACAGCGACCAAGTGGAGCGACTAAGCGAAGTCGCTGTGGAGAAGACAAGGAACAATTCCAATCGTTGACCGATTTAATCCGGGTTGACCCGGTTTAATTCAACTAAACCAACTCGAGTTTGGCCTCTCCTATATATATTTTTAGACCTCAAAACTTTAAGGGGATCTCAATTTTTCTCTAGACTTTGCTTCCATTAAAAAAGTTTGAATCTTTGATTATTCTAAGGAATTATTTCTTCACATTATATCTTGTTTCTCTTTTTCATAAACATGATTAGCCTTGAATCTCACATAGATTTAAGGTTTTTCATGAAGATTAGAGAGTAGACACATTTTAGATTCATGGGTTAGGATGATTAAGGGTGATTAAGTGTAGATTTATCTTGTTCTTTGCTTGTTGATTGATCTTAATGTTATTTTAGTCTTGATCATACTAAAATAGAGCTTTAGGCATTTCCCACTCAAAAGGTGTATGTTGAAATGTCCGAACCAAATCTTCAAAGCTTTTAGTTTACTTTACCAAGGACACTTGTTGTTAAAGAAGCTAAGATTATTAATAGACTCATTCCTAATGATTGCTTTAATAATATTCAACCAAAGACATTTGATGTTTGAGTTATTTTAGCATATGAACATTCATCTAGACATAGAGCTTGCTTAGTGTTGTGTCTAGGCATAAGGAAGTAGATTGAATCTTGATCACCCAAGATAAAATCCTTAGTCCCGTGAATCCATCCTTAGCTTTTGATTAAAAGTTCTCGCACTTATTTCTTGACTGAATTTGAGATCGCCTTGTTTATTTTTCTAGGATCTTAGCTTGTCACAAATCATTATCTTATGTTTGCTTAGATTAGGAAAGATTGTGTATTCTTAGTGTTATAAGTCTCTAGTTCTCTGTGGTTCGACAACCTTTCTATACTATCATTTGACTTGGGAGCTTTGAAAACTCCCACCATCATCCTAGCTTCGAGCGTCGACGTCTGGGCGGCATGAGTGCTCTCAATCGATTGAAGCACAGCCTCGGTGCGCTTCAAGGCCTCCCGCGACGAATCCAGCTCCTAGGACAAACGTGAGACCTCCAGTCCGCAATCTCCAAGCATCCCGTGGATTAACGACACAAACTGATCACACGAAGGAAAGGTGAGAATCAAAAGAGTCAGCGAAAGAAAGGGGGTCTCACGAAAATACCTTGGAGCGGTGGTGCGACAGTTTTGCCGAAACCTCGCCTTCCTCGCTCTTGGTACACCTTTTCCTCTTCGCTGATCCGGCAGTTCCAGCTCTCGAACGTCCCTTCGATGGCGGGATAGCACTGGATGCGGGAAGTCTAAGAACGATCTCCCTCTTCTTTTCTGGAGGGGGAGGCATGACTTCCACCGCATCTTCCGAAACCAGTATCGGCGCCAAAGAGGAGCCCTCGGGGCGAGCCTGGACGCCGGGTGCCTGCTCCGGAACAACAGTTCCTCCAGCAGGCAAAGGGATATCGGATTCAGGAGCCGGAATCGTAGAGATCGAGACTGGAGTGACAGCGTTTTCAAGAACCAGAACCGCGGAGTCCGGAGCTAAAACAACGTCGGGTCCAGGAATCGGAACCGCAGGAGTCGGACCGGAAGAAACACTAGGACCAGCCACGCTGGACTCCATCAAAGCACGGCGTCGCTCCATCTTGTCTTGAAAAGAACTGAATCCCTCGACAAACGTCTGCGTAAGGGCAGGAACCTCTCGCGCCGGCGAGGCTTGGTTGGCATCGCTCATTTCGACATCGGAATCTTTCTTTTCACTTAGAGAGGAAGCCATACTTTCTAAGAATTAAGAAGAGGAAGGTGAGTGAGAAATGAGAGGGGGGGGGGGGTGGAGTGCTACTTATAAGAAATCAAAAATGATGGGATTTTTCGGAATAAAATATTCATAGCCGAAAATTTCGATTTTCAAACATAAGATCTTCCGCACGCAAAATCGCTCTCGCATCTTGCACGCTGGGGGGCTAACTGTTGGGGTCAAAAACAGTTATCTCGAAATCAACGGCTAAGTCTATTTGTCATACGAAAAATCCTCCGAAGGATGCGCACGAACACCCACAAGCCGAAGGAACCAAGCAGTCGACCGCAACCATGAACGTAGGCGCCGGGCGCCTAGCGCCCGTGCTGCCTCTAGGCGCCGGGCGCCTAGCGCCCGTGCTGCCTCTAGGCGCCGGGCGCCTAGCGCCCGTGCTGCCTCTAGGCGCCGGGCGCCTAGCGCCCGTGCTGCCTCTAGGCGCCGGGCGCCTAGCGCCCGTGCTGCCTCTAGGCGCCGGGCGCCTAGCGTCTGCGCTGCTTCGGGTCCTCGAGCGACAATCTTCTGTGCACAAGTTCCAGGCCCCGGCCGTCAGTAATCTGTACTTTGAGTCTTTCCCGAGTCCTCGCGGAATGAATCATTGGGATTCTGCGTACAAAACTCCCGTTCTTACTCTGAACTAAAAACCGTCGGAAACACTTCGGAAACTCGTAAGATATCAACGGAAAAGAAGATCTTAAATTATTTATACGAAACGATGATGGTTATCTAAGACACCACGCATCTCAATTCTACGAAGGATTGACGATCTTCCGAAGAAATCGTAGAAAACAGCGGAAGTCCTAGAAATGGTCCGAAAGGGACCAAATGCGATCGGACAACCCATTTACGATTATCTAGGATAGATACAACGATTTTACGTTTATCTTTACGCAACAAGATAAATGCTAAATTTCCGGAAGGATCATTGTCAAGTTTCCCGAAGATAAATGTCAAGTTTCCCGATAAACATGAAGGTCGACGAAAATGGAAAAAAGCCCGCCTTGCGGCCCAGAAGGAGAATAGACCGTCATAAGAAGGAGTATATAAAGGAGCTTTGGGAGAAGAAGAAAGGCAGAGCGAAAATCATCGAGAGAGAGACCAAAACCGAAATCTAGGGTTTTAGAGAATTCCTGCTAGCTTAGGGAACTTAGGACTTAGGAGGCTAGACTAGCGGAGCAAGACTTAGAACGTTTTGTTTCCTATATTTCCGTTGTTTCCTCTTCAGCGTATCTCTACTTCCCGTTTTTCGGAAGAATATTGTATACAACTTATCGTCTGTTTAATAAACGTCTTAGTGCAACTTTTCCGCTTTATTGTCTTGTTCTATCAATTTCGTTTGGTTGTCGCAGAGAATCCGAGCCTTCAGGGAAAACTAGGTTTACTTAGTTTTTCTCCGATAAAACTTAACTAAAATCGACAGTGCGAATTTCGGTTCCCACAGAATTTCTCTTACTTTTCTTTCTGCCCTAGCCATAGCTTGATGGGGTCTTGGTTTTTCAGGTGGGATCCCTACGGCTTCGATATTGTTAGTGTACGAAGAGTATTGTAGAGCCAGGCCTCAAAGGAGAAGATCTCGCAATTCGTTTCTTCTTGTCCCTTCGGTGATGGCTTCTTTGGCTCCGAGGGATGCTAGCAGGGATCGATTCCCTAGCTTAGGGCGGCGTGTCCCTCCACATGAAGAGATTCTCTTTCTCCGGAGGCAGCTTCGGGAAGTGATCTCCCACCAGGCTCTTATCGTGCAGAGGGCTCGGGAATATGCTCGTCGGGATCTCATTAGAGAGTGGTCGATGAGGAGTGCTGGCCAACAAGAGCTGTTTGGGGGATCCGGCCGATGGGGACCTGTTGGAGGTCCGATCCAGAATTCGGGAAGCGGTGATGGTGGGCTTGGTGCTTTCCCTTCTTTTCGCGGGGAGCCGAATCATTGAATATTTCTTCAATGCTTTTCTTGCTTTATGTTGTCGTCTTTCTCTTTGGATTTTTTAGTAGCTTTCTTCCCTCCGAATAAGAACTCTTAATAATATCTATTGGTTTTTGCTTTTACTCCATCTTTTCTTTCTTCGAACCTTGTACTCCTTCCTTAGTAAAGGTGTTTATGGTTTTTTTTTTGAGCCGTAGTTGCTTGATTAGGTGACTTCTAGGGGAGATCGATTTTGTGGAGAATCGTCGTCCAGGATCAGAGTATCGTCTGATGACTGGATCGAGGATCCTTAGGTGCTTAGCCCCTCGAACTCGGAAGCCCTTAGGATCTAATTCCCTTAGATTCCTTATTTGGGCCCTGAGGCCTTGCTTTGAACCTGGGAGTCTTACCCATTCAATCTTGAAGGATTAGGAGCCTTTAAGTTTTCTGGACCCTTAGGTCTTAGGAACCTTGAGGTTCTTTGGACCCTTAGGTCTTGGGAACCTTGAGGTTCTTCGAACCCTTAGGTCTTGGGAACCTTGAGGTTCTTCGGACCCTTAGGTCTTTGGAACCTTGAGGTTCTTCGGACCCTTAGGTCTTGGGAACCTTGAGGTTCTTCGGACCCCTAGGTCTTGGGAACCTTGAGGTTCTTTGGACCCTTAGGTCTTTGGAACCGAAGGTCTTTGGACCCGAAGGTCTTTGGACCCGAAGGTCTTTGTCGCCATCAAATCTTTGGACCCGAAGGTCTTTGGACCCGAAGGTCTTTGGACCCGAAGGTCTTTGGACCCGAAGGTCTTTGGACCCGAAGGTCTTTGGACCCGAAGGTCTTTGGACCCGAAGGTCTTTGGACCCGAAGGTCTTTGGACCCGAAGGTCTTTGGACCCGAAGGTCTTTGGACCCGAAGGTCTTTGGACCCGAAGGTCTTTGGACCCGAAGGTCTTTGGACCCGAAGGTCTTTGGACCCGAAGGTCTTTGGACCCGAAGGTCTTTGGACCCGAAGGTCTTTGGACCCGAAGGTCTTTGGACCCGAAGGTCTTTGGACCCGAAGGTCTTTGGACCCGAAGGTCTTTGGACCCGAAGGTCTTTGGACCCGAAGGTCTTTGGACCCGAAGGTCTTTGGACCCGAAGGTCTTTGGACCCGAAGGTCTTTGGACCCGAAGGTCTTTGGACCCGAAGGTCTTTGGACCCGAAGGTCTTTGGACCCGAAGTTCTTTGGACCTTTAGGTCTTTGGACCCTTAGGTCTTTGGACCCTTAGGTCTTTGGACCCGAAGGTCTTTGGACCCGAAGGTCTTTGGACCCGAAGGTCTTTGGACCCGAAGGTCTTTGGACTCGAAGGTCTTTGGACCCGAAGGTCTTTGGACCCGAAGGTCTTTGGACCCGAAGGTCTTTGGACCTGAAGGTCTCTGGACCCGAAGGTCTCTGGACCCGAAGGTCTCTGGACCCGAAGGTCTCTGGACCCGAAGGTCTTTGGACCCGAAGGTCTCTGGACCCGAAGTCTGCCTCCTCAATATGAGACGTTGCTGGCAGCTCTAACAGTCGATAAAACGACCATAAAGCTGGAGACAGTTACTGCCGCGTTGCTCTCACATCATGAGAGGAGGCAGAATACTGAGATGTCAGACAATCCTCAAGGTGACAGACTGTATGCCAGTCAAGACAGAAGAAGGCAGCGGGGGAAGCAACATGATGGTTCTAGCAGGAAGAGATCAAAGTCAAAGTTTGGGAAGAAGTTAGTCTGCTAGGTGTGGCAAGCAAGGCCACTATAGAAGAGACTGTCCCGAAAAGGGTCAGAATCCGAAGGAAACAACGAATTTTGCTAACGTGGTTCAGAAGATAGAGGACTCAGAGGAATCAACTGATTCAGACATGCTAGCTGTTACGTCAGGGATTCTCACGGATTCTTGGATATTGGATTCTGGCGCTTCATTCCACATGACCTCTAACAGAGAGTGGTTTGAAACGTATAAGGCAGGAAACATGGGCTCTGTTCGACTTGCGGATGACAAAGTGTGTGGTGTTGTGGGCAGCGGACAAGTCAAGTTTCGGATGTATGATGGGACTATCAGGACATTGACTGAAGTCAGGCATATACCAGCTATGAAGAAGAATCTTATATCTCTTGGAATGTTACATAGAAAGAGCTTCAAGTTCAAATCTGATGATGGTGAAGTATTGAAGGTTTTCAAGGGTTCTATGATGGTGATGAAGGGACATGTGACAGTTGGAAGCGTGTATCGGTTGATAGGGAACATGGTTGTAGGTGGTGCTGCAGCTGCAGTTTCTGAGTCGGAGGGTACCACTTTGTGGCATATGCGTATGGGCCACATTGGGGAACACGGTTTGAAAGAACTCTTGCGAAGGGGTCTTCTGGACGGGTTAAAGGACTGCAAGATGGAGTTTTGCAAGTTCTGTGTGATGGGAAAACAGTCCAAGGTATCCTTCAAGACGGGTCAACACACGACAAAAGATCTTCTTGACTATGTTCATTCTGATGTGTGGGGACCAACTCGGGTGCAATCATTGGGAGGACCAAGATACTTCGTTTTATTCATCGATGACTTCTCTAAGAAGGTTTGGGTGTACTTCATGAAGCAGAAATCTGAGGTGTTCGAAAACTTCAAGATTTGGAAGGCTGAAGTTGAAAACCAAATGGAGAAAAAAGGTGAAGTATTTGAGATCGGACAATGGCACAGAGTATACTGATGGAAGGTTCCAGAAGTTCTGTGAGGAGCATGGTATTCAGAGGCATTTCACAGTACAGAAAACACCTCAGCAAAACGGTGTCAGCGAAAGGATGAACCGTTCGATTGCTGAAAAAGCAAGGTGTTTGAGGTTGAATGCAGGATTATCCAAACAGTTCTGGGCGGAAGCAGTAAACATGGCAGTCTATCTCATTAATAGATTGCCAAGGAGTTCCTTAGGAGGGAAGGTCGCAGAGGAGGTATGGACTGGGGTAGATATTGATCTATCAAGCTTGAGGATTCTTGGAATGGAGATTCGCATGAATAGAAGCTCTAAGAGATTATGGATTTCTCAGAAGAGCTATATTGAGAAGGTGTTAGAACGTTTTGATATGTCTAATTCAAAATCAGTCTCTACACCATTGGCGAATCACTTCATACTTTCAGCAGAGCAAAGTCCAAAGACTGCTGAAGAACTCAAGGATATGGCAGAGGTTCCTTATGCTAGCGCAATTGGCTGTTTGATGTATGCAATGGTGTGTACACGGACGAAGCTAGCACAAGCAGTTAGTCAGGTCAGTAAGTACATGTCGAATCCTGGAAGAAAGCATTGGGATGCTATGAAGTAGATTCTAAGATACTTACGAGGAACAAGTGATTATGGGCTTATGTTTGGAGGAGAAGTGCATGATTCAGTTATTGGGTTCGTAGATTCAGACTATGGTGGAGATCTGGATAATAGCAGGTCAAACTACATGGTATGTTTTTACTCTTGCAGGAGCACCTATATGTTGGAGGTCGGTACAACAGCCTATTGTAGCGATGTCGACCAGTGAAGCTGTATACATGGCACTTGGAGAAGCAGCTAAGGAAGCGGTATGGATACAAGGTCTTGTATCCGAGTTGGGTGTTGATCAGGAAGGAGTTCAGCTACACTGTGATAGTCAAAGTGCACTATGTTTGGCGAAGAATCAAGTGTATCGTGGGAGGACGAAGCACATTCGTATAAGGTTTCACAAGATAAGGGAGTTAGCAGCTTCAGGAGAAGTCTTATTGGAGAAGGTGCATACGTCAGAGAACCCGACTGACATGCTAACCAAGCCTGTTACCACGGAGAAGTTCAAGCATTGCTTGGAACTGCTCCATGTCTACCAATGCTAAGAAGCAAAGGAGGCCCCCCCCAGAAGATAGACGGGATAAGGAGTTTTGTAGAGATTTTTCGTCAAGGTGGTGTTTGTTGCATCTGTGTGTCTTAAATCTCTGTGCACCAGTATGCCTTTTCGGTTTAGGAAATATATTTTTTCTATTGTATTTTTCTATTGGGAAAAGGAAATCGAGTTTTTTGAGGCTTGTATAAATATGGATCTAAGAGTTTGTAAGTTATTCAATTCACACAATAATAAGAAACCCTAAACGGGTATTTGCCTCAATTCGTTTTGTTCGCTATTCTTCTCTGATAATTCGCAGCCGTTCACAACAACCTCCTCTCAAACGAAGTACCACATAAACCTCTTGGTTTCCAACCTCCAGCGAACCCTAGCACACATCTTGTACCGCCGTAATCACCAACGGGACTCTTCACCGAACACTTGCTACACCATTAGGATTTATCTACCTAACCCTTACTGCACCATTAGGACATTCACCACCTAATCCTTGCAGCACCGTTAAGAATATCCACCTAATCTTTGTATCGTTTTTAGGAAGAGACTTTCGATTGTGTAGGGTCGTTTAAGTACTACGGAACACAAGAAGACTAATGAATAGGTACGAGTTTATGTGTGTTTAGAATAGAAATCGAGGCAAAGAGACGTATATTATTGAGTATGTGTGGGATTACAACGTTATGGGTGTATAAACCCTAGTTCTATCGCCTAACTCTCTAGTCTCTAAGCCTCTAAATGTCGATACCTTGTTCTAGGGTTTGGGGTCCCCTTTTATAGTTGATATATGTCGGCTTAAGGTAGGACGAACTCTTCCATATCCGAAAAATAGAAGTTTTCCCGTAGCTGGAAAACTTCCATAATGTCGCGAGGGGTCGGACCCTGGTTCTTCTTGGCAGGGGCTAGGCCCTGATACTTCTTTTTGGGGACCGGACCCTGGATCCTATTGATAGATGTTGAATCCTGGAGCTTCCTAGCAGAGAATGGATCTTTAAACAGAGGAAGGACCCTGGGTCCTTCTCAAATGAGGGTCCAGAAGTCAAGGCCCCTTCGGAGGCCGGAGAAATCTTTAGCCTTGGATATTTTTCCCCAACAGTTTGCCCCTTATTCCTTGATTGCTTCGTAGGAATCAAGGGATAACGTATAATCTTGGTCCTTGGTGTCATTTCTTCAAGTAGGAGAAAGGCTGTAATCTTGTTACAACTCGAAATGAGGTTTAGGATATGATCGCTTGGACGGAATGGGCTTTAAGAAAAATAGGGATCGCGGCCTGATCGCGAAGGTGCTAGGTCGGCGGAATATCTCGGAGGCAACTTTGCTTTTTGGAAATTTTCCGAATGAGGATTTATGACCATCTTCCCAATTTTCTTGCCTTTCCCATTTTCCTCTTTCCATTTATGTGGCATAAATGGAAAGCCGTCCCGGATATATATTTGGATGCTCCGATGCCCTTAGATGGCACGAACTTAGACTTTACCCTATCTTTTTTTTACCGAAACAGATGTCGAACGACCCGACTTTCATGAAACCGTTCCCTGGACATGCCAGGCCCCGTCGCTTGTTTGGTGACCCTTTTGATTCTCCGGTCCTAGCGCCTAGCGTGGTCTCGGGAGTAGACGATGAAGGGGTTCCTATGGCTCCTACTCGCCAACGTCGCTTTTGCTCCTTCGATGCCTTGAACGGAGACGAAGACGGCCCGAAATCTGACATCAGGAAAGAGGACTTGATGGAGATCCGCCGTAGATATTACTTGCCCGATACGATGGGGATAAGGTGTGCGGGAGAGTTTGAACGAGCTCCTGACGGGGGAAGGGTCGAGATAGCAATCTTTGAGGCTTATTTAGAGGTCGGTTTTAGAGGAGGAATCCCTTCTTTGATTGCGGAAGTGGCATCATACTTTGTGAAGGATCCTAAGATCGGATGACTCTAATGGTATAAGGTTTTGGTATGAACTCCGGATGGAGAACTGGATGGATTGAAGGGTCGCACGAAGGTTGCGGAAAGCCTCCGATATTCCCAACTCCAAATGGTGCTTGATATGACTCACAAGTCCACCAAATGAAGGGTTCCCAACCGTTGCTTGATATGACTCACAAGACCAACGAAATGAGAGGAGTGTTTGCTTGGATATGACTCACCAAGAAACTTAGAAACGTTCTTGACAAAGAACAAAGAGTTTTAACTCAACAAAAGGGGAAAACAATCTGATTTATTCATTCATAGAGTTTACATATTTATAGGAAACTCTAGTCAAAGACATTAAGTAGAAAATGTAGAAAACAAGACATAGAAAATAGAGTTTTGACTAGAAAAGCATTAAAATGGTCAAGGCACGGAAAATGGAGTTGACTGACTGATGAACCCTTCGGCTACCCGCGTCCAGATTCAATGTTTCCTGCAGCACGTCCCGCGGTAAGGAGCAGTACGCATCCGGTACAGTCCATGTGATCGGATGGAAGAATTCCACGGACTGATCCTGACCAAATATGTGCCAAGTCTTTTGAAAGCTTGAGAATCCTTGCCTTAGAGAAGTTCTGATGATCAAAGTTCATGAACTGATCGAAGTGTCGGATCAGTTCATCAGTACGATCGCCGGTACGGGCCAGTCGCATCAAAAGAGAGAAAGCACGGTCTGAATCGGGTTTGGCTCGGTCGAAGTTGACTCTGGCTGGATCATTGGTCATAGAACCTCGAACAGGACGGAGAATACGAGCTTCGGTACGGTGAGTTGGGTCATCTGGTCGTGGCTTCTTCTGAAGTTCCAATCCGGACGTCCGCGGGTCGAAACGGTACACGGCCGGTTCGCACTGATCGGTACGGTCAGGAAAATGAACCTCAGTTGAAATCTTCTGGATGTTCTGATCTTCCAACTGGTGCATCTCCATGGGCTGGTCCTCGGACTGGGGCACATCATTCCCTTCTTCTTCAAAAGGATTTGTCCACAAATCCGGTTCATCTACAAAATAAGGAGAAAGATCAGAAACATTAAAGCTTGGAGAAATGTCATACTTTCCTTTGAGATCCAACTGGTAAGCATTGTCATTGATCTTCTTAAGGATCTGGAAAGGACCATCGACCCGAGGCATAAGTTTGGATTTTCTTTCTTCCGGAAAACGTTCCTTTCTCAAATGAACCCAAACTAGATCACCCTCTTTGAACAACACTTCCTTTCTTTTCTGATTGGCATAACGTCGGTAAGCCTTAGTCTTAACCTCAATGTTGGCACGAACTTGCTCATGTAGCTTCTTGATAGTGTCCGCCTTCCTTTCACCATCTGTACTAACTCTTTCACTTAAAGGCAAAGGTAAAAGATCAAGTGGGCACAAAGGGTTAAATCCATAAACAACTTCAAACGGAGACATCTTAGTAGCAGAATGCATTGCATGATTATAAGCAAACTCAACATGTGGCAAACATTCCTCCCAACTTCTAAGATTTTTGTTAACCAATGATCTAAGCAATGCAGACAAAGTTCTGTTAACTACCTCAGTTTGCCCATCAGTTTGTGGGTGGCAAGTAGTAGAAAACATCAATCTCGTCCCTAACTTAGACCACAAGGTTTTCCAAAAATAACTAAGGAACTTAGCATCACGATCAGACACAATGGTTTTAGGCATTCCATGCAACCTAACAATTTCTCTAAAGAACAGATCAGCAACTTGCACAGCATCATCAGATTTGTGACATGGAATAAAATGTGCCATTTTTGAAAACCTATCAACCACAACAAAGATTACCACAACAAAGATTGAATCACGTCCAGACTTAGACCTTGGCAGTCCTAACACAAAATCCATAGAAATGTCGACCCATGGATGAGAAGGAATGGGAAGAGCAGAATACAAACCGTGGTTGGAAGCTCGGGATTTAGACTTTTTGCATACCATACAGCGGAGACAGATCCGCTCCACATCTTTCTTTAGACTTGGCCAATAGAAATGATCATACACGGCCTTGTAAGTCTTTTTGATTCCAAAGTGTCCCATTAGACCTCCTCCATGAGCTTCCCTGAGAAACAACTCCCTCAAAGAACATTGGGGTACACACAAACGGTTATCATAGAACAAGAAACCAGATTTCTGAAAATACTTGCCATAAGCCTTTTTGAAAGATTTTTGAAAGATCTCTTTGAAATCCGGATCAGTGACATACAAGTCCTTGATAAATTCAAAACCAAGTAAGGTTGTTTCAAGTGCTGAGAGAAGGGTATACCTGCGGGACAAAGCATCAGCCACGACATTGTCCTTACCTTGTTTGTATTTGATCACGTAAGGAAACGTCTCAATGAACTCCATCCAACGGGCATGTCTCTTGTTTAACTTCTGCTGCCCCTTAAGGTGTTTCAGTGACTGATGATCCGTGTGGATGATGAACTCTTTTGGCCAAAGGTAGTGCTGCCACGTCTGAAGAGCCCTCACCAATGCATACAACTCTTGATCATAAGTCGGATAGTTAAGTGTGGCACCACCGAGTTTCTCACTGAAATAAGCAATGGGTCTCTTGTCCTGCATTAAGACAGCACCAATACCCACTCCGGAAGCATCACACTCAATCTCAAAAACTTTAGAAAAATCTGGAAGTACAAGTAAAGGAGCTTGAGTTAACTCCCTTTTTAAAGTCTGAAAGGCGTGTTCTTGAACTTGTCCCCATTTGAATCCCACATTCTTCTTGATGATCTCAGTGAGGGGAGCTGCAATGGAACTGAAGTGTTCGACGAACCGTCTATAGAAACCAGCAAGGCCATGGAAGCTTCTTACTTCGCTAACGGATGTGGGACTTGGCCAGTCTCGGATTGCTTTGACCTTCTCCTCGTCCACTCTCAGTCCATCTTTTCCTACAACAAAACCTAGAAAGACAACATGATCTGTGCCAAAAGAACACTTTCCAAGGTTAGCAAACAGGTGTTCCTTCCTAAGAACCTCAAGGACAGTTTTCAAGTGCAAACGATGGTCATTAAGGTTTTTGCTGTAAACAAGGATATCATCAAAATAGACTACAACAAAGTGACCTATATAAGACCTCAAGACATGATTCATCAGGCGCATGAAAGTACTAGGTGCGTTTGTAAGACCAAAGGGCATAACTAGCCATTCATATAATCCTAGTTTTGTTTTAAAGGCTGTTTTCCATTCATCACCCTCTTTCATCCTAATCTGATGATACCCACTTTTCAAGTCAATCTTAGAAAAGACACAAGCCCCATGAAGTTCATCAAGCATATCATCAAGACGAGGGATGGGATGGCGATACTTTACCGTGATGTTGTTAATAGCCCGGCAGTCAACACACATCCTCCATGAGCCATCTTTCTTTGGTACAAGTAGAACTGGCACGGCACAAGGGCTAAGACTCTCCCTAATGTAACCCTTCTCAAGCAGTTCACCAATTTGTTTCTGAAGTTCTTTGGTTTCAACTGGATTGGTGCGGTAAGCAGGTCGGTTTGGCAAAGAAGCGCCCGGGACAAGATCGATCTGATGCTCAATACCTCTTATAGGGGGTAGACCCCTAGGGTTTTCTTCTGGAAACACATCAGAAAATTCCTGCAAAATATCTTGCAACTCACTCGGAATGTCCGGTGCATGATCAGGTGAAGAAGAAGCCAAGAGAGATTCTTTACAAACAAGTAAAAGAAATGGCTTTTGAGAGCAAAGGGACTTTTTAACCTGACTTTGTTTGATGAAGAAGTTGGAGTTCCGGTGAGATGACTCAGGCTTATCTGGTTTGGACTCCTGTTCACGGTTCTTCTTTAGCTGAAGCTGATCTTGATGGACTTCTAAGGGTGAGAGAGGCACCAGTGTGATCTTCTTTCCTTTATGGTCAAAGGAATGCCTATTGGTGTAACCATCATGTACTGTCCTTTTGTCAAACTGCCATGGTCGTCCCAACAGGATATGGCAAGCGTCCATAGGAAGAACATTGCACACGATCTCATCTTCATATCGTCCGATGGTAAGAGGGACAGTGACCTGGTCCTTTACATACTGCTCACCTGTTTCATTAAGCCATTCCAACTTAAAAGGACGAGGAAGAGGTCGAGTAGTAAGTCCAAGTTTCCTGACAAGAGTATCACTAGCAACATTAGTACAGCTCCCACCATCAATAATTAAAGAACATACTTTGTCAGAAATTAAACAACGAGAATGAAAGAGATTCTCCCTTTGTTCTTTGTCATCAGATTTGGGTTGGATGTTGAGTGATCGCCTTGTGACAAGTAGTGGTCCGCTAACTGGATAGTCTAGACTGTCCTCTTCATCAAAGATAGGACCGGAATCAGCATGAAAGATCGGACCAAGCTCATCATTAGTTTCATCAAAGACAGAATCTTCCACGGGTTTGATGGTGACAAGTAAAGGGCCATGAGCTGGATATTCGAAAGTTTCTTCTTCCTTGTCAAAGATAGGACCCTGATCCTCTTTATCCTCTGGTTCGTCCTCAGACTCAACCTCACCATTATCCAAGAGAATCATGACACGCTGGTTTGGGCAGTTCTTAGCATAATGTCCTAGTCCTTGACATTTGAAACACCTTATGTCCCTTGCTCGGTTAGAAGTATCTACTGCCTTTCCTTTGTCATCACGATTGGAAACATCAGTTTTAAAAGCAGTATGTGTTGTGGTAGAAGACTTACCTTTGTCTTGGTAGCTGGGTTTAGACGCAAAGGCTGGTTTTGGAGAGTAGACTGGTTTGGAAGTAGGAACGGTCCTTGAGTAACTCTTTCTTTTGAGTTGTTGCTCAATCAGTATGGCCTTATGAAGCATCTGCTCCATACTAATGTACTCTTGAAGCTCCATGCGGTCCTGAATGTCACGGTTGAGCCCGGTGAGAAATCTAGCCATGGTGGCATCTACTGGTTCGTCCGTGTCTGTTTTGAGCATCAAGACCTCCATTTCCTGATAGTAGTCTTCCACGGACTTAGTTCCTTGAAGCAAACGTCTCAACTTTTGGTGAAGGTCACGTTGATAGTGAGAGGGCACAAATCGTTTCCTCATCAGCAAAGTAAACTCATCCCACGTCTCAATTGGTGGTTCACCTGTTCTTCTCCTGAGAGTCACAACTTGATCATACCAGTTAATAGCATAGCCAGAAAATTCAGTAGCAGCAAGTCTAATTTTTCTAAGTTCTGAAAAATTTTGACAATCAAAGACATGCTCTATTTTTCTTTCCCATTCAAGGAAGGCATCTGGATCATTTTTTCCTTCAAAAGGTGGTATTTTCAATTTTAATCCAGTTAAACTATCATCAGTGCGGTTAGCAAAAGGATTAACATCTCCTCGATCACGGTTTCTAGGGCCTCTCCTTGGCTGATAGTTTGACCTGACCTCATCATCATTTGAGACCTCAATGTCTGACCGACGGTGTCTCCTTGTTGGGTTGGTTCTGGTACGGAACCTTGGTTGAGACTGACTGGCTTCGATATTGTCAAGCCTTTCATGAAGCTGGTTTAAACCTGAGTTCAACATGTTAGTAAGAGATTCATTCAAAGCTCGAATTTGAATGTTAGAAATTCCAGCACGGGAATGCTCAGGACGATCTCGTTCCTCATCACTACTCATGGTTCCTGAAAAGTGAAGACACTAAACGTTAGAAGTAAAAGCCTCACACGCTCAGGTGTTTGATCCTCACCCACACACGTGTTTCTCTCAGTTTAGAAGTGATCACACAAAGAAGAGGTCTCCACTCAAAGTTCTAAGAAGAACAGATCAAGAATCCCAATGGTCACACTCAAACAATCACAAGGGAATTTCACAAGAAAGAAAGATAAGAGAATTTTGGTTTGGAATCCGCTTTAACCACCTCAAAGGCCGGATTTCTCTTCGGCCAGCAGGCTTTCTCTTCCACCACCAATCCACAAATCAAACTTTCAATTTTTTTTTTGATAGATCTTTTCTTTTCTTTTCTTTTTTTTTTTTTTTTTTTTTTTTTTTTTTTTTTTACTAGTGGATGGTAATGAGGGGCCCGGATTCAAGAAAGGTAGAAAAAGAAGTGTTTATGAAGAAATGAAAGATGAGAAGATGAAATGATTCAGCAATACCAAAAGAGTGGCTCTGATACCACTTGAAGGATCCTAAGATCGGATGACTCTAATGGTATAAGGTTTTGGTATGAACTCCGGATGGAGAACTGGATGGATTGAAGGGTCGCACGAAGGTTGCGGAAAGCCTCCGATATTCCCAACTCCAAATGGTGCTTGATATGACTCACAAGTCCACCAAATGAAGGGTTCCCAACCGTTGCTTGATATGACTCACAAGACCAACGAAATGAGAGGAGTGTTTGCTTGGATATGACTCACCAAGAAACTTAGAAACGTTCTTGACAAAGAACAAAGAGTTTTAACTCAACAAAAGGGGAAAACAATCTGATTTATTCATTCATAGAGTTTACATATTTATAGGAAACTCTAGTCAAAGACATTAAGTAGAAAATGTAGAAAACAAGACATAGAAAATAGAGTTTTGACTAGAAAAGCATTAAAATGGTCAAGGCACGGAAAATGGAGTTGACTGACTGATGAACCCTTCGGCTACCCGCGTCCAGATTCAATGTTTCCTGCAGCACGTCCCGCGGTAAGGAGCAGTACGCATCCGGTACAGTCCATGTGATCGGATGGAAGAATTCCACGGACTGATCCTGACCAAATATGTGCCAAGTCTTTTGAAAGCTTGAGAATCCTTGCCTTAGAGAAGTTCTGATGATCAAAGTTCATGAACTGATCGAAGTGTCGGATCAGTTCATCAGTACGATCGCCGGTACGGGCCAGTCGCATCAAAAGAGAGAAAGCACGGTCTGAATCGGGTTTGGCTCGGTCGAAGTTGACTCTGGCTGGATCATTGGTCATAGAACCTCGAACAGGACGGAGAATACGAGCTTCGGTACGGTGAGTTGGGTCATCTGGTCGTGGCTTCTTCTGAAGTTCCAATCCGGACGTCCGCGGGTCGAAACGGTACACGGCCGGTTCGCACTGATCGGTACGGTCAGGAAAATGAACCTCAGTTGAAATCTTCTGGATGTTCTGATCTTCCAACTGGTGCATCTCCATGGGCTGGTCCTCGGACTGGGGCACATCACTTTGGATGTTCCCCTTTGCAGTTTACGCCCGCTACATGGCGCACTTTGATGGCTATCCAGGTGTTAGGAGAACTTCACAGTATTCCCTTTGGATTGTCTGAAGTTCTATACTCTTACTCCTTTGTTCCCTTGTCGAGCAAGAAAGGCTTCTACCAGATATGGTCCTGTGACGGTGAACCTCTAGTAGAGGAGCCTCATCGGGGTATTCGTGGTAGCTTCCTTACGAACGATTCCTGGGATAGGAGGTATGTGTTCATGAAGGTCGACGACGTTCCCAGCTATCCTTGCTTCTGGCGTCCAGTGGGTAAGTTGTTTCTATCTTCCCAGATATGAGTATCGTGTCTACTGATTTATTTTGGGTTTTTGCAGAGGTGGCTCGACCAGTTGTCCAAGCTGGTGAGACTTTGGCAAAATTGGCGTAAGGTATTCTCAGGCGCTTTCGCTGGATTTTGTTTTTGATGCATCCGATATCGCTGCATCACAGCCGTATTTAGGGTAATGAAGTTCTTTCTCACTTTTTCTCTCTGCCATAGTCGTAACTTGGTGATGTCTTGATTTTCCAGGCGGGATCCCTACGGCTTCAATATTGTCAGTGTACGAGGAATATTGCAGGGCTAGGCCTCAGAGGAGAAGACCTCGCGCTTCGTCTCCTTCTATCCCTTCGACAATGGCTTCTTTGGCTCCTAGTGATGCTAAGGGGAATAGGTTTCCTAGCTTAGGTTGGCGCGTTCCCCCGCATGAAGAGATCCTCTTTCTTCGGAGGCAGCTTCGGGAAGTGATCTCTAACCAGGCTCTTATTGTGCAAAGGGCTCGGGAGCAAGCTCGCTGGGATCTTGTGAGAGAGTGGTCGGCAAGGGGTGTCGGCCAACGTGGGCTGTTTGGAGGACCGGCCGATGGGGACCTGTTGGAGGTCCCATCCGAAATTCGGAGAGCAATGAAGGTGGACTTGGTGTTTTTCTTCCTTTTCGTCGGGAGCCGCATCTCTAATCAACTCGCAATACTTATGCTTTTCTTGCTTTATGTTATTGTCTTTCTTTTGGATTTTTAGTGTCTTTCTTCCTTCCGAATAAGAACCCTTAATAATAATATTTATTGCTTTTTGCTTCTACTCCATCTTTTCTCGTAGACACCATTCGGAGTCTGCTTGATCTTGATTTTGCTTTGGGTTATGGGCTGAAGGCCGACTATAGCCCTTGTGGGGAGTCATCGTCTAGGACCTGAGTCCTGTCAATGATTAGATCGAGGACCTAAAAATATTAAAGCATTAGATCTTGTAATCTAGTCTATAAAACATGAGTTTTAGTTTTAGGGATGTAAGATCGTCGCTGGGAACTAGAGAGTTCCAGCTTTATTCGAACCCTTAGGTTCTCGGATCCTTGAACTTGGAAGTTCTTGGGATCTGGAACCCTTAGGTTCCTTACCTGGGCCTGAGGCCTTCTTTGAACCGGGGGTTTTTCCCACTAAACCCTAAGGCTTTCATTAGCCTGTGGGTCTTGGAGCCATGGTTTAGGGGATATTCCGAACCTGGAGTTTAATACCTTTGGATCCTAAGATCTTTGGTAATTTTCCGAGGTTGGTATCAGGACTTTTTAAGTCTTTGATCTCGAGGGTCTCTCGGACTCGAAGGTCTCTGATTCCTTTAGGTGATCTTTATGAATCCAGGGATTCCTTAAAGGCCTATTGGTTTCGATGGACCCGAAGGTTCCAAGGAACCTAGAATCATTTTGGACCCGGAGGCTTTGGACCGTGATGGAAACATTGGATCTTGAGAGATCCGAGAACCTGAGGTCGTTATGAGCCTTGAGGTTCTCGACCCGAATGTTGCGGAACCTTGAGGTTCTTTGGACCATGAGGTCCAAGGAACCTTAAGGTTCTTTGAACCCTTAGGTCTTAATGAACCCTGAGGTTATGTGGACCCTTAGGTCTATGGAACCCTGAGGTTCTTTCGACCCTTAGGTCTATGGAACCCTGAGGTTCTTTGGACCCTTAGGTTTATGGAACCCTGAGGTTCTTTGGACCCTGAGGTCTATGGAACCCTGAGGTTCTTTGGACCCTGAGGTCTATGGAACCCTGAGGCTCTTTGGATCCTGAGGTCTAAGGAACCCTGAGGCTCTCTGGACCCTTAGGTCTATGGAACCCTGAGGTTCTTTGGACCCTTAGGTCTATGGAACCCTGAGGTTCTTTGGACCCTTAGGTCTATGGAACCCTGAGGTTCTTTGGACCCTGAGGCCTATGGAACCCTGAGGTTCTTTGGACCCTTAGGTCAAAGGAACCGTGAGGCTCTCTGGACCCTTAGGTCTATGGAACCCTGAGGTTCTTTGGACCCGAAGGTATTTGGACCCGAAGGTCTTTGGACCCGAAGATCTTTGGACCCGAAGGTCTTTGGACCCGAAGGTTTTGGACCCAAAGGTCTTTGGACCCGAAGGTCTTTGGACCCGGAGGTCTTTGGACCCGAAGGTCTTTGGACCCGAAGGTCTTTGGACCCGAAGGTCTTTGGACCCGAAGGTCTTTGGACCCGAAGGTCTCGATCTAAATTGAGAAGTCGCACTGTGCTACCCGTGGGCATAGGCCATTCTCGAAAATCTCAATGCTGCACTCCACCTTCCTGCAGAAAGGTCACTCTCAGACTTACTATGGTCTGGGGTGGGCCCCCCCGCAAGGCGACTTCAACCCAGACACACTACCTTCCACGTATGGATAGGTATTAAATTGTTTGTGCTTAACCGGTTATTTGCACTTTGCTCCCTGCATATCAGCCGCCAGAATCTGATTACAGTACTTGTCTGTGTACGTTATGCCCCCTGCGTGTGTTTAGCTCATAGCGTTTTAATGAGGGTTTGGGTAGCATTTAGTACGTGGTCCCCGCATAACTCTTGGCTAAAGGCCTTTACGCGGGGCCCTGTTGTGCAGACATCAGTACAGGGCTGATTAGACCTTCCATATCTGTCTGCACCTATGGTGAGTAGCCTCACTAGCTAGGGGGCTAGCTAAGATCTTAGGTCCTTAAGGTCCCGATCCATCTAATATGCCCCTTTAAGTATATTGGTATTCCCTTAACTCCTTTTAGTCGAAACCAAATGTATTTTATAAGCCTAGTCCGAAGACGTTCTCGTTATACATAGGAGTAGGAAGACCAAAATACTTAAATATATAGTATAATAGTATATATAAAGCTTAATCCGAAGATATTGCTTTTAGAAATGGTAGAATTTGAGGTGCAAGGCGTTCAAGCAGTTGGGTTGTACCTTGCCTTTGCTGTCTGTGGGAACCGAAATTCGCACTGTCGATTTTAGTTGAGTTTTATCGTAGGAAAACTAAGTAAACCTAGTTTTCCCTGAAGGCTCGGATTCTCTGCGACAACCAAACGAAATTGATAGAACAAGATAAAAACGGAAAAGTTGCTCTAAGGCGTTTATTAGACAGATGATAAGTTGAATACAATATTCTTCCGAAAAACGGGAAGTAGAGATACGCTGAAGAGGAAACAACGGAAAAACAGGAGACAAAACGTTCTAAGTCTTGCTCCGCTAGTCTAGCCTCCTAAATCCTAAGTTCCCTAAGCTAGCAGGAATTCTCTAAAACCCTAGATTTCGGATTTGGTCTCTCTCTCGATGATTTTTGCTCTGCCTCTCTTCCTCTCCCAAAGCTCCTTTATATACTCATTCCGATGACGGTCTATTCCTCTTCTGGGCCGCAAGGCGGGCTTTTTTCCATTTTCGTCGACCTTCATGTTTATCTTCGGGAAACTTGACATTTATCCTTCTGGAAATTTAACATTTATCTTGTTGCGTAAAGATAAAAGTAAATCGCTGTACATATCCCAGATAGTCGTAAACGGGTTGTCCGATCGCGTTTGGTCCCTTTCGGGCCGTTTCGAGGACTTCCGCTGTTCTCTACGATTTCTTCGGAAGATCTTTAATCCTTCGTAGAGTTGAGATGCATGGGGTTTTAAATAACCATCATCGTTTCGTATGAATGATTTAAGATCTTCTTTTCCGTTGATATCTTACGAGTTTCCGAAGTGTTTCCGACGGTTTTTAGTTCAGAGTAAGAACGGGAGTTTTGTACGCGGAATCCCAATGTGTCATTCCGCGAGAACTCGGTAAAGACTCAAAGCAAAGATTACTGACGGCCGGGGCCTGGAACTCGTGCACAGAAGATTGTCGCTCGAGGACCCGAAGTAGCGCGGGCGCTAGGCCCCCGGCGCCTAGAGGCAGCACGGGCGCTAGGCGCCCGGCGCCTAGAGGCAGCACGGGAGCTGCTTGGTTCCTTCGGTTTGCGGGTGTTCGTGCGCATCCTTCGGAGGATTTTTCGTATGGCAAATAGACTTAGCCGTTGATTTCGAGATAACCGTTTTTGACCCCAACAGTTAGCCCCCCAGCGTGCAAGATGCGAGAGCGATTTTGCGTGCGGAAGATCTTATGTTTGAAAATCGAAATTTTCGGCTATGAATATTTTATTCCGAAAAATCCCATCATTTTTGATTTCTTATAAGTAGCACTCCACCCCCCTCTTATTTCTCACTCACCTTCCCCTTCTCAATTCTTAGAAAGTATGGCTTCCTCTCTAAACGAAAAGAAAGATTCTGATGTCGAAATAAGCGATGCCAACCAAGCCTCGCCGGCGCGAGTGGTTCCTGCCCTTACGCAGACGTTTGTCGAGGGGTTCAGTTCTTTTCAGGACAAGATGGAGCGACGCCGTGCTTTGATGGAGTCCAGCGTGGCTGGTCCTAGTGTTTCTTCCGGTCCGACTCCTGTGGTTCCGATTCCTGGACCCGACGTTGTTTTAGCTCCGGACTCCGCGGTTCTGGTTCCTGAAAACGCTGTCGCTCCAGCTTCGATCTCTACGATTCCGGCTCCTGAATCCGATATCCCTTTGCCTGCTGGAGGAACTGTTATCCCGGAGCAGACACCCGGCGTCCAGGCTCGCCCCGAGGGCTCTTCTTTGGTGTCGATACTGGTTTCGGAGGATGCGGTGGAAGTCATGCCTCCCCCTCCAGAAAAGAAAAGGGAGATCGTTCTAGGACTTCCCGCATCCAGTGCTATCCCGCCATCGAAGGGATGTTCGAGAGCTGGAACTGCCGGATCAGCGAAGAGGAAAAGGTGTACCAAGAGCGAGGAAGGCGAAGTTTCGGCAAAACTATCGCACCACCGCTCCAAGGTATTTTCGTGAGACCCCCTTTCTTTCACTGACTCTTTTGATTCTCACCTTTCTTTCGTGTGATCAGTTTGTGTCGTTAATCGACGGGATGCTTGGAGATTGCGGACTGGAGGTCACACGTTTGTCACATGAGCTGGATTCGTCGCGGGAGGCCTTGAAGCGCACCGAGGCTGTGCTTCAATCGATCGAGAGCACTCATGCCGCCCAGACGTCGTCACTCGAAGCTAGGATCAGCGATCTCGAACGTGACTTGGGAAATACTGTGAGCTCGCTGCTCAAGGCGAAGGAGGAGAAGAAGAGCAAGTCCTCGGAGGTCCGACGTCTCAAGAGGCGGATTCAGCGCTTCGAGGAGACGGGAGCTTGCACCGCGACGGAGCTTACCGACCCATCATCCTCGGCTGCCCTGGTTCAGGGCTCGGAGATTCCAGAGGTCCAGGATGCTGGAACCGTTGCGGACAAAGGCGGCGAGGAAGTCGGTGCGGGCGATGGCGAGGCTGCTCTTGCTTCGGGTGAGTCGGAGGACGAAGGTGGCGTTCCGGAGGATGCCTAGGTTGATCAATCCCTTGAAGGGATTTTTATTTTGATTTTATTTCGGCCGTTGGTTGCCCATTATGTATGATTTCGGGACTGGCCGTTGGTGGCTTTGAATCCCTGCCCTATTTAGGGCATTGTACCGAACATGCGGTTTGCATTTATAAGATATTTCGTGTTTAGAACTTCTGTTTGTCGAAGTTAGAGGGGCAGGATATGAGTTGTCGTCTCATTCCAGCCTCCCTGATGATCACCGAATCCGTTGTTTGTACAAAGCGAGATTTTCCTGCGGTTTACAATTTACGCGAAAATTCGTGGAAACGTACAGACTCGAGTGAAGAGGCAAGTTTTGGGATCTCGCGTCACTGACGCTTTGCCTATGAGATGTTAAGATACCAGCAAGGCTGGGTTTAGGGCAAGACCTAGGTTTACTCTCAGACTAAGGCTGTGCGATGACAAATCGGCTTTCGTTTTGCCTGTTTGTGATTTTAACCTGATTCGTACCGTTTTAAAATCCGCGAAGTGGTATCGGCTTACATGATTTGTCTGGGCACGAATCGAGCTACTTCCTTTACGAAGTGCTGAACCAAATTTGGATTTTTTGTATAGCGCGCTATGGGATCCTTGTCGGATGTAAAAGAGCCTGCCCTTAGGTGGCTTGTCTGTTTAGGACGTTAGAGTTCGTTTGTTGTGATCAGCAACAACGATATGATGCCGTTTAGAAGGCGTATGAAGGTTTTAATCGAAAAACGAATATTCGGGCAGGAATCGACGTCTCGCAGTGCTTTGAAGTTTGTTTTTCTTACGCCATAAAGGATTATGGGCTTTTAGAAATCGCGGAATATTTCCGGGTGGTAACTTATGATTTATTTGGTGGATACTGGATCCGTTGTTGAGGCCCTTAGGCGGATTGATGGTGGAAAGTTTTCGAAAGGTCGGTTTTTTCCAAAAATTGTGGGAGTGCACGAGTGTACGCACCCCACTCCCCCTCCCCCTTTTAAATCAGGGGGATAGCTGAACCCACTGGTTGGCGGGTTGCCTACGTACCCCTTTCGAGGATCAAGCCATCTCGTAGTTCTGTTATCCACGTTTTACGTTTTAGTGGTAGTATTTCTTGAGATGCATCGCATTCCAAGTTCTCGGGATTTTTACGTCTTGCATGTTTGCGATTTGATAAGAACCCGGTCGGACGACTTTTATGATTTTGTATGGTCCTTCCCAGTCCGCTCCCAGTTTTCCTGTGTTTCGTTCGGCAGTGTTTTGGAAGACTTTCCGGAAAACCAGATCACCTTCCTTGAATCTGCGATGGCGTACGTTCGCGTTGTAGTACTTTGCGGCGGCCTGCTGATAATTTTGAATCCGGATGAGGGCTTGGTCGCGATGCTCGTTGATAAGATCAAGATTATCCAGCAACATGGCATTGTTCAGGTCTTCCCGTTCGGGAAGAAACCTCCCCCGTACACCGGGAAATTCGACTTCCGCCGGAATCATGCATTCTGCTCCGTAAACGAGAGCGAAAGGAGTTTCCCCCGTTGCTCGTCTTGGAGTGGTTCGATGAGACCAAAGAACTCCTTCGAGTTCTTCCGCCCATCGTCCCTTCTTGGCTTCTAAGCGCTTTTTCAGTCCGTCTAGAACGGTCTTGTTTATGGTTTCAGCCTGTCCGTTGCACTGCGGGTATCTGGGAGCAGACTTGTTAAGTCGTATTTTCCATTTTTCGCAGAACGCCTCGAATCGTGTGGAAATTAACTGAGACCCGTTGTCCGTTACAATTTCGTATGGGACGCCGTGTCTGGTTATGATGTTTTTCCAGACGAAATTCTCGACTTGCACGTCTTTGATACTTGCGTAGGATTCTGCTTCCACCCATTTCGAAAAGAAGTCTGTGAGGACCAGTAGGAAACGTTTTTGTTTTGATTTGTGTAGAGGTCCGACGATGTCCATTGACCACCGCATGAAAGGGTACAGAGATGAGATGGAGGAGAGGATTTCTGCGGGCTGATGTATTGTCGGAGCGTGCCGTTGACACTTCTCGCATTTCCGAGCGAACTTCTCGCAATCCTTTACCATAGTGGGCCAGTAGAAACCGTGGCGTTTTATTTTTGTTGCGAGAGACCTTCCGCCGGATTGGTTTCCGCACGATCCGAAATGAATCTCTTCCATGATTTTTCTCGCCTTCTCTCCTTCCGCGCAAGTCATGAGAGGCCCAGAGAATCGCCATTTGTAGATTTCGCCTTCCACGGTTACGTATCGTGCTGCCTGAACTTTTATTTTCCGGGCTGCCCATTTTTCTGTGGGTAAGGTACCATCTACGATGTAGGCTCTGATAGGTTCTAGCCAGGGAGTGTCGCAGCCGTAGTCTGTTTGGTCTGCGTCGTCTTCCGGCTGGTATTCGTTTTCTTCAGCTCCTTCGATCTGCGTTCTGATCAGGTTGGCGATTACCGGTGGTCCGATGCTCGGGTGCTCGATGAATTCGACGGGGATTAATCTTTTAAGCCCTGGATCTGAGCATGAGGCTAGAGCAGCTAAAGCGTCGGCCTGGACGTTTTCCGAGCGGGGAATCCTGGTTAGCGCAAATTGCTGAAAATCGTGGGCCAAGTCTTGGACGACCTTCAAATATGCGTTCATCCTTTCATCCCTTGCTTCGTATTCCCCGCTGAATTGGTTTGCGACTAACTGAGAGTCGCAGTAAGCGTGAAAAATTTGAATCTTCAGCCCGTGGGCCAGTCGTAGGCCAGCAATTAGCGCTTCGTACTCTGCTTCGTTGTTTGATGCATGAAAATCCAAGCGGAATGATTGCTCGAGGATATCCCCCGTTGGTGAAGTGAGTCGGATCCCGATTCCGGATCCTTGCTTGGATGAGGATCCGTCGACATAGAGATCCCACGTTGAACCAGGCTCCTTGTTAGTTAAATCTGTCGTGGGTAATTCTACCAGGAAATCCGCGAGTACCTGCGATTTTGTGCAGGTTTTTGGACGATATTCGATATCGTACTCGCTTAGTTCGATTGCCCACTTCGCGAGTCTACCAGACTGGCTTGGACTGTGTAGAATCGTCCGTAGCGGGAAAGTGGTAAGTACCACGATGGTATGAGATTGGAAATACGGTCTGAGTTTTCTCGCCGAGGTTATAACGGCGAGTGCCAACTTTTCCATTAGCGGATACCGAGTTTCGGCATCCAGCAATGTTTTACTAATGTAAAAGACCGGCTCCTGTTCTCCAAATTCTTCTTGAATCAGAACGCCACTGACTGCTGACGCGGACACTGCGATGTAGAGGAACAAGGGTTCTCCGACTACGGGTTTTGCGAGGATAGGAGGGGTGGCCAGATATTGTTTCAGCTGTTGGAAAGCTTTCTCGCAATCCTCTGACCACTCGAACTTTTTGTTCCCCTTCAAGGTTTCGTAGAAAGGGAGGCATTTATCCGTGGACCGTGAGATGAATCGGTTTAAGGCCGCGACTCGTCCGGTCAGCCTTTGAACTTCCCGCTTGGTTCTCGGGGAGGCCATTTCTATCAGTGCGTTGATTTGTTTTGGATTAGCCTCTATTCCGCGGAATGTAACGAGGTACCCGAGAAATTCGCCCGATGCTACAGCGAATCTGCATTTAGCTGGATTCAGTTTCATGTTGTGTTGGTTTAATCTCTCGAAGCATTCCTCTAGATGGAGTATGTGGTCGCGTTCGTCGAGAGATTTTACCAACATATCGTCGATATACACCTCCATGGTTTTTCCGAGTTGCTCAGCAAACATTCGATTGACGAGCCGTTGATATGTGGCGCCGGCGTTCTTTAGGCCGAAAGGCATTACTTTGTAGCAATAGGTTCCTCTGTCGGTAATGAATGCTGTCTTCTCGCGATCATCGGGATTCATCATGATCTGATTGTATCCGGAGAACGCATCCATGAACGATAGAAGTTTGTTTCCCGCGGTTGCCTCGACTAGACGGTCGATGTGCGGGAGCGGAAAACAATCCTTCGGGCACGCTTTGTTGAGGTCAGTGAAATCGACGCATACTCGCCACTTCCCGTTCTTCTTCTTGACGACGACGGGATTGGCGAGCCAGTCGGGATATCTTACTTCTGTTATTGATCCAACTTTGAGGAGTCTTTCGACTTCCTCATTAACCGCGGTTGCCCGTTCGGGGCCTAGCTTTCGCCTCTTTTGTTTTACGGGTTTATGAGTTGGATCAATGTTGAGTTCGTGACATGTTATGTTGATGTCGATTCCCGACATATCTTCCGCAGCCCAGGCGAATGTATTTAGGTTCTTTTTGAGACACGCGATGAGTTCTGCTTTTAAAGGATCGCAGAGATTGGCGCCAATCTCCACGCATCGTTCTGGGTTAGTCTCGTCGAGGCAGACCGAAATCACTGGTTCGCAAGTGGGCTCACGTTTCCCTTCCAGGGCTTCAGCTTTTCGCGACTGCCAGATGATTTCTGGAGGGTCTTGCGATGCTGGTTCGTGGGTTGCTTGCTTTTTCGAGTTAGTTTCGGGCTCGGAGTTTTTTCGTTTTAACCCAGCGGCCAAGCAGACTTGCGGCGGCCTACGATCTCCTTGTATTGTTTCGACTCCGAGGAGGGATGGAAATTTGAGGCACAGGTGGAAAGTCGAGGGTATTGCTTGCATGGAATTTAACCATGGAGTCCCGACGATCGCGTTATATGCTGCTGGGCCGTCGACTACCAAAAATTCCACCATCTTTGTGACGCTCCCGGCTCTGACCGAGAGATCGACCGAGCCGAGGGTCATTGTGATGTTTCCTGAGAGTCCGATTATTGGATTGGGATCGTCCGTGATAACGCTTAGGTCGAGTCCCATCCTCTCGAGAGTGTTTCTATATATAATATTTGTCGAGCAACCGGTGTCGACCAATATTCTTGCTACGTCGATGTCCTGGATCGTTAGTCTGATAACGAGGAGTTCGTCGTGAGGTTTGGCTTGACCAGCCGTTGCTCCGTCCCCGAATGACACGATGTTGCGGACAGGTGATGTGGCCATGCTGTCGTTATCAATCGTATGTTTTTGAGTAAGAGAATCCGACCCCCCCTCCTTCTAGCGCCAAACTGTGGGAACCGAAATTCGCACTGTCGATTTTAGTTGAGTTTTATCGTAGGAAAACTAAGTAAACCTAGTTTTCAATGAAGGCTCGGATTCTCTGCGACAACCAAACGAAATTGATAGAATAAGATAAAAACGGAAAAGTTGCTCTAAGGCGTTTATTAGACAGATGATAAGTTGAATACAATATTCTTCCGAAAAACGGGAAGTAGAGATACGCTGAAGAGGAAACAACGGAAAAACAGGAGACAAAACGTTCTAAGTCTTGCTCCGCTAGTCTAGCCTCCTAAATCCTAAGTTCCCTAAGCTAGCAGGAATTCTCTAAAACCCTAGATTTCAGATTTGGTCTCTCTCTCGATGATTTTCGCTCTGCCTCTCTTCCTCTCCCAAAGCTCCTTTATATACTCATTCCGATGACGGTCTATTCTTCTTCTGGGCCGCAAGGCGGGCTTTTTTCCATTTTCGCCGACCTTCATGTTTATCTTCGGGAAACTTGACATTTATCCTTCTGGAAATTTAACATTTATCTTGTTGCGTAAAGATAAAAGTAAATCGCTGTACATATCCCAAATAGTCGTAAACGGGTTGTCCGATCGCGTTTGGTCCCTTTCGGGCCGTTTCGAGGACTTCCGCTGTTCTCTACGATTTCTTCGGAAGATCTTTAATCCTTCGTAGAGTTGAGATGCATGGTGTTTTAAATAACCATCAACGTTTCGTATGAATGATTTAAGATCTTCTTTTCCGTTGATATCTTACGAGTTTCCAAAGTGTTTCCGACGGTTTTTAGTTCAGAGTAAGAACGGGAGTTTTGTACGCGGAATCCCAATGATTCATTCCACGAGAACTCGGGAAAGACTCAAAGCCCAGATTACTGACGGCCGGGGCCTGGAACTCGTGCACAGAAGATTGTCGCTCGAGGACCCGAAGTAGCGCGGGCGCTAGGCGCCCGGCGCCTAGAGGCAGCACGGGCGCTAGGCGCTCGGCGCCTAGAGGCAGCACGGGCGCTAGGCGCCCGGCGCCTAGAGGCAGCACGGGCGCTAGGCGCCCGGCGCCTAGAGGCAGCACGGGCGCTAGGCGCCCGGCGCCTAGAGGCAGCACGGGCGCTAGGCGCCCGGCACCTAGGGGCAGCACGGGCGCTAGGCGCCCGGCGCCTAGAGGCAGCACGGGCGCTAGGCGCCCGGCGCCTAGAGGCAGCACGGGCGCTAGGCGCCAGGCGCCTAGAGGCAGCACGGGCGCTAGGCGCCCGGCGCCTAGAGGCAGCACGGGCGCTAGGCGCCCGGCGCCTAGAGGCAGCACGGGCGCTAGGCGCCCGGCGCCTAGGGGCAGGTTGCGGTCGGCTGCTTGGTTCCTTCGGTTTGTGGGTGTTCGTGCGCATCCTTCAGAGGATTTTCCGTATGGCAAATAGACTTAGCCGTTGATTTCGAGATAACCGTTTTTGACCCCAACACTGTCTTGCAGTTTATAGGCTCCTGCCCCTTGCACCCCTATTACCTGATAGGGACCCTCCCATCCGGGGGCGAGTTTTCCGGCTGATTTATCTCTCGTATGGTTGCAGACTCGCCATAGGACCCAGTCTCCTTCTTGGAAGGTTCTGGATCTTATCTTCTTGTTGTAACTCTTGGCTATTTTTATTTGGTATGATGCGTTCCTCAGGCGGGCTGCTTCTCTTTTCTCATCTAGTAGGTCTAGACTTAGGTACATCAGCTCGTCATTCTCTTATGGAGTTAGGATGTTTGAGATCGTGGTCTTGACGTGCACCTCGGTGGGTATTGCTGATTTGGTGCCATAGACGAGTGAGAAAGGTGTTTCTTGGGTAGCCGTCTTCGGAGTTGTCCGATAGGCTGTTGGGGTCAAAAACGGTTATCTCGAAATCAACGGCTAAGTCTATTTGTCATACAAAAAACCCTCCAAAAAACGAACACAAACACCCGTAAATCGAAGGAACCGAGCAACCGACCCCGACCTTGGCCGTAGCCGCCGGGCGGCTAGCCCCCGTGCTGGCCGTAGCCACCGGCGGCTAGCGCCCGTGGTGGCCGTGGCCGCCGGGCGGCTAGCCCCGTGCTGGCCGTGGCCGGCGGCGGCTAGCGCCCGTGCTGGCCGTGGTCGCCGGGCGGCTAGCCCCGTGCTGGCCGTGGCCGCCGGTGGCTAGCTCCCGTGCTGGCCGTGGCCGCCGGCGGCTAGCCCCGTGCTAGCCGTGGCCGCCGGTGGCTAGCGCCCGTGCTGGCCGTAGCCGCCGGGCGGCTAGCCCCGTGCTGGCCGTGGCCGTCGGCGGCTAGCGCCCGTGCTGGCCATGGTCGCTGGGCGGCTAGCCCCGTGCTGGCCGTGGCCGCCGGCGGCTAGCGCCCGTGCTGGCCGTGGCCGCCGGGCGGCTAGCCCCGTGTTGGCTCGGGTCTTCGGACGACAAGTTTCCGTGCATAAGTTCTAGGCCCCGTCCGTCAGAAGTTTGTACTTTGAGTCTTTTCCAAGTCCTCGCGGAACGAATCATTGAGATTCCGCGTACGAAACTCCTGTTCTTACTCCAAGCTAAGACCGTCGGAAACACTTCGGGAACTTGTAAGACATCAACGGGTAGAAAGATCTTAAATTCTTCTTACGAAACAATGACGGTTATCTTAAGATACCATTCATCTCAACTCTACGAAGGAATGAAGATCTTACGAAGAAATCGTAGAAAACAACGGAAGTCCTAGAAACAGCCCGAAAGGGACCAAATGCGATCGGACAATCCATTTACGATTATCTAAGATAGATACGACGATTTACGTTTATCTTTACGTAACAAGATAAATGCTAAATTTCCGGAAGGATAAATGTCAAGTTTCCCAAAGATAAATGTCAATTTTCCCGATAAACATGGAGGCCGACGAAAATGGAAGAAAGCCCACCTTGCGGCCCAGGAGGAGAATAGACCGTTATAAGAAGGAGTATATAAAGGAGCTTTGGGAGAGGAAGAAGGGCAGAGCGAAAATCATTGAGAGAGAGAGCAAACCCGAAACCTAGGGACTTAGAGGATTCCTGCTAGCTTAGGACTTAGGAGGTTAGACTAGCGGAGCAAGACTTAGAACGTTTTGTCTCATGTATTTCAGTCGTTTTCCGCTTCAACGTTTCTCTACTTCCCTTTTTCGGAAGAATATTGTATTCAACTTATCATCTATTTAATAAAACGCCTTAGTGCAATTTTTCCGCAACGTTGCTTCATTCTATCAACCTCGTTTGGTTGTCGCAGAGAATCCGAGCCTTCAGGGAAAATTAGGTTTACTTAGTTTTCCTCCGATTTATTTAACTAAAATTGACAGTGCGAATTTCGGTTCCCACAGTTTGGCGCTAGAAGGAGGGGGGGTTGGATTCTCTTACTCAAAAACCTACGATTGGTAACAACAGCATGGCCACATCACCTGTCCGCAACATCGTGTCATTTGGGGACAGAGCAACGGCTGGTCAAGCCAAACCTCACGACGAACTCCTCGTTATCAGACTAACGATCCAGGACATCGACGTAGCGAGAATATTGGTCGACACCGGATGCTCGACAAATATTATATATAAAAACACTCTCGAGAGGATGGGAATCGACCTAAGCGCTATCACGGACGATCCCAATCCGATAATCGGACTCTCAGGCAACATCACAATGACCCTCGGCTCAGTCGATCTCTCGATCATAGCTGGGAGCGTCACGAAGATGGTGGAATTTTTGGTAGTCGACGGTCCAGCAGCATATAACGCGATCGTCGGGACTCCGTGGTTAAACTCCATGCAAGCAATCCCCTCGACTTTCCATATGTGTCTCAAATTCCCGACCCTCCTCGGAGTCGAAACAATACAAGGAGATAGTAAAGCGGCGCAAGTCTGCTTGGTCGCTGGGTTAAAATGAAAAAACTCCGAGCCCGAAACTAACTCAAAAAAGCAAGCAGCCCACGAACCAGCATCGCAGGACCCTCCAGAAATCTTCTGGCAATCGCGAAGAGCTGAAGCCCTAGAAGGGAAACGTGAGCCCACTTGCGAACCAGTAATTTCGGTCTGCCTCGACGAGACTAACCCAGAGCGGTGCGTGGAGATTGGAGCCAATCTTCGCGATCCGTTGAAAGCAGAACTCATCGCGTGTCTCAAGAAGAACCTTAACACGTTTGCTTAGGCTGCGGAAGATATGGCGGGAATCGACATCAACATAACATGTCCCGAACTCAACATCGATCCAACTCATAAACCCGTAAAACAAAAGAGGCGAAAGCTAGGCCCCGAACGGGCAACTGCGGTTAATGAGGAAGTCGAAAGACTCCTCAAAGTTGGATCAATAACGGAAGTAAGATATCCCGACTGGCTCGCCAATCCCGTCGTCGTCAAGAAGAAGAACGGGAAATGGTGTGTATGCGTCGACTTTACTGATCTCAACAAAGCATGCCCGAAGGATTGTTTTCCGCTCCCGCACATCGACCGACTAGTCGAGGCAACCGCAGGGAACGAACTCCTATCGTTCATGGACGCGTTCTCCGGAAACAATCAGATCATGATGAATCCCGAAGATCGCGAGAAGACATCATTCATTACCGACCGAGGAACCTATTGCTACAAAGTAATGCCTTTCGGTCTCAAGAATGCCGGCGCCACGTATCAGCGGCTCGTCAATCGAATGTTCGCCGAGCAACACGGAAAGACCATGGAGGTGTATATCGACGATATGTTGGTAAAATCTCTTGACAAACGCGACCACGTAGTCCATCTAGAGGAATGCTTTGAGAGATTGAACCAGCACAACATGAAACTCAATCCAGCAAAATGCAGATTCGCTGTGGCGTCGGGAGAATTTCTTGGGTACCTCGTAACATTCCGCGGAATAGAGGCGAATCCGAAACAAATCAACGCACTGATAGAAATGGCCTCCCCGAGAACCAAGCAGGAAGTTAAAAGGCTGACCGAACAAGTCGCGGCCTTAAACCGATTCATCTCGCGCTCCACGGATAAGTGTCTCCCATTCTACGAAACTTTGAAGGGGAACAAAAAGTTCGAGTGGTCAGAAGATTGCGAGAAAGCTTTCCAACAGCTGAAGCAATATCTGGCCACCCCTCCTATCCTCGCAAAACCCGTAGTCGGAGAGCCCTTGTTCCTCTACATCGCAGTATCCACGTCAGCAGTCAATGGTGTCCTGATTCAAGAAGAATTCGGAGAACAGAAACCGGTCTTCTACATTAGTAAAACATTGCTGGATGCTAATGGAAAAGTTGGCACTCGCTGTCATAACCTCGGCAAGGAAACTTAGACCGTATTTCCAATCTCATACCATCGTGGTACTTACCACTTTCCCTTTATGGACGATTCTACACAGTCCAAGCCAGTCTGGTAGACTCGCGAAGTGGGCAATCGAACAAAGCGAGTACGATATCGAATATCGTCCAAAAACCTGCACGAAATCGCAGGTACTCGCGGATTTCTTGGTAGAATTACCCGCGACACACTTAACTAACGAGGATCCTAATTCGACATGGGATCTCCATGTCGACGGATCCTCGTCCAAGCAAGGATCCGGAATCGGGATCCGACTAACCTCACCGACACGAGAAATCCTCGAGCAATCTTTCCGCTTGGATTTTCGTACATCGAACAACGAAGCAGAATATGAGGCGCTAATTGCGGGCCTACGGCTGGCCCACGGGCTGAAGATTCAAAATATTCACGCTTACTGCGACTCTCAGTTAGTCGAAAACCAATTCAGCGGAGAATACGAAGCAAGGGATGAAAGGATGAATGCATATTTGAAGGTCGTCCAAGACTTGGCCCACGACTTTCAGCAATTTGCGCTAACCAGGATTCCCCGCTCGGAAAACGTCCAAGCTGACGCTTTAGCCGCTCTCGCCTCGAGCTCGGATCCAGGGCTTAAAAGAATAATCCCCGTCGAATTCATAGAATAATCGCCAACCTGATCAGAACACAGATCGAAGGCGCGGAAGAAAACGAAGACCAGCCGGTAGATGACGCAGACCAAACAGACTATGGCTGCGACACTCCCTGGCTAGAACCTATCAGAGCCTACATCGTAGATGGTACCCTACCCGCGGAGAAATGGGCAGCCCGGAAAATAAAAATTTAGGCAGCACGATACGTAACCGTGGAAGGCGAAATCTACAAATGGCGATTCTCCGGACCTCTCATGACTTGCGCGGAAGGAGAAAAGGCGAGAAAAATCATGGAAGAGGTTCATTCCGGATCGTGCGAAAACCACTCCGGCCGAAGGTCTCTCGCAACAAAAATAAAACGCCACGGTTTCTATTAGCATACTATGGTAAAGGATTGCGAGAAGTTCGCTCGGAAATGCGAGAAGTGTCAGCGGCACGCTCCGACAATTCATCAGCCCGCCGAAATCCTCTCCTCTATCTCATCTCCGTACCCTTTCATGCGATGGTCAATGGACATCGTCGGACCTCTACACAAATCAAAACAAAAACGTTTCCTGCTGGTCCTCACAGATTTCTTTTCGAAATGGGTGGAAGCAGAATCCTACGCAAGTATCAAAGATGTGCAAGTCGAGAACTTCGTCTGGAAAAACATCATAACCAGACACGGTGTCCCATACGAAATCGTAATGGGCAACGGGTCTCAGTTTATTTCCACACGATTCGAGGCGTTCTGCGAAAAATGGAAAATACGACTTAATAAGTCTACTCCCAGATACCCGCAGTGCAACAGACATGCTGAAACCATAAACAAAATCGTCCTAGACGGATCGAAAAAACGCTTGGAAGCCAAAAAGGGACGATGGGCCGAAGAACTCGAAGGGGTCCTTTGGTCTCATCGAACCACTCCAAGACGAGCAACAGGGGAGACTCCGTTCGCTCTCGTTTACGGAGCAGAATGCATGATTCCGGCGGAAGTAGAATTCCTCGGCGTACGGGGGAGATTTCTTTCCGAACGGGAAGACCTGAACAATGCCATGCTGCTGGATAATCTTGACCTCATCAACGAGCGTCGCGACCAAGCCCTCATCCGGATTCAAAATTACCAGCAGGCCGCCGCAAAATCCTACAACGCGAACGTACGCCATCGAAGATTCAAGGAGGGTGATCTAGTTTTGCGAAAAGTCTTCCAAAACACTGCCGAACGAAACGCAGAAAAACTGGGGGCGAACTGGGAAGGACCATACAAAATCATTAAAGTCGTCCGACCAGGTTCGTATCAAATTGCGAACATGCAAGACGTAAAAATCCTGAGAACTTGGAATGCGATACATCTCAAGAAATACTACCACTAGAACGTAAACGTGGACAACAGAACTACGAGATGGCTTGATCCTCGAAAGAGGTATGTAGGCAACTCGCCAACCGGTGGGTTCAGCTATCCCCCCCGATTTAAAAGGGGGGGATTGGGGTGCGTACACTCGTACACTCCCACAATTTTCGGAAAAAACCGAACTTTCGAAAACTTTCCAAAACCAATTCGCCTAACGACTTTAACAATGGATCCAGTATCCACCAAACAAACCATAAACTATTGCCCGGAAACATTCCGTGATTTCTAAAACCCATAGTCCTTTATGGCATAAGAAAAACAAACTTCAAAGCACTGCGAGTCGTCGCTTCGTGCCCGAACATCCGTTTTTCGATTAAAACTTTCATATTCCTTCTAAACGGCATCATATCGTTGTTGCTGATCACAACAACCAAACTCTAACGTCCTAAACAAACAAGCCACCGAAGGGTAGGCTCTCGTACATCCGACAAGGATCCCATAGCGCGCTATACAAAAAAATCCAAATTTGGTTCAGCACTTCGTAAAGGAAGTAGCTCGATTCGTGCCCAGACAGATCATATAAGCCGATACCACTTCGCAGATTTTAAAACGGTACGAGTCAGGTTAAAATCACGAACAGGCAAAACGAAAGCCGACTTGTCATCGCACAGCCTTAGTCTGAAAGTAAACCTAGGTCTTGCCCTAAACCCAGCCTTGCTGGTATCTTAAACATCTCGTAGGCAAAGCGTCAACGACGCAAGATCCCAAAACTTGTCTCTTCACTCAAGTCCATACGTTTCCACGAATTTTCGCGTAAATCGTAAACCGCAGGAAAATCTCGCTTTGTGCAAACTACGGATACAGTGATCGTTAGGGAGGCAGAAATGAGACGACAACTCACATCCTGCCCCTCTAACTTCGACAAACAGAAGTTCTAAAACGCAAAATATTTTATAAAGCGCATACCACAAGTTCAATACAACGCCCTAAAAAGGGCAGGGATTCAAAGCCACCAACGGCCAGTCCCGAAATCATACATAATGGCCAACCAACGGCCGAAATACAATCAAAATAAAAATCCCCTTAGGGATTGATCAGCCTAGGCGTCCTCCGGAACACCGCCCTCATTCTCTGACTCACCCGAAGCAGGAACAGCCTCGCCATCGCCCTCGCCGACCTCCTCACCGCCCTTGTCCGCAACGATTCCAGCATCCTGAACATCTGGAATTTCCGAACTCGGGACTAGGGTACCCGAGGATGACGGGCCGGCAAGCTCCGTCGCAGTGCAAGCTCTCATCTCCTCGAAGCGCTGAATCCGCCTCTTGAGACGTCGAACTTCCGAGGACTTGCTCTTCTTCTCTTCATTCGCCTTGAGCAGCGAGCTTACAGTCTTTCCCAGATCACGTTCGAGATCGCTGATCCTAGCTTCGAGCGTTGACGTCTGGGCAGCATGAGTGCTCTCAATCGAGTGAAGCACAGCCTCGGTGCGCTTCAAAGTTTCCCGCGACGAATCCAGCTCCTTGGACAAACGTGTGACCTCCAGTCTGCAATCGCCAACATGTAGTCTCCCTTCGGAGGCTGGAGAAATCTTTAGCCTTGGATATTTTTCCCCAACAGTTTTCCCCTTATTCCTTGATTGCTTCATAAGAAGCAAGGGATAACATGTAGTCTTGGATCTTGGTACTATTTCTTCAAGCAGGAGAAGGGTTTGGCGTCTAGGCGAAATGTGGAGTCATTTCGGGATACGATCACTTGGTCGGAATGGATTGCGGCCCGATCATGATGGTGCTAGGTCGGCGGAATATTTTGGAGATAATTTTTGAAATTTGCCAAGACTTGTGATTAGCTTCCGAGTTCTTTTGCCATTTCCCTTTTCTTCTTTCCCTTTATGCGCCAAAAATGGAAAGTCGTTCTATGTATATATTTGGATGCTTCAATGCCTTTAGACGACACGAATTTAGGTTTTCTCCTATCCTCCTTATTGGAAGCACATGTCGAACGCTCCGTCTTTCATGAAATCGTTCCCTACCCCCGGTGTTGGCGGATGTGTCAGGCCCCGTCGTTTGTTTGGTGATCCCTTCGATTCCCCAGTTCTAACACCAGCGTGGTTTCGGGAACAGATGATGAAGGGGTTCCCATGGCCCCTGCTCGCCCTCGTCGCTTTTGCTCCTTCGACGCTCCGAATGAAGACGAAGATGGCCCGAGGTCCGATATCAAGGAAGGTGATCTGATGGAGATCAGTCGTAGATATTCCTTGCCCGGTACGATGGGGATCAGGTGCGCGGGAGAGTTCGAACGAGCTCCTGATGGAGGAAGGGGCGAGATATCAATCTTTGAGGCTTATTTGGAGGCTGGCTTTAGAGGAGGGATTCCTTCTTTGATCGCGGAAGTGGCGTCATACTTTGGATGTTCCCCTTCACAATTTACGCCTGCTACGTGGCGTACTCTGATGGCTATCCAAGTGTTAGGAGAACTCCGTAGTATTCCTTTTGGATTTTCTGAAGTCCTGTATTCTTACTCCTTTGTAGTCTCCCTTCGGAGGCTGGAGAAATCTTTAGCCTTGGATATTTTTCCCCAACAGTTTTCCCCTTATTCCTTGATTGCTTCATAAGAAGCAAGGGATAACATGTAGTCTTGGATCTTGGTACTATTTCTTCAAGCAGGAGAAGGGTTTGGCGTCTAGGCGAAATGTGGAGTCATTTCGGGATACGATCACTTGGTCGGAATGGATTGCGGCCCGATCATGATGGTGCTAGGTCGGCGGAATATTTTGGAGATAATTTTTGAAATTTGCCAAGACTTGTGATTAGCTTCCGAGTTCTTTTGCCATTTCCCTTTTCTTCTTTCCCTTTATGCGCCAAAAATGGAAAGTCGTTCTATGTATATATTTGGATGCTTCAATGCCTTTAGACGACACGAATTTAGGTTTTCTCCTATCCTCCTTATTGGAAGCACATGTCGAACGCTCCGTCTTTCATGAAATCGTTCCCTACCCCCGGTGTTGGCGGATGTGTCAGGCCCCGTCGTTTGTTTGGTGATCCCTTCGATTCCCCAGTTCTAACACCAGCGTGGTTTCGGGAACAGATGATGAAGGGGTTCCCATGGCCCCTGCTCGCCCTCGTCGCTTTTGCTCCTTCGACGCTCCGAATAAAGACGAAGATGGCCCGAGGTCCGATATCAAGGAAGGTGATCTGATGGAGATCAGTCGTAGATATTCCTTGCCCGGTACGATGGGGATCAGGTGCGCGGGAGAGTTCGAACGAGCTCCTGATGGAGGAAGGGGCGAGATAGCAATCTTTGAGGCTTATTTGGAGGCTGGCTTTAGAGGAGGGATTCCTTCTTTGATCGCGGAAGTGGCGTCATACTTTGGATGTTCCCCTTCACAATTTACGCCTGCTACGTGGCGTACTCTGATGGCTATCCAAGTGTTAGGAGAACTCCGTAGTATTCCTTTTGGATTGTCTGAAGTCCTGTATTCTTACTCCTTTGTTCCCTTGTCGAGTAAGAAATACTTCTACCAAATATGGTCTCGGGATGGTGAACCTCTGGTGGATGAACCTCCTCGGGGCATTCGTGGTAGCTTTCCTTCGAATGATTCCTGGGATAGGAGATATGTGTTTATGAAGGTCGAAGGTGTTCCCAGCTATCCTTGCTTCTGGTGTTCAGTGGGTAAGTTGCTTCTATTTTCCCAGACACGAGTATTGTGCTTGCCGAATTACTTTGGGTTTTTTTTTTTTGCAGAGGTGGCCCGATCGGTCGTCCAAGCTGGTGAGACTTTGGCGAAGTTGACGCGAGGTATTCCTAGGCGCTTTCGCTGGATTCTGTTTTTGATGCATCCGATATCGCTGCGTCATAGTCGTATTTGGGGTAATGGAATTTTTCTTACTTTTCTTTCTGCCCTAGCCGTAGCTTGATGGGGTCTTGGTTTTTCAGGTGGGATCCCTACGGCTTCGATATTGTCAGTGTACGAAGAGTATTGTAGAGCCAGGCCTCAAAGGAGAAGATCTCGCAATTCGTTTCTTCCTGTCCCTTCGGTGATGGCTTCTTTGGCTCCGAGGGATGCTAGCAGGGATCGATTCCCTAGCTTAGGTCGGCGTGTCCCTCCACATGAAGATATTCTCTTTCTCCGGAGGCAGCTTCGGGAAGTGATCTCCCACCAGGCTCTTATCGTGCAGAGGGCTCGGGAATATGCTCGTCAGGATCTCATTAGAGAGTGGTCGATGAGGAGTGCTGGCCAATAAGAGATGTTTGGGGGATCCGGCCGATGGGGACCTGTTGGAGGTCCGATCCGGAATTCGGGAAGCGGTGATGGTGGGCTTGGCGCTTTCCCTTCTTTTCGCCGGGAGCCGAATCTTTGAATATTTCTTCAATGCTTTTCTTGCTTTATGTTGTCGTCTTTCTCTATGGATTTTTTAGTGGCTTTCTTCCCTCCGAATAAGAACTCTTAATAATATCTATTGGTTTTTGCTTTTACTCCATCTTTTCTTTCTTCGAACCTTGTACTCCTTCCTTAGTAGAGGTGTTTATGGTTCTTTTTTTTTGAGCCGTAGTTGCTTGATTAGATGACTTCTAGGGGAAATCGATTTTGTGGAGAATCGTCGTCCAGGATCGGAGTATCGTCTGATGACTGGATCGAGGATCCTTAGGTTCTTAGCCCCTTGAACTCGGAAGCCCTTAGGATCTAATTCCCCTGAAATTCCTTATTTGGGCCCTGAGGCCTTGCTTTGAACCTGAGAGTTTTACCCATTCAATCTTGAAGGATTAGAAGCCTTCAGGTTCTCTGGACCCTTAGGTCTTGGGAACCTTGAGGTTCTCTAGACCCTTAGGTCTTGGGAACCTTGAGGTTCTTTGGACCCTTAGGTCTTTGGAACCTTGAGGTTCTTCGGACCCTTAGGTCTTGGGAACCTTGAGGTTCTTCGGACCCTTAGGTCTTAGGAACCTTGAGGTTCTTCGGACCCTTAGGTCTTTGAACCTTGAGGTTCTTCGGACCCTTAGGTCTTTGGACCCGAAGGTCTTTGGACCCGAAGGTCTTTGGACCCGAAGGTCTTTGGACCCGAAGGTCTTTGGACCCGAAGGTCTTTGGACCCGAAGGTCTTTGGACCCGAAGGTCTTTGGACCCGAAGGTCTTTGGACCCGAAGGTCTTTGGACCCGAAGGTCTTTGGACCCGAAGGTCTTTGGACCCGAAGGTCTTTGGACCCGAAGGTCTTTGGACCCGAAGGTCTCTGGACCCGAAGGTCTCTGGACCCGAAGGTCTCTGGACCCGAAGGTCTCTGGACCCGAAGGTCTCTGGACCCGAAGGTCTCTGGACCCGAAGGTCTCTGGACCCGGAGGTCTTTGGACCCGGAGGTCTTTGGACCCGAACGTCTCTGGACTTTTATGCTTTTGGGGAGTCTTTTTGATCGCTCTCTGCTGCCCGGAGGTGAGCCACTCTCGATCTAAGTTGAGAAATCGCACTGTGCTACCCGTGGGCATAGGCCATTCTCGAAATTCTCAATGCTGCACTCTACCTTTCTGCAGAAAGGTCACTCTCAGATTTACTGTGGTCTGGGTGGGTCCCCCCGCAAGGTTCTGTCAACCCAGACACACTACCTTCCACGTCTGGATAGGTATTAAATTGTTTGTGCTTAACCGGTTATTTGCACTTTTGCTCCCTGCATATCAGCCGCCATAATCTGATTACAGTACTTGGCTGTGTACGTCATGCCCCCAGCGTGCGTTTAGCTTATAGCGTTTTTCACGAGGGTTTGAATGGCACTAGTACGTGTTCCCCGCATAACTCTTGGCTATAGGCCTTTACGCGGGGCCCTATCGCGCAGACATCGGCTCAGGGCTGATCAGACCCCTTCCATATCTGTCTGCACCTATGGTGAGTAGCCTCACCAGCTAGGGGGCTAGCTAAGATCTGAGGTCCCTAGGGTCCCGATCCAGCTAATATGCCCTTTTAAGTATATTGGTGTTCTCTTAATTCCCTTTAGTCGAAACCAAATATATTTAATAAGCCTAGTCCGAGGACGTTCTCGTTATACATAGGAGTAGGAAAACCAAAATACTTAAATATATAATAGTATATATAGGGCTCGATCCGAAGATTTTGCCTTTAGAAATGATAAAATTTGAGTTGTAAGGCGTTCCAGCAGTTGGGTTGGACCTTGCCTGTGCTGTCTTGCAACTTATAGGCTCCTGCCCCTTGCACCCCTATTACCTGGTAGGGCCTCTCCCATTCGGGGGCGAGTTTTCCGGCTGATTTGTCTTTTGTGTGGTTACAGACTCGCCTTAGGACCCAGTCTCCTTCTTGGAAGGTTCTGGATCTCACCTTCTTGTTGTAACTCTTGGCTATCTTTATTTGGTACGACGCGTTTCTCAGGCGGGCTGCTTCTCTTTTCTCGTCTAGGAGGTCTAGGCTTAGGTACACCAACTCATCGTTCTCCTTTGGGAGTTAGGATGTTGGAGATCGTGGTCTTGACATGTACCTCGGTTGGTATTGCTGACTCGGTGCCATAGACGAGTGAGAAAGGGGTTTCTTGGGTAGCTGTTTTTGGAGTTGTTCGATAGGCCAAGAGGACTCCATGTAGCTCTTCTGCCCATCGCCCGTGAGCCTTCTCCAAGCGCTTCTTGAGCATGTTCACCACCGTTTTGTTGGTTGATTCTGCTTGTCCGTTTGACTGGGGGTGTCTCGGCGCTGAATATGAGAGTTTGATATCCCAATCTTTGCAGAAATCTTGGAAGTCGTTGCTGGTAAATTGGGGTCTATTGTCAGTGACAATCTCCTGAGGTGCTCCGAAGCGGGTTATTATGTTCGTCCAGATGAATTTCCTGATCTGGAGGTCCGTGATATTTGCCAAGGCTTTGGCTTCTACCCATTTTGTGAAATAATCGGTCATTACTAGGAGGAAGACCTTTTGCCCCGGCGTCATTGGGAATTTCCCCACGATGTCCATGCCCCATTTGCGGAAGGGCCAAGGGGAGCTTAGGGATTTCAGGTTCTCTGGTGGTAAGTTGGAGATTGGGGCGTGTTTCTGGCATTGGCTGCAGGTTTTAGCATGCTTGAGGGAATCCTTCGCCATAGTAGGCCAGTAATAACCGGCCCTTCTTGCCCTGAGAACCAGGCTTCGTCCGCTGGAATGTGAACCGCATTACCCATCGTGGAGTTCTTCCAATATTCGTGTGGCTTCTCTAGGGGATAGGCATTGTAGGTAGGGCCCTGAGAAGGACCTTCTATATAGTTTTCCCTCCAAAATGCAGTATCTGGCCGCTTGTCTCTTGATCTTCCGACTCTCCTCTCGGTTTTCAGGTAGGACGTCGTTTCTCAGATAGTTGGTGATAGGGGTCATCCAGGTTTCTCCTTCGTCTACCACCGCCACTTCTTCCGGTTCTGCCTATTTTTGGGTTGCTGGCCATTGTAGGACCAACAAGGGAATACTCATATGTTCCTTGGTTTCTAATGCGGAACCCAGGTTTGCTAGAGCATCCGCTTGGGAGTTTTGTTCCCTAGGTATCTGAGTAAGCTTGCAGCTTGTGAATTGGTCTAGGAGGCGCTTGGCCACCGATAGGTACCTGATCATACTCGGGTCCTTGGCTTGATAATCTGGCTGACGATGAGCTGCGAGTCACTGAAGACCTGGATGTCTTTTACTCCCATTTCTCTAGCTAACTCTAGACCTGCTATTAAAGCCTTGTATTCTGCCTCTTTGTTTGTTGCTTTGAAGTTGCAACATACAGCCCTTGAGGCCGAATCTCCCGTAGGGGAGGTTAGAACTAGTCCTACTCCTGCGCCTCTTACGTTGCTGGAGCCATCCATGTGCAGGGTCCATTGACCCTCCTCTGCTTCTTTTCTCAGGAGTGTAGCTTCTAGATCTGGTTCTGGAAGCGCAGAGGGAGAGAATTCAGCCACGAAATCAGCTAGGACCTGGGACTTGATAGCGGCGGCTGGGCTGAAGATCACGTCATACTCTCCCAATTCTACGGCCCATTTCGCCAACCGTCCTGATACCTCGGGTTTATGAAGTACCGCTTTGATGGGGAATGAAGTGACTACCATGACTTGATGGGACTGGAAGTAGGGACGTAGCTTCTGGGCCCCAACCACGAGGGCGAGGGCTAGCTTCTCTAGTTGGCTGTAGCGAGTTTCTGCGTCTAGCATGGATTTGCTAACGTAGTATATGGGATGCTGCCTTATTTCCTCCTCTCTTACGAGGACCGCGCTAACTGCATGCTCGGACACGGCTAGGTAAAGCAATAGGGTTTCTCCTTCCAAGGGTTTGGACAAGAGTGGTGGGGTCGTGAGGTAGGCCTTGAGGTCGGATAGCGCGACTTCGCACTTCTCTGTCCACTTAAAATCTTTGGGGTTCTTTAATGTTTCAAAGAAGGCATGGGACTTGTCAGAAAGCCTGGAGATGAACCTGCTGAGGGCTGCCATTCTTCCTGTAAGTTTTTGAATCTCTTTGACATTCCGTGGGGGAGGAATCGCCTGAATGGCCCTTATTTGCTCCGGATTTGCTTCTATGCCCCTGTGGGTGACTATGTATCCCAGAAATTTCCCGGAGCTTACTCCAAAAGAGCATTTAGAGGGGTTGAGCTTCATATTGTATTTCCTCAAGGTGGCGAATGCTTGCTGAAGATGCGAGATATGATCTTCCGAGTCAAGGGATTTTACCAGCATGTCGTCGATGTAGACTTCCATGGTCTGGCCTATCTGATCGGCAAACATCGTGTTGACTAGCCTCTGGTAGGTGGACCCAGCGTTCTTCAGACCAAACGGCATGACCTTGTAGCAGTAGATGCCCCTGGAAGTCATGAAGGACGTCTTCTCTTGGTCGTCGGGATGCATCAGGATTTGGTTGTATCCCGAGAAGACGTCCATGAAGCTCATTAGTCGGTGCCCAGCAGTGGCATCAACTAGCTTGTCTATATGAAGCAAGGGGAATGGAACCTTTGGACAGGACTTGTTGAGATCCGTGAAATCGATGCAGACTCTCCATTTTCCGTTTTTCTTTTTCACAACCACCACATTGGCGAGCCAGTCGGGATATTGTACCTCTCTTATGAACCCTGCGTCGAGCAGGTTCTTGACCTCTTCGTTAATGATTTCATCTCTTTCGGGAGCGAACTTCCTTCTTTTTTGTCTGACCGGAGGATGCTCGGGATTCACTTGGAGCTGGTGCATGATCACGTCGGGGTCGATTCCGGGCATGTCTTCGTGGGACCATGCAAAGCAATCAGAGTTGGACCTTAGGAAGTCGATCAGTCTTCGCCTCAGATCCTTCGGCAGTTTGGAACCTATTTTGAGGTTCCGTTCCGAGTTCCCTTCTACCAGGGGGATCTCATCCATGTCTTCAACCTCGGGTTCTTCGACGTGGGGAACGAGAGGTTGCTTCTGTAATTGCTATAAGGTTTGGGTCTTTCCCTTCAAGGTAGTTTGGTAGCAGGACCTAGAATTCTCTTGGTCCCCTCTGATGACCTTCATGCCCTAGGGAGTAGGAAATTTCACCAGTTGGTGAAGGGTTGATGGCACAGCTCCCATGTCGTGAATCCAGGGTCTCCCTAGTATCACATTGTAGGATGACGGACAGTCGACGACCAAGAACTTGGTGGTCTGGTTTATCCCCTCGGTGTAGACTGGGAGGAGGACTTCTCCTTGGGTTTGCTTTACCTCTCCACTGAATCCTACAAGCGGGGTCGCTTTCCTCGTTAGTGTCTTAGGGTCTAGCCCTAAATCCATGTAGGCCGAATGGAAGATGATATTGCTGGAGCTTCTATTGTCCACCAGTATCCGCTTAACCAGGCAATTGGCTATAACTAGCGAGATGACGAGGGCGTCATGATGGGGGACGAGTACCCATTCCTGTTCTTTCGCAGAAAGCTGATCTCATCCGTCCCCAAGAGTGGGCGCTTGGGAAGCTCGGTCTCTTGGCCATTCCTAGCATTACGAGTACTCATTTTGGCTGCGGCGCTGCTGATTCCGCTTACTTTTGATCCTCCCGAGATGACGTGGATCACTCGTTCTTGTGGCAGAGTTAGTGCAGGGACAGCGTCGTTGGGGAGAGCGGGACCCTCTCTGTTGAGGAGGTCCTTTGCCTTGTCCGAGAGGAACTCCCTTAGATAACCCTTCTTGAGAAGCTCGGCTACTTCCAGCCTTAGGGCTATACAATATTCAGTGGTATGACCGTGATCGCTGTGGAACCCACACCATCTTTTAGGGTTCCGGGTAGCGTCAGGGGACCTCATTTTAGGTGGCCACTTAAACTTGTGGACCCATCTGCCTCAAGACTCCGATCAGCTCTGGCTTGGGTATCGCTAGGTGGGAGATGCTGGGCCAAGTAGAAACCATCATTCCTTCGGATCGAGGTAGAGGGCGATGTTGGTATCTGCCCCTGCTCTGGTTGGTGGATTCTCGGGAAGGTTGGGGTCGGATGGTTTCCTCACGCTCGTCCTTTGAAGGCCTGGAAGACTTATGATCGTACTTGGAGGAGACCTTGGCCCTGCTCACGACGTCTTCTTCCCACCTAACTTGGGCCCAGGCGCGGGATAGTACATCCGTCATGTCTCCGCATCTGTACTTCATTAGCTCCTTGTAGAGCTCTCCCTCCGGAAGTAGACCCTTCTTGAAGGCTGAGATTGCTGTATCGGCGTTGCACTCGGGTATAGAGACCTTCTCCTGGTTGAAACGAGCTATGTAGGAACGTAGGGATTCGTTTCTGTATTGTTGAATCTCGTAGAGGTCATCTGATCTCTTCTCCAGATGGCGGCTACTAGCGAATTGTTCCACGAACTTGTCGCTCAGGGCGGCGAAAGATGCTATTGATCCCGTGGGGAGGCTGATATACCATTGGAGGGCAGGACCGGTTAGGGTTGACCCAAAGCCCTTGCACATGGTGGCTTCCTTTGCTTCTTTTGGAATAGCGACGGCTACCATGCGTTGCTTATAATGGGCGATGTGGTTGTCAGGATCTCCGGTTCCCTCATACATCTTAATGTTCGGGAAAGAGAATTTGCGAGGCATCTCGACTGAAGCAATCTCCTTCACGAAAGGTGTGTCGGAGTAAGACCTGGGATCGCTTCTACGGATAGGGGGAGCTACTCCGGGGAGCCTTTCCACCTGGGATTGGATGGTGCCGAATCTTTCAGATACCACCTTCTCTAGGTAGGCGGCTAAAGCTGGATCTGAGATCTCGGGATGGTCAGGTGAATATTCTTCATCCTCTGCATCGGAGTCGTCCTCTTCTTCTTCCCGGGTTACGTCTCGAGTGATTTCTTGATCGCCGGGTTCGTCGCCGGGCTGTTGAGGCGTTTCCTCGCCGTCGTGCGGGGTGTTGAGCGAAGCCATAGGTCTGACTCTGGTTCTGAACTGTTTCCGTTTGTTCCCTACTGCCCCGAGGGATCGGTTTTCTCGTCGGAGGGCGATGTTCTCGGCTTCCATAGCGTCTAGCTTCTCGACGCTTTGCTGAAGCTGCTTGGAGTGTTCCCAAGTTGATCTTTTAGGTACTGAACTTCCTGGACGAGTTCCAGACCTGCAGGTGCGGTTTCCTGAGCCTTGTGAAGGTCGGTGATTTGACTCTGAAGGGTTTCGAATCGGCTTAGAAGCTCCTTCTCCTTCGGGGTCAGATCAGCTTGGTTGGAATCGTCTTCCGGTGCCATCGTCACGTAGTTGATTTACTTCCCTCCTTCTAGCGCCAAACTGTTATGATATATTTGTGCAGGGTCGTTTTAGTACTACAAAACACTGGAAGACTAATAGATTTCGAGTATTTGTATGTTTTTAGAGAAGAAGAACTGAGGCAAAGAGATGTATTATTGAGTGATTTTGGGATTACAACGTCTTAGGTGTATAAACCCTAGTTATATCGCCTAACTCTCTAATCTCTAAGCCCCAAAGTGTCGATCCCCTGTTCTATGGTTTGGGTTCCCCTTTTATAGTTGATGTAAGTCTGTTAATCTTGGGCGGCCTCCGTAATATTCACGAATATATTACTTTCCCCTCGTTTTGGAAAACTTCCATATTCATGCGGAGGATCGGATCCTTGGTCCTTTCGGCAGGGGCTAGGCCTTGGTTCCTCGATACAGGGACTGTACCCTGGATACTATTAAGTGGAGATCGGATCCTGGTGCCTCCTGGTGGAGATTGGTTCTTTGAGTAGAGGAGGGACCCTGGGTCCTTTCTAAACGAGGGCCCGGAAGTTAAGGCCCCTTCGGAGGCTGGAGAAATCTTTAGCCTTGGATATTTTTCCCCAACAAGTGGGGCATGTTTCTGGCATTGGCTGCAGGTTTTAGCCTGTTTGAGGGAGTTCTTCACCATGGTGGGCCAATAGTAACCGGCCCTCCTTGTTCTGAGAACCAGGCTCCGTCCACTGGAGTGGGAGCCACATTCCCCGTCGTGGAGCTCTTCTAATATTCGTGCGGCTTCTCTAGGGGTTAGACATCGTAGATAGGGTTCTGAGAAGGATCTTCTATATAACTTTCCTTCTGAGATGCAATACCTGGCTGCTTGCCTCTTGATCTTGCGGCTCTCATGTCGATTTTCGGGTAGGACGTCGTTCCTTAGATAGTTAGTGATAGGAGTCATCCAAGTTTCTCCTTCGTCCATTACTGCTACTTCCTCTGGTTCTGCCTCTCTCTCAGTTGCTGGCCATTGCAGGACCAACAAGGGGATACTCATGTGTTCCTTAGTTTCCAAGGCGGAACCTAGGTTTGCTAGGGCATCAGCTTGGGAATTTTGTTCCCTAGGGATCTGAGTAAGTTTGTAGTTTTCGAATTGGTCTATGAGATGTTTGGCCACCGATAGGTATCTGATCATGCTCGGGACCTTGGCTTGATAATCCCCTTGGACATGGCTGATGATGAGCTGCGAGTCACTGAAGACCTGGATGTCCTCCACTCCCATTTCTCTAGCTAACGCTAGACCTGCTATCAAAGCCTCGTATTCGGCTTCGTTGTTGGTTGCTTTAAAGTTGCAACGTACAGCTCTCGAGGCCGAATCTCCCATGGGGGAAGTTAGGACCAATCCTACTCCTGCACCTCTCACGTTGCTGGAACCGTCAACGTGTAGGGTCCATTGGCCTTTCTCAGCCTCTTTTCCCCGGAGCGTAGCTTCTAGACCTGGGTCTGGAAGCGTGGAGGGAGAGAATTCAGCCACGAAGTCGGCTAGAACCTGAGATTTAATGGCGGTAGCTGGGCGAAAGACCACGTCATATTCCCCCAATTCTACGGCCCATTTTGCCAATCGTCCTGACACCACGGGTTTATGAAGGACCACTTTGATGGGGAAAAAAGTGACTACCACGACTTGATGGGCCTGGAAGTAGGGACGTAATTTTCGGGCTGCGACTACTAGGGCGAGGGCTAGCTTCTCCAGTTGGCTGTAGCGAGTCTCTGTATCTAGCATGGACTTGCTAACGTAGTATATAGGGTGCTGTTTCCTCCCTTTCTCTCTTACGAGGACCGCGCTAACTGCATGCTCGGATACCGCTAGGTAGAGCAATAGGACCTCTCCTTCCAGGGGTTTTGATAGGAGTGGTGGAGTAGTGAGGTAGGCCTTGAGGTCGGATAACGCAGTTTCGCACTTCTCTGTCCACTTGAAATCCTTGGGACTCTTTAGTGTTTCAAAGAAGGCATGAGACTTGTCGGAAAGCCTGGAGATGAACCTGTTGAGGGCTGCTATTCTTCCTATCAGTTTTTGAACCTCCTTGACATTTCGAGGGGGAGGAATCGCCTAGATGGCCCTTATCTACTCTGGATTCGCTTCTATGCCCCTGTGAGTGACTATGTATCCCAAGAATTTCCCGGAGCTTACTCCGAATGAGCATTTAGAGGGGTTGAGCTTCATGTTGTATCTTCTTAGGGTGGCAAATGCTTGTTGAAGGTGCGGGATATGTTCTTCGGAGTCCAGGGACTTCACCAGCATGTCATCGATATAAACTTCCATGGTCTGACCCATCTGATCGGCGAACATCATGTTGAATAGCCTCTGATAGGTGGATCCGGCATTTTTCAGTCCGAACGGCATGACCTTATAGCAGTAGATGCCCCTGGAGGTCATGAAGGACGTCTTCTCCTGATCATCAGGGTGCATTAGGATTTGGTTGTATCCCGAGAAGGCATCCATGAAGCTCATTAGTTGATGTCCGGCAGTAGCATCAACCAGCTTGTCTATGTGAGGCAAAGGGAATGGATCCTTGGGACAGGACTTGTTGAGGTCCGTGAAGTCGATGCAAACTTTCCACTCTCCGTTCTTCTTCTTTACAACCACCACATTAGCGAGCCAGTCGGGATACCGTACCTCTCTTATGAATCCCACGTCGAGCAGGTTCTTTACTTCCTCGTTAATGATTTCATCCCTTTCGGGAGCGAACTTCCTCTTTTTCTATCTGACCGGAGGATGCTCGGGAACCACTTGGAGTTGGTGCATGATGATATCGGGGTCGATCCCGGGCATGTCTTCATGGGACCATGCGAAGCAATCGGAATTGGACCTTAGGAAGTCGATCAACCTTCGCCTCAGGTCTTTCGGAAGCGGAGCCTATTTTGTGGTTCCGTTCGGAGTTCCCTTCTACCAGGGGGACCTCATCCATGTCTTCAACCTCAGGTTCTTCGGCGTGAGGAACTAGAGGTTGCTTCTGTAATTGCTATAAGGCCTGGGTCTTTCCTTTCAAGGTAGTTTGGTAGCAGGACCTATAATTCTCCTGGTCCCCTTTGATGACCTTTATGCCCCAGGGAGTAGGAAATTTCACCAATTGATGGAGGGGCGATGGAACGGCTACCATATCGTGGATCCAGGGTCTACCTAGTATCACGTTGTAGGATGACGGACAGTCGACGACCAGAAACTTGGTGGTTTGATTTATCCCTTCAGCGTATACTGGGAGAAGAACCTCTCCTTTGGTTTGCTTCACCTATCCGCTGAATCCCAAGAGTGGGGTTGCTTTCCTGGTTAGTGTCTTAGGGTCCAGCCCTAGGTCCGTGCAAGCCGAATTAAAGATGATGTTGCTGGAGCTTCCATTAACCACCAGTATCCGCTTTACCAAACAATTGGCTATGACTAGTGAGATGACGAGGGCGTCATGGTGAGGAGCCAGGACCCGTTCCTGCTCCTTCGCAGTTAAGCTAATCTCATCCGTTCCTAGGAGTGGGCGTTTGGGGACCTCGGCCTCTTGACCGTTTCTAGCATTACGAGTACTCCTTTTGGCTGCGGCGCTACTGATTCCACTTACTTCTGATCCTCCTGAGATGACATGGATCACTCGATCTTGCTGCGGGGGTAATGCGGGAACAACATCGTTGGGAAGAGCGGGACCTTCTTTGTTTAGGAGGTACCTTGCTTTATCCGAGAGGAACTCCCTTAGAGAGCCCTTCTTAAGAAGTTCGGCAACCTCCAACCTCAAGGCTATACAGTCTTCAGTGGTGTGGCCGTGATCGTTGTGGAACCCACACCACCTTTTGGGGTTCCGGTTGGCGTCAGGGGACCTCATTTTAGGAGGCCACTTAACTTGTGGGCCCCTTTATCTCAGGATTCCGATGAGCTCTGGTTTGGATATCGCGAGGTGAGAGATGCTGGGCCAAGTAGAGACCATCATTCCCTCAGATCGGGGTAAAGGCCGGTGTTGGTATCTGCCCCTGCTCGGGTTGGTAGATTATCTGGAGGGTCGAGGTCGGATGGCCTCGTCACGTTCGTCCTTCGAGGATCTGGAGGACTTCTGATCGTATTTGGAGGAGACCTTGGCCCTGCTCACGACGTCTTCTTCCCATCTCACTTGGGCCCAGGCGCGGGATAGTACGTCCGCCATGTCTCCGCATCTGTACTTTGTTAGCTCCTTGTAGATCTCTCCCTCCGGAAGCATGCCCTTCTTGAAGGCTGAGACAGCTGTATCGGCATTGCACTCGGGAATAGAGACCTTCTCCTGGTTGAAACGAGCTATGTAGGAACGCAAGGATTCGTTCCTATATTACTGAACCTCGTAGAGGTCGTCTGATCTCTTTTCCAGATGGCGACTGCTGGCGAATTGCTCCACGAACTTGTCGCTGAGGGCGGCGAAAGATGCGATGGAACCTGTGGGAAGATTGATGTACCACTGGAGGGCAGGACGGGTCAGGGTTGATCCGAACCCTTTGCACATGGTGGCTTCCCTTGCTTCTTTTGGGATAGCCACGGCTATCATGCGTTGCTTGTACTGGGCGATATGGTTGTCGGGATCCCCAGTTCCTTCGTACATCTTAATGCTCGAGAAGGAGAACTTGCGAGGCAGCTCGACTGAAGCAATCTCTTTCACGAAAGGTGTATCGGAGTAAGACCTAGGGTCGCTTCTCCGGATAGGTCACTACTCCGGGGAGCCTTTCCACCATAGATTGGATGGTGCCGAATCTTTCGGATACCACCTTCTCTAGGTAGGCGGCCAGAGCTGGATCCGAGATCTCGGGATGATTGGGTGAGTATTCCTCGTCCTCCGTATAGGAGTCGTCATCCTCTTCTTCTGGGGTTGCGTCTCGAGTAGCTTCTTGGTCGTCGGATCCGTCGTTGGGTTGATGAGGCGCCTCCTCGTCGTCGCGTGGGGTGTTAAGCGAAGCCATAGGTCGGACTCTGGTTCTGAACCGTTTCTGCTTGTTCCCAACTGCCCCAAGGGATTGATTCTCTCGTCGGAGAGCGAGGTTCTCGGCTTCCATAGCGTCTAGCTTCTCGACGCTTGGCTGAAGTTGCTTGGAGTGTTCCCCAAGTTGATCTTTTAGGTTTTGAACTTCTTGGACAAGCTCCAGACCTGCAGGTGTGGTTTCCTGAGCCTTGTGAAGGTCGGTGATTTGGCTCTGAAGAGTTTCGAACCGGCTGAGAAGCTCCTTCTCCTTCGGATTTAGTTTGGTTTGATTGGAATCGTCTTCTTGTGCCATCGTCACGTAGTTGAGTTACTCCCCTCCTTCTAGCGCCAAACTGTTATGGTATTTTTGTGTAGGATCGTTTAAGTACTACGGAACACAAGAAGACTAATGAATAGGTACGAGTTTATGTGTGTTTAGAATAGAAATCGAGGCAAACAGACGTATATTATTGAGTATCTGTGGGATTACAACGTTATGAGTGTATAAACCCTAGTTCTATCGCCTAACTCTCTAGTCTCTAAGCCTCTGAATGTCGATCCCTTGTTCTAGGGTTTGGGCTCCCCTTTTATAGTTGATATATGTCGGCTTAAGGTAGGGCAAACTCTTCCATATCCGAAAATAGAAGTTTTCCCGTAGCTGGAAAACTTCCATAATGTCGCAAGTGTTATGATATTTTTGTGCAGGGTCGTTTTAGTACTACGGAACACTGGAAGACTAATAGATTTCGAGTATTTGTATGTGTTTAGAGAAGAAGAACTGAGGCAAAGAGATGTATTATTGAGTGATTTTGGGATTACAACGTATTAGGTGTATAAACCCTTGTTCTATCGCCTAACTCTCTAATCTCTAAGCCCCAAAGTGTCTATCCCTTGTTCTAGGGTTTGGGTTCCCCTTTTATAGTTGATGTAAGTCGGTCAATCTTGGGCGGCCTCCGTAATATTCACGAATATATTACTTTCCCCTCGTTTTGGGAAACTTCCATATTCATGCGGAGGATCGGATCCTTGGTCCTTGCGGCAGGGGCTAGGCCTTGGTTCCTCGATACGGGGACTGGACCCTGGATACCATTAAGTGGAGATCGGATCCTGATACCTCCTGGTGGAGATTGGTTCTTTGAGTAGAGGAGGGACCCTGGGTCCTCTCCAAACGAGGGCCCGGTAGTCAAGGCCCCTTCGGAGGCTAGAGAAATCTTTAGCCTTGGATATTTTTCCCCAACAGTTTGCCCCTTATTCCTTGATTGCTTCGTAGGAATCAAGGGATAATATGTAGTCTTGGATCTTGGTACCGTTTCTTCACGCAGGAGAACGGTTTGGCGTCTAGGCGAAATGTGGAGTCATTTCGGGGTATGATCACTTGGTCGGAATGGGCTTCAAAGAAAATAAGGATTGCGGCCCGGTCGTGATGGTGCTAGGTCGGCGGAATATTTCAGAGATAATTTTGGAAATTTGCCAAGACTTGTGATTAGCTTCCGAATTCTTTTGCCTTTTCCCTTTTCTTCTTTCCCTTTATGCGCCAAAAAATGGAAAGTCATTCCATGTATATATTTGGATGCTTCGATGCCTTTAGACGACACAAATTTAGGTCTTCCCCTATCCTCCTTATCGGAAGCACATGTCGAACGCTCCGTCTTTCATGAAATCGTTCCCTACCCCCGGTGTTGGCGGACGTATCAGGCCCCGTCGTTTTTTTGGTGATCCCTTCGATTCCCCAGTTCTAACGCCTAGCGTGTTCAGGGACAGATGATGAAAAGGTTCCCATGGCCCCTGCTCGCTCTCGTCGCTTTTGCTCCTTCGACGCTCCGAATGAAGACGAAGATGGCCCGAGGTCCGATATCAAGGAAGGTGATCTGATGGAGATCCGCCGTCGATATTCGTTGCCCGGTACGATGGGGATCAGGTGTGCGGGAGAGTTCAAACGAGCTCCTGATGGAGGAAGGGGCGATATAGCAATCTTTGAGGCTTATTTGGAGGTTGGCTTTAGAGGAGGGATGCCTTCTTTGATCGCGGAAGTGGCGTCATACTTTGGATGTTCCCCTTCACAATTTACGCCTGCTACGTGGCGTACTCTGATGGCTATCCAAGTGTTAGGAGAACTCCATAGTATTCCTTTTGGATTGTCTGAAGTCATGTATTCTTACTCCTTTGTTCCCTTGTCGAGTAAGAAAGGCTTCTACCAAATATGGTCTCGGGATGGTGAACCTTTGGTGGATGAACCCCCTCGGGGCATTCGTGGTAGCTTTCCTTCGAATGATTCCTGGGATAGGAGATATGTGTTTATGAAGGTCGAAGGTGTTCCCAGCTATCCTTGCTTCTGGCGTTCAGTGGGTAAGTTGCTTCTATTTTCCCAGACACGAGTATTGTGCTTGCCGAATTACTTTGGTTTTTTTTTTTGCAGAGGTGGCCCGACCGATTGTTCAAGCTGGTGAGACTTTGGCGAAGTTGGCGCGAGGAATTCCTAGGCGCTTTCGCTGGATTCTGTTTTTGATGCATCCGATATCGCTGCGTCATAGTCGTATTTGGGGTAATGGAATTTCTCTTACTTTTCTTTCTGCTCTAGCCGTAGCTTGATGGGGTCTTGGTTTTTCAGGTGGTATCCCTACGGCTTCGATATTGTCAGTGTACGAAGAGTATTGTAGAGCCAGGCCTCAAAGGAGAAGATCTCGCAATTTGTTTCTACCTGTCCCTTCGGTGATGGCTTCTTTGTCTCCGAGGGATGCTAGCAGGGATTGATTCCCTAGCTTAGATCGGCGTGTCCCTCCACATGAAGAGATTCTCTTTCTCCGGAGGCAGCTTCGGGAAGTGATCTCCCACCAGGCTCTTATCGTGCAGAGGGCTCGGGAATATGCTTGTCGGGATCTCATTAGAGAGTGGTCGATGAGGAGTGCTGGCCAACAAGAGCTGTATGGGGGATCCGGCCGATGTGGACCTGTTGGAGGTCTGATCCGGAATTCGGGAAGCGGTGATGGTGGGCTTGGCGCTTTCCCTTCTTTTCGCCGGGAGACGAATCTTTGAATATTTCTTCAATGCTTTTCTTGCTTTATGTTGTCGTCTTTCTCTTTGGATTTTTTTAGTAGCCTTCTTCCCGACGAATAAGAACTCTTAATAATATCTATTGGTTTTTGCTTTTACTCTATCTTTTCTTTCTTCGAACCTTGTACTCCTTCCTTAGTAGAGGTGTTTATGGGTTTTTTTTTGAGCCGTAGTTGCTTGATTAGATGACTTCTAGGGGAGATCGATTTTGTGGAGAATCGTTGTCCAGGATCGGAGTATCGCCTGACGACTGGATCGAGAATCCTTAGGTTCTTAGCCCCTCGAACTCGGAAGCCCTTGGGATTTAATTCCCTTAGATTCCTTATTTGGGCCCTGAGGCCTAGCTTTGGACCTGGGAGTTTTACCCATTCAGTCTTGAAGGATTAAGAGCCTTTAAGTTCTCTAGACCCTTAGGTCTTAGGAACCTTGAGGTCCTTCGGACCCTTAGGTCTTGGGAACCTTGAGGTTCTTCGGACCCTTAGGTCTTAGGAACCTTGAGGTTCTTCGGACCCTTAGGTCTTGGGAACCTTGAGGTTCTTCGGACCCTTGGGTCTTAGGAACCTTGAGGTCCTTCAGACCCTTATGTCTTGGGAACCTTGAGGTTCTTCGGACCCTTAGGTCTTAGGAACCTTGAGGTTCTTCGGACCCTTAGGTCTTGGGAACCTTGAGGTTCTCTTGACCCTTAGGTCTCTGGACCCGAAGGTCTTTGGACCCGAAGGTCTTTGGACCCGAAGGTCTCTGGACCCGAAGGTCTCTGGACCCGAAGGTCTCTGGACCCGAAGGTCTCTGGACCCGAAGGTCTCTGGACCCGAAGGTCTCTGGACCCGAAGGTCTTTGGACCCGAAGGTCTTTGGACCCGAAGGTCTTTGGACCCGAAGGTCTTTGCACCCGAAGGTCTTTGGACCCGAAGGTCTTTGGACCCGAAGGTCTCTGGACTTTTATGCTTTTGGGGAGTCTTTTTGATCACTCTCTGCTGCCCAGAGGCGAGCCACTCTCGATCTAAATTGAGAAATCGCACTGTGCTACCCGTGGGCATAGGCCATTCTCGAAATTCTCAATGCTGCACTCTACCTTTCTGCAGAAAGGTCACTCTCAGACTTACTGTGGTCTGGGGTGGGTCCCCCCGCAAGGTTCTGTCAACCCAGACACACTACCTTCTACGTCTGGATATGTATTAAATTGTTTGTGCTTAACCGGTTATTTGCACTTTTGCTCCCTGCATATCAGCCGCCAGAATCTGATTACAGTACTTGGCTGTGTACGTCATGCCCCCAGCGTGCGTTTAGCTTATAGTGTTTTTACGAGGGTTTGAATGGCACTAGTACGTGGTCCCCGCATAACTCTTGGCAATAGGCCTTTACGCGGGGCCCTATCGCGCAGACATCGGCTCAGGGCTGATCAGACCCCTTCCATATCTGTCTGCACCTATGGTGAGTAGCCTCACCAGCTAGGGGGCTAGCTAAGATCTGAGGTCCCGAGGGTCCCGATCCAGCTAATATGCCCCTTTAAGTAAATTGGTGTTCCCTTAACTCCCTTTAGTCGAAACCAAATGTATTTTATAAGCCTAGTCCGAGGACGTTCTCGTTATACTTAGGAGTAGGAAAACCAAAATACTTAAATATATAATAGTATATATAGGGCTCGATCCAAAGATCTTGCCTTTAGAAATGATAAAATTTGAGGTGCAAGGCATTCCAGCAGTTGGGTTGGACCTTGTCTGTGCTGTCTTGCAGCTTATAGGCTCCTGCTCCTTGCACCCCTATTACCTGGTAGGGCCCCTCCCATCCGGGGGCGAGTTTTCCGGCTGATTTGTCTTTTGTGTGGTTACAGACTCGCCTTAGGACCCAGTCTCCTTCTTGGAAGGTTCTGGATCTCACCTTCTTGTTGTAACTCTTGGCTACCTTTATTTGGTACGACGCGTTTCTCAGGCGGGCTGCTTCTCTTTTCTCGTCTAGGAGGTCTAGGCTTAGGTACACCAACTCATCGTTCTCCTTGGGAGTTAGGATGTTGGAGATCGTTTTCTTGACATGTACCTCGGTCTGTATTGCTGACTCGGTGCCATAGACGAGTGAGAAAGGGGTTTCTTGGGTAGCTGTTTTCGGAGTTGTTCGATAGGCCCAGAGGACTCCATGTAGCTCTTCTGCCCATCGCCCGTGAGCCTTCTCCAAGCGCTTCTTGAGCATGTTCACAACCGTTTTGTTGGTTGATTCTGCTTGTCTGTTTGACTGGGGATGTCTCGGCGCTGAATACGTGAGTTTGATATCCCAATCTTTGCAGAAGTCTTGGAACTCGTTGCTGGTAAATTGGGGTCCATTTTCTGTGACAATCTACTGAGGTGCTCCAAAGCGGGTTATTATGTTCGTCCAGATGAATTTCCTGATCTGGATGTCCGTGATTTTTGCCAAGGCTTTGGCTTCTACCCATTTCGTGAAGTAATCGGTCATTACTAGGAGGAAGACCTTTTGCCCCGGCGCCATTGGGAATTTCCCAAGTTTGCTAGAGCATCGGCTTGGGAGTTTTGTTCTCTAGGTATCTGAGTAAGCTTCCAGCTTGTGAATTGGTCTAGGAGGCGCTTGGCCACCGATAGGTACCTGATCATACTCGGGTCCTTGGCTTGATAATCCCCTTGAACTTGGCTGATGATGAACTGCGAGTCACCGAAGACCTGGATGTCTTTTACTCCCATTTTTCTAGCTAACTCTAGACCTGCTATTAAAGCCTCGTATTCTGCCTCGTTGTTTGTTGCTTTGAAGTTGCAGCGTACAGCCCTTGAGGCCGAATCTTCCGTAGGGGAGGTTAGAACCAGTCATACTCCTGCGCCTCTTACGTTGATGGAGCCATCCACGTGCAGGGTCCATTGACCCTCCTCTGCTTCTTTTCTCAGGAGTGTAGCTTCTAGATCTGGTTATGGATGCGCAGAGGGAGAGAATTCAGCCACGAAATCAGCTAGTACCTGGGACTTGATAGCGGCGGCTGGGCTGAAGATCACGTCATACTCTCCCAATTCTGCGGCCCATTTCGCCAACCGTCCTGATACCTCGGGTTTATGGAGGACCGCTTTGATGGGGAATGAAGTGACTACCACGACTTGATGGGACTGGAAGTAGGGACGTAGCTTCCGGGCGGCGACCACCAGGGCGAGGGCTAGCTTCTCTAGTTGGCTGTACCGAGTTTCTGCGTCTAGCATGGATTTGCTAACGTAGTATATGGGATGCTGCCTCCTTTCTTCCTCTCTTACGAGGACCGCGCTAACTGCGTGCTCGGACACGGCTAGGTAAAGCAATAGGGTTTCTCCTTCCAAGGGTTTGGACAAGAGTGGTTGGGTCGTGAGGTAGGCCTTGAGGTCGGATAGCGCGACTTCGCACTTCTCTGTCCACTTAAAATCTTTGGGGTTCTTTAATGTTTCAAAGAAGGCATGGGACTTGTCAGAAAGCCTGGAGATGAACCTGCTGAGGGCTGCCATTCTTCCTGTAAATTTTTGAATCTCTTTGACATTCCGTGGGGGAGGAATCGCCTGGATGGCCCTTATTTGCTCCGGATTTGCTTCTATGCCCCTGTGGGTGACTATGTATCCCAGAAATTTCCCGGAGCTTACTCCAAAAGAGCATTTAGAGGGGTTGAGCTTCATATTATATTTCCTCAAGGTGGCGAATGCTTGCTGAAGATGCGAGATATGATCTTCCGAGTCAAGAGATTTTACCAGCATGTCGTCGATGTAGACTTCCATAGTCTGTCCTATCTGATCGGCAAACATCTTTTTGACTAGCCTTTGGTAGGTGGACCCAGCGTTCTTCAGACCAAACGGCATGACCTTGTAGCAGTAGATGCCCCTGGAAGTCATGAAGGACGTCTTCTCTTGGTCGTCGGGATGCATCAGGATTTGGTTGTATCCCGAGAAGGCGTCCATGAAGCTAATTAGTTGGTGCCCAGCAGTGGCATCAACTAGCTTGTCTATATGAGGCAAGGGGAATGGATCCTTTGGACAAGACTTGTTGAGATCCGTGAAATCGATGCAGACTCTCCATTTTTCGTTTTTCTTTTTCACAACCACCACATTGGCGAGCCAGTCGGGATATTGTACCTCTCTTATGAACCCTGCGTCGAGCAGGTTCTTGACCTCTTCGTTAATGATTTCATCTCTTTCGGGGGCGAACTTCCTTCTTTTCTGTCTGACCAGAGGATGCTCAGGATTCACTTGGAGCTGATGCATGATCACGTCGGGGTCGATTCCAGGCATGTCTTCGTGGGACCATGCAAAGCAATCGGAGTTGGACCTTAGAAAGTCGATCAGTCTTCGTCTCAGATCCTTCGGCAGTTTGGAACGTATTTTGAGGTTCCATTCCGAGTTCCCTTCTACCAGGGGGATCTCATCCATGTCTTCGAACTCGGGTTCTTCGACGTGAGGAACAAGAGGTTGCTTCTGTAATTGCTATAAGGTTTGGGTCTTTCCCTTCAAGGTAGTTTGGTAGCAGGACCTAGAATTCTCTTGGTCCCCTCTGATGACCTTCATGCCCCAGGGAGTAGGAAATTTCACCAGTTGGTGAAGGGTTGATGGCACAGCTCCCATGTCGTGAATCCAGGGTCTCCCTAGTATCACATTGTAGGATGACGGACAGTTGACGACCAAGAACTTGGTGGTGTGGTTTATCCCCTCGGTGTAGACTGGGAGGAGGACTTCTCCTTCGGTTTGCTTTACCTCTCCACTGAATCCTATGAGCGGGGTCGCTTTCCTCGTTAGTGTCTTAGGGTCTAGCCCTAAATCCATGTAGGCCGAATGGAAGATGATGTTGCTGGAGCTTCCGTTGTCCACCAGTATCCGCTTAACCAGGCAATTGGCTATAACTAGAGAGATGACGAGGGCGTCATGATGGGGGACGAGTACTCGTTCCTGTTCTTTCGCAGTAAAGCTGATCTCATCCGTCCCCAAGAGTGGGCGCTTGGGAAGCTCGGTCTCTTGGCCATTCCTAGCATTACGAGTACTCCTTTTGGCTGCGGCGCTGCTGATTACGCTTACTTCTGATCCTCTCAAGATGACGTGGATCACTCGTTCTTGTGGCGGAGGTAGTGCAGGGACAGCGTCGTTGGGGAGAGCGGGACCCTCTCTGTTGAGGAGGTCCTTTGCCTTGTCCGAGAGGAACTCCCTTAGATAACCCTTCTTGAGAAGCTCGGCTACTTCCAGCCTTAGGGATATACAGTCTTCAGTGGTATGACCGTGGTCGCCGTGGAACCCACACCATCTTTTAGGGTTACGGGTAGCGTCAGGGGACCTCATTTTAGGTGGCCACTTAACTTGTGGACCCATCTGCCTCAAGACTCCGATGAGCTCTGGCTTGGATATCGCTAGGTGGGAGATGCTGGGCCAAGTAGAAACCATCATTCCTTCGGATCGAGGTAGAGGGCGATGTTGGTATCTGCCCCTGATTTGGGTTTGTGGATTCCTGGGAAGGTCGGGGTCGGATGGTTTCCTCACGCTCGTCCTTTGAAGGCCTGGAGGACTTCTGATCGTACTTGGAAGAGACCTTGGCCCTGCTCACGACGTCTTCTTCCCACCTTACTTGGGCCCAGGTGCGGGATTGTACATCCGCCATGTCTCCGCATCTGTACTTCGTTAGCTCCTTGTAGAGCTCTCCCTCCGAAAGTAGACCCTTCTTGAAGGCTGAGATTTCTGTATTGGCGTTGCACTCGGGTATAGAGACCTTCTCCTGGTTGAAACGAGCTATGTAGGAACGTAGGGATTCGTTTCTGTATTGTTGGATCTCGTAGAGGTCATCCGATCTTTTCTCCAGATGGCGGCTACTGGCGAATTGTTCCACGAACTTGTCGCTGAGGGCGGCGAAAGATGTTATAGATCCCGTGGGGAGGCTGATATACCATTGGAGGGCAGGACCGGTTAGGGTTGACCCGAAGACCTTGCACATGGTGGCTTCAATTGCTTCTTTTGGAATAGCGACGACTACCATGCGTTGCTTATACTGGGCGATGTGGTTGTTAGGATCTCCGGTTCCCTCATACATCTTAATGCTCGGGAAAGAGAATTTGCGAGGCATCTCGACCGAAGCAATCTCCTTCACGAAAGGTGTGTCGGAGTAAGACCTGGGATCGCTTCTACGGATAGGGGGAGCTACTCCGGGGAGCCTTTCCACCATGGATTGGATGGTGCCGAATCTTTTGGATACCACCTTCTCTAGGTAGGCGGCTAGAGCTGGATCTGAGATCTCGGGATGGTCAGGTGAATATTCTTCGTCCTCTGCATCGGAGTCGTCCTCTTCTTCTTCTCGGGTTACGTCTCGAGTGTTTTCTTGATCGCCGGGTTTGTCGCCAGGCTTTTGAGGCGTTTCCTCGCCGTCGCGCGGGGTGTTGAGCGAAGCCATAGGTCGGATTCTGGTTCTGAACCGTTTCCGTTTGTTCCCTACTGCCCCGAGGGATCGGTTTTCTCGTCGGAGAGATGTTCTCGGCTTCCATAGCGTCTACCTTCTCGACGCTTTGCTGAAGCTGCTTGGAGTGTTCCCCAAGTTGATCTTTTAGGTACTGAACTTCCTGGACGAGTTCCAGACCTGCAGGTGCGGTTTCCTGAGCCTTGTGAAGGTCGGTGATTTGACTCTGAAGGGTTTCGAATCGGCTTAGAAGCTCATTCTCCTTCGGGGTCAGATCAGCTTGGTTGGAATCGTCTTCCGGTGCCATCGTCACGTAGTTGATTTACTCCCCTCCTTCTAGCGCCAAACTGTTATGATATTTTTGTGCAGGGTCGTTTTAGTACTACGGAACACTGGAATACTAATAGATTTCGAGTAATTGTATGTGTTTAGAGAAGAAGAACTGAGGCAAAGAGATGTATTATTGAGTGATTTTGGGATTATAACGTATTAGGTGTATAAACCCTAGTTATATCGCCTAACTCTCTAATCTCTAAGCCTCAAAGTGTCGATCCCTTGTTCTAGGGTTTGGGTTCCCCTTTTATAGTTGATGTAAGTCGGTCAATCTTGGGCGGCCTCCGTACTATTCAAAAATATATTACTTTCCCCTCGTTTTGGGAAACTTCCATATTCATGCGAAGGATCGGATCATTGGTCCTTGCGGCAGGGGCTAGGCCTTGGTTCCCCGATACGAGGACTGGACCCTGGATACCATTAAGTGGAGATCGGATCCTGATACCTCCTGGTGGAGATTGGTTCTTTGAGTAGAGGAGGGGCCCTGGGTCCTCTCCAAACGAGGGCCTGGAAGTCAAGGCCCCTTTGGAGGCTGGAGAAATCTTTAGCCTTGGATATTTTTCCCCAACAGCAACGGGTCGGACCCTGGTTCTTCTAGGCAGGGGCTAGGCCCTGATACTTCTTTGTGGGGACCGGACCCTGGATCCTATTGATAGATGTTGAATCCTAGAGCTTCCTAGCAGAGATTGGATCTTTAAGCAGAGGATGGACCCTGGGTTCTTCTCAAATGAGGGTCCGGAAGTGAAGGCCCCTTCGGAGGCTGGAGAAATCTTTAGCCTTGGATATTTTTCCCCAACACAAGTCTCCGGCACCACTTAATCGCGAGGTCACCTTGAGAATTATCCTCCCACAACCGAAGCTTCCAGGATCTTTGACTGGCCTCTGCTACGTACCATCCCTTCCCATCGAACGGTTCGAACTTGAAGGGGATTTTGGTCTTTTTTTTGCAGATCCGATTAGTACGATATTTTCTCTTTTGGGCCCGAAGGCAAAGCCCGCATGGATTTGCTTTGGGACTCCCTCCCAAAAAGCCTCTTACTAATAAGAGTTGGACATTCTTTTATATACTAGATACTATTCGTCTAAACTTCCAATGTGGGACTTTGTTTGCATTCACAACAATTGGAGGAAGAGAAAAAGAATCAAGAGAGGTTCTCAGTTATCATTGATTCATCACTTCTCAAATGATGTCAGGAAATCCAAAGTGAGATTTCACAAGTCTGTGGGAAAGAAGTGGAGAAATTGGAAGAATCAGAAACGAACCAAGGAAGGTTCTCAGTTACCATTAACTCTTTACTTCTTAGATTGTGTCAGGAATCCAGATTGCGCAGCAGATGCTTCTCACAGCCATTTGCAAAGCTTATTGCTGAGATGATAGACAAAGGAGAGGAGTCTATGGAGGAGGCTTTCACACAAGAATAATAAAGCTTCAGAGATTAGACATTGAGACTTGTTTGGAGCATGTTCTCATTCTCATCAGTACTAAATCAGATTTCCAAAGTCAAGCTAAATGACTATAACAAAGCGCTGAGTGGGAGGCAACCCACTGTTAGGTTTGTTTTCAATTTAATTTATTTTCATATGTTACTGATTTATGTTTTTATTAAGTTGCAGGTAAAAAAAAAGATGAACATTAACGACGGTACTGTAGCAACGTACTGTAGCAACGTACTGTAGCAGAATATCGGAGTTACTGTAGCACCGCTACTGTAGCGGAGCACTGTAGCAGAATCACTGTTCATCGAAAAAAAATTACTTTAGTTAATTGGTTTTTATTAGTTATATATTACTAACTTTTAGACTATTATTGTTTTATTTATGCTAGGTATAAGGAAAGGATCCGAAGAAATATTGGTTTGCCAAAGAAAAGAAGAGTTCTGCACCAACATCGAAAGACAAACGATCGGTGTCACTCGACAGATTATCACAAGTATTGATCGCCACTTAACTGTGTTGATGGATACTCACATCAATGGCTGGTATACTCGTGAATCCGTTTTCAAAATTTTCTTTATGATTTATTCTCCCACCATTCTTAGACTATATAACACTAGTAACAGTGTTGTTTAAGTTTGGGAGAGGTTATACTAACATTAGGATTTAGTTAGTTATTTAAAATAGGGACTCGAGTAGACGATTGCCATGATAATCGACCGATTAAAACAAGTCGATATCGTTCGACAGTACATCACTTGCAGCGACCCATGGTAACTCTTTTTCATTGATCAACACTTAATCTGGTCAGGTACATCGTTCCAACTTGTTAAAATGAGTACTTATGATTTATTTACACCATAACTCCGACTGGATATACACTGGTCACAGCGTTATTCAAGTCTGGGGGAGGTTCTACTGATATTGTGTTTTAGTTTTGAAAAAAAAAAACAGATCCAAGTTGACGGTTGTTCAGCACATCGACCGATGAGACCCGACATCACTTCATATCCACATATCGATTGTCTCTTCATTGTGTCGAATGATTTACTTAGCCATCGACTGATGCGACCACGTCGATATCACTCGACAGCACTTCATCAACATCGATCGATTGTAACTTCATTATATCAATCGACACTGAGCAGGTTATCGTTCTTACTTGTTAAATTTCATACTTATGCTTTATTATTATTACCTTACCACCAACAGTGTTACACTGGGGACAATGTAATTTACGTATGGGGGGATTAATAACGTTTATCTACTTTATGAGTCTTATCTAAGAATGTTTTTAAAAAGTTGTATTGAGTCAAGAAGGAGATGATGATCTAATTCGATATATTACCTGTCATCTAACAACTCTTTAGACCAGTCTTAGATTTACTGACTGCAGAAGTACTAGAGATACTAAAATGGATCAACCTGTCAACTATGTTTGCACTTGCTGAGAATGTTTGAAGGAACCAAAGCTGATCTCCAACCTAATTGAGCTCAAATTTGCTTATCTTGGGGCTTGGTATACATGGGATCAGATTCTTCAAACAAGTCAGTAAGGTAAAGCCTCGTGTCTCTCTCAATTTCGACCTAGATATAGGTAGAGAAAAGAAAAAAAAAAGAGAAAAAAAGAAAAGAAAAAAAGAAAAGAAAAGAAATAAAAACATATATATATATATATATATATATATATATATATATATATATATATATAGGTTTTTAGTTAGGTGGAATCCGAACATGACTTGGTGGCTACAACCATTAAGGCTTAGTTCATCAGGATTCCAACAAGAATTTGAACGGAACTTGGTGGCGGCAATCATCAAAGTTTGATACATATGAATTCTTGGATATATGTCAAAAAGAAGTGAATAGGACTTGGTGGCAACCACCATTAAGTTTTGATTCATGGAAGCCTGTCCAATCTTGGTCAATGATCCTGCAATGAAAGCAGACTTTGACTAAGAGAGAAATAAGTAGAGAGAGAGAGGATATGAACTAACTTTTACCTGCAGGTCTAGATACTTGTTTGAGAATCCTTGCATCTTGTGATCGATAGTCCCGAGGTAAAGCCTACACTTTTAATTATGTTAAGAAATGAGATCAGTAGAGGGGATTGTCAGATAGGATTTGTTAAGTTGTTGACTAGGTGAATTTGTTTGCTATACTAGGATATTTTATAATGTGCTTCTAATGTTAGGATGTATATGATTTGGTTTGCACTACTAGAGAGATGAAGACTGAGTTTTTAAAATCTTTTTGAGTCCCTGCTGTTTTCAAACCTCTTTCCGAGAGACTGCCTTTTGGTTTTGCTTGAGGACAAGCAAAATGGTAAGTCTGGGAGAGTTGATATACCATGATTTTGACCCACTTTTACCCATGGTATATAGTTTTTTTTACATATATTTATTAAGAAATATGGTCTTTAGAGTATTTACAGGTTCAGGTACGACTTGGAGAAATGTGGTGTTTTTGGTGTCTTTTGGATCCTTTAAGTGCTGAATTGCGCAGACGCGTCAGATGTTTAGATATGGATGGAGACCTTCCCACGGTACGATTGAGCTGATATTTTCGACACAAGATAGATCTTTGAGTTAGCTTTCCAATGCCACCAGTCCCAGGTCAATCCATCGGTTATATCAGAAGTTATGCCCGTTTTACTTAAGAGTGGTGAGTCTGCCTCGCGAGAGAAGGCTGTCGAGAAGAGGAATGTATATTGATCGATGGGAGATCACTCATATCGATCGATATAAATGTCAGGACGTGGGATGACTATATTTCATGACCGATTGAAGCCCAGAAGCAATCCAAATTACCAGAATACCCTTGGATGACCAGAAACCCTATTTTATGATATTTATAAGCCATTGTTGACGGCTAGACTTATCGACGCTCTTTATGATTTTCTAAGTTCTATTATATTGTTATTTTTGTTAGGAGAGAGGGAGGGACTCCTATCTGAGTCCTCCTGAAACTCCTTTGGTTTTTATTTTATATTATTATGTTCTTCATCTATTCATCTATGATTTATGTGACAATCTTCATTTCTGAATAGATCCACCTGTTGGATTTAGGATTCAAATAGGTTGTGGGATTAGCCCCAAATATAGATTGCTAAGTTGTGATATTCATTATAATGATGAACCCTAATGCTTGATTCTAGAGTCATGAACTAGAACCATGAACATGATGACATTAATTCATTAATCATCATTATGGTATCATCATGTATAAGCTAAGATCTTCTAGGGACACACGAGAGCCGGTCTATGATCTTGGTGGGCACATATTCAACTCGATCTGAGCTATATCGATCGATACTCCTATAGAGTAATCGATCGACGGCAAACATATATCCATTGATATCGCTGTCAAAATATCGATCGATATTGTCGGCATCAGATCAGTGGACGAGTCTAATACATGAGAGTTATTAGACTTATCTAAGGGTTGAAGCTCTTTAATATCATACATCCAACTTGTTAGGCATCTATAGCATTATAATCCTGATTACTTGAATAGAAACCCTAGATCTAGCAACCATCCTTCCATCAAACAACTCCTTGCCAAGTTGAACAATCATCTTGTTTAACTTGTTTACTGCTTTACTATATGATATCACCCAAATTATCCCAAGGAGTGATTTACTCTCTCAAATAAGAGGTTCAGTTGTAGTACTTCAGGATCAAATTCACGGGGAGCTATGGAACTTAATAGATTTAATAGTTATATGATTAAGCTAGTCTACTAGGTTTAATGCAGTAAATAAATATAGTAAAGCAGTAAAAAAGATGAACAAGATGATTGTTCAGCTTGGCAAGGAGTTGTTTGATGGAAGGATGATTGTTGGATCTTGGGTTTCTATTCAGGTAATCAGGATTATAATGCTACAGATGCCTTAACAAGTTGCATGCATGATATTAAAGAGCTTCAAACCTTAGATAAGTCTAATAACTCTCATGTATTAGAATCATCCACTGATATGATGCAGACAATACAGATGCCTTAACAAGTTGCATGCATGATATTAAAGAGCTTCAAACCTTAGATAAGTCTAATAACTCTCATGTATTAGAATCATCCACTGATATGATGCAGACAATATCGATCGATGTTTTGACAGCGATATCGATCGATATGAATTGTCGTCGATCGATTTCTCTATTAGAGTATCGATTGATATAGCTCAGATCGAGTTAAATATGTGCCCACCAAGATCATAGACCGGCTCTCGCGTGTCCCTATAGGATCTTAGCTTATACAGGATGATATTAGAATGATGATTAATGAATTAAACAATTCCAGTTCATGGATCTAGTTCATGACTCTAGAAACAAGCTTTAAGAACATTCTAACAATGAATATTACAACTTAGAAATCTATAGTTGGGGCTAATCCCACAAACTATCTGAACCCTAAATCCAACAGGTGGATCTATTCAGAAAAGAAGATTGTCACATAAATCATAGATGAATAGAATATAAATTGCAATAGATATTAAAATCAAAACAAAAGGAGTTCCAGGAGGACTCTGATAGGAGTTCTTCATTTCTCTCCTAACTTAGAACAATAGAATAGAACTTATAAAAGTATAAAGAAAGCATAGATAGGTCTAGCCGTCAACAATGGCTTATAAATATCATAAAATAGGGTTTCTGGTCATCCAAGGGTATTCTGGTAATTTGGGTTGCTTCTGGGCTTCAATCGGTCATGAAATATAGTCATCCCACGTCCTGATATTCATATCGATCGATATGAGTGATCTCCCATCGATCGATATACATTTCTCTTCTCGACAGCCTTCTCTCGCGAGGCAGATTGACCACTCTTCAATAAAACGGTCATAACTTCAGATCAAACCGATGGATTGACCTCAAAACGGTGGCATTGGAAATCTAACTAAAAGATATATCTTTTCTAAAAAGATCAGCTCAATCGCACCGTGGGAAGGTCTCCATCCATATCGAAACATCTGACGCATCTGCGCAATTCTGCACTTAAAGGCTCCAAAAGACACCAAAAACACCATCTTTCTCCAAGTCGCACCTAAACCTGTAAGTACTCTAAATAGACCCTATTTCGGAGTAAATATATGTAAAAAACCTATATACCATGGGTAAAAGTGGGTCAAAATCATGGTACATCAACTCCCCCAGACTTACCCTTTTGCTTGTCCTCAAGCAAACACAATAGGTAGTCTCTCTGAAAGAGGTTTGAAAACCAGCAGGGACTCAAAAGATTTTAAAAACTCAGTCATCATCTCTCTAGTAGTGCAAACCAAATCATAGACATCCTAACATTAGAAGCACATTATACAATATCCTAGTATAGCAACCAAATTCACCTAGTCAACAACTTAACAGATCATGTATGACAATCTCCTCTAGTTATCTCATTTCTTAACATAAATAAAAGTTAGTTGGATTCTCAAACAAGTATAGCAACCAAATTCACCAGGCTTTACCTTGGGAGTACCGATCACAAGATGCAAGGATTCTCAAACAAGTATCTGGACCTGTAGGTAAAAGTTAGTTCCTATCCTCTCTCTTTACTTATTTCTCTCTTAGTCAAAGTCTGCTTTCATTGCAGGATCATTGACCAAGATTGGACAGGCTTCCATGAATCAAAACTTAATGGTGGTTGCCACCAAGTCCTATTCACTTCTTTTTGACCTATATCCAAGAATTCATATGAATCGAACCTTGATGATTGCTGTGGGAACCGAAATTCGCACTATCGATTTTGATTAAGTAAATCGGAGGAAAGCTAAGTAAACTTAACTTTCCCTGAAGGTCCCGATCCTCTGCGACAACCAACGACAAGTGATCAAATAAATGCGGAAAGGTTTTATTAAGATTTGAGACTGGACTTTAAGGAAGGCTGCCTACGTACCCCTTTCGAGGATCAAGTCGGACGTAGTTCAGTTGGAAGGGTTTGAACAAGAGATCGAACTGCCTGGCGGAGTTCGTCTAGTATGAGCGTTAGTCATAGAAACGGGCATGTCGAGAATAATGCCTATGGTTTCCATGTGCGAAACTTTAAATAAAAGGATTGTTAGATCCTTCCGCGAGAAATAAGGGTCTGCGGACAAGATGAAAATAGAACGAGAGGCGGCCGGACGTTCTAGGTCCTGCCTTGCTAGTCTACCGCCTCAATTCTAAGTTCTTAAGCTAACAAGAGCTCTCTAGGTCTCCAATCTTGGATTTGCTTTCTCTCTAGGATTTTTTGTGCTCCCCCTTTCCTTCTCTCCCAAAGCTCCTTTATATACTCCTTCTTGTGACGGTCTATTCTCCTTTTGGGCCGCGAAGCGGGCTTTTTCCATTTTCGTCGGCCTTCATGTTTATCGGGAAACTTGATATTTATCTTCGGGAAACTTGACATTTATCCTTCTGGAAATTTAGCATTTATCTTGTTATGTAAAGATAAACATAAATCTTCGTATCTATCTCAGATAATCGTAAACGGACTGTCCGATCGCGTTTGGTCCCTTTCGGGCCGTCTCTAGGACTTCCGTTGTTTTCAACGATTTCTTCGGAAGATCTTCAATCCTTCGTAGAGCTGAGATGAGTGGTGTCTTAAGATAACCATCACTGTTTCGTACGAAGAATTTAAGATCTTCCTTTCGTTGATATCTTACGAGTTTCTGAAGTATTTCCGACGATCTTAGTTTGGAGTAAGAACGGGAGTTTGTACGCGGAATCTCACCGATTCGTTCCGCGAAAACTTGGAAAAGATGCAAAGTTCAGACTTCTGACGGCCGGGGCCTAGAACTTATGCACGGAAGCTTGTCGCCCGACGACCCGAGCCAGCACGGGGGCTAGCCGCCCGGCGGCCACGGCCAGCACGGGCGCTAGCCGCCGGCAGCTACAGCCAGCACGGGGGCTAGCCGCCCGGCGGCCACGGCCAGCGCGGGCGCTAGCCGCCGGCGGCCACGGCCAGCACGGGGGCTTGCCGCCCAGCGGCCACGGCCAGCACGGGCGCTAGCCGCCGGCGGCTACGGCCAGCACGGGGGCTAGCCGCCCGGCGGCCAGGACCAGCACGTGCGTCTCGGCGAGGGCTTCAATTTGATATCTTGCTCGTTTTCTGGATCATCACGGTTTGAGAGAACGGGCTCTTTGAAGTTTCCCGGCGGCTAGGACCAGCACGAGCGGCCAGGACCAGCAAGTGCGTCTTGGCGAGGGCTTCGATTTGATATCTTGCTCGTTTTCTGGGTCGTCACGGTTTGAGAGAACGGGCTCTTTGAAGTTTCCCAGCGGCTAGGACCAGCACGGGCGGCCAGGACCAGCACGGGCGCTGGCCGCCGGCGGCTACAGCCAGCACGGGGCTAGCGGCCCGGCGGCCAGGACCAGCACGTGCGTCTTGGCGAGGGCTTCGATTTGATATCTCGCTCGTTTTCTGGGTCCTCACGGTTTGACAGAACGGGCTCTTTGAAGTTTCAAGGCGGATTCTTTGTCGTTCGGCCTGTCCAAACTTAGATTACTTCCCGTTTCTTCCGTATACTTTCGTATGGTCGTGTCATCTTAGCTACGGACCTAATGTCTCTCGGTTCTTCTTGATTATATCATCGAAGTTTTACGACTAAATCTTAGTTGGTTTTCTCGTAAAGTTTATCGTGTAAAACAAGAACGATCGACTTTAACATAGGTTCTTTAAGCTATACGACTTGTCTTGCTTTCGACGCTTGTTTTATGGAAAGTCTGCGCATGATAAATAGTTTTAGCCGTTGGTTTCGAGAGAACCGTTTTTGACCCCAACAGTTAGCCCCCTAGCCTGTAAGACGCGGAGACGATCTTGCGGGCGGAAGATTATGTGTTGAAAATCGAAATTTGTGGCTAAGAATATTTCATTGCAGACATCCACATCACCTTTGATTGGCGATCTTGAACGTGACGTCGGAAAGACCGTGAGTTTGTTGTTTAATGTGAAGAAAGAGAAGAATATATGTCCTCGAAAGTCTGTCGTCTTCAACAGAAGATTCAGAGTCTTGAGGAGACGGGGACTCGCAAGTTTGACGGAGAGGACTTCGACTCGATTCTCGCTGGTCTGAAACCCGTGTGCACCCTTGTCCCGGATTCGGAGGGTTCGGAGGACCAGGACTATGCAGTCAAGGATCATGAAGCCGGCGCATATGAGACATGCAGCGGTGGTGCGACCAATGGAGGTGACGGTGAGACCGTTCCTACTTTGGTTGAGTTTTGAGGATGAAGGTGATGCTCCGGGGAGCGTCTAGCTTTATCAATCCCTTCAGAGATTTTTATTTTGATTGTGTTTTGGCCGTTAAGAGGCCATGATGTACATTTGTGGGACTGGCCGTTAGTGGCTTCGAATCCCGGCCTTTTTCAGGGCATCTGTTGAACTCTGCGGCTCAATCTTTATAAAATATTAATGTTGCGTTTTCAGAACTTCTGTCTATCGAAGTTAGAGGGACAGGGTGTGAGTTGTCGTCTCATTCCTGCCTCCCTGATGATCACCGTATCCGTCGTTTGTACAAAGCGAGATTTTCCTGCAGTTTACGATTTACGCGAAAATTCGTGGAAACGTACAAACTCGAGTGAAGAGACAAGTTTTGGGATTTCGCGTCGTTGACGCTTTGCCTATGAGATGTTAAGATACCAGCAAGGCTGGGTTTAGGGCAAGACCTAGGTTTACTCTCAGACTGAGGCTGTGCGATGACAAATCGGCTTTCGTTTTGCCTGTTTGTGATTTTAACCTGATTCGTACCGTTTAAAAATCCGCAAAGTGGTATCTGCTTATATGATTTGATTGGGCACGAATCGAGCTACTTCCTTTACAAAGTGCTGAACCAAATTTTTGTATAGCGCGCTATGGGATCCTTGTCGGATGTAAAAGAGCCTACCCTTAGGTAGCTTGTCTGTTTAGGACGTTATAGTTCGTTTGTTATGATCAGCAACAACGATATGATGCCGTTTAGAAGGCGTATGAAGGTTTTAATCGAAAAACGAATATTCAGGCACGTAGCGACGTCTCGCAGTGCTTTGAAGTTTATTTTTCTTATGCCATGAAGGACTATGGGCATTTAGAAATCGCGGAATGTTTCCGGGCGATAGTTTATGATTTATTTGGTGGATACTGTATCCATTGTTGAGGCCGTTTAGCGATTGGCGAGTTTGTTTGCGAAGAGTTTCAAAAATTGGGTTTCTGTGTTTGTAAAGAGTTTCGAAAATCCGGTTTCTTCAAAAAAAACGTGGGATTATACAAGCATACACATTTCAAATGTGTACGAGTTAATTTTCCCTTGTGCCGCATTTCAAATGTTCGCGGGCTTGGAGATGTTTTGCGAATGTCCGTAGTCAGAAACTGTTGTTTCAGTTTAGACGTGCAAGTTATAAAATTTTGATCGAGGAATTAGGACCAGGGGTCGCGTATATTTGACCCAGGGAGAAGCGTCTAGCTTCGCTTTGCTTCGCGAAGTGTTGGCCTTCCGGGATTTTAAGGACGACTCGTATAACTCTTGGAGCTTTGTCACGAGTGTTTCTTTTCATGCTTTGTTTACGGGGCGTATAGAACTTAATCAGTCGATGTTAAGTTCAAATTTTTCTGTTAACCGTATGGCTGTTAGGACTGATTTTATTACGAGAAATTTATCGCATGATTTCCTCTTTTGGGCTATGCGACAGAGTTGCTCGCGTAATGGTCACTTGGCGTTTTATGACAAATCGTGGATTATTGTTTGGCCATTAAGTGATTGGAGCGGCGATCGTTCAGTTTTTTTGTCTTGGCGTGAAGGCTGTGTTCAGCCGTTTAACCAAGGAGTTGGTAAACGATCAGGCCGTGATCCTTTCGCATTAAGGTCATATTGGTTCACGATTGTCCTTAATGGTGATGCCGAATTCAGGTCTGGACTTTATGGAAAGACGTCGTTGGCCGAGAGCCGAATAGAGTTCGTCGAGATAGACATGCCAATCATAGCGGAGTTTTCCAAGTTATGGGTGATGGCTTTTTGAAACGATTTTCCACTTCAGGTTTCAGTTATACGACATATGCTTCGTATAAAGTTTCCTTTGGTCGCATGAAAATTGTTTCATTTTATCCGTGGAAATAAAGTTTAAGGAATCAACGAAGAACACGCTCGGATTCAGTTTTGGGTTATTTCCCGCTTGGACGTAATTTTCCGTATTGCGATGTCGTTTTGCATGAGACCGATCTTGGTTTTCCTTATGCTGTTTTTGTGTAACATGTTATTGTTATACGAAAGTAATGGATGACCGGTTTCATGAAGTTAGAAAATCGCAGATAGTCAAAGTAGTCTTGTTTCCGTGGTTTACACGGGAAACGTTTCCGCTTTGATTTCTTTTTTTGGCGAAAGTTGCTTCGGGTTACTCATGAAGTTTTACCGAAGGTTATTTCGTTAATTTTGTAGCTCACCGTCGTGCCATTAGTCTCACGGAAGCGGAAAGAGTCTGCCAAGGATGCGCGGCGATCGTTTCTCGGTTTTTCAAGAGATTAGATCGGTTTGCGCGGTCTGCCTTGACAGTCAAGGAACAATAGAACGAAACTGGAAGAAAATTCCTAAGACTTAGCTTGCTAGACTATCTACCTAGGTTCTAAGTTCCCTAAATTTTACGGCAGTTTACAAGACGTTCTCAATCCTTTCCTACGAAAAAATTAAAAACTTGATAAAATTTTCTAAGTCGGACGTACCTTAGTCTCATTGATTACTCGAGATTGCCTCATGTCCGTTCCTCTTTGTCTTCTAACGTTTCATTCTCAAAGGTCTTCGAAAAGTCTGACACTGAATCGAGAATCGATTTTTGATGAAACCCGAAGGAACAGTGCAGAATCGTTGCAGAATCGTTGAAGCAAAGGGAGGAGAAGTAGGCGAAACTCGATGAAGGCTAAGGTGGGTAGACAAGTGAAAACGAACAGCAAGATGTCACTTGAGTGGGGCTTCTTGTTTCGTCAAGCTATGAGCGAACTGGTCAAGTCAAGAAGTTTACGATCTTGTTATACTTCACGAATGATGTTTCCTAAAATATTGCCGAGCTTTTATTTAACGAGAGTTATTAAACAAAATGTTGTCGAGTTAATTTTACAGAAATTGTTTCGTAAAATTTGTTTGGATAATATTTGGGTCAATCTTTTCGAGGATTGGCCGTGCTTGACGAATGTTTTGTTGCCCGGCGACCAGCGCAGCACGGGCGCGCTAGCCGCCCGGCGCCTAGAGGCAGCACGGGCGTGCTAGCCGCCCGGCGCCTAGGGACAGCACGGGCGTGCTAACCGCCCGGCGCCTAGGGACAGCACGGGCGTGCTAGCCGCCCGGCGCCTAGGGACAGCACGGGTGTGCTAGCCGCCCGGCGCCTAGGGACAGCACGGGCGTGCTAGGGACAGCACGGGCGTGCTAGCCGCCCGGCGCCTAGGGACAGCACGGGCGTGCTAGCCGCCCGGCGCCTAGGGACAGCACGGGCGTGCTAGCCGCCCGGGACAGTGCTTCCTCGCAGGACCTGCCTGTTTTTCTCGGTTTTTTAAAGGTTTCTCGATCGACACTTAGTCTCTCGAGGTTTCTTTAATTGTTTTTATGAGACTTTTGGACATCGATTTCATCATGATCCCAGCAAGGAATTGTTTCTTTTAACGTTGTTGACCTTTTATTTTACGAGAGTTATTTCACAAAAGGTTGTCGAGTTAATTTTACGGAAACTTTGCGAATTGTTGTCGAGTTTAATCATGCAAAAGCTGTCTCTTGAAATATTTTCGAAAATTTATTTTACAAAAGGTGTTTCGTAAAATGTTATCGAATTTTAGCATTAGAAACGCTGATTAGTAACCCGATCAGTCGTGCTTTCTGTTTCATGAGTTATCTGGGGTTTCTCCGCGATTTCCAGGAGAACAAGTCTTTATTTTTCCAGGAAATTCAAAAAAACATTTCCAGTCGAAACTCTACTCGGTAATCAGACCGTCATATCAGCTTTGGGCTCGATCCTACTCTAAAATCGTATGTGGGTCGTCTAGCCGTGATTCAGGCCCCTTTTGGGCCGTCTTGTGACTTAGACGTTTTTACCATTTTTCTTTAGAAAAAGCCGTTGATGTGACGATGGTTTTTCCGAAAGGATTTCAACTCCCCGTATAGTTAAGGCAACTGGTGTTCAAGCTAACCATAGCCGTTTTATACGGCAGGCATGAATCCGTCTCCACTACCAAGTCTTTTTATGAATTTTCCCGAAGTCTTTCTTCGATAATCCCAATGAGGGGGGTTGTGTCCATGGACCCGAGGACCGTGTTGCAGGAACTTGGACGGGGGTGCATGGTTATAGGACCCGAACTTGGTCGGGATGGTCTGTTCTCGGGACGTTTGTCCGTAAGATGATAATCTTAGATAACTGTTTGCATAAGCGTTGGTCGTAGGAGCAGGCACTGCTGAAGTTGTTTTACCAGTGTCAATGTGAGCTGCGAGTTTGTCTTTCACATTTCCAGACATTGCTTTGATCAAGCGTTTTGCGGCCGTAAGAGTAAGAGTAATCCGTCCTCCCCTCCTTCTAGCGCCAAACTGTGGGAACCGAAATATGCACTGTCGATTTTGATTAAGTAAATCGGAGGAAAGCTAAGTAAACTTAACTTTCCCTGAAGGTCCGGATCCTCTGCGACAACCAACGACAAGTGATCAAATAAATGCGGAAATTGTTTTATTAAGATTTGAGACTGGACCTTAATGAAGGCTGCCTACGTACCCCTTTCGAGGATCAAGTCGGACGTAGTTCAGTTGGAAGGGTTTGAACAAGAGATCGAACTGCCTGGCGAAGTTCGTCTAGTGTGAGCGTTACGTTAGTCATAGAAACGGGCATGTCGAGAATAATGCCTAGGGTTTCTATGTGCGGAACTCTAAATAAAAGGATTGTTAGATCCTTCCGCGAGAAATAAGGATCTGCGGACAAGATGAAAATAGAACGAGAGGCGGCCGGACGTTCTAGGTCCTGCCTTGCTAGTCTACCGCCTCAATTCTAAGTTCTTAAGCTAACAAGAGCTCTCTAGGTCTCCAATCTCGGATTTGCTTTCTCTCTAGGATTTTTTGTGCTCCCCCTTTCCTTCTCTTCTAAAGCTCCTTTATATACTCCTTCTTATGACGGTCTATTCTCCTTTTGGGCCGCGAAGCGGGCTTTTTCCATTTTCGTCGGCCTTCATGTTTATCGGGAAACTTGATATTTATCTTCGGGAAACTTGACATTTATCCTTCTGGAAATTTAGCATTTATCTTGTTATGTAAAGATAAACGTAAATCGTCGTATCTATCTCAGATAATCGTAAACGAACTGTCCGATCGCGTTTGGTCCCTTTCGGGCCGTCTCTAGGACTTCCGTTGTTTTCTACGATTTCTTCGGAAGATCTTCAATCCTTCGTAGAGCTGAGATGAGTGGTGTCTTAAGATAACCATCACTGTTTCGTACGAAGAATTTTAGATCTTCCTTCCGTTGATATCTTACAGGTTTCCGAAGTGTTTCCGACGATCTTAGTTTGGAGTAAGAACGGGAGTTTTGTACGCGGAATCTCAACGATTCGTTCTGCAGAAACTTGGGAAAGACGCAAAGTTCAGACTTCTGACGGCCGGAGCCTAGAACTTATGCACGGAAGCTGGTCGCCCGACGACCCGAGCTAGCACAGAGCTAGCCGCCCGGCGGCCATGGCCAGCACGGGCGCTAGGCGCCGGCGGCTACGGCCAGCACGGGGGCTAGCCGCCCGGCGGCCACGGCCAGCACAGGCGCTAGCCGCCACCGGCTACGGCCAGCACGGGGGCTAGCCACCCAGCGGCCACGGCCAGCACGGGCGCTAGCCGCCGGCGGCCACGGTCAGCACGGGGGCTAGCCGCCCGGCGGCCACGGCCAGCACTGGCGCTAGCCGGCGGCGGCTACGGCCAGCACGGCGGCAAGCCTCCCGGTGGCCAGGACCAGCACGTGCGTCTCGGCGAGGGCTTCGATTTGATATCTTGCTTGTTTTCTGGGTCCTCACGATTTGAGAGAACGGGCTCTTTGAAGTTTCCCGGCGGCTAGGACCAGCACGGGCGGCCAGGACCAGCACGTGCGTCTCGGCGAGGGCTTCGATTTGATATCTTGCTCGTTTTCTGGGTCCTCACGGTTTGAGTGAACGGGCTCTTTGAAGTTTCAAGGCGGATTCTTTGTCGTTCGGCCTGTCCAAACTTAGATTACTTCCCGTTTCTTCCGTATACTTTCGTATGGTCGTGTCATCTTAGCTACGGACCTAATGTCTCTCGGTTCTTCTTGATTGTATCATCGAAGTTTTACGACTAAATCTTAGTTGGTTTTCTCGTAAAGTTTATCGTGTAAAACAAGAACGATCGACTTTAACATAGGTTGTTTAAGCTATAAGACTTGTCTTGGTTTCGACGCTTGTTTTATGGAAATTCCGCGCATGATAAATAGTTTTAGCCGTTGATTTCGAGAGAACCGTTTTTGACCCCAACAATTGCCACCACCAAGTCCGTTCGAATTATTTGTGTTGGAATCCTAATGAAGCAATCCTTAATGGTTGTAGCCACCAAGTCCTGTTCGGATTCCACCTAACTAAAAACCTATATATATATATATATATATATTTTATTTTTTTTCCTTTTCCTTTTCTTTTCTTTTTTTCTTTTCTCTTTTTTTTTCTATTTCTTTTTTTTTCTTTTCTCTACCTATATATCTAGAATCGAAATTGAGAGAGAGAAGGTGATAAATCTACACAAGGCTTTACCTTCCAGTCTTGTTTGAAGAATCCGATCCCATGTATACCAAGCCCCAAGGTAAGCAAAGTTGAGCTCAATTAGGTTTGAGATCAGCTTCGGTTCCTTCAAACTTTCTCAGCAAGTGCAAACAGATCCACTTTAGTATCTCTAGTACTTCTGCAGTCAGTAAATCTAAGACTGATCTAAAGAGTGATTAGATGACAAGTAATAAATCGAATTGGATCATCATCTCCTTCTTGACTCAATAAAACTTTTTGAAAACATTTTTAAATAAGACTCATAAAGTAGATAAACGTTAGTATTTCCCCCCAGATTTAAATTACACTGTCCCCAGTGTAACACAGTTGGTGGTAAGGTAATAATAATAAAGCAGAAGTACGAAATTTAACAAGTAAGAACGATAACCTGCTCAGTGTCGATCAATATAATGAAGTTACAATCGATCGATGTTGATGAAGTGTTGTCGAGTGATATCGACGTGGTCGCATTGGTCGATGGCTAGATATGAAGTGTTGTCGACACAATGAAGAAACAATCGATCTGTGGATATGAAGTGATGTCGATCGATATCGACATGGTCTCATCGGTCGATGTGCTGAGCAATCGTCAACTTAAATCTGTTTTTTTTTTCAAAACTAAAACACAATATCAGTAGAACCTCCCCCAAACTTAAATAACACTATAATGGTGTTATCCAGTCGGAGATTGGTGGAGAAATAAATCATAAGTACTCAATTTAACACAAGCTAAAACGATATACCTGACCAGATTAAGTGTTGATCAGTGAAAAAGAGTTACCATCGGTCGCTGCAGGTGATGTATTATCGGTCAACATCGACTATTCTCGTCGGTCGATATCATGGCAATCGTCTACTCGGGTTCCTATTCTAAATAGCTAACTAAACACATGATATTAGTAGAACCTCCCCTAGACTTAAACAACACTATTACTAGTGTTAGGCAATCTAAGATTGGTGGGAGGATAAATCATAATGACAATATTTAACAAAGAGAAACAATATACCTTAATAAGATGTGAATCTTGAACAATGTGGGAACCGAAATTCGCACTGTCGATTTTAGTTAAGTTTTATCGGAGGAAAACTAAGTAAACCTAGTTTTCCCTGAAGGCTCGGATTCTCTGCGACAATCAAACGAAATTGATAGAACAAGACAATAAAGCGGAAAAGTTGCACTAAGGCGTTTATTAAACAGACGATAAGTTGAATACAATATTCATCCGAAAAACGGGAAGTAGAGATACGCTGAAGAGGAAACAACGGAAATATAGGAAACAAAACGTTCTAAGTCTTGCTCCACTAGTCTAGCCTCCTAAGTCCTAAGTTCCCTAAGCTAACAGGAATTCTCTAAAACCCTAGATTTCGGTTTTGGTCTCTCTCTCGATGATTTTCGCTCTGCCTTTCTTCTTCTCCCAAAGCTCCTTTATATACTCCTTCTTATGACGGTCTATTCTCCTTCTGGGCCGCAAGGCGGGCTTTTTTTCCATTTTCATCGACCTTCATGTTTATCGGGAAACTTGACATTTATCTTCGGGAAACTTGACATTTATCCTTCCGGAAATTTAGCATTTATCTTGTTGCGTAAAGATAAACGTAAAATTGTTGTATCTATCCTAGATAATCGTAAACGGGTTGTCCGATCGCATTTGGTCCCTTTCGGACCGTTTCTAGGACTTCCGCTGTTTTCTACGATTTCTTCGGAAGATCTTCAATCCTTTGTAGAATTGAGATGCGTGGTGTCTTAGATAACCATCATCGTTTCGTATGAATAATTTAAGATCTTCTTTTCCGTTGATATCGTACGAGTTTCCGAAGTGTTTCCGATGGTTTTTAGTTCAGAGTAAGAACGGGAGTTTTGTACGCGGAATCCCAATGATTCATTGCGCGAGGACTCGGGAAAGACTCAAAGTACAGATTACTGACGGCCGGGGCCTGGATCTTGTGCACAGAAGATTGTCGCTCGAGGACCCGAAGCAGCGCGGACGCTAGGCGCCCGGCGCCTAGAGGCAGCACGGGCACTAGGCGCCCGGCGCCTAGAGGCAGCACGGGCGCTAGGCGCCAGGCGCCTAGAGGCAGCACGGGCGCTAGGCGCCCGGCGCCTAGAGGCAGCACGGGCGCTAGGCGCCCGGCGCCTAGAGGCAGCACGGGCGCTAGGCGCCCGGCGCCTAGAGGCAGCACGGGCGCTAGGCGCCCGGCGCCTAGAGGCAGCACGGGCGCTAGGCGCCCGGCGCCTAGAGGCAGCACGGGCGCTAGGAGCCCGGCGCCTACGTTCATGGTTGCGGTCGGCTGCTTGGTTCCTTCGGCTTGCGGGTGTTCGTGCGCATCCTTCGGAGGATTTTTCGTATGACAAATAGACTTAGCCGTTGATTTCGAGATAACCGTTTTTGACCCCAACAGTTAGCCCCCCAGCGTGCAAGATGCGAGAGCGATTTTGCGTGCGGAAGATCTTATGTTTGAAAATCGAAATTTTCGGCTATGAATATTTTATTCCGAAAAATCCCATCATTTTTTATTTCTTATAAGTAGCACTCCACCCCCCTCTCATTTCTCACTCACCTTCCTCTTCTTAATTCTTAGAAAGTATGGCTTCCTCTCTAAGTGAAAGAAAGATTCCGATGTCGAAATGAGCGATGCCAACCAAGCCTCGCCGGCGCGAGAGGTTCTTGCCCTTACGCAGACGTTTGTCGAGGGGTTCAGTTCTTTTCAAGACAAGATGGAGTGACACCGTGCTTTGATGGAGTCCAGCGTGGCTGGTCCTAGTGTTTCTTCCGGTCCGACTCCTGCGGTTCCGATTCCTGGACCCGACGTTGTTTTAGCTACGGACTCCGCGGTTCTGGTTCTTGAAAACGCTGTCGCTCCAGTCTCGATCTCTACGATTCCGGCTCCCGAATCCGATATCCCTTTGCCTGCTGGAGGAACTGTTGTTCCGGAGCAGGCACCCGGCGTCCAGGCTCGCCCCGAGGGCTCCTCTTTGGCGCCGATACTGGTTTCGGAAGATGCGGTGGAAGTCATGCCTCCCCCTCCAGAAAAGAAGAGGGAGATCGTTCTTGGACTTCCCGCATGCAGTGCTATCCCGCCATCGAAGGGACGTTCGAGAGCTGGAACTGCCGTATCAGCGAAGAGGAAAAGGTGTACCAAGAGCGAGGAAGGCGAGGTTTCGGCAAAACTGTCGCACCACCGCTCCAAGGTATTTTCGTGAGACCCCCTTTCTTTTGCTGACTCTTTTGATTCTCACCTTTCCTTCGTGTGATCAGTTTGTGTCGTTAATCGACGGGATGCTTGGAGATTGCGGACTGGAGGTCACACGTTTGTCCCAGGAGCTGGATTCGTCGCGGGAGGCCTTGAAGCGCACCGAGGCTGTGCTTCAATCGATTGAGAGCACTCATGCCGCCCAGACGTCGATGCTCGAAGCTAGGATCAGCGATCTCGAACGTGACTTGGGAAATACTGTGAGCTCGCTGCTCAAGGCGAAGGAGGAGAAGAAGAGCAAGTCCTCGGAAGTTCGACGTCTCAAGAGGCGGATTCAGCGCTTCGAGGAGATGGGAGCTTGCACCGCGACGGAGCTTACCGACCCGTCATCCTCGGGTGCCTTGGTCCCGGGCTCGGAGATTCCAGAGGTCCAAGATGCTGGAATCGTTGCAGACAAGGGCGGTGAGGAAGTCGGCGCGGGCGATGGCGAGGCTGCTCTTGCTTCGGGTGAGTCGGAGGAAGAAGGTGGCGTTCCGGAGGATGCCTAGGTTGATCAATCCCTGAAGGGATTTTTATTTCGATTGTATTTCGGCCGTTGGTTGGCCATTATGTACGATTTCGTGACTGGCCGTTGGTGGCTTTGAATCCCTGCCCTATTTAGGGCGTTGTACTGAACTTGCGGTATGCGTTTATGAAATATTTTGCATTTAGAACTTCTGTTTATCGAAGTTAGAGGGGTAGAATGTGAGTTGTCGTCTCACTCGTGCCTCCCTGATGATCACCGTATCCGTCATTTGTACAAAGCGAGATTTTCCTGCGGTTAACGATTTACGCGGAAATTCGTGGAAACGTACAGACTTGAGTGAAGAGACAAGTTTTGGGATCTCGCGTCGTTGACGCTTTGCCTATGAGATGTTAAGATACCAGCAAGGCTGGGTTTAGGGCAAGACCTAGGTTTACTCTCAGACTGAGGTTGTGCGATGACAAATCGGCTTTCGTTTTGCCTGTTTGTGATTTTAACCTGATTCTTACCGTTTTAAAATCCGCGAAGTGGTATCGGCTTATATGATTTGTCTGGGCACGAATCGAGCTACTTCCTTTACGAAGTGCTGAACCAAATTTGGATTTTTTGTATAGCGCGCTATGGGATCCTTGCCGGATGTAAAAGAGCCTACCCTTAGGTGGCTTGTCTGTTTAGGACGTTGGAGTTCGTTTGTTGTGATCAGCAACAACGATATGATGCCGTTTAGAAGGCGTATGAAGGTTTTAATCGAAAAACGAATATCCAGGCACGAAGCGACGTCTCGCAGTGCTTTGAAGTTTGATATTCTTACGCCATAAAGGATTATGGGCTTTTAGAAATCGCGGAATGTTTCCGGGTGGTAACTTATGATTTATTTGGTGGATACTGGATCCGTTGTTGAGGCCGTTAGGCGATTTGATTGTGGAAAGTTTTCGAAAGTTAGGTTTTTTCCGAAAATTGTGGGAGTGTACGAGTGCACGTACCCTACTTCCCCCCTTTTAGATCGGGGGGATAGCTGAACCCACCGGTTGACGGGTTACCTACGTACCTCTTTCGAGGATCAAGCCATCTCGTAATTCTGTTGTCCACGTTTTACGTTCTAGTGGTAGTATTTTTTGAGATGCATCGCATTCCAAGTTCTCGGGATTTTTACGTCTTGCATGTTTGCGATTTGATACGAACCTGGTCGGACGACTTTTATGATTCTGTATGGTCCTTCCCAGTTCGCTCCCAGTTTTCCTGCGTTTCGTTCGGCAGTGTTTTGGAAGACTTTCCGCAAAACCAGATCACCCTCCTTGAATCTACGATGGCGTACGTTCGCGTTGTAGTACTTTGCGGCGGCCTGCTGATAATTTTGAATCCGGATGAGGGCTTGGTCGCGACGCTCGTTGATGAGGTCAAGATTATCCAGCAGCATGGCGTTGTTCAGGTCTTCCCGTTCGGCAAGAAATCTCCCCCGTACGCCGGGGAATTCTACTTCCGCCGGAATCATGCATTCTGCCCCGTAAACGAGAGAGAACGGAGTTTCCCCCGTTGCTCGTCTTGGAGTGGTTCGATGAGACCAAAGGACCCCTTCGAGTTCTTCCGCCCATCGTCCCTTCTTGGCTTCTAAGCGCTTTTTCAATCCGTCTAGGACGGTTTAGTTTATGGTTTCGGCCTGTCTGTTGCACTGCGGGTATCTGGGAGCAGAGTTGTTAAGTCGTATTTTCCATTTTTCGCAGAATGCTTCGAATCGTGTGGAAATAAATTGAGACCCGTTGTCCGTTATGATTTCGTATGGGACGCCGTGTCTGGTTATGATGTTTTTCCAGACGAAGTTCTCGACTTGCACGTCTTTGATACTTGCGTAGGATTCTGCTTCCACCCATTTCGAAAAGAAATATGTGAGGACCAGTAGGAAACGTTTTTGTTTTGATTTGTGTAGAGGTCCGACGATGTCCATTGACCATCGCATGAAAGGGTACGGAGATGAGATAGAGGAGAGGATTTCTGTGGGCTGATGAATTGTCGGAGCGTGTCGCTGACATTTCTCGCATTTCCGAGCGAACTTCTCGCAATCCTTTACCATAGTCGGCCAGTAGAAACCGTGGCGTTTTATTTTTGTTGCGAGAGACCTTCCGCCGGAGTGGTTTCCGCACGATCCGGAATGAACCTCTTCCATGATTTTTCTCGCCTTTTCTCCTTCCGCGCAAGTCATGAGAGGTCCGGAGAATCGCCATTTGTAGATTTCGCCTTCCACGGTTACGTAACGTGCTGCCTGAATTTTTATTTTCCGGGCTGCCCATTTTTCCGCGGGTAAGGTACCATCTACGATGTAGGCTCTGATAGGTTCTAGCCAGGGAGTGTCACAGCCATAATCTGTTTGGTCTGCGTCGTCTTCCGGCTGGTCCTCGTTTTCTTCAGCGCCTTCGATCTGTGTTCTGATCAGGTTGGCGATTACCGGTGGTCCAATGCTCGGGTGCTCGATGAATTCGACGTGGATTATTCTTTTAAGCCCTGGATCCGAGCTTGAGGCTAGAGCGGCTAAAGCGTCAGCCCGGACGTTTTCCGAGTGGGGAATCCTGGTTAGCGCAAATTGCTGAAAATCGTGGGCCAAGTCTTGGACGACCTTCAAATATGCGTTCATCCTTTCATCCCTTGCTTCGTATTCTCCGCTGAATTGGTTTGCGACTAACTGAGAGTCGCAGTAAGCGTGAATATTTTGAATCTTCAGCCCGTGGGCCAGTCGTAGGCCAGCAATTAGCGCCTTGTACTCTGCTTCGTTGTTTGATGCATGAAAATCCAAGCGGAATGATTGCTTGAGGATTTCCCCCGTTGGTGAAGTGAGTCTGATCCCGATTCCGGATCCTTGCTTGGATGAGGATCCGTCGACATAGAGATCCCACGTTGAACCAGGCTCCTTGTTAGTTAAATCCGTCGTGGGTAATTCTACCAGGAAATCCGCGAGTACTGCGATTTTGTGCAGGTTTTTGGACGATATTCGATATCGTACTCGCTTAGTTCGATTGCCCACTTCGCGAGTCTACCAGACTGGCTTGGACTGTGTAGAATCGTCCGTAACGGAAAAGTGGTAAGTACCACGATGGTATGAGATTGGAAATACGGTCCGAGTTTTCTTGCCGAAGTTATAACGGTGAGTGCCAACTTTTCCATTAGCGGATACCGAGTTTCAGCATCCAGCAATGTTTTACTAATGTAGAAGACCGGCTTCTGTTCTCCAAATTCTTCTTGAATCAGAACGCCACTGACTGCTGACGCGGATACTGCGATGTAGAGGAACAAGGGTTCTCCAACTACGGGTTTTGCGAGGATAGGAGGGGTGGCCAGATATTGTTTCAGCTGTTGGAAAGCTTTCTCGCAATCCTCTGACCACTCGAACTTTTTGTTCCCCTTCAAGGTTTCGTAGAATGGGAGGCACTTATCCGTGGACCGCGAGATGAATCGGTTTAAGGCCGCTACTCGTCCAGTCAGCCTTTGGACTTCCCGCTTGCGGGGAGGCCATTTCTATCAGTGCGTTGATTTGTTTTGGATTAGCCTCTATTCCGCGGAATGTTACGAGGTACCCGAGAAATTCGCCCGATGCTACGGCGAATCTGCATTTAGCTGGATTCAGATTCATGTTATGTTGGTTTAATCTCTCAAAGCATTCCTCTAGATGGAGTACGTGGTCGCGTTCGTCGAGAGATTTTACCAACATATCGTCGATATACACCTCCATGGTTTTTCCGAGTTGCTCAGCAAACATTCGATTGACGAGCCGTTGATATGTTGCGCCGGCGTTCTTAAGGCCGAAAGGCATTACTTTGTAGCAATAGGTTCCTCTGTCGGTAATGAATGCTGTCTTCTCGCGATCATCGGGATTCATCATGATCTGATTGTATCCGGAGAACGCATCCATGAACAATAGAAGTTTGTTTCCCGCGGTTGCCTCGACTAGACGGTCGATGTGCGGGAGCGGAAAACAATCCTTCGGGCACGCTTTGTTGAGGTCAGTGAAATCGACGCACACTCGCCATTTCCCGTTCTTCTTCTTGACGACGACGGGATTGGCGAGCCAGTCGGGATATCTTACTTCTGTTATTGATCCAACTTTGAGGAGTCCTTCGACTTCCTCATTAACCGCGGTTGCCCGTTCGGGGCCTAGCTTTCGCCTTTTTTGTTTTACGGGTTTATGAGTTGGATCAATGTTGAGTTCGTGACATGTTATGTTGATGTCGATTCCCAGCATATCTTCCGCAGCCCAGGCGAACGTATTTAGGTTCTTCTTGAGACACGCGATGAGTTCTGCTTTTAAAGGATCGCGAAGATTGGCCCCAATCTCCCCGCATCGTTCTGGGTTAGTCTCGTCGAGGCAGACCGAAATTACTGGTTCGCAAATGGGCTCACGTTTCCCTTCCAGGGCTTCAGCTTTTCGCGACTGCCAGATGATTTCTGGAGGGTCTTGCGACGCTGGTTCGTGGGTTGCTTGCTTTTTCGAGTTAGTTTCGGGCTCGGAGTTTTTTCGTTTTAACCCAACGGCCAAGTAGACTTGCGGCGCCTTACGATCTTCTTGTATTGTTTCGACTCCGAGGAGGGATGGAAATTTGAGGCACAGGTGGAAAGTCGAGGGTATTGCTTGCATGGAATTTAACCACGGAGTCCCGACGATCGCGTTATATGCTGCTGGGCCGTCGACTACCAAAAATTCCACCATCTTCGTGACGCTCCCGGCTCTGACCGAGAGATCGACCGAGCCGAGGGTCATTGTGATGTTTCCTGAGAGTCCGATTATTGGATTGGGATCGTCCGTGATAATGCTTAGGTCGACTCCCATCCTCTCGAGAGTGTTTCTATATATAATATTTGTCGAGCAACCGGTGTCGACCAATATTCTTGCTACGTCGATGTCCTGGATCGTTAGTCTGATAACGAGGAGTTCGCCGTGAGGTTTGGCTTGACCAGCCGTTGCTCCGTCCCCGAATGACACGATGTTGCGGACAGGTGATGTGGCCATGCTGTCGTTATCAATCGTAGGTTTTTGAGTAAGAGAATCCAACCCCCCCCCCTCCTTCTAGCGCCAAACTGTGGGAACCGAAATTCGCACTGTCGATTTTAGTTAAGTTTTATCGGAGGAAAACTAAGTAAACCTAGTTTTCCCTGAAGGCTCAGATTCTCTGCGACAACCAAACGAAATTGATAGAACAAGACAATAAAGCGGAAAAGTTGCACTAAGGCGTTTATTAAACAGACGATAAGTTGAATACAATATTCCTCCGAAAAACGGGAAGTAGAGATACGCTGAAGAGGAAACAACGGAAATATAGGAAACAAAACGTTCTAAGTCTTGCTCCGCTAGTCTAGCCTCCTAAGTCCTAAGTTCCCTAAGCTAGCAGGAATTCTCTAAAACCCTAGATTTCGGTTTTGGTCTCTCTCTCGATGATTTTCGCTCTGCCTTTCTTCTTCTCCCAAAGCTCCTTTATATACTCCTTCTTATGACGGTCTATTCCCCTTCTGGGCCGCAAGGCGGGCTTTTTCTCCATTTTCGTCGACCTTCATGTTTATCGGGAAACTTGACATTTATCTTCGGGAAACTTGACATTTATCCTTCCGGTAATTTAGCATTTATCTTGTTGCGTAAAGATAAACGTAAAATTGTTGTATCTATCCTAGATAATCGTAAACGGGTTGTCCGATCGCATTTGGTCCCTTTCGGACCGTTTCTAGGACTTCCGCTGTTTTCTACGATTTCTTCGGAAGATCTTCAATCCTTCGTAGAATTGAGATGCGTGGTGTCTTAGATAACCATCATCGTTTCGTATGAATAATTTAAGATCTTCTTTTCCGTTGATATCTTACGAGTTTCCGAAGTGTTTCCGACGGTTTTTAGTTCAGAGTAACAATGGGAGTTTTGTACGCGGAATCCCAATGATTCATTCCGCGAGGACTCGGGAAAGACTCAAAGTACAGATTACTGACGGCCGGGGCCTGGAACTTGTGCACAGAAGATTGTCGCTCGAGGACCCGAAGCAGCGCGGACGCTAGGCGCCCGGCGCCTAGAGGCAGCACGGGCGCTAGGCGCCCGGCGCCTAGAGGCAGCACGGGCGCTAGGCGCCCGGCGCCTAGAGGCAGCACGGGCGCTAGGCGCCAGGCGCCTAGAGGCAGCACGGGCGCTAGGCGCCCGGCGCCTAGAGGCAGCACGGGCCCTAGACGCCCGGCGCCTATGTTCATGGTTGCGGTCGGCTGCTTGGTTCCTTCGGCTTGCGGGTGTTCGTGCGCATCCTTCGGAGGATTTTTCGTATGACAAATAGACTTAGCCGTTGATTTCGAGATAACTGTTTTTGACCCCAACAAACAACACTGTTAAGTGGCGATCAATACTCCTGATGCTCTGTCGATCAATGCTAGCTAGTCATCGTTGATTCTTAGGCAAACTCATCTTCTTTGAATCCCTTTCCTAATACCTAACATAAATAAAATACTAAAATTCTAAAAGTTAATAATAGATAAGTAAAAAAATCAATTAACAATTTTTTTTCTCAATGAACAGTGATACTGCTACAGTACTATGCTACAGTAATCGTAGCTACAGTAACTCCCGATTTTCTGTTACAGTATCGGTCGATGTTGATGCTACAGTGTCGCTCGATGGTCATGCTACAGTGCGTGCTACAGTACCATCGTTAAAACATAAATCAGTAATATATGAAAATAAATCAAATTGAAAACAAACCTAACAGTGGGTTGCCTCCCACTCAGCACTTTTTATAGTCATTAGCTTGACTTCTGGAGATCTGATTTAGTACGGATGAGAATAAGAACATACTCTAAAACAAGTCTCAGTGTCCAATCTTTGAAGCTTTATCATTCTTGTGTGAAAGCCTCCTCCATAGACTCTTCTTCCTTTGTCTATCATCTCAGCAATAAGTAGTGCTCTAAGCTTTTCAAATGGATGTGAGAAGCATCTACTGCGCACTCTGGATTTCGTGAAAAAATCTGAGAAGTAAATAGTTAATGGTAACTGAGAACCTCCATTGGTTTGTTTCCGCTTCTTCCAATTTCTCCACTTCTTTCCCACAGACTTGTGAAATCTCACTTTGGATTTCCTGACATCATTTGAGAAGTGATGAATCAATGATAACTAAGAACCTCTCTTGATTCTTTTTCTCTTCCTCCAATTCATCATCTTCTTTCCCCCAGACTTGTCTGAATGCGTGGTGGTATCTCCATAGAAAATATTTCCACACACTTCATGCTCATTCTGCTCTGATTCTCATCTGGAATCGATGGATGAACCAGTGATAGTGTCGATTGATGGTGGATTGAAGATGTCGATCAATGGTATCTGGTAGATGTCAATCGATGGTGGAGTTATACCATCGATCGATGATGTCTGAACAGTATCGATCGATGCTTCTTCTATTAGGGCTTTATTGACTTCATCTCTAAATCTCAACCCTCTTTGTGAAGCTTCTACGTACTGATGATCATCCAATAGCTCAATGCAAGAACTCAATTGTGGACATTTATATGGTGGAATAGTAGATTCAGCTTCAAACACCGCACATGGAACCACAATCTTCATAGGATCATGTATTCTGTTCATTTTTTTGTGAAACCCAGCAGTTTCTTCTGTCCATATAGATGGTCTCCGATGTTTAGGGACATCAAAGTGTGAATCTTCAGACTCGTTCACTATCTCCTCAATTGGTTCCATCTCAACTATGTATCCTGGTAGTTCATCCAACCATTGTTGATCGATACAATCGGGTGGATGTCGATCGATACAGTCGGGTGTATGTAGATCAATGTTGTATGGCGACTGTCGATCAATGACATAGGGTGGGTATCGATCAATCCCATCAGGTTGGTGTCGATCGATGCTAGCCTTTGACGAAGTCTCTAAATCTTTTATGGTACTACTCTGTTCGTCATCGAGCTTCAGCTCCAGATTCTGATCCAAATTCTCAAGCCAATCCTCCAGCTCCAAGAAGTATTCCATAGTAACTTCTTTACTTGAATCCAAATCTCCAAGCTTTTCTCCATCCTCCAACTTTAAGAATTCTTCTTGCTTCAAGATATCTTCCATGAAGATCTCTTTTTCTACATCAAGGGAAGGAGAAAAACTCGATACATCAATGCTCTGCTGTGTCGAGTCTGCAATGTCCTGAGGACAATACGAACTTTCAGGGATTTCAAGTGGTATCGATCGATGACAAATGTTTGTATCGATCGATTCTGAGGTACTGATGTCGACCGATGCTGATGTCATGGTGTCGGTCGATATGAAGGTTGTAGGATCGATCGATGTTGAGGTAAGGGTGTCGATCAATGTTGAGCTCATGTCACTAATATCGGCTTGTTCTTTTTTGCTATACTCTTAAAATTCAGATTGTTCATCATCCTCCACCATATATTATAGCATACAACTCATCTCAATCTCAAGATTTTCTGCAGCTGTTATGATATTTTTGTGCAGGGTCGTTTTAGTACTACGGAACACTGGAAGACTAATAGATTTCGAGTATTTGTATGTGTTTAGAGAAGAAGAACTGAGGCAAAGAGATGTATTATTGAGTGATTTTGGGATTACAACGTCTTAGGTGTATAAACCCTAGTTCTATCGCCTAACTCTCTAATCTCTAAGCCCCAAAGTGTCGATCCCCTGTTCTAGGGTTTGGGTTCCCCTTTTATAGTTGATTTAAGTCGGTCAATCTTCGGCGGCCTCCGTAATATTCACGAATATATTACTTTCCCCTCGTTTTGGGAAACTTCCATATTCATGCGGAGGATCGGATCCTTGGTCCTTTCGGGAGGGGTTAGGCCTTGGTTCCTCGATACAGGGACTGGACCCTGGATACTATTAAGTGGAGATCGGATCCTGGTGCCTCCTGGTGGAGATTGGTTCTTTGAGTGGAGGAGGGACCATGGGTCCTTTCCAAACGAGGGCCCGGAAGTCGAGGCCCCTTCGGAGGCTGGAGAAATCTTTAGCCTTGGATATTTTTCCCCAACAGTTTGCCCCTTATTCCTTGACCGCTTCGTAAGAATCAAGGCATAACATGTAGTCTTGGATCTTGGTACCATTTCTTCAAGCAGGAGAAGCTAATACCTTGTTGTATCCTAAGATAAAGTATGGAACCACCGTTGGTCCTTTCTTCATAGGTCCGCATAAAATGGTTCTCCCCGGAGGCTTTGGACCCTCATTTTTTGGGTATAGATAGTCAAAGACGGGATGGGCTTTTTCAGGGGAAGCCCATTATCGGTTCAGCTTCCCCGCTTGGCGCCCATTCGTGCGCGTGGCGAGACGATCGAGGCGCGTGGACGTCAGACTAGGGTTTCTTCCCTTTTTCTTTGATCGAAGCCGAGTTTTCCTCCATTTCGTCCCTGCCTTTTCTAGATCTTCTTGGCGGCTCATTTCTTCGAAGAAGTTTCTCAGCAGGTAGCTGTCTTTCCCCTCTCTTCCTTCTTTGTTTTAGGTCCGGTTAGATAGAAATGTCCGGAGAATCTCCTAGCAAAACCCTAGAGCCTTCGCCTGTTGATAGGTCTAGGACCTCTTCTTCTCATTCTCCCGTGGTAGATACTAGGGATTCTCGGATCGTCGAGGTCGACGATGCCTCTGTCGAAGGCGGAGATGGGGGATCTTCGTCGCTAGGTCCGACTTCTTCGGTGACGGAGGAGGATGTTATGGCTTGGAGGAAGAAGTATAACCTTCCCCAAGACCTGGTTATTCGGGTTCCTGCTTCGTCGGAGCGAATCTCGGACTTCCAGGTGGATGAGGTTCCGATCTACGAAGCCTACTTCGAATCCGGCTTTCGTGATCGGATCCCTTTGTTGATTGCCAAGCTGTCGGACTTTTTCGACATTTCTCCGGGCCAGCTAACTCCTCCGGCTTGGAGAACGTTAATCGCCATTCAGAATCTCGGCGAGCTGGAGGGTTTGGTGATAGGATTGAACAAAATCCTCAACTCGTATTGCATTATAACCTTGTCTGGATCGAAGGGTAAGTATTATCTTCGCCCTCGTGGCAAGAATGCTTTGGTCTTGGAGATTGAGAAGAAGGCAAGGAAGCGCCATCCGGTTTTCAGTGGCAAATGGGAGGAAAGATTTGTTTTTGCAGCTCTTCCTGGCTTTGCGCCGGTCTGGCACGTAGCGGGTAGGTTATCTCAATGTTAGTTTGAGCCTGATTTTGATGTTTACTCGTTTGTCTTGTCATTCGCAGACGTGTCGCATCCATCGATACCAAAGGGGAAGGAGGTAGCTGAAAGGGTGTACAGCCTTCCAACGGAGCGTCGTCAGATCACTGCCCTTGTTAACCAAGAGGTTCATAGTCGCTGCAGTATTTGGGGTAAGCTCATCATATCTCCTTTTGTTTTTTTTTTTGTTTGATTACCGACTTTGCGAGTTTTTCGTAGGTAATATGTCTGGACCTTCAGGAGACGGCTCCATGGATGCATTCAAGAAAGCTTGGGAGAATCTTTCCGCTAAGAAGACTCCTAAAGAGATCGTCGTCTCGGGGGATGACGATGTTCAGATTACGGGGAGCCTTAAGCGCAAAGGGTCTAGCACTCCAGCTCCTACCGTTTCCAAGAGGAGAACTCGTTCTTCGACCCCTACGATCTCTGGTGTGGACCTGAAGCCGGTGCTGGATAATCTCTCTACCAAGTTCTTCCCGGGAAGCGTGTGTAATCTTCCTGCCGATGATCTTCCCAAAGCCATCAGCTCTATCCAGTTTGACCTCCTTCAGGTATGTCGACGCATTTTATTACTGTTTTGGCCTCGTAGTGCACTATAATGATTGTGGTATTGTGCTTGTTGCAGGTTATGTCTCAAGTTCATCATCTCAAGGACATGGTGAATGAAGACGCTTCTAAGGAACTTGAGGCTCTGAAGGCTCAGCTTCGCGAGGAGAAAGATAAAGGCTTGGCGCAGGGGAAAGAGCTCAAATCTCTTCAGCTAAGGTTGAAGAAGTCACATGAGCTGGAGGAGAATGCTGCTACCGAGCATGTCGTGCTGACGTCTAAGCTGGATGCGGTGAGGGGAGAGCTGGAGGAGCTGAAGAATGAGAAGAATCTCTTTGAGGACGAGAGAACGATGGCGGTGAGTGGGGCTAAGATGACAGCTCGCTGGGAAGTGATGAGGGATTATCTGAAGGGGCAGACTGATAAGTGGGACTTCGTGGTGGAATTTGAGCGCTACAAGATGGTGAAGGAGTCTTAGGCTAAGCTTCATGGGTTGCCTCCTCCTTCGTATGATGATGAACCACTTATCCCCGTGAAGGAGACTACTGAGGTGGATCATCCTGCTCCCGTGGATGATCCAGCTGCTGCCCCTGAAGCTTAAGTTCTCTTCTCCTGTTTTTTGTTGAACTCTTGAGCCCGATGGGCTATTGTCGTATTTCTGCCCTTCGGGGCTTTATTTCCAGACTTGGGCCTTCGTGCCTTTTTGTTTTAAGACTTATGGCCCTTCGCGGTCTTTTTATTTAAGACTTATGGCCCTTCGTGGTCTTTATCTATTTCCTTTGTGCATCTGTAGACGTCACTTGAGGCTTTGCTTGGTAGTTGGTTTGAGGTTATGGGCCGAAGGCCGACCATAACCCTTACGAGGAACCATAGTCTAGGACCTGAGTCCTGTTAGCGCTTGGGTCGAAGGCTTAAAAATGCCGAAGTACTAGATCTCGTAGTTCTGCGAATTCTGGTTCTAGGGATGTGAGATCGTTGTCGGAGATTAGTGAGTTCCGGTCTGATTTGATCCCTTAGGTTCTTGGTTCCTTAAACTCGAAAGTTCTTAGGATCTAGACCTCTTAGGTTCCCAACCTGGGTCCTGAGGCCTTACTTTGAACCTGGGAGTTTTACCCATTCAATCTTGAAGGATTAGGAGCCTTTAGGTTCTCTTTCCCTTAGGTCTTAGGAACCTTGAGGTTCTTCGGACCCTGGGGTCTTGGGAATCTTGAGGTTCTCTGGACCCTTAGGTCTTGGGAACCTTGAGGTTCTTTGGACCCTTAGGTCTTTGGAACCTTGTGGTTCTTCGGACCTTTAGGTCTTGGGAACCTTGAGGTTCTTCGGACCCTTAGGTCTTGGGAACCTTGAGGCTCTTCGGACCCTTAGGTCTTTGGAACCTTGTGGTTCTTCGGACCTTTAGATCTTGGGAACCTTGAGGTTCTTCGGACCCTTAGGTCTTGGGAACCTTGAGGCTCTTCGGACCCTTAGGTCTTTGGAACCATGAGGTTCTTCGGACCCTTAGGTCTCTGGACCCGAAGGTCTCTGGACCCGAAGGTCTCTGGACCCGAAGGTCTCTGGACCCGAAGGTCTCTGGACACGAAGGTCTCTGGACCCGAAGGTCTCTGGACCCGAAGGTCTCTGGACCCGAAAGTCTCTGGACCCGAAGGTCTCTGGACCCGAAGGTCTCTGGACCCGAAGGTCTCTGGACCCGAAGGTCTCTGGACCCGAAGGTCTCTGGACCCGAAGGTCTCTGGACCCGAAGGTCTTTGGACCCGAAGGTCTTTGGACCCGAAGGTCTTTGGACCCGAAGGTCCTTGGACCCGAAGGTCTTTGGACCCGAAGGTCTTTGGACCCGAAGGTCTTTGGACCCGAAGGTCTTTGGACCCGAAAGTCTTTGGACCCGAAGGTCTCTGGACCCGAAGGTCTCTGGACCCGAAGGTCTCTGGACCCGAAGGTCTCTGGACCCGATGGTCTCTGGACCCGAAGGTCTCTAGACTTTTATGCTTTTGGGGAGTCTTTTTGATCGCTCTCTGCTGCCCGGAGGCGAGCCACTCTCGATCTAAATTGAGAAATCGCATTGTGCTACCCGTGGGCATAGGCCATTCTCGAAATTCTCAATGCTGCACTCTACCTTTCTGCAGAAAGGTCACTCTCAGACTTACTGTGGTATGGGGTGGGTCCCCCCGCAAGGTTCTGTCAACCCAGACACACTACCTTCCACGTCTGGATAGGTATTAAATTGTTTGTGCTTAACCGGTTATTTGCACTTTTGCTCCCTGCATATCAGCCGCCAGAATCTGATTACAGTACTTGGCTGTGTACGTCATGCCCCCAGCCCCCAGCGTGCGTTTAGCTTATAGCGTTTTTCACGAGGGTTTAGCTCACCAGCTAGGGGGCTAGCTAAGATCTGAGGTCCCGAGGGTCCCGATCCAGCTAATATGCCCCTTTAAGTATATTGGTGTTCCCTTAACTCCCTTTAGTCGAAACCAAATGTATTTTATAAGCCTAGTCCGAGGACGTTCTCGTTATACATAGGACTAGGAAAACCAAAATACTTAAATACTTAATAGTATATATAGGGCTCGATACGAAGATCTTGCCTTTAGAAATGATTGAATTTGAGGTGCAAGGCGTTCCAGCAGTTGGGTTGGACCTTGCATGTGCTGTCTTGCAACTTATAGGCTCCTGCCCCTTGCACCCCTATTACCTGGTAGGGCCCCTCCCATCAGGGGGCGAGTTTTCCGGCTGATTTGTCTTTTGTGTGGTTACAGACTCGCCTTAGGACCCAGTCTCCTTCTTGGAAGGTTCTAGATCTCACCTTCTTGTTGTAACTCTTGGCTACCTTTATTTGGTACGACGCGTTTCTCAGGCGGGCTGCTTCTCTTTTCTCGTCTAGGAGGTCTAGGCTTAGGTACACCAACTCATCGTTTTCCTTGGGAGTTAGGATGTTGGAGATCGTGGTCTTGACATGTACCTCGGTTGGTATTGCTGACTCGGTGCCATAGACGAGTGAGAAAGGGGTTTCTTGGGTAGCTGTTTTTGGTGTTGTTCGATAGGCCCAGAGGACTCCATGTAGCTCTTCTGCCCATCGCCCGTGAGCCTTCTCCAAGTGCTTCTTGAGCATGTTCACCACCGTTTTGTTGGTTGACTATGCTTGTCCGTTTGATTGCGGATGCTTCGGTGCTGAATATGAGAGTTTGATATCCCAATCTTTGCAGAAATCCTGAAGTCGTTGCTGGTAAATTGAGGTCCATTGTCTGTGACAATTTCCTGAGGTGCTCCGAAGCGGGTTATTATGTTCGTCCAGATGAATTTCCTGATCTGGAGGTCTGTGATTTTTGCCAAGGCTTTGGCTTCTACCCACTTTGTGAAGTAATCGGTCATTAATAGGAGGAAGACCTTCTGCCCCGACGCCATTGGGAATTTCCCCACGATGTCCATGCCCCATTTGCGGAAAGGCCAGGGGGAGCTTAGGGACTTCAGGTTCTCTGGTGGTAGGTTGGAGGTTGGGGCGTGCTTCTTGCATTGGCTGCAGGTTTTAGCCTGTTTGAGGGAGTCCTTCGCCATGGTAGGCCAGTAATAACCGGCCCTTCTCGCCCTGAGAACCAGGCTCCGTCCGCTGGAATGTGAACCGCATTCCCCATCGTGGAGTTCCTCTTATATTCGTGCGGCTTCTCTAGGGGATAGGCATCGTAGGTAGGGTCCTGAGAAGGACCTCTTATAAAGTTTTCCCTCCGAAATGCAATATATGGCCGCTTGTCTCTTGATCTTCCGGCTCTCCTCTCGGTTTTCAGGTAGGACGTCGTTTCTTAGATAGTCGGTGATAGGGGTCATCCAGGTTTCTCCTTCATCTACTACCGTCACTTCTCCCGGTTCGACCTCTTTCTGGGTTGCTGACCATTGTAGGACCAACAGCAGAATACTCATATGTTCCTTGGTTTCTAATGCGGAACCCAGGTTTGCTAGAGCATCGGCTTGGGAGTTTTGTTCCCAAGGCATTTGGGTAAGCTTATAGCTTGTGAATTGGTCTAGGAGACGTTTGGCCACCGATAGATACCTGATCATGCTCGGGTCCTTGGCTTGATAATCCCCTTGAACTTGACTGATGATGAGCTGCGAGTCACTGAAAACCTGGATGTCTTTTACTCCCATTTCCCTAGCTAGTTCTAGACCTGCTATTAAAGCCTCGTATTATGCCTCGTTGTTCGTTCCTTTGAAGTTGCAACGTACAGCCCTTGAGGCCGATTCTCCCGTAGGGGAGGTCAGAACCAGTCCTACCCCTGCGCCTCTTACATTCCTGGAGCCGTCAACGTGCAGGGTCCATTGACCTTCTTCCGCTTCTTTTCCCTGGAGTGTAGTTTCTAGATCTGGGTCTGGAAGCATAGAGGGAGAGAATTCAGCCACGAAATCAGCTAGGACCTGGGACTTGATAGCGGCGGCTGGGCTGAAGATCACGTCGTACTCTCCCAATTCTACGGCCCATTTCGCCAACCGTCCTGATACCTCGGGTTTATGAAGGACTGCTTTGATGGGGAATGAGGTGACTACCACGACTTGATGGGACTGGAAGTAGGGACGTAGCTTCCGGGCCGCGACCACCAGGGCGAGGGCTAGTTTCTCTAGTTGGCTGTAGCGAGTTTCTGCGTCTAGCATGGATTTGCTGACGTAGTATATGGGATGTTGCCTTTTTTCCTCCTCCCTCATGAGGACCGCGCTAACTGCATGCTCGGACACGGCTAGGTAAAGCAATAGGGTTTCCCCTTCCAGGGGTTTAGATAGGAGTGGTGGAGTAGTGAGGTAGGCCTTGAGGTCGGATAGCGCGGCTTCGCACTTCTCTGTCCACTTAAAGTCCTTAGGGTTCTTTAGTGTTTCAAAGAAGGCGTGGGACTTGTCAAAAAGCCTGGAGATGAATCTGCTGAGGGCTGCCATTCTTCCCGTAAGTTTTTGAATCTCTTTGACATTCCGTGGGGGAGGAATCGCCTGGATGGCCCTTATTTGCTCCGGATTCGCTTCTATGCCCCTGTGGGTGACTATGAACATTTAGAGGGGTTGAGCTTACTCCAAAGGAACATTTAGAGAGGTTGAGCTTCATATTGTATTTCCTCAGGGTGGTGAATGCTTGCTGGAGATGTGAGATATGATCTGTCGAGTCAAGAGATTTTACCAGCATGTCGTCGATGTAGACTTCCATGGTCTGGCCTATCTGATCGGCAAACATCGTGTTGACCAGCCTCTGGTAAGTGGATCCAGCATTCTTTAGACCAAACGGCATGACCTTGTAGCAGTAGATGCCCCTGGAAGTCATGAAGGACGTCTTTTCTTGGTCGTGGGGATGCATCAGGATTTGGTTGTATCCCGAGAAGGCGTCCATGAAGCTCATTAGTTGGTGCCCAGCAGTGGCATCAACCAGCTTGTCTATATGAGGCAAGGGGAATGGATCCTTTGGGCAGGACTTGTTGAGGTCCGTGAAATCGATGCAGACTCTCCATTTTCCGTTTTTCTTTCTCACAACCACCAAATTGGCGAGCCAGTCGGGATATTGTACCTCTCTTATGAACCCTGCGTCGAGCAGGTTTTTGACCTCTTCGTTGATGATTTCATCCCTTTCGGGAGCGAACTTCCTTCTCTTTTGTCTGACAGGAGGATGCTCGGGATTCACTTGGAGCTGGTGCATGATGACGTTGGGGTCGATTCCGGGCATGTCTTCGTGGGACCATGCAAAGCAATCGGATTTAGATCTTAGGAAATCGATCAGCCTCCGCCTCAGATCCTTCGGCAGTTTGGAGCCTATTTTGAGGTTCCGCTCCGGGTTCCCTTCTATTAGGGGGACCTCGTCCATGTCTTCAACCTCGGGTTCTTCGGCGTGAGGAACGAGAGGTTGCTTCTGTAATTGCTATAAGGCTTGGGTCCTTCCCTTCAGGGTAGTTTGGTAGCAGGACCTAGAATTCTCTTGGTCCCCTCTAATGACCTTCACGCCCCAGGGGGTAGGAAATTTCACCAATTGGTGAAGGGTTGATGGCACGGCTCCCATGTCGTGGATCCAGGGCCTTCCTAGTATCACGTTGTAAGACGACGGACAGTCGACGACCAAGAACTTGGCGGTTTGGTTTATCCCCTCGGCATAGACTGGAAGATGGACTTCCCCCTCGGTTTGCTTCACCTCCCCGCTAAATCCCACGAGCGGGATTGCTTTCCTGGTTAATGTTTTAGGGTCTAGCCCTAAGTCCATATAGGCCGAGTGGAAGATAATGTTGCTGGAGCTGCCATTGTCCACCAGTATTCGCTTAACTAAGCAGTTGGCTTAGGAGGACTTCTGATCATACTTGGAGGAAATCTTGGCCCTGCTCACGACGTCTTCTTCCCACCTTACTTGGGCCCAGGCGCGGGATAGTACATCCGCCATGTCTCCGCATCTGTACTTAGTTAGCTCCTTGTAGAGCTCTCCCTCCGGAAGTAGGCCCTTCTTGAAGGCTGAGATTGCTGTATCGGCGTTACACTCGGGTATAGAGACCTTCTCCTGGTTGAAACGAGCTATGTAGGAGCGTAGGGATTCGTTTCTGTATTGTTGGATCTCGTAGAGGTCATCTAATCTCTTCTCTAGGTGGCGGCTACTGGCGAATTGTTCCACGAACTTGTCGCTGAGGGCGGCGAAGGATGCTATGGACCCTGTCGGGAGGTTGATATACCATTGGAGGGCAGGACCGGTTAGAGTTGACCCGAAGCCCTTGCACATGGTGGCTTCCCTTGCTTCTTTCGGAATAGCCACGGCTACCATGCGTTGCTTATACTGGGCGATGTGATTGTCAGGATCTCCCGTTCCCTCGTACATCTTGATGCTCGGAAAAGAGAATTTTCAAGGCATCTCGATCGAAGCAATCTCCTTCACGAAAGGTGTGTCAGAGTATGACCTGGGATCACTTCTACGGATGGGGGGAGCTACTCCGTGGAGCCTTTCCACCATGGATTGGATGGTGCCGAATCTTTCGGATACCACCTTCTCTAAGTAAGCGGCTAGAGCTGGATCTGAGATATCGGGATGGTCAGGTGAATACTCTTCGTCCTCTGTATCTGATTCGTCTTCTTCTTCTTCCCGGGTTACGTCTCGAGTGTTTTCTAGATCCCCGGGTTCGTCGCCGGGCTGTTGAGGCGTTTCCTCACCGTCGTACGGGGTGTTGAGCGAAGCCATAGGTCGGACTTTGGTTCTGAACCGTTTTCGTTTGTTCCCTACTGCCCCGAGGGATCGGTTTTCTCGTCTGAGAGCGATGTTCTCGGCTTCCATGGCGTCTAGCTTCTCGGCGCTTTGCTGGAGTTGCTTGGAGTGTTCTCCAAGTTGATCTTTTAGGTATTGAACTTCCTGGACGAGTTCCAGACCTGCAGGTGCGGTCTCCTGAGCCTTGTGAAGGTCGGTAATTTGACTCTGAAGGGTTTCGAATCGGCTCACAAGCTCCCTCTCCTTCGGGGTCAGATTGGCTTGATTGGACTCGTCTTCCGGTGCCATCGTCACGTAGTTGAGTTACTCCCCTCCTTCTAGTGCCAAACTGCTGTGATATTTTTGTGTATGGTCGTTTTAGTACTACGAAACACTGGAAGACTATCAAGCTTTATGTTTATGTATGTGTTTTGAGAAGAGAAATCGAGGCAAAGAGATGTATTATTGAGTTTCTTTAGCGTTACAACGTTTTGGGTGTATAAACCCTAGTTTTCTAGCCTAACTCTCTAATCTCTCAGCCCCAAAGTGTCGATCCCTTGTTCTAGGGTTTGGGTTCCCCTTTTATAGTTGATGTAAGTCGGTCAATCTTGGGCGGCTTCCGTAATATTCAGGAATATATTACTTTCCCCTCGATATGGAAAACTTCCATATTCATGCGGAGGATCGGATCCTTGGTCCTTACGGCAGGGGCTAGGCCTTGGTTCCTCGATACAGGGACTGGACCCTGGATACTTATTAAATGGAGATCGGACCCTGGTGCCTCCTGGTGGAGATGGGTTCTTTGAGTAGAGGAGGGACCCTGGGTCCTTTCCAAACGAGGGCCCGGAAGTCAAGGCCCCTTCGGAGGCTGGAGAAACCTCTAGCCTTGGATATTTTTCCCCAACACCCTACTGCCCCGAGGGATTGTTTTTCTCGTCGGAGAGCGATGTTCTCGGCTTCCATAGCGTCTAGCTTCTCGACGCTTTGTTGAAGCTGCTTGGAGTGTTCCCCAAGTTGATCTTTTAGGTACTGAACTTCCTGGACGAGTTCCAGACCTGCAGGTGCGGTTTCCTGAGCCTTGTGAAGGTCGGTGATTTGAATCTGAAGGGTTTCGAATCGGCTTAGAAGCTCCTTCTCCTTCGGGGTCAGATCAGCTTGGTTGGAATCGTCTTCCGGTGCCATCGTCACGTAGTTGATTTACTCCCCTCCTTCTAGCGCCAAACTGTTATGATATTTTTGTGCAGGGTCGTTTTAGTACTACAGAACACTGGAAGACAAATAGATTTCGAGTATTTGTATGTGTTTAGAGAAGAAGAATTGAGGCAAAGAGATGTATTATTGAGTGATTTTGGGATTACAACGTCTTTGGTGTATAAACCCTAGTTATATCGCCTAACTCTCTAATCTCTAAGCCCCAAAGTGTCGATCCCCTGTTCTAGTGTTTGGGTTCGCCTTTTATGGTTGATTTAAGTCGGTCAATCTTGGGCGGCCTCCGTAATATTCACGAATATATTACTTTCCCCTCGTTTTGGGAAACTTCCATATTCATGCGGAGGATCAGATCCTTGGTCCTTTCGGCAGGGGTTAGGCCTTGGTTACTCGATACAGGGACTGGACCCTGGATACTATTAAGTGGAGATCGGATCCTGGTGCCTCCTGGTGGAGATTGGTTCTTTGAGTAGAGGAGCGACCCTGGGTCCTTTCCAAACGAGGGCCCGGAAGTCGAGGCCCCTTCGGAGGCTGGAAAAATCTTTAGCCTTGGATATTTTTCCCCAACAGCAGCTTCATAGATAAACTTGCTGACAAACGCATTTGTAATGTCATTCCAAGTAATGAGAGATCCTAGTGGTAGCTTCTTCAACCAATGAGCTGCATCCCCAGCGAGAGAGTATGGAAATATGATATCATTCAAATTATCCTAAGGAGTGATTTACTCTCTCAAATAAGAGGTTCAGAGGTAGTACTTAGGGATCGAATCACGGGGAGCGAAGGAACACAAAAGATCGTAATCTTTAGAGACTAAGCTAGGTTGAAATATGTTTAAATGTAAATTGCAGTGGTGAACAATGATAAGTTGCTCAAGAGAATGGATTTTAGGTTGTAAGTAATAAGAGAAAGTAGTTAGATTCAACGTTACTATTCAGTTAGTTCAGGATTATAATGCTATAGGTGTTTTAATGAATTGCTTGCAGATACTAAAGAACTCCAATTCTTAGATTTGTCTAATATATATCGTTTATTAGACTCGTCTATTGATCTGACTGCCGACAATATCGATCGATGTTTTGACAGCTTGTATCGATCGATATGTTTGTCGTCGATCGATTACTCTATTTGAGTATCGATCGATATAGCTTCAGATCAAATTTAATAATGTTCACCAAGATCATAGACCGGCTCTCGCTTAACCCTAGAGGATCTCAGCTTATACAAGATGATGTCAGGAGAATGATTTATGAATTAAATCACTTCCAAGATCATATTCTAGTTAGCTACTATAGAATAAGCATTAGGGTTCATCAGGATAATGAGTATACAACTCAACAATCTATAGTTGGGGCTAATCCCTCATAACTATTTGAACCCTAAATGTAACAAAGGAATCTACTCAGACATGACTGAGTGACTCATAGCATCAAGGTAATAATCTTAGTTCATTTAGTAGACTGAGCACTCAAGTTCCTCTTGATAACAAATCTCTTTGTATCTTTCTTCTAATATTAGAATTCTATAACCTTTGATGAAAACATAATTAAGATGAAAAGAATACTTTTATTGATAAGAAATACTAGAACAATGAACTGTTGTAAGAAACTTACTTTGCCAAAACACATAGGCAAAGGTATAAATACTGAGTACAATTAGGTTAAAAACTCGTCAGGGGCATTATTGTAATAATGGGAAATCTTGGGCTTCAAGTCGATTGAGAATATTCATTCTTTTTCTGCACGCTCGATATCGATCTATAGTACTTGGCGTACATCGATCGATGGAGTATCTCGTCATCATTTCTTCGGATGCGTCATCGATCGATTACACATAATGTGTATCGATCGATATATATCACTGGATATCGACCTTCACGTCGTATCTTATAGTCATCTCGGGAAAACTCTCTTTTAAGCTCCATAATGGCACCTAAAACGTCATTTTGTTCCAAAATACCATTGAACCTGAAAACATACCTAAAAGACTCCAAAACATATATATATATATATATATATATATATATATAGTAAAATCATAGAAATACCATGGATAAAAGTGGGTTAAAATCATGGTATATCAACTCCCCCAGACTTAACCTTTTGCTTGTCCTCAAGCAAACATACATGTAGTCTTTGAAAGAAGTTTGAAAATAGCAGGGACTCAATATAAATCTTAGCTTAAGAATCATCACCTCTACTTTGTTGCAAGTCACATCTTATGTCTATTAACCACATGAGTACATTATACCATATCCTAGCTTAGCAACCAAATTCATCTAGCCAAACAACTTAGCAATCTTGTCTGTCTATCCCATCTACTGATTTCATTTATGCATAAAATAAAAGTGCAGGCTTTACCTTAGGGTATATCGATCAAGAAACACATGGACTCAACTCAAGCAAGTTTCTGAGCACACATGCAGTCTTCTCCGATTTCTTTCTTCCCATTTTTCTCTCTTCTCTGGTTCCTCATAGTTTCAAATTTAATGAACATGATTGCCACAAAGGCCATCTTTGTATCATCTGATTGACTTAGTAACACATATCTTTCGAATAAGCGAATAATAGGGTCGCAGGAATCACTCCCACCCCTCGCTCTGATCATTCTTTTAAAGTAGAATAATGGGGTCGCATGAATCACTCCTACCCCTCTACTCCTCAAGAAATCATATCACATCTTTATACAAATCTTTTCTTTCTTTCCTTAGGATGCCGAAAAGAGAGAAGGAAGGGAATCAGAAGCACACAAACTATTACCTTCCAGACTTGCAGGAGGATTCCGATCCCTTGTATACCAAGCCCCAAGACAAGCAATAGATTGTCAGGTTAGGTTGGAAATCAGCTTTGGTTCTTCTAAACAATCATGAAAAATGTTGTCATAGGTTACAGGTGATCCACTTTAGCATATATAGTACTTTCTGCAATCACCAGATTTAAGAATGGTGCTAAAGAGTGGTTAGATAAGAAGAAATTTTTTTTAAAATATCCTAGTCCCTTTTTTGATTCAATAAACCCAATTTTGAAAACATTTAATGAAATCAAAAAGGTAAAGTAGCATCAGTAATCTCCCCCAGACTTAAATAAATCATATGTGTGCTTTTGTCCCCAGTGTATAACAGTTGGATTAGGGTATAAATAAATCTTATGTAATGAACTGATATCAAATATTAGAACGATATACCTGACCGTGAATACGTATCGATCGATAGTGAGTCATCTATGTCGTTCGATCTAGTTTGGTATATGTCAAGCGATGTCGACATGATCGTATCGGTCGATAGGGGTAATAATCGTCTATAATGTAATCTGAAAATCTAAAAAAAAAACAAAAAACAAAAATAAAAACAAAAAATCAAATTTAACTAAGTAAGAAAAATACCTAACAGTGGGTTGCCTCCCACTCAGCGCTTTATTATAGTCTTTTAGCTTGACTATGGTAGTATTGAGGCTAGTGAGGTGAATTGCAGAAACTTGCTGGTTGACAAGTCTCCTAATTTTCTTCTTGTTTCTCTCCAAACCATGTGGTGAAGAAGCTTTTTGTGGCTTCATCTCCTCTGGTTATTTTCTCCTTTAATTCATTTACCTCGTTGCGCAAACACTCTAGACCTTCTGCATTGCTCCCGATGTAGAACTGGTGGCTTCTGAATGTTGGATAGGCGTGTTGGGATAGGTCACTGAGTTCGTCTTGCATGTCATTGAGTCTCTCATAGGTTCTCCTTCGTACCATGAGCTTATCGATCGATCTCGGGTAGTCCATGTCGATCGACACTGGTGTTAATTTGTCGGTCGATGTCCTTACTGGCATATATGTCGATTCTAATGGTGCTGGTCTATCTGCGAGTTGTCTGGAGATGGTTTTGATCTCTTTCTGAAGGTTCTCTATGGTGTACTACATGCTTTTGACGTCGCCTTGTACTGGAAACCATAATTCTTCAGTGCTTCGGTAGGACAAATCACCAACTTCTTGGATCGTTGTGAAAAGATCTTGAACTGTTTTCTCCATCTCAGCCCTGGTGCAGTAGTCTCTATCGTTGATATCGGGCGATGTACTCGGCTGTGCATCGGTCGATACTGAGCGTCTGTAATCTTCGCAGACTTTTAATTGTAGAACTCTCTCAATCCATCTTCAACCTCTTGTAGATGACTGTCAAGTGATGAGATCATCTCATCAGTGATTACCTTCTTGTTGTTGTAGAAAGATTTCATCGTCTGGTGTCTGTGTGTTGTAAATCATTGATGATGTGATCCATGGTAGTTGACATTGTTGATGTGCGCTTCTTGAATGAGGTGAAGTTGTTGTTGAGTTGCTGGTATTTGTCTTCCAGATCTTTAGTGATGACCTCCTCTTCTCTTCTAATGTCCCAATAGAAGTTGCTGATAAGGGTATGTATCTCTTCTTTGCTGTAGGTAGTTGTCTTCAAGCGTTTATCGAGTGATGACACGTAACCCGTATCGGTCGATGGGTTGTGTCCAGCATCGGTCGATGTCAAGTTGCTAGCATCGGTTGATGGCTTTCTGTAGGTCTCTAACTTCAGGTGAAGAATGGATACTTCTTCCTGTAAGGCGTCTTTCTTTTGATGGACAAGATCGTTAGCACTCTTAAGCCAGTTGATCTATGTTTGAAGTTCTGATCGAACCTTCTCGATTTCTGATGGATATGATAGAGTTTCCCAAATATAATGACTCTTAGCTTCGTTGATCATACTCTTGACTTCAGCTTCTGTGTAGAGCTTCTCTGGTGGTTCAGCTTTGTTGAAGTGCTCTACATGTATTGGTGAACAAAAGCAAGAACATTCAAATAATGAAGCTCTGTTCAGTAACTCCTCCATGTCTTCTTTGGAAACTTTAATGATATCTCTGTTTACTCCTCTAGCATGCCCAGATTGATCTCTGTAAACACCAAATTCGTGCTTCTTCTCCCAAGAAAAGCGACGAATTCCATCTTTGAAAGCTTGTTTCCCAAACTCTCGATGCTTATCGAACGATAGGCGATTGTTACTATCGATCGATATGTGTTGAAATTCCGTATCCTCAGAGTTGAGATGATTATCTGCAGCATGGTCTGGATTGGTTGATGTGTGTGTACTGATATTCTGGTGGTGCTGATAGTAGGGGTTGTGAGGTAGGTTTTTGAAGAGATTGACAACTCCATTGGCTGTCTGAAGGATATCTGCTACGTCCTTCTTTGTGAGTGGAATGCTTCTTCCATCCATTGCTCGTGCATTGCCTGCTGGATCTCTGAAAATACCAAACTCATCTGGACTTAGAAAACCAAAATCAATATTATTTGCTTGTACCTCGGATGGTGTAGTGGTTGTATCGTTCGAGGCTCTAGCAGGTGCATCAGTAGATGTCTTGTGACGTGTGTCGATCGATTGTTGTTGGAACTGTTGGGGAAAAATATCCAAGGCCTAAGTTTTCTCCAGCCTCCGAAGGGACCCTCGATTTCCAGACTTATCTCCGAAGAAGGACCCAGGGCCCGACCCCTGCCGGGGTCCAACCCCTGCCTCTGAGTAAAAAGGAAAATCTCAAGATAAAGGTAAACATTCATATTTCTCATAATATGGATGAGTTTCCTTTAATCCAAGAGAAGAAAGAGGAAATATTCCAAGATATTTGATCACCTTTAAGAAAAATGGTAATATTCTATTATCTAAGGATATATTGAATATTACCAAATCTTGGAGAGGAGGCACGACCTATACTATAAATATAGGGTTAATAAACCCTAGAAGGGGGGGGGACACGTCCAGACACAGAGAAGACAAACACTACAGCTGCCCATGCGAGATTTCAGACCTAGAATAACCTTTCTCTTCGACACACGGACAATTAGCTGATCCCGACGATATCTATCAGCTAGATTGGACTCCATACTCATTGATGCACGTCCACTATAGAAGAAGACGTTCATCTACAGAAGACATAAACCCCATAGTCAATTCGACGGCTATCGAGGCAAGAATTGACCTAAAAGACTATCTCCACCGACATATCTATGGAGGACGAATCCATGGGGTTACAACCAAAAAGATGACATCCTATGCTCATGACAGCACGCCTGCAACTCTACATATTCATCCAGGCTACAATTTCCAGTTCATCAGCAGGGACACTCCACGCTCCATGAAGCATACCGAAGCTCCATGCTCACTACAGCATCCCGACGATCCCACCATCTATTCCAGCCATGCTTCTTCTACAATAGATGACTCCTACCAACTACAGAGCCACGTGCTCCCATTAGGCTCCGCGCCTCCATCAGGCTCGACGTCTTTGATAGGTCATGGATTTTACCCACATTTTACCATGATTTATATATGTTTTTGATAACAAAAGAATACTTTTAGTGCCTTTCTAGAGCTTTTTCAGGTTCAGGTACTCATTGGTGTAAAATAGCTGAAATGGAGCTAAAACAGAGACTTTATAAAGATATTAACCAAGCTACCGTTTATACCATCGACCGATGCCATTTGAAGACATCGACCGATAGAAGTTAATCAAGATCGACCGATAGAAGCAATTCAACATCGATCGATATTGAAGTCTCCCGAGTCATTAATTACTAATTAGAAGCCCTAATTGCTTCTAATGTTTTTACTAATTACACCTTAAGTCCCTGGCCGCCTGTTAGGCTATAATAGAGGGTTTTTTTGTACTAGTTTAGGGCAGACTTGCCTAGAGACCTTTGAAGAGATCTAAGATTTGAGAGAAGCACTTTGTCATACCATTGAGAGATCTTAGGATTGGAGAGAGATATCTGAACTGCAATCACAGAGAAGATCTTGAACTCCCTTTGCTTTACTTATTTATTTCTCATTTTATATCTATTCAAAAGTATTATTTAAACCATCATGATTTTGTCTCCCATGAATATGTTTGAGTAGTCTCTCTGTTAGATTTAGGTTTCTCATCAAGGTTAAATTATGTATTGAATAAGCTATTGTTAGGGTGTTTAAAATATAATTCTTCTTCTAGTCGTTCTTAATGCTATGCTAGGGAATTGATCAACCTTAACCTAGATCTTAGGATTAATTTATCCAAGTGAGAACTTGATAAATACCTGAAACCAAACTAGTTAGATTTATTTCTGCTAAACTTAAACGAGAGTTTCAGTTTAGTAAGGATTAAAGGATTGAATCAAACTCACCCTTAAGATTCTCTAGAAACTATATCGATCGATAAAGCACTCGCTTGATCGACCGATATAGCGAGAGGTTAATCGATCGATATCTCTATCCGAGTATCGATCGATACTTTCTCGCGGCTATCGTACGATAGTACATGACCCGAGATCTAGTAGAGGATAAATTCTTAAGTTTGAGTCCAGAATTATGAAAACTAAAAACCTTAACACCCTAGATACATAATCAACGTGAGAAACACCTAAATCTAGCTACTTCTTAAAACCTTAAAACAAACACAAGTATTCACCTAAGCAATAACTTGCTTACCTCTGCAATTTACTGTTTTAAACTGTTGGGGTCAAAAACGGTTATCTCGAAATCAACGGCTAAAACTATTTTATCATGCGCGGATTTTCCATAAAACAAGCGTCGAGAGCAAGACAAGTCGTGTAGCTTAAAGAACCTATGTTAAAGTCGATCGTTCTTGATTTACACGATAAACTTTACGAGAAAACCAAATAAGATTCAGTCGTAAAACTTCGATGATACAATCAAGAAGAACCGAGAGACATTAGGTCCGTAGCTAAGATGACACGACCATACGAAATTATACGGAAGAAACGGGAAGTAATCTAAGTTTGGACAGGCCGAACGACAAAGAATCCGCCTTGACACTTCAAAGAGCCCGTTCTCTCAAACCGTGAGGACCCAGAAAACGAGTAAGATATCAAATCGAAGCCCTCGCCGAGACGCACGTGATGCCTCTAGGCGCCGGGCGCCTAGCGCCCGTGCTGCCTCTAGGCGCCGGGCGCCTAGCGCCCGTGCTGCCTCTAGGCGCCGGGCGCCTAGCGCCCGCGCTGCCTCTAGGCGACGGGCGCCTAGCGCCCGCGCTGCCTCTAGGCGCCGGGCGCCTAGCGCCCGCGCTGCCTCTAGGCGACGGGCGCCTAGCGCCCGCGCTGCCTCTAGGCGTCGGGCGCCTAGCGCCCGTGCTGCCTCTAGGCGCCGGGCGCCTAGCGCCCGTGCTGCCTCTAGGCGCCGGGCGCCTAGCGCCCGTGCTGCCTCTAGGCGTCGGGCGCCTAGTACCCGTGCTGGTCCTAGCCGCCCGTGATGGTTCTAGCCGCCGGGAAACTTCAAAGAGCCCGTTCTCTCAAACCGTGAGGACCCAGAAAACGAGTAAGATATCAAATCGAAGCCCTCGCCGAGACGCACGTGATGCCTCTGGGCGCCGGACGCCTAGCGCCCGTGCTGCCTCTAGGCGCCGGGCGCCTAGCGCCTGTGCTGCCTCTAGGCGCCGGGAGCCTAGCGCCCGTGCTGCCTCTAGGCGCCGGGCGCCTAGCGCCCGTGCTGCCTCTAGGCGCCGGGCGCCTAGCGTCCGTGCTGCCTCTAGGCGCCGGGCGCCTAGCGCCCGTGCTGCCTCTAGGCGCTGGGCGTCTAGCGCCCGTGCTGCCTCTAGGCGCCGGGGGCTTAGCGCCCGTCCTGCCTCTAGGCGCCGGGCGCCTAGCGCCCGTGCTGCCTCTAGGCGCCGGGCGCCTAGCGCCCGTGCTGCCTCTAGGCGCCGGGCGCCTAGCGCCCGTGCTGCCTCTAGGCGCCGGGCGCCTAGCGCCCGTGCTGCCCGTAGGCGCCGGGCGCCTAGCGCTCGTGCTGGCTCGGGTCTTCGAGCGACAATCTTCCGTGCATAAGTCCCAGGCCCCGGCCGTCAGAAGTCTGTACTTTGAATCTTTCCCGAGTTCTCGCGGAATGAATCATTGAGATTCCGCGTACAAAACTCTCGTCCTTACTCCAAACTAAGATCGTCGGAAACACTTCGGAAACTCGTAAGGTATCAACGGAAAGGAAGATCTTAAATTCTTTGTACGAAACAGTGATGGTTATCCTAAGACACCACTCATCTCAACTCTACGAAGGAATGAAGATCTTCCGAAGAAATCGTAAAAAACAGCGGAAGTCCTAGAGACGGCCCGAAAGGGACCAAACGCGATCGAACAGTCCGTTTACGATTATCTGAGATAGATACGACGATTTACGTTTATCTTTACATAACAAGATAAATGCTAAATTTCCAAAAGGATAAATGTCAAGTTTCCCGAAGATAAATGTCAAGTTTCCCGATAAACATGAAGGCCGACGAAAATGGAAAAAGCCCGCTTCGCGGCCCAAAAGGAGAATAGACCGTCATAAGAAGGAGTATATAAAGGAGCTTTGGGAGAGAAGGAAAGGGGGAGCAAAAATCCTAAAGAGAAAGCAAATCCGAGATTGGAGACCTAGAGAGCTCTTGTTAGCTTAAGAACTTAGAATTTAGGCGGTAGACTAGCAAGGCAAGACCTAGAACGTCCGGCCGCCTCTCGTTCTATTTTCATCTTGTCCGCAGACCCTTATTTTTCGCGGAAGGATCTAACAATCATTTTACTTAGAGTTCCGCACATAGAAACCCTAGGCGTTATTCTCGACACGCCCGTTTCTATGACAAACGCTCATACTAGACGAACTCCGCCAGGCAGTTCGATCTCTCGTTCAAATCTTTCTAACTGAACTACGTCCGACTTGATCCTCGAAAGGGGTACGTAGGCAGCCTTCCTTAAGGTCCAGTCCCAACTCTTAACAAAACCCTTTTTGTACGATTTACGATCTTCGTTATCTTTCCATATCTTCCGCACTTGTTCGGTCACTTGTCGTTGGCTGTCGCAGAGAATCCGGGCCTTCAAGGAAAGTCGGGTTAACTTGGCTTTCCTCCGATTTTACTTATCAAAATTGACAGTGCGAATTTCGGTTCCCACAGTTTGGCGCTAGAAGGAGGGGAGGACGGATTACTCTTACTCTTACGGCCGCAAAACGCTTGATCAAAGCAATGTCTGGAAATATGAAAGACAAACTCGCAGCTCACATCGACGCTGGTAAAACAACTTCAGCAGTGACTGCTCCTACGACCAACGCTTATGCAAACGGTTATCTAAGATTATCATCTTACGGACAAACGTCCCGAGAACGGACCATCCCGACCAGGTTTGGGTCCTATCAACCATGCGCCCCCGTCCAAAGTTCCTGCAACACGGTCCTCAGGTCCATGGACACAACCCCCCTCGCTCGGAAAAATTCAAAAAATGACTTGGTAGTCGAGACGGATTCCTGCCTGCCGTATACAACGGCTATGGTTAGCTTGAACACCAGTTGCCTTAACTATACGGGGAATCGAAATCCTTTCGGAAAAACCAGCGTCACATCAACGGCTTTTTCTAAAGAAAAATCGTAAAAACGTCTAAGTCCCTAGACGGCCCCAAAGGGGCCCGAATCACGGCTAAACGACCCACATACGATTTAAGAGTAGGATCGAGCCCAAGGCTGATATGACGGTCTGACTACCGAGCAGAGTTTCGACTGGAAATGTCTTTTAGAATTTCCCGGAAAAAATAAAGACTTGTTCTTCTGGAGATCGCGAAGAAGCCCCAGATTACTCGGGAAATAGAAAGCACGACTGATCGGGTTACCGATCAGCGTTTCTAATGTTAAAATTCGAACACGTTTTACGAAACACCTTTCGTAAAATAAATCCTCGAAAGTATTTCGCGAGACACCTTTTGCATGATTAAACTCGAGAACATTTTACAAAACAGTTTTCGTAAAACTAACTCGATAACATTTTGCAAAATAACTCTCGTAAAATAGAAGGTCAGCAACATTCTAAGAAGCAACTCCTTGCTGGGATCATGATGAAATCGATGTCCAAAAATCTCGGAAAAACAATTAAAGAAACCTCGAAAGATAAGTGTCGATCGAGAAACCTAAAAAAAAAAAAACCGAGAAAAACAGGCAGGTCCCGCAAGGAAGCACAGTCCCGGGCGGCTAACAGCGCTCGTGCTGCCTCTAGGCGCCGGGCGCCTAAAGCCTGTGCTGCCTCTAGGCGCCGGGCGCCTAGCGCCCGTGCTGCCTCTAGGCGCCGGGCGCCTAGCGCCCGTGCTGCCTCTAGGCGCCGGGTGCCTAGCGCCCGTGCTGCCTCTAGGCGCCGGGCGGCTAGGACGCCCGTGCTGTCCCTAGGCGCCGGGCGGCTAACGCGCCCGCGCTGCGCTGGTCGCCGGACAACAAAACATTCGGCGAACGCGGCAAATCCTCGCAAAACCATCCCGACGATAGTCCAACCAAATACTTTTCACCTTTCGTAAAATAATCCTAGACAATACTTCACGAGACAGCGTCTGCACGATTAAACTCGACAACATTTTACGAAACAGTTTCCGTAAAATTAACTCGACAACATTTTGTTGAATAACTCTCGTTAAATAAAAGCTCGGCAATATTTTACGAAACATCATTCGTGAAGTATAACAAGATCGCAAGCTTCTTGACCTGACCAGTTCGCTCATAGCTCGACGAAACAAGAAGCCCCACTCAAGTGACATCTTGCCATTCGTTTTCACTTGTCTACCCACCTTAGCCTTCTTCGAGTTTTGCCTACATCTCCTCCCTTTGCTTCAACGATTCTGCAATGATTCTGCACTGTTCCTTCGGGTTTCATCAAAAATCGATTCCCGATTCAGTGTCAGACTTTTCGAAGACCTTTGACAATGAAACGTTAGAAGACAAAGAGGATTGGACATGAGGCAATCTCGAGTAATCAACGAGACTAAGGTACGTCCGACTTAGAAAATTTTATCAAGGTTTTAATTTTTTCGTAGGCAAGGAATGAGAACGTCTTGTAAACTGCCGTAAAATTTAGGGAACTTAGAACCTAGGTGGATAGTCTAGCAAGCTAAGTCTTAGGCATTTTCTTCCAGTTTCGTTCTATTGTTCCTTGACTGTCTAGGCAGAACGCGCAAACCGATCTAATCTCTCGGAAAACCGAGAAACGATCGCCACGCATCCTTGGCATACTCATTCTACTTCATAAAGAAAAAATTCCTTTCAAAAGGCAAACGGCACTCTAGGATTCGTCCGAAACGCTAGCGGCATAAGGGCATGGTCAAACCGCTACAAACATAGTCTTGAAAACTCTACACCGTCTCTTGTTGCAATCTCGCGACAAGAAACTCGTACAACTTCAGACTAATAGCACGACGGTGAGCTACAAAATTAACGGAATAACCTTCGGTAAAACTCCACGAGTAATTCGAAGCAACTTTCGCCAAAAGACAAAATCAAAGCGGAAACATTTTCCGTGTAACCCATAACTCGGAAAACTCCGCTAAGATTTGCATGTCTATCTCGACGAATGCTATTCGGCCATCGGCCGACAACGCCCTTCCATAAAGCCCGAATCTGAATTCGGCATCACCATTAAGGACAATCGTGAACCAATACGACCTTAATGCGAAAGGATCGCAGTCTGATCGTTTACCAACTCCTTGGTTAAACGGCTGAACACAGCCTTCACGCCAAGACAAAACAGCTGAACGATCGCCGACTCCAATCACTTAAGGACCAAACGATAATCCACGATTTGTCATAAAACGCCAAGTGACCATTACGCGAGCAACTCTGTCGCATAGCCCAAAAGCGGAAATCATGCGATAAATTTCTCGTAATAAAATCAGTCCTAACAGGCATACGGTTAACAGAAAAATTTGAACTTAACATCGACTGATTAAGATCTATACACCCCGTAAACAAAGCATGAAAAGAAACACTCGTGACAAAGCTCCTAGAGTTATACGAGTCATCCTTAAAATCCCGGAAGGCCAACACTTCGCAAAACAAAGCGAAGGTAGAAGCTTCTCCCTGGGTCAAATATACGCGACCCCTGGTCCTAATTCCTCGATCAAAATTGTATAACTTGCACGTTCAAACTGAAACAACAGTTTCTGACTACGGACATTCGCAAAAAATCTCCAAGCCCGCGAACATTTGAAGTGCGGCACAAGGGAAAATTAACTCGTACACATTTGAAATGTGTAATCCCACGTTTTTTGAAGAAACCGGATTTTCGAAACTCTTTACAAACACAGAAACCGAATTTTCGAAACTCTTCGTAAACAAACTCACCAATCGCTAAACGGCCTCAACAATGGATCAAGTATCCACCAAATAAATCGTAAACTATCGCCCGGAAACATTCCGCGATTTCTAAAAAGCCCATAGTCCTTTATGGCATAAGAAAAACAAACTTCAAAGCACTGCGAGACGTCGCTTCGTGCCTGAACATTCGTTTTTCGATTAAAACCTTCATACGCCTTCTAAACGGCATCATATCGTTGTTGCTGATCACAACAAACGAACTCTAACGTCCTAAACAGACAAGCCACCTAAGGGTAGGCTCTTTTACATCCGACAAGGATCCCATAGCGCGCTATACAAAAACTCCAAATTTGGTTCAGCACTTCGTAAAGGAAGTAGCTCGATTCGTGCCCAGACAAATCATATAAGCCGATACCACTTCGCGGATTTTAAAACGGTACGAATCAGGTTAAAATCACAAACAGGCAAAACGAAAGCCGATTTGTCATCGCACAGCCTTAGTCTGAGAGTAAACCTAGGTCTTGCCCTAAACCCAGCCTTGCTGGTATCTTAACATCTCATAGGCAAAGCGTCAACGACGCGAGATCCCAAAACTTGTCTCTTCACTCAAGTCTGTACGTTTCCACGAATTTTCGCGTAAATCGTAAACCGCAGGAAAATCTCGCTTTGTACAAACGACGGATACGGTGATCATCAGGGAGGCAGGAATGAGACGACAACTCACACCCTGTCCCTCTAACTTCGATAGACAGAAGTTCTGAAAACGCAACATTAATATTTTGTAAAGATTGAGCCGCAGAGTTCAACAGATTCCCTGAAAAAGGCCGGGATTCGAAGCCGCCAACGGCCAGTCCCACAAATGTACATCATGGCCTCTTAACGGCCGAAACACAATCAAAATAAAAATCTCCGAAAGGATTGATAAACCTAGACGCTCCCCGGAGCATCACCTTCATCCTCAAAACTCACCCAAAGTAGGAACGGTCTCACCGTCGCCTCCATTGGTCGCACCACCGCTGCATGTTGCATATGCGCCGGCTTCACGATCCTTGACTGCGTAGTCCTGGTCCTCCGAACCCTCCGAATCCGGGACAACGGTGCACACGGGTTTCAGACCAGCGAGAATCGAGTCGAAGTCCTCTCCGTCAAACTTGCGAGTCCCCGTCTCCTCAAGACTCTGAATCTTCTCTTGAAGACGACGGACTTTCGAGGACATATGTTCTTCTCTTTCTTCACATTGAGCAACGAACTCACGGTCTTTCCGACGTCACGTTCAAGATCGCCAATCAAAGGTGATGAGGATGTCCGCAATGAAATATTCTTAGCCATAAATTTCGACTTTCAACTCATAATCTTCCGCCCGCAAGATCGTCTCCGCGTCTTACAGGCTGGGGGGCTAACTGTTGGGGTCAAAAACGGTTCTCTCGAAATCAACGGCTAAATCTATTTTATCATGCGCGGATTTTCCATAAAACAAGCGTCGAGAGCAAGACAAGTCGTGTAGCTTAAAGAACCTATGTTAAAGTCGATCGTTCTTGATTTACACGATAAACTTTACGAGAAAACCAAATAAGATTCAGTCGTAAAACTTCGATGATACAATCAAGAAGAACCGAGAGACATTAGGTCCGTAGCTAAGATGACACGACCATACGAAATTATACGGAAGAAACGGGAAGTAATCTAAGTTTGGACAGGCCGAACGACAAAGAATCCGCCTTGAAACTTCAAAGAGCCCGTTCTCTCAAACCGTGAGGACCCAGAAAACGAGTAAGATATCAAATCGAAGCCCTCGCCGAGACGCACGTGATGCCTCTAGGCGCCGGGCGCCTAGCGCCCGTGCTGCCTCTAGGCGCCGGGCGCCTAGCGCCCGTGCTGCCTCTAGGCGACGGGCGCCTAGCGCCCGTGCTGCCTCTAGGCGCCGGGCGCCTAGCGCCCGTGCTGCCTCTAGGCGCCGGGCGCCTAGCGCCGGGCGCCTAGCGCCCGTGCTGCCTCTAGGCGACGGGCGCCTAGCGCCCGCGCTGCCTCTAGGCGCCGGGAGCCTAGCGCCCGCGCTGCCTCTAGGCGCCGGGCGCCTAGCGCCCGTGCTGCCTCTAGGCGCCGGGCGCCTAGCGCCCGTGCTGCCTCTAGGCGTCGGGCGCCTAGCGCCCGTGCTGCCTCTAGGCGTCGGGCGCCTAGTGCCCGTGCTGGTCCTAGCCGCCCGTGATGGTTCTAGCCGCCGGGAAACTTCAAAGAGCCCGTTCTCTCAAACCGTGAGGACCCAGAAAACGAGTAAGATATCAAATCGAAGCCCTCGCCGAGACGCACGTGATGCCTCTAGGCGCCGGGCGCCTAGCGCCCGTGCTGCCTCTAGGCGCCGGGCGCCTAGCGCCCGTGCTGCCTCTAGGCGCCGGGCGCCTAGCGCCCGTGCTGCCTCTAGGCGCCGGGCGCCTAGCGCCCGTGCTGCCTCTAGGCGCCGGGCGCCTAGCGCCCGTGCTGCCTCTAGGCGCCGGGCGCCTAGCGCCCGTGCTGCCTCTAGGCGCCGGGCGCCTAGCGCCCGTGCTGCCTCTAGGCGCCGGGCGCCTAGCGCCCGTGCTGCCCGTAGGCGCCGGGCGCCTAGCGCCCGTGCTGCCCGTAGGCGCCGGGCGCCTAGCGCCCGTGCTGCCCGTAGGCGCCGGGCGCCTAGCGCCCGTGCTGCCCGTAGGCGCCGGGCGCCTAGCGCCCGTGCTGCCCGTAGGCGCCGGGCGCCTAGCGCTCGTGCTGGCTCGGGTCTTCGAGCGACAATCTTCCGTGCATAAGTCCCAGGCCCCGGCCGTCAGAAGTCTGTACTTTGAATCTTTCTCGAGTTCTCGCGGAATGAATCATTGAGATTCCGCGTACAAAACTCTCGTCCTTACTCCAAACTAAGATCGTCGGAAACACTTCGGAAACTCGTAAGGTATCAACGGAAAGGAAGATCTTAAATTCTTCGTACGAAACAGTGATGGTTATCCTAAGACACCACTCATCTTAACTCAACGAAGGAATGAAGATCTTCCGAAGAAATCGTAAAAAACAGCGGAAGTCCTAGAGACGGCCCGAAAGGGACCAAACGCGATCGGACAGTCCGTTTACGATTATCTGAGATAGATACGACGATTTACGTTTATCTTTACATAACAAGATAAATGCTAAATTTCCAAAAGGATAAATGTCAAGTTTCCCGAAGATAAATGTCAAGTTTCCCGATAAACATGAAGGCCGACGAAAATGGAAAAAGCCCGCTTCGCGGCCCAAAAGGAGAATAGACCGTCATAAGAAGGAGTATATAAAGGAGCTTTGGGAGAGAAGGAAAGGGGGAGCAAAAATCCTAAAGAGAAAGCAAATCCGAGATTGGAGACCTAGAGAGCTCCTGTTAGCTTAAGAACTTAGAATTTAGGCGGTAGACTAGCAAGGCAAGACCTAGAACGTCCGGCCGCCTCTCGTTCTATTTTCATCTTGTCCGCAGACCCTTATTTTTCGCGGAAGGATCTAACAATCCTTTTACTTAGAGTTCCGCACATAGAAACCCTAGGCGTTATTCTCGACACGCCCGTTTCTATGACAAACGCTCATACTAGACGAACTCCGCCAGGCAGTTCGATCTCTCGTTCAAATCTTTCTAACTGAACTACGTCCGACTTGATCCTCGAAAGGGGTACGTAGGCAGCCTTCCTTAAGGTCCAGTCCCAACTCTTAACAGAACCCTTTTTGTACGATTTACGATCTTCGTTATCTTTCCATATCTTCCGCACTTGTTCGGTCACTTGTCGTTGGCTGTCGCAGAGAATCCGGGCCTTCAAGGAAAGTCGGGTTAACTTGGCTTTCCTCCGATTTTACTTATCAAAATCGACAGTGCGAATTTCGGTTCCCACATAAACCATATTAGTCTAGCTTTATTTCGAAAACTAAACAATATGTTGTGTAGTCCTAGAGTCTCTGTGGATTTGATCCCTAAGTACTACAATCGAACCTCTTTTGATGAGAGTAATTCACTCCTTAGGGTAATTTGAGTGAGATCAAATTTGGCGCCGTTGCCGGGGACTCTTTTTCCATTACCATCAGATTTAGTTTAGAATATAGTCTAGACCCTATTTTAGTGTTACTTAATTACTTTTCCTTTGCTCTGTCATTTACAGGGAACTCAAGATGGAAATGACAGATTTCGGCGTAGCATCGATCGATAACGAACCGCGCACATCGAGCGATATGTCGGGCGAAGAATCGGTCGACACAGACCTATCCACATCGATCGATACAGATCGATTAACATCGATCGACACCAACCAGCCGGAAGCAGGTAAGTCCCCACTTACCAATCTTAGTCATGATAAAGTAGTCCAAACCGAACCTTTAGGTAAATCACGCAACCAATCCAACGAATTTATAAACGGATAGGGGACTGCAATCCCTGTTCATTCTCCGTCTTCAATCAAAGACGATGATAAGTTGCAAGACTACTCTGACCCAATTAAGACCTATTCCAATAGGTCAGCCATTAAGCTACCAGACGATAGCAAGAACAGATCAACATTTCATTTTGAATACATCCGTCTGGTACAAGCGAACCCATTCCGAGGATCTACCTATGAACACCCTCATGATCACATCGATTACCTAGAAGATCTAGAACTCAGTGACAATGATCGCGCTAGACTTTTCCCTTTCTCTTTTGGAAGAGTTGGCTAAATCAGTTACCAGCAGGATCCTTAACTTTCTGGAGAGAAATCCGGAATGCATTTATAAACCACTTCTTCGATGAGACTCGATACTGGGACACGAGACGGAAGCTTTCAACTTTCTTTCAAAAACCGCGAGAATCATTTAAGAATGCTTGGTCAAGATTTAAGCATTATCAGCGAGATTGTACCCATCACGGGTACTCAGAACCAGAACTCCTTAAATTTTTTTACGGAGGCCTCGAACTGGATTATCAAATCACGCTTTATAACGCAAGTAACGGGAGCTTTAATTCCAGGAACTTCGAAGACGCTCAGCATCTGATTGAAAATATAGCAATGGGAAAATCTTATGAAAATTAAGATAAAGAAAGAGATGCTAGAGAATATCCAATCCATCGAACAAATGTTCCTTGGACAGGAACCCCAACAAGAAAGTGTCTCAAACATAGATAATTTCGACCACGATTATGACACCCTCATCAGACTTTACCAAGGGAGAGATATAGCTAAGTTGAATCACATTTCTTTAGGACCTCAGAAACTTAGCAACAACTTAGATTTCAGATTAAATCGCATTATCGATTCCATGTCAAGGAGAATTGAAATCTTGACTGCTCAAGTTAGGAATCTAGAGGGTAATACAGCCTACCATGCCATATCCATAAAAAGGGAAGTCGGATGTCTCCCGGGAATGACTGATACAAACCCGAGACGCCAGGTAACCGCTGCAGTACTGAGGAGCGGGAAACAATTAATTCCAAACACTGCGCCAAACAAGGCCTCTGCGAATCATGGAACAGAAACTCCCAAACCCACCCTAAACTTTGTTCTCTTCTCTTCCCAGACAAACGGATCACCTCAGCATAAAGAAATGAAAGCAAATAATCAAGAAACTGAGACTGGAGTGATCAACATCGATGAGGATGAAGAGTGCATAGCGGAACCGATTGATATCGATCGATCTGCTACAATTGGCATCGATCGACAGACACCCGCTAGTTCAAGAGAAAAGTCGAAGCCCGCTGAACCAACCATAGAACGAAGATACAGCACAAAAGCTCCATGCCCTCCCAAAAGTAACAACAAACGCAACAAAGAACATGAACTCTGTCGGCAAAATTTCGAGAATGTTGAGATAAAATTACCACTCAAAGACGCCATCATACTTTCGCCTGCAATAAATCAGTTCTTCAAAGGACTGACAACAAAGAATTTTTCAGCGAGTAGGCGTAGTACGATGGCAATCTCTGAGGAAGTTAGCGCCATCATACAGAGCGAAACTCCTGAAAAAGTACCCGACCCCGGAAGCTTTGTCCTTCGTTGCACGATCAGAGATCAGCTCTTTCCAAGAGCACTCTGCGATCTAGGCTCTAGTGTAAATCTAATGCCGCACTCAGTTGCAACATTTCTTGGCTACACTGATTTTACACCAGTCAACATCCAATTACTTCTTGCGGATCGCTCTGTACGAATCCCGGAAGGAGTACTTGAAGACGTACCTGTAGAAATAAACGGACTATCCGTGCCCACGGATTTCGTTGTTCTCCATTATAAGAACGAACCAAGAGACCCAATACTACTAGGTAGACCATTCCTTGCGACTGCAAATGCCATCATTGATGTAAAAGGAGGGCGAATCAATCTCAAAATAGGAGATATCCACATGACATTTGACATGGAAAAGATCGCCACACTTCCCCTAATTGACAAATCATCATCATATGTGGACGAAATTGAGGATTTAACTCAAGACCTCTTGGTAGAACCTTTTTCGGACGATCATCCAGAAAATGAACCTCTAGCCCTCCAAAATGAAATATTCAGCATAGACAACAGGACAGACGATTATGATCATCTCATGGACTCTAGTCCAAAATCGACTGATAGCGTAACCGATGATGATGATTCGAAAATCGATATCGCCCGATATATCAACCCTGATATCGACCGACAAACGTCATCACTAGGTGACCTCTCAAAAGAGAAAGCACCAAAGGTAGAGCTTAAACCTTTACCCGATGGCCTCAAATACGCTTTTCTGAAAGAAAATGACTATCCAGTTATAGTCAACGCAAACCTCACAAATGCGGAACTTGCGCTATTGCTGAATAAACTGCGAAAGCATAGGAAAGCCCTTGGATACTCCTTGGATGACATACCAGGGATCTCCCCAGATCTTTGTAGCATCGGATTCATTTGGAAGACGAATCCAAATCATCCATAGAGCACCAAAGACGACTCAACCCGAACCTCAAAGAAGTCGTGAAAAAGGAAATTATCAAACTGCTTGATGCAGGAATAATTTATCCAATTTCCGATAGTAATTGGGTAAGCCCAGTGCATGTGGTACCAAAGAAGGGAGGTATCACAGTGGTCAAAAACGAAAAAAATGAACTTATCCCGACACGTACAGTCACTGGACACCGCATGTGTACTGATTACAGAAAATTGAATTCCGCAATCCGGAAAGATCATTTTCCCCTTCCATTCATTGATCAAATGTTGGAAAGACTAGCAAATTATCAATACTACTGCTTTCTTGATGGATACTCTGGATTCTTCCAAATCCCCATACATCCAGATGACCAAGAAAAGACGACATTTACATGCCCCTACGGAACTTTTGCATATCGAAGAATGCCATTTGGTTTATGCAATGCACCAGCTACTTTCCAACGTTGCATGATGTCGATCTTCACTGACATGATTGAAGATTTCATGGAAGTATTCATGGATGACTTCTCAGTATATGGATCTAGTTTCGATGATTGCCTCGATAATCTATGTAAGGTATTGGAGAGATGCGAAGAGAAGAATCTAGTACTTAACTGGGAAAAATGTCATTTCATGGTTAACGATGGAATCGTACTTGGACATAGAGTATCTGCAGCCGGAATTGAAGTGGACAGAGCAAAGATTGAAGTAATGACTAGTCTTCCACCACCCACCACTGTTAAAGACATAAGGAGATTTTTGGGTCATGCTGGTTTTTATAGGAGATTTATTGAGTATTTTAGTAAGATAGCCAGACCTCTAACCACCCTCCTTTGCAAAGATATTAAATTTGACTTTACACCAGAATGTCAAAAAGCCTTTGAAAAACTCAAAGAAGCCCTCATAACCGCCCCTGTCGTGCAAGCACCGGAGTGGAGTCTTCCATTCGAAGTAATGTGCGATGCGAGCGATTTCGCTGTCGGCGCAGTTCTAGGGCAACGTAAAGACAATAAGTTGCATGTCATTTATTACGCTAGTAGGACACTAGACGAAGCTCAGAGAAATTACGGCACAACTGAAAAGGAACTCCTTGCAGTTGTGTATGCTTTCGAGAAATTCCGTAATTATCTAGTGGGTTCCAAAGTCATTGTTCACACTGACAACGCAGCTATTATATATCTTATGCAAAAGAAAGACGCGAAACCACGCCTTATTCGTTGGATACTACTCCTCCAAGAATTTGATATGGAAATCAAAGATAAAAGAGGAGTAGATAATAGTGTCGCAGACCACCTTTCCCGGATACGCGTGGACGACGACGTACCTATTAATGACTCTCTTCCCGACGAAAACGTGTACCACACGGAATCTTCTTTCGTCGGTCATATAGGCCTCTTATCCGAAAATTCCTTAGCCGACGATATAAATACGTTTGATTTCAGCGACCCCATGTCGATCGATGGCGATGACAACGCATCGATCGATACATATGATGCTATGTCAATAGACGGAGATATCAAGGAATCGATCGATACTGTTGATTCAATATCGATCGATAAGCCCCACGATGTTGATTTGCGGAACGTTTCTATTACGATCACAATAGACACCACTGTTACAGTGGCACATAACGTGACCTTCGACGAGCACACTATCCATACGGACGGGGATATGTTGCACGAAACACAAGCCGTAGATAAACAATCACGCGATAGACCCTGGTACACTGACATAGTCAACTATCTAGCAGCTGATGTCGAACCAGAAGATCTGAAGCGATACGACAGAAAGAAATTCTTCAGAGAAGTAAAGAGATACCATTGGGATGAACCTTACCTATATAAACAATGTGCCGACGGCATATTTAGGCGCTGCATTGCTGAGACTGAAGTTCCAAACATCATCTATCATTGCCACGGATCCGAATACGCCGGCCATTTTGCAACCTTTAAAACAGTTTTGGTGGCCAACAATGTTCCGCGATGTTCATTCCTACATTGTCCAATGTGATAGATGTCAACGTCTGGGTAAAATCAGCAAAAGACATGAGATGGAACAAAAATTTATTCTCGAAATCGAGGTGTTTGACTGCTGGGGTATTGACTTTATGGGACCCTTCCCATCTTCCTTCGGAAACAAATATATCTTGGTTGCTGTCGACTATGTTTCGAAATGGGTAGAGGCAATCGCCTCCCCAACAAACGACGCATCTGTAGTCGTTAAACTTTTCAAGAGCATTATTTTCCCAAGATTTGGAGTACCTCGGATAGTCATAAGCGATGGTGGCACTCATTTTATCAATAAAGTCTTCGAGAACTTACTCAAAAAGAACGGAGTACACCATCGGGTCGCAACACCTTACCATCCGTAAACCAGTGGACAGGTAGAAGTCTCCAACAGACAAATCAAACTGATTTTGGAAAAAACTGTTGGAGCTACGAGACAAGATTGGTCTAAGAAATTGGACAACACACTATGGGCTTATCGGACTGCATTCAAAACTCCACTTGGAACTACCCCATTCCACCTACTCTATGGTAAAGCATGTCATTTACCAGTCGAGTTAGAGCATAAAGCCGCATGGGCAACCAAACTTCTAAATTTCGACATTAAGCCGGCTGCTGAAAGGAGACTCATCCAACTTAACGAACTGGACGAAATAAGACATATGGCTTACGAGAAATCCAAATTGTATAAGGAAAGAACAAAAGCTTACCATGATAAAAAAATCATTTCTAGGCATTTCGCCGCAAATGACCAAGTTCTCCTATACAATTCTCGTTTGACATTATTTCCCGGGAAACTCCGTTCTCGTTGGTCTGGACCTTTCACCGTAACTAAAGTCCACCCAAGTAGTGCTATCACCCTTACCAATGGAAAAGGAGAGGAATTTACGGTAAACGGCCAACGAGTGAAACACTATTGGGTTAAACCCCCAAAGGAGCACCCTTTAGAGTTGGGTATACCTAACTCAAATTAGAGCTTCATATAAAAAAGTCAAGCTACTGACTTTAAATAAGCGCTGAGTGGGAGGCAACCCACTGATTAGATTAATAATTTTCATATTTCGATAGAATTCTATAGTTTTTCATTTTTAGTCAAAATCAATTAAGCAAAATTAGAATAACATCGTAGCCAAATTGGGAGTATATCGATCGATACGGGAAAATCCCTATCGATCGATGGGGACATATCGAGGGTGAACCCCGTTTTTAACTCGATACGCGCCGTCTCCTCCTCATAAATCGCAAAACAACCCGAAAATCTCAAAACCCTTTTTCTCTCTCGATCCTACACAAAATCACTTCGTTTTTTGCCTCAATCAACTCAAATTTCACCCTTCTTCTCGGTTTTGATCTCTATCCCACAATCCTTCAAGGTATACTCACTTAAAATTCTAGATTTTATGAACCCTTGGTTCCAAAACAAACTTGAAGTGAAAACCGGTTGAAACAGTTGTTTTTCTTTGATTGAAGTTGCTAGGATTGATAGCATTGAGGTTTATGAGTATTAGACTAGAATTTACACTGTTCTTTTGCGATTCGGTTTTCTGCAATTTTTGCAGGTTTCGGAACCCAATATCGGTCGATATGTATCATCCTATCGATCGATATGAGTCCGATACAGAGAAACACGAAGATCCAATATCGATCGATATAGATTAGTATCTATCGATCGATATGCGTTATATTGCGAATACTAATAACGTCGTTCTCTTAATAATTGCAGATGAGCTCTCCAGAAGAAAACCGAGAGAGGAGAACCAAGCGTCGTCTTGACCCCAGGGACGCCACCAGCTCACGCCCATCTACTTCCACCTCCGCTCCACGAGGTGACGAGAGCGCTCCTTGGCCCATTGCGGACGGGCAACCTGTCCGAATCCGCAGAGCTTTTGAGGATCCGGCAGCAGCTGCCAAGAGCAACACATGTCTGCACCGCACAGTTTCTGACGACTGGGACGACTACGACAGCCTGCTCTACAACGCTTGGCTGAACATCGAGATCGCCCCTACACGGTTCATTGATCCTGACATTGTGCGTAGCCTCGGGATCAGGCATGACCTCAGCGACATGCTCGCTCAGCTCGGTCTTGGAACCATGGCCTCCCAACCCTACGACCTATACCCCTCTCTCGTCAGGCAGTTCCTGGCTACAGTCCGTTTCGAGTACAACAACCACCCCAACAGTGTGGCTTGTGATGGCGTTCTCTCCTTCTTTGCTCGAGGCATCAGGTACTACATCACCGTCTCTCAGCTCTGCGAAATCTACGATTTTCAGAACTCTACGGCCACACACAGCAGCCTCTCATCCTTCCCACGCGTGAAGGAGTTCTGGAAACTCTTTGGTACCAGCCCTTGGAGCTCGACTTCGGCCATTCAGACTGAGATCCGTCACCCTACTTTGCGCTACTTCATGCGGATCCTTGCCTCCACTTTGCTTTGCAAGATGGAACCAAACAAGGTAAGGATCCACGAGCTTACAATCCTCTACCATGCGCTTGACGGAGTAGTTGACCTGACCTTTGTGGATCCTGAGCATGACCTGACACCACCGAACTTTGGAGCTGTATTTGCTGAGCACCTCGTGGGTTTGAAGACCAAGCCTTTCCATGGGACTACGCGGAAGCAGGAGGGATAGGGAGCCTCCTCACACCAATCTTCCAGTACCTCCAGATTCGTTTGGATGAGGGCAGCGCTATGACTTCTCGCGCTTACTTGGACGCAGCTCACCTGCGCAGAAGCATTTGGCTCGACAGGGAGCTCACCTGGACCTTCAGGACTACCGCCGGGGAGCTTCGGATCGTCTTGCCACGCCGTGAGTTGACTGACTTCAACGGCGATTACGAGAGGCTCAGATTCCAGCCTGACACTCGCATGATCAGGAACCCCACCGCTCACCGTCGTCCGACACGAGCCCGCAGCACAGACACTCCCAGAGCTACACCAGCCACATGCCTTCCATCCTTTCCAGACCTCGCAGGCTTGGAGGATAGCGATGAGAGGGTCTACATGAGAGGTGTGCTACGAGCCCTTCAGGCTATCTGGTCCCGTGTTTCGCACTTCAGTTGCTCGAGCCGCACCAGCACGTCAGCTCATGATCCTTCAGCACCCGGACCATCTCACCAGTACCGTCAGGACGACGAGGAGGAGGAAGACGACGAGGGCAGTGAGGAGTGACTCACCTGCCCATCTCTATCCCTTATCTTATGCTACTATGTTTTTCTTTTTATTTCAGACTTGTAGGATTTATTTTCGTACTCTACTACGACTTTGCTTGCTATTATCTATTATCTAACTATTCATGTGTGTTGAGACTATCTAACAGAGCTAACACAGAGATATAATAACTCAGAGAGAATGAGTTGGATGGACAACACCATTGAAGGCATTCGCAGAAGAGCTTTATATCGATCGACAGTATATATTGTCGATCGATAAAATTACCACCACATCGATCGATGTCGGTTACACCGTATCGATCGATATCTCCGATGATAGGTACGAATTATCCTGCTAACATGAACTAATTTGTTACATTTATTTTTCCTCTTAGACATAATAACACTGGGGACAGTGTTGTTTAAGTCTGGGGGGGGGGGGGGTGGTATACACTAACATTTCTTGTTTTATGACATTCATTCTCGTTTTATAAAAATATTTTTCAAATAGATTTTATAAAAAATAATAAAACGAAGGAAGCAATAATTTGTTTGATCTAAATTCCCTATATAACCACTCTTTAGCACCATTCTTAGATCTGTTGACTGCAGAAAGTACTATAGATGCTAAAGTGGAGCACCTGTCACCTGGATGGCACTTTTTAGGATTATTTGGAAGAACCAAAGCTGATTTCCAACCTAACCTGACATTCTATTGCTTGCTTTGGGGCTTGGTATACAAGGGATCGGACTCCTCCTGCAAATCTGGAAGGTAATAGTCTGTGTGTTTCTGATTCCCTTCCCTCTCTCCCTTCAGCATCCTAAGGAAAGAGAGAAATTATTTCTATAAAGATGTGATATGATATCTTGAGAAGTAGAGGGGTAGGAGTGATTCCTGCGACCCCATTATTCTACTTTAAAAGATTGATCAAAGCGAGGGGCAGGATCAGTTCCTGTAACCCCACTATTCGCATATTCAAAAGTATGTGTTACTAAGTCAATGAGATAACGCAAAGATAGCCTTTGTGGCAATCAGTGTTCATCAAAAATTTGAAATTATGAGGATCCAGAGAAGAGAAATAAAAGGGGGAAGAAAGGGATCAGAGAAGACTTGCATGTGTGTTCAGAAACTTGCTTGAGTTGAGTCCATGTGTTCCTTGATCGATACTCCCAAGGTAAAGCCTACACTTTTATTTCATGCAAAAATGAAATCAGTAGAGGAGAAGACAAATAGGATTGCTAAGTTGCTGGATAGATGAATTGTTGCAAAGCTAGGATATCGCATAATGTACTTCTAAGCTTAATAGATATATGATGTGGTTTGCAACAAATGAGAGGTGATGATTTCGAATTAAGATCACAAGAGCTTCCGTTTTTCAAACCTTTTCTAGACCAATGTTCTATTATTTGCTTGAGGACAAGCAAAAGGATAAGTCTGGGGGAGTTGATAGGTCATGGATTTTACCCACATTTTACCATGATTTATATATGTTTTTGATAACAAAAGAATACTTTTAGTGCCTTTCTAGAGCTTTTTCAGGTTCAGGTACTCATTGGTGTAAAATAGCTGAAATTGAGCTAAAACAGAGACTTTATAAAGATATTAACCAAGCTACCGTTTATACCATCGACCGATGCCATTTGAAGACATCGACCGATATAAGTTAATCAAGATCGACCGATAGAAGCAATTCAACATCGATCGATATTGAAGTCTTCCGAGTCATTAATTACTAATTAGAAGCCCTAATTGCTTCTAATGTTTTTACTAATTACACCTTAAGTCCCTGGCCGCCTGTTAGGCTATAATAGAGGGTTTTTTTGTACTAGTTTAGGGCAGACTTGCATAGAGACCTTTGAAGAGATCTAAGATTTGAGAGAAGCACTTTGTCATACCATTGAGAGAGCTTAGGATTGGAGAGAGATATCTGAACTGCAATCACAGAGAAGATCTTGAACTCCCTTTGCTTTACTTATTTATTTCTCATTTTATATCTATTCAAAAGTATTATTTAAACCATCATGATTTTGTCTCCCATGAATATGTTTGAGTAGTCTCTCTGTTAGATTTAGGTTTCTCATCAAGGTTAAATTATGTATTGAATAAGCTATTGTTAGGGTGTTTAAAATATAATTCTTCTTCTAGTCGTTCTTAATGCTATGCTAGGGAATTGATCAACCTTAACCTAGATCTTAGGATTAATTTATCCAAGTGAGAACTTGATAAATACCTGAAACCAAACTAGTTAGATTTATTTCTGCTAAACTTAAACGAGAGTTACAGTTTAGTAAGGATTAAAGGATTGAATCAAACTCGCCCTTAAGATTCTCTAGAAACTATATCGATCGATAAAGCACTCGTTTGATCGACCGATATAGCGAAAGGTTAATCGATCGATATCTCTATCCGAGTATCGATCGATACTTTCTCGCGGCTATCGTACGATAGTACATGACCCGAGATCTAGTAGAGGATAAATTCTTAAGTTTGAGTCTAGAATTATGAAAACTAAAAACCTTAACACCCTAGATAGATAATCAACCTGAGAAACACCTAAATCTAGCTACTTCTTAAAACCTTAAAACAAACACAAGTATTCACCTAAGCAATAACTTGCTTACCTCTGCAATTTACTGTTTTAAACCATATTAGTCTAGCTTTATTTCGAAAACTAAACAATCTGTTGTGTAGTCCTAGAGTCTATGTGGATTCGATCCCTAAGTACTACAATCGAACCTCTTTTGATGAGAGTAATTCACTCCTTAGGGTAATTTGAGTGAGATCAGTCTTCATCAGGCTACGCGCCTCCACCAGGCCATGTGCCCACCAAGGCCATGTGCCCTCCAGGCCACGTGCCCATCTAGGCTACGCGCCCACTATATATGAACTACGAATGGCTTGATCCCCTTCCGAGGGGTACGTAGGCAATCCCCACTGTGGGATGCAGCTATAAATCCCCAATCCTTCCATGGTCCCATGACTTGGAATCCAGGAGACATCTTCAGAACCAGGAACCATCTACTATACATCATGAAGACCTTGCGGCCTTCATTACAGACCATGCGGCCCTCATCATAGACCATGTGGCCCTTGCCACAGATAGGCATCCCTTGCCTAATGGCCAATATCCCTTGCTAGAACGAAGACGTTAACGACGTATACTGGCCCATACCCTTATGGCAGTATCCTAGAAGCAAAATCTCTTGGTTCATCAACCACTGAAGTAGGAGAAAGCACTACGACTACTTGTCTCCTTCCTCCTATCATTCTGTAGGCTGAGCACGAATCGCTTGTACCAGAAAATACCCTAACAGTTTGGCGCTAGAAGGAGGGGCAGTACTAAACTACGTGACGATGGTGATAGGCGGAAGGGATATTTCACTCATCCCTGCAAAAGGTCTCCATCCCAGCCACCTGGGGGCAAGAAACGACCTCTTCTCATCATATTCGTGGCCCATACGGCTGGAAACACCTCTCCTACAAAGGACATCGCTATGATAACAGCAGCAGCAAGGTTATATGAAGGAACCACCTATGAGGTCCTACTATTCCTTGCAAATCTTGGACCTAAATCACAAATCGAGCCTCTACAGTCTTTGGTCCTTGCTGGTTCCAGGTCCCAACCAAAGATCCGACCTCTACAGTCTTTGGACCTTGCTGGTTCCAGGTCCCAACCAAAGAACCGACCTCCACAGTCTTTGGTCCCTGCTGGTTCCAGGTCCCTGCAACCTCTGGACACAGCGATCCCGACTAGAAGCAGTCCTCACCAACATCAAATATCGACGTGCAACCTACTGGCAACAATCTAGCAGGATCTAGAAACCGGGAACGCGTCCACGATCAGAAATCCATCCCATGTGACGAGGAGAAAGATACTCAAGAAGGGCACAACACCTTCCATCCGAGTTGACACATTGACGAATCCCAAAGGAGGAGCCAGAAGAAGAGTTCCCAGGAGTACTTCATGCATACCGTGCGACCACTAAAAGGTAACATGGAACCATCCTTCTTTCTAGGTTCTAGCATCTAGGGGGCAGAAAAGCTAGAGAACGCCTTTCAGTATTCGGTGAATTCCACGGAGTTCCTGCGGAAATGCTACGAACCAACAAAAAGCATGAGGAACCTTGCCCAAGTGCTGGACAAACCGCCGCTTTGCCTCCTGCCAAGGATCCAGATGAAAAGCTAGTTCAACATCACAGCTTGATGGTCGTCGTATCCTCCACTCATTCAGAACCGTGTAAAAGAAGTAGGATAACTCCCGTTCCCGCTACTCCTCAGCCAAAGGAGACATCCGAACTTCCAGGTCCGGGATCCTAGCTTCCAGATTTTGGACTCTGGTCCTAATCTAGGTACCGGGTCTGCAGCTGTTCACCTTACAAGAAAGCAAGCTCTGATCACCTTAATACCTCTTTTGCTGGTGATGTACCCTGATGTACTTCTAAAGGAAGCTAAAGCCACGTGCCTCTCTAGATTTCCAAAGGCCACATGTCTTCTGGAACCTCTAACGGAAGACACGATCACAAGGAAAGCTGGGGCAGAGCGTTAACCCGAGGGGCAACACGCATCAACAAATCTCGTTGGCTTGTCCACAACAAGGAGGATCCAAGAAAAAGCGACAAGCCGTTAAGTGACATCCAGAAAACGCTGAGAGTGGCTCATTCAATTGGGAGCAGAGAGCAGCTAGGAGAAGTCACAACACGACACCTACAAAACGAGGAGATCCAACGAATAGGAGCAAAGCAATACGCACAAAAGGTCAACAGTAGGAATGGATTAACCACGTCCTAATCTGCAGTAAAAGACGCTAATCCATGCAAGGAAGCATTCTCAGCCGGGTAAACCTCTGCTATCCAAACAAAGGATCCTGCTCCAGAGCGGTCCACTCCTACCTCGGGTCAATTTTTGCCCAGGTCTCCGCTATCCAAGCTCAAGGACGACTCAGTATTTCTACTTCACCTCCAAACCTCCGGATTTGAAGAAGATACGTCCTACCGCATCCGGTCTCCGAAGAATATTTGCCATAGCTTCCGGGCTCCAAAAGAGCGAATTCCACAACCTATGAGTTCCAGGGGGATGAAGCCCACAAACCCCAATGTTTCGAGAGGAAGAATCCCATAACCTACAAGTTCCAAGAGGATATATCCATAGTCATCGGGTTTCGAGAAGGACCAGGTTTCGAACGGTTTCATAAAAGGCGACAGGTGCAGTCTCAACTTTATCCTTCATCCATCTGATCGGCCATGATTTTGACCCACTTTTAGTCATGGTTTATAAGTGCTTTTACATATATTTACTACGAAATAGAGTCTATTTAGAGTATTTACAGGTTCAGGTACGACTTGGAGTAAAATGGTGATTTTGGTGTCTTTTGGAGCCTTTTAAGTGCAGAACTGCGCAGACGCGTCAGATGTTTAGATATGGATGGAGACCTTCCCACGGTGCGATTGAGCTGATCTTTAGATACAAGATAGATCTTTGAGTTAGCTTTCCAATGCCACCAGTTTGAGGTCAATCCGACACTTAGATCAGAAGTTATGCCTGTTTTACTGAAGAGTGGTCAGTCTGCCTCGCGAGAGAAGGCTGTCGAGAAGAGGAATGTATATCGATCGATGGGAAATCACCCATATCGATCGATATGAATGTCAGGACGTGGGATTACTATGTATCATGACTGCCAGAAGCCTAAAATCAACCCAAATTACCAGAATACCCTTGGACGACCAGAAACCCTATTTTTATGTTATTCTAAGCCATTGTTGACGGCTATGCTTTCACAACTCTTTCATCACTTCAGAATTATTGTATTAGATTAGGAGAGAAGATCAATCTCCTTCAGAGATTGATTGGAACTCCATTGGTTTTATCTTTGATTTCTATTCTATTATTATTCAGACTATGATTTGTGTTCTTTCTATCATGTCTGAGTAGTTCATCTTGTTAGATTTAGGGATTTCATGAGCTTAATGTCAAACTGATAATCAATTAGGATTGCTAGATTATTTGTAGATCTCTACACCAGGGTGATTTGTAATACTAGTATCTGGAATAGTTTTACTCACACGAAAGTGTGACTGATTGTTTGAACCTAGAATCATAGGACAATTGAGATGCACTAAAGTGCAGTCAATTAACGGAACCCGAATCCTGCTGGATTAGATACCTAGACACATATGAGAATTGGTTTAGGAATCTTGTTGAACATAATCGATTAGGTCGCTAATGCTTGTCTGAGGAAGTATCGACCAATGCTCAGACCATAGCATCGATCGATACTCACTTCTTGTTCGCATGCGAAAGCTGGAACAGAGATTTAGACATATGAATAGTAATTGCACGAGAAATTTGGATTACTTGCTATTAGAATAAATCGAGTTCTAGAATGAATCTACATTATTAGCATATCTGAATTATAGTTTTGAATCTCTTGATTGATAAATCCCTAGGTCTAGCTATTTCTCTTTATTGTTTACAAACCTTCAATCAAATAACTGTTTTATTTACTGCTTTATAAACTGTTTACCTAGCTTAACCTTGATTTCTATAGTTTATTGTGTGCTCCTGCTCTCTGTGGATTCGATCCCTAAGTACTACAATTGATCTCTTTTGATGAGAGTAATTCACTCCTTAGGGTAATTTGAGTGATATCACCTTCCAACATCGAGAGAGGTCCAACTCCAGTGGACAAAGCGCGATACTGCGTTAAGTCAATACATCCTCCGGGCTTGAGATAGCAGAACAAGAGTTAAACTCTGGGGCATTAAAGAATCCCTTACAGTCCTCAAATCCTCAAATGCAAAACCCGAAGACCCTCCGAAGCCAATGCAGTTACAAAGGAGAATCAGCAGGAACTACGAGTTCCCATTCAACATATCTCTACGCCCCAACAACTCTTCCTGCACAGGACCAGGGTACGTCCCCAAGAAACCAAGCAAAGAGAGAGGAAAACATGGGCAGGAGAATATTTCTTCTCTAGGACGTATGCCCTTCAGAAGATCACGCTCCAGCCAACATCCAATCATTGGGGACATAACCAAGGACATACTTACTGAGGTAAATCAAGTAATCCTTGCTTGACCTGGTTATACACCATTCGGATCTGGCAAAAACGTGGCTATATACCACCAAGGTCCTGCTCTAAAAAAAACGGATCTTTCCGGCCTGGGATCAAGAATTCCCTCTTCCGAAGGGGCAGCAGGTCACCTGCATCAGACATCAGTGGTCTTTGCCAGCCAAACAACAAAACTACTTGAAGGCCACATTCCACCAAGACCTTACACCAATAAAGGAGCTCGTCATCCCAAGAAATGAGAGAATAAGGTCTCCGTTCCTCCAAAGGTCCTGCTACAGGTCCAAGGATCCTGTATCCAACGGATGAATGTCAACGCCACCGAAGCGTCAGCAAGTCCGTCTCCATCAAACCCTACATGACTAGGAGAGACCTGCATAGGACCTGAAAGCAAATCTAATCGTCCACCGAGAAAAAGATCAGGGCCCTGTAGCCTGCAATATCATCTCCAGACAGGTCCAGCGCCTATGGATAGCTACTGTAGACCCCGGTCTACTCCAAGGAAGACGACTCTCCTCCAGGTTCAAACACGGCCCATGCCTAAGAAGAACCCTGGAAAAGGGGCATTGGAGAAGCGACGTCCTGCTCACAACAAGCCTCAAGAGATAGACCAACTCCGGCTTACCAAAGCAAACATGTTATCTCCCGACTTCACCAATGAAATCGAAAGATAAGGGTCAATCAGTTGGGAGTAAACAAGATCCAGGTTGTAGAGGGTGGATCCGTCCATCCCCTCAAAGCCCAAAGAACAAAAAGCCCACACTCGGCAAGAAGCAAGACGGCTCGACGCCAGCTCGCATAGACGGCTCCCCGCGCCATCTAGCGAGCACTCGCAGCTATCCGACTCACGGCTTGACGAAGGCCGACTAAAGTTAACAACACCGGATCTGGGTATCTCGGCCCAACAAGGTTAAAGCCCACGAGATATGACGCGCATTAGGTCACGGAAGAGGTAGGAAGGATTATAAAAGGGAGAAACGGGACAACGAGCAGGGGACAGACACAACATCGACGGCTAGACTAGGGTTTTAGACAATCACTTTGGCTGCGAACATGGAGACCTCAAACGTCCAGTTCCGCCGAAGACTCTTCAACACCGACGGTACAATCCCCGACGTCTCCAATGCCGCCCCTGAACAGATTTTCACGTTACAAAGTGACGGAGCGGCGCGCCCCCCGCCGAATACCGGAGGACAAACATCTGGCGGAATGTCTGCAAACGTTCAGGGAACCCTCGACGTCCAAACCATAAACAAGTTAGCTGCCTTGAAACAGTCGGTCTTCGAGATCAACTCCAGGATCCACCACGTGACGACGTCGGCTCCTCAAATCGAACGCGTCCTTGCCGAGTCTCTACGAACACCGTTCTCCGAGAAGATAACTAGGGTAAAACTCCGAAAGATGAAAAGCTCCGCCTCCCCGAATTCGACGGTCTCTCGGATCCATCCGTTCACGTAACTTCTTTTAACATCGCGATGCGACGAGCCAACTTCTCTGACGAAGAAAGGGACGCCGGGTTTTGCCAACTCTTCGTCGAAACTCTAAAAGGACCGGCTCTGACATGGTTTACAGGCCTTAAGGAGAACACAGTAGAATGTTTTCACGATCTCTCGACGGAGTTCCTGAAGAACTATATCATGTTCTCCGAGCAAGAAACAACCGCCTCCGACTTATGGAATCTTACCCACGCAAACGGCCAGTCTTTACGCGATTTCATGGAAAAGTTCAAGGCCGTGGTCTCGAAGGTCGACGTCCCGGATCACATAGCAGTGGAATCATTGATGAATACCCTTCATACCAAATCGAAATTCCGTGATGATCTCTACAGGCATCGGACAAGGTCACTATCTGATGCGATCGCTCGGTCGCACAACTTTATTCGTATGGAGGAGGATACGAAAGCAAAGATCGCGAAGGAAGCGGCGGGAAAACAGTCGTCGCAGAGGACGAATGACAACCGTTCCGAGCCCCGCCAACACGGAAACAGAGGAAAGCCGAACCCTTCGCGGGGATATGTAAGTAATGTTGACGAACCCTCGAATTCGGCGACCGTCAATCACGCGAAAGAATGGATTCATTGGGACCGAGATACCGTGCAAAAGTCACCAAAATCTTCCGAACCTACGGACTCCGGATCCTCTGAGCCCGAAAAATGGTGTGCCTACCACAAAGTTCGATCTCACGATACGAAGGAATGCAAAGTAGTCTTCGGGCATTTTCTCGAATCACTCGACAGCGGAAAGATTAACATAGAGCCACCGCCCGCGAAAACAAAAGGCAACAAAAGTTGGAGCAGAAACAAAGAGAAGAAAGCTCAAAAAGCCGTAGCCGCGGCGTCTCAAAAGGAATCAGGTGCAAAAACTGCGCAAGACGCTCCCGAGGACAAGGATGACGATTGCTGTGATTCGTCTGAAGATGACCAACAAGGGCATCGACGACCAGTCGACGTAATACTTTCCAAATCACATGACTTGTCTGACGACGATCTTGCCCCAGCTATTGAGCGACCGCCAGACAACCAGAAGATGCCCCTGAACTCGGATGATCTGCGAGTGCAACTGAGAGCAATAATCGTCCCTTCGGAGAAAAATCCTGATTCCGCAATAACCCACGAGTCGTCGTTAGCACAAACGACGATCCGGAAGACGACAGATCTTCGCGATCATCTTAACTCTAAGAGCGACGACCTCCGCATCACGCTCAACCGTTCCAAAGCATCTGACTTAAGGCGACATCTCAAAAATCTGAAGCGCTATCCCGATCCCGAACCCGTCAAAGAGTTCACCGATCTTCGAGAACAATTGGAGTCCTCACGGAGCAAGCGCACCCGGCGTATCAACATAATAATAGGAGGATTACCGCCAGGAGGAGACTCAATTCGTTCAGTCAAGCAATACAGCCGACAAGCGGCCTCTTCACAGAAGTGGCCAACGCAAGTCGAAGATGATCATTCGATCACTTTTTCGGCTGCGGATACTCGTGGAGTCCACATGCCACACAACGACCCGCTTCTCGTCGATATTGGCATTGGCGATTGCGAGGTGACAGAAGTACTGATAGATACAGCAGCTCAGTCGATCTTATCTTCCGAGATACCCTCGACAAGATGGGAATTGACCTGCGGGACATGAAGCCGTCTTCAAGAACTCTCACAGGATTCAACGGAGCTTCGGAACAAATGATCGGAACCATACGACTGCCGGTACACGCAGGGGGCGTGACGAAGACAGTGAAGTTTGCTGTGGTTCGAGCTAAGGCCGCATATAATGCGATCCTCGGAACTCCTTGGTTGCACTCAATGAAGGCAATCCCCTCCACCTATCATCAATGCATGAAGTTCCCAGGAAAGGATGGTACCATCAAGACCATCCGCGGAGATCAGAAGGCTGCAAGAGAGTTACTTGTTGCCGCGGTAAAGCAACAACATTCCCTCTCCGTCGTCAACTCGGTATCTCCCAAACCCATTCAGAAAGTTTTTCCACAGAAGGAAGAAATCAGAGAAATCCCTATCGACGAATCCGATCCGTCGAAGATCGTCCGAATAGGCGCATTCCTCCCCGACGAGATGCAGCAAACCATTGTTTCCTTCCTCCGAGACAACTCCTCGACCTTCGCCTGGGTTACCTTGGATATGAAAGGGATCGATCCATCTATCACAACACATGAGTTGAACGTGGATCCCACCTTCAAACCAATCCGCCAAAAGCGGCAGAAGCTCGGACCCGAGCGATCGAAAGCAGTAAACGACGAAGTCGACCGACTCCTCGATGCAGGTTTCATTAACGAAGTACGGTATCCCGAATGGCTAGCGAACCCTGTCTTCGTCAAGAAAAAGAACGGAAAGTGGCGCATCTGCGTGGATTTCACTGATAGCTATCCACTCCCCCACATCGACCGACTCGTCGAATCGACAGCCGGCAACGAGCTCCTAACGTTTATGGACGCCTTCTCGGGCTACAACCAGATACTCATGCACCCCGACAATCGCGAGAAAACAGCCTTCATAACAGATAGAGGAACTTACTATTATCGGGTAATGCCGTTCGGGTTGAAGAACGCCGGCGCGACATACCAACGTCTCGTCAACCGAATGTTCGCCGATAAACTCGGTACCACAATGGAAGTCTACATCGACGATATGCTGGTCAAGTCACTTCGCGCTGAAGACCACCTTAATCATCTGCAGGACTGTTTCAAGACGTTGAACGAGTACGGGATGAAACTTAACCCCGCCAAGTGCACATTCGGCGTCACCTCGGGAGAATTCTTGGGCTACATCGTCACACAGCGGGGAATCAAAGCCAATCCCAAGCAGCTTGTAGTCGCGAGGTACAGCGACTTACCGGACGAATCGCTGCACTTAACAGGTTTATCTCGCGATCAACCGACAAGTGTTTACCTTTCTACGAACTCTTGCGCGGAAACAAGCGTTTCGTCTGGGACGAGAAGTGCGAAGAAGCGTTCAACCACCTCAAGCACTACCTCACAACCCCACCCATATTATCGAAACCCGAACCCGGCGATGTGCTATACTTATACATCGCAGTCACTTCCTCAGCAGTTAGCAGCGTCTTGATTCGAGAGGACCACGGAGAACATAAGCCCATATTCTACACGAGCAAACGAATGACCGAACCCGAAACTCGGTACCCAACCCTGGAGAAAATGGCACTTGCCGTCGTAACATCCGCGAGAAAACTAAGACCGTATTTTCAATCGCACACGATCGAAGTACTCTCGAATCAACCTCTCCGAACCGTAATGCAGAATACAAATCAATCCGGCCGGTTGACAAAATGGGCAATGGAGCTAAGCGAACATGACATCGTCTACAAAAACCGAACAGCGGCAAAATCCCAGGTTCTCGCGGACTTCATCATCGAGCTTACGCCAGAGCTCGAGCAGGACCTAATCTTACCAAGCCTAAACTGGATACTCCACGTCGATGGATCATCAACGACCAAAGGTTCGGGAGCAGGCGTACAGCTACAATCTCCAACTGGGGAGCTTATCCGACAATCATTCAGTTTCGGCTTCCCGGCGTCCAACAACGAGGCAGAGTACGAATCACTGATAGCGGGACTCCGACTCGCAAGAGCGGTCAAGGCGAAAAGACTCAGCGCCTTCTGCGACTCTCAGCTCGTGGTCAGTCAATTCCTGGGAGACTACGACGTCAGAAACGAACGAATGGACGCCTACCTCAAGATAGTCCAAGATCTTTCTAAGGAATTCAAATTCTTCGAACTCACGAAAGTTCCCCGCGGAGAGAACATGTGAGCCGACACACTAGCGGCACTCGGAAGCAAACTACACGATCAAGTGGAAAGAACAATACCAATCCACAAGATCGAGAAACCAAGCATTAACTCCTCCGAAGAGCCGAAAGATGTCGTAGGAACGATCAGTGACTCGATGGAAATCGATGACGAGCAGCCGGTCGATTGGCGGCAATAGTTTATCGACTACCTATCCGATGGAACACTCCCATCCGACAAGTGGGAAGCCCGACGACTCAAGCGGCGCAGCACCAATTACGTTTACACAATAGGGGAGCTTCATCGATGGACCGCAACCAAAGTCTTGCTGAAATGAATTGCGGGAGAACAAACAAGACTCGTGATGGCCGAAACACACGAAGGTGCGGCTGGTAATCACTCGGGCGGACGAGCCCTCGCACTAAAAATAAAGAAGCTCGGCTTCTTCTGGCCTACAATGAACGCAGATTGCGACTCATACGCTCGTCGATGCGAGAAATGTCAACGACACGCCGGGACCATACACAGCCCGACAGAACTGCTCCATACGCTAACAGCACCCTATCCATTCATGCGATGGGGAATGGACATAATCGGACCCATGACTAGTTCCAGACAAAAGAAGTACATCTTGGTGCTGACCGACTACTTCAAAAAATGGGTCGAAGCCGAGTCTTACTCCCGAATCACAGACAACAAGGTCCAGCAATTCGTATGGAAGAACGTCATATGCCGACACGGACTTCCGTACGAGATTATAACAGACAACGGTTCTCGGTTCATCTCCCACAAATTCAAAGAGTTCTGCGAACGATGGAAGATATGCCTCAACATGTCAACTCCAAGGAACCCGCAGAGCAACGGCCAAGCCGAGTCGACGAACAAAATCATCATCGACGGTTTGAAGAAGAGACTCGACTTAAAGAAAGGATGCTGGGCCGATGAACTGGACGGCGTCCTATGGTCCCATCGAACTACTCCTCGAAGTGCTACCAAAGCGACCCCCTTCTCGCTAGCTTACGGAACCGAAGCAATGGCACCAGCTGAAGTAAACGTTACGAGCTTCCGTCGTTCGAGAATGCCAAAAACGAGGATCTAAATCGCAGAATGCTTCTCGACGCCCTCGACGACATAGAGGAAAGACGCGACCAAGCATTACTCCGAATCAAAAACTACCAACACCAGATCGAAGGGTACTACAACAAAAAGGTCAAATCCCGACCACTTGAACTCGGCGACCTTGTCCTCCGAAAAGTGTTCGAAAACACTAAGGAGTGGAAAGCCGGGAAATTAGGAGCGAACTGGGAAGGGCCATACAAGATCACGGAAGTCATCAAGCCAGGAGTCTATCGTCTCCAAACTTCAAGCGGAGAAGCGGTACCAAGAGCCTGGAACTCGAAACACCTCAAACTCTTCTTCGAGTAACGCGAGTGACCATCCGATCACATTCACTCACAAAAAAAAAAAAAAAAAAAAAAAAAAAAAAAAAAAAAAAAAACCTAGTGAATGATCACCCGATCACATTCACTCGCAAAAAGAAAAAAAAACCGAGTGAATGATCACCCGATCACTTATACATCGCAGTCACTTCCTCAGCAGTTAGCAGCGTCTTGATTCGAGAGGACCACGGAGAACAGAAGCCCATATTCTACACGAGCAAACGAATGACCGAACCCGAAACTCGGTACCCAACCCTGGAGAAAATGGCACTTGCCGTCGTAACATCCGCGAGAAAACTAAGACCGTATTTTCTATCGCACACGATCGAAGTACTCTCGAATCAACCTCTCCAAACCGTAATGCAGAATACAAATCAATCCGGCCGGTTGACAAAATGGGCAATGGAGCTAAGCGAACATGACATCGTCTACAAAAACCGAACAGCGGCAAAATCCCAGGTTCTCGCGGACTTCAACATCGAGCTTACGCCAGAGCTCGAGCAGGACCTAATCTTACCAAACTTCAAGCAGAGAAGCGGTACCAAGAGCCTGGAACTCGAAACATCTCAAACTCTTCTTCGAGTAACGCGAGTGACCATCCGATCACATTCACTCGCAAAAAAAAAAAAAAAAAAAAAAAAAAAAAAAAAAAAACCGAGTGAATGATCACCCGATCACATTCACTCGCAAAAAGAAAAAGAAAAAAAATAAAAAACAAAAAAAAAACGAGTGAATGATCATCCGATCACATTCACTCACCCGAACAGGTGATCACAACGATCACTCCTGTTCGGCAAAACGAACTACGAATGGCTTGATCCTCAACAGAGGTACGTAGGCAGCCCTCTCGGGTCCAGCTGTAACCAAAAAAAAAAAAAAAAAAACAAACAAAACGATACCTACGTGAGGACGCCCCGGCTACTCAAACAAACGTACTGGTACTCGCCCTCTCGTCGAGCTTATCCTGATCAGAAAAGTTCGCAAGGATCCTACCGTATCGTCGCAAAGATTAACGCGGTCGAAATGACAATTCCTCGCCATATCAAATTCACCAAGTAAGGCTTGGCCAGCCGAAAACTCGGGGATACTTTGGTATCGATGACGAACCGTTTTCATTTCTTTTAAGTTATAATAAGCATGTAATAGCAGAAGGAATGTTTCAATCTTAAGTATTTGAAAAATAAAATTAAAGATCTGAATCCCTTTTTACCGACAAGATGCTACTAAACATGCGAGTTAATCACTACGATAAGAACAGTTCTACTTTTAAACGATAATCTAAATTTGAATCGAAACAGCGATCAGATTTGCGATTACTTCGACGTAAAGTGAATATAAAGTTCCACATGATAGATAAGATAAAACGGAACGATGTTGATGCTACAAATTCAAAGGCACGAAGCCAAAACAGAAAAGAAAAACATAATATGGAAATCGACGGAAACGCCTAAGTCTCCAGATCCGCCGCATCGTCCTTCGGCGACGACCCCACTCCATCAGTAGCCGTCTCCTCGCCTTGGTTTGAAGGTACTTCTTCATTTCCTTCATGCGGGACCTCGTCCGGGGCCGAGTCCTCACCATTGAGTCCTTGACCCTTTTCCTCCGTGGAAGCACCCTGATTGCTACATGGCGGAACATCGTTCCCAGAAGGCGGAACATCACGGGGAACAGTCGGAGTGCGAAGATCTGCGATAGCATTCACATCGCTAAGGTCGGCATTCGAACCAAACTCGTTAAGTTCGGTCCTCAACCTCTCGTCGACGAACTGAGAAGGCATCACCAAGGGAGATAAGACTAGATCCGCTTCAGGAATCTCACCAACATCGAGACTCCGAGATTGCTCCTCGAATTGCCTTTCTTGACCAGCGAATAGATCGATCGTATCCTGCGGAATGTCGCAACCGGCGGTTTTGAGCGCTTCGAGACACTTTCTCGTCCCGAATGCTTGACTATGGAGTAGACGGGCCGTCTCGTAAGGGCCACGACGATTCTGGTAGTCACTGATGTTGCTGAAACGACGATGGCACTTAGCAATCATAGCGGTCTCAACCTTGACTCGCTCCCGGGTCACTTCCAGAACGCGCGACTTCCTGAGACGGTTAAGCTCGCGAGCGTGCTCTTCGGCTTTCAATCTCGCCGTCTCCCTCAGCTCTTTCACCTCTCGATCCAACTCTGAGATCTTCGAGCAGGCGGCCTCCAAGTCAGCCTCCGCCTCATCCGCTCTTTTCTTCTGGATCTTCCTCCGAGCTATGGCTCGTTCCCTCTTGTCGGCCATGGTCTCGTATGCTTCCTCTAGTTCAGCTTTCTTCCGGCGAAAGGTCCTGCCCCGTGCGATCAGCTTTTTCTTCAGCAACTTCTGTTCAGCGAACGACTCCTTCAGCGCCGTGTCGTATATCTCAATAACACCATTCATCTCACCATCGCCCTGAAACGAAACCACGAATGAATGATAAATATACAAGAATAGCCTACAAAGTATAGTAAAGAGATCCTTACAAGAAGTTTGGTCCTTGCGGCGTTGGCGTATTCGCTCCTGAAGACCAAGTCCGTCGCCAACGGAAGGGAAGGAGGCGCGCTCGTGAACTGACTTACGAGTTCAGCACATCTCAGAGGAGCATAGATAAGGGGAACCGGCTCGTCGTAATTGAAGATAACCGGATCGGGAAATATTTCCCTTCTGACTTTCTTCATAGCCGGAACCTCGTCGTTCGCCCCGCTGTCAGCAGAAGCCGAAGCACCCTGAGCGGAGTTCGGTGGTTGGACGGATCCGGAAGCTCCTACCGAAGAGGCGTTTTCAGGAGCCTTCTTCGTTTTCGCCGCCTTTTTCGGCTTCCCGACCTTCTTCTTTTTCTTCTTCTTCTTGGGGCTAGCAGGCGCTGGAGGATCCTCCGGGTTCTCGTTTTCGGTGGAGACCGGATCAGGAGGGGGATCAACCTCCTCGCGGACTTGATCCGCGACCTCGTCGACGATCGGGTCCGCGGAGCCATCTTCTTCTCCAACTGGAGAGTTACGATCAGTCGAAGCTCCCCTACTCCTCTTAGGAGAGGAAGCTTCATCGTCATCCGATAAATCGACGACGTTGGCTTCATCAGCAACGGTCTCACGCTCTTCGTTGACCGGAGACTCGGAGCGAGCTCTTTTCTTCCTTGCCTTCCTCCTCGAAGACCCCGTAGCATCAGCAGTTGGAGGAGCCCGGGAAGATACGGCGGTATCCGTCTCAACATCCCCCGCATCATCAGGAGGATTAACTGGGCGAGGTCTCGGCCGATTCAGCTGGGAGGCAACCATGGCATTCAAGTCTGGAAGTCCCCTCATTTTTCTTCGAGCGTTAATAGCACACTGTTCAACTGGGTAGAATAGAGATAGCCGACGTTTCGTAGTATTTGGTAATGGGATATAGATCGAGCTCCAGTCTCCTGAAGAATTATCAGAGTAAAGAAGGAAATGAGTACAGGGAAGAGTGAAATCACCAAAAGAAGGGTCAAGACAAAACTCACTTCTGGATATACGTTCACGACACCGCCTGATCCGTTCTCTCGTAATATTCCCCCAATGCTCTTGATCAAGCCGCGCTATCGCACGAGCGTTCTCCAGGAACTCTTACGGATAATCGCGAGAGGTCGGATGATCACCTGCAACCGAAAAACATAAAAATGTAAACAAGTTAAAAAGAGAGCAGACGCAGCAGGGATTCTAAAAATCTACCAAGTATAGCATTCCACGACACTCGGTAATTATCGTTGGGAGGCTCCTCGAAGGCGTACTTATCAGACTTGATAAAGAAATAGTATCTCTGCCAGTCGGTGGTCTTGCTCGGATAACCCCCAATCACGTTGTAACTTGGACGAATCTTAATCGACCAAAGCCCTTCGTCCTGAGGGCTAACGGATGTGAGCTCCTCGAAGACTCGGATGCTTAGAGTGACATCGATTTCCGAGGCTAGGACCATTAAGGCAACCCCGAGACGCCATGCGCCGTTTAGCATCTGACTAATCGCTCCGCCACGCCGCCTCGCATACGCGGTAACCAGTCGGGGGATCGGAAACCAGAGTTTCGTATCGTCTTGGAAGTAGGATTCGTAAACACACTGGTAACCATGCGGAGGCGCCCATGGTCTCTGGTCCTTCCTAGGAATCAAGAATGTCACTCCAACTCCATCATACCGCTCCAGAAGCCTCTTGACACTATCCACTGTAGACGACGTCTTGTAAACGTTTCCCCACGACTGTCCCCTCTCGTCGACGGGCCGGAACGCTTCTGGTGATAGAGCCGGGAGCTCTTCAAATATGCCCCCGGGTAATAGCATATAGGGGCGTAGTCTTTAATTGGAGACTCGGGCTCCTCCGCCTCTTGGTCATCACCAGATGAACGTCGCGCCCTCTCGGATTCCTCTTCTCGACGAAGTCTCGCCGAATCAGAAACCAAAAGCCTCTGAGAAACATCCAAACTCTCGGTATCCATCATAGCTTCCCGATGGATCGATTCAGGATCATTGGCCGGATTAGACGAAGACGCGGGCGCCTTCCCTTTCTCTTTACGAGATAGCCTTCTACCGGACGACATATCGCTATATATTCTACAAACAACAACTAGAGAGAGAAGGGGAGGAAGAGAGAGAAAGTACATGAATGCGTGAAGAAGAATGAAAGAGAGCGGAAGGGTGAGTAGTATTTATAGGAAAGAGGGGACGCGTCTCCTTCGAGGCATAATTATTACCCTTTTTGGGCTTATTTGGGCCCAAAAACGCCGCGTCAACCCAAAGAAAACGGCGCGTCGTTCCAACTTCCCGGATAAATCAATCAAATCACCAAAATGATTTGACTTCCCTTTGGTATAAAACGATCAAATCAAGGCGTCGGTTCAACTTCCATCCAATAAAACGGATAAATTGATGCATTGATTCGATTTCCCGAAAATCGATCACACTGATTACCCCCACTCGGTTTCGCCCAGAAAACCAGATCTCAGAAAGTGGACGGAAACGACGAACCGTCTCTCGTCGCGAAAAGAAAGCAAGTGTGCCCTCTCGGGAGAACGACGAAGTGTGAATTTTTAGTTCTTCAAGGCTACTCACTCTCCAAAATTCATCGCGCACGACTTACCGTAGCGCACCGATGAACTGGGGGGACTTACTGTAGAGGGTGGATCCGTCCATCCCCTCAAAACCCAAAGAACAAAAAGTCCACACTCGGCAAGAAGCAAGACGGCTCGACGCCAGCTCGCATAGACAGCTCTCCGCACCATCTAGCGAGCACTCGCAGCTATCCGACTCACGGCTTGACGAAGGCCGACTAAAGTTAACAACACCGGATCTGGGTATCTCGGCCCAACGAGGTTAAAGCCCACGAGATATGACGCACATTAGGTCACGAAAGAGGTAGGAAGGATTATAAAAGGGAGAAACGGGACAACGAGCAGGGGACAGACACAACCTCGACGGCTAGACTAGGGTTTTAGACAATCACTTTGTTTAGCTGTGTTCTTGATATCGTTGTTCATTTCTCTTCTCTTGTAACCGACCGAACATCTTTTCCGACCATCAATAAGACGTCTTTGCTAAACCCACATCTTTATTTCATTACCGTTTCCCGATCAAACACAGGTCTTCAGAGTCGTTCGAGCAGGACCCCGATATTTAAATGCCCACGTTAAGAAGTTCCAGCTCCAACTCTGAAGTTCCGAAGCTCCGACTCCAACTTCAAAGCTCCGGCTCCAACTCCAAAGTTCTGACTCCGACGCCAAAGATCTGGCTTTGACCAGCTTCCATCTCTAACACCAGGAGACGTAAGTACAATCGCAAAGTACTGTATCCAAACTCAGAGTTTGTACAGGGAGCGAACCTATGCAACTGCAAAGAAGTGGGACATCCACAAAAATAAATATAGGGGCATACTAGCTGGATCAGGCCCCAAGAGACCTCCGATCCTGACGAACCCTATATTACGCGCACAGCAAAAAAGGTCAGGTTCAGAACCTTCCAGAAAGGAGTCTGGGTCCTAAGGCGAGTCTGCTAGCACAAAAAGGACGAATCAGCCGGAAAACTCCCCCTGGACGAGAGGGCCCTCATAAGGTAACTGAGGTGCAAAGGGCAAGAAAGCTGCAAGACAGCAACGACAAGGTCGTACCCAACTTGCACCTCAAATTCTATCATATTTATATTACTATTACTACTATTATATATTTAAGCTGGTGAGGTTATTCACCATAGGTGCAGACAGATATGGAAGGGGTCTGATCAGCCCTGAGCCGATGTCTGCACGATAGGGCCCCGCGTAAAGGCCTATAGCCAAGAATTATGTGGGGACCACGTACTAGTGCCACTCAAACCCTCGTGAAAAACGCTATAAGCTAAATGCACGCTGGGGGCATGACGTACACAGCCAAGTACTGTAATCAGATTCTGGCGGCTGATATGCAGGGAGCAAAGTGCAAATAACCGGTTAAGCACAAACAATTTAATACCTATCCAGACGTGGAAGGTAGTGTGTCTGGGTTGACAGAACCTTGCGGGGGGACCCACCCCAGACCACAGTAAGTCTGAGAGTGATCTTTCTGCAGAAAGGTAGAGTGCAGCATTGAGAATTTCGAGAATGGCCTATGCCCACGGGTAGCATAGTGCGATTTCTCAATTTAGATCGAGAGTGGCTCGCCTCCGGGCAGCAGAGAGCGATCAAAAAGACTCCCCAAAAGCATAAAAGTCCAGAGACCTTCGGGTCCAAAGACCTTCGGGTCCAAAAACCTTTGGGTCCAAAGACCTTCGGATCCAAAGCCTTCGGGTCCAAAGACCTTCGGGTCCAAAGACCTTCGGGTCCAAAGACATTCGGGTCCAAAGACCTTCGGGTCCAAAGACCTTCGGGTCCAAAGAACTTCATGGTTCCTAAGGGTCCCTAGAACTTCATGGTTCCTAAGACCTAAGGGTCCTTAGAACCTCAAGGTTCCATAGACCTAGGGGTCCAAAGAACTTCATGGTTCCTAAGACCTAAGGGTCCCTAGAACTTCATGGTTCCTAAGACCTAAGGGTCCTTAGAACCTCAAGGTTCCATAGACCTAAGGGTCCAAAGAACTTCATGGTTCCTCAGACCTAAGAGTCCAAAGAACTTCAAGGTTCCAAAACCTCCGGGTCAAGAACCTCTGGGTTCAATACGACCTCCGGGTCTAGAATCTCCGGATTCAATAAGGCCTCCGGGTCGAGAACCTCAGGGTTCAATACGACCTTTGGGTCCAGAATCTTCGGATTCTATTAAGGCATCCGGGTCAAGAACCTCAGGGTTCAATACGACCTCCGGGTCTAGAATCTCCGGATTCAATAAGGCCTCCGGGTCAAGAACCTTAGGGTTCAATACGACCTCCAGGTCTAGAATCTCAGGATTCAATTAAGGCCTCAGGGTCTTTGCACCTCAGGGTCCTTAAAACTCCTGGTTTATTGAGACCTCAGGGTCCTTGAACCTCCGGGTTCACCGAGACCTCATGGTCCTCGAACCTCCGGGTTCACTGAGACCTCAGGGTCCTCGAACATCTGGGTTCATTGAGACCTCAGGGTCTATAAGCCTCCGGGTTTAATACGACCTTAGGGTCCATAGAGCCTTCGAGCCTATAAAGAACCCTCGAGTTCAATACAGCCTCCGGGCCTATAAGGAATCTCCGGATTCAAAAAGATCACTTAAGGGTGGATCAAAGACTTTTGAGTCTAAAGGACCTTCGGGTTCAAGGACTTCCAAGTCCTGATACTAACCTTCGGGTTTACCAAAGATCTTAGGATTCAAAGGTATCGACCTCCGGGTCCGAGGTATCAACCAGGTTTAATCATGGTCCTAGGACTAAAAGATTAAACCCAAAACACTCAGAAACCTCAGGGTTCGATGAGCAGACCTCCGGGTTCAATAAAACGGCCTTAGGGCCTAGGTAAGGAACCTCAGGGTTCAAGGCTTTGAGAAATTACGAGTTCCATGGCCCAAGAACCTCAGGGTTCAAATCAGGCTAGAACTCCAGGGTTCTAAACAAAGATCTTACATTCCTAAAACTAAAAACTCAAGTTTTTAATACTGGATTACAAGATGTAACGCTTCTTCAATGGTTTCAGGTTTCAGTCAATTCTTTAACAGGGCCAAGGTCCTAGACTCTGGCATCCTTCTAAGGGTCCGACCCCTCCTAGAAACATGCTTGATCGTTGAAGCCTCCTTCCACTTCAAAAACACCAAGAAGTCCTTGCGACCCGCTCTGAAACCCTTGGTCAACGTCGTGTCAACAGGAACAGGTTCTAGACTATGATATCCTCCCAAGGGTCCAGTCCTTCCTAGAAATCTACTTGACCATCCGGACATCCATCCTTTCCCAAGATGACACGAAGTCTTTGCGGTCTGATAAGGTCCAAGTCCCATGACCAGCGACGTGATAACAGGATCTGGGTCCTAAATGACTCCCGAGCTATAAGACATTCAGGTCCTTGGACGAAAGGTCCATTCAGCCTCCTGGCCCTTGGACGAAAGGTCCATTCAGCCTCCAGGTCGTTGGACGAAAAATCCACCCAGCATCCTCCAGGTTCCAGGAGCATCACAAACACCTCGGGTATGCCTCGACGCCCGAAGACGGTGGATCTGCCTAACGGACGAGCCATCCTCATCACTCAGATCAAGCACACATCCATTGAAGCACGTCTGAAAGTCTACCTACATCAGTCCAAGCAATTCCTCATTTCACGACAAGGTTCCAACCCTTCTCCAGCTCAAGAAAAGACTATCAAGGTCAAAGATCACATGTTATCCCTTGATTCCCACGAGAAAATCAAGGAATAAGGGGCAAACTGTTGGGGAAAAATATCCAAGGCCTAAGTTTTCTCCAGCCTCCGAAGGGACCCTCGATTTCCAGACTTATCTCCGAAGAAGGACCTAGGGTCCGACCCCTGCCTGGGTCCAACCCCTGCCTCTGAGTAAAAAGGAAAATCTCAAGATAAAGGTAAACATCCATATTTCTCATAATATGGATGAATTTCCTTTAATCCAAGAGAAGAAAGATGAAATATTCCAAGATATTTGATCACCTTTAAGAAAAACTAGATTTTTACCCGGGCACCCGCCCGGGTGTATTTTTCAAAAATATGTTTCTATTTTTTTTTCATGTCAATATTAAGACTGGATAAAAAATCCAAATCTGAAGAGCCGATCCTAATCCAAAAGAGTAGTACCAAACCCGAACCGACATTGATTAAATATCCAATTTTATAAAAAAATTTAGATCATAAAAATATGTTAAGTTTATGTATTCTAACATATGTTATTCAAACTTATATGTAATATATTACTTTATTTATAGATTCTGAGAAATTTAAAGTATATAATGAATTTAATTTTAAGAAAATAATTGAAATAGGTTATCCGAATCCGCAAAGAACAGTTTTTAGGTATGTTAGTAAAAATCAATTTAAATTTATATGTTGATTGGAAAATATTTTAGTAAAAATATTTTTTAAATATATGCATATTTTAAATAATTTTTTTTGATATAAATCAATTTTAAATTATTGTTTTGATTTGAAATATGTATATAAAGTTGAAATTTATTTATAATTATTTTAGGCAAAAAAACATTTTAGATAATTAAATTAGTTCATTTTCGTATATTTTAAATTAGTTGAAATTTATTTATAATTATGTGTAAGTTGGTATTCATGTGGAGTTACATGATTTCTAGTTATATTGATACAAACTATGATGTTAATGTATGTCATATATTTGTATCTATCTAATTAACTGGTTTTGATTCTGCATACCAAAACTAAGAATTGATCTGATGCGATGAACTAAGGGAGTATCACTATCTAATTCGATGGTTTATTAATGATATACAACGGTATGAAGGTAACCAGTAACCATTTTATTTTATATTTATCAATGGATCAGTGATATACAACGTAATGGTTTGCAATTGATTGGTTAATAATAAGACAAAACGTCTGTGTTTTAATTAATGTATAGAAGTAGAACGATATGTATGAAATTAATCGTTTTATAATTTTACGGTATAATAATAATTAAGGAACGTGTTTCTCAGTTTAGTAAATAAGCAAAACGATGAGTTCAATTCCAATGGCATATGTTGGTAATTTTTATGAAAAAATCTGGATTAAGTATATTTACTTCCTTTTTAATAGATTACGTGGTTTAGAAATATTGTAAAATTAAGGTAATTAAGACCAGTGGCATGAGAATGTAATTTTTGAGGAAATCTAAGGGTAATTTCTTTTTTGTACTTCTGTTTTAATAGTTTAGATGGTAATATTCTATTATCTAAGGATATATTGAATATTACCAAATCTTGGAAAGGAGGCACGACCTATACTATAAATATAGGGTTAATAAACCCTAGAAGGGGGGGGACACGTCCAGACACAGAGAAGACAAACGCTACAGCCGCCCATGCGAGATTTCAGACCTAGAACACCTTTCTCTTCGACACACGGACAATTAGCTGATCCCGACGATATCTATCAGCTAGATTGGACTCCATACTCATTGATGCACGTCCACTATAGAAGAAGACGTTCATCTACATAAGACATAAACCCCATAGTCAATTCGACGGCTATCGAGTCAAGAATTGAACTAAAAGACTATCTCCACCGACATATCTATGGAGGACGAATCCATGGGGTTACAACCAGAAAGATGACATCCTATGCTCATGACAGCACGCCTGCAACTCTACATATTCATCCAGGCTACAATCTCCAGTTCATCAGCAGGGACACTCCACGCTTCATGAAGCATACCGAAGCTCAATGCTCACTACAGCATCCCGACGATCCCACCATCTATTCCAGCCATGCTTCTTCTACAATAGATGACTCCTACCAACTACAGAGCCACGTGCTCCCATTAGGCTCCGCGCCTCCATCAGGCTCCACGTCTTCATCAGGCTACGCCCCTCCACCAGGCCATGTGCCCACCAAGGCCACGTGCCCTCCAGGCCACGTGCCCATCTAGGCTACGCGCCCACTATATATGAACTACGAATGGCTTGATCCCCTTCCGAGGGGTACGTAGGCAATCCCCACTGTGGGATGCAGCTATAAATCCCCAATCCTTCCATGGTCCCGTGACTTGGAATCCAAGAGACATCTTCAGAACCAGGAACCATCTACTATACATCATGAAGACCTTGCGGCCTTCATTACAGACCTTGCGGACCTCATCATAGACCCTGTGGCCCTTGCCACAGATAGGCATCCCTTGCCTAATGACCAATATCCCTTGCTAGAACGAAGACCTTAACGACGTATACTGGCCCATACCCTTATGGCAGTATCCTAGAAGCAGGATCTCTTGGTTCATCAACCACTGAAGCAAGAGAAAGCACTACGACTACTTGTCTCCTTCCTCCTATCATTCCGTAGGCTGAGCACGAATCGCTTGTACCAGAAAATATCCTAACAGGAACGTATCGGTCGATGGGACTTCCTCAGGTTGGGTTGAATGCTCCAGTGGTGTTGTATCCACTGCAAAACTCTTGTGATAGTCGTTTGGCCAACTTCCAATTGAGTAGTCTCCGTCTCTTATATCATCTCGTGGTGTGTAGAGTGATATAAAGTCGATAGGGTCGCATGATGGTTGATAAGGTGGTTTGAGCGATCTCCTTGGAGGCGTATCGGTCGATGAAGGCTGGCCTCTATCGGTCGATGCGTTGATTCTGAAGGTGTGGGAAGTGTGTCCGTCTTCTTCTTCACGAATGAATCTGTACTCTGTGGCTCGTTCTTGCTCGTAATCTTCATCATACTCCTTTTCTATGACCAGTGGGGGTATGTAACGGTCCAATTCCGGACTGTCTAGCTTGAAATTCCCATCTAGAAACTCCTTGTCGGCTTCCTTGAATAACCTGTCGATCGATGCCAAGATTTCGGCATTGGTCCTCTCAGGTGGCTCCATATTGATCGATGCGGTAGTATCTACATCGGTCGATGGGTTGTCACGGGTATCGGTCGATGGAAGGTTGCTGTCATCGGTCGATGTGACTGGATATGTTTCGTACCCGGCCATGGAATCATACTCTTGTGAACAAAAGCTTGTTGCTACGACTTATGGGGTCTCCTTCCTTGGAATCTTGATGACTTGGAATGGATCATAGAGGGTGGTGGGGTCAATTAGGGTTAGGCAGAGCTTGTTGAACTTTAGGTCACAAACAGCTCCAACAGTGGCTAAGAAGGCTCTTCCAAGTAGTAGATATGTCTTGAAGTTGAGCTTGACATCCAGGACGTGGAAGTCTGTAAGGATGATGGCATCTCCTATCTGTACCCCAAGATTTCGAACTATGCCTCCAGAGTTCTGTTGAGAACAATCCACAAAGATGAATGTCTCTTCAGTAGGCTCTATCGTCAGACCTAGTTGGTCTGCTATGATCTTAGGTAAGATGCTGACTCCTGATCCTGTATCACAGAGGGCACGAGGGAACTCAATACTCTTTATTGAGCATGGTACTGTGAACTTCTCTGGATCGCTTCTCTTCGTCAGTGTGATCCTCTTATTCAAGCTATCACGAACTTGGTAAAACATTCTCTTGATGTCTTCTTCTCTCTCCTTAGTTTCCTTGAATAACATCCACAATCTGTGTGAAAAGTAAGCCTCCTCAAAAGGTTTCTCTCTAGGGATCCTTAGAACTCTTTTTCTGAAGTTTTACACCTCTGCTTCATTAGCTCCCCTTTTAAGGTGCTTGGCAATCTTCTATTTCCTTTTTCATAGAACTCTTCCTAGGTTTTCTTTTTTCTAGTCTCCATGGGCTCAATGATGTCCGTGGGGTTTCTTCATGATGGCTGTTGGAAGGGTTTCAGAAAGTTTAGACTGGTCCCAGAGTGCGTTAAGTCGTGTTACATCGATCTTCGGTAGTTGCACTCGGCGATGGGGTATTGTGTATCAAGCGACAGCGACTCATGTATGTCGATCGATATTGTTGTCTCCGGATCGGTCGATAGAAAATTTTTTGTATCGATCGTTAGGATCTGAAGTCGGTTCGACTTCCATAGGGGCGGGTGGATGTGGGTGTCTAGCTGCAAAGGCTTCGTGTGACATGATGTTGATGGAATTGCATTCCTTGGATGGCTCCTCGAAGTCTATCGATCGATACTCATCAAAGTTTATCGATCTCTTCGCTTTTGGTGAAATCGATCGATGTCGGGTTGAAGATGTCGATCGATATGAGTCGAATCCGTTTTCGGGTGTGTCCTCATGTGTTGAATCTTGCAGCTTTTCTTGCTTGATCACTTGCCAAAAATCATCATCCATGATAGCACTGACGTGGTGGTTAGCAGCAGACTCTCCTTGTCCCTTTGTTAAAGCTTCTTGTTTCTTCAAAGCATCTCATGTCTGAACCATCTGAGTTTCCACTTTCTTCACATAGGTACTCAAAGCATCAAGCTTTGTGTTCAGGGTGGTGTAGACAGAGTCAATCTTCCCATTGAAATCCACTTGTAGCTTCTGCTGGCTCTCCAGAACTCTGTCCAGCATCTCTTCTAGTTTTCTTTCCTGGGTGGGTGGGGGTGGATTAGTGTAGAATGGATTTCCATAACTCTTGTTGTTGTTGGGGTAGCTGCTGCTGTAGGTGGGTTTATGTGAACTAGGGTTGTAGTTTCTCCTCTGTCCTGAGAAGTTCCTGTTTCCTCCTGGAATTCCAGATCTCTGAAATCCTACTCCACTGATCCAGTTCACATCTTCTTCTGTGTGTTCCTCTCCAGCTGCAGTTTCTGCATTCTCAACTGAGCAAATCTGCTTGTTTAGTAACTTTTGAACATTGTCCAGCTGTGCTTGAAATTAATTAATCTGTTTCTTCCCAAGGAATGATATAGATTTCGTCTTGAATTCAGGTCGACTTCCAAATGGGCGGGTGGATGTGGGTGTCTAGCTGCAAAGGCTTCGTGTGACATGATCTTGATGGAATTGCATTCGTTGGATGGCTCCTCGAAGTCTATCGATCGATACTCGTCACAGTTTATTGATCGCTTCGCTTTTGGGGATATCGATCGATGTCGGGTAGATGATGTCGATCGATATGAGGGGAACTCGGTTTCGGGTGTGTCCTTATGTGTCGAATCTTGCAACTCTTCTTGCTTGACCACTTGCTAGAAATCATCATCCATGGTAGCATTGACGTGGTGGTTAGCGGCGGACTCTCCTTATCCCTTTGCTAAAGTTTCTTGTTTCTTCAAAGCTTCTCCTGTCTGAACCACCTGACTTTCCACTTTCTTCACATAGGTACTCAAAGCATCAAGCTTTGTGTTCAGGGTGGTGTAGACAGAGTCAATCTTCCCATTGAAATCCACCTGTAGCTTCTGCTGGCTCTCAAGAACTCTTTCCAGCATATCTTCTAGTTTGGTTTCCTGGGTGGGTGGCGGTGGATTGGTGTAGAATGAGTTTTCATAACTCATGTTGTTGTTGGGGTTGCTGCTGCTGTAGGTGGGTTTCTGTGAACTAGGGTTGTAGTTGCTTCTCTGTCTTGAGAAGTTCATGTTTCCTCCTGGAATTTCAGATCTCTGAAATCCTGCTCCACTGATCCAGTTCACATCTTCTTATGTGTGTTCCTCTCCAGCTGCAGTGTCTGCATCCTCAACTGAGCAAATATGTTTGTTTAGTAACTTCTGAACATTGTCCAGCTATGCCTGAAATTCATTAATATGTTCCTTCCCAAGGAATGACATATATTTTGCCTTGACAGTGTTCTTCGTGCTGTTGCTTGAAGCTAAGTTATCAATTAACTTCACAGCATCTTGTGGATTCCTTGTGCTGAAATTTCCTTCACTAGTTGTATCAAGAGCCATCTGATACTTCAAAGCGATGCCTCTATAGAAGGTGCAGAGTAGTTGCGCATTGTTGAATCCATGGTGTGGGCAGTTGCGCTGGTAGGATTTGAATCTGTTCCAGGTATCCTTGAATGACTCTCCAGGATCCTGAGTGAATGTTGTTATGGTATTTTTGTGTAGGGTCGTTTTAGTACTACGGAACACAGGAGGTCTAATAGATTTTTGTATGTGTTTTGAGAAGAGAAATCGAGGCAAAGAGATATATTATTGAGTATCTTTAGCGTTACAACGTTATGGGTGTATAAACCCTAGTTTTCTAGCCTAACTCTCTAATCTCTAAGCCTCTCAATGTCGATCCCTTGTTCTAGGGTTTGGGTTCCCCTTTTATAGATGATATAAGTCGGCGTAAGGTAGGGCGAACTCTTCCATATCCGAAAAATAGAAGTTTTCCCGCAGCTGGAAAACTTCCATAATGTTGCGAGGGGTCGGACTCTGGTTCTTCTCGGCAGGGGCTAGGCCCTGGTTCCTCTTCACGGGGACTGGTCCCTGGATCTTATAGGTAGCTGCTGAATCTCGGATCCTCCTAGCAGTGTTATTGGTTCTTTAGGTGGAGGAAGGGCTCTGGATCCCTTCCAAACGAGGGCCTGGAAGTCAAGGCCCCTTCGGAGGCTGGAGAAATCTTTAGCCTTGGATATTTTTCCCCAACAGTTTGCCCCTTATTCCTTGATTGCTTCGTAGGGATCAAGGGATAACATGTAGTCTTGGACCTTGGTGCCATTTCTTCCAGCAGGAGAAGGGTTGGAATCTAGGCGAAACATGGAATTGTTTTGGAATACAATTGCTTGGATGGAACGAGCCTCAAAGAAAATAGGAATCGCGGCCCGGTTGCAAAGGTGCTAGGTCGACGGAATATTTTGGAGAGAATTTTGGAAATTTACCGGGACTTATGATTATCTTCCAAATCTTTTTGTCTTTCCCCTTTTCTTCTTTCCATTTATGCAGCGAATATGGAAAGTTATTCCGGGTATATATTTGGATGTTTCGATGCCTTTAGATGACACGAACTTAGCTTTTACCCTATCCTCCTTACTTGAAGCAGATGTCGAACGCTCCGACCTTCACGAAATCGTTCTCTGCCCCCGGTGTTGGGGGACATGTCAGGCCCCGTCGCTTGTTTGGTGATCCCTTCGATTCTCCAGTCCTAACACCCAGCATGGTTTCGGGAACAGATGATGAAGGGGTTCCCATGGCTCCTGCTCGCCCTCGTCGCTTTTGCTCCTTTGATGCTTCGAATGAAGATGAAGAAGGCCCGAAGTCCGACATCAAGGAAGGTGGTTTGATGGAGATCCGCCGTAGGTATTCCTTGCCTGGCACGATGGGGATCAGGTGTGCGGGAGAGTTCGAACGAGCTCCTGATGGAGGAAGGGGCGAGATAGCAATTTTTGAGGCTTATTTGGAGGCCGTCTTTAGAGGAGGGATCCCTTCTTTGATTGCGGAAGTGGCATCATACTTTGGATGTTCCCATTCGCAGTTTACGCCTGCTACATGGCGTACGTTGATGGCTATCCAAGTGTTAGGAGAACTCCACAGTATTCCTTTTGGATTGTCTGAAGTCTTATATTCTTACTCCTTTGTTCCCCTGTCGAGTAAGAAAGGCTTCTACCATATATGGTCCCGTGATGGTGAACCTTTAGTGGATGAGCCTCCTCGGGGTATTCGTGGTAGCTTCCTTTCGAACGATTTCTGGGATAGGAGATATGTGTTCATGAAGGTCGAAGGTGTTCCCAGGTATCCTTGCTTCTGGCGTTCTGTGGGTAATTTGTTTCTACTTTCCCAGATATGAGTACCGTGTTCGTTGAATTGCTTTGGGTTTTTTTTTTGCAGAGGTGGCTCGACCGGTTGTCCAGGCTGGTGAGACTTTGGTGAAGTTGGCGCGAGGTATTCTTAGGCGCTTTCGCTGGATTCCGTTTTTGATGCATCCGAGATCGTTGCATCATAGCCGTATTTGGGGTAATGGAATTTCTCTCACTTTTTCTTTCTGCCATAGCCGTAGCTTGATGGGGTCTTGATTTTCCAGGTGGGATCCCTATGGCTTCAATATTGTCAGTGTATGAAGAATATTGCAGGGCCAGGCCTCAGAGGAAAAGACCTCGCATTTCATCTCTTTCTGTCCCTCCGGCAATGGCTTCTTTGGCTCCGAGGGACACTAGCAGGGATCGGTTCCCTAGCTTAGGTCGGCGCGTTCCCCCGCATGAAGAGATTCTTTTTCTTCGGAGGCAGCTTCGGGAAGTGATCTCTAACCAGGCTCTTATCGTGCAGAGGGCTCGGGAGCAGGCTCGCTGGGATCTCGTGAGAGAGTGGTCGGCAAGGAGTGTTGGCCAACGTGGGCTGTTCGGAGGACCCGACCGATGGGGGCCTGTTGGATGTCCGATCCGGAATTTGGGGAGCGATGATGGTGGACTTGGTGCTTTTCGCCGGGAGCCGCATCTCTGATCAGCTCTCAACACTTATGTTTTTCTTGCTTTATGCTGTCGTCTTTCTCTTTGGATTTTTAGTGGCTTTCTTTCCTCCGAATAAGAACTCTTAATAATATCTATTGGTTTTTGCTTTTACTCCGTCTTTTGTTTCTTCGAATTTTGCACTGCTTCTTGGTAGAGAGGTGCTTACGTCTTTTGAGCCATAGTTAGATGATTTTTAGGAGAGACCGATCCTTGTGGAGAGTTGTCGTCCAAGATCGGAGTACTGTTTAATGATTGGATCGAGGATCTGAAAATATCAAAGCCATGTTAGATCTTGTAATACTGTTTGTAAAACATGAGTTTTAGTTTTAGGGATGTAAGATCGTTGCTGGGAACTAGTGAGTTCCAGTTGAACCCTGAAGTTCTCGGACCTTCGAACTCGGAGGTTTTTAGGGTCTAGAACCCTTAGGTTCCTTACTTGGGCCCTGAGGCCTTACTTTGAACCCGGGGGTTTCGATTATCCTGAGGGTCTTTGAACCTTGAGGTTCTTGATTCGGATGTTTGTGAACTTTGAGGTTCTTTGGATTCTCAGGTCTAAGGAACCCTGAAGTTCTTTGGACCCTTAGGTCTAAGGAACCCTTAGGTTCTAGGGACCCTTAGGTCTAGGGAACATTGAGGTCCTCGGGACCCGAAGGTCTTTGGACCCTTAGGTCTTAGGAACCTTGAGGTTCTCTGGACTATTAGGTCTTGGGAACCTTGAGGTTCTCTGGACCCTTAGGTCTTGGGAACCTTGAGGTTCTCTGGACCTTTAGGTCTTGGGAACCTTGAGGTTCTCTGGACCCTTAGGTCTTTGGACCCGAAGGTCTCTGGACCCGAAGGTCTCTGGACCCGAAGGTCTCTGGACCCGAAGGTCTCTGGACCCGAAGGTCTCTGGACCCGAAAGGTCTCTGGACCCGAAGGTCTCTGGACCCGAAGGTCTCTGGACCCGAAGGTCTCTGGACCCGAAGGTCTCTGGACCCGAAGGTCTCTGGACCCGAAGGTCTCTGGACCCGAAGGTCTCTGGACCCGAAGGTCTCTGGACCCGAAGGTCTCTGGACCCGAAGGTCTCTGGACCCGAAGGTCTCTGGACCCGAAGGTCTCTGGACCCGAAGGTCTCTGGACCCGAAGGTCTCTGGACCCGAAGGTCTCTGGACCCGAAGGTCTCTGGACCCGAAGGTCTCTGGACCCGAAGGTCTCTGGACCCGAAGGTCTCTGGACCCGAAGGTCTCTGGACCCGAAGGTCTCTGGACCCGAAGGTCTCTGGACCCGAAGGTCTCTGGACCCGAAGGTCTCTGGACCCGAAGGTCTCTGGACCCGAAGGTCTCTGGACCCGAAGGTCTCTGGACCCGAAGGTCTCTGGACCCGAAGGTCTCTGGACCCGAAGGTCTCTGGACCCGAAGGTCTTTGGACCCGGAGGTCTTTGGACCCGGAGGTCTTTGGACCCGGAGGTCTTTGGACCCGGAGGTCTTTGGACCCGATGGTCTTTGGACCCGGAGGTCTTTGGACCCGGAGGTCTTTGGACCCGGAGGTCTTTGGACCCGGAGGTCTTTGGACCCGGAGGTCTTTGGACCCGGAGGTCTTTTGACCCGGAGGTCTTTTGACCCGGAGGTCTTTGGACCCGGAGGTCTTTGGACCCGGAGGTCTTTGGACCCGGAGGTCTTTGGACCCGGAGGTCTTTGGACCCGGAGGTCTTTGGACCCGGAGGTCTTTGGACCCGGAGGTCTTTGGACCCGGAGGTCTTTGGACCCGGAGGTCTTTGGACCCGGAGGTCTTTGGACCCGGAGGTCTTTGGACCCGGAGGTCTTTGGACCCGGAGGTCTTTGGACCCGGAGGTCTTTGGACCCGGAGGTCTTTGGACCCGGAGGTCTTTGGACCCGGAGGTCTTTGGACCCGGAGGTCTTTGGACCAGGAGGTCTTTGGACCCGGAGGTCTTTGGACCCGGAGGTCTTTGGACCCGGAGGTCTTTGGACCCGGAGGTCTTTGGACCCGGAGGTCTTTGGACCCGGAGGTCTTTGGACCCGGAGGTCTTTGGACCCGGAGGTCTTTGGACCCGGATGTCTTTGGACCCGGAGGTCTTTGGACCCGGAGGTCTTTGGACCCGGAGGTCTTTGGACCCGGAGGTCTTTGGACCCGGAGGTCTTTGGACCCGGAGGTCTTTGGACCCGGAGGTCTTTGGACCCGGAGGTCTTTGGACCCGGAGGTCTTTGGACCCGGAGGTCTTTGGACCCGGAGGTCTTTGGACCCGGAGGTCTTTGGACCCGGAGGTCTTTTGACCCGGAGGTCTTTGGACCCGGAGGTCTTTGGACCCGGAGGTCTTTGGACCCGGAGGTCTTTGGACCCGGAGGTCTTTGGACCCGGAGGTCTTTGGACCCGGAGGTCTTTGGACCCGGAGGTCCTTGGACCCGGAGGTCCTTGGACCCGGAGGTCCTTGGACCCGGAGGTCCTTGGACCCGGAGGTCCTTGGACCCGGAGGTCCTTGGACCCGGAGGTCCTTGGACCCGGAGGTCCTTGGACCCGGAGGTCCTTGGACCCGGAGGTCCTTGGACCTGGAGGTCTTTGGATCCGGAGGTCATTGGACTTGAAGTCTTTGGACCCGGAGGTGTCTGGACCCGGAGGTGTCTGGACCCGGAGGTCTTTGGACCCGGAGGTCTCTGGACTTTTATGCTTTTGGGGAGTGTTTTTGATCGCTCTCTGCTGCCCGGCGGCGCGCCACTCTCGATCTAAATTGAGAAGTCGCACTGTGCTACCCGTGGGCATAGGCCATTCTCGAAAATCTCAATGCTGCACTCTACCTTTCTGCAGAAAGGTCAGTCTCAGACTTACTGTGGTCTGGGGTGGGTCCCCCCGCAAGGTTCTTTCAACCCAGACACACTACCTTCTGTTGGGGAAAAATATCCAAGGCTAAAGATTTCTCCAGCCTCCGAAGGGGCCTTGACTTCCACAGCGATCACGGTCATACCACTGAAGATTGTATAGCCCTAAGGCTGGAAGTAGCCGAGCTTCTCAAGAAGGGTTATCTAAGGGAGTTCCTCTCGGACAAGGCAAAGGACCTCCTCAACAGAGAGGGTCCCGCTCTCCCCAACGACGCTGTCCCTGCACTACCTCCGCCACAAGAACGAGTGATTCACGTCATCTCGGGAGGATCAGAAGTAAGCAGAATCAGCAGCGCCGCAGCCAAAAGGAGTACTCGTAATGCTAGGAATAGCCAAGAGACCGAGCTTCCCAAGCGCCCACTCTTGGGGACGGATGAGATCAGCTTTACTGCGAAAGAACAGGAACGGGTACTCGTCCCCCTTCATGACGCCCTCGTCATCTCGCTAGTTATAGCCAATTGCCTGGTTAAGCGGATACTGGTGGACAACGGAAGCTCCAGCAACATCATCTTTCAGTCGGCCTACATCTATTTAGGGCTAGACCCTAAGACACTAACGAGGAAAGCGACCCCGCTTGTAGGATTCAGTGGAGAGGTAAAGCAAACCCAAGGAGAAGTCCTCCTCCCAGTCTACACCGAGGGGATAAACCAGACCACCAAGTTCTTGGTCGTCGACTGTCCGTCATCCTACAATGTGATACTAGGGAGACCCTGGATTCACGACATGGGAGCTGTGCCATCAACCCTTCACCAACTGGTGAAATTTCCTACTCCCTGGGGCGTGAAGGTCATCAGAGGGGACCAAGAGAATTCTAGGTCCTGCTACCAAACTACCTTGAAGGGAAAGACCCAAACCTTATAGCAATTACAGAAGCAACCTCTCGTTCCTCACGTCGAAGAACCCGAGGTTGAAGAAATGGATGAGATCTCCCTGATAGAAGGGAACTCGGAACGGAACCTCAAAATAGGTTCCAAACTGCCGAAGGATCTGAGGCGAAGACTGATAGACTTCCTAAGGTCCAACTCTGATTGCTTTGCATGGTCCCACAAAGACATACCCGGAATCGACCCCGACGTGATCATAAGAGAGGTACAATATCCCGACTAGCTCGCCAATGTGGTGGTTGTGAAAAAGAAAAACGGAAAATGGAGGGTCTGCATCGATTTCACGGATCTCAACAAGTCCTGTCCAAAGGATCCATTCCCCTTGCCTCATATAGACAAGCTAGTTGATGCCACTGCTGGGCACCAACTAATGAGCTTCATGGACGCCTTCTCGGGATACAACCAAATCATGATGCATCCCGACGACCAAGAGAAGACGTCCTTCATGACTTCCAGGGGCATCTACTGCTACAAGGTCATGCCGTTTGGTCTGAAGAACGCTGGGTCCACCTACCAGAGGCTAGTCAACACGATGTTTGCCGATCAGATAGGCCAGACCATGGAAGTATACATCGACGACATGCTGGTAAAATCCCTTGACTCAGAAGATCATATCTCGCATCTTCAGCAAGCATTCGCCACCTTGAGGAAATACAATATGAAGCTCAACCCCTCTAAATGCTCTTTTGGAGTAAGCTCCGGGAAATTTCTGGGATACATAGTCACCCACAGGGGCATAGAAGCAAATCCGGAGCAAATAAGGGCCATCCAGGCGATTCCTCCCCCACGGAATGTCAAAGAGATTCAAAAACTTACAGGAAGAATGGCAGCCCTCAGCAGGTTCATCTCCAGGCTTTCTGACAATTCCCATGCCTTCTTTGAAACATTAAAGAACCCCAAAGATTTTAAGTGGACAGAGAAGTGCGAAGTCGCGATATCCGACCTCAAGGCCTACCTCACGACCCCACCACTCTTGTCCAAACCCTTGGAAGGAGAAACCCTATTGCTTTACCTAGCCGTGTCCGAGCACGCAGTTAGCGCGGTCCTCGTAAGAGAGGAGGAAAGGAGGCAGCATCCCATATACTACGTTAGCAAATCCATGCTAGACGCAGAAACTCGCTACAGCCAACTAGAGAAGCTAGCCCTTGCCCTGGTGGTTGCGGCCCGGAAGCTACGTCCCTACTTCCAGTCCAATCAAGTCGTGGTAGTCACTTCATTCCCCATCAAAGCGGTACTTCATAAACCCGAGGTATCAGGACGTTTGGCGAAATGGGCCGTAGAATTGGGAGAGTATGACGTGATCTTCAGCCCAGCCGCCGCTATCAAGTCCCAGGTCCTAGCTGATTTCGTGGCTGAATTCTCTCCCTCTGCGCTTCCAGAACCAGATCTAGAAGCTACACTCCTGAGAAAAGAAGCAGAGGAGGGTCAATGGACCCTGCACGTGGATGGCTCCAGCAACGTAAGAGGCGCAGGAGTAGGACTGGTTCTAACCTCCCCTACGGGAGATTCGGCCTCAAGGGCTGTACGTTGCAACTTCAAAGCAACTAACAACGAGGCAGAATACGAGGCTTTAATAGCAGGTCTAGAGTTAGCTAGAGAAATGGGAGTAAAAGACATCCAGTTCTTTAGTGACTCGCAGCTCATCATCAGCCAAGTTCAAGGGGATTATCAAGCCAAGGACCCGAGTATGATCAGGTACCTATCGGTGGCCAAGCGCCTCCTAGACCAATTCACAAGCTGCAAGCTTACTCAGATACCTAGGGAACAAAACTCCCAAGCCGATGCTCTAGCAAACCTGGGTTCCGCATTAGAAACCAAGGAACATATGAGTATTCCCTTGTTGGTCCTACAATGGCCAGCAACCCAGAAAGAGGCAGAACCGGAAGAAGTGGCGGTAGTAGACGAAGGAGAAACCTGGATGACCCCTATCACCAACTATCTGAGAAACGACGTCCTACCTGAAAACCGAGAGCAGAGCCGGAAGATCAAGAGACAAGCCGCCAGATACTGCATTTCGGAGGGAAAACTATATAGAAGGTCTTACTCAGGGCCCTACCTACGATGCCTATCCCCTAGAGAAGCCACACGAATATTGGAAGAACTCCACGATGGGGAATGCGGTTCACATTCCAGCGGACGAAGCCTGGTTCTCAGGGCAAGAAGGGCCGGTTATTACTGGCCTACTATGGCAAAGGATTCCCTCAAGCAGGCTAAAACCTGCAGCCAATGCCAGAAACACGCCCCAATCTCCAACTTACCACCAGGGAACCTGAAATCCCTAAGCTCCCCTTGGCCCTTCCGCAAATGGGGCATGGACATCGTGGGGAAATTCCCAATGGCGCCCGGGCAAAAGGTCTTCCTCCTAGTAATGACCGATTATTTCACAAAATGGGTAGAAGCCAAAGCCTTGGCAAAAATCACGGACATCCAGATCAGGAAATTCATCTGGACGAACATAATAACCCGCTTCGGAGCACCTCAAGAGATTGTCACAGACAATGAACCCCAATTTACCAGCAACGACTTCCAAGATTTCTGCAAAGATTGGGATATCAAACTCTCATATTCAGTGCAGAGACACCCCCAGTCAAACGGACAAGCAGAATCAACCAACAAAACGGTGGTGAACATGCTCAAGAAGCGCTTGGAGAAGGCTCACAGGCGATGGGCAGAAGAGCTACATGGAGTCCTCTGGGCCTATCGAACAACTCCAAAAACAGCTACCCAAGAAACCCCTTTCTCACCCGTCTATGGCACCGAGTCAGCAATACCAACCGAGGTACATGTCAAGACCACGATCTCCAACATCCTAACTCCCAAGGAGAACGATGAGTTGGTGTACCTAAGCCTAGACCTCCTAGACGAGAAAAGAGAAGCAGCCCGCCTGAGAAACGCGTCGTACCAAATAAAGGTAGCCAAGAGTTACAACAAGAAGGTGAGATCCAGAACCTTCCAAGGAGACTGGGTCCTAAGGTGAGTTTGTAACCACACAAAAGACAAATCAGCCGGAAAACTCGCCCCCGGATGGGAGGGGCCCTACCAGGTAATAGGGGTGCAAGGGGCAGGAGCCTATATGCTGCAAGACAGCACATGCAAGGTCCAACCCAACTGCTGGAACGCCTTGCACCTCAAATTTTATCATTTCTAAAGGCAAGATCTTCGGATCGAGCCCTATATATACTATTATATATTTAAGTATTTTGGTTTTCCTACTCCTATGTATAACGAGAACGTCCTCGGACTAGGCTTATAAAATACATTTGGTTTCGACCAAAGGGAGTTAAGGGAGCACCAATATACTTAAAGGGGCATATTAGCTGGATCGGGACCCTCGGGACCTCAGTTCTTAGCTAGCCCACTAGCTGGTAAGGCTACTCACCATAGGTGCAGACAGATATGGAAGGGGTCTGATCAGCCCTGAGCCGATGTCTGCGCGATAGGGCCCCGCGTAAAGGCCTATAGCCAAGAGTTATGCGGGGACCACGTACTAGTGCCATTCAAACCCCCGTGAAAAACGATATAAGCTAAACGCACGCTGAGGGCATGACGTACACAGCCAAGTACTGTAATCAGATTCTGACGGCTGATATGCAGGGAGCAAAAGTGCAAATAACCGGTTAAGCACAAACAATTTAATACCTACCCAGACGTGGAAGGTATTGTGTCTGGGTTGACAGAAACTTGCGGGGGGACCCACCCCAGACCACAGTAAGTCTGAGAGTGACCTTTCTGCAGAAAGGTAGAGTGCAGCATTTAGAATTTCGAGAATTGCCTATGACCACGGGTAGCACAGTGCGATTTATCAATTTAGATCGAGAGTGGCTCGCCTCCGGGAAGCAGAGAGCGATCAAAAAGACTCCCCAAAAGCATAAAAGTTCAGAGACCTTCGGGTCCAAAGACCTTCCGGTCCAAAGAACTCCGGGTCCAGAGACCTTCGGGTCCAGAGACCTTCGGGTCCAAAGACCTTCGGGTCCAAAGACCTTCGGGTCTAAAGACCTTCGGGTCCAAAGACCTATGGGTCCAAAGAACCTCAAGGTTCCTAAGACCTAAGGGTCCGAAGAACCTCAAGGTTCCCAAGACCTAAGGGTCCGAAGAACCTCAAGGTTCCAAAGACCTAAGGGTCCAAAGAACCTCAAGGTTCCCAAGGCCTAAGGGTCCAGAGAACCTCAAGGTTCCCAAGACCTAAGGGTCCAGAGAACCTAAAGGCTCCTAATCCTTCAAGATTGAATGTGTAAAACTCCCAGTTTCAAAGCAAGGCCTCAAGGCCCAAATAAGTCATTTAATCAAGCAACTACGGCTCAAAAAAAAAGAACCATAAACACCTCTACTAAGGAAGGAGTACAAGGTTCGAAGAAAGAAAAGATGGAGTAAAAGCAAAAACCAATAGATATTATTAAGAGTTCTTATTCGGAGGGAAGAAAGCCACTAAAAAATCCAAAGAGAAAGACGACAACATAAAGCAAGAAAAGCATTGAAGAAATATTCAAAGATTCGGCTCCCGGCAAAAAGAAGGGAAAGCACCAAGCCCACCATCACCGCTTCCCGAATTCCAGATCGGACCTCCAACAGGTCCCCATCGGCCGGATCCCCCAAACAGCTCTTGTTGGCCCGCACTCCTCATCGACCACTCTCTAATGAGATCCTGACGAGCATATTCCCGAGCCCTCTGCACGATAAGAGCCTGGTGGGAGATCACTTCCCGAAGCTGCCTCCGGAGAAAGAGAATCTCTTCATGTGGAGGGACACGCCGACCTAAACTAGGGAATCGATCACTGCTAGCATCCCTCGGAGCCAAAGAAGCCATCACCAAAGGGACAGGAAGAAACAAATTGCGAGATCTTCTCCTTTGAGGCCTGGCTCTACAATACTCTTCGTACACTGAAAATATTGAAGCCGTAGGGTTCCCACCTGAAAAACCAAGACCCCATCAAGCTACGGCTAGGGCAGAAAGAAAAGTAAGAAAAATTCCATTACCCCAAATACGACTATGACGCAGCGATATCAGATGCATCAAAAACAGAATCCAGCAAAAGCGCCTAGGAATACCTCGCGCCAACTTCGCCAAAGTCTCACCAGCTTGGACGACCGGTCGGGCCACCTCTGCAAAAAAAAACCCAAAGTAATTCGGCAAGCACAATGTTATGATATTTTTGTGCAGGGTCGTATTAGTACTACGGAACACTGGAAGACTAATAGATTTCGAGTATTTGTATGTGTTTAGAGAAGAAGAACTGAGGCAAAGAGATGTAATATTGAGTGATTTTGGGATTACAACGTCTTAGGTGTATAAACCCTAGTTCTATCGCCTAACACTCTAATCTCTAAGCCCCAAAGTGTCGATCCCTTGTTCTAGGGTTTGGGTTCCCCTTTTATAGTTGATGTAAGTCGGTCAATCTTGGGCGCCCTCCGTAATATTCACGAATATATTACTTTCCCCTAGTTTTGGGAAACTTCCATATTCATGCGGAGGACCCTGGATACTATTAAGTGGAGATCGGATCCTGGTGCCTCCTGGTGGAGATTGGTTCTTTGAGTAGAGGAGGGACCCTGGGTCCTTTCCAAACGAGGGCCCGGAAGTCGAGGCCCCTTTGGAGGCTGGAGAAATCTTTAGCCTTGGATATTTTTCCCCAACAGTTTGCCCCTTATTCCTTGATTGCTTCGTAAGAATCAAGGGATAACATGTAGTCTTGGATCTTGGTACTCTTTCTTCAAGCAGGAGAAGGGTTTGGCGTCTAGGCGAAATGTGGTGTCATTTCGGGGTACGATCACTTGGTCGGAATGGGCCTCAAAGAAAATAAGGATTGCGGCCCTATCATGATGGTGCTAGGTCGGCGGAATATTTTGGAGATAATTTTGGAAATTTGCCAAGACTTGTGATTAGCTTCCGAATTCTTTTGCCTTTTCCCTTTTCTTCTTTCCCTTTATGCGCCAAATATGGAAAGTCGTTACATGTATATATTTCGATGCTTCGATGCCTTTAGACGACACGAATTTAGGTTTTCCCCTATCCTCCTTATTGGAAGCACATGTCGAACGCTGCGTCTTTCATGAAATCGTTCCCTACCCCCGGTGTTGGCGGACGTGTCAGGCCCCGTCGTTTGTTTGGTGATCCCTTCGATTCCCCAGTTCTAACGCCCAGCGTGGTTTCGGGAACAGATGATGAAGGGGTTCCCATGGCCCCTACTCGCCCTCATCGCGTTTGCTCCTTCGACGCTCCGAATGAAGACGAAGATGGCCCGAGGTCCGATATCAAGGAAGGTGATCTGATGGAGATCCGCCGTAGATATTCCTTGCCCGGTACGATGGGGATCAGGTGCGCGGGAGAGTTCGAACGAGCTCCTGATGGAGGAATCGGCGAGATAGCAATCTTTGAGGCTTATTTGGAGGCTGGCTTTAGGGGAGGGATTCCTTCTTTGATCGCGGAAGTGGCGTCATACTTTGGATGTTCCCCTTCACAATTTACGCCTGCTACGTGGCGTACTCTGATGGCTATCCAAGTGTTAGGAGAACTCCATAGTATTCCTTTTGGATTGTCTGAAGTCCTGTATTCTTACTCCTTTGTTCCCTTGTCGAGTAAGAAAGACTTCTACCAAATATGGTCTCGGATTGGTGAACCTTTGGTGGATGAACCTCCTCGGGGCATTCGTGGCAGCTTTCCATCGAATGATTCCTGGGATAGGAGATATGTGTTTATGAAGGTCGAAGGTGTTCCCAGCTATCCTTGCTTCTGGCGTTCAGTGGGTAAGTTTCTTCTATTTTCCCAGACACGAGTATTGTGCTTGCCGAATGACTTTGGGTTTTTTTTTCTTTGCAGAGGTGGCTTGACCGGTCGTCCAATCTGGTGGGACTTTGGAGAAGTTGGCGCGAGGTATTCCTAGGCGCTTTCGCTGGATTCTGTTTTTGATGCATCCGATATCGCTGCGTCATAGTCGTATTTAGGGTAATGGAATTTCTCTTACTTTTCTTTCTGCCCTAGCCGTAGCTTGATGATGTCTTGGTTTTTCAGGTGGGAACCCTACGGATTCGATATTGTCAGTGTACAAAGAGTATTGTAGAGCCAGGCCTCAAAGGAGAAGATCTCGCAATTCGTTTCTTTCTGTCCCTTCGGTGATGGCTTCTTTGGCTCCGAGGGATGCTAGCAGGGATCGATTCCCTAGCTTAGGTCGGCGTTGTTGGGCCCAAATATGGCCCAGTAGCTACAAAGGAACCTAAACAAGTATCGGGCCGGGACGAGGCCCAGCACGTATCAACAACCTTAGCTGAAGCTTGGCACGGAGCTGAAAGCAGGAAGCTAGAGACAATACTCAAAGAGATCACATCAAAGAGGAGGCTCGTACTTGAAACAGAAGGAGCACAGGACCCGGTCAAAGGGGAGCTGTTATGAGTTCCTCAGATAAAGGAGGAGATCTCGGAGATCCGTTGGAGACAATCAAGGGAGAGTCCGAGGCTATTTAAAGAATTCTTTGAAGACTAAAAAGGATCACGTCATTACGACTTATCACACACAAGTTCTACAATATTTCTCATTCTACTTTGTAATCTCTTATTCATCTTCTTGTAACATTCATATTCAAATCATCAATAAAAGCATCTATTCATTCTTTAAGCTCTTTACGGGATTCAGCCCACGAAATTCCTTGTACCTTCTTTGACCTAACCTAAAATCTAAGGGTGAAATCTTGTCTCTCACAATTGGCGCCGTCTGTGGGGACAAATAATCGAATCCCTTTCTCCAAAGCTTAAGAATGAATCCAGTCTATGGAACAAACCCATCTAACCCCGATCAATCGAACCAGAGCAATAGCTCACCGAATCGCACCGCTCCGGGGGCAAATAACACGAGAACCTCCGGAGGGACCAACTCTGGGTCCTCAGCTCTCAATAACCCATCGCATCAATCCGCTCCGAACCAAACGGAAGCTCAGCTTTCTGAGATCCGTCGGATGATGCTCCAGCTAGTGGACAAAGCTCAAGAAACCGAGCGAACGGTGCAACAGCTAGCCGAACGGCAGCAACAGTTCGAAGAGATAACCAGATCTCAATCTGCAACGACCCAACCGTCCGTCCACCAGGGAAGAGGAGTCACATTCCACGAACGGTTAGCTGACCCTTCCTTCCCTCGAGAGCGCCTGGACTTCTCTCCCGATAGCCCTAGAGCAGATGGGCAGGAACCTGCTTTCCGAACACCTCGCACTAGGACAGCTCCTACGTCTACCCCACCTATCACCAACGCCATGGGGAGCAATGTAGCTACAACAAGCTCCATGCCTAATCGAAACACTGGTGGGAGCACCCGTTTGCCTCCGCCGCCACCTCCTTCCGAGTCTGGAGCAGGAACCAACATACCGTCCGGGGGCAGAACATTAGCCTCGGTGTTTCAAACTAGGCTTTCAACCCCAAATACCGACGAATACCAAAGGACGGATGCTGATCCTGCAGTCCTCCGCACTAATCTCGCTCGGAACCTAAGGACCAATGAGCGATCTGTTTCGCCAGCTAACTGGGAAAACGATCGAGTTAGGTTCCGCCAGGAACCTGTTCCCCGAGTATCTGATAATGACCAAAATATCCTTCCCTTCGAGGGACCTGACGTAATTCGTAGATACATGGAGCGAACCCACGCTGCTCTCCAGAAATTGGTAGCTCAAGTTCACAAAGCGACGAGCTCAGCTCCCGAAATCGAGAGCCTAATTGAGGAAACTCGTGGAACTCCGTTCACCGATAGAATTGCCAATTCTTACATAAGAGATACTCGAAAAATTAAGATCCCCGAATACGATGGGAACACAGACCCAAAGGCCTATTTAAGAGCCTTCAGACTAGCCATCGTTAAAGCTCATTTCACAAAAGAGGAATTCGATGCAGGGTATTGTAGAACATTCGCTGAAAACCTGGTCGGAACTGCCCTCGAATGGTTTTCTGGCCTCGAGCCAAACTCTATAGACAGCTTCGACCAATTGGCTAACGCCTTTATGAAGCAATATTCAACCCACATCCTAAAGCAAGCCTCCGAGGCTGACCTCTGGAAGATCAGACAAGGATTGGGAGACTCACTGCGAGTCTACATCGAGAAATTTAGGGCAGTAAGAACTAAGCTCTCGAATCCTAATGATCTGGTAGCTATTGAGGCCCTTAGAAGAGGTCTCTGGTACAAATCAGGCTTTTTCTCGGAGCTAACGCTAAATCCTCCCTCAACTATCGACGACGCCCTCCATAAGGCCTCTAGATACATTACCTTGGAAGAGGAAACAGCAGCGTTAGATAAGCTCCACAGAAAATCCCAGAATCACCCGAAAGTCGAAGCCTCCGACGGAAAGTGACCTCATAAAAGGGGAAACTCCCGAAACAATCAGACCCAGGGAGAGCACTCTTATGTAATCGAGGACGACAAGGACGAAAAGCATGTTGCCGCGACAGCCAAAGCCCCTTGGTCCAAAGGCTACGATGAGAGCAAACACTGCTCCTACCACGATCAAAAAGGACATTCAACCGAAGAATGCTGGGACCTCCAACGACAGCTGGCTGCTAAATTTGCAGCCGGAGAAATAAAAGACGTGGACCTTAAAAAGCCGCCCCTTACCAAAAGAGAGGTCCCCGAGATAACTCCCCGAAACGCGAGAGGTCACCTGAAAAGGAAACTGACTCACCACCTCCAGCTCCCAAAAAGAGAGTCGACATGGTCCTTGGAAAATTTCCCCAAGGAAAAAGCCTCCAAATCGAAGCCCTCCTGAGTAAAACACCTCCCCAGTCAAGCCCTGGCTCAAGGGTTGATTACATCCTCGGAGGGTCCGACGTGTGTCAAGACTCCGTTAACTCCATTAAAAGTCACGTACGGAAGGCTGTGTCAAACACTCAGCCCAAACCGATCAAACCCGAGTCTAACACTAAAATCTCTTTCTGGGAAAGCGAGACATCAAACCTCGACAGACCTCACGACGATGCCCTTGTCGTAACATTAAACATAGTAGGGTACGAGGTACCTAAGCTCATGATCGACACCGGAAGCTCCGTCGATCTCATTTTTTACAACGCATTAAAGGGAATGGAAATAGACGACTATGAAATCGTCGACCAGAAATCCAATCTCGTTGGTTTCTCAGGCGAAACAGCTACCTCATTGGGAACAATTAAGCTCCCAATTATAGCCGGCGGAGTCATGAAAATGACCAACTTCATAGTTGTCGACAAACCATCTCCTTTCCACGCAATCCTCGGAAGACCTTGGATTCACAAGATGAAAGCAGTAGCTTCGACTTATCACCAATGCGTGAAATTTCCAACAACCGATGGAATAGCTACCATACACGGCAGCCAAAAGATTTCGAGGATCTGTTACCTGGGTGGATTCGAGATCATAAAAGAATCCCCCCAATAGCAATTACAGGTCCAGGAGAATCGCGAAATGCAACAAAATATCCGAGGTCCTCCTAAGAACCTCACCGAAAAAGTTTTCATCGACGACTCAAATCCTGAAAAACAGGTAAGCATCGGATCCGAGCTACCTCTCGAAACCAAAAAGGAGCTCATCGAATTCCTAAAACAGAATGTCAAAACCTTTGCATGGACCACCAGTGACATGAAAGGCATAGACACTAATGTCACCACCCATAAGCTTAACGTAGACCCCACGTTCAAACCGATCAAACAAAAGCGCCGTAAGCTAGGTCTCGAAAAAGCCCAAGGTGTCAACAACGAGGTCGGTCGACTAACGAAAGCCGGGTCAATCCGAGAAGTTCATTACCCCGATTGGCTAGCTAACCCAGTGGTAGTAAAAAAGTAGAACGGGAAATGGAGAATCTGCGTAGATTTCACCGACTTAAACAAGGCCTGTCCTAAGGACAGCTTCCTGTTACCTCACATCGATCGTTTGGTCGAAGCAACTGCTGGTCACCAGCTCCTGTCCTTTATGGATGCCTTTTCAGGATATAACCAAATTATGATGGATCCTGAGGATCAAGAAAAAACCGCATTCATAACCGAACGAGGAACCTATTGTTATAAGGTCATGCCATTCGGTTTGAAAAACGCCGGAGCTACCTATCAGAGGCTAGTGAATAAAATGTTCGCTGGACAACTCGGGAAAACTATGGAGGTCTATATTGACGACATGTTAGTCAAGTCCTCGATTGGAGAAGACCACATCTCCCACCTAAGGGAATGCTTCGATATCCTCAACAAATACGACATGAAGCTAAACCCAGCTAAATGTACCTTCGGGGTACCCTCCGGCGAGTTCCTAGGCTACCTCGTGACGGATAGAGGTATCAAAGCCAACCCAAAACAGATAGCGACATTCCTGGAAATGCCGTCACCTAAAACGACCAGAGAGGTACAAAGCTTAACCGGACGGATCGCAGCACTAAATCGATTCATATCCAGGTCCACTGATAAGTGCCTTCCATTTTACAAACTTCTGAAAAACAATAAGAAGTTCTTATGGGACGAGAGGTGCGAAGAAGCTTTCCAACAGCTAAAAGCCTACCTCTCGGAGCCCCCGATACTATCAAAACCAGTAGTCGGGGAACCGTTATATCTTTACCTCGCCGTATCGACAGCTGCAATTAGCGGGGTGCTAGTACGAGAAGAACAAAACGAACAAAGACCCGTCTACTATACCAGTAAAAGTCTACTAGACGCCGAAACAAGGTACCCTACCATGGAGAAGCTAGCTCTGGCAGTCGTGACAGCTGCTAGGAAGCTGCGACCTTATTTTCAGTCGCACTCGATCGTCGTAATGACCTCACAACCATTACGAACAATTTTACATAGCCCCAGTCAATCCAGACGATTGGCTAAATGGGCCATAGAGCTCAGCGAGTATGACATCGAATATAGACCCAGAGCAGCAGCAAAAGCTCAGGTCCTCACCGACTTCATCATTGAGCTAGCATCCGAACACCTAGACCAAGAAACAGAGGTTCCGAAATGGAGTCTATACGTGGACGGAGCCTCGTCAAGACAAGGCTCCGGCGTCGGTCTAAGACTAACTTCCTCAGCTGGAGAAACCATTGAACAGTCCTATAGACTTGGTTTCAACGCTTCCAACAACGAGGCCGAATATGAAGCACTAATCGCTGGCCTGAAGCTCGCCCTGAGCCTCGGAATCCGAGAACTAAACGCTTACAGTGACTCGCAACTGGTAGCTAGCCAATTTCATGGGGAATACGAAACAAGGGACGAAAGAATGGGGGCATACCTCGAAGTCGTCCTAAACCTCACAAAGCAATTCGATAAATTCGAACTAACTAGGATCCCACGAGGGGAGAACTCCTCAGCAGACGCGCTCGCCGCGTTAGCCTCTACATCCGACCCTCTCGTGAAACGAATTATACCCGTGGAAGGGATCGAAAAACCAAGTATTGACATAGCTACCAAAGCTGAGATAGATAGCAAGCCAAAGGAAGAAGCTGAGAATAACAATCCTACGGCAATAACTACCCAAGTTTTCACGACATTCTGGTTCCCTAGAACTAGAATACGCAGCTTCAGAAAGCACGCCCCTGATGCAGCCAAGAACTTAGAGAGCAAAGGTCAAAGTGAAGGTATTCACCAAAGTTCAGACTCTCTGGAGCCTAACTCAACGAATACCTCCGGGGGCACCATCCAAACCTCGCAATCACTTATCCTTAAAGTACATACAAGAAGCCGCGCAGCTCTTAAAAACGCATCTAAGAACGCTACCCAAACCACAGGGGATAACGAGGAAATTGGAGATATTCCTCAAGACCTAGACTCCCTGGAGCCTGCTCCAACGAATATCTCCGGGGGCACAACAACACCCGGTCCCGAATCGGAACCTGTTACCTCTCTTCACAATAAAGTGGTAGGGAGAGAAGACTGGAGAATACCGATTATGGATTACATCCTCGAGGGAAAAATCCCACCCAATAAATGGGAAGCTCGAAAACTCAAAGCCTTAGCAGCAAGATACTGCATAATCGAGTCGGCTCTCCACAAACGAAGCGTCTCCGGGCCTTACCTAAAATGCGTGCATGGCATAGTAGCCATGAAACTCATGAAGGAAATGCACGACCGTTCCTGTGGAAACCATTCCGGAGGCAGAGCCCTAGCCATCCGAATTAAGAGGCAAGGTTACTTCTGGCCTACCATTATCGCAGATTGTGAGGTGTACTCCTCATCGTGCGACAAATGCCAAAGGCATGCACCAATCATACACCAACCAGCGGAGAAGCTGTCCAACATATCAGCTCCCTATCCATTCATGAGGTGGTCCATGGATATCGTAGGTCCTCTAGTACCTTCAGGGAAAGGAAAAAAACTACTGAACCTCCTGGTCCTAACCGACTACTTCACCAAATGGATCGAAGCCGAAGCTTTCCAGCAAATAAACAGATTCGAGGTTCAAGGATTTTTTTGGAAGAACATCGTATGTTGGCATGGTGTCCCATATGAAATCGTAACTGACAACGGAGGGCAATTAATATCCCACGACTTCAAAAAGTTTTGCGATAAGTGGAACATCCGCCTCACCTTTTCATCACCTCGGCGGCCTCAAGGTAACGGCCAAGCGGAGGCTGCTAACAAATCGATTTTAGCAAACCTCAAGAAACGCCTAGGTGCTCAAAAGGAGCTCTGGTCAGAAAAACTACCCGAAGTACTATGGGCCTGCCGAACCACCCCACGAAAAGCTACAGAGGAAACCCCCTTTTCCTTAGCCTATGGGATGGAAGCAGTCGTTCCAGCAGAAACTACCGCAGGTAGCCTCCGCCGGGAACTCTGCACCTCCAACCCCGCAGCTAATAACCAGCTCCTGATGGACAGCCTCGATTTAATCGAGGAAAGACGAGACCAGGCCTTGCTTCATATTCAAAATTATCAGCAGGCAATGGCACGGCACTACAATTCCAAAGTAAGGCCTCGACAGTTCGCTGTAGGGGACCTAGTACTTAGGAAGGTGTTTGAAGGAACCAAAGAACCTGGAGCTGGGAAACTAGGAACCAACTGGGAAGGTCCCTACCGAATTATCCATATAGTACGACCCGAAGTCTACAAACTCCAGAAGGTACGAACCGGGGTACCTGAAATCCGATCGTGGAACGCCACGAACCTCAAAAGATACTACTATTAGGTACCTAAATTCCCCTGAACTACGTTTGGCTTGATCCCTTGACTGGGTACGTAGGCAACTCCGTCATGAGTGCAGCCCCAATTTCTTCTCAACCTTGTCATCCAAGCTGAGGGGGCACGTGTTACCAAAAGTACATGGCCCGAAAGCAATTGCAAAACGATCAATTCCACACTTCTATATTAAAGGTCGTAAAACCTTCTAAGTGAGCTCAGGTCTCTCTAAAACGGGACCTCACTACGAGCATTTTCAGATCTCTAAAATCATGAATCTAAGGTCTCGAAAACTTTAGCCTACATCAGGATCTTAAGATCCTCCAAAGAAACGTAGATTCCCTTCAAACGGGACCTAAAACTCCTCGAACAATTACGAACATACCCAGGTCTCTAAAAACCCTGGCCTAAGGTCTTAAAAACCCTAACGGAAACTAAGGTCTTAAAATCCCTCAAAGAGAGCACAGGTCACCCTGAGAGGGGACCTGGGCTCGTCAAACGACTCAAGAAACTCAGGTCGCTAAAATCCTGGGCCAAAGGTCTTAAAACCCTTAACAAAATCTGAAAGGTCTTAAAATCCTTAGAAACATTCAAAGGTCTTAAAATCCTTAACAAAATCTAAAAGGTCTTAAAATCCTTAGCAACATTCAAAGGTCTTGAAATCCTTAGCAAAGTCCAAAGGTCTTAAAATCCTTAAGCAACATTCAAAGGTCTTGAAATCCTTTACAAAGCCTAAAGGCCCCGAAGGGAAGAGAGAAAGAAATATCCTAAGGGAATTTGATCCCTAAAAAGCCTTGAACAGATCCCATCATCGTTCAAAACGAAACAGATTCATCAATACCTAAAGTTAAAACAAAACTCGACTACGAATCGATAGTACATTCGACAATCAGAACAAAGGATAAATATCCGAAACGACTAAGTCTGAAATTAAAGCAAAGGTTTAAAAGCCTCCTCAGGCTATAAGTCTTAATGCATAAAAGGTTTAGAAGCCCCCCGGGCAATAGATCCTAAGCACAGGTAAAGGTTTAAAGGCCTCCTCAGGCTAATAAGTTTTGAAAAACAAACAAAAGCCCCTTGGGCAAAACAGTCTTTAAAACGAAAGAGCATCAGCTCTTAACCTTCTTCGGTTCCGGGACCAGCGTTGGCTCCAGGACCAGCATCAACCTCCTTATCTTCCCCGACCGGACCTCCATCCTTAGCAGGAACCTCCACATCAGCTTCCTGATTAACATCCCCTGGATTCGCTTCGACTGAAGCTAGTTCAGGAAATACCGAGTCCAAATTAGAACCATATTCGCCGGAAAACGTCGGGTTAAACATATTGATCTCAAAAGCACCTGAGCTCTCAGAGAGTTGAGGAATGGGAAGCTTGCTAACTGAGAAGTCGGAGACCTGAGCCCTCTCGCAAGCAGCAGCTGCGTCTGGAATCAAAGCCATAAGGCGATTATACTCCTCCTCAGCATCCTTTACCTCCTTAGTCAACAAGGCCTTCAGAAGTTCGGTGTTTGCCTGAAGCTCCTGAGCATAGATCAGGGCATCGGTTTCATCATTCTTCTTGGCAAACTTTTCCTTCACCGAAGTCAAGATCTTGTTGTAAGCATCAGCGACCTCCCTCTTACCTCTCCTCACAGCGAGCTTGACCTTAGCTTCCTTGTTCCTCTGGCTATCTTGGGATAAGGCGATCATCTCTTGGACCTGATGCTCAGCTATCTTACGAGCAGCCTCCAAGTCGTTGATCTTCCTGCTTTTCACCTGGATGTCGATAGCTTGACTCTCGATTTTCCCCTGCTGAGTATCAGCCTTCGAACCGAGCCTCTTAACCTCGGCATGAAGCTCAGAAACCTGAGTACGAGTCTGGTCAAGCTCCATCTTGGTAGCCTTGAACATATCAGCAGCCTGAGCTAACTCCGCAACAGTAGGAGCACCACGCACGGTCTCCTCAAACTTTAGCTGAGCTCTGTTGATGGCTCTGGCTAGCTACAGAAACAAAATGCAAAAAATTTTAGGTCACGGAAAACCTGAATCTAAAAAGAAAACCGGGAAAAGATGAAACTGTATACCTGACCCAAGTGGTGAGCTATCTCAATGTATTCTTCCCTGTTGGTTAAACTGCTAACTGAAGGCATAGAACATCCAACCATTTTCAGATGCATCAGAATGGTCGCCAATCCCCAGGAATCATCCAGGATCGACCCCGACTTAGAATGGGTGAAGTTCCAACCAACGGTCCCACCTCGCGAAGACGAGGAGGTAGACCTGGTGGGCCTATCTCCCATATCAGTTCGAGACCTCTTAGGTCTTGGAGGTTCAGTTTCGAGGGGATCTCCGGCAGCATGAGGATTGTCCAATACTGGCGAGACCTCAGGATGGGGAACAACATCTCGAGCTCCAGTTTCAACCGGACCCACGTCCATAACGGGAGCTGAGGTCCCATCATCGAGGACTTCCTTCAGCGTGTTGATGAAAGCACCGCCTTGAGACTTGTTGCTGCCCCGCGAAGCGCCGGCAGCCGTTGCAGATTTGTTTTGATTACGGAAAGAAGGTCTCATCTTAGGAACTAAAGCTCATTCGTTTTCAGAAGTGCTAGCTCCGGTTGAAATTTCCACCACGTTGGGACCTTCAGAAACTGAACCAAATAATAAAAATCTCTTTAGCTACCTCTCAAAACTAGGCTGAATATAACAAGATAAGAGGCTACCTTCTAAGTCTTCAACAGGGATCGGGTCAGGAAGCTGGATGTTATATCGCTCCGGGAACCTAGCTGATCCAATGCGAGAAGTAGTAAAAGACACCCAAGCGTTTGAATCCTGATGCAGCTTCCGAAAGAGAGCCCTAGCTAACTTGTCAGTGAGCTTAGGAGGATCGTCGATATCTGCACAAGAAATCAGGGTATCAGTGATCAACAACAATTTAAATAAATAAAGCAGGATCCTAAAAATCCTAACTGGATATATCAGACCAAGTAACTGATAAAGCACGACCCACTGGAACCGTCGAAGGGTCGACCTTGACAAAGAAATACTTTTTCTTCCAATCATCATCTCCGCCGGAGGACTTAAAAAGACCCAGCCTGGGACGACAGGGAAGGTAATAGGTAAGACTACCACCATCCTTGGTGGAGCTCTCCTTGATCCCATAAAGGCTCATCAACTCGGTTAAACCGACTGTGACTCCCTCCTCCCTGGGCCTGGTGATGAAACCGTTAACCACCCGGATAACCGAGGGACAAAGCTGAGAGAGATCTAGCTGATAGTGATCAAGGAGATCTAGCAAAAGCTCCGGGAGCGGAAACCTGAGGTGGCTTTTGGAGATGTATTTCTCGTGGACGCAGAACCAACCCTCGGGAGCAGTCTCCGGAGTATCATCAGCGGAGCAAACTCTGGCTAACTCCTTACGCCCATGGCCTTGAACCATGAGGTTAACGACATCCTGGCTCTTTAATAGAGAAGGGGAATGAGACCCTGAAGCGGCGCTCCCTCCGGAGCCATCTTTCTTCTTCATCCGCTTGGAGACTCTCGTCGCAATCGAATCCACAGCCTTCTTCTTTTCCTTTTTAGCCTTCTCACCGATCTCTTGTTTGACCTTCATCAAACGTTTGCTGGATGGGGGAATTCCGGACTCACCGGAGCCTTCTTTCGGAGGACCCATGAGATAGGAGGGTAAGATCGAGAGGATTGAAAAGGGAAAAAGGGAGGAACGAACTAATCTTAAGAGCTGAGAATTCTAAAGAAATCGCAGAGGATCAATGGCGAAACAGAGAGATGAAAGTAAAAAAAAAATCATGCAACACGCAGTAAAATAAAGTAGTGGAGGAGAAGTTACCTTGGAAACCGAGTGGAGGCGTGGAGAATATGGAGCGTGGCAGTTAATGCTCATCACTTTATATCACATCCAGTCTCGGGTATCGCAACTGATATTTCAAAAACCTCTCTCCTCGGAACCGTCGATTTCATCAAAAGGAATATCAACCGTTGATTAAGCGAATAATATCTCTGAGAATAAATATCCTGTAATCATTATCTCAACAGTAAAATCTAGGTTCGGCGGCTTAGGTTAAGCTTCCGAATGAAGGAGATCTTATCTCGAAAGCTTGGGGGCAACTGTTGGGCCCAAATATGGCCCAGTAGCTAACAAAGGAACCTAAACAAGTATCGGGCCGAGACGAGGCCCAGTACGTATCAACAACCTTAGCTGAAGCTTGGCACGGAGCTGAAAGCAGGAAGCTGGAGACAATACTCAAAGAGATCACATCAAAGAGGAGGCTCGTACTTGAAACAGAAGGAGCACAGGACCCGGTCAAAGGGGAGCTGTTATGAGTTCCTCAGATAAAGGAGGAGATCTCGGAGATCCGTTGGAGACAATCAAGGGAGAGTCCGAGGCTATTTAAAGAATTCTTTGAAGACTAAAAAGGATCACGTCATTACGACTTATCACACACAAGTTCTACAATATTTCTCATTCTACTTTGTAATCTCTTATTCATCTTCTTGTAACATTCATATTCAAATCATCAATAAAAGCATCTATTCATTCTTTAAGCTCTTTACGGGATTCAGCCCACGAAATTCCTTGTACCTTCTTTGACCTAACCTAAAATCTAAGGGTGAAATCTTGTCTCTCACAGGCGTGTCCCTCCACATGAAGAGATTCTCTTTCTCCGGAGGCAGCTTCGGGAAGTGATCTCCCACCAGGCTCTTATCGTGCAGAGGGCTCGGGAATATGCTCGTCGGGATCTCATTAGAGAGTGGTCGATGAGGAGTGCTGGCCAACAAGAGCTGTTTGGGGGATCCGGCCGATGGGGACCTGTTGGAGGTCCGATCCGGAATTCGGGAAGCGGGAGTCGAATCTTTGAATATTTCTTCAATGCTTTTCTTGCTTTATGTTGTCGTCTTTCTCTTTGGATTTTTTAGTAGCTTTCTTCCCTCCGAATAAGAACTCTTAATAATATCTATTGGTTTTTGCTTTTACTCCATCTTTTCTTTCTTAGAACCTTGTACTCCTTCCTTAGTAGAGGTGTTTATGGTTTTTTTTTGAGCCGTAGTTGCTTGATTAGGTGACTTCTAGGGGAGATCGATTTTGTGGAGAATCGTCGTCCAGGATCGGAGTATCGTCTGATGACTGGATCGAGGATCCTTAGGTGCTTAGCCCCTCGAACTCGGAAGCCCTTAGGATCTAATTCCCTTAGATTCCTTATTTGGGCCCTGAGGCCTTGCTTTGAACCTGGGAGTCTTACCCATTCAATCTTGAAGGATTAGGAGCCTTTAAGTTTTCTGGACCCTTAGGTCTTAGGAACCTTGAGGTTCTTTGGACCCTTAGGTCTTGGGAACCTTGAGGTTCTTCGGACCCTTAGGTCTTGGGAACCTTTAGGTTCTTCGAACCCTTAGGTCTTAGGAACTTTGAGGTTCTTCGGACCCTTAGGTCTTAGGAACCTTGAGGTTCTTTGGACCCTTAGGTCTTTGGACCCGAATGTCTTTGGACCCGAAGGTCTTTGGACCCGAAGGTCGTTGTCGCCATCAAGTCTTTGGACCCGAAGGTCTTTGGACCCGAAGGTCTTTGGACCCGAAGGTCTTTGGACCCGAAGGTCTTTGGACCCGAAGGTCTTTGGACCCGAAGGTCTTTGGACCCGAAGGTCTTTGGACCCGAAGGTCTTTGGACCCGAAGGTCTTTGGACCCGAAGGTCTTTGGACCCGAAGGTCTTTGGACCCGAAGGTCTTTGGACCCGAAGGTCTTTGGACCCGAAGGTCTTTGGACCCGAAGGTCTTTGGACCCGAAGGTCTTTGGACCCGAAGGTCTTTGGACCCGAAGGTCTTTGGACCCGAAGGTCTTTGGACCCGAAGGTCTTTGGACCCGAAGGTCTTTGGACCCGAAGGTCTTTGGACCCGAAGGTCTTTGGACCCGAAGGTCTTTGGACCCGAAGGTCTTTGGACCCGAAGGTCTTTGGACCCGAAGGTCTTTGGACCCGAAGGTCTTTGGACCCGAAGGTCTTTGGACCCGAAGGTCTTTGGACCCGAAGGTCTTTGGACCCGAAGGTCTTTGGACCCGAAGGTCTTTGGACCCGAAGGTCTTTGGACCCGAAGGTCTTTGGACCCGAAGGTCTTTGGACCCGAAGGTCTTTGGACCCGAAGGTCTTTGGACCCGAAGGTCTTTGGACCCGAAGGTCTTTGGACCCGAAGGTCTTTGGACCCGAAGGTCTTTGGACCCGAAGGTCTTTGGACCCGAAGGTCTTTGGACCCGAAGGTCTTTGGACCCGAAGGTCTTTGGACCCGAAGGTCTTTGGACCCGAAGGTCTTTGGACCCGAAGGTCTTTGGACCCGAAGGTCTTTGGACCCGAAGGTCTTTGGACCCGAAGGTCTTTGGACCCGAAGGTCTTTGGACCCGAAGGTCTTTGGACCCGAAGGTCTTTGGACCCGAAGGTCTTTGGACCCGAAGGTCTTTGGACCCGAAGGTCTTTGGACCCGAAGGTCTTTGGACCCGAAGGTCTTTGGACCCGAAGGTCTTTGGACCCGAAGGTCTTTGGACCCGAAGGTCTTTGGACCCGAAGGTCTTTGGACCCGAAGGTCTTTGGACCCGAAGGTCTTTGGACCCGAAGGTCTTTGGACCCGAAGGTCTTTGGACCCGAAGGTCTTTGGACCCGAAGGTCTTTGGACCCGAAGGTCTTTGGACCCGAAGGTCTTTGGACCCGAAGGTCTTTGGACCCGAAGGTCTTTGGACCCGAAGGTCTTTGGACCCGAAGGTCTTTGACCCGAAGGTCTTTGGACCCGAAGGTCTTTGGACCCGAAGGTCTTTGGACCCGAAGGTCTTTGGACCCGAAGGTCTTTGGACCCGAAGGTCTTTGGACCCGAAGGTCTTTGGACCCGAAAATCTTTGGACCCGAAGGTCTTTGGACCCGAAGGTCTTTGGACCCGAAGGTCTTTGGACCCGAAGGTCTTTGGACCCGAAGGTCTTTGGACCCGAAGGTCTTTGGACCCGAAGGTCTTTGGACCCGAAGCTCTTTGGACCCGAAGCTCTTTGGACCCGAAGCTCTTTGGACCCGAAGCTCTTTGGACCCGAAGCTCTTTGGACCCGAAGCTCTTTGGACCCGAAGCTCTTTGGACCCGAAGGTCTTTGGACCCGAAGCTCTTTGGACCCGAAGGTCTTTGGACCCGAAGGTCTTTGGACCCGAAGCTCTTTGGACCCGAAGCTCTTTGGACCCGAAGCTCTTTGGACCCGAAGCTCTTTGGACCCGAAGCTCTTTGGACCCGAAGCTCTTTGGACCCGAAGGTCTTTGGACCCGAAGGTCTTTGGACCCGAAGGTCTTTGGACCCGAAGGTCTTTGGACCCGAAGGTCTTTGGACCCGAAGGTCTTTGGACCCGAAGGTCTTTGGACCCGAAGGTCTTTGGACCCGAAGGTCTTTGGACCCGAAGGTCTCTGTACCCGAAGGTCTTTGGACCCGAAGGTCTCTGGACCCGAAGGTCTCTGGACCCGAAGGTCTCTGGACCGAAGGTTTTTGGACCCGAAGGTCTTTGGACCCGAAGGTCTTTGAACCTTGAGGTTCTTTGGACCCTTAGGTCTTTGGACCCTTAGGTCTTTGGACCCTTAGGTCTTTGGACCCGAAGGTCTTTGGACCCGAAGGTCTTTGGACCCGAAGGTCTTTGGACCCGAAGGTCTTTGGACCCGAAGGTCTTTGGACCCGAAGGTCTTTGGACCCGAAGGTCTTTGGACCCGAAGGTCTTTGGACCCGAAGGTCTTTGGACCCGAAGGTCTTTGGACCCGAAGGTCTTTGGACCCGAAGGTCTTTGGACCCGAAGGTCTTTGGACCCGAAGGTCTTTGGACCCGAAGGTCTTTGGACCCGAAGGTCTTTGGACCCGAAGGTCTTTGGACCCGAAGGTCTTTGGACCCGAAGGTCTTTGGACCCGAAGGTCTTTGGACCCGAAGGTCTTTGGACCCGAAGGTCTTTGGACCCGAAGGTCTTTGGACCCGAAGGTCTTTGGACCCGAAGGTCTTTGGACCCGAAGGTCTTTGGACCCGAAGGTCTTTGGACCCGAAGGTCTTTGGACCCGAAGGTCTTTGAACCCGAAGGTCTTTGGACCCGAAGGTCTTTGGACCCGAAGGTCTTTGGACCCGAAGGTCTTTGGACCCGAAGGTCTTTGGACCCGAAGGTCTTTGGACCCGAAGGTCTTTGGACCCGAAGGTCTTTGGACCCGAAGGTCTTTGGACCCGAAGGTCTTTGGACCCGAAGGTCTTTGGACCCGAAGGTCTTTGGACCCGAAGGTCTTTGGACCCGAAGGTCTTTGGACCCGAAGGTCTTTGGACCCGAAGGTCTTTGGACCCGAAGGTCTTTGGACCCGAAGGTCTTTGGACCCGAAGGTCTTTGGACCCGAAGGTCTTTGGACCCGAAGGTCTTTGGACCCGAAGGTCTTTGGACCCGAAGGTCTTTGGACCCGAAGGTCTTTGGACCCGAAGGTCTTTGGACCCGAAGGTCTTTGGACCCGAAGGTCTTTGGACCCGAAGGTCTTTGGACCCGAAGGTCTTTGGACCCGAAGGTCTTTGGACCCGAAGGTCTTTGGACCCGAAGGTCTTTGGACCCGAAGGTCTTTGGACCCGAAGGTCTTTGGACCCGAAGGTCTTTGGACCCGAAGGTCTTTGGACCCGAAGGTCTTTGGACCCGAAGGTCTTTGGACCCGAAGGTCTTTGGACCCGAAGGTCTTTGGACCCGAAGGTCTTTGGACCCGAAGGTCTTTGGACCCGAAGGTCTTTGGACCCGAAGGTCTTTGGACCCGAAGGTCTTTGGACCCGAAGGTCTTTGGACCCGAAGGTCTTTGGACCCGAAGGTCTTTGGACCCGAAGGTCTTTGGACCCGAAGGTCTTTGGACCCGAAGGTCTTTGGACCCGAAGGTCTTTGGACCCGAAGGTCTTTGGACCCGAAGGTCTTTGGACCCGAAGGTCTTTGGACCCGAAGGTCTTTGGACCCGAAGGTCTTTGGACCCGAAGGTCTTTGGACCCGAAGGTCTTTGGACCCGAAGGTCTTTGGACCCGAAGGTCTTTGGACCCGAAGGTCTTTGGACCCGAAGGTCTTTGGACCCGAAGGTCTTTGGACCCGAAGGTCTTTGGACCCGAAGGTCTTTGGACCCGAAGGTCTTTGGACCCGAAGGTCTTTGGACCCGAAGGTCTTTGGACCCGAAGGTCTTTGGACCCGAAGGTCTTTGGACCCGAAGGTCTGTGGACCCGAAGGTCTGTGGACCCGAAGGTCTTTGGACCCGAAGGTCTTTGGACCCGAAGGTCTTTGGACCCGAAGGTCTTTGGACCCGAAGGTCTTTGGACCCGAAGGTCTTTGGACCCGAAGGTCTTTGGACCCGAAGGTCTTTGGACCCGAAGGTCTTTGGACCCGAAGGTCTTTGGACCCGAAGGTCTTTGGACCCGAAGGTCTTTGGACCCGAAGGTCTTTGGACCCGAAGGTCTTTGGACCCGAAGGTCTTTGGACCCGAAGGTCTTTGGACCCGAAGGTCTTTGGACCCGAAGGTCTTTGGACCCGAAGGTCTTTGGACCCGAAGGTCTTTGGACCCGAAGGTCTTTGGACCCGAAGGTCTTTGGACCCGAAGGTCTTTGGACCCCAAGGTCTTTGGACCCCAAGGTCTTTGGACCCCAAGGTCTTTGGACCCCAAGGTCTTTGGACCCCAAGGTCTTTGGACCCCAAGGTCTTTGGACCCCAAGGTCTTTGGACCCCAAGGTCTTTGGACCCCAAGGTCTTTGGACCCCAAGGTCTTTGGACCCCAAGGTCTTTGGACCCCAAGGTCTTTGGACCCCAAGGTCTTTGGACCCGAAGGTCTTTGGACCCGAAGGTCTTTGGACCCGAAGGTCTTTGGACCCGAAGGTCTTTGGACCCGAAGGTCTTTGGACCCGAAGGTCTTTGGACCCGAAGGTCTTTGGACCCGAAGGTCTTTGGACCCGAAGGTCTTTGGACCCGAAGGTCTTTGGACCCGAAGGTCTTTGGACCCGAAGGTCTTTGGACCCGAAGGTCTTTGGACCCGAAGGTCTTTGGACCCGAAGGTCTTTGGACCCGAAGGTCTTTGGACCCGAAGGTCTTTGGACCCGAAGGTCTTTGGACCCGAAGGTCTTTCGACCCGAAGGTCTTTCGACCCGAAGGTCTTTCGACCCGAAGGTCTTTCGACCCGAAGGTCTTTCGACCCGAAGGTCTCTGGACCCGAAGGTCTCTGGACCCGAAGGTCTCTGGACCCGAAGGTCTCTGGACCCGAAGGTCTCTGGACACGAAGGTCTCTGGACCCGAAGGTCTCTGGACCCGAAGGTCTCTGGACCCGAAGGTCTCTGGACCCGAAGGTCTCTGGACCCGAAGGTCTCTGGACCCGAAGGTCTCTGGACCCGAAGGTCTCTGGACCCGAAGGTCTCTGGACCCGAAGGTCTCTGGACCCGAAGGTCTCTGGACCCGAAGGTCTCTGGACCCGAAGGTCTCTGGACCCGAAGGTCTCTGGACCCGAAGGTCTCTGGACCCGAAGGTCTCTGGACCCGAAGGTCTCTGGACCCGAAGGTCTCTGGACCCGAAAGTCTTTGGACCCGAAGGTCTTTGGACCCGAAGGTCTCTAGGCCCGAAGGTCTTTGGACCCGAAGGTCTTTGGACCCGAAGGTCTCTGGACCCGAAGGTCTCTGTACCCGAAGGTCTTTGGAACCGAAGGTCTCTGGACCCGAAGGTCTCTGGACCCGAAGGTCTCTGGACCCGAAGGTCTTTGGACCCGAAGGTCTTTGGACCCGAAGGTCTTTGGACCCGAAGGTCTCTGGACTTTTATGCTTTTGGGGAGTCTTTTTGATCGCTCTCTGCTGCCCGGAGGCGAGCCACTCTCGATCTAAATTGAGAAATCGCACTGTGCTACCCGTGGGCATAGGCCATTATCGAAATTCTCAATGCTGCACTCTACCTTTCTGCAGAAAGGTCACTCTCAGACTTATTGTGGTCTGGGGTGGGTCCCCCCGCAAGGTTCTGTCAACCCAGACACACTACCTTCCACGTCTGGATAGGTATTAAATTGTTTGTGCTTAACCGGTTTTTTGCACTTTTGCTCTCTGCATATCAGCCGCCAGAATCTGATTACAGTACTTGGCTGTGTACGTCATGCCCCAGCGTGCGTTTAGCTTATAGCGTTTTTCACGAGGGTTTGAATGGCACTAGTACGTGGTCCCCGCATAACTCTTGCCTATAGGCCTTTACGCGGGGCCCTATCGCGCAGACATCGGCTCAGAGCTGATCAGACCCCTTCCATATCTGTCTGCACCTATGGTGAGTAGCCTCACCAGCTAGGGGGCTAGTTAAGATCTGAGGTCCCGAGGGTCCCAATCCAGCTAATATGCCCCTTTAAGTATATTGGTGTTCCCTTAACTCCCTTTAGTCGAAACCAAATGTATTTTATAAGCCTAGTCCGAGGACGTTCTCGTTATACATAGGAGTAGGAAAACCAAAATACTTAAATATATAATAGTATATATAGGGCTCGATCCGAAGATCTTGCCTTTAGAAATGATAAAATTTGAGGTGCAAGGCGTTCCAGCAGTTGGGTTGGACCTTGCCTGTGTTGTTTTGCAGCTTATAGGCTCCTGCCCCTTGCACCCCTATTACCTGGTAGGGCCCCTCCCATCCGGGGGCAAGTTTTCCGGCTGATTTATCTTTCGTGTGGTTATAGACTCGCCTTAGGACCCAGTCTCCTTCTTGGAAGGTTCTGGATCTCACCTTCTTGTTGTAACTCTTGGCTACCTTTATTTGGTACGACGCGTTTCTCGGGCGGGCTGCTTCTTTTTTCTCGTCTAGGAGGTCTAGGCTTAGGTACACCAACTCATCGTTTTCCTTGGGAGTTAGGATGTTGGAGATCGTGGTCTTGACATGTACCTTGGTTGGTATTGCTGACTCGGTGCCATAGACCAGTGAGAAAGGGGTTTCTTGGGTAGCTGTTTTTGAGTTGTTCGATTGGCCCAAAGGACTCCATGTAGCTCTTCTTCCCATCGCCCGTGAGCCTTCTCCAAGCGCTTCTTGAGCATGTTCACCACCGTTTTGTTGGTTGATTATGCTTGTCCATTTGACTGGGGGTGTTTCGGCGCTGAATATGAAAGTTTGATATCCCAATCTTTGCAGAAGTCTTGGAAGTCGTTGCTGGTAAATTGGGGTCCATTGTTTGTGACAATCTCCTGAGGTGCTCCGAAGCGGGTTATTATGTTCGTCCAGATGAATTTCCTGATCTGGAGGTCCGTGATTTTCGCCAAGGCTTTGGCTTCTACCCATTTCGTGAAGTAATCGGTCATTACTAAGAGGAAGACCTTTTGCCCCGGCGCCATTGGGAATTTCCCCACGATGTTCATTCCCCATTTGCGGAAGGGCCAAGGGGAGATTAGGGATTTCAGGTTCTCTGGTGGTAAGTTGGAGATTGGGGCGTGTTTCTGGCATTGGTTGCAGGTTTTAGCCTGCTTGAGGGAATCCTTCGCCATAGTAGGCCAGTAATAACCGGCCCTTCTTGCCCTGAGAACCAGGCTTCGTCCGCTGGAATGTGAACCGCATTCCCCATCGTGGAGTTCTTCCAATATTCGTGTGGCTTCTCTAGGGGATTTGCATCGTAGGTAGGCCCTGAGAAGGACCTTCTATATAGTTTTCCCTCCGAGATACAGTATCTGGCCGCTTGTCTCTTGATCTTCCGGCTCTCCTCTCGGTTTTCAGGTAGGACGTCGTTTCTCAGATAGTTGGTGATAGGGGTCATCCAAGTTTCTCCTTCGTCTACTACCGCCACTTCTTCCGATCCTGCCTCTTTCTGGGTTGCTGGCCATTGTAGGACCAACAAGGGAATACTCATATGTTCCTTGGTTTCTAATGCGGAACCCAGGTTTGCTAGAGCATCGGCTTGGGAGTTTTGTTCCCTAGGTATCTGAGTAAGCTTGCAGCTTGTGAATTGGTCTAGGAGGCGCTTGGCCACCGATAGGTACCTGATCATACTCGGGTCCTTGGCTTGATAATCCCCTTGAACTTGGCTGATGATGAGCTGCGAGTCACTGAAGACCTGAATGTCTTTTACTCCCATTTCTCTAGCTAACTCTAGACCTGCTATTAAAACCTCGTATTCTGCCTCGTTGTTTGTTGCTTTGAAGTTGCAATGTACAGCCCTTGAGGCCGAATCTCCCGTAGGGGAGGTTAGAACCAGTCCTACTACTGCGCCTCTTACGTTGTTGGAGCCATCCACGTGCAGGGTCCATTGACCCTCCTCTGCTTCTTTTTTTAGGAGTGTAGCTTCTAGATCTGGTTCTGGATGCACAGAGGGAGAGAATTCAGCCACGAAATCATCTAGGACCTGGGACTTGATAGCGGCGGCTGGGCTGAAGATCACGTCATACTCTCCCAATTCTACGGCCAATTTCGCCAACCGTCCTGATACCTCGGGTTTATGAAGGACCGCTTTGATGGGGAATGAAGTGACTACCACGACTTGATGGGACTGGAAGTAGGGACGTAGCTTCCGGCCGCGACCACCAGGGCGAGGGCTAGCTTCTCTAGTTGGCTGTAGCCACTACAGGAAATAAGGGTAGTAATAGCGGACGGAAAACGCTATGAATCCTGAACAATAGCGCTTCCTTCAACGCTCTGACATCGCCCGTTATAAAAAGTCCGACACTTTTAATAGCGATTTTCGTTTATGCTATAGTTAATAGTACAATAATAGCATAATTTCTATGCAATTGTTAATATTTATAATAGTGGGTCAGTTTTATATTTTAAATAATATTTATTTGAATTTTGTATAAAAACAATTAATCAGAGTATAATTAAATAGAGAATTAATTATAATTTTAAAATTAAAATTTATTTATTATTAAAATTTTGTTTACAAATAAAAACGGATTATACATTAACCAAAAAATTAAACCGACATCTAATTAACCAAAACTTGATAACCAAAAACATTGAACCAAACCTAATAAACCAAAACCTAAACTCTACGTTGTCTTCTTCCTGTCTTTTTCTTCCAAAGCTTGTCCCATATCCTTCTTCCGCCATGATTCCAAGACATCTGATGAATCAAACACACACAAAAAAAATCACTCGAGGCTTCTTGGAATCAGCAGCAGCAGAACCCAATAGCGACTTGGCTGGAGAACCTTGAGCATTCCCTGTTAATTAACACACCGACATTAAACACACGTATATAAGTTTCTGCAGTTTAAGAGTCAAGAACAGAAGAAACAGAGATGGACTTTGATTATAACATAATCTCAGACGAAACATAAAACATCAACAGAGACAGATTCAAAACGAAATTCAAATCTTAATAAATCAGATTGATAAACACACCAACAAAAATCAGAGAACCACAACACAGAACTATCAGTTCTTAGCATGAATATGAAGAGATAAATCGAAAATCAGAGAGTTTAGAGAAAGAAGAAGAGTGTTAGCGAGACACGAAATCGAGGCCTCAATGGTTGAGTCCCCAGCGAGTCTCCGACGCGTCTTCTTCTCCGTTGAATCCCAGCGAGTCTCCGACTTCGTCATCTTCGTAATCATCTCCTCCTTTGTTAATCGACCAGATCTGAAAGTGAGACATGAGATAGTTACAGGGATGGGAGAGAGAGACGAGAAGATGAAAGGAAAAAAAAAGAAGAATGAATCTGCGGCAGAGAGAGAGGGGAGACTGGGAAACCAAAAAAAAAGAACAAATCTTAACCTTTGATTTAACTTAATCCAACGGCTGAGAAGGTGATCCGTGTATATGCATCTGATTGGTCAATGTCTTTCCTTTTTCTTTTCTTTTGTCTTGTGTTCTCATTATTTGATGATTTTTTGTTTATATTTTTAAGCAACTTTTATTAAAAAATATATTTTAAGGTTTATAATTACGATTATAAGTTTTAAGATTTGAGATTATTGTTTGAAAATAATATTTGAGATTATTGTTATGATAAGATTTGAGATTTTTGTTTGAAAATAATAATTTGATAGTTTGAACTAAGATTTGGATATAGAGTTTAAGGTTTGAAGTGTAATGTTAAGGGTTAGTCCTAAGTGTTTGACTAAAAATTTAGTGTTTGTACTTTGGATGTGAAAAAGTAAAATTTTGAGTTTAGAATTAAAAGTTTGAAGTATGATATAAGGTTTGGGGTTAAGATTTGTGGTTTAGGGTTTTAAATACACCAAACTCCATATAGTAATATCACACTAAATATACAAACCTCTAAACAATCATATATACATACATATATATATATATATATATTATAACAAAACTTTAATCTAAATTTAGTAATTGAATTTAATATGTTCATTTTGAAATTGTAATAAGTGTTGGATGTTAGATTTTAGGGCATGTTTAGGGTTAAAATTTTAAGGTCAAAATACTATTATTTTCTAATTTTGTTATCAGTACTAGATTTTCTTTTTATCACATAACATTTCTAGATATTATTGGAACCATCATTTTATTACAAAACAAAAATTATCATTTGTGCCCACAATATACATTTAATTTTTAGGCATAAATTATCTAAAATACATAAAATAGTATTGCACTAGAAATCTAAATTTATTATTCGAATTTAAAATGTTAATTTTGAAATTATAATAAGTGTTGGATATTATAGTTTAGGGCATGTTTAGGGTTTAAATAGGGTTTAGATTTTAAGGTCAAAATACTTATTTTTTCAAATTTTGTTATCAGTACTAGATTTTCTTTTTATCACATAAAATTTCTATACGTTATTGGAACCATCATTTTATTAGAAAACTTTAATTATCATTTGTGTCCCCAATATACATTTAATTTTTCTTTCTAGGGACTTTATCTTCAGCCAACAAAATATAATCATCCAAATACACAAACCAAAAAAATTGCTAAGGGACTTCATCTTCAACCTACGACACAACAATCCAAAGATCGCAGGAGTCTCTGCAAGAGAGGTAACTTCAACACAGAGACACTCCACCGTCCGCATGAAAGGTGAGAAGAGACGAACACCAAGTCAAACAAGAAATCACCAAACTGAGACTCCCAAGACCTGCCGTCTGAGAAGAGTGAGAACAGGAGGAATACACACACTGTTCCAACACTGATCTGCAACTTGTTCTTACTACCTGTGAACATGAAAGCACAACCAAAATCAACAGCATCAGCCTAATTCTTAGATATAACTCAGAAGAAAAAAAACAGAAAAAGAAGAATCTTCATATTAACATAAGACCTCCCACTCACTAATCTAATGATTCAGTAATTACATATTAAAGAAAGCATCAAAGCGTTTTGTATACAGTTACATACGCTGCAGCAAAGAAGGAAGCTACCAAAGACAGAATCTTACTACATATTAAACAAAAAGGTGAGCTTTTTAAGACTCATAGTTGTTTCAGAATTGATTCCCACAGATGAACCCATAACAAAAAAGAGATGAACACTTACTTGTGCCTAAACGAAGAGTCCCACAGTGAAGTTTTTGGATTCAGAATCGCATAATTTTGATCTCCGACACCGAAGCTGCTTCGTGTCTGAGAATCTTCTGTTTGGGATGTGATCATTTTCTCTCCACAGCTGAAGCTTCTTCTCCTCTCTTTTCAGTAATGGACCATCTCCAGAGATGAAATCTTTCAACAATGGTTGAGTATCCATCTCTGAGCATCTCTTGTTCTCCTCCTTAAAATACGAAATCGCTGCAAAAGAAAAAAAAACAGAGTTTCAGTGTCTCTTAAATCGAATTTTGATAGTTAAAATTGGGAAGGTGAGATCATACAAACCATCGTTTAGAATCTGTAAACAGAGAGGAAGTTCAAGATCACTGGCTTGGATCTTCATCTTCTCTTCTTCATGTTTTTGAACATCATGATCTTCCAAGCTTTTGTCGGAAACCTAATCACCGTCATGTCCTCCGCAATCATCCTTCTATACTCTCTCTTCCTCTTAGCCTCTCCCTAAGCCTCCTACTCCTCCCGTTACCACCATCACCACCACAAACCCTTCGGCTCTCCTCTGCTCAATCCCTCGTCGTCTACTGCCTCTCAGATCCGTCTCGCCTGCAACGCAACTCGTTACCCATACCAATGCCTCTCGTCACTTTCCGAACCGGGTCTTGTCCCTCTGGATCCCAACCCATCTCAGATCATCCACGCAGCGATCTCCGTTTCTTTTTAACTCAAAAAAATTGATCTTCTAACTTAAAGTCTCGATCTTTAAAATTGGAAATAAAAACTCAAAGCTTTTCTTGTCATGACAAAGCCCTTGTCAAGTGTGAGCTGTAAGAAACCTGAGAAGAGATCTGTGTGAAGCTTTTTTATAAAGAAAAAAAAAGGAGACAGTGGAATGTTGAGAGAGAGAGAGAGAGAGAGAGAGCGAGCGAGAGAGATGATTTGGATTTGCTTATTCTTCATTTCTTCTCTGTTCCATAATCGAAAAAATAGATGAATAATGCAAACCCATAATTGGAGGCAAATAAAATGGAACGAGAGGGAAAGTGAAACGAGAGTGAGAGGGAAAGTAAAACGAGAGTGAGTGGGAAAATCAATTGCTTTTTCGTTTTAGTTTTGTATAGCGTTTTATTTTCGCAAACGCTATCTAAAAGTAAAAATTATGTTAATTATAGCACAATCGAAAAAACCGCTATCATATTATGCTATTAATACTAACATTTCCTGTAGTGAGCGAGTTTCTGCGTCTAGCATGGATTTGCTAACGTAGTATATGGGATGCTGCCTCCTTCCCTCCTCTCTTACGAGGACCGCGCTAACTGCGTGCTCGGACACGGCTAGGTAAAGCAATAGGGTTTCTCCTTCCAAGGGTTTGGACAAGAGTGGTGGGGTCATGAGGTATGCCTTGAGGTCGGATAGCGCGACTTCGCACTTCTCTGTCCACTTAAAATCTTTGGGGTTCTTTAATGTTTCAAAGAAGGCATGGGACTTGTCAGAAACCCTGGAGATGAACCTACTGAGGGCTGCCATTCTTCCTGTAAGTTTTTGAATCTCTTTGACATTCCGTGGGGGAGGAATCGCCTGGATGGCTCTTATTTGCTCCGGATTTGCTTCTATGCCCCTGTGGGTGACTATGTATCCCAGAAATTTACCGGAGCTTACTCCAAAAGAGCATTTAGAGGGGTTGAGCTTCATATTGTATTTTCTCAAGGTGGCGAATGCTTGCTGAAGATGCGAGATATGATCTTCCGAGTCAAGGGATTTTACCAGCATGTCGTCGATGTAGACTTCCATGGTCTGGCCTATCTGATCAGCAAACATCGTGTTGACTAGCCTCTGGTAGGTGGACCCAGCGTTCTTCAGACCAAACGGCATGACCTTGTAGCAGTAGATGCCCCTGGAAGTCATGAAGGACGTCTTCTCTTGGTCGTCGGGATGCATCAGGATTTGGTTGTATCCCGAGAAGGCGTCCATGAAGCTCATTAGTTGGTGCCCAGCAGTGGCATCGACTAGCTTGTCTATATGAGGCAAGGGGAATGGATCCTTTGGGCAGGACTTGTTGAGATCCGTGAAATCGATGCAGACTCTTCATTTTCTGTTTTTCTTTTTCACAACCACCACATTGGCGAGCCAGTCGGGATATTGTACCTCTCTTATGAACCCTGCGTCTAGCAGGTTCTTGACCTCTTCGTTAATGATTTCATCTCTTTCGGGAGCGAACTTCCTTCTTTTTTGTCTGACCGGAGGATGCTCGGGATTCACTTGGAGCTGGTGCATGATCACGTCGGGATCGATTCCGGGCATGTCTTCGTGGGACCATGCAAAGCAATCAGAGTTGGACCTTAGGAAGTCGATCAGTCTTCGCCTCAGATCCTTCGGCAATTTGGAACCTATTTTGAGGTTCCGTTCCGAGTTCCCTTCTACCAGGGGGATCTCATCCATGTCTTCAACCTCGGGTTCTTCGACGTGAGGAACGAGAGGTTGCTTCTTTAATTGCTATAAGGTTTGGGTCTTTCCCTTCAAGGTAGTTTGGTAGCAGGACCTAGAATTCTCTTGGTCCCCTCTGATGACCTTCACGCCCCAGGGAGTAGGAAATTTCACCAGTTGGTGAAGGGTTGATGGCACAGCTCCCATGTCGTGAATCCAGGGTCTCCCTAGTATCACATTGTAGGATGACGGACAGTCGACGACCAAGAACTTGGTGGTCTGGTTTATCCCCTCGGTGTAGACTGGGAGGAGGACTTCTCCTTCGGTTTGCTTTACCTCTCCACTGAATCCTACGAGCGGGGTCGCTTTCCTCGTTAGTGTCTTAGGGTCTAGCCCTAAATCCATGTAGGCTGAATGGAAGATGATGTTGCTGGAGCTTCCGTTGTCCACCAGTATCCGCTTAACCAGGCAATTGGCTATAACTAGCGAGATGACGAGGGCGTCATGATGGGGGACGAGTACCCGTTCATGTTCTTTCGCAGTAAAGCTGATCTCATCCGTCCCCAAGAGTGGGCGCTTGGGAAGCTCAGTCTCCTGGCCATTCCTAGCATTACAAGTACTCATTTTGGCTGCGGCGCTGCTGATTCCGCTTACTTCTGATCCTCCCGAGATGACGTGGATCACTCGTTCTTGTGGCGGAGGTAGTGTAGGGACAACGTCGTTGGGGAGAGCGGGACCCTCTCTGTTGAGGAGGTCCTTTGCCTTGTCCGAGAGGAACTCCCTTAGATAACCCTTCTTGAGAAGCTCAGCTACTTCCAGCCTTCGGGCTATACAATCTTCAGTGGTATGACCGTGATCGCTGTGGAACCCACACCATCTTTTAGGGTTCCGGGTAGCGTCAGGGGACCTCATTTTAGGTGGCCACTTAACTTGTGGACCCATCTGCCTCAAGACTCCGATGAGCTCTGGCTTGGATATCGCTAGGTGGGAGATGCTGGGCCAAGCAGAAACCATCATTCCTTCGGATCGAGGTAGAGGGCGATGTTGGTATCTGCCCCTGCTCCGGTTGGTGGATTCTAGGGAAGGTTGGGGTCGGATGGTTTCCTCACGCTCGTCCTTTGAAGGCCTGGAGGACTTCTGATCGTACTTGGAGGAGACCTTGGCCCTGCTCACGACGTCTTCTTCCCACCTTACTTGGGCCCAGGCGCGGGATAGTACATCCGCCATGTCTCCGCATCTGTACTTCGTTAGCTCCTTGTAGAGCTCTCCCTCCGAAAGTAGACCCTTCTTTAAGGCTGAGATTGTCGTATCGGCGTTGCACTCGGGTATAGAGACCTTCTCCTGGTTGAAACGAGCTATGTAGGAACGTAGGGATTCGTTTCTGTATTGTTGGATCTCGTAGAGGTCATCTGATATCTTCTCCAGATGGCGGCTACTGGAGAATTGTTCCACGAACTTGTCGCTGAGGGCGGCAAAAGATGCTATAAATCCCGTGGGGAGGCTGATATACCATTGGAGGGCAGGACCGGTTAGGGTTGACCCGAAGCCCTTGCACATGGTGGCTTCCCTTGCTTCTTTTGGAATAGCGACGGCTACCATGCGTTGCTTATACTGGGCGATGTGGTTGTCAGGATCTCCGGTTCCCTCATACATCTTAATGCTCGGGAAAGAGAATTTGCGAGGCATCTCAACCGAAGCAATCTCCTTCACGAAAGGTGTGTCGGAGTAAGACCTGGGATCGCTTCTACGGATAGGGGGAGCTACTCTGGGGAGCCTTTCCACCATGGATTGGATGGTGCCGAATCTTTCGGATACCACCTTCTCTAGGTAGGCGGCTAGGGCTGGATCTAAGGTCTCGGGATGGTCAGGTGAATATTCTTCGTCCTCTGCATCGGAGTCGTCCTCTTCTTCTTCCCGGGTTACGCCTCGAGTGTTTTCTTGATCGCCGGGCTTGTCGCCGGGCTGTTGAGGCGTTTCCTCGCCGTCGGGCGGGGTGTTGAGCGAAGCCATAGGTCGGACTCTGGTTCTGAACCATTTCCGTTTGTTCCCTACTGCCCCGAGGGATCGGTTTTCTCGTCGGAGAGCGATGTTCTCGGCTTCCATAGCGTCTAGCTTCTCGACGCTTTGCTGAAGCTGCTTGGAGTGTTCCCAAGTTGATCTTTTAGGTACTGAACTTCCTAAACGAGTTCCAGACCTGCAGGTGCGGTTTCCTGAGCCTTGTGAAGGTCGGTGATTTGACTCTGAAGGGTTTCGAATCGGCTTAGAAGCTCCTTCTCCTTCGGGGTCAGATCAGCTTGGTTGGAATCGTCTTCTGGTGCCATCGTCACGTAGTTGATTTACTCCCCTCCCTCTAGCGCCAAACTGTTATGATATTTTTGTGCAGGGTCGTTTTAGTACTACGGAACACTGGAAGACTAATAGATTTCGAGTATTTGTATGTGTTTAGAGAAGAAGAACTGAGGCAAAGAGATGTATTATTGAGTGATTTTGGGATTACAACGTCTTAGGTGTATAAACCCTAGTTCTATCGCCTAACTCTCTAATCTCTAAGCCCCAAAGTGTCGATCCCTTGTTCTAGGGTTTGGGTTCCCCTTTTATAGTTGATGTAAGTCGTTCAATCTTGGGCGGCCTCCGTAATATTCACGAATATATTACTTTCCGCTCGTTTTGGGAAACTTCCATATTCATGCGGAGGATCGGATCCTTGGTCCTTTCGGCAGGGGCTAGGCCTTGGTTCCTCGATACAGGGGCTGGACCCTGGATACTATTAAGTGGAGATCGGATCCTGGTGCCTCCTGGTCGAGATTGGTTCTTTGAGTAGAGGAGGGACCTTGGGTCATTTCCAAACGAGGGCCTGGAAGTCGAGGCCCCTTCGGAGGCTGGAGAAATCTTTAGGCTTAACACACAATACTCGTGTCTAGGAAAATAGAAGCAACTTACCCACTGAACGCAAAAAGCAAGAATAGCTGGGAACACCTTCGACCTTCATAAACACATATCTCCTATCCCAGGAATCATTCGAAGGAAAGCTAACACGAATGCCCCGAGGAGGTTCATCCACCAAAGGTTCACCATCCCGAGACCATATTTGGTAGAAGCCTTTCTTACTCGACAAGGGAACAAAGGAGTAAGAATACATGACTTCAGACAATCCAAAAGGAATACTATGGAGTTCTCCTAACACTTGGATAGCCATCAGAGTACGCCACGTAGCAGGCGTAAATTGTGAAGGGGAACATCCAAAGTATGACGCCACTTCCGCGATCAAAGAAGGAATCCCTCCTCTAAAGCCAGCCTCCAAATAAGCCTCAAAGATTGCTATCTCGCCCCTTCCTCCATCAGGAGCTCGTTCGAACTCTCCCGCACACCTGATCCCCATCGTACCGGGCAAGGAATATCTACGGCGGATCTCCATCAGATCACCTTCCTTGATATCTGACCTCGGGCCATCTTCGTCTTCATTCGGAGCGTCGAAGGAGCAAAAGCGACGAGGGCGAGCAGGAGCCATGGGAACCCCTTCATCATCTGTTTCCGAAACCACGCTGGGCGTTAGAACTGGGGAATCGAAGGGATCACCAAACAAACGACGGGGCCTAACACGTCCGCCAACACCGGGGTAGGGAACGATTTCATGAAAGACGGAGTGTTCGACATGTGCTTCCAATAAGGAGGATAGGGAAAACCTAAATTCGTGTCGTCTAAAGGCATCGAAGCATCCAAATATATACATGGAACGACTTTCCATTTTTGGCGCATAAAGGGAAAGAAGAAAAGGGAAAAGGCAAAAGAACTCGGAAGCTAATCACAAGTCTTGGCAAATTTCCAAAATTATCTCCAAAATATTCCGCCGAACTAGCACAATCATGATCGGGCCGCAATCCTTATTTTCTTTGAGGCCCATTCCGACCAAGTGATCGTATCCCTAAATGACTCCACATTTCGCCTAGACGCCAAACCCTTCTCCTGCTTGAAGAAATAGTACCAAGATCCAAGACTACATGTTATCCCTTGATTCTTACGAAGCAATCAAGGAATAAGGGGCAAACTGTTGGGGAAAAATATCCAAGGCTAAAGATTTATCCAGCCTCCGAAGGGGCCTTGACTTCCGGGCCCTCGTTTGGAAAGGACCCAGGGTCCCTCCTCTACTCAAAGAACCAATCTCCACCAGGAGGCACCAGGATCCGATCTCCACTTAATAGTATCCAGGATCCAGTCCATGTATCGAGGAACCAAGGCCTAGCCCCTGTCGAAAGGACCAAGGATCCGATCCTCCGCATAAATATGGAAGTTTCCCAAAACGAGGAGAAAGTAATATATTCATGAATATTACGGAGGCCGCCCAAGATTGACCGACTTACATCAACTATAAAAGGGGAACCCAAACCCTAGAACAGGGGATCGACACTTTGGGGCTTAGAGATTAGATAGTTAGGCGATAGAACTAGGGTTTATACACCTAAGACGTTGTAATCCCAAAATCACTCAATAATACATCTCTTTGCCTCAGTTCTTCTTCTCTAAACACATACAAATACTCGAAATCTATTAGTCTTCTAGTGTTTCGTAGTACTAAAACGACCCTGCACAAAAATATCATAACACCTTCCACGTCTGGATAGGTATTAAATTGTTTGTGCTTAACCGGTTATTGGCACTTTGCTCCCTGCATATCAGCCGCCAGAATCTGAATACAGTACTTGGCCGTGTACGTCATGTTCCCTGCGTGCGTTTAGCTTATAGCGTTTTTCACGAGGGTTTGAGTGGCACTAGTGTTATGATATTTTTGTGTAGGGTCGTTTTAGTACTACGGAACACCGGAAGACTAATAGTTTTCGTGTGTTTGTAAGTGTTTTGAGAAGAGAAACTGAGGCAAAGAGATGTATTATTGAGTGGTTTTGGGATCGCTTCTACGGATAGGGGGAGCTACTCTGGGGAGCCTTTCCACCATGGATTGGATGGTGCCGAATCTTTCGGATACCACCTTCTCTAGGTAGGCGGCTAGGGCTGGATCTAAGGTCTCGGGATGGTCAGGTGAATATTCTTCGTCCTCTGCATCGGAGTCGTCCTCTTCTTCTTCCCGGGTTACGTCTCGAGTGTTTTCTTGATCGCCGGGCTTGTCGCCGGGCTGTTGAGGCGTTTCCTCGCCGTCGTGCGGGGTGTTGAGCGAAGCCATAGGTCAGACTCTGGTTCTGAACCATTTCCGTTTGTTCCCTACTGCCCCGAGGGATCGGTTTTCTCGTCGGAGAGCGATGTTCTCGGCTTCCATAGCGTCTAGCTTCTCGACGCTTTGCTGAAGCTGCTTGGAGTGTTCCCCAAGTTGATCTTTTAGGTACTGAACTTCCTAAACGAGTTCCAGACCTGCAGGTGCGGTTTCCTGAGCCTTGTGAAGGTCGGTGATTTGACTCTGAAGGGTTTCGAATCGGCTTAGAAGCTCCTTCTCCTTCGGGGTCAGATCAGCTTGGTTGGAATCGTCTTCTAGTGCCATCGTCACGTAGTTGATTTACTCCCCTCCCTCTAGCGCCAAACTGTTATGATATTTTTGTGCAGGGTCGTTTTAGTACTATGGAACACTGGAAGACTAATAGATTTCGAGTATTTGTATGTGTTTAGAGAAGAAGAACTGAGGCAAAGAGATGTATTATTGAGTGATTTTGGGATTACAACGTCTTAGGTGTATAAACCCTAGTTCTATCGCCTAACTCTCTAATCTCTAAGCCCCAAAGTGTCGATCCCTTGTTCTAGGGTTTGGGTTCCCCTTTTATAGTTGATGTAAGTCGTTCAATCTTAGGCGGCCTCCGTAATATTCACGAATATATTACTTTCCGCTCGTTTTGGGAAACTTCCATATTCATGCGGAGGATCGGATCCTTGGTCCTTTCGGCAGGGGCTAGGCCTTGGTTCCTCGATACAGGGGCTGGACCCTGGATACTATTAAGTGGAGATCGGATCCTGGTGCCTCCTGGTCGAGATTGGTTCTTTGAGTAGAGGAGGGACCTTGGGTCATTTCCAAACGAGGGCCCGGAAGTCGAGGCCCCTTCAGAGGCTGGAGAAATCTTTAGGCTTGGATATTTTTCCCCAACACACAATACTCGTGTCTGGGAAAATAGAAGCAACTTACCCACTGAACGCAAAAAGCAAGAATAGCTGGGAACACCTTCGACCTTCATAAACACATATCTCCTATCCCAGGAATCATTCGAAGGAAAGCTAACACGAATGCCCCGAGGAGGTTCATCCACCAAAGGTTCACCATCCCGAGACAATATTTGGTAGAAGCCTTTCTTACTCGACAAGGGAATAAAGGAGTAAGAATACATGACTTCAGACAATCCAAAAGGAATACTATGGAGTTCTCCTAACACTTGGATAGCCATCAGAGTACGCCACGTAGCAGGCGTAAATTGTGAAGGGGAACATCCAAAGTATGACGCCACTTCCGCGATCAAAGAAGGAATCCCTCCTCTAAAGCCAGCCTCCAAATAAGCCTCAAAGATTGCTATCTCGCCCCTTCCTCCATCAGGAGCTCGTTCGAACTCTCCCGCGCACCTGATCCCCATCGTACCGGGCAAGGAATATCTACGGCGGATCTCCATCAGATCACCTTCCTTGATATCTGACCTCGGGCCATCTTCGTCTTCATTCGGAGCGTCGAAGGAGCAAAAGCGACGAGGGCGAGCAGGGGCCATGGGAACCCCTTCATCATCTGTTTCCGAAACCACGCTGGGCGTTAGAACTGGGGAATCGAAGGGATCACCAAACAAACGACGGGGCCTAACACGTCCGCCAACACCGGGGTAGGGAACGATTTCATGAAAGACGGAGTGTTCGACATGTGCTTCCAATAAGGAGGATAGGGAAAACCTAAATTCGTGTCGTCTAAAGGCATCGAAGCATCCAAATATATACATGGAACGACTTTCCATTTTTGGCGCATAAAGGGAAAGAAGAAAAGGGAAAAGGCAAAAGAACTCGGAAGCTAATCACAAGTCTTGGCAAATTTCCAAAATTATCTCCAAAATATTCCGCCGAACTAGCACAATCATGATCGGGCCGCAATCCTTATTTTCTTTGAGGCCCATTCCGACCAAGTGATCGTATCCCTAAATGACTCCACATTTCGCCTAGACGCCAAACCCTTCTCCTGCTTGAAGAAATAGTACCAAGATCCAAGACTACATGTTATCCCTTGATTCTTACGAAGCAATCAAGGAATAAGGGGCAAACTGTTGGGGAAAAATATCCAAGGCTAAAGATTTCTCCAGCCTCCGAAGGGGCCTTGACTTCCGGGCCCTCGTTTGGAAAGGACCCAGGGTCCCTCCTCTACTCAAAGAACCAATCTCCACCAGGAGGCACCAGGATCCGATCTCCACTTAATAGTATCCAGGATCCAGTCCCTGTATCGAGGAACCAAGGCCTAGCCCCTGCTGAAAGGACCAAGGATCCGATCCTCCGCATGAATATGTAAGTTTCCCAAAACGAGGAGAAAGTAATATATTCGTGAATATTACGGAGGCCGCCCAAGATTGACCGACTTACATCAACTATAAAAGGGGAACCCAAACCCTAGAACAGGGGATCGACACTTTGGGGCTTAGAGATTAGATAGTTAGGCGATAGAACTAGGGTTTATACACCTAAGACGTTGTAATCCCAAAATCACTCAATAATACATCTCTTTGCCTCAGTTCTTCTTCTCTAAACACATACAAATACTCGAAATCTATTAGTCTTCCAGTGTTCCGTAGTACTAAAACGACCCTGCACAAAAATATCATAACACCTTCCACGTCTGGATAGGTATTAAATTGTTTGTGCTTAACCGGTTATTGGCACTTTGCTCCCTGCATATCAGCCGCCAGAATCTGAATACAGTACTTGGCCGTGTACGTCATGTTCCCTGCGTGCGTTTAGCTTATAGCGTTTTTCACGAGGGTTTGAGTGGCACTAGTGTTATGATATTTTTGTGTAGGGTCGTTTTAGTACTACGGAACACCGGAAGACTAATAGTTTTCGTGTGTTTGTAAGTGTTTTGAGAAGAGAAACTGAGGCAAAGAGATGTATTATTGAGTGGTTTTGGGATTACAACGTCTTAGGTGTATAAACCCTAGTTCTATCGCCTGAATCTCTAATCTCTAAGCCCCAAAGTGTCGATCGCTTGTTCTAGGGTTCGGGTTCCCCTTTTATAGTTGATGTAAGTCGGTCAATCTTGGGCGGCTTCCGTAATATTCATGAATATATTACTTTCCCCTTGATTTGGGAAACTTCCATATTCATGCGGAGGATTTGTTCCTTGGTCCTTACGGCAAGGGCTAGGCCTTGGTTCCTCGATACAGGGACTGGACCCTGGATACTTATTAAATGGAGATCGGACCCTGGTGCCACCTGGTGGAGATGGGTTCTTTAAGTCGAGGAGGGACCCTGGGTCTTTTCCAAACGAGGGCCCGGAAGTCGAGGCCCCTTCGGAGGCTGGAGAAAACTCTAGCCTTGGATATTTTTCCCCAACAGTTTGCCCCTTATTCCTTGATTGCTTCGTAGGGATCAAGGGATAATATGTAGTCTTGAGTCTTGGTGCCATTTCTTCCAGCAGGAGAAGGATTTTATTCATAATCAGGTTCCGGAATCCGAGCATAAGAACTTGGCTGGTATGACGATCTGAAATATTTTTGATTCAAAATTTCCAAAAATCGATCTGAACGAGTCTTGCTGATCTGGATTCTCTTTCCTTTTCGGGAGCTGATATCTCGGGAGATCCGGGGAGCGGGCTGATTTGATTTTTAAATCCTGCCTCGGAGACCGTAGGATTTTTTTTGAATTCGGCGGCTTTCCCGAGGTAGTGTCAACGGCTCTTTCCTTTTCGTGATAAATATGCGCTTCGGATTTTCGATTGCCTTCATCGCTTCCTATTCTTCTTAGCCTTCTAGAATTGTGTTCAGATTTTTCTTCTTCTCTTTTATTACAATGGCGGAGACGAGAGATTCGGGGAAGAGGGTAGAGTCTAGATCTTCTAGATCTGGCAGCCCTCAAGATCTTCGAGCGTCTACGCCGTTCATACCATTCGGATCTCCACTAGTGGGCCCTGCTTCGTTAATCGGGGAAGAGGAAATGCGCGACCTCCGGAGAAAGTACGCGCTCCCTTCTTCTGTTGCTCTCCGCATTCCTGGGCCTTCGGAGCGTGCGTCTGGCGGTATGCCCGAAGAGATCGCTATTTATGAAGCTTTCTTCGAGTCGGGTTTTAGAGGCGACATACCGTCGTTGGTTGCGAGTTTATGCGACTATTTTCATATTTCGCCGTCCAAGCTTAATCCTCCTGCTTGGCGCATTCTCACGGCGATCCAGAATCTGGGCGATGAAGAGAATTTAACTTTGGGGGTCAATGAGGTTCTCTTTGCTTATCACTTAGCTCCAGTAAATGGCAACGAGGGACGCTTCCATCTTCGCCCTCGCGCGGGTCTCCCTATAGTTGAGGAGCTGCCAAAGACCGATCGCAAGGGGCTAGCCTTTGAGAAAAAATGGCCCGAGAAGTATATTTTCATGACCCTCCCTGGATCCTACTATCGATGGAATTTCACGGGTGAGGAGTGCTTCCGTTGTCTGTAGTCGAATTTCGCTTATTTCTTTTTGGTTCTTTTGCAGAGGGGACTCGTCCTGCTCCGGTCGATGGGATGGATAACGTTCTTCGTGCGAGGCAGATTCCTGTCGAGCGGCGCCTAGTGCCTTATCTTCTTAGCCCAGAGGTGTTGCGCCGTAGCAAGCTGTGGGGTGATTCCTTCTTTTTATAGTTGGTCGGGTCTTTTATTATTATATTGATCGCGTGAGTTTTGTGATCAGTGAGTGTGATGGAAGAGGATTCAGAGGATCCGGTAGCTTCTTTCAGGAGGGCCACTGATGCGATTTCGGCCAAGAAAGGTCTGTCTATGCAGGAGGTGACCGGTAGGGTGAGTGCGACTGTTGGGGGTAAGCGCAGGATGATGGACGTCGAGGATTCTTCCTCGGGTCGGGACCATGAATCGAGGGAGGATTCGACTCCGGCGAGTCGACAACCACCAATGAGCGGACATTCGTATGGGGGGCTAACGTCGGTTTTGAATAATTTGAATGAGAGCGTATTTCCCAAGATGCATGTTCTGTTTTCGGACAAGAGTTCTTCAGGGGCAGTGTGGCAGATTCAGAGTGGGCTTCTTCAGGTGGATAACAGTTTTTTTGTCTTTTATTCCGAATCCTTGGTTCACGTCTTCCTTTTTATATAGGTTCTTTCGCAACTAGACTGGTTGGCGAAAGAGGGCACTAAACGGGACAAGATGGTGGAAGTATCCAGGCGACTGTCCCGTGAGGAGGACAGGCGAGCTGCTGCAGAATTGGAACTTTGGGACCTGAAGGACAAGGTTCGTGCCATTGAGGGTTCGGTAGAGATTGCTTCGGCTGCATCCCTTCGGTTGAGTCGAGAGAACCAAGAATTAGAAGAGGCTGTCGCAGGACTTCGATCGGAGGTAGAGATTTTGAGGAATGAGAAGATCATGGCCGTGAGTGGGGCAAGGATGGTCGCCCGTTGGGAGGTAATGAGGGAATGGCTCCGGGGACAGACCTCCCAATGGGATCTGCTCAAGGAATTTTCTCAGTTTAAGACGGTGATTTTGGCCGAGGCGGCGCTTAAGGGTGTCGAGCCTCCTACGTTTGAAGACGAGCCAGCTATCCCTTCGTCTAGGCGTGGTAGATCTTAGGGATTTGTAATGATTGTCCTTTAAGGCTTGTTGTCGGACTGGGATATTCTCTTTTCTTCTTTTTTTGAATTTGTATCCTGATTTGCCTTGGGATTCGAAGCCTGTTTCTGGCCTGAAAACAAAGCCGTGTTTGATCTCGTAATCCTCTTAAAACATAAGTTTTCGAGGATGTGAAATCGTTGTCGTGAGCTGATGAGTTCCGATCTGATTTGAACCCTTAGGTCCAAAGACCTTCGAACTCGGAAGTTTCCAAGGTCTAGGCCTTTTAAGTTCCTTACCTGGGCCCTGAGGCCTTACCCATTAAATCTTGAAGGAGTAGGAGCTTTTAGGCTCTCTGGACCCTTAGGTCTTAGGAACCTTGAGGTTCTTTGGACCTTTAAGTCTATGGATCCTTAGGTCTTATGAACCTTGAGGTTCTTCGGACCCTTAGGTCTTGGGAACCTTGAGGTTCTTTAGACCCTTAGGAACCTTGAGGTTCTTTGGACCTTTGGGTCTTGGGAACCTTGGGGTTCTTCGGACCCTTAAGTCTACGGACCCTTAGGTCTTTGCAACCTTGAGGTTCTTCGGACCCTTGGGTCTTGAGAACCTTGAGGTTCTTTGGACCCTTAGGTCTTTGGAACCTTGAGGTTCTTTGGACCCTTGGGTCTTGAGAACCTTAAGGTTCTTTGGACCCTTAGTGGCCTCTTTGGAACCTTGAGGTTCTTTGGACCCGAAGGTCTCTGGACCCGAAGGTCTTTGGACCCGAAGGTTTTTGGACCCGAAGGTCTTTGGACCCGAAGGTCTATGGACCCGAAGGTCTTTGGATCCTAAGGTCTGGACCCGAAGGTCTATGGACCCAAAGGTCTATGGACCCGAAGGTCTATGGATCCGAAGGTCTTTGGACCCGAAGGTCTTTGGGCCCGAAGGTCTTTGGACCCGAAGGTCTTGAGAACCTTGAGGTTTTTTGGACCCTTAGGTCTTTGGAACCTTGAGGTTCTTTGGACTCTTGGGTCTTGAGAACCTTGAGATTCTTTGGACCCTTAGTGGCCTCTTTGGAACCTTGAGGTTCTTTGGACCCGAAGGTCTCTGGACCCGAAGGTCTTTGGACCCGAAGGTCTTTGGACCCGAAGGTCTCTGGACCCGTAGGTCTTTGGACCCGAAGGTCTTTGGACCCGAAGGTCTTGAAAACCTTGAGGTTCTTTGGACCCTTAGGTATTTGGAACCTTGAGGTTCTTTGGACCCTTGGGTCTTGAGAACCTTGAGGTTCTTTGGACCCTTAGTGGCATCTTTGGAACCTTGAGGTTCTTTGGACCCGAAGGTCTCTGGACCCGAAGGTCTTTGGACCCGAAGGTCTCTGGACCCGAAGGTCTTTGGACCCGAAGGTCTTTGGACCCGAAGGTCTTTGGACCCGAAGGTCTTGAGAACCTTGAGGTTCTTTGGACCCTTAGGTCTTTGGAACCTTGAGGTCTCCGGACCTGAAGGTCTCTGGACCCGAAGGTCTCTGGACCCGAAGGTCTCTGGACCCGAAGGTCTTTGGACCCGAAGGTCTTTGGACCCGAAGGTCTCTGGACCCTAAGGTCTTTGGACCCGAAGGTCTATGGACCCGAAGGTCTCTGGACCCGAAGGTCTATGGACCCGAAGGTCTATGGACCCGAAGGTCTTTGGACCCGAAGGTCTATGGACCCGAAGGTCTATGGACCCGAAGGTCTATGGACCCGAAGGTCTATGGACCCGAAGGTTTTTGGATCCGAAGGTCTTTGGACCCAAAGGTCTTTGGACCCAAAGGTCTTTGGACCCGAAGGTCTCTGGACTTTTATGCTTTTGGGGAGTCTTTTTGATCGCTCTCTACTGCCCGAAGGCGAGCCACTCTCGATCTAAATTGAGAAATCGCACTGTGCTACCCGTGGGCATAGGCCATTCTCGAAATTCTCAATGCTGCACTCTACCTTTCTGCAGAAAGGTCACTCTCAGACTTATTGTGGTCTGGGGTGGGTCCCCCCGCAAGGTTCTGTCAACCCAGACACACTACCTTCCACGTCTGGATAGGTATTAAATTGTTTGTGCTTAACCGGTTATTTGCACTTTGTTCCCTGCATATCAGCCGCCAGAATCTGATTACAGTACTTGGCTGTGTACGTCATGCCCCCAGCGTGCGTTTAGCTTACAGCGTATTTCACGAGGGTTTGAATGGCACTAGTATGTGGTCCCCGCATAACTCTCGGCTATAGGCCTTTACGCGGGGCCCTATTGCACAAACATCGGCTCAGGGCTGATCAGACCCCTTCCATATCTGTCTGCACCTATGGTGAGTAGCCTCACCAGCTAGGGGGCTAGCTAAGATCTGAGGTCCCGAAGGTCCCTGATCCAGCTAATATGCCCCATTAAGTATATTGGTGTTTCCTTAACTCCCTTTAGTCGAAACCAAATGTATTTTATAAGCCTAGTCCGAGGACGTTCTCGTTATACATAGGAGTTGGAAAACCAAAATACTTAAATATATAATAGTATATATAGAGTTCGACCCGAAGATCTTGCCTTTGGAAATGATAGAATTTGAGGTGCAAGGCGTTCCAGCAGTTGGTTTGTACCTTGCCTGTGCTGTCTTGCAGCTTATAGGCTCCTGCCCCTTGCACCCCTATTACCTGATAGGGCCCCTCCCATCCGGGGGCGAGTTTTCCGGCTGATTTGTCTTTTGTGTGGTTACAGACTCGCCTTAGGACCTAGTCCCCTTCTTGGAAGGTTCTGGATCTCACCTTCTTGTTGTAACTCTTGGCTACCTTTATTTGGTACGACGCGTTCCTCAGGCGGGCTGCTTCCCTTTTTTCGTCTAGGAGGTCTAGGCTTAGGTACATCAGCTCGTCATTTTCCTTGGGGGTTAGGATGTTGGAGATCGTGGTCTTGACATGTACCTCGGTTGGTATTGCTGACTCGGTGCCGTAGACGAGTGAGAAAGGGGTTTCTTGGGTAGCTGTCTTTGGAGTTGTTCGGTAGGCCCAAAGGACTCCATGTAACTCTTCTGCCCATCGCCCGTGAGCCTTTTCCAAGCGCTTCTTGAGCATGTTCACCACCGTTTTGTTGGTTGACTCTGCTTGTCCATTTGATTGTGGGTGCCTTGGTGCTGAATATGAGAGTTTGATATCCCAATCTTTGCAGAAGTCTTGGAAGTCGTTGCTGGTAAATTGGGGTCCATTGTCTGTGACAATTTCCTGAGGTGCTCCGAAGCGGGTTATTATGTTCGTCCAGATGAATTTCCTGATCTGGAGGTCCGTGATTTTTGCCAAGGCTTTGGCTTCTACCCACTTCGTGAAGTAATCGGTCATTACTAGGAGGAAGACCTTCTGCCCCGGTGCCATTGGGAATTTATCCACGATGTCCATGCCCCATTTACGGAAGGGCCATGGGGAACTTAGGGACTTCAGGTTCTCTGGTGGTAACTTGGAGATTGGGGCGTGCTTCTGGCATTGGCTACAGGTTTTTGCATGTTTGAGGGAGTCCTTCGCCATGGTAGGCCAGTAATAACCAGCCTTTCTCGCCCTGAGAACCAGGCTCCGTCCGCTGGAGTGTGAACCGCATTCTCCATCGTGGAGTTCCTCTAATATTCGTGCGGCTTCTCTCGGGGATAGACATCGTAGGTAGGGTCATGAGAAGGATCTCCTATATAGTTTTCCCTCCGAAATGCAGTATCTGGCCGCTTGTCTCTTGATCTTCCGGCTCTCCTCTCGGTTTTCAGGTAGGACGTCATTTCTTAGATAGTCGGTGATAGGGGTCATCCAGGTTTCTCCTTCGTCTACTACCGTCACTTCTTCCGGTTCAACCTCTTTCTAGGTTGCTGGCCATTGCAGGACCAACAGAGGAATACTCATATGTTTCTTGGTTTCTAATGCGGAACCTAGGTTTGCTAGAGCATCGGCTTGGGAGTTTTGTTCCCTAGGTATTTGGGTAAGCTTATAGCTTGTGAATTGGTCTAGGAGACGTTTGGCCACAGATAGATACCTGATCATGCTCGGGTCCTTGGCTTGATAATCCCCTTGAGCTTGACTGATGATGAGCTGCGAGTCACTGAAAACCTGGATGTCTTTTACTCCAATTTCCCTGGCTAGTTCTAGGCCTGCTATTAAAGCCTCGTATTCTGCCTCGTTGTTTGTTGCTTTGAAGTTGCAAAGTACAGCCCTTGAGGCCGATTCTCCCGTAGGGGAGGTCAGAACCAGTCCTACCCCTGCGCCTCTTACATTGCTGGAGCCATCCACGTGCAGGGTCCATTGACCTTCTTCCGCTTCTTTTCCCTGGAGCGTAGTTTCTAGATTTGGGTCCGGAAGCATAGAGGGAGAGAACTCAGCCACGAAATCAGCTAGGACCTGGGACTTGATAGCGGCGGTTGGGCTGAAGATCACGTCGTACTCTCCCAATTCTACGGCCCATTTCGTCAAACGTCCTGATACCTCGAGTTTATGGAGGACTGCTTTGATGGGGAAGGAGGTGACTACCACGACTTGATGGGACTGGAAGTAGGGACGTAACTTCCGGGCCGCGACCACCAGGGCGAGGGCTAGTTTCTCTAGCTGGCTGTAGCGAGTTTCTGCGTCTAGCATGGATTTGCTGACGTAGTATATGGGATGCTGCCTTTTTTCCTCCTCCCTTACGAGGACTGCGCTAACTGCGTGTTCGGACACGGCGAGGTAAAGCAGTAGGGTTTCCCCTTCTAGAGGTTTAGATAGGAGTGGTGGAGTAGTGAGATAGGCCTTGAGGTCGGACAGTGCGGCTTCGCACTTCTCTGTCCACTGAAAGTCCTTAGGGTTCTTTAGTGTTTCGAAAAAGGCGTGGGACTTGTCAGAAAGCCTGGAGATGAATCTGCTGAGGGCTGCCATTCTTCCCGTGAGTTTTTGAATCTCTTTGACGTTCCGTGGGGGAGGAATCGCCTGGATGGCCCTTATTTGCTCCGGATTTGCTTCTATGCCCCTGTGGGTGACTATGTATCCCAGGAATTTCCCGGAGCTTACTCCAAAGGAACATTTAGAGGGGTTGAGCTTCATATTGTATTTCCTCAGGGTGGTGAACGCTTGCTGGAGATGTGAGATATGATCTTCCGAGTCAAGAGATTTTACCAGCATGTCGTCGATGTAGACTTCCATGGTCTGGCCTATCTGATCGACAAACATCGTGTTGACCAGCCTGTGATAGGTGGATCCAGCATTCTTCAGACCAAACGGCATGACCTTGTAGCAGTAGATGCCCCTGGAAGTCATAAAGGACGTCTTTTCTTGGTCGTCGGGATGCATCAGGATTTGGTTGTATCCCGAGAAGGCGTCCATGAAGCTCATTAGTTGGTGCCCAGCGGTGGCATCCACCAGCTTGTCTATATGAGGCAAGGGGAATGGATCCTTTGGGCAGGACTTGTTGAGGTCCGTGAAATCGATGCAGACCCTCCATTTTCCATTTTTCTTTTTCACAACCACCACATTGGTGAGCCAGTCGGGATATTGCACCTCTCTTATGAACCCTGCGTCGAGCAGGTTCTTGACCTCTTCGTTAATGATTTCATCCCTTTTGGGAGCGAACTTCCTTCTCTTTTGTCTAACAGGAGGATGCTCGGGATTCACTTGGAGCTGGTGCATGATGACGCTGGGGTCGATTCCAGACATGTCTTTGTGGGACCATGCAAAGCAATCGGAGTTAGATCTTAGGAAATCGATCAGCCTCCGTCTCAGATCCTTAGGCAGCTTGGAGCCTATCTTGAGGTTCCGCTCCGGGTTCCCTTCTATCAGGGGGACTTCGTCCATGTCTTCAACCTCGGGTTCTTCGGCATGAGGAACGAGAGGCTGCTTCTGTAATTGCTATAAAGCTTGGGTCCTTCCCTTCAGGGTAGTTTGATAGCAGGACCTAGAATTTTCTTGGTCCCCTCTAATGACCTTCACGCCCCAGGGGGTAGGAAATTTTACCAATTGGTGGAGGGTTGATGGTACGGCTCCCATGTCGTGGATCCAGGGCCTTCCTAGTATTACGTTGTAAGACGACGGACAGTCGACGACCAGGAACTTGGCGGTTTGGTTTATCCCCTCGGCATAGACTGGGAGAAGGACTTCCCCCTCGGTTTGCTTCACCTCTCCGCTAAATCCCACGAGCGGGATCGCTTTCCTGGTTAATGTTTTAGGGTCTAGCCTTAAATCCATATAGGCCGAGTGGAAGATAATGTTGCTGGAGCTGCCATTGTCCACCAATATTTGTTTAACTAAGCAGTTGGCTATAACAAGCGAGATAACGAGGGCGTCATGATGGGGAGCGAGGACTCGTTCCTGCTCCCTCGCAGTAAAGCTGATTTCGTCCGTTCCCAAGAGTGGGCGCTTGGGAATCTCGGTCTCTTGACCGTTTCTAGCATTGCGAGTACTTCGTTTGGCTGCGGCGCTGCTGATCCCGCTTATTTCTGATCCTCCGGAGATGACATGGATCACTCGTTCTTGTGGTGGAGGTAGCGCAGGGACCGTTTCGTTGGGGAGAGCAGGGCCCTCTCTGTTAAGGAGATCCTTGGCCTTATCCGAGAGGAACTCCCTTAGGTAACCCTTCTTGAGAAGCTCGGCTACTTCCAACCTTAAGGCTATACAGTCCTCCGTGGTATGGCCTTGATCGTTGTGGAACCCACACCATCTTTTAGGGTTCCGGGTAGCGTCGGGGGACCTCATTTTAGGTGGCCACTTAACTTGTGGGCCCATCTGCCTCAAGACTCCAATGAGCTCCGGTTTGGATATCGCCAGGTGGGAGATGCTGGGCCATGTTGAAACCATCATTCCTTCGGACCGAGGTAAGGGGCGATGTTGGTATCTGCCCCTGCTCTGATTGGTGGATTCCCGGGAAGGTCGGGGTCGGATGGTTTCTTCACGCTCGTCTTTCGATGGTTTGGAGGACTTCTGATCGTACTTGGAGGAAACCTTGGCCCTGCTCACGACGTCTTCTTCCCACCTTACTTGGGCCCAGGCACGGGATAGTACATCCGCCATGTCTCCGCATCTGTACTTAGTTAATTCCTTGTAGAGCTCTCCCTCCAGAAGTAGGCCCTTCTTGAAGGCTGAGATTGCTGTATCGGCATTACACTCGGGTATTGTTGGATCTCGTAGAGGTCATCTGATCTCTTCTCTAGGTGGCGGCTACTAGCGAACTGTTCCACGAGCTTGTCGCTGAGGGCGGCGAAGGATGCTATGGACCCCGTGGGGAGGTTGATATACCATTGGAGGGCAGGACCGGTTAGAGTTGACCCGAAGCCCTTGCACATGGTGGCTTCCCTTGCGTCTTTCGGAATAGCCACGGCTACCATGCGTTGCTTATACTGGGCGATGTGGTTGTCAGGATCTCCTGTTCCCTCGTACATCTTGATGCTCGGAAAAGAGAACTTTCGAGGCATCTCGATCGAAGCAATCTCCTTCACGAAAGGCGTGTCGGAGTACGACCTGGGATCACTTCTACGGATGGGGGTAGCTACTCCGGGGAGCCTTTCCACCATGGATTGGATGGTGCCGAATTTTTCGGATACCACCTTCTCTAGGTAAGCGGCTAAATCTGGATCCGAGATCTCGGGATGATCAGGTGAGTACTCTTCGTCCTCTGTATCGGATTCGTCTTCTTCTTCTTCTCGGGTTACGTCTCGAATGTTTTCTTGATCGCCGGATTCGTCTCCGGGCTGCTGAGGCGTTTCCTCGCCGTCGTGCGGGGTGTTGCGCGAAGCCATAGGTCGAACTTTGGTTCTGAACCGTTTTCGTTTGTTCCCTACTGCCCCGAGGGATTGGTTTTCTCGTCTGAGAGCGATGTTCTCGGCTTCCATGGCGTCTAGCTTCTCGGCGCTTTGCTGGAGTTGCTTGGAGTGTTCTCCAAGTTGATCTTTTAGGTATTGAACTTCCTGGACGAGTTCCAGACCTGCAGGTGCGGTTTCCTGAGCCTTGTGAAGGTCGGTAATTTGACTCTGAAGGGTTTCGAATCGGCTCAGAAGATCTTTCTCCTTCGGGGTCAGATTAGCTTGATTTGACTCGTCTTCCGATGTCATCGTCACGTAGTTGAGTTACTCCCCTCTCTCTAGCGCCAAACTGTTATGATATTTTTGTGTAGGGTCGTTTTAGTACTACGGAACACCGGAAGACTAATAGATTTCGTGTGTTTGTAAGTGTTTTGAGAAGAGAAACTGAGGCAAAGAGATGTATTATTGAGTGGTTTTGGGATTACAACGTCTTAGGTGTATAAACCCTAGTTCTATCGCCTGACTCTCTAATCTCTAAGCCCCAAAGTGTCGATCCCTTGTTCTAGGGTTCGGGTTCCCCTTTTATAGTTGATGTAAGTCGGTCAATCTTGGGCGGCTTCCGTAATATTCATGAATATATTACTTTCCCCTTGATTTGGGAAACTTACATATTCATGCGGAGGATTGGTTCCTTGGTCCTTACGGCAAGGGCTAGGCCTTGGTTCCTCGATACAGGGACTGGACCCTGGATACTTATTAAATGGAGATCGGACCCTGGTGCCACCTGGTGGAGATGGGTTCTTTAAGTCGAGGAGGGACCCTGGGTCTTTTCCAAACGAGGGCCCGAAAGTCGAGGCCCCTTCGGAGGCTGGAGAAAACTCTAGCCTTGGATATTTTTCCCCAACAGCTAGTATGTGGTCCCCGCATAATTCTTGGCTAGAGGCCTTTACGCGGGGCCCTATCGTGCAGACATCGGCTCAGGGCTGATCAGACCCCTTCCATATCTGTCTGCACCTATGGTGAGTAGCCTCACCAGCTAGGGGGCTAGCTAAGATCTAAGGTCCCGAAGGTCCCGATCCAGCTAATATGCCCCTTTAAGTATATTGGTGTTCCCTTAACTCCCTTTAGTCGAAACCAAATGTATTTTATAAGCCTAGTCCGAAGACGTTCTCGTTATACATAGGAGTAGGAAGACCAAAATACTTAAATATATAATAGTATATATAGAGCTTAATCCGAAGATCTTGCCTTTAGAAATGATATAATTTGAGGTGCAAGGCGTTCCAGCAGTTGGGTTGGACCTTGCCTGTGCTGTCTTGCAGCTTATAGGCTCATGCCCTTTGCATCCCTATTACCTGATAGGGCCTCTCCCATCTGGGGGCGAGTTTTCCGGCTGATTTGTCTTTCATGTGATTATAGACTCGCCTTAGGACCCAGTCTACTTCTTGGAAGGTTCTGGATCTCACCTTCTTGTTGTAACTCTTGGCTACTTTCATTTGGTATGATGCGTTCCTTAGGCGGGCTGCTTCTCTTTTCTCGTCTAGGAGGTCTAGGCTTAGGTACATCAGCTCATCGTTCTCCTTGGGAGTTGGAGATCGTGGTCTTAACATGCACCTCGGTTGGTATTGCTGATTCGGTGCCATAGACGAGTGAGAAAAGGGTTTCTTGGGTAGCTGTCTTCGGAGTTGTCCGATAGGCCCAGAGAACTCCATGTAACTCTTCTGCCCATCGCCCATGAGCCTTCTCCAAGCGTTTTTTGAGCATGTTCACCACCGTTTTGTTGGTTGACTCTGCTTGTCCGTTCGACTGGGGGTGTCTCGGTGCTGAGTATGAGAGTTTGATATCCCATTCTTTGCAGAAGTCTTGGAAGTCGTTGCTGGTAAACTGGGGTCCATTATCGGTGACAATCTCCTGAGGTGCTCCGAAGCGGGTTATTATGTTCGTCCAGATGAATTTCCTGATCTTGAGATCCGTGATTTTCGCCAAGGCTTTGGCTTCTACCCACTTCGTGAAGTAATCGGTCATTACTAGGAGGAAAACCATTTTCCCCGGTGCCATTGGGAGTTTCCCCACGATATCAATGCCCCATTTGCGAAAGGGCCAAGGGGAGCTTAGGGATTTCAGGTTCTCTGGTGGTAAGTTGGAGATTGGGGCGTGTTTCTGGCATTGGCTACAGGTTTTAGCCTGTTTGAGGGAGTCCTTCGCCATAGTGGGCCAATAATAACCGGCCCTCCTTGCTCTGAGAACCAGGCTTCGTCCACTGGAATGTGAACCGCATTCCCCATCGTGGAGCTCTTCCAATATTCGTGCGGCTTCTCTAGGGGATAGGCATCGTAGATAGGGTCCTGAGAAGGACCTTCTGTATAGCTTTCCTTCCGAAATGCAGTACCTGGCTGCTTGTCTCTTGATCTTGCGGCTCTCCTCTCGGTTTTCAGGTAGGACATCGTTCCTCAGATAGTTAGTAATGGGGGTCATCCAAGTTTCCCCTCCGTCTACTACTGCCACTTCTTCTGGTTCTGCCTCTTTCTTGGTTGCTGGCCATTGTAGGACCAACAAGGGGATACTCATATGTTCCTTAGTTTCCAAGGCGGAACCTAGGTTTGCTAGAGCATCGGCTTGGGAATTTTGTTCCCTAGGTATCTGAGTAAGCTTGCAGCTTGCGAATTGGTCTAGGAGACGTTTGGCCATTGATAGGTATCTGATCATGCTCGGGTCCTTGGCTTGATAATCCCCTTGAATTTGGCTGATGATGAGCTGCGAGTCACTGAAAACCTGGACGTCTTCTACTCCCATTTCTCTGGCTAACGTTAGACCTGCTATCAAAGCCTCGTATTCTGCTTCGTTGTTGGTTGCTTTGAAGTTGCAACGTACAGCCCTTGAGGCCGAATCTCCTGTAGGGGAGGTTAGGACCAGTCCTACTCCTACACCTCTTACGTTACTGGAACCGTCCACGTGCGGGATCCATTGGCCTTTCTCTGCTTCCTTTCCCCGGAGTGTAGCTTCTAGATCTGGGTCTGGAAGCTTAGAGGGAGAGGATTCGGCCACGAAATCGGCTAGAACCTGGGATTTGATGGTGGCGGCTGGGAGAAAGATCACGTCATACTCTCCCAACTCTACGGCCCATTTCGCCAACCATCCGATACCTCAGGTTTATGAAGGACCGCTTTGATGGGGAATGAAGTGACCACCACGACTTGATGGGACTGGAAGTAGGGGCGTAACTTCCGGGCCGCAACCACTAGGACGAGGGCTAGTTTCTCCAGTTGGCTGTAGCGAGTCTCTGCGTGCGCATGGACTTGCTAACGTAGTATATGGGGTGCTGTCTCCTCTCTTCCTCTCTTACGAGGACCGCACTAACTGCGTGCTCGGACACAGCTAGGTAGAGCAGTAAGTTTTCTCCTTCCAAGGGTTTAGATAGGAGTGGTGGAGTAGTGAGGTAGGCCTTGAGTTCGGATAACGCGGCTTCGCACTTCTCTGTCCATTTAAAATCCTTGAGATTCTTTAATGTTTCAAAGAAGGCGTGGGACTTGCCGGAAAACCTGGAGATGAACCTGCTGAGGGCTGCCATCCTCCCTGTCAGTTTTTGAACCTCCTTGACATTCCGTGGGGGAGGAATCGCCTGGATGGCCCTGATTTGCTCCGGATTTGCTTATTTGCCCCTGTGGGTACCTATGTATCCCAAAAACTTCCCAGAGCTTACTCCGAATGAGCATTTAGAGGGGTTGAGCTTCATATTGTATCTCCTCAAGGTGGCGAATGCTTGCTGAAGATGCGAGATATGATCTTCCGAGTCTTGGGACTTTACCAGCATGTCGTCGATGTAGACTTCCATGGTCTGGCCTATCTGATCTGCAAACATCATGTTGACTAGCCTCTGATAGGTGGATCCAGCATTCTTCAGACCAAACGGCATGACCTTATAGCAGTAGATGCCCCTTGAGGTCATGATGGACGTCTTCTCCTGATCGTCGGGATGCATTAGGATTTGGTTGTATCCCGAGAAGGCATCAATGAAGCTCATTAGTTGGTGTCCGGCAGTAGCATCAACCAGCTTGTCTATATGAGGCCGGGGGAATGGATCCTTTGGACAGGACTTGTTGAGGTCCGTGAAATCGATGCAGACTCTCCACTTTCCGTTTTTCTTTTTAACAACCACCACATTGGCGAGCCAGTCAGGATACTGTACCTCTCTTATGAACCATGCGTCGAGCAGGTTCTTTACCTCTTCGTTAACGATTTCGTGCCTTTCGGGAGCAAACTTCCTTTTTTTCGGTCTGACCGGAGGATGCTCGAGATTCACTTGGAGCTGGTGCATGATGATATCGGGGTCGATTCCGGGCATGTCTTCATGGGACCATGCGAAGCAATCGAAGTTAGACCTTAGGAAGTCGATCAACCTTCGCCTCAGATCTTTTGGCAGTTTGGAGCCTATCTTGAGGTTCCGTTCCGAGTTCCCTTCTACCAGGGGGACCTCATCCATGTCTTCAACCTCGGGTTCTTCGGCGTGAGGAATTAGAGGTTGCTTCTGTAATTGCTATGAGGCTTGGGTCTTTCCCTTCAAGGTAGTTTGATAGCAGGACCTAGAATTCTCCTAGTCCCCTCTGATGACCTTCACGCCCCATGGGGTAGGAAATTTCACCAATTGATGAAGGGTTGATGGCACGGCTCCCATGTCGTGGATCCAGGGCCTCCCTAGTAACACGTTGTAGGATGACGGACAGTCGATGACCAGGAACTTGGTGATTTGGTTTATCCCTTCAGCATAGACAGGGAGGAGGACCTCTCCTTCCGTTTGCTTCACCTCTCCACTGAATCCTACGAGCGGGGTCGCTTTCCTGGTTAGTGTCTTAGGATCCAGCCCTAAGTCCATGTAGGTCGAATGGAAGATAATGTTGATGGAGCTTCCATTGTCCACCAGTATCCGCTTGACCAAACAATTGGCTATAACTAGTGAGATGACGAGGGCATCATGATGGGGAACGAGGACCCGTTCCTGCTCCTTCGCAGTGAAGCTAATCTCATCCGTCCCCAAGAGTGGGCGCTTGGGAACCTCAGTCTCTTGACCATTCCTAGCATTACGAGTACTCCTTTTAGCGCTGTTGATTCCGCTTACTTCTGATCCTCCTGAGATGACGTGGATCACTCGCTCTTGTGGCGGAGGTAATGCAGGAACAGCATCGTTGGGGAGAGCGGGACATTCCCTGTTGAGGAGGTCCTTTGCTTTTTCCGAGAGGAACTCCCTCAGGTAGCCCTTCTTAAGAAGTTCGGCTACTTCCAGCCTCAAGGCTATACAATCTTCGGTGGTGTGACCATGATCGTTGTGGAACCCACACCATCTTTTAGGGTCCCGGTTAACGTCAGGGGACCTCATTTTAGGTGGCCACTTAACTTGTGGGCCCATCTGTCTCAAGACTCCGATGAGCTCTGGTTTGGATATTGCGAGGTGAGAGATACTGGGCCAAGTAGAAACCATCATTCCTTCGGATCGGGGTAGAGGGCGATGTTGATATCTGCCCCTACTCTGGTTGGTGGATTCTTGGGAAGGTCGAGGTCGGATGGTTTCCTCACGCTCGTCTTTTGAGGACCTGGAGGACTTCTGATCGTATTTGGAGGAGACCTTGGCCTTGCTCACGACGTCTTCTTCCCACCTTACTTGGGCCCAGGCACGGGATAGTACATCTGCCATGTCTCAGCATCTGTACTTCGTTAGCTCATTGTAGAGCTCTCCCTCCGGAAGCAGACCCTTCTTGAAGGCTGAGAGTGCTGTATCGGCGTTTCATTCGGGTATAGAGACCTTCTCCTGGTTGAAACGAGCTATGTAGGAACGCAGGGACTCGTTTCTGTATTGTTGAACCTAGTAGAGGTCATCCGATCTCTACTCCAGATGGCGGCTGCTGGCGAATTGCTCCACGAACTTGTCGCTGAGGGCGGCGAAAGACGCTATGGATCCCGTGGGGAGGTTGATATACCATTGGAGGGCAGGACCGGTCAGGGTTGATCCGAAACCCTTGCACATGGTGGCCTCCCTTGCTTCTTTCGGAATAGCCATGGCTATCATGTGTTGCTTATACTGGGCGATGTGATTATCAGGATCTTCGGTTCCCTCGTACATCTTAATGCTCGGGAAAGAGAATTTGCGAGGCATCTCGAGTGAAGCAATCTCCTTCACGAAAGGTGTGTCGGAGTATCACCTGGGATCGCTTCTCCGGATAGGGGGAGCTACTTCGGGGAGCCTTTCCACTATAATTTGGATGGTGCCGAATCTTTCGGATACCACCTTCTCTAGGTAGGCGGCTAGAGCTGGATCTGAGATCTCGGGATGGTCAGGTGAGTACTCTTCGTCCTCTGTATCAGAGTCGTCCTCCTCTCCTTCTCGGGTTGCGTCTCGAGTAGCTTCTTGATTGCGGATCCGTTGTCGGGCTGTTGAGGCGTCTCCTCGACATCACGTGGAGTGTTGAGTGAAGCCATAGGTCGGACTCTGGTTCTGAACCGTTTCCGCTTGTTCCCGATTGCCCCGAGGGATTGGTTTTCTCGTCGGAGATCGAGGTTTTCGGCTTCCATAGCGTCCAGCTTCTCGACGCTTTGCTGAAGCTGCTTGGAGTGTTCCCCAAGTTAATCTTTTAGGTACCGAACTTCCTGGACGAGTTCCAGACCTGCAGGTGCGGTTTCCTAAGCCTTGTGAAGGTCGGTGATTTGACTCTGAAGGGTTTTGAATCAGCTTAGAAGCTCCTTCTCCTTCAGCTTGGTTGGAATTGTCTTCTTGTGCCATCGTCACGTAGTTGAGTTACTCCCCTCTTTCTAGCGCCAAACTGTTATGGTATTTTTGTGTAGGATCGTTTTAGTACTACGGAACACAGGAGGACTAATAGATTAGGTACAGATTTGTATGTGTTTTGAGAAGAGAAATCGAGGCAAAGAGATGTATTATTGAGTATCTTTAGCGTTACAACGTTATGGGTGTATAAACCCTAGTTTTCTAGCCTAACTCTCTAATCTCTAAGCCTCTCAATGTCGATCCCTTGTTCTAGGGTTTCGGTTCCCCTTTTATAGATGATATAAGTCGGCGTAAGGTAGGGCGAACTCTTCCATATCCAAAAAATAGAAGTTTTCCCGCAGCTGGAAAACTTCCATAATGTTGCGAGGGGTCGGACCCTGGTTCTTCTCGGCAGGGGCTAGGCCCTGGTTCCTCTTCACGGGGACTGGACCCTGGATCTTATTGATAGATGCTGAATCTCGGATCCTCCTAGGAGTGTTATTGGTTCTTTAGGTGGAGGAAGGGCTCTGTATCCCTTCCAAACGAGGGCCTGGAAGTCGAGGCCCCTTCGGAGGCTGGAGAAATCTTTAGCCTTGGATATTTTCCTCAATAAATGTAGCAATCTTCCTCCTCCAGTCTTCAGCGCGTGACTCATCAAAGAAGTTACGCAGAAATGCGTTTTTGATGTCTTTCCAGGTAGTGAGAGAACCTGGTGGTAGTTGCCTCAACCACTGCAAAGCTTCTCCTGATATAGAGTATTTGAAAAGCTTGCATAGAAGGTAGTCTTCAGGGACTCCATTGGCTTTGATGGCAGATATAAGATCCTCGAACCTCTCTAAATGGTTCATAGGATGCTCATGGGATAACCCACAAAAGGGTATCTGTCCCACAAGTGTGTAGTACTGCGGCTTGAGCTCGAAATCTCCTCTCTGAATAGCAGGAGGGCGGATGGCTGATCGGTTGGTGTATAACTGATCTGGACGGTTGTAGTCAGCCAAGGTTCTAGCTCTGTTAGCCTCATCTACAGGTTGGATGAAATCTGTAGTTGCAGTGTCTTGCTCAGGAATGATTTCCTTTTGAGCATTCAGCTTCTGACCTGCTGCATTACGCAGGTGACCATCTTGATCACGCAGGTCTCCATTCTCATCGTTTGCGAGAATAATAGGCGTTACCATGACTCGGCGGGTAGTATCGATCGATGAAATGTTATTGATATCGATCGATGTCGGATGAAAGGTATCTGTGGGAACCAAAATTCGCACTGTCGATTTTGATAAGTAAAAACGGAGGAAATCCAGGTTAACCCAACTTTCCCTGAAGCTCCGAATTCTCTGCGACAGCCAACGACAAGTGACCGAACAAGTGCGGAAAATATGGAAAGATAACAAAAGACGAAAATCGTACAAAAAGGGTTTTGTTAAGAGTTGGGACTGGACCTTGAGAAAGGCTGCCTACGTACCCCTTTCGAGGATCAAGTCGGACGTAGTTCAATTGGAAGGGTTTGAACAAGAGATCGAACTGCCTGGCGGAGTTCGTCTAGTACGAGCGTTTGTCATAGAAACGGGCGTGTCGAGAATAACGCCTAGGGTTTCTATGTGCGGAACTCTGAGTAAAGGGATTGTTAGATTCTTCCGAAGGAACAGAAGTCTGCGGACAAGATGAAGGTAGAACGAGAGGCGGCCAGACGTCCTAGGTCATGCCTTGCTAGTCTAACCACCTAAGTTCTAAGTTCCCTCTAAAATCTCGGATCTGGTCTCTAAGTCTCTCTAGGATTTTTTGAGCTCTGCCTTTCCTTCTCTCCCAAAGCTCCTTTATATACTCCTTCTTATGACGGTCTATTCTCCTTTTTAGCCGCGAAGCAGGCTTTTTCCATTTTCGTCGGCCTTCATGTTTATCGGAAAACTTGACATTTATCTTCGGGAAACTTGACATTTATCCTTTTGGAAATTTAGCATTTATCTTGTGATGTAAAGATAAACGTAAATCTACGTATCTATCTCAGATAATCGTAAGCGGACTGTCCGATCGCGTTTGGTCCCTTTCGGGCCGTCTCTAGAACTTCCGTTGTTTTCTACAATATCTTCGGAAGATCTTCAATCCTTCGTAAAGTTGAGATGAGTGGTGTCTTAAGATAACCATCACTGTTTCGCATGAAGAATTTAAGATCTTCCTTCCCGTTGATATCTTACGAGTTTCCGAAGTGTTTCCGACGATCTTAGTATGGAGTAAGAACGGGAGTTTTGTACGCGGAATCTCAACGATCTGTTCCGCGAAAACTTGGGAAAGACGAAAAGTACAAACTTCTGACGGCAGGGGCCTAGAACTTATGCACGGAAGCTTGTCGCCCGACGATCCGAGCCAGCACGGGGCTAACCGCCCGGCGGCCATGGCCAGCACGGGCGCTAGCCGCTGGCGGCCACGACCAGCACGGGGGCTAGCCGCCCGGCGGCCACGGCCAGCACGGGCGCTAGCCGCTGGCGGCCACGGCCAACACGGGGGCTAGCCGACCGGCGGCCACGGCAGCACAGCCGCTAGCCGCCGGCGGCCACGGCAGCACAGCCGCTAGCCGCCGGCGGCCACGGCCAGCACGGGAGCTAGCCGCCCGATGGCCACGGCCAGCATGGGCGCTAGCCGCCCGGCGGCCACGGCCAGCACAGGTGCTAGCCGCCCGGCGGCCACGGCCAGCACGGGCGCTAGCCGCCCGGCTGCCACGTCCAGCACGGGCGCTAGCTGCCGGCAGCCACAGCGAGCATGGGGGCTAGCCGCCCGGCGGCCACAGCCAGCACGGGCGCTAGCCGCCGGCGGCTACGGGCTCTTTCGACTTGATATCTTGCTCGTTTTCTGGGTCCTCACGGTTTGAGAGAACGGGCTCTTTGAAGTTTCCCGGCGGCCAGGACCGGCACGGGGGCTAGCCACCTGGCGGCCAGAAGCAGCACGGACGCTAGCCGGCGGCGGCCAGAACCAACACATGCGTCTCGGCGAGGGCTTCGATTTGATATCTTACTCGTTTTCTAGGTCCTCACGGTTTGAGAGAGCGGGCTCTTTGAAGTTTCAAGGCGGATTCCTTGTCGTTCGGCCTGTCCAAACTTAGATTACTTCTCGTTTCTTCCGTATACTTTTGTATGGCCGTGTCGTATCAGCTACGGACCTAGTGTCTCTCGGTTCTTCTTGATTGTATCATCGAAGTTTTACGACTAAATCTGAGTTGGTTTTCTCGTAAAGTTTATCGTGTAAAACAAGAACGATCGAATTTAACTTAGGTTTCTTAAGCTATACGACTTGTTTTCCTTTCGACGCTTGTTTTATGAAAATTCCGCACACGTTAAACATTTTTAGCCGTTGATTTCGAGATAACCATTTTTGACCCCAAAAGTTAGCCCCCCATCCTGTAAGACGCGGAGACGATCTTGCGGGCGGAAGATTATGACTTGAAAATCGAAATTTTGGCTAAGAGTATTTCATTGCGGAAATCCACATCACCTTTGATTGGCGATTTTGAATGTGACGTCGGGAAGACCGTGAGTTCGTTGCTCAATGTGAAGAAAGAGAAGAACATATATCCTCGAAAGTTCATCGTCTTCAACAGAAGATTCAGAGTCTCGAGGAGACAGGGACTCGCAACTTCTACTCGATTCTCGCTGGTCTGAAATCCGTGTGCACCCTTGTCCTGGATTCGGAGGGTTCGGAGGACTAGGACCAAGCAGTCAAGGATCGCGAAGCCGGTGCATATGAGACATGCAGCGGTGGTGCGACCAATGGAGGTGACAATGAGACCGTTCCTACTTTGGGTGAGTTTTGAGGATGAAGGTGATGCTCTGGGGAGTGTCTAGGTTTATCAATCCCTTCAGAGATTTTTATTTTGATTGTGTTTCGGCCGTTAAGAGGCCATGATGTACATTTGTGGGACTGGCCGTTGGTGGCTTCGAATCCCGGCCTTTTTCAGGGCATCTGTTGAACTCTGCGGCTCAATCTTTATAATTAGAACTTCTGTCTATCGAAGTTAGAGGGATAGGGTGTGAGTTGTCGTCTCATTCCTGCTTCCCTGATGATCACCGTATCCGTCGTTTGTACAAAGCGAGATTTTCCTGCGGTTTACGATTTACCCAAAAATTCGTGGAAACGTACAGACTTAAGCAAAGAGACAAGTTTTGGGATCTCGCATCGTTGACGCTATGCCTATGAGATGTTAAGATACCAGCAAGGCTGGGTTTAGGGCAAGACTTAGGTTAACTTTCAGACTAAGGCGGTGCGATGACAAATCGGCTTTCGTTTTGCCTGTTCGTGATTTTAACCTGACTCGTACCGTTTTAAAATCCGCGAAGTGGTATCGGCTTATATGATTTGTCTGGGCACAAATCGAGCTACTTCCTTTACGAAGTGCTGAACCAAATTTGGATTTTTTTGTATAGCGCGCTATTGGATCCTTGTCGGATGTAAGAGAGCCTACTCTTAGGTGGCTTGTCTGTTTAGGACGTTAGAGTTCGTTTGTTGTGATCAGCAACAACGATATGATGCCGTTTAGAAGGTGTATGAAGGTTTTAATCGAAAAACGAATGTTCAGGCACGAAGCGACGTCTCGCAGTGCTTTGAAGTTGTTTTTCTTATGCCATAAAGGACTATGGGCTTTTAGAAATCGCGGAATGTTTCCGGGCGATAGTTTATGATTTATTTGGTGGATACTGGATCCATTGTTGAGGCCCTTTAGCGATTGGCGAGTTTGTTTGCGAAGAGTTTCAAAAATTTGGTTTCTGTTTTTGTAAAGAGTTTCGAAAATCTGGTTTCTTCAAAAAACGTGGGATTATACAAGCATACACATTTCAAATGTGTACGAGTTAATTTTCCCTTGTGCCGCATTTCAAATGTTCGCGGGCTTGGAGATGTTTTGCGAATGTCCGTAGTCAGAAATTGTTGTTTCAGTTTGCACGTTCAAGTTATAAAATTTTGATTGAGGAATTAGGACCGGGGGTCGCGTATATTTGACCCAGGGAGAAGCGTCTACCTTCGGTTTGCTTCACGAAGTGTTGGCCTTCCGGAATTTTAAGGACGACTCGTACAACTCTTGGAGCTTTGTCACGAGTGTTTCTTTTCATGCTTTGTTTACGGGGCGTATCGAACTTAATCAGTCGATGTTAAGTTCAAATTTTTCCGTTTACCGTATGGCTGTTAGGACTGATTTTATTACGAGAAATTTATCGCATGATTTCCGCTTTTGGGCTATGCGACAGAGTTGCTCGCGTAATGGTCACTTGGCGTTTTATGACAAATCGTGGATTATCGTTTGGCCCTTAAGTGATTGGAGCGGCGATCGTTCAGCTGTTTTGTCTTGGCGTGAAGGCTGTGTTCAGCCGTTTAACCAAGGAGTTGGTAAACGATCAACCGCGATCCTTTCGATTAAGGTCATATTGGTTCACGATTGTTCTTAATGGTGATGCCGAATTCAGGTCCGGACTTTATGGAAAGACGTAGTTGGCCGAGGGCCGAATAGAGTTCGTCGAGATAGACATGCCAATCATAGCGGAGTTTTCCAAGTTATGGGTGATGGCTTTTTGAAACGATTTTCCACTTTAGGTTTCAGTTATACGATAGATGCTTCGTATAAAGTTTCCTTTGGTCGCATGAAAATTGTTTCATTTTATACGAGGAAATAAAGTTTAAGGAATCGACGAAGAACACGCTCGGATTAAGTTTTGGGTTATTTCCCGCTTGGACGTAATTTTCCGTATTGCGATGTCGTTTTGCATGAGACCGATGTTGGTTTTCCTTATGCTGTGTTTGTGTAACATGTTCTTGTTATACGAAAGTAATGGATGACCGGTTTCATGAAGATAGAAAATCGCAGATAGTCAAAGTAGTCTTGTTTCCGTGGTTTACACGGGAAACGTTTCCGCTTTGATTTTGTTTTTTGGTGAGAGTTGCTTCGGGTTACTCATGAAGTTTTACCGAAGGTTATTTCGTTAATTTTGTAGCTCACCGTCGTGCCATTAGTCTCACGGAAGCGGAAAGAGTATGCCAAGGATGCGCGGCGATCGTTTCTCGGTTTTTCGAGAGATTAGATCGGTTTGCGCGTTCTGCCTAGACAGTCAAGGAACAATAGAACGAAACTAGAAGAAAATGCCTAAGACTTAGCTTGCTAGACTATCCACCTAGGTTCTAAGTTCCCAAAATTTTACGGAAGTTTACAAGACGTTCCCATTCCTTTCCTACAAAAAAATTAAAAACTTGATAAAATTTTCTAAGTCGGACGTACCTTAGTCTCATTGATTACTCTAGATTGCCTCATGTCCGTTCCTCTTTGTCTTCTCACATTTCGTTGTCAAAGGTCTTCGAAAAGTCTGACACTGAATCGAGAATCGATTTTTGATGAAACCCGAAGGAACAGTGCAGAATCGTTGCAGAATTGTTGAAGCAAAGGGAGGAGAAGTAGGCGAAACTCAAAGAAGGCTAAGGTGGGTAGACAAGTGAAAACGAATGGCAAGATGTCACTTGAGTGGGGCTTCTTGTTTCGTCAAGCTATGAGCGAACTGGTCAGGTCAAGAAGCTTACGATCTTGTTATACTTCACGAATGATGTTTCGTAACATATTGCCGAGCTTTTATTTAACGAGAGTTATTCAACAAAATGTTGTCGAGTTAATTTTACGGAAATTGTTTCGTAAAATTAGTTTGGATAATATTTGGATCAATCTTTACGAGGATTGGCCGTGCTTGACGAATGTTTTGTTGCCCGGCGACCAGCGCAGCACGGGCGCGTTAGCCGCCCGGCGCCTAGGGACAGCACGGGCATGCTAGCCGCCCGGCGCCTAGGGACAGCAGGGGCGTGCTAGCCGCCCGGCGCCTAGGGACAGCACGGGCGTGCTAGCCACCCGGCGCCTAGGGACAGAACGGGCGTCCTAGCCGCCCGGGACTGTGCTTCCTCGCGGGACCTGCCTGTTTTTCTTGGTTCTTTAAAGGTTTCTCGATCGACACTTAGTCTCTCGAGGTTTCTTTAATTGTTTTTCCTAGACTTTTGGACATCGATTTCATCATGATCCCAGCAAGGAATTGTTTCTTAGAACGTTGTTGAGCTTTTATTTTACGAGAGTTATTTCACAAAATGTTGTCGAGTTAATTTTTCGGAAACTGTTTTGTAAAATGTTGTCGAGTTTAATCATGCAAAAGCTGTCTCGTGAAATATTTTCGAGAATTTATTTTATGAAAGGTGTTCCGTAAAATGTTATCAAATTTTTGCATTAGAAACGCTGATTGGTAACCCGATCAGTCGTGTTTTCTGTTTCATGAGTAATCTGTGGTTTCTCCGCGATTTCCAGGAAAACAAGTCTTTATTTAACTGGAAAATTCTAAAAAACATTTCTACTCGATCCGACTCTAAAATCGTATGTGGGTCGTTTAGCCGTGATTCGGGCCCCTTTTGGGCCATCTTGGGACTTAGACGTTTTTACGATTTTTCTTTAGAAAAAGCCGTTGATGTGACGCTGGTTTTTCCAAAAGGATTTCAATTCCCCGTATAGTTAAGGTAACTGGTGTTCAAGCTAACCATAGCCGTTTTATACGGCAGGCAGAAATCCGTCTCCACTACCAAGTCTTTTTATGAATTTTCCCGAAGTCTTTCTTTGATAATCCCAAGCGAGGGGGGTTGTGTCCATGGACCCGAAGACCTTGTTGCAGGAACTTGGACAGGGGTGCATGGTTGATAGGACCCGAACTTTGTCGGGATGGTCCGTTCTAGGGACGTTTGTCTGTAAGATGATAATCTTAGATAACCGTTTGCATAAGGGTTGGTCGTAGGAGCAGTCACTGCTGAAGTTGTTTTACCAGCGTCGACGTGAGCTGCGAGTTTGTCTTTCATATTTCTTGACATTGCTTTGATCAAGCGTTTTGCAGCCGTAAGAGTAAGAGTAATCCGTCCCCCCCCCCTCCTTCTAGCGCCAAACTGTGGGAACCGAAATTCGCACTGTCGATTTTGATAAGTAAAAACGGAGGAAAGCCAAGTTAACCCAACTTTCCCTGAAGGTCTGGATTCTCTGCGACAGCCAACGACAAGTTACCGAACAAGTGCGGAAAATATGGAAAGATAACAAAAGACGAAAATCGTACAAAAAGGGTTTTGTTAAGAGTTGGGACTGGACCTTGAGAAAGGCTGCCTACGTACCCCTTTCGAGGATCAAGTCAGACGTAGTTCAATTGGAAGGGTTTGAACAAGAGATCGAACTGCCTGGCGGAGTTCATCTAGTATGAGCGTTTGTCATAGAAACGGGTGTGGGAACCGAAATTCGCACTGTCGATTTTGATTAAGTAAAAACAGGGGAAAGCCAAGTTAACCCAACTTTCTCTCAAGGCCCGGATTCTCTGCGACAGCCAATGACAAGTGACCGAACAAGTGCGGAAAATGTGGAAAGATAACAAAAGACGAAAATCGTACAAAAAGGGTTTTGTTAAGAGTTGGGACTGGACCTTGAGAAAGGCTTCCTACGTACCCCTTTTGAGGATCAAGTCGGACGTAGTTCAGTTAGAAAGATTTGAACAAGAGATCGAACTGCCTGGCAGAGTTCGTCTAGTACGAGCGTTTGTCATAGAAACGGACGTGTCGAGAATAACGCCCATGGTTTCTATGTGCGGAACTCTGAGTAAAAGGTTTGTTAGTTTCTTGCGAAGAAACAGAAGTCTGCGGACAAGATGAAGGTAGAACGGGAAGCGGCCAGACGTCCTAGGTCATGCCTTGCTAGTCTGACCACCTAAGTTCTAAGTTCCCTCAGTCTAAAATCTCGGGTCTGCTCTCTAAGTCTCTCAATGATTTTGGCTCCCCTTTCCTTCTCTCCCAAAGCTCCTTTATATACTCCTTCTTATGACGGTCTATTCTCCTTTTGGGCCGCGAAGCGGGCTTTTTCCATTTTCGTCGGCCTTCATGTTTATTGGGAAACTTGTCATTTATCTTCGGGAAACTTGACATTTATCCTTCTGGAAATTTAGCATTTATCTTGTTACATAGAGATAAACGTAAATCGTCGTATCTATCTTAGATAATCGTAAACAGACTGTCCGATCGCGTTTGGTCCCTTTCGGGCCGTCTCTAGGACTTCCGTTGTTTTCTACGATTTCTTCGGAAGATCTTCATGCGTGCATAGAGTTGAGATGAGTGGTGTCTCGAGATAACCATCACTGTTTCGTACGAAGAATTTAATATCTTCCTTCTCGTTGATATCTTACGAGTTTCTGAAGTGTTTCCGACGATCTTAGTTTGGAGTAAGAACGGGAGTTTTGTACGCAGAGTCACAATGATTCATTCTGCGAGGACTCGGGAAAGACTCAAAGTACAGACTTCTGACGGCCGGGACCTGGGACTTGTGCACGGAAGATTGTCGCTCGAAGACCCGAGCCAGCACGGGCGCTAGGCGCCCGGCGCCTACGGGCAGCACAGGCGCTAGGTGCCCGGCGCCTACGGGCAGCACGGGCGCTAGGCGCCCGGCGCCTACGGGCAGCACGGGCGCTAGGCGCCCGGCGCCTACGGGCAGCACGGGCGCTAGGCGCCCGGCGCCTAGAGGCAGCACGGGCGCTAGGCGCCCGGCGCCTAGAGGCAGCACGTGCGTCTCGGCGAGGGCTTCGATTTGATATCTTGCTCGTTTTCTGGATCCTCACGGTTTGAGAGAACGGGCTCTTTGAAGTTTCCCGGCGGCTAGGACCATCACGGGCGGCTAGGACCAGCACGGGCGCTAGGCGCCCGGCTCCTAGAGGCAGCACGGGCGCTAGGCGCCCGACGCGTAGAGGCAGCACGGGCGCTAGGCGCCTAGAGGCAGCACGGGCGCTAGGCGCCTAGAGGCAGCACGGGCGCTAGGCGCCCGGCGCCTAGAGGCAGCACGGGCGCTAGGCGCACGGCGCCTAGAGGCAGCACGTGCGTCTCGGCGAGGGTTTCGATTTGATATCTTGCTCGTTTTCTGGATCCTCACGGTTTGAGAGAACGGGCTCTTTGAAGTTTCAAGGCAGATTCTTTGTCGTTCGGCCTGTCCAAACTTAGATTACTTCCCGTTTCTTCCGCATACTTTCGTATGGCCGTGTCATCTCAGCTACGGACCTAATGTCTCTCGGTTCGTCTTGATTGTATCATCGAAGTTTTTACGACTAAAATTGAGTTGGTTTTCTCGTAAAGTTTATCGTGTAAAACAAGGACGATCGACTTTAACATAGGTTCTTTAAGCTATACGACTTGTCTTGCTTTCGACGCTTGTTTTATGGAAAGTCCGCGCATGATAAATAGTTTTAGCCGTTGATTTCGAGAGAACCGTTTTTGACCCCAACAACGGGCGTGTCGAGAATAACGCCTAAGGTTTCTATGTGCGGAACTCTGAGTAAAGGGATTGTTAGATTCTTCCAAAGGAACAGAAGTCTGCGGACAAGATGAAGGTAGAACGAGAGGCGGCCAGACGTCCTAGGTCATGCCTTGCTAGTCTAACCACCTAAGTTCTAAGTTCCCTCTAAAATCTCGGATCTGGTCTCAGATAATCGTAAGCGGACTGTCCGATCGCGTTTGGTCCCTTTCGGGCCGTCTCTAGGACTTCCGTTGTTTTCTACGATTTCTTCGGAAGATCTTCAATCTTTCGTAGAGTTGAGATTAGTGGTGTCTTAAGATAACCATCTCTATTTCGCATGAAGAATTTAAGATCTTCCTTCCCATTGATATCTTACGAGTTTCCGAAGTGTTTCTGACGATCATAGTTTGGAGTAAGAACGGGAGTTTTGTACGCGGAATCTCAACGATCTGTTCCGCGAAAACTTGGGAAAGACGCAAAGTACAAACTTCTGACGGCCGGGGCCTAGAACTTATGCACGAAAACTTGTTGCCCGACGACCCGAGCCAGCACGGGGCTAGCCGCCCGGCGGCCACGACCAGCACGGGCGCTAGCCGCCGGCGGCCACAGCCAGCACGCTGGCTAGCCGCCCGGTGGCCACGGCCAGCACTGGCGCTAGCCGTCCGGCGGCCACGGCCAGCACGAGGGCTAGCCGCCCGGCTCACGGCCAGCACGGGCGCTAGCCGCCGGCTGCCACGGCCAGCACGGGGGCTAGCCGCCCGGCGGCCACGGCCAGCACGGGGGCTAGCCGCCCGGCGGCCACGGCCAGCACGGGGGCTAGCCGCCCGGCGGCCACGGCCAGCATGGGCGCTAGCCGCCGACGGCTACGGCCAGAACGGGGGCTAGCCGCCCGGCGGCCACGGCCGGTCACGTGCGTCTCGGCGAGGGCTTTGATTTGATATCTTGCTTGTTTTCTGGGTCCTCACGGTTTGAGAGAACGGGCTCTTTGAAGTTTCCCGGCGGCCAGGACCGGCACGGGGGCTAGCCGCCCGGCGGCCAGGAGCAGCACGGGCGCTAGCCCCCGTCGGCCAGGACCAACAAATGCGTCTCGGTGAGGGCTTCAATTTGATATCTTGCTCGTTTTCTAGGTCCTCACGGTTTGAGAGAACGGGCTCTTTGAAGTTTCAAGGCGGATTCCTTGTCGTTCGGCCTGTCCAAACTTAGATTACTTCTCGTTTCTTCCGTATACTTTTGTATGGTCGTGTCGTATCAGCTACGGACCTAGTGTCTCTCGGTTCTTCTTGATTGTATCATCGAAGTTTTGCGACTAAATCTGAGTTGGTTTTCTCGTAAAGTTTATCGTGTAAAATAAGAACGATCGACTTTAACTTAGGTTTCTTAAGCTATACGACTTGTTTTCCTTTCGACGCTTGTTTTATGGAAAGTCCGCACACGTTAAACATTTTTAGCCGTTGATTTCGAGATAACCGTTTTTGACCCCAACAGTATCGGTCGACGAACGGTTGTTGTTGTCGATCGATGGGGTGGGGCGAGTATCGGTCGACGAATGGTTGTTATTGTCGATCGATGGGGAGGTGCGAGTATCGGTCGACAAAGAAGGTGTCTCGGTCGACTGTGGTAGGCAAGTATCGTTCGACAAGGTGTAGTTGATGTCGATCGATGTGGAACGTAAGTTCTTGCGGATGCTACATTCCAAATTGTGGGGTCTTCTGAGTACACTAGTTGAGGATTCTTGTTGCTTCTGGTACCGCTGGGCATGTACCTGAAAAAGATAAAAAAATATTTTGCGTTAGAAGGTGATTAAGCAGTAACAAATAACCTAGACCTAATCAGATTAAATCTAATGGCGATCTTAGCTCCCCGGCAACGGCGCCAAATTTGATATCACTCAAATCACCCTAAGGAGTGATTTACTCTCTCAAAAAAGAGGTTCAGATGTATGATCTCACTCAAATTACCCTAAGGTGTGATTTACTCTCTCAAATAAGAGGTTTAGATGTAGTACTTAGGGATCGAATTCACGGGGAGCGAAAGAACACAAAAGATGATAATCCTTAGTGACTAAGCTAGGTTGAAATGGTTTAAATATAAATTGCAGTTTGTGAGCAATGGTTAGTTGCTCAAGAGAATGATTTAAGGTTGTAAGTATTAAGAGAAAGTAGTTAGATTCAAGGTTACTATTCAGTTAGTTTAGGATTATAATGCTATAAATGTTTTTAATGAGTTGCTTGCATATACTAAAGAACTTCAATTCTTAGATTTGTCCAATAACTGTCGTTACTAGACTCGTCTATTGATCTATCTGCAGACAATATCGATCGATATTTGACAGCTTGTATCAATCGATATGTGTGTCGTCGATCGATTACTCTATTTGAGTATCGAACGCTATAGCTCTAGATCGAATTGAATATATGTTCACCAAGATCATAGACCGGCTCTCGCTTATCCCTAGAGGATCTTAGCTTATACAAGATGATGTCAGGAGAATGATTTATGAATTAAATCACTTCCAATATCATATTCTAGTTAGCTATTCTAGAATAAGCTTTAGGGTTCATCAGGATAATGAGTATACAACTCAACAGTCTATAGGTTGGGCTAATCCCTCATAACTATTTGAACCCCAAATCTAACAAAGGAATCTACTCAGACATGAATGAGTGAATCATAACATCAATGTAATAATAGAGATTCATTTAGAAGACCGAACACTCAAGTTCCTCGTGATAACAAATCTCTTTGTATCTTTTCTTCTAAAGTCTAGAATCCTATAACCTTTGATGAGACAGAATTAAGATGAAAAGAATACTTTTATTAAGTAATGAACTGTTGTAGAAACACAAAAGAACTAGAAGTAATTGAAAGCACACTTTGCCAAAACACATAGGCAAAGATATAAATACTGAGTTCAATTAGGTTAAAAACTCGTCAGGGGCATTATAGTAATAATAGTAAGTCTTGGGCTTCAAGTCGATTGAGAATATTCTTCCTTCTTCTGCACGCTCGATATCGATCGATGGTACTAGGAGTACATCAATCGATGGAGTATCTCGTCGTCATTTCTTCAAATGCGTCATCGATCGATTACACAGAACGTGTATCGATCGATATGTATCTCTGGATATCGACCTTGACGTCTGAACTTATAGTCATCTCGGGAAAACTCTCTTTTAAGCTCCAAATGGCACCTAAAACGTCATTTTACTCCAAAATGCCCTTGAACCTGAAAACATACCTAAAAGACTCCAAAAGATAGATATATACATATATATATATATATATAGTAAAATCATAGAAATATCATAAGTAAAAGTGGGTCAAAATTATGGTATATCAATGTTTAGGGATCAAATCACGGAGAGCGAACACAAAAGATCGTAATCTTTAGAGACTAAGTTAGGTTGAAATGTGTTTAAATGTAAATTCCAGTAGTGAGCAATGATAAGTTGCTCAAGAGAATGGATTCTAGGTTGTAAGTAATAAGAGAAAAGAATTAGATTCAATGTTACTATTCAGTTAGTTCAGGATTATAATGCTATAGTGTTTTAATGAGTTGCTTGCAGATACTAAAGAACTCCAATTCTTAGATTTGTCTAATATCTATCGTTTATTAGACTCGTCTATTGATCTGACTGCCGACAATATCGATCGATGTTTTGACACCTTGTATCGATCGATATGTTTGTCGTCGATCGATTACTCTATTTGAGTATCGATCGATATAGCTTCTGATCAAATTATTTAGACCTCTTTGAGGATTGTAAATATACTTTATTATCCTCTTCAGAACAATGATTGAGAGCAAGGGAAAGTATTATGTATTAACAATGTTACTGATGGTATTGCTACTATCCATAACTCAAAATGCGAGAGGTAATCCAAATATTCAGCTTGCTCCAGTGTCAGAGGAAGGATTCCTGCCAAATCCATTTCAGTGTGTAAACGATGTTAGAAAAGTTGCAGATTGCATTGATGCAGTGAAGAAATTTCAGTTCAGTGTTATCACAAAAGAATGTTGCTCTGTTCTATTGAAGGCCCCAGAAGATTGTTTTCGGATGTTATTTCCTATGCGATTTGCCATTAAAATTATGCTGAAGCTTTCATATTGGTTATTAGGTATACAAGGTTAAGAATATTTTTTTTTTTGTTAATCTTATATTTTTTAAACATTCTATGTAACAAGAAAATTAACTCGTATCAGTTATATTTTTAATAATAATTTCGCTTCATAAATACTTAACTAGCTAACAATGATACCATCATGAAAACTCAGGCTTAACCTTTTCGAACATTTGTCTGTTTTTTTCTATTTGATATTTCCATTTTCTTCCTTATTAGTTGTTCCTCATTTAGTTATTTTAAAAAGGAAAAAATAGTTTTTCCTAACTACCGTAAATAACTGTAAATTGACTTTATTATATTTTTTCTATTTCTTGTTTGAAATAAAACCACTTAGAATTTGGTTATTAATTACCTTACTGCTTATGTTTAAAAATTGTGAATAATAATTAATTATTATAAATAAACACTTCAACATTCATAACATAGATGGTAGCAATCTAAAATTATAGCATTTCTGTATGCGCATTACTTATTTATATTATGACTAGAACAATAATCATATATCTTGTTTTGAATTATGATATTTACTATTTATATTTATAACTAAATATGTTCTTGTTCAATTAAAAGAATATAATTTATATAAAACCTTTTTGCTGTTTTCAAAACAGTTAGTATCATTCAGAAAATTGGAGATGATAGTAAATACTTTATCTGGTTATCTCGTTTAAGATGATAACATTCATACATTTATTTGGTAGAGATGGTATCACAATTACAATCACATTAATACTTTTCAAATATATTATCATGTCATATTATATCGTAATAAAAAAATCTAACTATCATGTTATGTTTTCTTATAAATGTTAGGTGTATTACTACAATTATAGGAATACATTTACTATTTTTTTAGCAGCCACAGAAATAATTAATATTTTAAAATAGAATTATAAACATATATATATATTTCTACAGCGTAATGCTATATTTTAAAAAATATATATAATGTGGCTTTCTAGCATAGACAAGTAAGAATAATCTTTGTGAGAAAAAATACATTAGTTTCTGAAGAGTATAATAATGTAAAATCCTCAAAGACGTCTAATTAATTTTACAACTGATTCAAAACATTTCGACTATAAATTTACTCATATTTATATGCTTTATAATATATTTTCAAATATTAACAATCGACAACAATTTTAAGAAGATATGTAAGAAAAAAAAATCTTGATTCATGATAAATTGTTCTGCCAGGAGCATAAAAAAGACTCAAATCTCGGCCAACCAAATTGAAAACTCCGTGTCCATATGAACAAAAAATGATGATTGGACAAAATAGGAAGATTGATTCTTTGGGATTTTATTAAATTGATTCAGTAATAAAATAAACCATATATGTAAGGTTATAAAAGTTTAATCGGATAGTTAGCACTACACTTATGAATATATCATAATTTCTTAATTAATATATTTTATACCATTTTATAGTACATTTTTTAATTTGGGGTTATACGTTTTTTTCTGAGAAATGTAAGATCGTTAAAATGGCTAATACATAAATGGAAAAAATCAAATGAAATCACCTCATATCCCATTTACTTAAAAACCCACGAACATATACAATTATAAATATCAAGATAAACATCATAGTGGTAACCCCAAAGTAAATAATAGATTTGATAAACACTGAACAATGATTGAGAGCAAGGGAAAATATTATGTATTAACAATGTTACTGATGGTAGTGCTCCTATGCATTTCTCAAAATGCGAGAGGTGATCCAAATATTCAGCTTGCTCCAGTGTCAGAGGAAGGATTCCTGCCAAATCCATTTCAGTGTCTAAACGATGTTAGAAAAGTTCCAGATTGCATTGATGCAGTGAAGAAATTTCAGTTGAGTGTTATCACAAAAGAATGTTGCTCTGTTCTATTGAAGGCCCCTGAAGATTTTTTTGGGATGTTATTTCCTATGCGATTTGCCATTAAAATTATGCTGAAGCTTTCATGTAGGTTATTAGGTATACAAGGTTAAGAATATTTTTTTTGTTTTGTTATTCTTATATTTTTTTAAACATTCTATGTAACAAGAAAATTAACTCGTATCAGTTATATTTTTAATAATAATTTCGCTTCATAAATACTTAACTAGCTAACAATGATACCATCGTGAAAACTCAGGCTTAACCTTATTAGTTGATGCTCATTTAGTTATTTTAAAAAGGAACAAATAGTTTTGCCTAACTACCAAAAATAACTGTAAATTGACTTTATTATAATTTTCTATTTCTTGTATGAAATAAAACCACTTAGCAATTGGTTATTAATTACCTTACTGCATATGTTTAATAATTGTGAATAATAATTAATTATTATAAATAAACACTTCAACATTCATAACATAGATGGTAGCAATCTAAAATTATAGCATTTCTATATGTGCATTGCTTATTTATATTATGACTAGGACAATAATCATATATCTTGTTCTGAATTATGATATTTACTATTGATAGTTATAACTAAATATGTTTTTGTTCAATTAAAAATAAATAATTTATATGTAACTTTTTTTGTTGTTTTCAAAACAGTTAGTATCATTCAGAAAATTGGAGATGATAGTAAATACTTTATCTGGTTAGCTCGTTTAAGCTGATAACATTCATACATTTATGTGGTAGAGATGGTATCACAATTACAATCACATTAATACTTTTCAAATATATTGTCATGTCATATTATATCGTAATAAAAAAATCTAACTATCATGTTCTGTTTTCTTATAAATGTTAGGCATATTATTACAATTATAGGAATACATTTACTATTTTTTAGCAGCCACAGAAATAATTAATATTTTAAAATACAATTATAAACATATATATTTCTACTGCGTAATGCTATATTTTTAAAAATATATATAATGTGGCTTTCTAGCATAGACAAGTAAGAATAATCTTTGTGAGAAAAAATACATTATTTTCTGAAGAGTATAATAATTTAAAATCCTCAAAGACGTCTAAATAATTTTACAACTGATTCAAAACATTTCGACTATAAATTTACTCATATTTATATGCTTTATAGTATATTTTCAATTATTAACAATCGAAAACAGTTTTAAGAAGGTATGTAAGAAAAAAAATATATTGATTCTTGATAAATTGTTCTGCCATAAGCATAAAACAGACTCAAATCTCGGCCAACCAAATTGAAAACTCTGTGTCCATATGAACAAAAAATGACGACTGGACAAAATAGGAAGATTGATTCTTTGAGATTTTATTAAATTGATTCAGTAATAAATAAACCATATATGTAATGTTATAAAAGTTTAATTGGATATTTTAGTATCACTCTAATGAATATATCATAATTTCTTAATTAATATATTTTATACCATTTTATAGTAAATTTTTTTATTTTGGGGTTATACGTTTTTTCTCTGAGAAATGTAAGATCGTTAAAATGGCTAATAGATAAATGGAAAAAATCAAATGAAATCACCTCATATCCAATTTACTTAAAAACCCACGATCATATACAATTATAAATATCAAGATAAACGTCATAGTAGTAACCCCAAAGTAAATAATAAATTTGATAAACACTGAACAATGATTGAGAACAAGGGAAAATATTATGTATTAACAATGTTACTGATGGTAGTGCTCCTATCCATTTCTCAAAATGCGAGAGGTGATCCAAATATTCAGATTGCTCCAGTGTCAGAGGAAGGATTCCTGCCAAATCCATATCAGTGTGTAAACGATGTTAGAAAAGTTCCAGATTGCATTGATGCAGTGAAGAAATTTCAGTTCAGTGTTATCACAAAAGAATGTTGCTCTGTTCTATTGAAGGCCCCAGAAGATTGTTTTGGGATGTTATTTCCTATGCGATTTGCCATTAAAATTATGCATAAGCTTTCATGTAGGTTATTAGGTATACAAGGTTAAGAATATTTTTTTTTGTTTTGATATTCTTATATTTTTTCAAACATTCTATGTAACAAGAAAATTAACTCGTATCAGTTATATTTTTAATAATAATTTCTCTTCATAAATACTTAACTAGCTAACAATGATACCATCATGAAAACTCAGGCTTAACCTTTTCGAATATTTGACTGTTTTTTTCTATTTGATATTTCCATTTTCTTCCTTATTAGTTGTTGCTCATTAAGTTATTTTAAAAAGGAAAAAATAGTTTTGCCTAACTACCAAAAATAACTGTAAATTGACTTAATTATATTTTTTATATTTCCTGTATGAAATAAATCCACTTAGCAATTGTTTATTAATTACCTTACTGCTTATGTTTAAAAATTTTGAATAATAATTATTTATTATAAATAAACACTTCAACATTCATAACATAGATGGTAGCAATCTAAAATTATAGCATTTCTATATGCACATTATTTATTTATATTATGACTAGAACAATAATCATATATCTTGTTTTGAATTATGATATTTACTATTGATACTTATAAATAAATATGTTTTTGTTCAATTAAAAATAATTAATTTATTAGAAACTTTTTTGTTGTTTTCAAAACAGTTAGTATCATTCAGAAAATTGGAGCTGATAGTAAATACTTTATCTGGTTATCTCGTTTAAGCTGATAACATTCATAAATTTATTTGGTGGAGACGGTATCACAATTACAATCACATTAGCACTTTTCAAATATATTGTCATGTCGTATTATATTGTAATAAAAAAATCTAACTATCATGTTATGTTTTCTTATAAATGTTAGGCGTATTATTACAATTATAGGAATACATTTACTATTTTTTTAGCAGCCACAGAAATAATTAATATTTTAAAATAAAATTATAAACATATATATTTCTACTATATAATGCTATATTTAAAAATATATATAATGTGGCTTTCTAGCATAGACAAGTAAGAATAATATTTGTGAGAAAGAATACTTTAGTTTCTGAAGAGGATAATAATGTAAAATCCTCAAAGACGTCTAAATAATTTTAAAACTGATTCAAAACATTTCGACTATAAATTTACTCATAATTATATGCTTTATAGTATATTTTTAATTATTAACAATCGAAAACAGTTTTAAGAAGGTATGTAGGAAAAAAAATATCTGTATTCTTGATAAATTGTTCTGCCATCAGCATAAAACAGACTCAAATCTCGGCCAACCAAATTTAAAACTCCGTGTCCATATGAACAAAAACTGACGATTGGACAAAATATGAAGATTGATTCTTTGAGATTTTTTTTTAAAATTGATTCAGTTATAAAATAAACTATATATGTAAGGTTATAAAAGTTTAATCGGATATTTTAGCACTACACTTATGAATATATCATAATTTCTTAATTAATACATTTTATACAATTTTATTTTACATTTTTTAATTTGGGGTTATACGTTTTTTTTTCTGAGAAATGTAAGATCGTTAAAATGGCTAATACATAAATGGAAAAAATCAAATGAAATCACCTCATATCCCATTTACTTGAAAACCCACGATCATATACAATTATAAATATCAAGATAAACATCATAGTAGTAACCCCAAAGTAAATAATAAATTTGATAAACACTGAATAATGATTGAGAGCAAGGGAAAATATTATGTATTAACAATGTTACTGGTGGTAGTGCAACTATCCTTTTCTCAAAATGCGAGAGGTGATCCAAATATTCAGCTTGCTCCAGTGTCAGAGGAAGGATTCCTGCCAAATCCATTTCAGTGTGTAAACGATGTTAGAAAAGTTCCAGATTGCATTGATGCAGTGAAGAAATTTCAGTTCAGTGTTATCACAAAAGAATGTTGCTCTGTTCTATTGAAGGCCCCAGAAGATTGTTTTGGGATGTTATTTCCTATGCGATTTGCCATTAAAATTATGCTGAAGCTTTCATGTAGGTTATTAGGTGTACAAGGTTAAGAATATTTTTTTTGTTTTGTTATTCTTATTTTTTTAAACATTCTATGTAACAAGAAAATTAACTTGTATCAGTTATATTTTTAATAATAATTTCGCTTCATAAATACTTAACTAGCTAACAATAATACCATCATGAAAACTCAGGTTTAACCTTTTCGAACATTTGACTGTTTTTTTCTATTTGATATTTCTATTTTCTTCCTGATTAGTTGTTTCTCATTTAGTTATTTTAAAAAGGAAATAATAGTTTTGCCTAACTACCAAAAATAACTGCTTTATTATATTTTTTATATTTCTTGTATGAAATAAAACCACTTAGCAATTGGTTATTAATTACCTTACTTCTTATGTTTAAAAATTTTGAAAAATAATTATTTATTATAAATAAACACTTCAACATTCATAACATAGATGGTAGCAATCTAAAATTATAGCATTTCTATATGTGCATTACTTATTTATATTATGACTAGAAAAATAATCATATATATTTCGTTTTTAATTATGATATTTACTATTGATATTTATAACTAAATATGTTTTTGTTCAATTAAAAATAAATAATTTATATGAAACTTTTTTGTTGTTTTCAAAACAGTTAGTATCATTCAGAAAATTTGAGAAGATAGTAAATACTTTATATGGTTATCTCGTTTAAGCTGATAACATTCATAAATTTATTTGGTGGAGATGGTATCACAATTACGATCACATTAATATATCGTAATAAAAAAACTAACTATCATGTTATGTTTTCGTATAAATGTTAGACGTATTATTAAAATTATAGGAATACATTTACTATTTTTTAGCAGCCACATAAATAATTAATATTTTAAAATACAATTATAAACATATATATTTCTACTGCGTAATGCTATATTTTTCAAAATATATATAATGTGGCTTTCTAACATAGACAAGTAAGAATAATCTTTGTGAGAAGAATACTTTAGTTTCTGAAGAGGATAATAATGTAAAATCCTCAAAGACGTCTAAATAATTTTACAACTGATTCAAAACATTTCGACTATAAATTTACTCATAATTATATGCTTTATAGTATATTTTCAATTATTAACAATCGAAAACAGTTTTAAGAAGGTATTTAAGAATAAAAAATATCTTGATTCCTGATAAATTGTTCTGCCAGGAGCATAAAAAGACTTAAATCTCGGCCAACCAAATTGAAAACTCCGTGTCCATATGAACAAAAAATGACGATTGGACAAAATAGGAAGATTGATTCTTTGAGATTTTATTAAATTGATTCAGTAATAAAATAAACCATATATGTAAGGTTATAAAAGTTTAATCAGATATTTTAGCACTACACTTATGAATATATCATAATTTCTTAATTAATATATTTTATACCATTTTACAGTACATTTTTTAATTTGGGGTTATACGTTTTTTTTTCTGATAAATGTAAGATCGTTAAAACGGCTAATACATAAATGGAAAAAATCAAATGAAATCACCTCATATCCCATTAACTTAAAAACCCACGATCATAGACAATTATATATGAGATAATTGCTGAAATGCCATACTTTCAAATGACAATGTGAGAACGGTACCCTTCCAAGGGAAAATTGGAAATAGGGTCCATCCTTTTTGTAAAATTACCATCTAACCCTTTGCAACAATAATCCTCTTTCAGTTAAAAAAAATTAAAAAGCATAATAAATAACAACTCTTTACCTTCAACGGTTATCTCAGATATCAGATTTCTTGCTCATATCGTCAAAGGCTCTCACTTTATCTTCAACGATCTATCACATTTCAAATTCTCTAATCTCGAGTATATATGATACATTAAGTTAATTGAAGACGTGGAAGGCGAACAGATTACAGCCTTATCCGGATCTGAGAAATACCAGGTATGATAAAAATTTATAAGATCTAGGTTTCTATGAACAGAGGCAAAGTCTTTCTTTTATGGTTGCCTTAATAATGATGTTCCCTCGCCGCTACGATTACGATTCACTTGTACCTTGTTGCCAAAACCCAAAATTATTTTTGCGATGTGTACTGATGCAAATTATGTATTATGCAGATAATGTTGCACATAGTTACTGTTTTTTGAGAATGGAAGATGGATAATGTTGGTTCGGAGTTCCCTCCAACTAAGAAGGGAATTGCGTTCTTTGTAGGTGATGATATCAAATATGAGGATTTTCTCCGCATGGTTTGTGAAGATTACAATATGATTAGTGAGATGAAAGCGGTTGAGCTTGCTTATATCTTGCCTAAAAGTATACTGGAGAATATGCCTAGCAACACTCCTCCGATGTCCTTGAATAACGACAGACAACTTGCAGATTTTATAACCTTGTTGAAGACAGATTCTATGTGTGTTTGTGTTTCATTGACTGCAAACACAGGTCGTCCGGATGTGAATAGAAATCAAAAGCGTGTTGCCAGAGAGAATGCTTCTGCTGATTTTAGTAGTTTTGGAAATGTTCATTACGAGCCTACGAAGCCATCACATGAGACTATGAAGCCATCACTTGAGACTATGAAGCCACCACAGCTGCGTAAGAGTGAAACCATTAAGTCTGGTGACAGTTTCAGTTGCAAGAAAGAACTAATAACAAAGTTACACAGGATTTCAGTGCTCGAAAGGTTTGATTTCTGCATCAAAAAGTCTTGGAAGCAATTATTTTACGCAAAGTGCTTCGTTCCTGGATGTTCCTGGAAGATACGTGCTACAACTCTGTCGAGATCATCTCCAGAATTCTTCGTGCGTAAGTATACTGATCTTCATACATGCTCTGGGGCTGATAGGTATTCGCGTCACCGTCAAGCTAATGCACAATGTATTGGGAAGATGTTTGTTGATGGATTTAGTGGCGGCAGTGATCTTAAAGGAATCCGGCCTAAACATATAATGGACTGTATAAGGGCTGTTTATCAAATTGACATCGGTTATACGAAGGCTCATAGCGCATTGGCATATGCACGAGAGATGGTTAGAGGCACTCATGCTAGTGGCTATCAGGACTTGCCTTCGTATCTATACAAAATAGAGCAGGCCAATCCAGGTACAAAAACAAAGCTTGAAGTTGATGCTGAGAACAGATTTAAGTATTTGTTCATTGCTTTTGACGCATGTATCAAAGGCTTTCCGTTCATGAGGAGGGTTATTGTTATAGATGGAGCACATCTAAGTGGTAAGTTCAGAGGTATTATGTTAGTGGCTGCATGTCAGGATGGAAATAAGGGTATATATCCTATAGCTCTTGGGGTTGTAGATGCAGAGGATGCAGCTGCATGGGAATGGTTTTTCACCCAGCTGCGTGGTGTGGTAGGTGATGGTAGAAATTTGGCTTTCATCTCTGACCGATGCCCAGCAATAGCCAAGGCACTTACGAATGTTTTCCCTGAAGCTCATAGGGGCATATGCTTATATCACCTTGGTCAAAACATGACCTCAGGTTTCAAAAATTCCCAAATGGTCGCGGAGGCAAAAAGGGCTGCGAGATTATATCGACAGGTGGAATTTGACAGAAGATTTGAAGTCATTCGACGTCACGACAGCGCACTACACCACTATTTGACAACTGCAGATATTCGAACGTGGGCTCTCTCACATTTTCCAGGAGATAGATATGATATCATGACAAGCAACTTTGCAGAATGCATTAACGGCGTGCTTAAAGAGGAAAGAGCGTTTCCCATTGCATATTTTTTGGATTCTATTAGAAAGATGCTTTCAAGATGGTTTGCAGAAAGGCGAGAGGAAGCTGCGGCGTTGAAAACAAACTTCACAGAATATGCTGAACTCAAACTGCATATGAATCACAACGAAGTGGGTAAGCTAACTGTTCAACATCTTGATTCGAACCGTAGCCATGTTGAAGGTGGACACTTTAGCTGTTTGGTTGATCTAGAAAAGGTATGAAACAATAGAGTTTCACTTCTGCCATGTTATCATTTGACTCGTTTTTGATACATAGGGTGCAAATTTTTGCAGCGGAGTTGTACTTGTAAGCAATATGATAACGAGAAGATACCCTGTGCGAGAAATCCTTCTTTTCTTCCCAAAGGTGAGTTTCTTTAACCGGTCAATTCTTTTATTTACTCAGAAATACCAAAGTCAGCAATAACATAGTATGTGTTAATAAACCAAATTTCTAACTAGCTCTTTTTCTGATTAAAGCATAAACTATAGAGTTTCTTATAAATAAAGATAGTTTTTGGCTTGAATACCATCTATAGATTTGTATGAATAGGTACCTATAAATAGATTTGTATGAATAGGTACCTATAAATAGAGCTACCTTATAAATACTATAGTTTTTCTAGGAAGGTAGTCTGAAGACATTGTAATGGGACCAAATAGGTACCTTCAGTTTCTTAAGCTTACCTAGGTCATACGGAGCGCAAGGCAACAGCAGGGAAGAGGCAGGGAAGTTGTCAGCTTAAAACTGTCTGAGGATTGCGCTTGACTTGCTACCGGTTTGCCGAAAGCTTGCGAGTAAGATATCCCCTTGCCGGTGTCATTTTCCGTTTCTTTTCCGGCCTGCAAGCTAGCAAAAGGTGAGAAATGACCATTTTATTGGTAAGACAATTTTTAAAATGTCTCAAGAGTAGTTTTATTATTTATTAGGCTTGGGCAAACCAGTTGCGGTTCCCTTGCCTCTTGCATAAGTCTGCCTTGCGAATCATATTATTGCCTCGCCTTACTCATTAAGAATGTGTTTGGAGCCCTTCCTCTTTGATTAAGGTGCATAACCCTAAACCATTCTTCCATCATAGAATCAAGTTCTTGCAATGGTGCTTTTGTCAGTGAGAAATTATTAAAAAATACCTAGAATTTCTTAAATGTACCTAGTTTTACCGAGAAATCCTTCTTTTCTTCCCAAAGGTGGGTTTCTTTAACCGGTCAATTCTTTTATTTACTCAGAAATACCAAAGTCAGCAATAACATAGTAAGTGGTAATAAACCAAATTTCTAACTAGCTTTTTTTCTGATTAAAGCATAAACTATAGAGTTTCTTATAAATAAATATAGTTTTTGGCTTGAATACCATCTATAGATTTGTATGAATAGGTACCTATAAATAGAGCTACCTTATAAATACTATAGTTTTTCTAGGAAGGTAGTCTGAAGACATTGTAATGGGACCAAATAGGTACCTTCAGTTTCTTAAGCTTACCTAGGTCATACGGAGCGCAAGGCAGCAGCAGGGAAGAGGCAGGGAAGTCGTCAGCTTAAAACTGTCTGAGGATTGCGCTTGACTTGCTACCGGTTTGCCGAAAGCTTGCGAGTAAGATATCCCCTTGCCGGTGTCATTTTCCGTTTCTTTTCCGGCCTGCAAGCTAGCAAAAGGTGAGAAAGGACCATTTTATTGGTAAGACAATTTTTAAAATGTCTCAAGAGTAGTTTTATTATTTATTAGGCTTGGGCAAACCGGTTGCGGTTCCCTTGCCTCTTGCCTACGTCTGCCTTGCGAATCACATTATTGCCTCGCCTTACTCTTTAAGAGTGTGTTTGGAGTCCTTCCTCTTTGATTAAGGTGCATAACCCTAAACCATTCTTCCATCATAGAATCAAGTTCTTGCAATGGTGCTTTTGTCAGTGAGAAATTATTAAAAAATACCTAGAATTTCTTAAGTGTACCTAGTTTTACCGAGAAATCCTTTTTTTTTCCCAAAGGTGGGTTTCTTTAACCGGTCAATTCTTTTATTTACTCAGAAATACCAAAGTCAGCAATAACATAGTAAGTGTTAATAAACCAAATTTCTAACTAGCTCTTTTTTCTGATTAAAGCATAAACTATAGAGTTTCTTATAAATAAATATAGTTTTTGGCTTGAATACCATCTATAGATTTGTATGAATAGGTACCTATAAATAGAGCTACCTTATAAATACTATAGTTTTTCTAGGAAGGTAGTCTGAAGACATTGTAATGGGACCAAATAGGTACCTTCAATTTCTTAAGCTTACCTAGGTCATACGGAGCGCAAGGCAGCAGCAGGGAAGAGGCAGGGAAGTCGTCAGCTTAAAACTGTCTGAGGATTGCGCTTGACTTGCTACCGGTTTGCCTAAAGCTTGCGAGTAAGATATCCCCATGCCGGTGTCATTTTCCGTTTCTTTTCCGGCCTGCAAGCTAGCAAAAGGTGAGAAAGGACCATTTTATTGGTAAGACAATTTTTAAAATGTCTCAAGAGTAGTTTTATTATTTATTAGGCTTGGGCAAACCGGTTGCGGTTCCCTTGCCTCTTGCCTACGTCTGCCTTGCGAATCATATTATTGTCTCGCCTTACTCTTTAAGAATGTGTTTGGAGCCCTTCCTCTTTGATTAAGGTGCATAACCCTAAACAATTCTTCCATCATAGAATCAAGTTCTTGCAATGGTTCTTTTGTCAGTGAGAAATGATTAAAAAATACCTAGAATTTCTTAAGTTTACCTAGTTTTACCGAGAAATCCGTCTTTTCTTCCCAAAGGTGGGTTTCTTTAACCGGTCAATTCTTTTATTTACTCAGAAATACCAAAGTCAGCAATAACATAGTTAATAATTTTATGTTAGTTATAAGGAATAATTAATCCTTTAAAAAATAATTATTTTTCTTGTTCTTTCATAATGTCTCCGTAATGCTGATCCTTTTTTTAGTGTTTTTTTTTTGTTTGTTTCACGTAAGATATAAATTCTCTGGACTATGTTACAAACAATAATAATATAATTTGAAATTATTAAAGTGTGTATTACTAGTTACACTTAAGGTGCATAACCCTAAACCAGTCTTCCATCATAGAATCAAGTTCTTGCAATGGTGCTTTTGTCAGTAACAAATGATTAAAAATACCTAGAATTTCTTAAGTGTACCTAGTTTTACCGAGAAATCCTTCTTTTCTTCCCAAAGGTGGGTTTCTTTAACCGGTCAATTCTTTTATTTACTCAGAAATACCAAAGTCAGCAATAACATAGTAAGTGTTAATAAACCAAATTTCTAACTAGCTCTTTTTCTGATTAAAGCATAAACTATAGAGTTTCTTATAAATAAATATAGTTTTTGGCTTGAATACCATCTATAGATTTGTATGAATAGGTACCTATAAATAGAGCTACCTTATAAATACTATAGTTTTTCTAGGAAGGTAGTCTGAAGACATTGTAATGGGACCAAATAGGTACCTTCAGTTTCTTAAGCTTACCTAGGTCATACGGAGCGCAAGGCAGCAGCAGGGAAGAGGCAGGGAAGTAGTCAGCTTAAAACTGTCTGAGGATTGCGCTTGACTTGCTACCGGTTTGCCGAAAGCTTGCGAGTAAGATATCCCCTTGCCGGTGTCATTTTCCGTTTCTTTTCCGGCCTGCAAGCTAGCAAAAGGTGAGAAAGGACCATTTTATTGGTAAGACAATTTTTAAAATGTCTCAAGAGTAGTTTTATTATTTATTAGGCTTGGGCGAACCGGTTGCGGTTCCCTTGCCTCTTGCCTACGTCTGCCTTGCGAATCATATTATTGCCTCGCCTTACTCTTTAAGAGTGTGTTTGGAGCCCTTACTCTTTAAGAGTGTGTTTGGAGCCCTTCCTCTTTGATTAAGGTGCATAACCCTAAACCATTCTTCCATCATAGAGTCAAGTTCTTGCAATGGTGCTTTTGTCAGTGAGTAATGATTAAAAAATACATAGAATTTCTTAAGTTTACCTAGTTTTACCGAGAAATCATTCTTTTCTTCCCAAAGGTGGGTTTCTTTAACCGGTCAATTCTTTTATTTACTCAGAAATACCAAAGTCAGCAATAACATAGTAAATACCAAACCATGTTGAAGAAAATATTCCTCGTATTCTTTTACACTCATTGAACCCTGTGGTGATATATTTGAAGCCATATTTGGTCTGAAGACTAGTTGAAGATTTTCTTTCGGTACATTTATATAGATTTCTAAAAGTCGTTACTTTCTAAAAGTCGTAACTTTAACTGAGAGTCGCAACCGCTAGTGTTGGTTATAAACAACATTCACTAATAGACATCCCTTCGTTAGTGTCGGTTATTAACTTAGATTAACGGTTAGAGTGCTTATAAATACGGAGATTATGGCCATAATTTTAACAAGACGAAAACCACAAAACTGCTATAATGGCAGAATTCCCAATTCTGGCGCTCCCATCAGATATCCAAAAATTAGTGGTTGGACGCGTGGCAAATAACTCCTTTAAAGATCTCTATAGACTGAATACAACTTGTAAGTCAATGTATGCTTTGTCAGACACGCTTCACGTGTATGCTTCGTTTGATCTGTTTAAATACCCTTGGTATCTCGGCAAGCCGAGTAGGTTGTTGAGAAGGTGCTACAACGCTGGAAACCCAAGCACTCTTTACATCAAGGGTGTTGAGTATTTTTACGGGTTGCACCGTCAAGAAGAGGGACTTGCTTTGATAAAGGGAGCAGCGGATGCTGGATTAGACCGAGCGTTGTATACATATGCAATGACTCGCAAACTCTACTGGGATGATGAGGAAGTCTTCGGTTGTTTCACAAGAGAATCAGTCGTTAAAATAGGTTTGGTGGTTAGAAATGATGATGGTCCGTGGATGGGCGTCACTAACGAGGGGTTCGTAACGAAGAAGCATATCTTCATGTCAACAACAAGGCCCTTGTTTTATAATTGCCCTTGCTCACCTGTTGTGGACCCCGATTGGGATCTTTGGAACACGGAGCTGAGTAAGGCTGAAGACATGTGTATCAGATGCTTCTGGATTAAAGAGGTTGGTTTATTTCTGAGGGATTTTAGTTGAGGTCTCAGTTTTCCACCCTTCGACAGTTGGGGATAATACTTCTTTGTTGTAATGCTTTAACGTTCTCACTTTCGTATGCTATTCGAAACTCCACCAAACTTTATAGTACTCAATATTCTCAGATTTATTTGGGTATAATACTCTGTTTTCCGTAATATTTGGAGCCCTTCCTCTTTGATTAAGGTGCATAACCCTAAACTAGCTAGTCTTCCATTAGAGAATAAAGTTCTTGCAATGGTGCTTTTCTTTTATCAAATTTGTAATCATTTCTTATTTTTTAATACAAAAAGAACAAAGTTAGTGAGAAATGTGGAAAAAAACCTAGAATTTCTTAAGTTTACCTAGTTTTACCGAGAAAGCCTTCGTTTCTTCCCAAAGGTGGGGTTCTTTAACCGGTCAATTCTCTTCTTTTATTTACTCAGAAAGACCAAAGTCAGCAATAACATAGTAAGTGTTAATAAACCAAATTTCTAACTAGCTCTTATCTGATTAAAGCATAAACTATAGAGTTTCTTATAAATAAATATAGTTTTTGGCTTGAATACCATATATAGATTTGTATGAATCCCTTGTTCCAACTTCTTGCTTAACTTCATCCTCTGTTCGACGGTAAATATAGTTTTTTGGCTTGGGCACATTTTAGTGGGAACGAATAGCCACCTAGAATTTATTAAGTTTCCCTAGTTTTACCGAGAAAGCCTTCTATAGAGTTTCTTATAAATAAACTTAGTTTTTGGCTTGAATACATTATATAAATTTGTATGAATAGCTACCTATAAATATAGCTACCTTATAAACTCGCGGGTCTGTAAAATACAAAAAGAAACACTGGCAAGCCCCATTAAAATGTGTATATAAATACATCCCTACGTGTATAACTGGGTACACCTAAGAAATTCTAAGAGCATCACCAGCCAATACTAACAGGATGAGACAACAGTTGACATTCGGGTTATACCTAAGTTATGGGTATAATATAAACTCTCAATCCATCGGCAAGGTAAGACATTTAGAAAGCAGGAAACAGTAGAACAAAATAAACATCAAAAAAGAACTGATAAACGTGTGTTTCCTCGGCCGTTTACCTTTACAAAATACGTGGAACGGATTATCTACCGTATTTTCCATCTATTATGTCTGTTACAAGTCAGGAGCAAAAAAGAACTGATAAACGTGTGTTTCCTCGTCCGTTTAGCTTTACAAAATACGTTGAACGGATTCTCAATCGTATTTTCCATCCATGATAGCTTGTTGGATTGAGGGATCGTACATAGTCGTACCTTCTTTTGTTGTTGCTAAATACATCTCCACAGCGAGGTTTTCCCTCACTTTGGCCATCCTGTTATCGGTAAGATGTGTGTCGTCTAAATCAACACCCAGCATTAGACACTCAAGGAATTTTAGTGCATAAACTCCACAGTCCCCATATGGAGATTTTGCTCGTGGAACCCCATTCCGTACACACACGATTTCAAAAAGTGTAAGATCCATACTTGGCTGTTCTTCCACAGAAACATAACGGTTAAGCGCGTGGGGAAACATTTCAGCAAACAGAACTGCGTATTTCCTTAACTCAACATCTCTGGACGTACGCCTCCCACTATCATAGAGTGTGACAGTTCGATCTGGAATGGAAATTACCATGGCTACCCAATGACTATTTTTTACATAAAGACAGGAGAAGATCGTATCCACAGCGGCCCTCCACCACTTAAATTCTCTAGCATAGTGTGGTAACTGTCCGTGGTAGTAACCACGGGTTCCTGGTGGTAGTTTTCCATCGCGTTTCCACTCCTGGTAGTTGGTTGCCCAGTTCAACTGGAAGAATACATCCATAATAGCCATCTTTGATTCTGGGAACATTTTTCCGAGTCGTAGTCTATAAAAATCCAAAGCTGCGTCCATGTGCTACAAAAGGGATGAAAATATATGAGTACCAAAAAATGAGCTAGGTTTGTGTCAAATCTAAGATCTCTTACCATGTCTTCCAACCACTCCCTCGGCTTCAGAAATACGTCGAAGAACTCACTGGCACTTTGCTCCGAGCCAATTGGATAAATGGAACGACTGCACGTGAAAATGAGAAATTAAGATCGTGTGGTATATGAACCTCTATAGAAGCCACTTGATACTTTACCTGTTTTCTCTAAAAGTGGTTAGCTCTTCAATATCTGAAGCTTTAGCTGGACCATATACTACCTCCTTCAGTTGGACTAACGTCAAGTTCGGCGCATATCTGTTTAATACCCCCTTAACTTGGGTATCGTCACAAGAATATGGGCTTCTGAGGGTCGCCGCCAAGACCATAGGCCTACTTGGTTGAAACCTAGTAGGGGGATTGTTAGCCTGAGGAAGCATTTTGATCTTCTTTCTCTCTAACACTTGAAGCTCCAAGGATTTAGAAGCCTTGATAACGGTGACGTCAGCATATGAAGTGGTTTCAAAAAGGTGTGTTTTCTCCTTTGGCGTGAAAGGATGTGAGTAAGTTAAATCGTTTGACTCTGATGATAGTTCAATAGCCCGTTCATCAGCTGGTTCCTTGTTGGTCTCTGAAGCCGCTTCAACCTTTGGAGTTAACAAGGGTTGTTTCTTTGAAGCCTCGGCATCGACCAGTAAGCAAGATTGGTTTATATTCTCCAAGAGTTCATCAAAGCGTCTGGGTGAGATTGTATTGTCTCCTGCATTCTCTGCCTCTGGGTTGTCTGGGTGGCCGACTGTCTGTGGGTAAACTTCCCCGACTGGTTTGTTGTCTTTTGTTTTCTCTTCTTTTTTTTCCGAGACTTGGGGTCCACCAGTTCCTTGTGCTGTAGTCTCTCCTATGCTTACTTCAAAAAATTGTGACAGAAACCAATAATAATAGGGGATAAGAAACATCACATATTGTTGTCTTGCCACTGATTACTGAAACGAATGACATACTTCTTTTGGTTTTGCGGGAGGCTTTGTGTTAGAAAACCGATCGTGTTCGGGTATTTTGACTTGCTGAGATTCTTCCAGCTGAGTGACTCGAGATTCTAGATTATCCATGGTAATAGCAGCAGAAGATTGCAAAATTGCTGAGCACGGTCCGCTATAAACTATCGTTTCCATTGCCTTCACTCTTTCAGCCAACTTCCTTAATACTGGTTCTTCATTTTCTGCAATGTCACAAGAGTTCTCACCTCCATCTCCTGCGTTCTCTTGCTCTCTGCTTGCTAACTTCTTTGATTTCTTTGATTTCCTTTGGCTTGCAACACGCCTACGCTTGTTATTAGATATCATCGGTGTCAGTGGGTACTCCGGCAAGGCATGCCAAGTAATGATACTCGGGGATTTTTCTTGGCGAAGGAACTCCAAAAGATTTTCAATCTCATGATCCTCATCTACGTGGTCCCAAACAGGATGAACTTCATTCATGATTCTCGGACACATACAAGTTACCTATACAACAAATTACACAAAGTGGTTGTCAATAGAAATTAAAATTCAAAGTTTTGATGAATCCACACGATGTTAACATACCTTTGCGTTTAGTAATCTATTACCCAAGTAGAGCCTTCCATTCGAACCTTTGAACCTCAGTAAGCTTAGACCACTTGAACTGATAGGACGCCCAAATGCTTCTCCAAGACAGGGTATATAAGCGTACGCCCAAACCTGGATCACTTGCACGAATCCCTTGCAGACATAAGTAGCCTGCTTGATGTCACCACTCTCTGTTTTGCTCTTAATCTTGTTGACAAGTTCAACGAAAGCCACTCTTCCCCAGGGATACTGCTCGAAAATCTCCAAATTCATAAGCAGGTTTGCTTGAGCAAGAGGGATAGGTTCTCTTCGATCAAGGCCAAGTAAACCGCCTGTCAAGATTGCCAAATAACACAGCCTAATCTGGTCTTCCTTACACCAGGATTTGCAAACATCAGGATACAGACGACAGAGTGCACATATGTCTGCAGCGCTTGGTGTTGATCGGGAGCGTTTCAGGTTGAGCAGCGTCCAAAAACTATTACTTTTCTCCACATCTTCCACTACCATTGTATTAGGTATTGGATCACAGTTTAAACCTGTGATATCTTCAAACTCAAATAACGAGAAACGGACAGGCTGTTTCTCTATCAAAAACCAAATCTCTTGTTTTTTTTTGGCAATAGAGTTGTCTTGAAAGAATGTAATGAACCAATGTTGAGCTCCATGCGAACTCCAGATTCACGTACTTGATAATTACCCCGAGTGGAGACTTTTCAACATGCTCCCACACTTCAGCACTAACAACATCTTTGACTGCTTTCACGGTCTTGAAAGTAGAGCTGTAATTTATAAAATTCTTTGGATCTGGCCTTGTTTCGTCGGAAAACAAACTTCGAGGGAACTCCATAGTATCAACCTGTTGGCAATAATATCAGGAGAAGCACCGGTTGAAAGAAAAGCAAGTAAGCAAGGCTTGCCTGTACTCGCAGGGATATGTAAAACAAAACACTTGAAAAAGGCGAAGCTTTATTCAGACAAATTACACAGAAACACCAACACAAGTTTATAACCAAACAAATTACACAGAAACAGAGACCCAGAAAAAGGCTCAATCTTTGCGTGTCCTGGGAATGCTTGGTAAAGCAGAAATTTTGAAAAAGGCGAAGGTTTTATCAAACAATGAAGGTTTATAATCAAACAAAATTACACAGAAACAGAGATCGAGAAAGATTACCTCCATGACATAAAGTCCGAAGCAGGTGTTTCCCTGGTAGAGTTATCCAGAAGACGCTGAAGTGAAGAGGGCGAAAAAGTTGAGAAGGGACAAGAAACGGTTGAAAGAAGCAGGGCTTGCGTGTCCTGAGAATGGCTTGCCTGTACTCGCAGGGCTATTTAAAGCAAAACATTTCAAAAATGCGAAGGGTTTATCTAACAAATTACATAGAAATTTAGAAAAAGTACGCAGGAACCCTAACACAAATTCATAAGCAAACAAATTACACAGAAACAGAGACCTAGAAACATAACTTTTTCAATCAGTATATCAATTCTGGTACAGTTGTTTCCCTGGTAGAGTGAAGAGGAAGACGCTGAGTGAAGAGGACGACAAAATTGAGGAGGGAGAAGAACAGTTGAAATAAGCAGGGCTTGCGTGTCGGCCTGAAAATAGCTTGCCTGTACCTCGCAGGGCTTGCTAGTAATGGCAGATCGGAAAAACAGGATAAGCCCATAGCAATATGAGATATTTCGCAATATGAGATAAGCCCATATCCACAATTACTCCTTCAAATATATTAAAGTACTAGTAAATTGAATTTACTCTCTATTGTAATCCACCTGTCAGCGCAGAATCATTTAGATGTTAATCCCTTTATTAAAGATACAACAAATTAAAATACACTTATTCTTATGAATATAATGAAATACACTGATTTAGATGTTAATCCTTTTATTAAAATATCTGCCAGTGTTTTTTCCAAAAATGTAATACACTTATTCATATGAATATCGTTATTATTTCTTTTGCTGCGAAAGTTTTTAAAATTATCTTTGATTGAAGAAGGTCGTTTAGGACCCTAGTATTACTGGCAGGACTGAAAAATACAAAAAAAGAAACACTGGCAAGACCGTAAAATCTTTCGCAGGCTAATGGCAAGCGGAGAGCAAGGACTGCGACCGCTTGGCCAATTTTAAAGGGATTAAGATCCCCTACCGATCATAGGCCGTTGCGTTGCCATGTATAACTAACTAGGTACACCTAAGAAATTCTAAGAGCATCTCCAACCCATTTCTATTTTCACCTCTATAATAGCAATTAGAAGTAAAATTGCTCCAACCCACCTCTATTTCTTCCTCTATAATAGAGATCTCTATTTTTACCTATATTTATAGAGGAAGAAATAGCATTCCTCTATTTTTTGCTTTATATTTTCGAGATCTCTATTTTAGAGAAATACATTGGAGCAAAACACATCTCTATTATAGAGTTCCTCTAAAATAGAGGTAAAATAGAGAAATACATAGGAGATGGTAAGTAACTATCTGGTCCCATTAAAATGTGTATATATACATCCCTACCTGTATAACTGGGTACACCTAAGAAATTCTAAGAGCATCACCAGCCAAAGCCAATTTTGACTCTAAAATAGAGTTAAGGGCCCATGTGAACTATAAATATAATAAAATAATAGTAAATTGACGACTGAGATGTTTGTAACAAAGTGAAAATAACTGGAAAACATGTTTAAAAAAGAAGAATGAAATTTAAAACAGTAAAACCGCTATTCATACAAATTTGGTTTATGCTATCTAACACAGGCTGTATGGTATCTAACGCGTATCTTCAAAAACCTGCCTTGTTTCATCGTACATCTCTGCAGCAAGTTTCCTCCTCATTATCGACATATTAGAATCACGAAGATGTTCATCCGCAAATGGTACACCCATTACTAAACACTCAAGGAATTTGACAGCGTAAATTCCACAGTTTTCGTGAGGGGGTTTGCTTTGCGGAACCCCATACGTTACAAACTGGATGGAATACATGGCTGTGTCCATAACCTGCTTAACTTCAGCATCAGCGTAAGTATTCAAGACGGCAGGAATCATTTGAGCAAAAGGTATCGCCGCCTCCTTGATAGTCTCCTTGTCAATCAAATCGGTTGAACTATCATAGATTTTGATAGTCCGGTCCGGGAAAGAAATGACCATCAACACCCAGTGACAGTTATCTACCATCAGAACTGAATATAGTGTATCGACATCTCTTCCCCATTGCTTCCCGGTTGGTCTCTTACCGATGTAGTAATCAAAGGCTTCCGTAGGTATTTTCGACTGATCTCTTAACCACTCCTTGTAGCTACTACTACACCACGTTGGGAATACTGCGTCCATAATTGCAATCCTTGGAGATATGAAATCACTTGGATTTTTGGAGAACCTTAGTCTGTACATCGCTAAGGGTACGTCAAGTTCCTGTACAAGAGGATATAATAAGCTTAGCATTACGTACACATTGCGAGGGTATTAAGAACCTCGATGACTTACCATATCTGTCAAACAACCCCTCGGCGTATGAAATCTTTTGAAAAAATCTTTCGCCATCAAACCATCACAAGGCGGATATGTGGAATCTCCCCTGCCGAAGACCGACAGCTACATCAACTTAGACCAAGTTTTTATTTTAACCAAAAGGGACTTGGGTAGCAGAAGATACTTACTTTGTTTTTACGAAAGTGTTCAATGCCTTCACCTTTGCTTTATCAACTGGGCCATACACAACCAAGTAGTTAGTATTTGATTTTTTGGACAATGCCGCAACCCTTGCACTCTTCCTAAGGGGTTTACTTGGCGTAATGAAGTTGGATGAGGCTTTGTGGGGTTCATCTTCATTTCCCGTAAGTGGTTGTACCTTTGCATCATCAAGTGACTTCAGGTGATTATCTCCTGTACCAAGTAATAAAGTTGTGGAGCCCATTAGCGTAAGAGTTTTCGCGGACTCATTTACAATGTCATCTTCTTCCTCCTTTGACAGACGCTGTCTTTTTCTTGTGTCGCAATATTCATCTATTTCTGGTTCTCTCACATATGGGACAATTTTTTTTGTTTCAACCATGTTCCCTCCTTCCGTGCTTGCTTCTTTATTCTGTCATTTATGGGAAATAAAAAATAACTTACCAATGCATAATTACGGAAACAGTAACAACGTCACAGCCAAACGCTTCAATGGTCTTTTCACATACCTCCGTTGGTACGAGACTGAGATTTTGGACTCGCGAGCTTTCTTCCAAACGGGTCACCCTTTTCCGCAGATGTACAATCGGATCCATCTGTTCCAATGCGGCTATTCTAGATGTTAGATTTGAAGGGTACCTACGTCTGGACGCTCCATAGAAAACAATCTCTCTGGGGTCTGCCTCCGTTGTATAAAGTATTTTCCTTCATCATCATCGCTTTCTACTTGGTCTTCATTTTCTACAATGTCACAAGAGTTTTCACCTCCATCTCCTGCGTTCTCTTGCTCTCTGCTTGCCATCTTCTTTGATTTCTTCGATTTCAGCTGGCTTGCAACACGCCTACGCTTGTTATTAGATATCATCGGTGTCAGTGGGTACTCCGGCAAGGCTTGCCAAGTAATGGTACTCAGGGAATTGCCTTGGCTAAGGAACTCCAAAAGATTGTCAACCTCAAGATCCTCATCTCGGTGTTCCCAACCAGGATGAACTTCATTCATGATTCTCGGACACATACAAGTTACCTATACAACAAATTACACAAAGTGGTTGTCAATAGAAATTAAAATACAAAGTTTTGATGAATCCATACGATGTTAACATACCTTCGCGTTTAGTAATCTATTACCCAAGGAGAGCTTTCCATTCGAACCTTTGAACCTCAGTAACGATGGACCACTTGAACTGATAGGACGCCCAATTGCTTCTCCAAGACAGGATATATAAGCGTACGCCCAAACCTGGATCACTTGCATGAATCCCTTGCAGACATAAGAAGCCTGCTTGATGTCACCACTCTCTGTTTTGCTCCTAATCTGGTTGACAAGTTCAACGAAAGCCACTCTTCCCCAGGGATACTGCTCGAAAATCTCCAAATTCATAAGCAGCTTTGCTTGAGCAGGAGGGATAGGTTCTCTTTGATCAAGGCCAAGTAAACCGCATGTCAAGATTGCCAAATAACACAGCCGAATCTGGTCTTCCTTACACCAGGATTTGCAAACATCAGGATACAGACGACAGAGTGCACATATGTCCTCAGCGCTTGGGGTTGATCGGGATCGTTTCAGGTTGAACAGCGTCCAAAAACTATTACTTTTCTCCACATCTTCCACTACCATTGTATTAGGTATTGGACCACAGTTTAAACCTGTGATATCTTCAAACTCAAATAACGAGAAACGGGCAGGCTGTTTCTCTATCAAAAACCAAATCTCATGTTTTTTCCTGCAATAGAGTTGTCTTGAAAGAATGTAATGTACCAATTTTGAGCTCCATGCAAACTCCAGATTCACGAACTTGATAATTACCCCGAGTGGAGATTTTTCAACATGCTCCCACACTTCAGCACTAACTACATCTTTGACGGTCTTGAAAGTAGAGCTGTAATTTATAAAATTATTTGGATTTGGCCTCGTTTCGTCAGAAAACAAACTTCGAGGGAACTCCATAGTATTCACCTGTTGGCAATAATATCAGAGGCGCCCAAATTAGGAAAAATTGGTAACCTAAAAATTAAGAAAAAGGCGAAGAAGAAGCTAAAATTTAGTTTTTTCGAATCCTTCACCTTATGGCAAGAAGAAGCCAAACTTCGCTGAGATCGCCTGATGGGTACTGATGAATACAAGATCTGTAACGGAGAACCAAAACTGGCCGATGAATCGAAGGGATTCGGAAGACGAACACTAGAACTGAAATGTAAGGCACGTGACTCCTCCACAGTTCTGTCAAAAAGCTTACAATTACTCTTTCATCCTTAATGATTTCAAGCGAAACAGAGGAGAGTATTGGCAAGCCATCAGCTGAGTATTGGGCTGATTTAGGTAACGAGCCCATGAAGCTGCTGATTTTCTGACACATAATACCGAATTTGTATATTTTTAATGCCAATACGACGTCGGTTTGAGTTTTGTTGAGATATATCAAAACGAAATTGATTTGGTGAAGCTACTCGAATTGGGAATACATCAGTTTGGTTTGAGTTCTTTTGAAAAGAAAAGTGTCGGATGATGTGATCCAAAACGAATAATGAGTTGTCATACATGATTTATTCTTATCTTTTGCCAAAGCCAGGTAAACCATTGGAGAAAGATGTGCTCATTTTGCTGCTTCATTATGAATAAAATGAATTTTTGAAGCAAAAAATGAAGCAAAACCATTGGAGATGTTAATCTCAAATACAAATTTAAATACGAGAAAGATCTTTAAATAAAGCACATCTCTCCTTACACAAAAAAACAGGGTATTTCCGGTACAACCAGGTTCAACTTTCTTTCGGTTTTGGTCTTTTACATTTAGTATCATATATAATAAAGATATAAAATAAAGGAGAATCCAGAGCCCCCAAAAAACCCCTAGATAGCAAATTAAATAGCAAGGAAGCAGTGGTTAGGTTATTGGTGGAATAATTATCTTCGACATAACTCACAGAAATTAAATAGCAAGGAAACATTGGCCAAAGGCAACAGCTAATATAAAATAAAATATTTGAAGGACTGATATTTGAAGTGTTTACAAAATCTTATAATAGTTCTTTTCTGAGTATAAAATAAAATATTTCATATTTGTATTTGGTTTTTATAAAAATAATTTGAATCAAACGCTCAGATACTCCTGCCCGAAAAAAAAGAGCTGAGATACTCCTGCCCGAAACTGCCCGGAATTAGAAATTCATTTATCTTTATTTTTACACGAAAATTTTTAAAAAGACAACGAAACCAAGAGAAACTTCCATAATTACAACTCTACCTAGGACTATCTCGAACTATCCAAACCCGGGCCCAGAACCGACCCAAACAAATCGGATATCCACTTCCAGAAATTGAATTCCCTAATACGTTTCCCCTCTCTCCCCATATTGATTGATTGAAAAGGCATAAAGTTCACCGTCTCTCACTAAGTAGAATTTATTCGAGTTCTCTGAAAACCCTACTCAATTCGAATCCTCAATCGACAATCAAAAAACCCAAATCATGATGAATCGAGAGGTTACGAAGGCAAAAGAAGACGGGTCGAGTAGTGTAGTAGGAGATGAAATGGCACTGGTTTCATTGTCGGGAGATGAAGCAAACCCAAGGACTATCGAGAAACATGTCGGCCCAGGAACCGACCAAAGTCCCAGAGATGCAAACGAAAGCGAAGACAATGCAAGTGGAAAACGGGAAGAGGAAGAATCAAGTAAGAAAAATGAAGGGGAGGAATCAAGAGAAGTAGACGAAGGAGAAAAAGAGAAGGAAGTCGGGGACGAAGGAGAAAAAGAGAAGGAAGCCGGGGACGAAGGAGAAAAAGAGAAGGAAGTCGGAGACGAAGGAGAAAAAGAGAAGGAACCCGGAGAGGAAATAGAGCCCCGAAGAAACGACGAAGAAGCTGATGAAAGGGCGATAATTCTATTTGGACGACATCATGAAACTGAGTCGCATGCAGATTCGGTAAGTATTGAAATTGAAAACTTTTACATAGATGATTTGAAAGATTAGATAAGTGTGGAAAACTAAGTGGAATTTAGAGTTAGTGATTGCTGAACTAAGTCGAAGTTTGTGAAACTATATGTTGATGGTTGTAAGATGTCGTATGTGATCTGGTTCTCACTTGAGTGCAGGTTGTAGATGACGAAGAAGGGGGCATGCTACCGAAGAAACTACACTTTCCTTCAAGCCAATATCAAAAGTCTTTAAAGCTTTCATGAAAATGTTACATTGACACGGCGATAAGAACTATTCAAACGATCCTGAAAGCGAAGGAGGTGGAATGGTTCATAGAGAACCCACAATTCCAACATTTCTTCCATATTAAAAACCGAAAGCAGAAGTGGATGGGAATGTGGGTTCTCGTTTTGCGATCAGCTTGTGTTGCGAAGAAGCATGAGTTATGGTTTGTCGTTAATGGCGTCCCAATCTGATATTCTCTTAGAGAATTAGGACTCATTTCTGGACTATACTGCCATGAGTATCCCCCCAACCATGAGAGGTTGGGTGGTACAACATTCATGAACAAGTATTTTGGAGGGAAAAGGGTAACATACGCTGACCTGGAGAAGCAGATGTTGGCAATGAAATCAAAGCCATCTGAGGATCGTAAGAAGATGGCCGTTCTGTTCTTCTTAGCCAGCATCCTTGTCGGAGGCCGAAAGAGTGGTGAGGGAGCATCACCTGTGGACAGTTTCTTCCTGAGTGTTGTTGATGACCTAGATGCGTGTGTAACGTTCCCTTGGGGGCGGTATGCATTCGAACATAACTTGAAGGATGTCTCTACCTTTTTGGAGAAATGCGACGGGCTTGCGCCGACGAGTTGGGTTTTTACAAGCTTTCCTATCCCTCTGGAGGTATTCTCAAGCTCTCTTCAACATAGTTGTTTAATTGATGTTAATGTCTTTTTGTTGTGTGTTGGTAGTTGTTGGCCTTTGAGGCAATTCCAAGCTTGAGGAACCATTTCCGAGAAGATGTGAATGGTGCAAACAGTGGTTGCCCGCAGATGTGCAAGATGCAGTACAAACGGAAAAGTGGAACCAAGGAATTCAGTCTGAAAGCCGTGAACGATAAACTTGGTAATAATACAAAGGTAATTGATGTTTTATGTGTAGTCGAATTGAGGAGAAGGGACTTATGAGACTTATGAAAACTTGGTGAAACTAAGATAATTAGTATTTTTGTGTTTTTACCAAAGGATATTGAGAGTATCTTGGTAGCAACAGCAGCTGAGGAGGAACTTCTGGAAACCATAGGAATGGACAAGGAGGGTTGTTGGGCCGATGACGCCGATGATGCAGCAGTTGATGGTTGGACGAAGATAATACGGAAAGGGAAGAAACAAGTTTTCTTTGAAGAACAGTTCTGCATGGATTTTGAGTCTCGCACAGGTCAGATTGAAGGTCCCACCAATCCTATCGGAGGACCATCGAATAATGCACAATCTGATCAGGCTAATGCTGATTCGGTGGAGGTTACTGGAGCTACTTCTGTAGCTGAGGCTTTAAAAGCGATGGAAGGTCGGCTTATGAAAGCAGTCGGAAATGCAGTTCGAGATGCTATGAAGGGAGTGAAGGAAAAAGTCACTTTATTGTCTACGCAGCTAGGTCTGCTAGAAGAGGATGTGAAAAGTCTTAGGTTGAGTGTCCCCGGAAGTGACAATCCGGCGGTCCAAGATGATGGTGATGGTAGTGACAATAACGAGTCGGAAGAAGAGGATGGTACTGACAATAACGAGCGGGAGGAAGAGGATGGTGGTGACAATAACGAGCGGGGGGAAGAAGAGGATGGTGGTGACAATACCGAGCCGGAGGAAGAGGACAATAACGTTGAAGGTGCCATTCTCGATATTTCAAAGGATGTACAGAGGGAATATGGTGATGCTGACATGGATGATGATGATGCGGAGATGTATGCACATGCTGCGGAGGTTGAAAAAAAATTAGTGTCTGTAAACACAAAAAAAAAAGAGGTCGAGAAAAGATGATGGCAAAGAAACAGTTCCTGTGAAAAAGGTTAAGTTGAAGCTTGGTGAAACTGCGAGGAGTCCCATTCAGCTAAGAAGCATGGCAGCAGAGGAGAAGACAGCAGAGAAGAGGAGCAGAGGTGCAGCAGCTGAGAAGCAGAAGGCAGCCGCTGAGAAGCAGAAGGCAGCAGCTGAGAAGGAGGCAGCAGCTGAGAAGGAGGCAGCAGCTAAGAAGAAGGCAGCAAGTAAGAAGAAGGCACCGGCTAAGAAGAAGTCGAAGACAAAAAAAGTAGGTAAGAAGATGGAGTGAATTCACAGTATGTGGTTGTTTTAATGTGGATGAACTCTATTCGGTTTGTATGACTTTAAATTTCCGTGACTTTGTTGTTTGATGTTGAAGACTGGTATTTAAGACTTATGTTATATATTGGGAAACTTTAGTAAGTTTCACTTTCAACTTAGTTAAACTTCGTGAATTTATGATATTTCGTAGATCGTGAAAGAGGGAGAATTGGGAAACTTTAGTAAGTTTCACTTTCAACTTAGTGTAACTTCGTAAATTTATGATATTTCATAGATCGTGAAAGAGGGAGAATTGGGAAACTTTAGTAAGTTTCACTTTCAAGTTAGTGTAACTTTGTGAATTTATGATATTTCGTAGATCGTGAAAGAGGGAGAATTGGGAAACTTTAGTAAGTTTCACTTTCAACTTAGCGTAACTTCGTGAATTTATGATATTTCGTAGATCGTGAAAGAGGGAGAATTTGGGAAACTTTAGTGAGTTTCACTTTCAACTTAGTGTAACTTCGTGAATTTATGATATTTCGTAGATCGTGAAAGAGGGAGAATTGGGAAACTTAAGTAAATCCGAAGAGTCTTGGTAAATCAGAATCTCAAGCAAACAACGACAACATAAGAACTTAATGTCAAGCAAACAACAACAACGGAACATAATCTCAAGCACACAACAACAACAGATAGTAGACTAGTGTCATGGACCGGACGCATCTCATGGAGTGGTGGGATTCTGACGGGTTAGATTATACTTCAGTTCAGCAATCTCTGCAGCCATCGCATCCACGCGCTTCCTTAACATTTCAACCTCTTCCTGGACTCCGAAGACCCATGGTTGACGGAAATGGAAGCCATCATTCTAGACGTAAAACGGGAATGTATCAAAATCCGAAAGTATCAATAAAAAATCTGGGCGTTTTCTATAAATTACCTCATAATTTTTGCAAGTGAAATATTTTTTTCCCCGGTAAAGTATCAAAATCGGTTTGATACTTCACGTTCCGAGCCACCTCGTTGATGATTGTCCCCCCACAAGGGCATCTGGTCGGAATCCCACACTGGGCATCCGCCACGCAGCCAAGCATGTTGATGTCTCTCTTCAAAGCCTTCATCTGGCTATACTCCTCGTCCGGATGAGTCATGATTTTGAGTAACCTAGATGTAGAGAGAGATCTAGAGAGAGATTGAATAGTATAGAGAGAGATTGGCTGAGGTAAATGGCGAAAACATAAAAAAAGGGTTTAATACACCTCTACGTCGCCTCCGCATCGATTTTGTGGAAAGTCAAAAATCGAAAAAATGGGTGGGAAAATTCAAAAAACTGGGCGGGATTTTTTAGTGACGGATTTTCGTGCTTATAGTTTCACTTAGTTTGTAGTTATACAAAAACCGTCGCCTCCGCATCGATTTTGTGGAAAGTCAAAAATCGAAAAAATGGGTGGGAAAATTCAAAAAACTGGGCGGGATTTTTTGAAAGCAGCAGGGCTTGCGTGTTCTGTACGTGCAGGCCTTGCTGTAAATGGCTTGCCTGTACGTGCAGGCCTTGCTGTAAAGGGAGTTCCAAAAAACAGGGATAAGCCTTGCTCATTATGTAGATACATTTACTAACTTTCTTTACAATAACTTAAATACACCAAAATAAAATAAAAATAGAAAATATTACATAATATTTAAAGAGAAATCGGCCAAAAAAACACTGTACATTTCGGAGCTTGCCAAAAGAAACCTGAACATATGGGCTAGTCAAAAAAACCCTCCACTTTTGTTGACTTTTTTGGTTAATTAAGAAACTTACAATTGACGTACCAGATCAACACACCGTTAACAGAGTTAACAGATAATTAAGCAGACGTTGATTTTGGGTGTTAAAAGTATGCGACGTCGTTTTGTCTCTTTTTCTGATTAAAGATGAATGAATGAAAGGACAGCGTTTTGATATTAAAAATATGTGCTTTCATCGGTTCGAGCTCGTGAACTCTAGCATGACGGTATGAGTTTTTGCCACTGAGCTAGTGGACTTGGCAATATATTTACGAACACAATTTGTTTTATTCTCTTTAAATCTGAGTTAAAGACAAATAAATGAAACGCCGCGTTTTGTATATCTTGGATATTAACAATTTGTGATTCCAACGGTTCGTCAGCTTAAAACTGTCCGAGGATTGCGCTTGACTTGCTACCGGTATGCCGTAAGCTTGCGAGTAAGATATCCCCTTGCCGGTGTCATTTTCCGTTTCTTTTCCGGCCTGCAAGCTAGCAAAAGGTGAGAAAGGACCATTTTATTGGTAAGACAATTTTTAAAATGTCTCAATGGTGCTTTTGTCAGTGAGAAATGATTAAAAAATACCTAGAATTTCTTAAGTTTACCTAGTTTTACCGAGAAATCCTTCTTTTCTTCCCAAAGGTGGGTTTCTTTAACCGGTCAATTCTTTTATTTACTCAGAAATACCAAAGTCAGCAATAACATAGTTAATAATTTTATGTTAGTTATAAGGAATAATTAATCCTTTAAAAAATATTTATTTTTCTTGTTCTTTCATAATGTCTCCGTAATGCTGATCCTTTTTTTAGTGTTTTTTTTTTTGTTTGTTTCACGTAAGATATATGTGGGAACCGAAATTCGCACTGTCGATTTTGATTAAGTAAATCGGAGGAAAGCTAAGTAAACTTAACTTTCCCTGAAGGTCCGGATCCTCTGCGACAACCAACGACAAGTGATCAAATAAAGGCGGAAAGGTTTTATTATGATTTGAGACTGGATCTTAAGGAAGGCTGCCTACGTACCCCTTTCGAGGATCAAGTCGGACGTAGTTCAGTTGGAAGGGTTTGAACAAGAGATCGAACTGCCTGGCGGAGTTCGTCTAGTATGAGCGTTAGTCATAGAAACGGGCATGTCGAGAATAATGCCTAGGGTTTCTATGTGCGGAACTCTAAGTAAAAGGATTGTTAGATCCTTCGGCGAGAAATAAGGGTCTGCGGACAAGATGAAAATAGAACGAGAGGCGGCCGGACGTTCTAGGTCCTGCCTTGCTAGTCTACCGCCTCAATTCTAAGTTCTTAAGCTAACAGGAGCTCTCTAGGTCTCCAATCTCGGATTTGCTTTCTCTCTAGGATTTTTTGCTCTGCCTTTTCTTCTCTCCCAAAGCTCCTTTATATACTCCTTCTTATGACGGTCTATTCTCCTTTTGGGCCGCGAAGCGGGCTTTTTCATTTTCGTCGGCCTTCATGTTTATCGGGAAACTTGACATTTATCTTCGGAAATTTAGCATTTATCTTGTTATGTAAAGATAAACATAAATCGTCGTATCTATCTCAGATAATCGTAAACAGACTGTCCGATCGCGTTTGGTCCCTTTCGGGCCGTCTCTAGGACTTCCGATGTTTTCTACGATTTCTTCGGAAGATCTTCATTCCTTCGTAGAGTTGAGATGAGTGGTGTCTTAGGATAACCATCACTGTTTCGTACGAAGAATTTAAGATCTTCCTTTCCGTTGATATCTTACGAGTTTCCGAAGTGTTTCCGACGATCTTAGTTTGGAGTAAGAACGGGAGTTTTGTACGCGGAATCTCAATGATTCATTCCTCCGAGGACTCGGGAAAGATTCAGAGTACAGACTTCTGACGACCGGGGCCTGGGACTTGTTCACGGAAGATTGTCGTTCGAAGACCCGAGCCAGCACGGGCGCTAGGCGCCCGGCGCCTAGAGGCAGCACGGGCGCTAGGCGCCCGGCGCCTAGAGGCATCATGTGCGTCTCGGCGAGCGCTTCGATTTGATATCTTGCTTGTTTTCTGGATCCTCACGGTTTGAGAGAACGGGCTCTTTGAAGTTTCCCGGCGGCTAGGACCATCACGGGCGGCTAGGACCAGCACGGGCGCTAGGCGCCCAGCGCCTAGAGGCAGCACGGGCGCTAGGCACCCGGCGCCTAGAGGCAGCACGGGCGCTAAGCGCCCGGCGCCTAGAGGCAGCACGGGCGCTAGGCGCCCGGCGCCTAGAGGCAGCACGGGCGCTAGGCGCCCGGCGCCTAGAGGCAGCACGGGCGCTAGGCGCCCGGCGCCTAGAGGCAGCACGGGCGCTAGGCGCCCGGCGCCTAGAGGCAGCACGGACGCTAGGCGCCCGGCGCCTAGAGGCAGCACGGGCGCTAGGCGCCCGGCGCCTAGAGGCAGCACGGGCGCTAGGCGCCCGTCGCCTAGAGGCAGCACGGGCGCTAGGCGCCCGGCGCCTAGAGGCAGCACGGGCGCTAGGCGCCCGGCTCCTAGAGGCAGCACGGGCGCTTGGCGCCCGGCGCCTAGAGGCATCACGTGCGTCTCGGCGAGGGCTTCGATTTGATATCTTACTCGCTTTCTGGGTCCTCACGGTTTGAGAGAACGGGCTCTTTGAAGTTTCAAGGCGGATTCTTGTCGTTCGGCCTGTCCAAACTTATATTACTTCCTGTTTCTTCCGTATAATTTCGTATGGTCGTGTCATCTTAGCTACGGACCTAATGTCTCTCGGTTCTTCTTGATTGTATCATCGAAGTTTTACGACTAAATCTTATTTGGTTTTCTCGTAAAGTTTATCGTGTAAATCAAGAACGATCGACTTTAACATAGGTTCTCTAAGCTATACGACTTGTCTTGCTTTCGACGCTTGTTTTATGGAAAGTCCGCGCATGAAAAATAGTTTTAGCCGTTGATTTCAAGAGAACCGTTTTTGACCCCAACAATATAAATACTCTGGACTATGTTACAAACAATAATAATATAATTTGAAATTATTAAAGTGTGTATTAATTAGAGAGATTCTCTTAAACAATTATTGTTAAGTTTTGTCATATAATTGTCCTTAAAAGCTAAAACGACTAAAATAATCCTTCTTACTCTGAAATTTTTTACCTTATAATTTTTTGGTAACCATTTGTATGTATAATAAATTTCCGAAACAGACAATGGTGATGATCAGAAATGATAAGTCGAATAAATCAAAACCGAAACATTACAAACTGATAAACGATAACATGATAATAATATATAGATGTCATGAAGGTTCCCACCTTCTATAAAAAGTTTTACATCGCAAGCTAAACCAACAAAATGATCAGGCATTAGACATAGCAGTGAAAAACTTTGTAAATACCGAAGATCTAAATAGAGTTTCACACCAAAAAGTTAAACATGGTTCCATATAACATTCTCATTCTCCAAAGATAGGAACTGCCCTTCCGATTAGCCCTTCATCTCCTGGGAGGATAGGAACTTCTTTCTGCATCATCAGGAGCTGATAGATAAGGTTTGGAAAGATGAGGTCCGTGCACCAATCTGATCGGCGTACCATCTCAATCACTTGATCGTACACGAGTCGTCCAAAGTCAACCTTCTTTCGAGTAGCAATCGCGTATAGGAGGCGAAGACGGTCTTGGATCATAACTTCAGTGTCTGGACCCGGTAACCAATTCAGCCTACACACGCGGTAAAGGATCTGGTATGGTTTGATCAAAGCGTCGAGAGTAAACCCAGTCCACCTAGAGCACCTGCCTCTAGTGAGGTAAGTGATAGCCTGTCTGAGAAAAACTACCTCCCAATGGAATGAGTCCTCCACAAAAGGTGTTTTCATGAGTATATTTATCACAGAAGGCATGAAACGGTACATGGTTCCGCGGATCAGAGCACCGTCACCATCGAAGGGCTTGTTTGTGATAAACTCTCTAACTACCCTAGGACAAAACGGCTGGACATGCAAGACCATATAAGTCCAACCTACTCTATCTATAACCCTAAACACCTCGCCTAACAGGGGATCATCAGGATTTAGAGAAGCTTGAACGACAAATCCTCTAAGACAAAGATAATTATACCCGGTTGCGGCGTCGTCGTTGTGATAGCGGCGAGTGCTTTCTCCGACGGAGGCAAGGGTTTCGGAATACGTCTGTCGGCTAGTGTAGATACTATCTTCAAATGAAACCAACGGAGACTGGGGGCGGAAGCGATTGGACCGTCGGGAAGGGTTGAAGATATCGCCTAACATCATTTGCCTACCTCGATGAGAAGATAAACGATCTTGGACACTAATAGCCGATCGGATTTTATAGAGAGCGTAAGGGAGATGGAAGTAGACGTCTCTTGAGTTTCCCACACCTTGAGCGGATTTTATACAGATACATTTACTAACTTTCTTTACAATAACTTAAATACACCAAAATAAAATAAAAATAGAAAATATTACATCAAATTAAAAGAGAAATCGGCCAAAAAAACACTGTACATTTCGGAGCTTCCCAAAAGAAACCTGAACATATGGGCTAGTCAATTAAGAAACTTACAATTGACTTACCAGATCAACACACCGTTAACAGAGTTAACAGATAATTAAGCATACGTTGATTTTGGGTGTTAAAAGTATGCGACGTCGTTTTGTCTCTTTTTCTGATTAAAGATGAATGAATGAAAGGACAGCGTTTTGATATTAAAAATATGTGCTTTCATCGGTTCGAACTCTTGAACTCTAGCATGACTGTAGAAGTTTTTGCCACTGAGCTAGTGGACTTGGCAATATATTTACGAACACAATTTCTTTTATTCTCTTTAAATCCGAGTTAAAGACAAATAAATGAAACGCCGCGTTTTTTATATCTTGGATATTAACAATTTATGATTCCAACGGTTCGAATACAAAGTGTTGTCATAGCTTTATCGCTGAAACTGACTGAGTTAGATTTGATAACTCTATGGCACGAAATCAAGTTTATATATACGTGATCGTATGGGAAATGAACTTAGGAAACATAATTGCATTGGTATAACCACAAAATCATTAATTCAAGCAGAGTATAACTAAGATAAATAGAAATAATTCAAAAGTGCAACTTTGACACTTTCTGTAAAACCGAGTACTTGGTGAAACTTACAACAGAAAAAACATAAGAATTTTCCCGCTCAGCTTTTCGAATTTCGAATTCCCCTCTTCCCAATTTACTAAAACCACAGAATCGTTCAATCGAAGTATTAAAGACCCTTTTTTAGGTTTTCCCCATTTGCTATCTTCATTTTATCTCTATTCCATAATCTCTCTCCTCTCTCTCCTCGACCTCACTCCCTCACCTCCCAAAAACCTATATGTCCGCCGCTTCATCATCCACGACCGGTGGTCGGAGACGGGTACGAACTCCGGGGATACCTAGTAGGTGTTGGTGCGGGGAGGGCGTCACCGAGAACATCTCCAGAAGTAATCCAAACCCATATCGCCGGTATTATCGGTGTCTCTTTGCGGCTTCACAAAGGGTACATCCGTTTGTTTTTTACATATGGAACGCTTATGAATCACGCTTACTCATTTTGAAAATAAAATCATGCAGCTCGAGAACGACAATCATGTCTTCAAATGGGTTGACGAAGCCTTCACCGATGAGATACAGCAGCTGGACTACCAAGTTCGAATACTCGAAGAAGTTGTTCAGAGTCTCAAAGCAACAATAAGGAACGAAGGAGATATCCGCGAAGGTCCCAAAAAGATGCCGATGATAAAGATATCAGGAGGTTGTGTTCTTCTTACCATCGTTTTAGTTCTAGGAATTATGATGTACAAAAAGTAATTGAAATTCCTAAGAGAATTCCAATTCCTATAACTAACTGTTATTGCTAAGCTATGTTTTTCTAAGTTATGCGAAGTTGAACAACCATGTGGTTTGATATATCGAAAAAGTGTCTATTATTTTTAGTATGTTAGACAATTAAGAAAGTGAAACTAACACAATATCTGACCTATTTATACAAAAAAGTCGAACAGAGGATTAAGTTAAACCAGAAGTTGGAACAAGGGATTAAGTGAAACCAACAGTTGAAACAAGTGAGATTGAGTGAAACCAAAAGTTCAAACAAGTGAGATTTAATGAAACCAAAAGTTCAAACAAGTGAGATTAAGTGAAATGAAAAGTTGGAACAAGTGAGAATAAGTGAAATAAGTTGAAACAACAAGATTTTCACAAGACCATAACAGTGAGAACAACACGATTTACACAAGACCTTCAGTCCCATATGTTTGAACATAAGGGTCGCTGTTTAGTAGAGACTGCCTGAAGTCCTCAACCTCGGTCAAACGCGGATTGAACCTGAAGTCTGAAAGTCCACCTTCGGTCTCAAGCCATAGATCATGAGGATTAAATAAATCTGTATTAATATAAACGATTTTAGTAAACGCTTTAGTCCACTATCATTTTCAAAACTAGCCACAGAAACTACACTTACTCCAACGCTTGCAGACCTGTCACATCTTAAGGGCCACAATCACCTGTCCACCTTTCATGTTTTCAAGACCATCCCGGAATGCATAGGCCTGCTTGCCAGTTGCCACACATTTAATCTGGCTGTCACTATTCAGAATAAAGAAAATGTGTGTCAATTACAATATAAATAAATTTTGCTTGGATCATATGTTACTTTCTACTTACATGTTGTCCCTTATGTAAAAAATCATCGTTGGCCTTGCAGGGTCATCGAAAAGGGCTTCCGTATTGAAGACCACTCCAATTGTATCTACCATATAAATTAGTTACACTTAGTTTCACTTACATCTACAGAGTCATACAAAGTTCTGAAACTAAATAAGTGAATATATTTATTTTAGCACCATTCATACCTATGGGATAGTTTCGTTCTCTGTGGGACATGTGAGGGATTGCATGGATGTTCTTGAAGTCCATGAAAAGCCGATTGTTCAGAGGATCGATCATGCGGACTTGTGTGAGTGGCGAAGCAGTTAGTCTGAACCGAGAGTTAGTTGCATTGAAACCTGGATGAGAACGTTCAACTCCTACCCGAAAGAATTCCACCCATTCTCCCTCCTTGTTTTCGGGGCCTCTAAACCTTTCATAATCCCCATAAACGGTCATCTCCATCTTGCACCCCTACATAAATAAAGTACAAGGATCAAGTTAAATGATGATGAAAAACTTGAGAGATGATGAAAAACTTGAGAGATTATGAAAAAACACTTACATCTTCATCTACTAGGACATAGGCATAGTAAACACTGTTGGTAACCGAGGAATAGAGAGGGTGGACCCTGTGTATTTTGACTCTGAAACGCCAAGCCTTGACGTCGGGGTCTAGAGAAGCCTCGGAAATCTGGGAAAGCTTATTCTAGTAGTCTGTCATCTTGTTTGTAGAGATGAGAGAATTTCAGATATGAGATGAGAGAATTTCGAATATGAGATGAAATGAGAGAATTTGCAGAGTTGGAGTTTAAATGCAGTGGTGATGATTCTAGACGGTGTAGTGTTGTGACGTTTCACGTTTGGTTTCAATGCAAGTGTAGAGTCGCAAGTGTATAGTCGCGAGTGTCATGATTATTATTTGAGACTTTTTCAATCGATTAATTACTCTCTCATCCGTCCATCAATACCAATACCATTAATTACTGGATTTTTCTCAACCATTTTTATGATCTCTTTTATTGCTTGCTCAGTAAATAATCCATAATCCTACCAAATAATATTATATTTATTTTCAAAATATAAAACAATATATTACCTATTTTTTTTAATTTTTACATAGTTCCATATATTTACACTATAAATTAAATATAATTTTACTTAGTTTCATAAATTTAGACAATTAATATCAGTTAGTTTCACTTAAACTGTCAGAAACGTGCGTGAGAAGTCGTGTAGCGTTGCAAATATCAAGGGTCACGACGCTATGGTCATAAATCAGGTCATAAATCATGAAATGACAGATTTTTCTCAAACTAAATATTTCAATTATTATTTCTTAGACTGTTTGTTATCATTAAATTATCCACTCCGTATAATTAATTTTTCGATTGTGCTTCTATTTAGAGTTCTGCAAAATATAAAACAATAGAATATCTAAATTTGTTAATTCTCACATAGTTCTATATAACTAGACTAAATTTTTCTTAGTTTCACAAATTTAGACAATCAAAATCACGTAATTTCACTAAATTTTTCCTTGACATACGACTGTTGCAGTCCGAAACTTGCGTGAGAAGTCGTGTAGTGTTGCTTTGAAACGACATTTTTTTCTCACCTAATGTTTTTACATAGTTTCATTTATTCAAACTGAAATAATACGACGTCGTTTTGTCTCTTTTACTGATTAAAGATGAATGAATGAAAGGACAGCGTTTTGATATTACAAATATGTGCTTTCATCGGTTCGAACTGGTGAACTCTAGCATGACAGTAGGGGTTTTTGCCACTGAGCTAGTGGACTTGGCAATATATTTACGAACACAATTTCTTTTATTCTCTTTAAATCCGAGTTAAAGACAAATAAATGAAACGCCGCGTTTTGTATATCTTGGATATTAACAATTTGTGATTCCAACAGTTCGAACTCGGGATCTAGGATATAGAGATAGGGGTTTTTGCCACTTAGCTAGTAGACTTTGCAATGTATATACGAACACAGTTTTTTATATTCTCTTCATATCGGAGTTAAAGACAAATAAATGAAACGCGCCGTTTTATATATCTTCGATATTAAAAATTTGTGTTTCCAACAGCTCGAACTCGGGAACTCGGGTATAGTGTTAGGGGTCTTTGCCACTGAGCTAATGAAGCTTACCTTAAATAAGTTTGTAGGTTTGAAATGGTCTTCAAGTTTAGATCATAACTAGGGCTGTTCAATATGGAAAAACCGAACCGTTATAGACAATGTGGTTTGGATTTGGTATATACCATACAAACCGAATGAATGTGATTTTCTAAAAACCGTACGATTTGGGCCATAATAGATAAGTATAGGAATAAGCCAAGCTCAATACTAATAATGTTAGGTTATCTTGCCAAATACCTAGAGTTTCTTAAGTTCACCTAGTTTTACAGAGCAAGCCTTCTATTCTTGCCAAAGGTGGGTTTCTTCAACCTGTTAATTCTTCCCTTTACATTATACAAAACTACTTCTCGCACAACTTCGCAACAGTCGCATCATTTATTATTCTAAAAAAAAGTTCTACAACAAATTTAACAACAGATTTAAAAAAAAATGTACTTGAAACATTTGATGAAAATAAAAACGGGCACTCAAGAAAAATCGCAAGGGTTGCCATCTTTGGTTTATTGTTTCCAACACACTATTTGTTATCTAAACGTTCCATTCCAGATGCTTTGTTTCGTCGTACATCTCTGCAGCAAGTTTCTCCCTCATAATCTTCATATTAGAATCACAAAGATGTTTGTGATCAAATGGCACACCCATTACTAGACACTCAATGAATTTGACTGCGTAAATTCCACAGTTTCCATAAGGATATTTGGCTTGCGGAACCCCAGCCGTTACAAATTGGATGGAAAACTTGTAAGTGTCTTTAAACTGCGTATCTTCGCCATCAGAGAAAGAAGACAAGACGTAAGGAATCATGTGGGCAAAAGGATGCGCCGCCTCTATTATTCTGTCCTTGACAATAGCACCGGTAGAATTATCATAGATCTTGATAGTCCGGCCCGGGATAGAAATTACCATCGTCACCCAGTGATTGTTATTTGCCATCAGAATTGAATATTTTGTATCGACATCTCATCCCCATCGCTTGCCGGGTGGGATAAGATATTGCTGCTGACCGTCGAAGTAACCATAGACTGCCTTAGGTATGTTCGACTGATCTTTTAACCAGTGAACGTACTTGACTGTCCAATACGCTGGGAATAGTCCATCCATTATTGCAATCCTTGGAGATATGAAAGAACTCGGATTTCTGGAGAACCTTAGTCTGTACAGCGCTAAGGGTACGTCAAGGTGCTGCACAAGAGGATATAAGAAGCTTATAATTCCTTAACACAGCGAGGGTATTATTTTCCATTTCTTTGACTTACATTGTAATCCAACCAACCCCTCGGCTTCAAAAATGCAGCAAAAAAGTCTTCGGCCTTCCTACCACAATTATCACCAGGCGGATAATTGGTTAATCCTCTACATTAAGACCGACAGTTACCTCAAGTTAGACAAAGAATGGTTAAAACAAAGAATGGGGAATTCGGAATCAGAAGATACTTACTCTTTTTTGACGAAAGTTCTCAATGCTTTAATCTTTGCTTTATCAACTGGGCCATACACAACCATTTTTTGAGACATTCCAGCAACCCTTGCACAACTCCTAATACTTGGCGTAATAATGTTGGATGAGGCTCTTTGGGGTTCATTGCCTACTTCTTTATTCTGTCATTTATGGCAGCGAAACAACAACAAATCAATTCATTACTTCAGAAACCTATAACAACATCACAGCTTTATGAATCAATGGTATTTTTACATACCGAACCATCGACTCTGATGTTTGGAACTCGCGATTTAGCTTCAAATGATAACACTCTATTTACCAGATCAGCAAAGTTTTTCACCACACGGTAATCTCGTTCCACTGCATCCACTCTAGCAATTAGATTTTGCAGGGAACCTACGTCTGTAGGCTCTATCATCAACACTTCATATGTTGGGGTCTTCCTCCGTTGTACGAACAAATTTCCATCATCATCGCTTTCTCTTTCTGCAATGTCACAAGAGTTTTCGCCTCCATCTCCTGCGTTCTCTTGCTCTCTGCTTGCCAACTTCTTTGATTTCTTCGATTTCCGCAGGCTTGCAACACGCTACGCTTGTTATTAGATATCATCGTTGTCAGTGGGTACTCCGGCAAGGCATGCCAAGTAATGATACTCGGAGGTTTTTCTTGGCGAAGGAACTCTAAAAGATTGTCAATCTCAGGATCCTCATCTCGGTGTTCCCAACTAGAATGAACTTCATTCATGATTCTCCGACACATACAAGTTACCTATACAACAAATTACACAAAGTAACGATGGACACATACACAAAGTGGTTGTGAATAGAAATTAAAATACAAAGTTTTGATGAATCCATACGATGTTAACATACCTTCGCGTTTAGTAATCTATTACCCAAGGAGAGCTTTCCATTCGAACCTTTGAACCTCAGTAACGATGGACCACTTGAACTGATAGGACGCCCAAATGCTTCTCCAAGACAGGGTATATAAGCGTACGCCCAAACCTGGATCACTTGCACGAATCCCTTGCAGACATAAGAAGCCTGCTTGATGTCACCACTCTCTGTTTTGCTCTTAATCTGGTTGACAAGTTCAACGAAAGCCACTCTTCCCCAAGGATACTGCTCGAAAATCTCCAAATTCATAAGCAGCTTTGCTTGAGCAAGAGGGATAGGTTCTCTTCGATCAAGGCCAAGTAAACCGCCTGTCAAGATTTCCAAATAACACAGCCTAATCTGGTCTTCCTTACACCAGGATTTGCAAACATCAGGATACAGACGACAAAGTGCACATATGTCCGCAGCGCTTGGTGTTGATCGGGAGCGTTTCAGGTTAAACAGCACCCAAAAACTATTACTTTTCTCCACATCTTCCACTACCATTGTATTAGGTATTGGACCACAGTTTAAACCTGTGATATCTTCAAACTCAAATAATGAGAAACGGGCAGGCTGTTTCTCTATCAAAAACCAAATCTCTTGTTTTTTTTTGGCAATAGAGTTGTCTTGAAAGAATGTAATGAACCAATGTTGAGCTCCATGCGAACTCCAGATTCACGAACTTGATAATTACCCCGAGTGGAGACTTTTCAACATGCTCCCACACTTCAGCACTAACAACATCTTTGAATGCTTTCACGGTCTTGAAAGTAGAGCTGTAATTTATAACATTCTTTGGATCTGGCCTTGTTTCGCCGGAAAACAAACTTCGAGGGAACTCCATAGTATCAACCAAACACAGAGTTGCGACCCCTAGAAACAGAGGAAGAAGGTGAAGGATTTTCTTCATCATTGTTTCTAATCAAACAAATAAAACAGAAAGAAAGACCCAGAAAGATCGGAAACGTAATTTGGAAATGGTTCACCTTATTATAAACTTCGTTGAGATCGACCGACGGGTACTGATGAATAGAGGATCGCGTAGGGCAGAAGACAAAAGAGAGAAAATGAATTGAAGACGAACGAGAGAAAATTACCTTTTCACCCTAATGGATTAAATCGAAACATTAACATGTTGGCAAGCTAACAGCTGAATATTGGCAAGTTAAAAGCTAAATATTGGCAAGCTAGCAGGTCTTGTACTTTAATTTAGTTCTATTTTTGCAAGAGAGCAGCCGGTTAATGGCAAGGGAAAAGCAACTATAATTGTTGGCAAGGGAATAGCCGTTTATAGCCAGTGGAAGAGCAACTACAACTGGTTGAACCATTGCAGAAAATCATGTATACTCGTAACAATATCCGAATTAATAAAGCACTCTTTTAGCTAGAGTTTCCATAGTGCTGCGACCAGATAACAGAACATAAAAACTAGATCCTTTATCCAAAAGGCAGTTTCATATATATTTCCCTTTCGTGGAAGACCTTACAACCACACAGGATTGGTTCACATCATCCGACGCTTTTCTCTTCCGATTAGCTTCACCAACCGCAGTGGATGCGGTAGCACCCTCCTCTGATTCCTGTAGTTACAGTTATAATAAGCAGGGGCTACTTGATATTATAAAGAGAATATCTGGACATACTCTAGTATTACAAAGTGTTACCTGCTCAACAAGCGGTGGTTCTCCATTCCTTGTTGATGCACTCCTTTCCTTCGCTTCCTTCACAAAAGCTTCCACTTCTCTAAGTCTTTTATCCATCTTATCAACCTTGTCAATTACAACCTTAATCCCCCTGTCGACGGAATTCTTCAACCCTTCTTCAATCAAAGTACGAAGAGAAATATTATCTTCCACCTCGACTTTATTAATGAGCCCATCTCGGGCTGGCTCTTTCCTAGCAGCCACATCTTGATTGTACATATCTTCAAACCATATTGACTTATGATTCGTGACGAGACACTGTGTCCAACCGTCAAGAATAACATCACCGACGTCATGGACTTCTTCTTCTTCGAAGATTCGCTCAAGCTTAGATACTTCGTGAACTGACGGGAGCAAGATACTTTCAATTACCTGCCATTAGATATCATTTAAATTCAATAAACACAACTTTTTATGCAACCAAAAAACAGTTTAGATTTAAATTAAGAGATAAATTAATGATAACCTTTGTATTGCCAAGTGCTTTATTTATGTCCGAAAGTGGAAAACCTGTCAAGGCACTTGGTACGTACTGAGACTTGCACATACGAGGACAACTGCTCTCTGTGTAACCTCTATGAAGTTCACGAAATTTCTTCTTCAGCTGTGGAATTGCCTCAAACGGTAGAAGCTCCAGAGAAGTGCAGAAACTTGGAAATGTGAACCCACCTTTGCTGACAACTCCACCAAAGTGATCCACTGCACGAACGATATCCCTCATATTTTGATCAAATGATAATCTTCCCCAAGGAAACGTCTTACACATCTCAAGATCATTCACAGCTCTTAAAAAAAAAGGGCTCCACGGAGGGTGCTTTGTCTCCGGTCCTGCTCTTTCCTATTAGAATGCTAGATAAGAAGTAGAGTACACACATCTTCAACCTATCTGGACATGCTTCCATTTTCCCCAGCTTCTCTTCAACATCTTCATATGCCATTCTACTTCCTTCGGGAAACTGTCTTCTCGCAAAACCTAAGCCTCCCAACTGTTCATAGTTATGTGGATAACGCCGACAGTTTAAATCAGATATCAGCGCGTGTTCTCTGAGTGAATATCGGATGGGGGTCCCATTGACTACAAACCAAGCTTCCTTTTTCTTCTCCGTACACACAGTTCGAAGTAAAAGCATCCACATTCCCATAACCTTGTGGTGTTTCTCCTGGGGCATGTGGAAGAAGTGTTTGAATTGATCGTGTGTCTCAAACCATCTCCTCTCGTCTGCTGTAAGCGGGACTTTTAAAGCATTCAATTTATTTACTGCCTTTTGGATGTAACACCTTGTAGAGAGCTTGATTTGTTTCTTATAGTCCGTCGGATTGAAGCACATCCGCTTTGGTTGCAGTGGTTCCTTTCCGCCCACCTGAAATACAATAATTCATGTCAATGGTAGTGAAGCCACATGTAATACAATCGTTCAACAGAGAACTCTGTTGTGTTTCCTAGTTCTACGTACGGAAAGAAAGAGACGGCTAATACTCTCCAAAGTTATATGTTAGATTACTCTCTCAGCTACATACCGTTTCATGAGATATCGCCGGGTTGCTGTCGTGTCGCCTGTTCTTCACTTCTACAGTATCAGGCTGCTTTGGCTCCCTCCGCGACATTTGCAATACATCTGTAACAAATGTACCAAAGGGTTTCAAAGGCTTAACCGTCTGAACGACCTTTGGATCCCGCTGTCTGACAGGAAAATGTCGCGGTGTCGTGTTTTTACGGACCATCCCAAAACCCTAAATCTCAAAACTTCTAAAATTCGATTACCAGAATATTAAAGGTACTGAATGATATTACTTTTGATATTGGTTAATAAAAAGGGAAAAGAGGTTTATTACAAATAAGCCCTAAATGAGGATTTGAGGGTTGATTGCTCCAATCATGAAACCTCAAAAATTTCTTTAAAGAATTTACTTATTTACACAATATTCCTTGACATTAATAAATATTACACAATAGTACTTAACATTAAAGAATCTTTTTTGTCACGGAATATTCCACTTAATCAAGTATAACTAAAAAATGCATCAGCTGATTTTAAACAGTTTGGTAAAGAGTAAACCAATTAAAACCAATAAGAATCAGCATTTGTGGCCTTGTGGGTAGTTAAGTTTTGAACTATAGATTCAGGGACAAATAGATTTGCAATTTTCAATTCGTGGATATTTATCATGAGGTCATAGTTTGGTGGAGATATAATGCTATATGATAGTTCTCGTGGATAAATAGATTGTCTACAGGAAAATAAATATTACATATCTCGCATTAAAAATACATTAACAAATTTCACTCAAAATAAATTCATTAAAAAAAACTTGCATAAATTATAGTAGTAAATAACATAACATAAACATTCAAGGGTTCAACATTCCAATATTACAATAATACCCATAACATGAAGAGACTCTGAATAAACAAGACAGAACATAACATGAACAAGCACATAACACAACCATCACTCTATCCTGATGAGTAGTCGTCCGTTTCAAGTGCTCAGTGGAACCTGCGTTTAAAGTTGGTTAAATCAAATAAGAATTAATATATGGTTTCTAATATACACAAACATTTCTAAATATTATTTCATATAACATACCTTGCTCGTAACTCATTAACTTCAGGTACATTAGAGTTCCACAGTACCTGACTGTATTCGTGCATGCCTACAAGAAAAACTAAATACTGGGGAAAATTAATATCTCGTAATACATATTGATGCAATATGCAATTTAACCAAATAAAGAACAAAATAATACCATCAGGGAATTGATTAATATGCCAAAATCGTAATAAGCATATTTCGGGATCACCAGGTTGTTGACAACGGACGCGATTTTTCTCAAGTTGAACGGCAATGTCACCTACCGCTTGGCACTCGATTCTACGTTCCCTATGTATATAACAAACATATTATGACAACACAATATATTTAATCCACTAATAATGAAGGAATAACTGTAATGAATATACCTATCATCTTATATTGTGAAACTCAGAAATGGAATGTCTTTGAACTTTGTTGCTTCATCCAAAAGAAATTGGATTGGTGCACAACTAATTATCACGCCGATAACATCTGAAATAAATATTGTCATTATACATACACAAGAGTATTACTTTTTCAGTGGATAAACTGAAACCTTATCTACTACAGTATTATATAAGGACGAACGATTATTACGTACCGACAACAAGTTTGAAGTCAATCCTCCTATGGACAATATCAGCGAAACAGGTAGGATGGAAGTACAACGAAGATGATACAGAAGAAACAGGCTTAACTATGGTTGATATAGTAAATTTAAGTTTAAAGATGTTGTTGGCTGTCCTGGTCCTACCAACGTTTGTCTTTATCTTAAAATCTTTGACAGAATACCAATTGTTTTCCCGGAAGTCTTGTACAAAGTATAGAAGACATCCAGGAGGAATCGTCGCTTGAATTTTCTTCCCCTGAAATAGACGTTGTACAACAATACAACAATTTAGTACATGCTCCCAAAATATTCAACAATATATAGAAGAGAGCTAAAACTTTAGTAACAAATAACCTCACAATCGACCAAAATCAACATCAACTTGTACAATCGCGGAGATGATAATTTGATTTTCCATATTCGCAGTAGCTTAACTCGAATAAGTTGAGTGTTTTCTTGACTGGGGTTCAGCATGGACAAAGATGTATACGGTGTCATGTCGGTTTTAGAAGTGAAGAGCACACAATACAAAACTATGAACATCGTATATTATTAATAATGGAAAACTCTGCTAGTGGTTGCTAAACTTTATTGGCCGACTGTTCCCTTGCTGATGCAAATTGTTGCCTTGCCATTTCCTTTTTTGCTTTCGCAATATTTCACGACTCCCAAGGCTACCCCGGTCAAGAAATCAGGTCCTTTCACAGCTATGAACCTCATATAGAATAATAATAATACTGTGCTAAAATAATTAAGCTAACGTTATTGGGCTGCCATTCCCTTGCAAATGGATCTTATTGCCTTGCCATCCTCTTTTCGTTGAAGTACACAACTGGCAAAGCTAAAACAATCAGCTATCTTAAAAATATATTCATTTAAGAACATTAATTATGAATAGAGGGTTGCTTTCTTGGGGGTGGGGGGGGGGGTGTGTAACTGTCCTTATAGGGAATGATTACGACTGCCTACGACTACATACAATGAGGTAGTTGAATGAGGTGTTGATTAAAATTCAACTAGTTTGCAAACCAGCTTTCTAGTATTGATAAGACAATTCGAAGAAACCCTGCAGTTAAGACAGTTGTATTTTAGGCTGGCGGTTGCCTTGCTGAAATATCATTGCCTTGCCATAATGTTTCCTTATGTTATGAATATCAGCGACGGAAAGCAACTTGTAATTTAAAGTTCGATGATTTTCTATGCAAAAGATGATGGGATAATGGATTTATATCGATAGCGTTATCCTAACATTAGCATTATAATATTACACATTATATATAATAATTTGGTACAAAGCATATCAAAATCAAGCATAAATTACGGTTTTTCATACGAAAGCATGTGTGATTCAGAAACGCACATCACAAGTTTCAAAAAGAAAGCAAAGTTTGCAACTGATGATGACAAGCAAAGTTTACAACTTATTACAAATTCTAGCGACGAGGACGTTTGGAAATGGGAGGATTATCAGCCGAATCAGTAGGAGCCTGAGAAGATGATGCATCTGGGCAAAGCTGGGATGGAGGTCTCTCAACCGATCTTGATGAAACTTGAGAGAGGGTATCAAAATGGAGGCGAGCGGCGATCAAGGCATCCATCGAATCTACATTGATAAAGTCGTTGTTATTAAAATTCTTGAAGTAGATGTTAAAATAAAAACTGAAACAAAAACAAATATCAGTTACGATCTGGGTTGAAAAGATGTTCGTCAGTAGACGCCAATGAGGTCATCTGGATGATATCGGGATGCAGCAGAAATGCAGTATCACGAAGGTTACTGGGTAGATTAAACAGAACGTCAGGGAACCACTTCCACTCAGGTGGATCCCCCGGCAACTCACCTAGAAAATCACTTGATCATCAAGAGGTTGATTGTTTCTAGTTTTCAAACAAGTTTTTGGCATTTGTTTTTCAAAAACTACTTTATTAACCAATCAAGATTCTGAAAAAATGGATCCCTGAAAATATCAGAAACTAGTTTTTGGAAAGAAAAAAAACTACCATTCGTACACAAAAGCCAAAATCAATCATTATTGAAGTTTTAATCAACACTTCATCTACCAAAGTTATCAACACTAAAATCTACTGCAATCTAAGATAACCATTCATGATTTTCCAAAAACTAAAATCTACTAAATAGAAATCAAAATCTAAAATCCAAAAACCAAAAACTAAAATCCAAGAACCAAAATCTATAATCTAGAAACCAAACAAACAATCACCACCCGAATATCATGGAATAGACTGACGTTGCACAATAAAATTTTACCTGAAGGCGACCAGGAGAGACGCAACCCCATGGGTCTCGGGCCAAGGTGAAGTGCGAAAAAATATTCGCCGGACGTTGGTGTGTTATAGAGCCACTCTGGTAGTACCACAGGGGACCTAAAAAGGACGTGGTGACAACTCGAAACGACGAGACCCTTCTCCAATTTCTCGAGTACAGAAGGCAGTAACGACCATGTTACCAGTTATGTCCACACCGGACAGATCTGAAAGGACCTGAAGGGCATGTATAAGTCCCCAGGAACAGAGAGTCAGTTGGCTTGGGGCAATGCGGAACAAGCCGCACAACTCAACCATTATCCAGGAAAGGTTCTGACGGAAACCGATGCCGGAGTACGCACGGTAAATCGCCATGTATCCAACAGGTGGTGCCGCCGGACAACTATCAGGACCCGAAGAGATGACGTTCGAAACGCGACGCACTGAGACTAAGGTAGGGGAGGATCGTTCAGAATCCGATGGAGTGTCTGATGGAGAATCCGCTGAAGTGTCTGATGGAGAATCCGGTGAAGTGTCTGACGAAGATTCGGAAGAGGATAGCCTGACAAATAAATGGTCGCCGGAAGATGAAGAGGATGTAGGCATTATTAATGAGACGTAGTCAGAAAATGGAGAATCGGTTTTTTTTTCTTAAAAGAGACGAACAACTTTAAAGAAACAATTAGGGCATTATATATAGAATGAAGAGTTGTCAGAGATAAGTATTTTTAAGAAAAGAAATAGAGAAAGGCATTATCAATTAAAATTATTGAAAAAGTTAAGTACTCTATATTCATTTTTTGAACCAAATTTGTTTTCTTCCACATGTATTAAACCCTTGACTAGCGAGTTAAAGCGTCAAAGACTAAACCAAAGCGTCGATCCGGTTCAATAGACAGGTATAGTTTCGGTTTATAATCGCCGGAACCAAAACAACTTCGTTTGCAAAACAGAATGTGTATACCGGTTGCGGTTCCCTTGCGATTAGTCTACGTTTTCCTTGGGATATATTTTATATCCTTGCCATACTCTTTTTGAGTTTGTTTGGAGCCCATTAGATTATCAAAATATGATCAGAGATATTCAACTAGTTATGAGATATATTTGCATTATGACATTTAAAAATAGAAGGTTGAGTTGAGACATTACATTATCAGAAACTTAGCAAAAGTAGACATTACATTATACGAAACTTAGTAAAAGTAGATAAAACTACATGCCATAACATGAGAAATAAACACAACAACTAAACCAACCCCTCGAATGTCGTCGATCCGGTTCAATAGACAGGTATAGTTTCGGTTTATAATCGCCGGAACCAAAACGACTTCGTTTGCAAAACATAATGTGTATACCGGTTGTGGTTCCCTTGCTATTAGTCTACGGTTTCCTTGCGATATATTTTATATCCTTGCCATACTCTTTTTGAGTTTTTTTGGAGCCCATTAGATTATCAAAATATGATCAGAGAGATTCAACTAGTTATGAGATATATTTGCATTATGACATTTAAAAATAGAAGGTTGAGTTGAGACATTACATTATCAGAAACTTAGCAAAAGTAGACATTACATTATCCGAAACTTAGTAAAAGTAGATAAAACTACATGCCATAACATGAGAAATAAACACAACAACTAAACCAACCCCTCGAATGTCGTCGATCCGGTTCAATAGACAGGTATAGTTTCGGTTTATAATCGCCGGAACCAAAACGACTTCGTTTGCAAAACATAATGTCTATACCGGTTGCGGTTCCCTTGCTATTAGTCTACGGTTTCCTTGCGATATATTTTATATCCTTGCCATACTCTTTTTGAGTTTGTTTGGAGCCCATTAGATCATCAAAATATGATCAGAGAGATTCAACTAGTTATGAGATATATTTGCATTATGACATTTAAAAATAGAAGGTTGAGTTGAGACATTACATTATCAGAAACTTAGCAAAAGTAGACATTACATTATCCGAAACTTAGTAAAAGTAGATAAAACTACATGAGAAATAAACACAACAACTAATCTTCAAAAGGGCCAGTCGGAAACGGTCAAGTGAATATCATTGCAGAAGTCCCAAGCTGCATTTTGCCAGAAGCAACGATCGCATCTCGACTGTGGGCTGCAGCCATCATGTGAGAGGGGCCAATGATTTCGAATTTTTAACACTGCAGACACGAACGCGTCAGGTTTATCAATAAACCAATGGCCTCCTCCCATAATTGCACCCCCGACCAAGTGTTCCATCCGATGAACAAATTCACGAGAAAAGTTAGGATAGTTGCGAACCAACCCAGCATCATCTACACTAAACACTAAATTGAGCATTCCATCTACATACTTGGCCAACAACAAACCTCCCTCGGCAGCAAGACTGATTTTCTCTCTTCCTTGATCAAGTAAATGGAGGAAGAATAACTCGTACATACCGCGCATGTAGATAGCCTCTGGATTACCGGCTCGGTAGCACAAAAGGCGGAAACGTCTGACAGCATTAACCTCTTCAATCCAATCATTGAAGTGAATGAGATCAGCAGATTGGTAGAAGTACTCTTCTCTGCCAACTCGATTGAACTCGCGGACAGCAATCCTAGCAGAACCGAAGTCCCGGATGTGACTTGTTACTACCTTTGACAGAATCTTATGGAGGATGGAATGAGGGAGAGAAGACAAGTTCGACATTGAGAGATGAGTAGTCGTGAGAGATATTCGAGTTTAATTGAGTAAATGGAAAGTTTAACGTTTTATTTATTTGGGAAGGTGATAAACCTATTTATTAAGATAAAAGAATATGAATAGCAAATTGTGGGACATGGTGTTGAAGTTTTTTACACAACCCATTGTAGAGGTTCCCATCATTTGATTAATTACTCTCATTTCCTCCAACTTTATTACTCTCACTTACTCTAATTTTTGCCAATCACACTCTGTATTGTGTAAAAGTTGAATGAGTGTTTAAAAAGGAGTTATTCTTGGGTTCACCCCCTAGGGTGAACCTATAGGTTCACCAACCAATAGGATTTAGTTATTTCAAATTTGACATCTTTTAAAAAAGGAAACAAAATATATATTTCTAAATTATATTACGTTTTTAAAATTAAAAAAAAAAGTAAAAATAAATAGAAATAATACTAATTGCAAAAAAAATATTTTTTCAAAAAAATATTAATACCACAAAAAAACATTAAACCCTAAATATTAAATCCTAAATAATTTAGTAAACCCTTGGATAAATTCTAAAATTTTGGTTAAAAAAAATATATTTATAACACATTCAACAAAAAACTATACCCTAAATCCTAATCCTAAACCCTAAACCCTTGGGTTAATCCAAAACCCTTGGGTAAACCCTTGGATAAATCTTAAACTTTAAAATTTAGGATTTATCAAAAGTCTTAAATTCTTTTTTTTTAATAAATTCTTTTTTTAGATTAAAAATTTTGTTTTTTGTGATTAGTATAAAATTTAAAATATATTTTGAAATAAATTCTTTTTTAGATTTAAAAGGCTTGTTTTTGTGATTAGTATCATTTTTATTAATTTTCATTTTGAAAGTATAATTTAATTTGATAATATTTTGTTTCCTTTTTTAAAAGATATTGAATATTAAATGATGCAATCCTATTGGTTGGTGAATCTAGAGGTTCACCCTAGGGGGTGAACCCAAGAATAAGTCTATTTATAATCCATTCTCTTCTTACCGATGTATTCACTGTATTTACTTTCCCACCACTTAAGAGTGATTTGATAGACGTCTTTAGAAGTCGATAAGACACGACTTCTCACTGCAAGAAGGCGCATGGATGTGTTTTAATTATATAATCATCCATAAATTCAAACTTCTCTATTTTTTATACAATATTTTTATTTTTAAATAATTAAAATTATATTAAAATTCATAACTTTTTATGATCTATAAATAGAGACCACTTTCGTTTCATTTGGACACAGAACAAAAAACGTCATTTTATTCATAAAAACAATTATTTTAATGTTTTAAATCTTTTTTATAATTGAATTCCCGTAATATTTTTTTAAACTCAAAATTCTTATTCTCTATATTTATGTTATTTTAGTTCTTAAGCTAATTAAATTCAAAATTATTAATATGTAATTATTATATTATTATACCACCCACAATGGAGGTGTTGAAACACACTTTCAACTGTTGAAAGTGATGCAGTGATGATGTTGAAAAAATGGGTTTGTCTATGTGGTATAATCATCTGTTGTAAAACTTCAATAGCTGAAAAAATAATTTTTGGGGTCCGCACAGCCACATGTCACAAAATTATTGGCCAGAACATGTGGGGCGTGTATGCACGCGTATAGCATATAACAATTTCCTTTCTTTTTTTAAATAAATCTGGAATTTGACAAAACCGAATTTGGTATTCAATATGGGAAAAACAATCAAATATCTCAATCTGTATGTACTCATAAGTTTCTCTTAATTTATTAGAAGTTTTGTTTTTTTTTTAAAAAAATATTATAGAACTCTACAAACTAACATGATATACCTTATATGTTTAAGGTTTGTTAACTTGTTTGTCCACTTAATTTTCGGAAAACATAAATAAAAAACTGTCCTAATTTAGATTTTTTGGACCCCAAGTGTCCCATTCCAGCATTTGATCCATGATGTACATAGTTGCAAGGTATTCAACAGTTGAAACTCAGTTTCAACACCCCCATTGTAGATGGTTATAGGGCAGAAGAAAGGCAAGAGAGCTGGTCCATCGATCTTGTCTAATCTACCGGTTGGATAATAGTATTCTTACCCACTATAAACATTGGTTAATATGTACATTGGTTAACATGTTTACAACACGATCACTTCCTTGTAGCATTATATACAAGAGATAAAACTAATTTCTATTTATAGAGTATAAAAAATGATAAAGTTTGATATAAAACTTGAGAAAATAATCAATTGAGATGCAAAAATAAAGAAAGAAAATATGAATATCCAGTCAGTTTCTTACATTTGTCTTCATCCATCTACTTTTGTGGGAATTAAAATCTGAGAGACAAACCTAATTTTTTGGTCCAATCAGTATTTGCTACATCATGGAAGATGGACCCATTTTTGTTTTATTACAACGGTGTTGATAAGTTTCAATACTGATTTTGCCACATCAGATTTTTATGTTTTTCAACATACCATTGCAAGCTTATCAACAGCTGTTAAAAATTATCAACAGTTGATAAAACTACCATTGTAGAAACCAAACACACTTGGCTTATTATGTAAGCTACAATAAAATATCTCTGTTTATACTGTAGCACCGCGTATACTGTTCATGCTGGCAGGCCTTGCTTGTTTCTCTTGGCAGGCTTTGCTAATCTTTGGCAGACCTTGCTGGATAAATACTTCTTCTTTCATCTTCATCTTTATACACTTTTAGTCTCTCTAGATTCAGATGGTAATCTATTGAATACCAGTTTTATATTCAAAGTTGTGTCTAAAAATAAATTCTTTTCAATCAATTGTTGTGTTTTCCCAACAACGAATCTTCTATTGCTTATCAGCTTTACCAACTACTGACAACAAAGTTATAATTGTATCTACACTCTAAACAGTCCAATCATAATTTTCAAAACAAACAATAAAGGGGGGGGGGGGATTATGCTATCTAGAATTTGGAAAAAATTTACTGATTTTAGAAGTTGACCAACTACTGACAACAAATCTTCTACTCCCTCTGTTTTATATTGTAAGTAGTTTTAACATTTCACTGCAACTTTTATATTTATTGAATAATGTGTGACCAATTAAATAATGTTAGCTATTTTATAACTGGTTGAAATAGAATATTAAATGATACTTTTTGACAATTGATTACTTTCTTAACATTAGTGTTTTTGGCCATAAACTACTTAAAAACAGAGGGAGTATTGCTTATCAGCTTTACCAACTACAGACAACAAAGTTATAATTGTATCTACAACCTAAAGGGGGGTGGGGGGGGATTATGCTATCTAGAATTTGGAAAAAGTTTAGTGTTTTTAGAAGTTGACGGATTTTTAAAATATTGTAGAAATTTCTAACATCCACATCTCGCTGAGACACTATAGACAAATGCATTTTATGGTTTGTTCTTTGTGGTGTTATGAAAATAGTCCTTTCTTTTTTGCTTCATACTACATGAAAGATTTCTAACAGTTTTATTTTCAGTGCCATTTTTTTAGACACTCTTATACAAACGAAAGATTATGTTTCAGCACACCAAATATGAAACTAACTGACAGATAGATCTCAATGTACATTTTATAATTCCTTGAGAATTCTTAAGAGCATCTCCAACCCAACCTCAAATCCTCAAATTTTGAGGTTTTGAATAGTGACACCTCAAATTTGAGATATGCAACGTATTAAAATAAGGGTAAGTGAGATATGCAATTAAAAAATAAAAACAAACGATTAATCAAAAAGCAAAATAAGATAAAGTTAAGACTTTAACATAAGTTTGACGGACAATTAAACAGAAACAACAAAAAGATCAAGTTTTTAAGATTAAGAAATCGAAAACCAAAATAAGTTAAAGTCTAGATCATAACATAAGTTTGGCGGACTATTAAACAGAAACAACAAAAGATCAAGTTTTTAGGATTAAGAAATCGAAAGGGTTAAGCTTCCATATTCGACTCACCCAGATTCTACCAATCTATCTCAAGAAACCTCCATGCACCCACCTTCTCATGTGCAACCTTCAGATCCGCCTCAAGCTTTGCCTTCTCAACCTTTAGAGCTTCCAGACGAATAAGGTCTTCTTCAATCAACTCCAGCTTTGCTTTAATCTGGCAAACTTCATTCTCCTGGGCATGCATGGCTTCCAAACCAATCGTTTGAACCTTGTACATCGCCAGAATGGTCGTGTAATGCTCATCACTTTCCCTTTTCCCCGCCAGATAAGCCTCCTGAGTTGTTGCGAAGTTCATCTTGTCTGTCATCTCGCATGTAAAATTATAAACAATTGAATTAGTACAAACCAATGTTCTAGAAACTATAAGCATATAAAATCAACTACCAAGGGAATAAGATCTAAACAATTTACGGGTCCATGATTATAGTATTTACGGGTCAATGATTAACGTCGACAGAAATTAGATCGAGAAAAAAACACTAAACTTACAAAAGCTTTTACTCTATTTTGGATGACGGAGATTCAGGAGAGGCTAGATATTTAGGGTTTGCATAAATGGTTAACTTTATATACGAGACTGGTTGTTCAACAGTATTTTATTAATTTGGTAAAAAACATTAAACAGACGTAGCACGAATTAAAACAAATTACATAAACAATGATGCTTTTTTCCAATCACATATACTCACGTGTCGACGTATCTCGTTCTCGTTCTTTTAAGGCTTTTTTTTAGCCTGGTTTTGGAGACGTAATTGTTGCAACTCGTAAATTTTACTACTAGTTGATGCACTTTTTAAAAAAAAAAGAAATTAAGGATTTCAATAATTTCTAACTCGTAATCTACAAATTAAAAATAAGGAGGTTCGTTTATCATTTCGGATTGCGTTGATTGAGCACATATGGGAACATTTCGGTAATAATGCTTAAGTAAATTGGTATTTTATATGTAATTTTCTTAAATTTGTGTGTTGTATCATCTTCTATGGATCGTTCAGAATCCGATGGAGTGTCTGATGGAGAATCCGCTGAAGTGTCTGATGGAGAATCCGGTGAAGTGTCTGACGAAGATTCGGAAGAGGATAGCCTGACAAATAAATGGTCGCCGGAAGATGAAGAGGATGTAGGCATTATTAATGAGACGTAGTCAGAAAATGGAGAATCGGTTTTTTTTTTTTCTTAAAAGAGACGAACAACTTTAAAGAAAAAATTAGGGCATTATATATAGAATGAAGAGTTGTCAGAGATAAGTATTTTTAAGAAAAGAAATAGAGAAAGGCATTATCAATTAAAATTATTGAAAAAGTTAAGTACTCTATATTCATTTTTTGAACCAAATTTGTTTTCTTCCACATGTATTAAACCCTTGACTAGCGAGTTAAAGCGTCAAAGACTAAACCAAAGCGTCGATCCGGTTCAATAGACAGGTATAGTTTCGGTTTATAATCGTCGGAACCAAAACAACTTCGTTTGCAAAACATAATGTGTATACCGGTTGCGGTTCCCTTGCGATTAGTCTACGTTTTCCTTGGGATATATTTTATATCCTTGCCATACTCTTTTTGAGTTTGTTTGGAGCCCATTAGATTATCAAAATATGATCAGAAAATTCAACTAGTTATGAGATATATTTGCATTATGACATTTAAAAATAGAAGGTTGAGTTGAGACATTACATTATCAGAAACTTAGCAAAAGTAGACATTACATTATACGAAACTTAGTAAAAGTAGATAAAACTACATGCCATAACATGAGAAATAAACACAACAACTAAACCAACCCCTCGAATGTCGTCGATCCGGTTCAATAGACATGTATAGTTTCGGTTTATAATCGCCGGAACCAAAACGACTTCGTTTGCAAAACATAATGTGTATACCGGTTGTGGTTCCCTTGCTATTAGTCTACGGTTTCCTTGCGATATATTTTATATCCTTGCCATACTCTTTTTGAGTTTGTTTGGAGCCCATTAGATTATCAAAATATGATCAGAGAGATTCAACTAGTTATGAGATATATTTGCATTATGACATTTAAAAATAGAAGGTTGAGTTGAGACATTACATTATCAGAAACTTAGCAAAAGTAGACATTACATTATCCGAAACTTAGTAAAAGTAGATAAAACTACATGAGAAATAAACACAACAACTAATCTTCAAAAGGGCCAGTCGGAAACGGTCAAGTGAATATCATTGCAGAAGTCCCAAGCTGCATTTTGCCAGAAGCAACGATCGCATCTCGACTGTGGGCTGCAGCCATCATGTGAGAGGGGCCAATGATTTCGAATTTTTAACACTGCAGACACGAACGCGTCAGGTTTATCAATAAACCAATGGCCTCCTCCCATAATTGCACCCCCGACCAAGTGTTCCATCCGATGAACAAATTCACAAGAAAAGTTAGGATAGTTGCGAACCAACCCAGCATCATCTACACACTAAATTGAGCATTCCATCTACATACTTGGCCAACAACAAACCTCCCTCAGCAGCAAGACTGATTTTCTCTCTTCCTTGATCAAGTAAATGGAGGAAGAATAACTCGTACATACCGCGCATGTAGATAGCCTCTGGATTACCGGCTCGGTAGCACAAAAGGCGGAAACGTCTGACAGCATTAACCTCTTCAATCCAATCATTGAAGTGAATGAGATCAGCAGATTGGTAGAAGTACTCTTCTCTGCCAACTCGATTGAACTCGCGGACAGCAATCCTAGCAGAACCGAAGTCCCGGATGTGACTTGTTACTACCTTTGACAGAATCTTATGGAGGATGGAATGAGGGAGAGAAGACAAGTTCGACATTGAGAGATGAGTAGTCGTGAGAGATATTCGAGTTTAATGGAGTAAATGGAAAGTTTAACGTTTTATTTATTTGGGAAGGTGATAAACCTATTTATTAAGATAAAAGAATATGAATAGCAAATTGTGGGACATGGTGTTGAAGTTTTTTACACAACCCATTGTAGAGGTTCCCATCATTTGATTAATTACTCTCATTTCCTCCAACTTTATTACTCTCACTTACTCTAATTTTTGCCAATCACACTCTGTATTGTGTAAAAGTTGAATGAGTGTTTAAAAAGGAGTTATTCTTGGGTTCACCCCCTAGGGTGAACCTATAGGTTCACCAACCAATAGGATTTAGTTATTTCAAATTTGACATCTTTTAAAAAAGGAAACAAAATATATATTTCCAAATTATATTATGTTTTTAAAATTAAAAAAAAAGTAAAAATAAATAGAAATAATACTAATTGCAAAAAAAATATTTTTTCAAAAAAATATTAATACCCCAAAAAAACATTAAACCCTAAATATTAAATCCTAAATAATTTAGTAAACCCTTGGATAAATTCTAAAATTTTGGTTAAAAAAAATATATTTATAACACATTCAACAAAAAACTATACCCTAAATCCTAATCCTAAACCCTAAACCCTTGGGTTAATCCAAAACCCTTGGGTAAATCTGAAACCCTTGGATAAATCTTAAACTTTAAAATTTAGGATTTATCAAAAGTCTTAAATTCTTTTTTTTAAAATAAATTCTTTTTTTAGATTAAACATTTTGTTTTTTGTGATTAGTATAAAATTTAAAATATATTTTGAAATAAATTCTTTTTTTAGATTTAAAAGGCTTGTTTTTGTGATTAGTATCATTTTTATTAATTTTCATTTTGAAAGTATAATTTAATTTGATAATATTTTGTTTCCTTTTTTAAAAGATATTGAATATTAAATGATGCAATCCTATTGGTTGGTGAATCTAGAGGTTCACCCTAGGGGGTGAACCCAAGAATAAGTCTATTTATAATCCATTCTCTTCTTACCGATGTATTCACTGTATTTACTTTCCCACCACTTAAGAGTGATTTGATAGACGTCTTTAGAAGTCGATAAGACACGACTTCTCACTGCAAGAAGGCGCATGGATGTGTTTTAATTATATAATCATCCATAAATTCATACTTCTCTATTTTTTATACAATATTTTTATTTTTAAATAATTAAAATTATATTAAAATTCATAACTTTTTATGATCTATAAATAGAGACCACTTTCGTTTCATTTGGACACAGAACAAAAAACGTCATTTTATTCATAAATACAATTATTTTAATGTTTTAAATCTTTTTTATAATTGAATTCCCGTAATATTTTTTTAAACTCAAAATTCTTATTCTTTATATTTATGTTATTTTAGTTTTTAAGCTAATTAAATTCAAAATTATTAATATGTAATTATTATATTATTATACCACCCACAATGGAGGTGTTGAAACACACTTTCAACTGTTGAAAGTGATGCAGTGATGATGTTGAAAAAATGGGTTTGTCTATGTGGTATAATCATCTGTTGTAAAACTTCAATAGCTGAAAAAATAATTTTTGGGGTCCGCACAGCCACATGTCACAAAATTATTGGCCAGAACATGTGGGGCGTGTATGCACGCGTATAGCATATAACAATTTCCTTTCTTTTTTAAATAAATCTGGAATTTAACAAAACCGAATTTGGTATTCAATATGGGAAAAACAATCAAATATCTCAATCTGTATGTACTCATAAGTTTCTCTTAATTTATTAGAAGTTTTGTTTTTTTTTTAAAAAAAATTATTATAGAACTCTACAAACTAACATGATATACCTTATATGTTTAAGGTTTGTTAACTTGTTTGTCCACTTAATTTTCGGAAAACATAAATAAAAAACTGTCCTAATTTAGATTTTTTGGACCCCAAGTGTCCCATTCCAGCATTTGATCCATGATGTACATAGTTGCAAGGTATTCAACAGTTGAAACTCAGTTTCAACACCCCCATTGTAGATGGTTATAGGGCAGAAGAAAGGCAAGAGAGCTGGTCCATCGATCTTGTCTAATCTACCGGTTGGATAATAGTATTCTTACCCACTATAAACATTGGTTAATATGTACATTGGTTAACATGTTTACAACACGATCACTTCCTTGTAGCATTATATACAAGAGATAAAACTAATTTCTATTTATAGAGTATAAAAAATGATAAAGTTTGATATAAAACTTCAGAAAATAATCAATTGAGATGCAAAAATAAAGAAAGAAAATATGAACATCTAGTCAGTTTCTTACATTTGTCTTCATCCATCTACTTTTGTGGGAATTAAAATCTGAGAGACAAACCTAATTTTTTGGTCCAATCAGTATTTGCTACATCATGGAAGATGGACCCATTTTTGTTTTATTACAACGGTGTTGATAAGTTTCAATACTGATTTTGCCACATCAGATTTTTATGTTTTTCAACATACCATTGCAAGCTTATCAACAGCTATTAAAAATTATCAACAGTTGATAAAACTACCATTGTAGAAACCAAACACACTTGGCTTATTATGTAAGCTACAATAAAATATCTCTGTTTATACTGTAGCACCGCGTATACTGTTCATGCTGGCAGGCCTTGCTTGTTTCTCTTGGGAGGCTTTGCTAATCTTTGGCAGACCTTGCTGGATAAATACTTCTTCTTTCATCTTCATCTTTATACACTTTTAATCTCTCTAGATTCAGATGGTAATCTATTGAATACCAGTTTTATATTCAAAGTTGTGTCTAAAAATAAATTCTTTTCAATCACTTGTTGTGTTTTCCCAACAACGAATCTTCTATTGCTTATCAGCTTTACCAACTACTGACAACAAAGTTATAATTGTATCTACACTCTAAACAGTCCAATCATAATTTTCAAAACAAACAATAAAGGGGGGGGATTATGCTATCTAGAATTTGGAAAAATTTTACTGATTTTAGAAGTTGACCAACTACTGACAACAAATCTTCTACTCCCTCTGTTTTATATTGTAAGTAGTTTTAACATTTCACTGCAACTTTTATATTTATTGAATAATGTGTGACCAATTAAATAATGTTAGCTATTTTATAACTGGTTGAAATAGAATATTAAATGATACTTTTTGACAATTGATTACTTTCTTAATATTAGTGTTTTTGGCCATAAACTACTTAAAAACAGAGGGAGTATTGCTTATCAGCTTTACCAACTACAGACAACAAAGTTATAATTGTATCTACAGCCTAAAGGGGGGTGGGGGGGGGATTATGCTATCTAGAATTTGGAAAAAGTTTAGTGATTTTAGAAGTTGACGGATTTTTAAAATATTGTAGAAATTTCTAACATCCACATCTCGCTGAGACACTATAAACAAATGCATTTTATGGTTTGTTCTTTGTGGTGTTATGAAAATAGTCCTTTCTTTTTTGCTTCATACTACATGAAAGATTTCTAACAGTTTTATTTTCAGTGCCATTTTTTTAGACACTCTTATACAAACGAAAGATTATGTTTCAGCACACCAAATATGAAACTAACTGACAGATAGATCTCAATGTACATTTTATAATTCCTTGAGAATTCTTAAGAGCATCTCCAACCCAACCTCAAATCCTCAAATTTTGAGGTTTTGAATAGTGACACCTCAAATTTGAGATATGCAACGTATTAAAATAAGGGTATGTGAGATATGCAATTAAAAAATAAAAACAAACGATTAATCGAAAAGCAAAATAAGATAAAGTTAAGACTTTAACATAAGTTTGACGGACAATTAAACAGAAACAACAAAAAGATCAAGTTTTTAAGATTAAGAAATCGAAAACCAAAATAAGTTAAAGTCTAGATCATAACATAAGTTTGGCGGACTATTAAACAGAAACAACAAAAGATCAAGTTTTTAGGATTAAGAAATCGAAAGGGTTAAGCTTCCATATTCGACTCACCCAGATTCTACCAATCTATCTCAAGAAACCTCCATGCACCCACCTTCTCCTGTGCAACCTTCAGATCCGCCTCAAGCTTTGCCTTCTCAACCTTTAGAGCTTCCAGACGAATAAGGTCTTCTTCAATCAACTCCAGCTTTGCTTTAATCTGGCAAACTTCATTCTCCTGGGCATGCATGGCTTCCAAACCAATCGTTTGAACCTTGTACATCGCCAGAATGGTCGTGTAATGCTCATCACTTTCCCTTTTCCCCGCCAGATAAGCCTCCTGAGTTGTTGCGAAGTTCATCTTGTCTGTCATCTCGCATGTAAAATTATAAACAATTGAATTAGTACAAACCAATGTTCTAGAAACTATAAGCATATAAAATCAACTACCAAGGGAATAAGATCTAAACAATTTACGGGTCCATGATTATAGTATTTACGGGTCAATGATTAACGTCGACAGAAATTAGATCGAGAAAAAAACACTAAACTTACAAAAGCTTTTACTCTATTTTGGATGACGGAGATTCAGGAGAGGCTAGATATTTAGGGTTTGCATAAATGGTTAACTTTATATACGAGACTGGTTGTTCAACAGTATTTTATTAATTTGGTAAAAAACATTAAACAGACGTAGCACGAATTAAAACAAATTACATAAACAATGATGCTTTTTTCCAATCACATATACTCACGTGTCGACGTATCTCGTTCTCGTTCTTTTAAGGCTTTTTTTTAGCCTGGTTTTGGAGACGTAATTGTTGCAACTCGTAAATTTTACTACTAGTTGATGCACTTTTTAAAAAAAAAAGAAATTAAGGATTTCAATAATTTATAACTCGTAATCTACAAATTAAAAATAAGGAGGTTCGTTTATCATTTCGGATTGCGTTGATTGAGCACATATGGGAACATTTCGGTAATAATGCTTAAGTAAATTGGTATTTTATATGTAATTTTCTTAAATTTGTGTGTTGTATCATCTTCTATTATAGTATATGTTATCTGTATCATATTTTATTATATAATCTCGTATTATTGTGTGTTGTATTTTATATCCTAAAATAATTGGTGGAGTTTAAGGAATTTTTTTCTGTCCCAAAATAATTGGTTCTCTCACTAATCTAGGTATAATTGGTTCTCTCATTAAATTTAATATCATTTGATTTTTGTGACCAGTTACAAAATGTTTTATATTTTTTCTATTGGTCAAACTAGTTTCATTTAATAAAATTTTTATGTTACCAAGATAAATTACATAAATATGTGTGTTTTCTTAATCTATGTGCAAAAACCTAAAAATCCACTTATATTGGGACAGAAGGAGTATTTTTTATATCCTTGCCATACTCTTTTTGAGTTTGTTTGGAGCCTTTAACTCATCTTTTAGTCACTATGTTAAAAGATATCAGAGAAATGATTTCAAAATATCAAAAATTCTTATAAAGTGACATGTGTCATCTATGGGCTCCACTTTCTACTTAATTCAATTAGTTGAATCTTTTCAACTACCAATTAATCTACATCAGCAAATTTTATTTTTCAACACCCTCATTGTAGTGATTCAACCATTGAATCTTTTATTCAACACCCACATTGTAAAATAGTGTGTAAAAAATGGTTTCAACACTCATTTCATTTTCAACACCCTATTTTTTCTCTTTTTAACATTCCACGTCATCTTCTCATTCATCCACCTAATTTTTTCAACACCTTTTCATTTTTAATCTCTACAATGGTTTGTGTAAAAAACTTCAACACCCTGTCCCACAATTTGTTATTCATATTTTTTTTATCTTTATAATATAATAATTATATATTAGTAATATTTTTGAATTTAATTAGCTTAAAACTAAAATTACATAAATATTAGCAAAAACAATTTCGAGTTTAAAAAATTCTTATACTAGAATCCAATTAACAAAAATATTTAAAACATTAAAATAATTGATTATAGAAAAAAATGACGTTTTTGTTCTGTGTCCAAATGAAACGAAAGTAGTCTCTATTTATAAATCATAAAAAGTTATGAATTTTGATATAATTTTTATTATTTAAAAATAAAAATATTGTATAATAAATAAGTTTGAATTTATGGGTGAGAATAAAAATAAAAAAGATCTGAACAGCATTTCTGTGTAATCAATTTGTGACATGTGGTAAAGCTGGCCCACATCAATTTTTATCAACATGTTGAAACTTTACAACACTTGTTGAATCCATGTAGATATACACAATATTTCAACATCTTCATTGCAAGGTATTCAACAGTTGAAACTCAGTTTCAACACCCCCATTGTAGATGGTCAACCCATCCTACCAAGTCTAACCCATCCTACCAAGTCTACAAAAGTCAATAATGTGTATACCGGTTGCGGTTCCCTTGGGATATATTTTATATCCTTGCCATACTCTTTTTGAGTTTGTTTGGAGCCCATTAGATTATCAAAATATGATCAGAGATATTCAACTAGTTATGAGATATATTTGCATTATGACATTTAAAAATAGAAGGTTGAGTTGAGACATTACATTATCAGAAACTTAGCAAAAGTAGACATTACATTATACGAAACTTAGTAAAAGTAGATAAAACTACATGCCATAACATGAGAAATAAACACAACAACTAAACCAACCCCTCGAATGTCGTCGATCCGGTTCAATAGACAGGTATAGTTTCGGTTTATAATCGCCGGAACCAAAACGACTTCGTTTGCAAAACATAATGTGTATACCGGTTGCGATTCCCTTGCTATTAGTCTACGTTTTCCTTGCGATATATTTTATATCCTTGCCATACTCTTTTTGAGTTTGTTTGGAGCCCATTAGATTATCAAAATATGATCAGAGAGATTCAACTAGTTATGAGATATATTTGCATTATGACATTTAAAAATAGAAGGTTGAGTTGAGACATTACATCATCAGAAACTTAGCAAAAGTAGACATTACATTATCCGAAACTTAGTAAAAGTAGATAAAACTACATGAGAAATAAACACAACAACTAATCTTCAAAAGCCCAGTCGGAAACGGACAAGTGAATTTCATTGCAGAAGTCCCAAGCTGCAATTTGCCAGAAGCAACGATCGCATCTCGACTGTGGGCTGCAGCCATCATGTGAGATGGGCCAAGGATTATTAATTCTTAACACTGCAGCCATGAACAGGTCAGGTCTATCAATAACCCAATGGCCTCCGATGATTGCAACCCCGACCAAGTGTTCCATCCGATGAACAAATTCTCGTGAAAAGTTAGGATAGTTGCGAACCAACCCAGCATCATCTACACTAAACACTAAGTTGAGCATTCCATCTACATACTTGGCCAACAACAAACCTCCCTCAGCAGCATGACGGATTTTCTCTCTTCCTTGATCAAGTAAATGGAGGAAGAAGAACTTGTACATACCGCGCATGTAGATGGCCTCTGGATTACCGGCTCGGTAGCACAAAAGGCGGAAACGTCTGACAGCATTAACCTCTTTAATCCAAACATTGAAGTGAATGAGATCAGCAGATTGGTAGAAGTAATCTTCTCTACCAACTCGATTGAACTCGCGGACAGCAATCCTAGCAGAACCGAAGTCCTGGATGTGACTTGTTACTACCTTTGACAGAATCTTATGGAGGATGGAATGAGGGAGAGAAGACAAGTTCGACATTGAGAAATGAGTAGTCGTGAGAGATATTCGAGTTTAATGGAGTAAATGGAAAGTTTAACGTTTTATTTATTTGGGAAGTTGATAAACCTATTTATAATCCATTCTCTTCTTACCGATGTATTCATTGTATTTACTTTCCCACCACTTAAGAGTGATTTGATAGACGTCTTTAGAAGTCGAGAAGACACGACTTCTCACTGCAAGAAGGCGCATGGATCTGTTTTAATTATATAATCATCCATAAATTCAAACTTATTTTTTATACAATATTTTTATTTTTAAATAATTAAAATTATATAAAAATTCATAACTTTTTATGATCTATAAATAGAGACTACTTTCGTTTCATTTGGACACAGAACAAAAAAGTCATTTTATTCCTATAATCAATTATTTTAATGTTTTAAATCTTTTTTATAATTGAATTCCAGTAATATTTTTTTTGAAACTCAAAATTCTTCTTCTTAATATGTATGTTATTTTAGTTTTTATGCTAATTAAATTCAAAATTATTAATATGTAATTATTATATTATTAAGATAAAAGAATATGAATAGCAAATTGTGGGACATGGTGTTGAAGTTTTTTACACAACCCATTGTAGAGGTTAAAAATAAAAATGTGTTGGAAAAATTAGGTGGATGAGTGAGAAGATGATGTGCAATGTTAAAATAGAAAAAGTAGGGTGTTGAAGATGAAATGAGTGTTGAAACCTTTAACTATTCCCAAATCTGAGGAAAAATATATAGGTTTTCCATCTTTCTCAAGAGCTAGGTGAGCTAATTCCTTATATCCCATTCGTTTATTTATCAAAAAGGTATAATTTTGAAAGTTCGAATTGGCTTTGCAGTGGAAAGAAGTACAATTTCTAGTGTGAAGAGATGGATAATCACATCGAGGGAGTTGGAATTCCTTGGAATTGTGAATGTGGAGCTCCCACAATCATATTGGAGTCTAAGACAGCTCAAAATCCAGGAAGAAGATTTTACAGATGTGGAGAAATATATGGTCCAAACCACGTGTTTAAGTGGCTTGATGAAGCACGCCATGAAGAACTTGGAAAATTGGGGCGTCAACAAGCAATGATGGCTAAAGATTTGGCTTGATATATGACTTTACATATATCTTAAACCCTAAACCCTAAACCCTAAGAAAAGCACGGATATTTTTATAATTATTAATTCCTCTAAATTTTTGATTAGACAGCTAGGGTCAAATATGTGCAGGCTCTTCAATCATGATTTAGTTCACGTTTTTTAAGGCTTGAAATGTTAATTCATCACAACGGTTAATGTTAACAAATGCCTCGCTCTTTCTTTTTGCAGTGAAGAAATGTTCATAAAGTTATATGGTTTAAGTTTTCCCAGTAGTGTTCCTCCAAATATAATATACTAAATTCAAAGTACGATATAATCTTGTTGAAAGGGTTTAGAACGAAACAAAATTGGTGCAGTTGGAAAATTGGCTGACTTTCTCCTTCCACACCCTAGTTCGAGCTCCATAACGTGCAAATCTGTGTTTTGCCTCGTTTTTTACTCCTTTGATACTTTATTTCTTTCTTCTCCTTCCCCACCCTGGTTCGACTCCCATAAATACATTTGACATAAAAAGAGAGAAATACATATTTTAATTTTCACATAATTATAAATGTCGGTATAGGCTACGTACTATATATAATGGTAACCGCTTAGAATTCGACTTTTACAAATACATAATCATTCATTACCAAGAAAAAATATGAAATTGTAAGAAAATAAATAAAAAATTTGTGTACCACTGTTCGCAAAACACCAATAAATAAAATAATTTGGTGTATCACTGTTCGCAAACCACCTATTTGAATCACATTTTGGTTCCGGTTCAAATCCAATGTTTGGTTCTCGGGATATAAATTTACATGATTATTTACGAATTAGGTTTACATTTGGCTTTGGTTCCATATAAATATGTCCAATCGTATAAAATATCCTATACAGAAATGATGGGTGGGCGTTTCAGTACCTATTTGAGTTTAGTTAGGATCTATTTGGATTAGCATCTTATAAGTTAAATATTTCAGTTACTCTCGACTATTTTTAAATTTTGGTTCGAGTTCGAATAACCCATTTAAATCATTTTTAAAAATATTTAAATTTCATATCTAACTTAAATTTCATTAATCTAAAAGCAAAATCATATATCTATTTTATTAGAACATCAACTTGACATACCCCATATAGTTATATGTGTGGTCCAAGTATTATAATACAATTATAGTAATCTCTCATTAATCATTTAAAAAATAGTTATACTAAAAAAACACAAATATAGCTAAACACAAGTTTACAAATTAGATTTGTTAAAAAACATAAAACAAAAAACAAACCTACCCTTTAAAGGGCGGGTCAAAATTAGTTTGTAGTTAAAGTTAGTCAAGTGAGTTTATAAAATCCCATCCGTACATTAACCGAGAATTGACATTTAAATAAAGCGTGTACACTTGAGGAATCATCGTTATCCCCCTTTATTTTCTTTCCTCCAATAATAATTTCATTTCAATGTTCAAAATAAGAAGCCTAATCATTCTGAGGAAAAAAAATACACAAGTAAAATTGAAATATAAATAAAGATTTGCCCAAACCACACATATCTGATACAAAAAAAATATATACATATATATAATAACAAAAAAGCATACGCTTAGAAATGCAATTTCATAAAAACATACAAAACAAAACATATACACTCCCTCTTTAGGGTAACTCCAACCGAACGGTAAAGTTATTTGGCTTGGGTACATTTTAGTGGGACCGAATTAGCTGCCTAGAGTTTCAAAGTTTACCTAGTTTAACAGAGAAAGCCTTCTTTTTTTTTGAAACACTTTTTTTTTTTGAAACACACAGAGAAAGCCTTCTATTCTTGCCAAAGATTTGCATACAGTGCTGTGGAAGAAAGAGAAGATGATCTGGAGTAAAAATAACATGCAACCAATGTACATAGTTAAAATGTAATCATTAATATCCACAAAATCTAAAATACTTTACATTCAATAATATACTGTAAAAATGCAATAGCTGGTAGATAAATATATATTCAGCTACAAAATATCAAGAAGAGAAAAGAAGAGAGAGAGCATCATATTCACAGTAGCCATTTTTTTCGGCGACGGAGGAAGCTCTTCTTTGATTCAATGGCGCCGCCGAAGAGTGCCGGAGGAGGAGATAAAGGGAAATCTATTGCGGTGGCTACTTCGACAAGGCAGACTCGAAGCCAGACTCAGGCACGCACGGATGGTAACTCGCTGGTTTCCAAGCTCATGAACTTCGAATCTCCCGAGAAGAGGAAAAGGATGACGAAAGCCAAGGAAGGTGGATCAGCGACGAAGAAGATCAAGAAAGAAAAGGAGGAAGCTGCGGTAGAAGAAGACGACGAAGCCGATGAAGAAGCAGAAGCCTCCGTGAAAAAAACAATTGTAATCGAGCACTGGTAAATCTCTAATCGTTGTTAGGGTTTAGTTTTTAAATCTTCACACATTCTTGCTGCTGTTAGGGTTTCTGATTCGTTCTCTCATAATGTGTTGTTCTTGAAGAGAAACTGTGGTTCTTCTTGTAATATGCCTCATTAAAAGTTGGATTGTTTGTTGTTTTGATGAAGCAAACAAGACAAGTCATTCAAGGAGAGAGCGAACGAGGTGAAGGAAGGTCTGGAGAAAGCTGCTTCTGGCATCATTGTCACTCTCAATCCTGACAAGGTAACTCTAATCTTTTTTAACTCTCCACATGTATATTTTCCGTCGTAAATGCTTGAGGTTGAGATTTTTTTCACATTGTTATGTTTGATTCAACAGACAAGGCGTGGATGCTTTGAGATTCGAGAGGAAGGCGGCGAAACATTCATTAGTCTTTTGGTAAAGCCTTTTAAATCTTCTCATTGTGTCAGTTAGTCGTTGTTCTGTGACAATTTCAATGAGTTTTTTCTCGTCTTGTCTGTTCTTATGCTAGTAAACACGTTTCTATGACGATCTGTTTATAGATGAAAATCAGTTTTTCAGATCCTTATGCTTTTTTTTTAACAAAGATCCTTATGCTTCTTATGTAGGATATGAAGAAACCATTTACAAATATGACGGAACTTGATATGGAAGAGGTCTTTGCTAACATCCTAGAGAAGATTAAATGAGAGGGCTGTGTGTAGTTTCTGGATCCTAAAAATTTATGATATCTTTCGGATCACATTTTCTAAACCAGTTTTCGTTTTATGTTGGTCGGATGTTAAACTATGCTACTTTTGTTATATTTTATCGGATTATATATTAGATTATCTAAATTTTGGGTTTCTATTTTTGATAAATTAGAAAAAGAATTCATGATTTGGTTAGACATTCGTGTAGCATAGTTTAACATAATAAATCAGAAAAAGAATTCATGATTTGGTTAGACATTCGTGTAATCGTATTTTCACCATTTACCTTAACCGAATAAATTTATCAACTTATCCAAAAGGAACTTATATATATGTTGAATGAAGATATGTTTTCATTATACAAAATTGTAATTGAAAAATAATTCTCTGATTGGCTGTAACATTCATATAAATCTTAAAAAAAAATTAATTAATCCCTAATTAAATTAGCGGTTTGTAATAACCAAGGGACATCATCATAAATAATTAAGGGTTATTTCATATAGGATTATCACGCAGATCACCACCTCAGCCGTACATTTGTCAACCTATTATTATTTTATACAAAAATTGTGAGTGGATTCTAATTCTCTGATTGGCTGTTACCTCTATTGCGCGGATCAAGATCTCAGCCGTATATTTGTCTAAAGCAACGGACCGGATCTTTTGGATTCTGTCATCTACCTACCTTCCTTCTATTCTCCACACCGTCGTATTATTTCCTTCCATCCCAGACCCTAAACCTAAACCCTAGACCCCAAACCATTTTTCAATAACTTATGTACATTTATTTGAAAATTTTTTTTCAATAACTCATGTACATTTATTTAAAGAACATCAAACACTGAGTATTTTATTCTGATAATTCTCATTCAACGAAAAGTTTGATCTCGTTATTTAAATACTGAAGTTCTATTGAACGAACTCATGTAAAAAACAAAAAAAAACAAAAACAATGAATATTATTTTCAAATACAATACCAGATCTTTAATTACTATACACACTAAATACAATACCAGATCTTTAATTACTATACACACTAAAGGTTAACTACATACATACAACGAGGTGGTTGAATGAGGTGTTGAATAGAATTCAACCAGTTGAATCACTACAATGGGAGTGTCGAAAAAGTAATTTGATGATGTGATTAAACTGTGTTGAAAAGATTCAAACAGTCTAAATTACCTACTATGTACGATGGTTTTAAGATTCAACACCCTCTTCATTTTTAACAATCGTCTTCATACCCACTGCCATGGTTTTGTTGAATAAAATTCAAACGCCCTATCTTACTAATTAGCACTTAATTATTTCTGCATCAAAATTAAAAAAACCTAGTCTCTAAATTCAAACACCCTCTATACATAGATAATCTCTAAATCAAAATGATAAATTGTCATATAAATCTTAAAAATATATAATTAATTCCTAATTATATTATCGGTTTTAAATAACCAAGCCACCTCATCTTAATAAATTAAGGGTTAATTCCTACAAGATTATCGCCCTTCAATATATTACGACACTCTTGGCGATCTATTATCTCTCTGATGATTTTGGTTGTGACCATTATCACGCGGATCACCATCTCAGCCGTACATTTGTCAACCTATTATTATTTCATACAAAAATTGTGAGTGGATTCTAATTCTCTGATTGGCTGTTACCTCTATTGCGCGGATCTAGATCTCAGCCGTATATTTGTCAAAAGCAACGGACCGGATATTTTGGTTTCTGTCCTCTACTTCCCTTCCTTCTATTATCCACACCGTCGTATTCTTTCCTTCCATCCCAGACCCTAAAACTAACCCTAGACCCCAAACCATTTTTCAATAAAGTTCGTGTTTCCTTTAATTGCTATGTTAAAAAATGCTTCCGTTTAATTGTTGCTATCTTGTTTATGAACTATATCGTAAGCTTGCTGTATGTCCATTAAAAAAAAAATTAACTAATAATTACTTGGTTAATTTGTGCAGGTTAAATTAAAGATGGGACTTGACTATAGCTACACCCAGCCTTCGGAGTCAGAGGATTACTACGGTGGGAACTCAGTCGACAGTGTCTACATGGAAACAGAAGATCTTATTCGCCGGGACCAAGCTGAGATAAGATACAATGCTCGTGCGCGTGTGGAGTACCCTCCGCAACCCGAGGTTGAGTTTGGATTCCCGCAGATTTGCTACTGTGGAGCTCCGCCTCTTCTAGCAACTTCCACTAGTAGGAATGATCCAGGGAGAAGATATTACACCTGTGCGCATGTTGATGATGGTGAGAGACATGTTTCGAAGTGGTGGGATGTGGCCGTAATGGAAGAGATGAGAGCTAGGGATAGACACGTTCTTCAGATGGCTGAAAAGGTAGATTCCTTAACCCTTTTACCGGACTATGAGACTGAGCAGAAGATAGCTAGGCTAGAGAAGATTGTAAGGGAAAAACCTAGGTTTAGCAATGGCTTTGAATACTTTGTTGGTCTCACGGGCATCGTATTAGTTGTAATAGCTTTTGTGTGCATGTTTAAATGAACCGTTTCTAGTGTTATCTGTAATGTTGTAAATGTGTAATGTTGTAATGTACTCTTTGTATTGAACTCTTGTAATGAATCATATCTATAATATTTATTAACAACCAAGCTTCTTTAATTTTACGATTTCATCGTTAAATATTAAAAACAGGGTTATCATCGTCCTTAGCTTGCCAGTTACTTTCTTCTGAGGCCGTGCCTTGACGGTGCCGTTTCCTATCATTGCCATTAGCTTGCCAATTATGTAGTGTATCGCTGGTAGCTTCTTTCTTAACGACTTGCCTTCAAAACGCTCAATGTTAAGGGTTTTCACTGCTGATATTGAAATGATTTCTGGGTTATGCTGTTTACATTTGCCATCGACAAAATCAGTTGACCTGGCCCCATTTAGGGGACTGAGCCCATTAACGAAAGTTATTATTGCCCTCAGCTTGCCAGTTACCTTAGGTATACTTTAGAAACTCTATCTAGCTATTTGGTCCTAGCTTGCCAGTTGATGTTTTACTTTACTCATATTTTTATTATACGAATATTGACTTCTCTTGGTGATAATTATTGGTGCATCTCCAAAAAAGCAACGACAAACAATTCTTCTTAATTTACAGCCTTTTCATAAAGTACAATCACATCATCTACACAATACAACCCTCAATGTCCTACAACTTCTTACACTACTTTCACAAAATTCTCAGCATCGGTTTAGAGTAAAAACCACCTAAAATTCAATTTATCGCTAGGATAACAATTTAACTAAATCATATCTTTTTTTTGGCACGAAACTAAATCAAACTTAATCATAACTATATCATGCTGTACATTTACCATCAACACAATTAGTTGACTCCCATTAAGGGGACGGAACTCCTAAAACGAAAGTCACTATTGCCTTTAGCTTGCTAATTCATTGCCTTTAGCTTGCTGGTAGCTTCTTTTTTACGACTAGTATTCAAAACGGCCATTGCTAACTTTTATTCACCCATCAAATCACACTTAAATGTTCCGTGTTACTACTTGAAGTTGGGTCTTCCGATCATTATTTACATTCTCCAAATAAATACAGAATATGGTGAACTTGAACTTGGATTCTCTCCCTCCTTTCATTCTTCATAAGATTCTCTCCAAGGTAGCAACATACAATCTCCGGGACTTTGGTAGTGCAAGAATTGCTTTTTCTGGGTTCAATGAAATTGGCAAAGAAGATTACTTTTACAGATCTGCAAATCTCATGGACTTGTTCGACTGGATAGATGAGGTCAATGCTGTTAGAAAATTCAGGCTTATGTGCTACCAGTTGGGTAATCCAGAGGCCATCTACTTGCGAGGTATGTATGAGTTCTTCAGGCTCCATTTACTTGATGAAGGAAGGGAAAAGATTCATCTTGCGGCTGAGAGAGGATTCTCGCTGGCCAAGTATGTAGATGGTATGATGAACTTAGTATTTAGCGTTGATGATAGAGGATTGATTCACAAGTACCCAAGTTTTACTCGTGAATATGTTGATCGGATGCATCACATGATGACTAGTTGGGCACTCATAAGCTTTCCTGGTGACGTGGAACCTGAGATGTTTAGGTCTCTATGTGAAAGAATATCTCTTAACGTGTCACATGATTGCTTGTGCTCCACAATGATGGAACCAGTGTCTGAAGTCTCCATAGATGAATCAAGACAAAGGTGGAGATGCGATCGTTGTTTCTGGCAACGTGCAGCTTGGGACTTCGGCAGTAACATTCATTTGACCGCTCGTCACTGGCCCATTGGAGATTAGTTGTGTGTGTATGCAATGTAATGTTTATCTACTTTGACTAAGTTTATGTAAAATACACTTCTGACTATGGAATGTGTGAAATAAGTATTGTGATTAACTAATACTCAATAACATATGAATCACTAACATATGATTCTTTCGCCTTACTTAAAATGCAGTACAACAAAAAGTTTGGGAAAAATAGGCACCAACTACAGTGTTCATTGATTGAGTTCCTTCATTTTTGCTTCTTAAACCCAGACATTGTCCTGCTCAGGTTTTCATCCTCAGGTGAGTCTTCGCCTACTTCCTCCACATAGTTCACGTCTTCCTCCAATGCAGCGACTTTCCTCCCCACATAGTTCACGTCTTCCTTCCTCCCCTTCACGTCTTCCTCCAATGCAGCGACTTTCCTCCCCACATAGTTCAGGTATTCCTTCCTCCCCTTCACGTCTTCCTCCAATGCAGCGACTTTCCTCCTCAACCTGTTTAACGCCCACATCTGCTTCACGTCCTTCTCTTCTAATGCAGCGACTCTCCTGTCTAACAAACCCAATCGCTTTGTCCAGTCTCCCGGTTCTTCCAATTCAGCAAATGTGATCTTGTGGGTAGGGTTGAATTCATGCATCGTTCATACAGTGGGAAGAAGGATACACATCAGACTTGCTTAAGTCAAATTACTCACTAAAGATCAATAACATGGGACCAATCAGTCATTCATCCTAAGTATACAAATTTATTTCATATTACTCACTACACATCAGACTAGCTATATCAAATTACTCACTACACATCAGACTAGCTTAAGTCATATTACTCACTAAACATCAATCATAACATGGGACCAATCAGTCATCCTAACTATACCAATTTATTTCACAAACAAAGAGAGTGTCATAGAATTACAAACCCTTGTATCTCCACAGTCGCTTAAAGTTTGGCTGCAACTTTTCTCATCCTTATCTCCTTCTTCTTCATTTGGCTGAACATCATCAACACCCGGAGTCTCGTGACTCGACCTCTCCTCAGATCCTATCTCCCCGCCTCCTTGGTCAGGATTCTCCTCATACTTCAATCCTTTTTGTTCCATTTTGTCAACCGATTTACGTCTCGGTCTTCTTCTTCACGGCTCTGGTTTAGGTTTTTTGTCGCAGCGACCAAGTTCGACCCATTAAAATTAGGGTTTCCATTGAGGTTTTAAATGATTTATTGTTTTCTTTTGCTTTTTTTTTTATAAAACTTTCATTTGATGAAATACACTTTAGGCCCATTTCAGTATTTCGGCCCATTCAAGGAATTCCACATTTTTTGGATTTTGTTTGGTTGTTTACCTTTGCCACTCAAATAATCAATGAATGATTGAAGACATAATCTCTCTAGCACACGATGACAACACATTAAATCTTCTTTGATGTCTCTAATAACCATTGAATGTTTATATGTGCATATTCAGACCTAACCTAATATACACACAACAATAGAACACCAAGATACACAAATTGAGACAGCATCACGAACATAAAAGAATTTGACACGACTTACAAAAGGTTTAAAGAACAACAAACGGCAAAAAAGTGTATTTGTTAGCTGTTAGGGAAGGCTGATTAATCTTAAGAGCAAATTCCTCGTCATCAAATGAAAGTTTTGTATCACCCCGCCATTAGCTTGCCATATCATCTCATCATATACTTGCCATTAAATTGCCAATTCGTATACTTGCCCTTAGCTTGCCAATTCGTATATTTGCCATTAGCTTACCAATTCGTATACTTGCCATTAGCTTACTAATTCGTATACTTGCCATGCGCTTACCAAGGGTAGCGCTGGTTTTTTGAAATAATGGGTACTGACTCCAAAATTTCCTTTTAAGGGGTACCGACTCCACAATATCTCTCCAAAATGTGGCATACCAGCGAATTTTCTCATTATAAATATCAAGATAAACGTCATAGTAGTATCGCCAAAGTAAATAATAAACTTGATAAACACTGAACAATGATTGAGAGCAAGGGAATATATTATGTATTAACAATGTTACTGGTGGTAGTGCTCCTATCCATTTCTCAAAATGCGAGAGGTGATCCAAATATGCAGCTTGCTCCAGTGTCAGAGGAAGGATTCCTGCCAAATCCATTTCAGTGTGTAAACGATGTTAGAAAAGTTCCAGATTGCATTGATGCAGGGAAGAAATTTCACTTCAGTGTTATCACAAAAGAATGTTGCTCTGTTCTATTGAAGGCCCCAGAAGATTGTTTTGGGATGTTATTTCCTATGCGATTTGCCATTAAAATTATGCTGAAGCTTTCATGTAGGTTATTAGGTGTACAAGGTTAAGAATATTTTTTTTTGTTTTGTTATTCTTATATTTTTAAAAATATTCTATGTAACAAAAAAATTAATTCGTATCAGTTATATTTTTAATAATAATTTCACTTCATAAATACTTAACTAGCTAACAATGATACCATCATGAAAACTCAGGCTTAACCTTTTCGAACATTTGACTGTTTTTTCTATTTGATATTTCGATTTTCTTCCTCATTAGTTGTTGCTCATTTAGTTATTTTAAAAAGGAAATAATAGTTTTGCCTAACTACCAAAACTAACTGTAAATTGACTTTATTATATTTCTTATATTTCTTGTATGAAATAAAACCACTTAGCAATTGGTTATTAATTACCTTACTGCCTCTGGTTAAAAATTTTGAATAATAATTATTTATTATAAATAAAAACTTCAAAATTTCATAACATAGATGGTAGTAATCTAAAATTATAGCATTTCTATATGCGCATTACTTATTTATATTATGACTAGAACAATAATCATATATCTTGTTTTAATTATGATATTTACTATTGATATTTATAACTAAATATGTTTTTGTTCTATTAAAAATAAATAATTTATATGAAACTTTTTTGTTGTTTTCAAAACAGTTAGTATCATTCAGAAAATTGGAGATGATAGTAAATACTTTATCTGGTTATCTCGTTTAAGCTGATAACATTCATAAATTTATTTGGTGGAGATGGTATAACAATTACAATCACATTAATACTTTTCAAATATATTATCATGTCATATTATATCGTAATAAAAAAATCTAACTATCATGTTATGTTTTCTTATAAATGTTAGCCGTATTACTACAATTATAGGAATACATTTATTATTTTTTTAGCAGCCACATAAATAATTAATATTTTAAAATACAATTATAAACATATATATATATATATATTTCTACAGCGTAATGCTATATTTTTAAAAATATATATAATGTGGCTTTCTAGCATAGACAAGAATAATCTTTGTGAGAAAAAATACATTAGTTTCTGAAGAGTATAATAATGTAAAATCCTCAAAGACGTCTAAATAATTTTACAACTGATTCAAAACATTTCGACTATAAATTTACTCATAATTATATGCTTTATATTATATTTTCAATTATTAACAATCGAAAACAGTTTTAAGAAGGTATTTAAGAATAAAAAATATCTTGATTCTTGATAAATTGTTCTGCCAGGAGCATAAAACAGACTCATATCTCGGCCAACCAAATTGAAAACTCCGTGTCCATATGAACAAAAAATGACGATTGGACAAAATAGGAAGATTGATTCTTTGAGATTTTATTAAATTGATTCAGTGATAAAATAAACCATATATGTAAGGTTATAAAATTTTAATCGGATATTTTAGCACTACACTTATGAATATCTAATAATTTCTTAATTAATATATTTTATACCATTTTATAGTACATTTTTTAATTTGGGGTTATACGTTTTTTTTCCTGAAAAATGAAAGAACGTTAAAACGGCTAATACATAAATGGAAAGAATCAAATGAAATTACCTCATATCTCATTTACTTAAAAACCCACAATCATATACAATTATAAATATCAAGATAAACGTCATAGTAGTAACCCCAAAGTAAATAATAAATTTGATAAACACTGAACAATGATTGAGAGCAAGGGAAAATATTATGTATTAACAATGTTACTGATGGTAGTGCTCCTATCCATTTCTCAAAATGCGAGAGGTGATCCAAATATTCAGCTTGCTCCAGTGTCAGAGGAAGGATTCCTGCCAAATCCATTTCAGTGTGTAAACGATGTTAGAAAAGTTCCAGATTGCATTGATGCAGTGAAGAAATTTCAGTTCAGTGTTATCACAAAAGAATGTTGCTCTGTTCTATTGAAGGCCCCAGAAGATTGTTTTGGGATGTTATTTCCTATGCGATTTGCCATTAAATTTATGCTGAAGCTTTCATGTAGGTTATTAGGCATACAAGGTTAAGAATATTTTTTTTTGTTTTGTTATTCTTATATTTTTTTAAACATTCTATGTAACGAGAAAATTAACTCGTATCAGTTATATTTTTAATAATAATTTCGCTTCATAAATACTTAACTAGCTAATAATGATACCATCATGAAAACTCAGGCTTAACCTTTTCGAACATTTGTCTTTTTTTCTCTTTGATATTTCCATTTTCTTCCTTATTAGTTGTTGCTCATTTAGTTATTTTAAAAAGAAAAAAATAGTTTTGCCTAACTACTACAAATAACTGTAAATTGACTTTATTATATTTTTCTATTTCTTGTATGAAATAAAACCACTTAGCAATTGATTATTAATTACCTTACTGCTTATGTTTAAACATTTTGAATAATAATTATTTATTATAAATAAACACTTGAACATTCATAACATAGATGGTAGCAATCTATACTTATAGCATTTCTATATGTGCATTACTTATTTATATTATGACTAGAACAATAATCATATATCTTGTTTTGAATTATGATATTTACTATTGATACTTATAACTAAATATGCTTTTGTTCAATTAAAAATAAATAATTTATATGAAACTTTTTGTTGTTTTCAAAACAGTTAGTATCATTCAGAAAATTGGAGATGATAGTAAATACTTTATCTGGTTATCTCGTTTAAGCTGATAACATTCATAAATTTATTTGGTGGAGATGGTATCACAATTACAATCACATTAACACTTTTCAAATATATTGTCATATCGTATTATATTGTAATAAAAAAATATAACTATCATGTTATGTTTTCTTATAAATGTTAGGGTATTATTACAATTATAGGAATACATTTACTATTTTTTTAGCAGCCACAGAAATAATTAATATTTTAAAATATAATTATAAACATATATATTTATACTTTATAATGCTATATTTTTAAAAATATGTATAATGTGGCTTTCTAGCATAGACAAGTAAGAATAATATTTGTGAGAAAAAATACTTTAGTTTCTGAAGAGGATAATAATGTAAAATCGTCAAAGACGTCTAAATAATTTTACAACTGATTCAAAACATTTCAACTATAAATTTACTCATAATTATATGCTTTATAGTATATTTTCAATTATTAACAATCGAAAACAGTTTTAAGAAGGTATGTAAGAAAAAAAATATCTTGATTCTTGATAAATTGTTCTGCCATCGGCATAAAACAGACTCAAATCTCGGCCAACCAAATTGAAAACTCCGTGTCCATATGAACAAAAAATGACGATTGGACAAAATAGGAAGATTGATTCTTTGAGATTTTATTAAATTGATTCAGTAATAAAATAAACTATATATGTAAGGTTATAAAAGTTCAATTGGATATTTAATCACTACACTTATGAATATATCATAATTTCTTAATTAATATATTTTATACCATTTTATAGTACATTTTTTAATTTGGGGTTATACGTTTTTTTCTTTCTGAGAAATGTAAGATCGTTAAAATGGCTAATACATAAATGGAAAAAATCAAATGAAATCACATCATATCCCATTTACTTAAAACCCCACGATCATATACAATTATAAATATCAAAATAAACGTCACAGTAGTAACCCCAAAGTAAATAATAAATTTGATAAACACTGAACAATGATTGAGAGCAAGGGAAAATATTATGTATTAACAATGTTACTGGTGGTAGTGCTCCTATCCATTTCTCAAAATGCGAGAGGTGATCCAAATATTCAGCTTGCTCCAGTGTCAGAGGAAGGATTCCTGCCAAATCCATTTCAGTGTGTAAGCGATGTTAGAAAAGTTCCAGATTGCAATGATGCAGTGAAGAAATTTCAGTTCAGAACATTGTTTTGGGATGTTATTTCCTATGCGATTTGCCATTAAAATTATGCTGAAGCTTTCATGTAGGTTATTAGGTATACAAGGTTAAGAATAATTTTTTTTTTGTTTTGTTATTCTTATTTTTTTTAACATTCTATGTAACAACAAAATTAACTCGTATCAGATATATTTTTAATAATAATTTCGCTTCATAAATACTTAACTAGCTAACAATGATACCATCATGAAAACTCAGGCTTAACCTTTTCGAACATTTGACTGTTTTTTTCTATTTGATATTTCCATTTTCTTCCTTATTAGTTGTTGCTCATTTAGTTATTTTAAAAAGGAAAAAATAGTTTTGCCTAACTACCAAAAATAACTGTAAATTGACTTTATTATATTTTTTATATTTCTTGTATGAAATAAAACCACTTAGCAATTGGTTATTAATTACCTTACTGCTTATGTTTAAAATTTTTGAATAATAATTATTTATTATAAATAAAAACTTTGACATTCATAACATAGATGGTAGCAATCTAAAATTATAGCATTTCTATATGCGCATTACTTATTTATATTATGACTAGAAAAATAATCATATATCTTGTTTTTAATTATGATATTTACTATTGATACTTATAACTAAATATGTTTTTGTTCAATTAAAAATAAATAATTTATATGAAAGTTTTTGGTTGTTTTCAATACAGTTAGTATCATTCAGAAAATTGGAGATGATAGTAAATACTTTATCTGGTTATCTCGTTTAAGCTGATAACATTCATAAACTTATTTGGTGGAGATGGTATCACAATTACAATCACATTAATACTTTTCAAATATATTGTCATGTCGTTTTATATTGTAATAAAAAAATCTAACTAACATGTTATGTTTTTTTATAAATGTTAGGCGTATTATTACAATTATAGGAATAGATTTACTATTTTATTTTAGCAGCCACAGAAATAATTAATATTTTAAAATAAAATTATAAACAGATATATTTCTACTGCGTAATGCTATATTTTTAAAAATATATATAATGTGGCTTTCTAACATAGACAAGTAAGAATAATCTTTGTGAGAAAGAATACTTTAGTTTCTGAAGAGGATAATAATGTAAAATCCTCAAAGACATCTAAATAATTTTACAACTGATTCAAAACATTTCGACTATAAATTTACTCATATTTATATGCTTCATAGTATATCTTCAATTATTAACAATCGAAAACAGTTGTAAGAAGGTATGTAAGAAAACAAATATCTTGATTCTTGATAAATTGTTCTGCCATCAGCATAAAACAGACTCAAATCTCAGCCAACCAAATTGAAAACTCCGTGTCCATATGAACAAAAAATGACGATTGGACAAAATAAGAAGATTTGATTCTTTGAGATTTTATTAAATTGATTCAGTAATAAAATAAACCATATATGTAAGGTTATTAAAGTTTAATCGGATATTTTAGCACTACACTAATGAATATATCATAATTTCTTAATAAATATATTTTATACCTTTTAATAGTACATTTTTTTAATTTGGGGTTATACGTTTTTTTTTCTGAGAAATGTAAGATCGCTAAAATGGCTAATGCATAAATGGACAAAATCAAATGAAATCACCTCATATCCCATTTACTTAAAAACCCACGATCATATACAATTATAAATATCAAGATAAACGTCATAGTAATAACTCCAAAGTAAATAATAAATTTGATAAACACTGAACAATGATTGAGAGCAAGGGAAAATATTATGTATTAACAATGTTACTGATGGTAGTGCTCCTATCCATTTCTCAAAATGCAAGAGGTGATCCACATATTCAGCTTGCTCCAGTGTCAGAGGAAGGATTCCTGCCAAATCCATTTCAGTGTGTAAACGATGTTAGAAAAGTTCCAGATTGCATTGATGCAGTGAAGAAATTTCAGTTCAGTGTTATCACAAAAGAATGTTGTTCTGTTCTATTGAAGGCCCCAAAAGATTGTTTTGGGATGTTATTTCCTATGCGATTTGCCATTAAAATTATGCTGAAGCTTTCATGTAGGTTATTAGGTATACAAGGTTAAGAATATTTTTTTTTGTTTTGTTATTCTTATATTTTTTTAAACATTCTATGTAACAAGAAAATTAACTCGTATCAGTTATATTTTTAATAATAATTGCTCTTCATAAATACTTAACTAGCTAACAATGATACCATCATGAAAACTCAGGCTTAACTTTATCGAACATTTGTCTGTTTTTTTCTATTTGATATTGCCATTTTCTTCCTTATTAGTTGTTGCTCATTTAGTTATTTTAAAAAGGAAAAAATAGTTTTGCCTAACTACCAAAAATAACTGTAAATTGACTTTATTATATTTTTTTCTATTTCATGTATGAAATAAAACCACTTAGCAATTGGTTATTATTTACCTTACTGCTTATGTTTAAAAATTTTGAATAATAATTATTTATTATAAATAAACACTTCAACATTCATAACATAGATGGTAGCAATCTAAAATTATAGCATTTCTATATGCACATTACTTATTTATATTATGACTAGAACAATAATCATATATCTTGTTTTGAATTATGATATTTACTATTGATACTTATAACTAAATATGTTTTTGTTCAATTAAAAATAAATAATTTATATGAAACTTTTTTGTTGTTTTCAAAACAGTTAGTATCATTCAGAAAATTGGAGATGATAGTAAATACTTTATCTGGTTATCTCGTTTAAGCTGATAACATTCATAAATTTATTTGGTGGAGATGGTATCACAATTATAATCACATTAATACTTTTCAAATATATTGTCATGTCGTTTTATATTGTAATAAAAAAATCTAACTATCATGTTATGTTTTCTTATAAATGTTAGGGTATTATTACAATTATAGGAATACATTTACTATTTTTTTAGCAGCCACCGAAATAATTAATATTTTAAAATACAATTATAAACATATATATTTATACTTTATAATGCTTTATTTTTAAAAATATATATAATGTGGCTTTCTAGCATAGACAAGTAAGAATAATCTTTGTGAGAAAGAATACTTTAGTTTCTGAAGAGGATAATAATGTAAAATCCTCAAAGACGTCTAAATAATTTTACAACTGATTCAAAACATTTCGACTATAAATTTACTCATTATTATATGCTTTATAGTATATTTTCAATTATTAACAATCGAAAACAGTTTTAAGAAGGTATGTAAGAAAAAAAAATATCTTGATTCTTGATAAATTGTTCTGCCATCAGCATAAAACAGACTCAAATCTGGGCCAACCAAATTGAAAACTCCGTGTCCATATGAACAAAAAATGACGATTGGACAAAATAGGAAGATTGATTCTTTGAGATTTTATTAAATTGATTCAGTAATAAAATAGACTATATATGTAAGGTTATAAAAGTTTAATCGGATATTTTAGCACTACACTTATGAATATATCATAAATTCTTAATTAATATATTTTATACCATTTTATAGTACATTTTTTTAATTTGGGGTTATACGTTTTTTTCTTTCTGAGAAATGTAAGATCGTTAAAATGGCTAATACATAAATGGAAAAAATCAAATGAAATCACATCATATCCCATTTACTTAAAAACCCACGATCATATACAATTATAAATATCAAGATAAACGTCATAGTAGTAACCCCAAAGTAAATAATAAATTTGATAAACACTGAACAATGATTGAGAGCAAGTGAAAATATTATGTATTAACAATGTTACTGGTGGTAGTGCTCCTATCCATTTCTCAAAATGCGAGAGGTGATCCAAATATTCAGCTTGCTCCAGTGTCAGAGGAAGGATTCCTGCCAAATCCATTTCAGTGTGTAAACGATGTTAGAAAAGTTCCAGATTGCATTGATGCAGTGAAGAAATTTCAGTTCAGTGTTATCACAAAAGAATGTTGCTCTGTTCTATTGAAGGCCCCAGAAGATTGTTTTGGGATGTTATTTCCTATGCGATTTGCCATTAAAATTATGCTGAAGCTTTCATGTAGGTTATTAGGTATACAAGGTTAAGAATAATTTTTTTTGTTTTGTTATTCTTATTTTTTTTAAACATTCTATGTAACAAGAAAATTAACTCGTATCAGTTATATTTTTCATAATAATTTCGCTTCATAAATACTTAACTAGCTAACAATGATACCATCATGAAAACTCAGGCTTAACCTTTTCGAACATTTGACTGTTTTTTTCTATTTGATATTTCCATTTTCTTCCTTATTAGTTGTTGCTCATTTAGTTATTTTAAAAAGGAAAAAATAGTTTTTCCTAACTACCAAAAATAACTGTAAATTGACTTATATTTTTTATATTTCTTGTATGAAATAAAACCACTTAGCAATTGGTTATAAATTACCTTAGTGCTTATGTTTAAAATTTTTGAATAATAATTATTTATTATAAATAAAAACTTCAACATTCATAACATAGATGGTAGCAATGTAAAATTATAGCATTTCTATATGCGCATTACTTATTTATATTATGACTAGAACAATAATCATATATCTTGTTTTGAATTATGATATTTACTATTGATATTTATAACTAAATATGTTTTTGTTCAATTAAAAATAAATAATTTATATGAAACTTTTTTGTTGTTTTCAAAACAGTTAGTATCATTCAGAAAATTGGAGATGATAGTAAATACTTTATCTGGTTATCTCGTTTAAGCTGATAACATTCATAAATTTATTTGGTGGAGATGGTATCACAATTATAATCTCATTAATACTTTTCAAATATATTGTCATGTCGTTTTATATTGTAATAAAAAAATCTAACTATCATGTTATGTTTTCTTATAAATGTTAGGGTATTATTACAATTATAGGAATACATTTACTTTTTTTTTAGCAGCCACCGAAATAATTAATATTTTAAAATACAATTATAAACATATATATTTATACTTTATAATGCTTTATTTTTAAAAATATATATAATGTGGCTTTCTAGCATAGACAAGTAAGAATAATCTTTGTGAGAAAGAATACTTTAGTTTCTGAAGAGGATAATAATGTAAAATCCTCAAAGACGTCTAAATAATTTTACAACTGATTCAAAACATTTCGACTATAAATTTACTCATAATTATATGCTTTATAGTATATTTTCAATTATTAACAATCGAAAACAGTTTTAAGAAGGTATGTAAGAAAAAAAAATATCTTGATTCTTCATAAATTGTTCTGCCATCAGCATAAAACAGACTCAAATCTGGGCCAACCAAATTGAAAACTCCGTGTCCATATGAACAAAAAATGACGATTGGACAAAATAGGAAGATTGATTCTATGAGATTTTATTAAATTGATTCAGTAATAAAATAGACTATATATGTAAGGTTATAAAAGTTTAATCGGATATTTTAGCACTACACTTATGAATATATCATATATTCTTAATTAATATATTTTATACCATTTTATAGTACATTTTTTTAATTTGGGGTTATACGTTTTTTTCTTTCTGAGAAATGTAAGATCGTTAAAATGGCTAATACATAAATGGAAAAAATCAAATGAAATCACATCATATCCCATTTACTTAAAAACCCACGATCATATACAATTATAAATATCAAGATAAACGTCATAGTAGTAACCCCAAAGTAAATAATAAATTTGATAAACACTGAACAATGATTGAGAGCAAAGGAAAATATTATGTATTAACAATGTTACTGGTGGTAGTGCTCCTATCCATTTCTCAAAATGCGAGAGGTGATCCAAATATTCAGCTTGCTCCAGTGTCAGAGGAAGGATTCCTGCCAAATCCATTTCAGTGTGTAAACGATGTTAGAAAAGTTCCAGATTGCATTGATGCAGTGAAGAAATTTCAGTTCAGTGTTATCACAAAAGAATGTTGCTCTGTTCTATTGAAGGCCCCAGAAGATTGTTTTGGGATGTTATTTCCTATGCGATTTGCCATTAAAATTATGCTGAAGCTTTCATGTAGGTTATTAGGTATACAAGGTTAAGAATAATTTTTTTTGTTTTGTTATTCTTATTTTTTTTAAACATTCTATGTAACAAGAAAATTAACTCGTGTCAGTTATATTTTTAATAATAATTTCGCTTCATAAATACTTAACTAGCTAACAATGATACCATCATGAAAACTCAGGCTTAACCTTTTCGAACATTTGACTGTTTTTTTCTATTTGATATTTCCATTTTCTTCCTTATTAGTTGTTTCTCATTTAGTTATTTTAAAAAGGAAAAAATAGTTTTTCCTAACTACCAAAAATAACTGTAAATTGACTTATATTTTTTATATTTCTTGTATGAAATAAAACCACTTAGCAATTGGTTATAAATTACCTTAGTGCTTATGTTTAAATTTTTTGAATAATATTTATTTATTATAAATAAAAACTTCAACATTCATAACATAGATGGTAGCAATGTAAAATTATAGCATTTCTATATGCGCATTACTTATTTATATTATGACTAGAACAATAATCATATATCTTGTTTTGAATTATGATATTTACTATTGATATTTATAACTAAATATGTTTTTTTTCAATTAAAAATAAATAATTTATATGAAACTTTTTTGTTGTTTTCAAAACAGTTAGTATCATTCAGAAAATTGGAGATGATAGTAAATACTTTATTTGGTTATCTCGTTTAAGCTGATAACATTAATAAATTTATTTGGTGGAGATGGTATCACAATTACAATCACATTAATACTTTTCAAATATATTGTCATGTCGTATTATATCGTAATAAAAAAATCTAACTAACATGTTATGTTTTCTTATAAATGTTAGGCGTATTATTACAATTATAGGAATACATTTACTATTTTATTTTAGCAGCCACAGAAATAATTAATATTTTAAAATACAATTATAAACATATATATTTCTACTGCGTAATGCTATATTTTAAAAAATATATATAATGTGGCTTTCTAACATAGACAAGTAAGAATAATCTTTGTGAGAAAGAATACTTTAGTTTCTGAAGAGGATAATAATGTAAAATCCTCAAAGACATCTAAATAATTTTACAACTGATTCAAAACATTTCGACTATAAATTTACTCATATTTATATGCTTTATAGTATATCTTCAATTATTAACAATCGAAAACAGTTGTAAGAAGGTATGTAAGAAAACAAATATCTTGATTCTTGATAAATTGTTCTGCCATCAGCCTAAAACAGTCTCAGCCAACCAAATTGAAAACTCCGTGTCCATATGAACAAAAAATGACGATTGGACAAAATAAGAAGATTGATTCTTTGAGATTTTATTAAATTGATTCAGTAATAAAATAAACCATATATGTAAAGTTATTAAAGTTTAATCGGATATTTTAGCACTACACTAATGAATATATCATAATTTCTTAATTAATATATTTTATACCTTTTTATAGTACATTTTTTTTAATTTGGGGTTATACGTTTTTTTTTTCTGAGAAATGTAAGATCGCTAAAATGGCTAATGCATAAATGAAAAAAATCAAATGAAATCACCTCATATCCCATTTACTTAAAAACCCACGACCATATACAATTATAAATATCAAGATAAACGTCATAGTAATAACTCCAAAGTAAATAATAAATTTGATAAACACTGAACAATGATTGAGAGCAAGGGAAAATATTATGTATTAACAATGTTACTGATGGTAGTGCTCCTATCCATTTCTCAAAATGCAAGAGGTGATCCACAAATTCAGCTTGCTCCAGTGTCAGAGGAAGGATTCCTGCCAAATCCATTTCAGTGTGTAAACGATGTTAGAAAAGTTCCAGATTGCATTGATGCAGTGAAGAAATTTCAGTTCAGTGTAATCACAAAAGAAGGTTGCTCTGTTCTATTGAAGGCCCCAGAAGATTGTTTTGGGATGTTATTTCCTATGCGATTTGCCATTAAAATTATGCTGAAGCTTTCATGTAGGTTATTAGGTATACAAGGTTAAGAATATTTTTTTTTGTTTTGTTATTCTTATATTTTTTAAAAAATTCTATGTAACATGAAAATTAACTCGTATCAGTTATATTTTTAATAATAATTCCTCTTCATAAATACTTAACTAGCTAACAATGATACCATCATGAAAACTCAGGCTTAACTTTATCGAACATTTGTCTGTTTTTTTCTATTTGATATTGCCATTTTCTTCCTTATTAGTTGTTGCTCATTTAGTTATTTTAAAAAGGAAAAAATAGTTTTGCCTAACTACCAAAAATAACTGTAAATTGACTTTATTATATTTTTTTCTATTTCATGTATGAAATAAAACCACTTAGCAATTGGTTATTAATTACCTTACTGCTTATGTTTAAAAATTTTGAATAATAATTATTTATTATAAATAAACACTTCAACATTAATAACATAGATGGTAGCAATCTAAAATTATAGCATTTCTATATGCACATTACTTATTTATATTATGACTAGAACAATAATCATATATCTTGTTTTGAATTATGATATTTACTATTGATACTTATAACTAAATATGTTTTTGTTCAATTAAAAATAAATAATTTATATGAAACTTTTTTGTTGTTTTCAAAACAGTTAGTATCATTCAGAAAATTGGAGATGATAGTAAATACTTTATCTGGTTATCTCGTTTAAGCTGATAACATTCATAAATTTATTTGGTGGAGATGGTATCACAATTACAATCACATTAATACTTTTCAAATATATTGTCATGTCGTTTTATATTGTAATAAAAAAATCTAACTATCATGTTATGTTTTCTTATAAATGTTAGGGTATTATTACAATTATAGGAATACATTTACTATTTTTTTAGCAGCCACAGAAATAATTAATTTTTAAAATACAATTATAAACATATATATATTTATACTTTATAATGCTTTATTTTTAAAAATATATATATAATGTGGCTTTCTAGCATAGACAAGTAAGAATAATCTTTGTGAGAAAGAATACTTTAGTTTCTGAAGAGGATAATAATGTAAAATCCTCAAAGACGTCTAAATAATTTTACAACTGATTCAAAACATTTCGACTATAAATTTACTCATAATTATATGCTTTATAGTATATTTTCAATTATTAACAATCGAAAACAGTTTTAAGAAGGTATGTAAGGAAAAAAATATCTTGATTCTTGATAAATTGTTCTGCCATCAGCATAAAACAGACTCAAATCTGGGCCAACCAAATTGAAAACTCCGTGTCCATATGAACAAAAAATGACGATTGGACAAAATAGGAAGATTGATTCTTTGAGATTTTATTAAATTGATTCAGTAATAAAATAAACTATATATGTAAGGTTATAAAAGTTTAATCGGATATTTTAGCACTACACTTATGAATATATCATAATTTCTTAATTAATATATTTTATACCATTTTATAGTACATTTTTTTAATTTGGGGTTATACGTTTTTTTCTTTCTGAGAAATGTAAGATCGTTAAAATGGCTAATACATAAATGGAAAAAATCAAATGTAATCACATCATATCCCATTTACTTAAAAACCCACGATCATATACAATTATAAATATCAAGATAAACGTCATAGTAGTAACCCCAAAGTAAATAATAAATTTGATAAACACTGAACAATGATTGAGAGCAAGGGAAAATATTATGTATTAACAATGTTACTGGTGGTAGTGCTCCTATCCATTTCTCAAAATGCGAGAGGTGATCCAAATATTCAGCTTGCTCCAGTGTCAGAGGAAGGATTCCTTCCAAATCCATTTCAGTGTGTAAACGATGTTAGAAAAGTTCCAGATTGCATTGATGCAGTGAAGAAATTTCAGTTCAGTGTTATCACAAAAGAATGTTGCTCTGTTCTATTGAAGGCCCCAGAAGATTGTTTTGGGATGTTATTTCCTATGCGATTTGCCATTAAAATTATGCTGAAGCTTTCATGTAGGTTATTAGGTATACAAGGTTAAGAATAATTTTTTTTTGTTTTGTTATTCTTATTTTTTTTAAACATTCTATGTAACAAGAAAATTAATTCGTATCAGTTATATTTTTAATAATAATTTCGCTTCATAAATACTTAACTAGCTAACAATGATACCATCATGAAAACTCAGGCTTAACCTTTTCGAACATTTGACTGTTTTTTTCTATTTGATATTTCCATTTTCTTCCTTATTAGTTGTTGCTCATTTAGTTATTTTAAAAAGGAAAAAATAGTTTTGCCTAACTACCAAAAATAACTGTAAATTGACTTTATTATATTTTTTATATTTCTTGTATGAAATAAAACCACTTAGCAATTGGTTATAAATTACCTTAGTGTTTATGTTTAAAATTTTTGAATAATAATTATTTATTATAAATAAAAACTTCAACATTCATAACATAGATGGTAGCAATCTAAAATTATAGCATTTCTATATGCGCATTACTTATTTATATTATGACTAGAACAATAATCATATATCTTGTTTTTAATTATGATATTTACAATTGATATTTATAACTAAATATGTTTTTGTTCAATTAAAAATAAATAATTTATATGAAACTTTTTTGTTGTTTTCAAAACAGTTAGTATCATTCAGAAAATTGGAGATGATAGTAAATACTTTATCTGGTTATCTCGTTTAAGCTGATAACATTCATAAATTTATTTGGTGGAGATGGTATCACAATTACAATCACATTAATAATTTTCAAATATATTGTCATGTCGTATTATATCGTAATAAAAAAATCTAACTAACATGTTATGTTTTCTTATAAATGTTAGGCGTATTATTACAATTATAGGAATACATTTACTATATTATTTTAGCAGCCACAGAAATAATTAATATTTTAAAATACAATTATAAATATATATATATTTCTACTGCGTAATGCTATATTTTAAAAAATATATATAATGTGGCTTTCTAACATAGACAAGTAAGAATAATCTTTGTGAGAAAGAATACTTTAGTTTCTGAAGAGGATAATAATGTAAAATCCTCAAAGACATCTAAATAATTTTACAACTGATTCAAAACATTTCGACTATAAATTTACTCATATTTATATGCTTTATAGTATATCTTCAATTATTAACAATCGAAAACAGTTGTAAGAAGGTATGTAAGAAAACAAATATCTTGATTCTTGATAAATTGTTCTGCCATCAGCCTAAAACAGACTCAAATCTCAGCCAACCAAATTGAAAACTCCGTGTCCATATGAACAAAAAATGACGATTGGACAAAATAAGAAGATTGATTCTTTGAGATTTTATTAAATTGATTCAGTAATAAAATAAACCATATATGTAAAGTTATTAAAGTTTAATCGGATATTTTAGCACTACACTAATGAATATATCATAATTTCTTAATTAATATATTTTATACCTTTTTATAGTACATTTTTTTTTTAATTTGGGGTTATACGTTTTTTTTCTGAGAAATGTAAGATCGCTAAAATGGCTAATGCATAAATGAAAAAAATCAAATGAAATCACCTCATATCCCATTTACTTAAAAACCCACGACCATATACAATTATAAATATCAAGATAAACGTCATAGTAATAACTCCAAAGTAAATAATAAATTTGATAAACACTGAACAATGATTGAGAGCAAGGGAAATTATTATGTATTAACAATTTTACTGATGGTAGTGCTCCTATCCATTTCTCAAAATGCGAGAGGTGATCCACATATTCAGCTTGCTCCAGTGTCAGAGGAAGGATTCCTGCCAAATCCATTTCAGTGTGTAAACGATGTTAGAAAAGTTCCAGATTGCATTGATGCAGTGAAGAAATTTCAGTTCAGTGTTATCACAAAAGAATGTTGCTCTGTTCTATTGAAGGCCCCAGAAGATTGTTTTGGGATGTTATTTCCTATGCGATTTGCCATTAAAATTATGCTGAAGCTTTCATGTAGGTTATTAGGTATACAAGGTTAAGAATAATTTTTTTTGTTTTGTTATTCTTATTTTTTTTAAACATTCTATGTAACAAGAAAATTAACTCGTATCAGTTATATTTTTAATAATAATTGCTCTTCATAAATACTTAACTAGCTAACAATGATACCATCATGAAAACTCAGGCTTAACTTTTTCGAACATTTCTCTGTTTTTTTCTATTTGATATTTCCATTTTCTTCCTTATTAGTTGTTGCTCATTTAGTTATTTTAAAAAGGAAAAAATAGTTTTGCCTAACTACCAAAAATAACTGTAAATTGACTTTATTATATTTTTTTCTATTTCTTGTATGAAATAAAAACACTTAGCAATTGGTTATTAATTACCTTAGTGCTTATGTTTAAAAATTTTGAATAATAATTATTTATTATAAATAAACACTTCAACATTCATAACATAGATGGTAGCAATCTAAAATTATAGCATTTCTATATGCGCATTACTTATTTATATTATGACTAGAACAATAATCATATATCATGTTTTGAATTATGATATTTACTATTGATACTTATAACTAAATATGTTTTTGTTCAATTAAAAATAAATAATTTATATGAAACTTTTTTGTTGTTTTCAAAACAGTTAGTAGCATTCAGAAAATTGGAGATGATAGTAAATACTTTATCTGGTTATTTCGTTTAAGCTGATAACATTCATAAATTTATTTGGTGGAGATGGTATCACAATTACAATCACATTAATACTTTTCAAATATATTGTCATGTCGTTTTATATTGTAATAAAAAAATCTAACTATCATGTTATGTTTTCTTATAAATGTTAGGGTATTAAAACAATTATAGGAATACATTAATTATTTTTTTAGCAGCCAGAGAAATAATTAACATTTTAAAATACAATTATAAGCATATATATTTATACTTTATAATGCTTTATTTTTAAAAATATATATAATGTGGCTTTCTAGCATAGACAAGTAAGAATAATCTTTGTGAGAAAGAATACTTTAGTTTCTGAAGAGGATAATAATGTAAAATCCTCAAAGACGTCTTAATAATTTTACAACTGATTCAAAACATTTCGACTATAAATTTACTCATAAGTATATGCTTTATAGTATATTTTCAATTATTAACAATCGAAAACAGTTTTAAGAAGGTCTGTAAGAAAAAAAATATCTTGATTCTGGATAAATTGTTCTGCATCAGCATAAAACAGACTCAAATCTCGGCCAACCAAATTGAAAACTCCGTGTCCATATGAACAAAAAATGACGATTAGACAAAATAGGAAGATTGATTTTTTGAGATTTTATTAAATTGATTCAGTAAAAAAATAAACTATATATGTAAGGATATAAAAGTTTAATCGGATATTTTAGCACTACACTTATGAATATATCATAATTTCTTAATTAATATATTTTATACCATTTTATAGTACATTTTTTAATTTGGGGTTATACGTTTTTTTTCTTTCTGGGAAATGTAAGATCATTAAAATGGCTAATACATAAATGGAAAAAATCAAATGAAATCACCTAATATCCCATTTACTTAAAAACCCACGATCATATACAATTATAAATATCAAGATAAACGTCATAGTAATAACTCCAAAGTAAATAATAAATTTGATAAACACTGAACAATGATTGAGAGCAAGGGAAAATATTATGTATTAACAATGTTACTGATGGTAGTGCTCCTATCCATTTCTCAGAATGCGAGAGGTGATCCAAATATTCAGCTTGCTCCAGTGTCAGAGGAAGGATTCCTGCCAAATCCATTTCAGTGTGTAAACGATGTTAGAAAAGTTCCAGATTGCATTGATGCAGTGAAGAAATTTCAGTTCAGTGTTATCACAAAAGAATGTTGCTCTGTTCTATTGAAGGCCCCAGAAGATTGTTTTGGGATGTTATTTCCTATGCGATTTGCCATTAAAATTATGCTGAAGCTTTCATGTAGGTTATTAGGTATACAAGGTTAAGAATATTTTTTTTTTGTTTTGTTATTCTTATATTTTTTTAAACATTCTATGTAACAAGAAAATTAACTCGTATCAGTTATATTTTTAATAATAATTGCTCTTCATAAATACTTAACTAGCTAACAATGATACCATCATGAAAACTCAGGCTTACCTTTTCGAACATTTGACTGTTTTTTTCTATTTGATATTTCCATTTTCTTGCTTATTAGTTGTTGCTCATTTAGTTATTTTAAAAAGAAAAAAAATAGTTTTGCCTAGCTACCAAAAATAACTGTAAATTGACTTTATTATATTTTTTATATTTCTTGTATGAAATAAAACCACTTAGTAATTGGTTATTAATTACCTTAGTGCTTATGTTTAAAATTTTTGAATAATAATTATTTATTATAAATAAAAACTTCAACATTCATAACATAGATGGTAGCAATCTAAAATTATAGCATTTCTATATGCGCATTACTTATTTATATTATGACTAGAACAATAATCATATATCTTGTTTTTAATTATGATATTTACAATTGATATTTATAACTAAATATGTTTTTGTTCAATTAAAAATAAATAATTTATATGAAACTTTTTTGTTGTTTTCAAAACAGTTAGTATCATTCAGAAAATTGGAGATGATAGTAAATACTTTATCTGGTTATCTCGTTTAAGCTGATAACATTCATAAATTTATTTGGTGGAGATGGTATCACAATTACAATCACATTAATACTTTTCAAATATATTATCATGTCGTTTTATATTGTAATAAAAAAATCTAACAATCATGTTATGTTTTCTTATAAATGTTAGGGTATTAAAATAATTATAGGAATACATTTATTATTTTTTTTAGCAGCCAGAGAAATAATTAATATTTTAAAATACAATTATAAACATATATATTTATACTTTATAATGCTTTATTTTTAAAAATATATATAATGTGGCTTTCTAGCATAGACAAGTAAGAATAATCTTTGTGAGAAAGAATACTTTAGTTTATGAAGAGGATAATAATGTAAAATCCTCAAAGACGTCTAAATAATTTTACAACTGATTCAAAACATTTCGACTATAAATTTACTCATAAGTATATGCTTTATAGTATATTTTCAATTATTAACAATCGAAAACAGTTTTAAGAAGGTCTGTAAGAAAAAAAATATCTTGATTCTGGATAAATTGTTCTGCATCAGCATAAAACAGACTCAAATCTCGGCCAACCAAATTGAAAACTCTGTGTCCATATGAACAAAAAATGACGATTGGACAAAATAGGAAGATTGATTCTTTGAGATTTTATTAAATTGATTCAGTAAAAAAAATAAAATATATATGTAAGGTTATAAAAGTTTAATCGGATATTTTAGCACTACACTTATGAATATATCATAATTTCTTAATTAATATATTTTATACCATTTTATAGTACATTTTTTAATTTGGGGTTTTACGTTTTTTTCTTTCTGGGAAATGTAAGATCATTAAAATGGCTAATACATAAATGGAAAAAATCAAATGAAATCACCTCATATCCCATTTACTTAAAAACCCACGATCATATACAATTATAAATATCAGGATAAACGTCATAGTAATAACTCCAAAGTAAATAATTAATTTGATAAACACTGAACAATGATTGAGAGCAAGGGAAAATATTATGTATTAACAATGTTACTGATGGTAGTGCTCCTATCCATTTCTCAAAATGCGAGAGGTGATCCAAATATTCAGCTTGCTCCAGTGTCAGAGGAAGGATTCCTGCCAAATCCATTTCAGTGTGTAAACGATGTTAGAAAAGTTCCAGATTGCATTGATGCAGTGAAGAAATTTCAGTTCAGTGTTATCACAAAAGAATGTTGCTCTGTTCTATTGAAGGCCCCAGAAGATTGTTTTGGGATGTTATTTCCTATGCGATTTGCCATTAAAATTATGCTGAAGCTTTCATGTAGGTTATTAGGTATACAAGGTTAAGAATATTTTTTTTTTGTTTTGTTATTCTTATATTTTTTTAAACATTCTATGTAACAAGAAAATTAACTCGTATCAGTTATATTTTTAATAATAATTGCTCTTCATAAATACTTAACTAGCTAACAATGATACCATCATGAAAACTCAGGCTTAACCTTTTTGAACATTTGACTGTTTTTTTCTATTTGATATTTCCATTTTCTTCCTTATTAGTTGTTGCTCATTTAGTTATTTTAAAAAGGAAAAAAAATAGTTTTGCCTAGCTACCAAAAATAACTGTAAATTGACTTGATTATATTTTTATATTTCTTGTATGAAATAAAACCACTTAGCAATTGGTTATTAATTACCTTAGTGCTTATGTTTAAAATTTTTGAATAATAATTATTTATTATAAATAAAAACTTCAACATTCATAACATAGATGGTAGCAATCTAAAATTATAGCATTTCTATATGCGCATTACTTATTTATATTATGATATTTACAATTGATATTTATAACTAAATATGTTTTTGTTCAATTAAAAATAAATAATTTATATGAAACTTTTTTGTTGTTTTCAAAACAGTTAGTATCATTCAGAAAATTGGAGATGATAGTAAATACTTTATCTGGTTATCTCGTTTAAGCTGATAACATTCATAAATTTATTTGGTGGAGATGGTATCACAATTACAATCACATTAATACTTTTCAAATATATTGTCATGTCGTTTTATATTGTAATAAAAAAATCTAACTATCATGTTATGTTTTCTTATAAATGTTAGGGTATTAAAACAATTATAGGAATACATTTATTATTTTTTTAGCAGCCAGAGAAATAGTTAATATTTTAAAATACAATTATATACATATATATTTAACTTTATAATGCTTTATTTTTAAAAATATATATAATGTGGCTTTCAAGCATAGACAAGTAAGAATAATCTTTGTGAGAAAGAATACTTTAGTTTCTGAAGAGGATAATAATGTAAAATCCTCAAAGACGTCTAAATAATTTTACAACTGATTCAAAACATTTCGACTATAAATTTACTCATAATTATATGCTTTATAGTATATTTTCAATTATTAACAATCGAAAACAGTTTTAAGAAGGTCTGTAAGAAAAAAAATATCTTGATTCTGGATAAATTGTTCTGCATCAGCATAAAACAGACTCAAATCTGGGCCAACCAAATTGAAAACTCCGTGTCCATATGAACAAAAAATGACGATTGGACAAAATAGGAAGATTGATTCTTTGAGATTTTATTAAATTGATTCAGTAAAAAAATAAACTATATATGTAAGGTTATAAAAGTTTAATCGGATATTTTAGCACTACACTTATGAATATATCATAATTTCTTAATTAATATATTTTATACCATTTTATAGTACATTTTTTAATTTGGGGTTTTACGTTTTTTTTCTTTCTGGGAAATGTAAGATCATTAAAATGGCTAATACATAAATGGAAAAAATCAAATGAAATCACCTCATATCCCATTTACTTAAAAACCCACGATCATATACAATTATAAATATCAAGATAAACGTCATAGTAATAACTCCAAAGTAAATAATAAATTTGATAAACACAGAACAATGATTGAGAGCAAGGGAAAATATTATGTATTAACAATGTTACTGATGGTAGTGCTCCTATCCATTTCTCAAAATGCGAGAGGTGATCCACAGCTTGCTCCAGTGTCAGAGGAAGGATTCCTGCCAAATCCATTTCAGTGTGTAAACGATGTTAGAAAAGTTCCAGATTGCATTGATGCAGTGAAGAAATTTCAGTTCAGTGTTATCACAAAAGAATGTTGCTCTGTTCTATTGAAGGCCCCAGAAGATTGTTTTGGGATGTTATTTCCTATGCGATTTGCCATTAAAATTATGCTGAAGCTTTCATGTAGGTTATTAGGTATACAAGGTTAAGAATAATTTTTTTTTGTTTTGTTATTCTTATATTTTTTTAAACATTCTATGTAACAAGAAAATTAACTCGTATCAGTTATATTTTTAATAATAATTGCTCTTCATAAATACTTAACTAGCTAACGATGATACCATCATGAAAACTCAGGCTTAACCTTTTCGAACATTTGACTGTTTTTTTCTATTTGATATTTCCATTTTCTTCCTTATTAGTTGTTGCTCATTTGGTTATCTTAAAAAGGAAAAAATAGTTTTGCCTAGCTACCAAAAATAACTGTAAATTGACTTTATTATATTTTTTATATTTCTTGTATGGAATAAAACCACTTAGCAATTGGTTATTAATTACCTTAGTGCTTATGTTTAAATTTTTTGAATAATAATTATTTATTATAAATAAAAACTTCAACATTCATAACATAGATGGTAGCAATCTAAAATTATAGCATTTCTATATGCGCATTACTTATTTATATTATGACTAGAACAATAATCATATATCTTGTTTTTAATTATGATATTTACTATTGATATTTATAACTAAATATGTTTTTGTTCAATTAAAAATAAATAATTTATGTGAAACTTTTTTGTTGTTTTCAAAACAGTTAGTATCATTTAGAAAATTGGAGATGATAGTAAATACTTTATCTGGTTATCTCGTTTAAGGTGATAACATTCATAAATTTATTTGGTGGAGATGGTATCACAATTACAATCACATTAATACTTTTCAAATATATTGTCATGTCGTATTATATCGTAATAGAAAAATCTAACTCTCACGTAATGTTTTCTTATAAATGTTAGGCGTATTATTACAATTATAGGAATACATATACTATTTTTTTAGTAGCCACAGAAATAATTAATATTTTAAAATACAATAATAAACATATATATTTCTACTGCGTAATGCTATATTTTTAAAAATATATATAATGTGGCTTTCTAACATAGAAAAGTAAGAATAATCTTTGTGAGAAAGAATACCTTAGTTTCTGAAGAGGATAATAATTTAAAATCGTCAAAGACATCTAAATAATTTTACAAATGATTCAAAACATTTCGATTATAAATTTACTTATATTTATATGCTTTATAGTATATCTTCAATTATTAACAATCGAAAACAGTTTTAAGAAGGTATGTAAGAAAACAAATATCGTGATTCTTGATAAATTGTTCTGCCATCAGCATAAAACAGACTCAAATCTCAGCCAACCAAATTGAAAACTCTGTGTCCTTATGAACAAAAAATGACGATTGGACAAAATAAGAAGATTGATTCTTTGAGAGTTTACTAAATTGATTCAGTAATAAAATAAACCACATATGTAAGGTTATTAAAGTTTAATAGGATATTTTAGCACTACACTAATGAATATATCATAATTCTTAATTAATATATTTTATAACATTTTATAGTACATTTTTTTAAAATTTTGGGTTATACGTTTTTTTCTGAGAAATGTAAGATAGTTAAAATGGCTAATACATAAATGGAAAAAATCAAATGAAATCACCTCATATCCCATTTACTTAAAAACCCACGATCATATACAATTATAAATATCAAGATAAACGTCATAGTAGTAACCCCAACGTAAAAAATAAATTTGATAAACACTGAACAATGATTGAGAGCAAGGGAAAATATTATGTATTAACAATGTTATTGATGGTAGTGCTCCTATCCATTTCTCAAAATGCGAGAGGTGATCCAAATATTCAGCTTGCTCCAGTGTCAGAGGAAGGATTCCTGCCAAATCCATTTCAGTGTGTAAACGATGTTAGAAAAGTTCCAGATTGCATTGATGCAGTGAAGAAATTTCAGTTCAGTGTTATCACAAAAGAATGTTGCTCTGTTCTATTGAAGGCCCCAGAAGATTGTTTTGGGATGTTATTTCCTATGCGATTTGCCATTAAAATGATGCTGAAGCTTTCATGTAGGTTATTAGGTATACAAGGTTAAGAATATTTTTTTTTGTTTTGTCATTCTTATATTTTTTTTAAACATTCTATGTAACAAGAAAATTAACTCGTATCAGTTATATTTTTTAATAATAATTGCTCCTCATAAATACTTAACTAGCTAACAATGATACCATCATGAATACTCAGGCTTAACTTTTTCGAAAATTTGTCTGTTTTTTTCTATTTGATATTTCCATTTTCTTCCTTATTAGTTGTTGCTCATTTAGTTATTTTAAAAAGGAAAAAATAGTTTTGCCTAACTACCAAAAATAACTGTAAATTGACATTATTATATTTTTTTCTATTTCTTGTATGAAATAAAACCACTTAGCAATTGGTTATTAATTACCTTACTGCTTATGTTTAAAATTTGTGAATGATAATTAATTATTACAAATAAACACTTCAGCATTCATAACATAGATGGTAGCAATCTAAAATTATAGCATTTCTATATGCGCATTACTTATTTATATTATGACTAGAACAATAATCATATATCTTGTTTTGAATTATGATATTTACTATTGATATTTATAACTAAATATCTTTTTGTTCAATTAAAAATAAATAATTTATATGAAACTTTTTTGTTGTTTTCAAAACAGTTAGTATCATTAAGAAAATTGGAGATGATAGTAAATTCTTTATCTGGTTATCTCGTTTAAGCTGATAACATTCATACATTTATTTGGTAGAGATGGTATCGCAATTACAATCACATTAATACTTTTCAAATATATTGTCATGTCATATTATATCGTAATAAAAAAATCTAACTATCATGTTATGTTTTCTTATAAATGTTAGGCATATTATTACAATTATAGGAATACATTTACTATTTTTTTAGCAGCCACAGAAATAATTAATATTTTAAAATATAATTATAAACATATATATTTCTACTGCATAATTCTATATTTTTGAAAATATATATAATGTGGCTTTCTAGCATAGACAAGTAAGAATAATCTTTGTGAGAAAGAATACTTTAGTTTCTGAAGAGGATAATAATGTAAAATCCTCAAAGACGTCTAAATAATTTTACAACTGATTCAAAACATTTCGACTATAAATTTACTCATATTTATATGCTTTATAGTATATCTTCAATTATTAACAATCGAAAACAGTTTTAAGAAGGTATGTAAGAAAACAAATATCGTGATTCTTGATAAATTGTTCTGCCATCAGCATAAAACAGACTCAAATCTCAGCCAACCAAATTGAAAACTCCGTGTCCATATGAACAAAAAATGACGATTGGACAAAATAAAAAGATTGATTTTTTGAGATTTTATTAAATTGATTCAGTAATAAAATAAACCATACATGTAAGGTTATTAAAGTTTAATAGGATATTTTAGCACTACACTAATGAATATATCATAATTCTTAATTAATATATTTTATAACATTTTATAGTACATTTTTTTTAATTTGGGGTTATACGTTTTTTTCTGAGAAATGTAAGATAGTTAAAATGGCTAATACATAAATGGAAAAAATCAAATGAAATCACATCATATCCCATTTACTTAAAAACCCACGATCATATACAATTATAAATATCAAGATAAACGTCATAGTAGTAACCCCAAAGTAAATAATAAATTTGATAAACACTGAACAATGATTGAGAGCAAGGGAAAATATAATGTATTAACAATGTTACTGGTGGTAGTGCTCCTATCCATTTCTCAAAATGCGAGAGGTGATCCACAGCTTGCTCCAGTGTCAGAGGAAGGATTCCTGCCAAATCCATTTCAGTGTGTAAACGATGTTAGAAAAGTTCCAGATTGCATTGATGCAGTGAAGAAATTTCAGTTCAGTGTTATCACAAAAGAATGTTGCTCTGTTCTATTGAAGGCCCCAGAAGATTGTTTTGGGATGTTATTTCCTATGCGATTTGCCATTAAAATTATGCTGAAGCTTTCATGTAGGTTATTAGGTATACAAGGTTAAGAATATTTTTTTTTGTTTTGTTATTCTTATATTTTTTTAAACTTTCTATGTAACAAGTAAATTAACTCGTATCAGTTATATTTTTAATAATAATTTCGCTTCATAAATACTTAACTAGCTAACAATGATACCATCATGAAAACTCAGGCTTAACTTTTTCGAACATTTGTCTGTTTTTTTCTATTTGATATTTCCATTTTCTTCCTTATTAGTTGTTGCTCATTTAGTTATTTTAAAAAGGAAAAAATAGTTTTGCCTAACTACCAAAAATAACTGTAAATTGACTTTATTATATTTTTTTCTATTTCTTGTATGAAATAAAACCACTTAGCAATTGGTTATTAATTACCTTACTGCTTATGTTTAAAAATTGTGAATGATAATTAATTATTACAAATAAACACTTCAGCATTCATAACATAGATGGTAGCAATCTAAAATTATAGCATTTTTATATGCGCATTACTTATTTATATTATGACTAGAACAATAATCATATATCTTGTTTTGAATTATGATATTTACTATTGATATTTATAACTAAATATCTTTTTGTTCAATTAAAAATAAAAAATTTATATGAAAATTTTTTGTTGTTTTCAAAACAGTTAGTATCATTCAGAAAATTGGAGATGATAGTAAATACTTTATCTGGTTATCTCGTTTAAGCTGATAACATTCATACATTTATTTGGTAGAGATGGTATCGCAATTACAAATATATTGTCATGTCATATTATATCGTAATAAAAAAATCTAACTATCATGTTATGTTTTCTTATAAATGTTAGGCATATTATTACAATTATAGGAATACATTTACTATTTTTTTAGCAGCCACAGAAATAATTAATATTTTAAAATATAATTATAAACATATATATTTCTACTGCATAATGCTATACTGAAAATATATATAATGTGGCTTTCTAGCATAGACAAGTAAGAATAATCTTTGTGAGAAAGAATACTTTAGTTTCTGAAGAGGATAATAATGTAAAATCCTCAAAGACGTCTAAATAATTTTACAACTGATTCAAAACATTTCGACTATAAATTTACTCATATTTATATGCTTTATAGTATATTTTCAGTTATTAACAATCGAAAACAGTTTTAAGAAGGTATGTAAGAAAACAAATATCTTGATTCTTGATAAATTGTTCTGCCATCAGCATAAAACAGACTCAAATCTCAGCTGCTTGTGCGCAAAACACAGGGAACCAAACACACGAAGTCGAGAGTAAGATGGAGCTGAACCAAATAACATCTCATGAGGACTCTTCCCTTTCAGTACTCGCGTGGGAGTCAAGTTAATGACGTGAGCTGCTGCAAGAACAGCCTCTCCCCAAAATTCGATTGGCATCTTTGCCTGGAACATCATCGATCGTGCGACATTCAACAAATGGCGGTGCTTCCTCTCCACTCTACCATTTTGTTGAGGCGTCCCCACACAAGAGGTTTGATGTAAAATCCCTTTAGACTTGAAGAAAGGTGATAAGCAAGTAAATTATGTCCCATTGTCACTTCGCACTGTCTTAATCTTCTTTCCAAACTGTGTTTCAGAGTATGCACAGAAATTCTGAACCACTTCAACCTCTGATTTTTCGAGAATCAGAAACGTCCAAACAGTACGCGAGAAATCATCAACAACTGTTAAAAAATATGAAGCACCAGTCGAGGAACGAACATGATATAGACCCCAAACATCGATATGGATCAACTCAAAACAATCTTTAGTTTTATTAGAACTCTCAGGAAACACATCTCTAGTTTGCTTAGCCTTAAAACAGACTTCGCATGAATCTAAATTTGCAGAAATCTCAACACCAGAAAACTTAGACAAAGTAGACAAAACAGAGGACCCTGGAAGTCCTAATCGCTGATGCCACAACACTGAGTCCTCAATCTTCACAGCCTTGTTGACACGAGCAGTCTTAACATCAGTGAAATAGTACACCCCATCACGTTCTTCACCTGCTCCAATCAGCGTCCTCGAACATCGGTCCTGCAACACACACAATGTATCGGTAAACCAAGCAAAACAGTTAGAATGCCTGAGTAACTTCGACACAGAAATCAGAGAACAATTCAAATTTGGCACATATAGAACGCCATATAACGAGATGCGTTCAGATAAGGGCAATACGCCCACTTTCTTTGCAAGCGTAGTACTTCCATCTGCAAAGCCTACTTTACACGGAGATATATTCTTAAGATCAATAAGAAGTCTTAAATCACCATTCATATGATGTGATGTCCCTGTATCAAGGATCACATCTCCCATATCCTTACCAGACATTTTATCTGAAGCACCAGACGACTTCTCCTGCAGGAGCTGAGTGATCACCCTCCATTGTTCTGTGGTCAGCTCAGGTGGAGCAGAAGTTGTGTTAGCTGTAGTAGTGTAGGCTACATTGGACTGTCCTCTTCCACGACCCATAGATCCGCCACGACTGCCTCCTCTACTAGTACCTCGAGTGCCTCTTCCTCCTCTCTCTGTAAACCACTCGGGATACCCAATTAACTGCCAACAAGCACTCTTGTCGTGACCGGTCCTCCCACAGTTCGTGCAAGTCCGATCCCTTCCTCTGTTATTTTGCGAAGTCGATGAAGCTTCATCACGTGTTCCTCCACGACCTCCACATGAATCTCCACTATTGTCTTTTCGAGAAACAAACCCAACAGCTTCTTCTCGCTGTTCACGTGTCTTAGCTGAATTCAACCGATCTTCCTCTCTCACCACTTTGTTGTATACCTTCCCGAGATTAGGTAGAACATCAGCTTCGATGATTGCTGTAACCACACCACCAAAACGAGACTCATCCAACCCCATCACAAACTGATGAACTCGCTCATCCTCTCTCTCCTTCTCGTAGAATGCAGCTGCATTACACGTACATGGTGGTGGTGGTCGATAAGTCTGGAGTTCTTCCCACATCTTGGCAAGTCGACCATAATAGTCGATTACTGCGTCACCATCCTGCCTACACGAAGCCAGTTTCGACATCAACTGATGAATCCTCACTTTGTTCCCCACTGAGAACCTTTCCTTGAGATTTTCCCACAATTTATGTGCGTCTGTGATGAACGTTACGGTAGAACGGACACGCGGTTCAATCGACGTCCTCAGCCACCCCACAATCATGGAGTTGACACTAAGCCAGCTTTCCAACTTGTCATCACCTTCTGCTGGTTTCTTCAACGTACCGTCGATAAACCCCGCCTTCCGTTTGGCTTGGAGAGCATTACGCATCTCTGTTGCCCATTCATTGTAGTTTTCTCCCTTTAGTTGAACCGAGGTGATCAATGCTCCTGGGTTATCTGACGCAAACAGTGTATAAGGTGAGGTTGCACCTTTTTCTCCGGACACGCCGAGAGCAAGAGTCTTATTATCGTCTCTCATGACTTATAACAAGAATGAAAGAAACGTAAACTACTTTGAAAAATAAGCAAAGAACAAATCGATCTTAGATGGATCTATTGCTCTGATACCATGTAAACCTAAGTATTTGTGAATGTTTCTGTGTTATTCATCGTGAGCTACAAGCTCTATATATACAACTTTACATGCATTACAAGAAAATAAGGATATTGTGACAAAAGTTTCCGTAACAATAAAAAAGAATTCGTAATAATATTATCATTGTCACGTTTTTGTTACCAATTATTAATGGTTACAATATGTGCGTCACAAATGTTTTGGAGTAACAAAAGTGTCACAATTTCTAGCAACTAAATTTTTTGTGACACTTCGAACATGGACAGAAAAGCTTTCCACTCTCCATAAAAAGCTCTTGATTCTTTGCAAATTGTATAAAGTGTTGTAGACCTTGATAAAATCCTTCCGAAACTTGATTGTTTATATGATCAATTCTTTCATACATCCACCGTCTTGTGAATTTGATATCGTTAGACGACATTAAAGAAATCTGAAACAAAAAGAACATTATTTTTAGGGTTTGTTAAAACAAAAATCAAAAACGTAGAGTTAAGAAAATATAATCACCAATCATACATCAATAAACCACTGAAAGCTAATGAATCACAGTTAGATCGGTATAAAACTTCAAAAGAATACCACTTTTGATTAGTTCTTGTCCTTAGCTGGTAATTAGTCTGACTTAAGATTTTTAAAAAGCTCACGTTTATGAAGATGCTGGATTAGTTCATGTCCCTACTAATTAATTTAAATAATATGTATTCCCTAGATATATTCACTTTTATGTAAAATATACTTTTCTTTTTAGTTTTGTACTTATCTGAAATTCCTTTTCTCAAACAACGTTTCTTTTTCAATAAGGAAAATAAATTATATTGACAAAAAGGACATAATTCATCTTTTTTTGGTAATCAAATTTTTTGTCCTCGTCTGGAGACTGGATCAATTTCTTCGAGCTAATGCATGGGATAACCAAGCGTTGATTATTGCATTTGGTACTCCACGGTTGAACATGAGAGGAGGTTGCCAAAGCAGGAGCAAATTGTGGCTTATATTGTCCACGGGAAGGTTGGCCAAAGGTAACACCAACATATCTCAAACATCTCGGGCGGCAGTGATTAAAGCACTAGAGACAACAGTGAGATTTTTTGAGCTTAATAACGCTTGTTGAGCTTAGTAACCGCAGTGCTTTGAGGATCTTGTGTGTTAAAAACATATATTCTCTCTGCTGTTGAGTCTGCCGTAATGAAGATTAAGAATCAGAGGAAAAAAAGAGTTGTAGAGAAACAGAGTATGGAGTTGCAGAGTAATAACAAAGTAGAAGAGAAATAAACTTTGCAGATATACCCTGGCCTGCTCTTATACCATATTACCAAATGGAGTTGCTTGCTATATTCATATGTGAATATCACGTTTAAATACAGAGAAGAAGAGGAGTAAATAAGTATACAATCACGAGTAATGATCTCATATATTAAGTTAAAATTCCTAACTTTATCCTTGATATCTTGACAAGATGAGAGTAGCGATCGAAACCAGCTATTGTAACGTATTTGCTATGTTTTAAGGTCACAACTTACAACAATTTTTTTTGTCATTGTTTCGTATGAATTCGTGACAAACATTTAGTCTTTTTATCGTCATAAACGGCAACACAAAATTCAGTCACATATTCGTCACATTGGTAACAGTAAGCGCAGTCACAATTTTGTCATAACAATTGTTACGTTTATTTTTGTCTTAAATATGTCTCTAATTGTGACAAAGTTTTGTTCCACAACAAGCAGTCACGATATTGTGACGAAGAAGCTACTTTTTTGTAACTTAAAATATAAGTAACAAAATAGTTTCTATTATGTCATAAATATGTGACTGAAAATTTTAGTATCAAAAATTCGTAACAATATTTCCTTTTTTTGTAGTGATGAGACTTATCGGCTTAACCGAATATATCAGAGTACTTATCTCTAATATTTACATCATTATCCAACTAATATACATGATTATCACAACAGTAAGATTTGTTAACCTCGAGAGCGAGGAGATTGCATAGTGTATCATACTTACCATAGTGTTACTAATCAACTCTTCATGTATAGTGGTTATTGGTCAAGAATAGGTGTGCTCTCTTGATCTTTCTAATTAAGTTTCAGTGCGGAAGAACAAGAATCAACCATGGTCTCTCATGAGATTCCATTGTCCCGCAATAGCTCATAATTATTCTGTGTTTTCCATTTGTAGAAAGTAGCTTATAAAGTTGAAAATATACTTGGCTTGATGATAGCAGTAACATATGAGCAAATCACTATCAAAAGTTGTCAACCGGTTTTTTCTTTGATCTTGCGTACAAGAATCTGGAATGTGTATTAGAATATGTTTTTTTTTGCTTAGATTCTTTCATATTCTGTGACATGTGTGTATGTATCTTTATAAAATGAGAGAAAATTACAAAATAGCATTCAAATCTATTTTCATACAGGCATACAGCACATGACTGTTTAGACTAAACATGTATAGGTAATGAAGATCGCAGACGAAAATGTGACAAGCGGATCTCGCAAAACAGATTATTGAACTAGCGTACCCATGAAAGTTGAAGAAAACGTGAAAGGGAGAGCTAATCCTCACCACACCGTGCTAATAAGATGGAGAAAGTTTCTGGTTTACTAGAGATAAACATGTAAATTGTAAAATTACTAAGATGACCTTATCCGGATTTTCTATTCGCATCAACGATTGTAAAATAATATCACACCTTTTTTTGATCAAAAATATCAAACCTTTTAGTTTTAAATAAATGTATTATTATCTACTCTATTAAAATAGAGTCACTATTTTTATCTAGTATAAGAAAGTCTATGTTAGACCAAATCTAGTGATTAAAATTGTTTTATTAGGTTAATATTCTAATTTAAATTTTGAACACATTGTGAACCAAAATAGTGGGCTATTAAGTAACTACAGAAATATTTTTACGTAGATGATTAAAATTTTTCCCTACTATGTAGGACATTTGGTTATATTTGACATTCCACTTTTGTAACAACTGTATTTCAATATTTCTGTAACATGTTATATTTTATTTATATTAATCATGATTATGAAACATTCGTCTCAAGCCCCCAAAATTTTTGAAAATTTTTACATTGATAAAGGCCTCCAAAAAAAATTTTTAGGCCCCCAAATTCATAAAAAAAAATTTACATTAACATATTTTCAAGCCTCCAAAATCTCAGGGCCGGCTCTGTACATAATAAACTAATAAAAAGTTTCATTCAGTTTTAAATAATTCTACGAAAACTAACATACATTATAACAATAGTAATAACAGCCCGGTTACTCTAACCAGTTCACCAATAAAACAAAATGATTAAAGTAATTGTAATTAAACCAGTAAAAATTAAATATTTGTATTACACTATCAAAGTTTACATCTTATAATCTAATTTAATCAAATTATAATACATATTAACAACCCTAAATTTTCTTCAATAAATTTTCTGAACCGATTTTAATATAAAATAAAAATGTGTAATTATTTTTATTGAATTGATAAAACACATATAAAAATAGTAACCGCATTTTAACGCGGGTTAGAATCTAATTATTTTTAAGACAGGAACATGTTCAGCTCTCAGCTTATTATGGGTGGTGTTTTATTTTAATATAACGATAAAAGAACTGTCATCATAACAAGTAACAAACATATAAAGGCTATAGGAAATAACAAACAATGGTGATTTATAAGAAGAAATAGCATTTAAGAAAAAACTCATCATCATGCAGTTTCAATCACAATCAAAAAAGGAAAAAAAAACAATTTTAATCACGACAAAAGAAAATAAATAAATAAATGTAGTTTGTTTTCAATATAACATTCTATTTCATTTTTAACGAAAAAAAAACCTTTTAGCCAAATCACTTTTCAAAAATTTGTAAATTAAGAAAATATGAAGTAAAACCAATAGACTCAAATTGTCTCATCATTGACATGGAAAACACATTCAAGGATTTGACACTACTATTACAAGCAAATCAAGAAGCTCATAAGTTTTATTGAAAACACAAATAATAACCATCATCCAAACCATTGCAGACATTAGCATACTCATTTCCGATAACATATTTGTTGCATCATCTTTAATTCATTTTTCCAATTATACAATTAATACAATCGTTTATCATAACACCTATTTTAGAACATTTTTTAACTTAACAAATACCATCCACAGACGATTAGAAAGACAACAAAACGACACCCACCATACTCAAGTACAAGCATGAAAGAACCACCCTTGGGCACACAGCCTCGGTCTTTTTCAACTCTTCCTCAAATATCATTGCTGTCAACACTCTGGAGGTTATTACGTTATTAGAACTTTAAGTGTTGCTAATACATTATTAGTAAATTCCACCCAATCTTGAGCACACCAGCACAATCGAGACTATGGACACCCAAAACTATTAGTATTTACTACTTTTCCAGACAACAAATTTAAGAAATTTCGAAATATATAATTAAAACCAAAAATTAAAACAAAAATTTCGGGCATAGGCCGGGCCTGATCCTAGTCATTTAAATAATCATGTCTTTTCTGATAATTTAATGCATATTTCCTCCTCTGATTTCTGCATTAAAAACGAAAACGACAACTTCAAATATTCAACCACGGACAATCTACTAATTCTTTCAATTTATTTTCCCATATTTCCCTTAAATAAATTACATGAAAACTCTCAGGCAACTATAATTATACGATAAGTCAATAACATTGCAAAGAAAAATATTTCTTCTACTCCAGTACTGTGATAAATCTAATTACTTCAAAAGTAAAACAAGTAGACACTTTAATCTGTAGTTTTCTTCTTCATGTAGAACTTGATACTCATGTTTAGATAGAAACATGATAACTTTAGTTTGTTTAAAAAAACTAAAATCATTAATCCAATTATTCATTCATACATGAATATAATTAATAATAGAGATATATGAGGAAGTCACGTTATTCAAATCAGCATATAAATTATTAATAATAGGGGAAATTGACTTTTTAATCCTGAAATTTCAAAAATAAGCCAAAAAAATCTTTAACTCATAAACACAACATTTTAATCATCAACTTTTAGTCAAACACGAATAAATCTCATATTTTCGTTGACCAAACTATTTTAATCTCGTCAAATTCAGCCGTTTAACACTGTTAGTTATATTTAACGGTTGACTTTTAATATAGTCAAAATGGCTTGGTCAACCAAAATATGATATTTTTTTGTTTTAAATTTAAAAGTTAAGGATTAAGATTAGGTACTTAAAACTATTTTAATTAAAAATTGTTGTTTTTCTTTTTCTTGACAACAAATTTATAGACCGTTGTATCAACTAGAGTGACTAACTTAATAAAAATTGTTGTTGTTCTTAGAATGTATCACACGTTAATTAAAGATCAATCACTTACGCATGGAGTTAAAGACCCTACCACTAATTAAGGAAGAAGGCAAATACTTGAAAGGGATCTATGGCGGCTGATGTGTAGAAGCCGTTACCGTAATCAGTCGGAGAGGCCTTCACACATTCGCCTTTTTCCCTTTTCACATGTTTCGTACATCTTCTATTGAGTACATGTGATCATATTTCTAACAAAAACGTGCATATGGTTTTAGAATATTTTATCCAAACTTATTTGAAGATGATTTATTAAGTTAGTCACTCAAACTCGCGGATGTTGCTTTTGAGAGACCTTCAGGTTCAATACGGATACTTCTAACTACGTGTGACCACTGGTGCTATAACATGAGGTTCACCAGTTCTCTTGGATGACCTTCGGCGGGCTCTCTGAATAGTTCTGGTGGACGGCCATTGGACGCTAGTCGGAGTTCCTATGGAAGCGTCCGGATACCAGGATCATAAAAAAAACAACAATTTTTAATTAAATAGTTTCAGGTAAGTAATTTTAGTCGTTAACTTTTAAATTTAGAACAAAAAAAAATCTCATATTTTTGTTGACTAAGCCATTTTGGCTTTATTAAAAGTCAACTATTAAATATAACTAACGGTGTTAAACAGTTGAATTTTGACTAGATTAAAATGGTTTGGTCAACGAAAATATGAGATTTATTCGTGTTTGACTAAAAGTTGATGTTTAAAATGGCGTGTTTATGAGCTGGAGATTTTTTTGGCTCATTTTTTGAAAGTTCAGGATTAAAAATTTAATTTTCTCTTAATAATAGAGATAAAAGGAAGTTATTTAATTTATATTTTGCATGACTTATAAAATACAAATCAGCTATACCAATCGATGATCTAACATTTATAAACCAACCAAATCAAAGAATTCAAAATCTAAACAGAATATCTTGGCTGAGAATAAGTTCTAACCTATAATCACTCTCAAATATTTCAATTCCAGTAAACTGCCTATGTTTGCGTCTAGTAGGAGATATGATCTATCATAGGCAATTGAGATCACATCAAACTGAAACTTCAATCGTAGTTTTGCATATCGTTTGTATCATGCTAACTATTTTTTTTTCATAATTCCAAATTCAAATTTATGTTTTCTACATATAATATATATGCCTTGAATTATATGAACATTGTCTGATAATTTATATTAGGAACAATTAATACAAACAAACAAAAAATATACGACAAAATTAATACCATCTGACGGGTCAAAGTCTGGTAATCAATTAATAAGCCAAACTACATAGTCACTTTTTGTTATTCTAATGTTATATAATAATTATATAACATTTAAACAATAAGCCATTTGCCACTTAATTAAGCAATCGGATAATAAGCATACTGAGCCACACCACACATGCCCTCAGGCCAGTCCACATCTCTACGAATCCTAATGTAACCATTCTCTCCCCAAGTCTCACCCCAAGAATTCTTAGCTAGCCAATACTTGATCCCTTCAGGGCTAGTCCCGTACCCAACGAACGTCACCGCATGATTCACTCTGGTACCACAGTACGGCTCATCGTACACTCCCCCTGAGTAATGCATGAAGCCGGGTCCATCTGCATCAATGGAAACCGAGACAGGCTGTCTCGACACAGCCTCCAGCAATGCACGCTCATTGTTGCTTGGAACAGTCTGGAAACCTCTGATAGATGCGACGGGTCTGGCATTAAACCGGCACATCTCGTATGTCCATAGGAAAGGGTACGCTTGCTCTGAGAAAGGGTAAGCTTCCTCTGAGGCAATGCCTTGGTTTTGGACTATGTAGTCGAATGCTTCTGTTATTATCCCACCACCACAACCATTATTGTACCCTCTGTCGCAATCTATAAGCTGTTGTTCAGATAATGATATGAGGTTGCCTCCGGCAATCTTTGTCACCCCTTCCACAGCGGCAACAGCTGAGAAAGCCCAACAACCTCCTGCACAAATATAAACCCATATATATTGATTAGTTTTCTTTATATATATATATATATATATATATATATATATATATATATATATATATATACATATATTTACTTATTTATTTATTTATTTATTTATTTATTTATTTATTTATTTATTTATTCTCATATCAATGAGTTTCGTAATGCTCTAAACCTATACTGGGAAACCAAACTTGGGGAAGTTTTAAGTTTTCAAAAAATAATTATGATGGGATTCGATTACTACAGAACGTTAATCATGCATATCATTGTTTAGTATGTATACCGCATTGGCCTTGGTATCTAACCGGTGTTACAGCTCCTTCGTTTCTCCAATCTTTGGTCTTATGAGGGGCGACATCAGTGACGTTCCAATCCTGATATGGTTCCGCTTCATACAAAAATCCACTTGGTGAATATCCGCCAGTGCTCCTAAGACCGGTATGCGTGGCAATGAAATCCTCTTCGGGCCAATCCGCAAACTCGTTGACACCAAGCTTGTAGGTTCTATCTCCCTTTCGATTAAATTCCTCAATGAATTTAAAGTTCCTCTTGAACACGTCGAATCTCATATGTTTCTCGAGCTCGCTGTTATAAACTCGAGAGAATCGATTCATCCATTGTTGATGGTGGTCAGCCAATAACGGCTCGTGGAAGGTGACACGAGATGTGGCTTGAGAGACGTTCAATCCCATGGAAAGAATGGTTAGAACCACAAACATTATAACCATGGATGACATTTTTTTGATGAATAGGGTTTTGAGTTTGTCGTTGTGAAGAAGTACGAATGGGGGAAAAGGTACTTATAAAGAAAATAATTGTAGTTAGTTATGATCTTACTGGAAAATGAGAAAATATTGCAAGTTCACTCTTTATTTTGCAGCTTTATTTGCACATATATAGCAACCAATATGTAAGTAGGTCTATTATCACGAATTCATTTTCAAATTTTCAAAATATAGAGAATAAGATCTTGGCTATATCAACAATACTGTTAATGAATTCTTTCTCTTTTAATAGAAAATATTTTGGCAAAAAAAAAAACAATACTGTTAATGTTTTTACCAGAAAAAAACAATAATGTTAATGGTAGTGTTACGTATGCGTTCATATGGAATCGACTGTGTGAGTTTTAAAATATTAAAAGTTATTTCGAACCCAAAATTATAATTGCAGGCTTTGCAGCATTAATTATTGGTTTTTAGGGGTAATTGAGTATTAGATTATAACCGCGTTTTCAAAATGCAAAATTATTCTGTGTTACAAAATTTATTTTAATTCTATATAAAGAATATTATTTGCAAGCAATTTTATTTTAATATAGTGTACCGAATTTATGTTTTATATGTCAAACGTGTTTGTTTTATGATAAGCATATGTTTTTTTAACAACAATAATCATATGTTTTGTTATTTGAGTTTGATTAGTTCTTGCACATAAAATTGTTATATTCGAAGTTCGCTATAGTCCAGTTTATAACTCACGTCGAGTTTATGGTGATCTTTCGCATTTGTAAAACCAAAAAATTGAAATCTCTGCTATATAAAAAGAGATAAACTAGAGATCATCTAGAGTGTCCACATCGGTTAAAATATTCCTAATCTATCAAAGTGTCATTTCACCAACTTTAACATGTAATCTTTCATTTCGCTACCGCCATAGAAAGAGACAGTTACTTGCAGCGTGTATCGAGTGAGGAACCTTTCCAGCAACCCTCCATTTGTCCATAATCAGCGTCGTCAGTTCCGACCATAGAGTTGTAAACGAGCTCTGCAGCATCTTGCGCATCAGTTTCGACCAGACTTCAGTTGAGTAGTTACACTCAAAGAAGAGATGATCTCTTGATTCCATAGCATTTTGACAGAGAAGACATGATGGATTAGCTCCTATATTCCAAGTCACCATGCGATCTCCCGTTGCCAATATATTTTGAATTGCTAGCCAATGAAGGAAAGCATACTTTGGATGTGGTGTCTAAACCAGATACTCTTCCACCATTGCACCGGAGGAACTTGTTTTCGAATGAGATCCCATGTCAGCTTTGTCTTGAAATCAGATTTAAACTGCTCCTCACTCTGTTTCCAGAGTGTTGTATCAGAGTCACCTGTGAGCTTTGGTCTCTGATCCTCACAAACTTTTTCTCCTTCATTAAACACATCCACTCTATGTCTTCTCCTCCGCCGATTCCCCAAGGCCACAGAAACTGTTGTATTCAATGGTACTCCCATATCAATACTACCAAGCGAGACAAATAAATCATATAGCCTTCCCATAGTGGACAACGAGTCAAACCAGAAAGATGTATTATGACCATCACCAACCTGCATCTTCTGGAAATCATTGGCCTTATCCCGAAGCTTCACCAACTTACGCCACATAAACCTGATTCGATTCTTTCAGTGGCCGAAGACCAAGGCCCCCATCACACTTCCTTCGACAAACAATTTTCCAAGAGACTTTATCTTTTCTTGTGCTCATAGCAGGCCCCGACCAGAGAAAAGCTGCACATACGCTATTCATCTCTTTGATACACACTCTAGGCAGAACAAAACCAGCCATCCAAAAGTTCACAATGCTAATGAGAACATAGTGTATTAACTGTAGACGACCAGCCATCGATAGAAACAGTTTCGTCCAATGATCATTACGGTTCTTTATCTTATCCAGGAGGATTGCATAGTCATCTTTCCCCATCCTCTTGGTTAGTAACGGTAACCCCAGATACCGAACTCGTAGTTTCTCAGACGCAAAGTAAAAACGCTGCTCCAATAGACCTGTTTCTGCTTCAGACAATCCCGCATAGTAAATGGTAGTTTTCTCCATAGTGATCTTTAGACCCGAGATCTTCCCAAAATAATTAAATACATCCACAATGCTCTCGATGGATTGAACTCTACCATCAATGAAAACCATGATATCATCGGCAAAGCTCAAGTCAGTTAGTCTCAGGTTCTTGCATTTGGGATGATATCCCATGTTGCTACCAGTTGCCGATTTATCTAGCAGCTTTGATAAGACATTCATGCAAATGAAAAAGACGTAAGGCGACAGCGCACAACCTTGCCGCAGGCCTCTTGTGCTTTGAAAGTAATGATATCACTCAAATTACCCTAAGGAGTGAATTACTCACTCAAATAAGAGGTTCAGATGTAGTACTTAGGGATCGAATCACGAGGAGCTAAGGAACACAAAAGATTGTAATCTTTTGAGACTAAGCTAGGTTGAAATAGGTTCAAATGTAAATTGCAGTTGTGAGCAATGATTAGTTGTTCAAGAGAATTGTTTTAGGTTGTAAACAATAAGAGAAAATAGTTAGATTCAAGGTTACTATTCAGTTAAATCAGAATTATAATGCTATAGATGTTTTAATGAGTTGCTTGCAGATACTAATATCTTGTTTTTATTAGACTCGTCCATTGATCTAACTGCCGACAATATCGATCGATGTTTTGACAGCTTGTATCGATCGATATGTTTGTCGTCGATCGATTACTCTATTTGAGTATCGATCAATATAGCTTCAGATCGAATTGAATATATGTTCACCAAGATCATAGACCGGCTCTTGCTGATATACCATGATTTTGACCCACTTTTACTCATGGTATTTATATGATTTTACTATATATATCTATGTTTTGGAGTCTTTTAGGTATGTTTTCAGGTTCAAGGGCATTTTGGAGTTAAGTGACGATTTATGTGCCATTTGGAGCTTAAAGGAGAGTTTTCCCGAGATGACTTGAAGATCAGACATCAAGGTCGATATCCAGAGATACATATCGATCGATACACATTCCGTGTAATCGATCGATGACGCATTTGAAGAAATGAAGACGAGATACTCCATCGATCGATGTACGCATAGTAACATCGATCGATATCGAGCGTGCAGAAGAAGGATGAATATTCTCAATCGACTTGAAGCCCAAGATGTCCCAATATTACTATAATGCCCCTGACGAGTTTTTAACCTAATTGTACTCAGTATTTATACCTTTGTCTATGTGTTTTGGCAAAGTAAGCTTTAACAACATCTCATTGTTCTAGTATTTCTTACTTATCAATAAAGTATTTTTTTCATCTTAATTCTGTTCTCATCAAAGGTTATAGGATTCTAAGTTTAGAAGAAAGATACAGAGAGATTTGTTATCACGAGGAACTTGATTGTTCGGTCTTCTAAATGAATCTCTATTATTACCTTGATGCTATGAGTCACTCAGTCATGTCTGAGTAGATTTCTTTGTTAGATTTAGGGTTCAAATAGTTATGAGGGATTAGCCCCAACTATAGACTGTTGAGTTGTATACTCATTATCCTGATTAACCCTAATGCTTGTTCTAGAGTAGCTAACTAGAATATGATCTTGGAAGTGATTTAATCCATAAATCATTCTCCTGACATCATCTTGCATAAGCTAAGATCCTCTAGGGATAAGCGAGAGCCGGTCTATGATCTTGGTGAACACATATTCGATTCGATCTAGAGCTATATCGATCGATACTCAAATAGAATAATCGATCGACGACACACATATCGATCGATACAAGCTGTCAAACATCGATCAATATCGTCGGCGGACAGATCAATAGACGAGTCTAGTAATGACAATTATTAGGCAAATCTAAAGAGTCGAAGTTCTTTAGTATATGCAAGCAACTCATTAAAACATCTATAGCATTATAATCCTGAATTAACTGAATAGTAACCTTGAATCTAACCACTTTCTCTTAATACCTACAACTCTAAATAATTCTCTTGAGCAACTAGACATTGCTCACAACTGCAATTTACATTTAAACCATTTCAACCTAGCTTAGTCACTAAGGATTACCATCTTTTGTGTTCCTTCGCTCCCCGTGAAATCGAACCCTAAGTACTACATCTGAACCTCTTATTTGAGAGAGTAATTTACTCCTAGGGTAATTTGAGTGAGATCAAATTTGGCGCCGTTGCCGGGGAGCTAAGATCGCCATTAGATTTAATCTGATTAGGTCTAGGTTATTTAATTTCAGCTAATTCACCTTCTAACGCAAAATTTTTTCTCTTGTTTTCCAGGTACATGCCCAGCAATACCAGAAGCAACAAGAATCATCAACTTGTGTATTCAGAAGACCCCCACAGTTTGGAGCGTAGCATCCGCAAGAATTTACGTTCCACATCAATCGACATTAACCCTCCTTTGTCGACCGATACCCTGACATCGATCGACATCAACAACAGTTCGTCGACCGATACTTGTCTACCACAGTCGACCAAGACGCCTTCTTTGTCGACCGATACTCGCCGCACTTCATCGCTCGACCACTTACCATCGACCGATACTCGCCGCACCTCATCGCTCGACCACCGATCGTCGACAGATACTCGCCGCACTTCATCGCTCGACCACCGACCGTCGACCGATACTCTCCATCCGACATCGATCGATATAGATCACCTAACATCGATCGATACCACCCGACGAGTCATGGTAGCGCCTATTATTCTCAGAACCGATGAGAATGGAGACTTCCGTGATCAAGATGGTCACCTGCGTAACGCAGCAGGTCAGAAACTGAATGCTCAAAAGGAAATCATTCATGAGCAAGACACTACAGACTTCATCCAACCTGCAGATGAAGCCAACAGAGCTAGAACCTTGGCTGATTACAACCGTCCAGATCAGTTCTATACCAACCGATCAGCCATCCCCCCTCCTGCCATTCAGAGAGGAGATTTCGAGCTCAAGCCGCAGTACTACGGCCTCGTAGGACAGATACCCTTCTGTGGGTTATCTCATGAGCATCCTATGGACAATCTGGAAAGATACGAAGATATTATATCTTCCATCAAAGCTAACGGAGTCCCTGAAGACTATCTTTTCTGCAAGCTTTTCAAATACTCTCTATCAGGAGAAGCTTTGCAGTGGCTGCGACAACTACCACCAGGTTCTCTCACTACCTGGAAGGACATCAAAAACACATTCCTGCGTAACTTCTTTGATGAGTCACGTGCTGAGGATTGGAGAAGGAAGATTGCTACATTCACTCAGGAACCTGAAGAATCATTCAAGGATACCTGGAACAGATTCAAGTCCTACCAGCGCGACTGCCCACATTATGGATTCAACAACGTGCAACTACTCTGCACCTTCTACAGAGGCATCGCTCTGAAGTATCAGATGGCTCTGGATACTGCTAGTGAAGGAAATTTCAGCACAAGGAATCCACAAGACGCTGTGAAGTTGATTGATAACTTAGCTTCAAGTAACAGCACGAAGAATACCGTCAAGGCAAAATATGTATCATTCCTTGGGAAGGAACAGATTAATGAGTTCCAATCACAGCTGGATAATGTTCAAAGGCTACTTAACAAGCAGATTTGCTCAGTTGAGGATGCAGAAACCGCAGAGGAACAAATAGACCAAGATGTGAAGTGGATCAGTGGAGCTGGATTTCAGAGATCTGGAAACCAAGGAGGAAACATGAACTTCTCAGGATAGAGGAGCAACTACAGTTCGCAGAAACCTTCCTACAACAGCAGCAATCCCAACAACACCAGGAGTTACGGAAACTCATTCTACACAAATCCACCCCCACCTACCCAGGAAAGAAAACTAGAAGAAATGCTATAAAGAATTCTAGAGACACAACAAAAGCTCCAGGTGGATTTCAATGGGAAGATTGACTCTGTCTACACTACTCTGAACTCAAAGCTTGATACTTTGAATACCTACGTGAAGAAAGTGGAGACTCAGGTAGTTCACACAGGAGAGGCTTTGAAGAAACAAGAGGCTTTGGCAAGAGCACCAGGAGAGCCTACTACTAACCACCACGTCAATGCTATCATAGATGATGATTTTTGGGAGGAAGTTAACCAGGATAAGCTGCACAATTCAACAGATGAAGACTCGCCCGAAGCCGGATTTGCTTCATATCGATCGACGTCATCAGCTCGACTACGATCAATATCACCAAAAGCAAAGCGATCGATAAACTTTGACGAATATCGATCGATAGACTTCGAGGAACCCTCCAACGAGTGCAATTTGGTCAAGATCATGTCACACGGAGCCTTTGCAGCCAAACACCCACAACCACCCACCCGTATGGACGTCGACCGAACTTCGGACCCCATCGATCGATACAGAGACCTTTCCATCGACCGATCCGGAGATACCAGTATCGACTGACACACCGCAGTTGCCATCGATCGATATTCTATACCACACCGCCGAGTGCAACTACCGAAGATCGATGTAGCACGACTTAATGCACTCCGGGAGCAGTACAAACTTTCCAAATCCCTTCCTACAACCATATTGAAGAAACCCACTGACATAATTGAACCCATGGAACCAGAAAAGAAAAACCTAGGAAGAGTTCTACGAAAAAGGAAAGAGAAGATTGCCAAGCACCTTAAAAGGGGAGCTAATGAAGCAGAGATGGAAAACTTCAGAAAACGAGTTCTAAGGATCCTTGCAGAGAAACCCTTTGAAGAAGCCTACTTTTCACACAGATTGTGGATGTTCTTCAGAGAGACCAAAGAGACAGAAGAAGACATCAAGAGGATGTTTCACCAAGTTCGTGATAGCTTGAAGAAGAGGATCACACTGACAAAGAGGAGCGATCCAGGGAAAGTTCACAGTACCATGTTCCATCAGGGGCATTGAATTCCCTCGTGCCCTATGTGATACAGGATCAGGAGTCAGCATCATACCCAAGATCATGGTAGACCACCTACATCTGAAGATAGAGCCTACTGATGAGACATTCATCTTTGTGGATTGTTCTCAACAGAACTCTGGAGGCATAATTCGAAATCTTGAGGTACAGATTGGAGATGCCATCATCCCTACAGACTTCCACGTCCTGGATGTCAAGCTAAACTTCAAAACATCCCTACTGCTTGGAAGAGCTTTCTTAGCCACCGTCGGAGCCGTTTGCGACCTAAAGTTCAACAAGCTCTGCCTAACCCTAATAGATTCCACCACCCTCTATGATCCAGTCCAGGTCGTCAAGTTACCAAGGAAGGAGACCACAAACGTCGTAGCAGCATGCTTCTGTTCCCATGAGTACGATTCCATGGCTGAGTACAAAACCGATCCGGTCACATCGACCGATGAGAGTAACATCCCATCGCCCGATACCCGTGCCATATCATCGACTGACGTAGCCAACACCACATCGCTCGATAGATAACCCTTTTGGAGGAACAACGCTGAAACCTTGGCATCAACCGACATACTTATTGTGGAGTTCCCAGATAGAGATTTCGAGCCAGCTAGCTCGGAACCAGACGACTACATACCCTTAGAGGAGGAATATGATGAAGATTACGAGGAAGAACGAGCTACAGAGTACAGATTCATTCGTGAAGAAGAATATGGACACACTTTCCACACCTTCAGATTCAACGCATCGACCGATAGAGGCCAGCCTTCATCGAACGATACGCCACCAAGAAGATCGCTCAAACGACCCTATCAACCATCAAGCGATCATATCGACTTTATATCCATTTACACACCATGTAAGGATATAAGAGACGGAGACGACTCAATTGGAAGTTGAGCAAGCGACTATAATGAGATTTTTGCAGTAGAGGCAATTCCACTGCAGTATGCGATCCAGCCTGAGGAAGTCCCATCGACCGATACGTTTCAACAACAAACGATCGACAACCGTCAGCTCACATCGACCGATGCACCTGATACAGCATCGCTCGATACTACCGCTACACCATCCGAGGTACAAGTAAATAATATTAATTTTGGTTATCTAACTCCGGATGAGTTTGGTATTTTCAGAGATCCAGAAGGCAATGCACGAGCAATGGATGGGAGAATCATCCCAATCACAAAGAAGGACATAGAAGACATTCTTCAGACCACCAACGGATCACTAAACCTCTTCAGACAACTACCTCACAACCCTGTCCATCAGCTACGTCAGCATATCAGCACAACCACAGTATCCAATTAAGACGGAGCTATAGCTGATCATCTCAGCTCAGAGGATACATAATTTCAACACATATCGATTGATAGACACAACCGTCTATCGTTCGATAAGCACCGTGAGATGGGCAGACGAGCTTTCACAGACGAAATTCGCCGCTTCTCCTGGGAGAAGAAGGATGAATTTGGAGTTTACAGAGATGAATCTGGGCATGCTAGAGGAGTCAACGGAGACATCATCCATGTTTCCAAGGCAGCCATAGAGGAGTTACTTAATATAGCATCACAATTTAATTGGTCTTGCTTTTGTTTACCCATACATGCAGATCACTTCAACAAGGCATAACCCACAGAGAAGCTCTACACAGAAGCTGAAGTCCAACAAATGATCTATGAGGCTAAGAGTCCTTACATCTGGCAAACCTTTACCTATCCACATGAAATCGAGAGAGCCCGATCAGAACACCAATATGAAATCGACTGGATTCAGAGCGCTTATGATCTTCAAAAACAGAAGAAGGACGCCCTAGAAGAAGAAGTATCCACTCTCCGTTCGAAGTTGGAAACCCACTGGAAGCCATCGACTGATGCTGGACACAATCCATCGACCGATCATACACCATCGATCGATGCAGACCTACGCGAATCGAACGATAGACGTTTGCAGAACACCTACAGCAATGAAGAAATCACTAATCTTATCAGCAACATCTATCACGACATCAGAAGAGAAGAGGCAACCACCACCAAGGATCTAGAAGAAAAATATCAGCGACTCAACAACAACTTCACCTCATTCAAGGAGCGCACATCAACAATGGCAGATACCATGGATCACATCATCAAGGCTCTACACCACACACACCAAACGATGAAATCCTTCTACACCAGCAAGAAGAAAATCACTGATGAGATGATACCACCATTAGGAATCCGCCAACAAGAGGTTGAAGACACATTGAGAGAACTCTGCAAGGATTACAGACGCTCAATATCGACCGATACGACACCTTGTCCATCGCCCGATATGCACGATACCGAGTTCTGCACCAAAGCTGATATGGAGAAGACAGTTCAAGATTTCTTCACCATGATCCAAGAGGTTGGTGATTCGTCCTACCAAAGCTTTGAGGAATTATGGTTTCCAGTGCAAAGCGACGTCAAGAGTATGGAGGACACAATAGAGAACATTCAGAAGGAAATCAAGATCATCTCCAGATAACTCACGGATAGCTAGCACCATTAGAATCAACCGATATACCAGAAAGGACATCGAGCGACAGACCTACACCAGTGTCGATCGATATGGACTACCCGAGATCGATCGATAAGCTCATGGTACGAAGGAGAACATTTGAGAGACTCAATGACATACAAGAAGAACTCGGTGATCTATCCCAACACACCTATCCAACATTCAGAAACCACCAGTTCTACATTGAGAGCAATGCAGAAGGTCTAGAGCGTCAGCGCAACGAGGTCAATGAATTAAGGGAGAAACTAACCAGAGGAGATAAAGCCACAAGAAGCTTCTTCACCACTTGGTTTGGAGAGAAACAAGGAGAGAACAAGGATGAGGCTTGCTACTCAGCAAGTGTAATAAACTCAACTCACTAGCCTCAATACTACCATAGTCAAGCTAAAAGACTATAATAAAGCGCTGAGTGGGAGGCAACCCACTGTTAGGTATTTTCTTACTTAGTTAAATATGTTTTATGTTTTTATTTTTTTTCGTTTTTGTGGTTTTCAGATTATAGACGATTACCATTCCTATCGACCGATACGATCCTGTCGACATCGCTCGACATATTCCTATTCTCATCAATCGACATAGACAACTCACTATCGATCGATACGTAACCACGATCAGGTATATCGTTCTAATTTTCGATATCAGTACATTACTTATGATTTATTTATACCCTAATCCAACTGTTATAGACTGAGGACAGTGTATGATTTAAGTCTGGGGGGAGATTACTGATGCTACCTTACCTTTTTGATTTCACCAAAATGTTTTCAAAATTGGTTTTATTGAGTCAAGAAAGGGACTAGGATATTTTTCAAAAATTTTCTTTTTATCTAACCACTCTTTAGCACCATTCTTAGATCTGTTGATTGTAGAAAGTACTATAGATGCTAAAGTGGATCAACTGTCACCTATGACAACACTTCTCATGATTGTTTGCTGATCTCCAACCTAACCTGACAATCTATTGCTTATCTTGGGGCTTGGTATACAAGGGATCGGAATCTTCCTGCAAGTCTGGAAGGTAATAGTCTGTGTGCTTCTGATTCCCTTCCTTCTCTCTCTTCAGCATCCTAAGGAAAGAGAGAAATTATTTGTATAAAGATGTGATATGATATCTTGAGAAGTAGAGGGGTAGGAGTGATTCCTGCGACCCTATTATTCTACTTTAAAAGATTGATCAAAGCGAGGGGTAGGATTGATTCCTGCGACCCCACTATTCACTTATTCAAAGATATATGTTACTAAGTCAATGAGATAACGCAAAGATGGCCTTTGTGGCAATCAGTGTTCATCAAAATTTGAAACTATAAGGATCCAGAGAAGAGAGATAAAAGGGGGAAGAAAAGGATCAAAGAAGACTTGCCTGTGTGTTCAGAAACTTGCTTGAGTTGAGTCCATGTGTTTCTTGATCGATATCCCCAAGGTAAAGCCTGCACTTTTATTTTTATGCATAAATGAGATCAGTAGAGGGGATAGACAGACATGATTGTTAAGATGTTTGGCTAGGAGATTTGGTTGCTAAGCTAGTATATGGTATAATGTACTCATGTGATTAATAGGCATATAATGTGGCTTGCAACAAAGTGGAGGTGATGATCCTAAAGTTAAGATTTAAATTGAGTCCCTGCTATTTTCAAACCTCTTTCTAAGACTACTTGTGTGTTTGCTTGAGGACAAGCAAAAGGTTAAGTCTGGGAGAGTTGATATACCATGATTTTGACCCACTTTTACTCATGGTATTTATATGATTTTACTATATATATCTATGTTTTGGAGTCTTTTAGGTATGTTTTCAGGTTCAAGGGCATTTTGGAGTAAAGTGACGTTTTAGGTGCCATTTGGAGCTTAAAGGAGAGTTTTCCCGAGATGACTTGAAGATCAGCCATCAAGGTCGATATCTAGAGATACATATCGATCGATACACATTTCGTGTAATCGATCGATGACCCATTTAAAGAAATGACGACGAGATACTCCATCAATCGATGTACGCATAGTAACATCGATCGATATCGAGCGTGCAGAAGAAGGATGAATATTCTCAATCGTCTTGAAGCCCAAGATGTCCCAATAATACTATAATGCCCCTAACGAGTTTTTAACCTAATTGTACTCAGTATTTATACCTTTGCCTATGTGTTTTGGCAAAGTAAGCTTTAACAACATATCATTGGTTATAGGATTCTAAGTTTAGAAGAAAGATACAAAGAGATTTGTTATCACGAGGAACTTGATTGTTCGGTCTTCTAAATGAATCTCTATTATTACCTTGATGCTATGAGTCACTCAGTCATGTCTGAGTAGATTTCTTTGTTAGATTTAGGGTTCAAATAGTTATGAGGGATTAGCCCCAACTATAGACTGTTGAGTTGTATACTCATTATCCTGATGAACCCTAATACTTGTTCTAGAGTAGCTAACTAGAATATGATCTTGGAAGTGATATAATCCATAAATCATTCTCCTGACATCATCTTGCATAAGCTAAGATCCTCTAGGGATAAGCGAGAGCCGGTCTATGATCTTGGTGAACACATATTCGATTCGATCTAGAGCTATATCGATCGATACTCAAATAGAGTAATCGATCGACAACACACATATCGATTGATACAAGCTGTCAAACATCGATCGATATCGTCGGCGGACAGATCAATAGACGTGTCTAGTAACGACAGTTATAAGGCAAATCTAAAGAGTCGAAGTTCTTTGGTATATGCAAGCAACTCATTAAAACATCTATAGCATTATAATCCTGAATTAACTGAATAGTAACCTTGAATCTAACTACTTTCTCTTAATACCTACAACTCTAAATCATTCTCTTGAGCAACTAGACATTGCTCACAACTGCAATTTACATTTAAACCATTTCAACCTAGCTTAGTCCCTAAGGATTACCATCTCTTGTGTTCCTTCACTCCCCGTGAAATCGATCCCTAAGTACTACATCTGAACCTCTTATTTGAGAGAGTAATTCACTCCTAGGGTAATTTGAGTGAGATCACTTGCTTAACCCTAGAGGATCTCAGCTTATACAAGATGATGTTAGGAGAGTGATCTATTGATTAGTTCACTTCCAAGATCATATTCTAGTTAGCTACTCTAGAATAAGCATTAGGGTTCATCAGGATAATGAGTATACAACTCAACAATCTATAGTTGGGGCTAATCCCTCATAACTATTTGAACCTTAAATCTAACAAAGAAATCTACTCAGACATAGCTGAATGATTCATAGCATCTTGGTAATAATAGAGATTCATAAGATAGAAGATCAAACAATTAAGTTTCACTAGATAACAAATCTCTTTGTATCTTCTTCTAGATCTTAGAATTCTATAACATTTGATGAATAGAGAATAAGATGAAAAGAATACTTTAGATTGATTAATGAAAAGTACTTAGAACAATGAAAGAACTAGAAGGTATTAAAAGCACTAGAAATCATACTTTGCCAAAACACATAGGCTAATGTATAAATACTGAGTTCAATTAGGTTAAACACTCGCTAGGGGCATTATTGTAATAATGGGAAATCTTGGGCTTCAAGTCGATTGAGAATATTTATTCTTCTTCTACACGCTCGATATCGATCGATAGTACTAGGTGTACATCGATTGATGGAGTATCTCGTCATCGTTTCTTCGGATGCGTCGTCGATCAATTACACATAATGTTTATCGATCGATATGTATCTCTGGATATCGACCTTCATGTCTGATCTTTATAGTCATCTTGGGAAAACTCTCCTTTAAGCTCCATAATGGCACCTAAAACATCACTTTACTCCAAAATGCCATTAAACCTGAAAACATACCTAAAAGACTCCAAAACATATATATATATAGTAAAATCATAGAAATATCATGGGTAAAAGTGGGTCAAAATCTTGGTATATCAAATCCCCCAGACTTAACCTTTTGCTTGTCCTCAAGCAAACACACAGGTAGTCTTTGAAAGAAGTTTGAAAATAACAGATACTCAATTAAATCTTAACTTTAGAATCATCTCCTCTACTTTGTTGCAAGCCACATCTTATGTCTATTAATCACAGAAGTACATTATACCATATCCTAGCTTAGCAACCAAATTCATCTAGCCAAACAACTTAGCAATCATGTTTGTCTATCCCCTCTACTGATTTCACTTATGCATAAAAATAAAAGTGTAGGCTTTACCTTGGGGATATTGATCAAGAAACACATGAACTCAACTCAAGCAAGTTTCTGAACACACATGCAGTCTTCTCTGATTCCTTTCTTCGCCCTTTTTCTCTCTTCTCTGGTTCCTCATTGTTTCAAATTTAATGAACATTGATTGCCACAAAGGCTATCTTTGTATCATCTCATTGACTTAGTAACACATATCTTTTGAATAAGCGAATAATAGGATCGCAGGAATCACTCCTACCCCTCGCTTTGATCATTCTTTTAAAGTAGAATAATGGGGTCGCATGAATCACTCCTACCCATTTACTTCTCAAGAAATCATATCACATCTTTTATACAAATTCTTTCTTTATTTCTTTCTTTCTTTCTTTCTTTCTTTCTTTCTTTCTTTCTTTAGGATGCTGAAGAGAGAGAAGGAAGGGAATCAGAAGCACACAAACTATTACCTTCCAGACGTGCCGGAGGATTCCGATCCCTTGTATACAAGGCCCCAAGACAAGTAATATATTGTCAGGTTAGGTTGAAAATCAGGTTTGGTTCTTCCAAACAATCATGAAAAGTGTTGTCATAGGTGACAGGTGATCCACTTTAGTATCTATAGTACTTTCTGCAATCAACAAATCTAAGAATGGTGCTAAAGAGTGGATAGATAAAAAGAATTTTTTTTTGAAATATTCCAGTCCCTTTCTTAACTCAATAAAACCAATTTTGAAAACATTTAATGAAATCAAAAAGGTAAGGTAGCATCAGTAATCTCCCCCCAGACTTAAATCATACATTGTCCCTAGTGTATAACAGTCGGATTAGGGTATAAATAAATCATATGGAATGAACTGATATCGAAAATTAGCACGATATACCTGACCGTGAGTTCGTATCGATCGATAGTGAGTCATCTATGTCGATCGATCAGGATTGGTATATGTCGAGCGATGTCGACAGGATCGTATCGGTCGATAGGGGTGATAATCGTTTATAATGTAATCTGAAAATCTAGAAACAAAAACAAAAACGAGAATAAAAACAAAAAATCAATTTTAACTAAGTAAGAATATACCTAACAGTGGGTTGCCTCCCACTCAGCGCTTTATTATAGTCTTTTAGCTTGATTATGGCGGTATTGAGGCTAGTGAGGTGAGTTAAAGAAACTTGCTGGTTGACAAGTCTCCTCATTATCTTCTTGTTTCTCTCCAAACCATGTGGTGAAGAATCTTCTTGTGGCTTCATCTCCTCCAGCTAGTTTCTCCTTCAATTCAGTTACCTCGTTGGGCAGACGCTCTAGACCTTCTGTATTGCTCTCGATGTATAACTGGTGGCTTCTGAATATTGGATAGGCGTGCTCTGATAGATCACTTAGCTCTTCTTGTATGGTGTTGAGTCGCTCATAGGTTCTTCTTCGTACAAGGAGCTTATCGATCGATCTCGGAATCTCAATATCGATCGACACCAGTTCTGGTTTGTCGATCGATGTCCGAGGTTGGATATCGGTCGATCTTATGGGTGCACGTCTATCCGCGAGTGTGGGAACCGAAATTCGCACTGTCGATTTTGATTAAGCAAATCGGAGGAGAGGAAAGCTAAGTAAACTTAACTTTCCCTGAAGGTCCGGATCCTCTGCGACAACCAACGACAAGTGATCAAATAAATGCGGAAATGTTTTATTATGATTTGAGACTGGACCTTAAGGAAGGCTGCCTACGTACCCCTTTCGAGGATCAAGTCAGACGTAGTTCAGTTGGAAGGGTTTGAACAAGAGATCGAACTGCCTAGCGGAGTTCGTCTAGTATGAGCGTTAGTCATAGAAACGGGCATGTCGAGAATAATGCCTAGGGTTTCTATGTGCGGAACTTTAAGTAAAAGGATTGTTAGATCCTTCCGCGAGACATAAGGGTCTGCGGACAAGATGAAAATAGAACGAGAGGCGGCCGGACGTTCTAGGTCCTGCCTTGCTAGTCTACCGCCTCAATTCTTAGTTCTTAAGCTAACAAGAGCTCTCTAGGTCTCCAATCTCGGATTTGCTTTCTCTCTAGGATTTTTTGTGCTCTTAATGATTTTCGCTCTGCCTTTCCTTCTCTCCCAAAGCTCCTTTATATACTCCTTATTATGACGGTCTATTCTCCTTTTGGGCCGCGAAGCGGGGTTTTTCCATTTTCGTCGGCCTTCATGTTTATCGGGAAACTTGACATTTATCTTCGGGAAACTTGACATTTATCCTTCAGGAAATTTAGCATTTATCTTGTTATGTAAAGATAAACGTAAATCGTCGTATCTATCTCAGATAATCGTAAACAGAATGTCCGATCGCGTTTGGTCCCTTTCGGGCCGTCTCTAGGACTTCCATGGTTTTCTACGATTTCTTCGGAAGATCTTCATTCCTTCGTAGAGTTGAGATGTGTGGTGTCTCAAGATAACCATCACTGATTTGTACGAAGAATTTAAGATCTTCCTTCCCGTTGATATCTTACGAGTTTCCGAAGTGTTTCCGACGATCTTAGTTTGGAGTAAGAACAAGAGTTTTGTACGCGGAATCTCAATGATTCATTCCGCGAGGACTCGGGAATGACTCAAAGTACAGACTTCTGACGGCCGGGGCCTGGGACTTGTGCACGGAAGATTGTCGCTCGAAGACTCGAGCCAGCACGGGGGCTAGGCGCCCGGCGCCTACGGCCAGCACGGGGGCTAGGCGCCCGGCGCCTACGGCCAGCACGGGGGCAAGGCGCCCGGCACCTACGGCCAGCACGGGCGCTAGGCGCCCGGCGCCTACGGCCAGCACGGGCGCTAGCCGCCCGGCGCCTACGGCCAGCACGGGCGCTAGCCGCCCGGCGCCTACGGCCAGCACGGGGGCTATCCGCCCGGCGCCTACGACAAGCACGTGCGTCTCGGCGAGGGCTTCGATTTGATATCTTGCTCGTTTTCTGGATCCTCACGGTTTGAGAGAACGGGCTCTTTGAAGTTTCCCAGCGGCTAGGACCATCACGGGCGGCTAGGACCAGCACGGGCGCTAGCCGCCCGGCGGCTAGGACCAACACGTGCGTCTTGGCGAGGGCTTCGATTTGATATTTTGCTCGTTTTCTGGATCCTCACGGTTTGAGAGAACGGGCTCTTTGAAGTTCCAAGGCAGATTCTTTGTCGTTCGGCATGTCCAAACTTAGATTACTTCCCGTTCCTTCCGTATACTTTCGTATGGTCGTGCCATCTTAGCTACAGACCTAATGTCTCTCGGTTCTTCTTGATTGTATCATCGAAGTTTTACGACTAAATCTTAGTTTGTTTTCTCGTAAAGTTTATCGTGTAAAACAAGAACGATCAACTTTAACATAGGTTCTTTAAGCTATACGACTTGTCTTGCTTTCGACGCTTGTTTTATGGAAAGTCCGCGCCTGATAAATAGTTTTAGCCGTTGATTTCGAGAGAACCGTTTTTGACCCCAACAGTTAGCCCCCCAGCCTGTAAGACGCGGAGACGATCTTGCGGGCGGAAGATTATGAGTTGAAAATCGAAATTTTTGGCTAAGAATATTTCATTGCGGACATCCACATCACCTTTGATTGGCGATCTTGAACGTGACGTCGGAAAGACTGTGAGTTCGTTGCTCAATGTGAAGAAAGAGAAGAACATATGTCCTCGAAAGTCCGTCGTCTTCAACAAAATTCAGAGTCTTGAGGAGACGGAGACTCGCAAGTTTGACGGAGAGGACTTCGACTCGATTCTCGCTGGTCTGAAACCCATGTGCACACTTGTCCCGGATTCGGAGGGTTCGGAGGACCAGGACTACACAGTCAAGGATCGTGAAGCCGGCGCATATGAAACATGCAGCGGTGGTGCGACCAATGGAGGCGACGGTGAGACCGTTCCTACCTTGGGTGAGTTTTGAGGATGAAGGTGATGCTCCGGGGAGCGTCTAGGTTTATTAATCCCTTCAGAGATTTTTATTTTGATTGTGTTTCGGCCGTTAAGAGGCCATGATGTACATTTGTGGGACTGGCCGTTGGTGGCTTCGAATCCCAGCCTTTTTCAGGGCATCTGTTGAACTCTGCGGCTCGATCTTTATAAAATATTAATGTTGCGTTTTCAGAACTTCTGTCTATCGAACTTAGAGGGACAGGGTGTGAGTTTTCATCTCATTCCTGCCTCCCTGATGATCACCGTATCCGTCGTTTGTACAAAGCGAGATTTTCCTGCGGTTTACGATTTACGCGAAAATTCGTGGAAACGTACAGACGTGAGTGAAGAGACAAGTTTTGGGATCTCGCGTCGTTGACGCTTTGCCTATGAGATGTTAAGATACCAGCAAGGCTGGGTTTAGGGCAAGACCTAGGTTTACTCTCAGACTGAGGCTGTGCAATGACAAATCGGCTTTCGTTTTGCCTGTTTGTGATTTTAACCTGATTTGTCTGGGCACGAATCGAGCTACTTCCTTTACGAAGTGCTGAACCAAATTTGGATTTTTTGTATAGCGCGCTATGGGATCCTTGTCGGATGTAAAAGAGCCTACCCTTAGGTGGCTTGTCTGTTTAGGACGTTGGAGTTCGTTTGTTGTGATCAGCAACAACAATATGATGCCGTTTAGAAGGCGTATGAAGGTTTTAATCGAAAAACGAATATTCAGGCACGAAGCGACGTCTCGCAGTGCTTTGAAGTTTGTTTTTCTTATGCCATAAAGGACTATGGGCTTTTAGAAATCGCGGAATGTTTCCGGGCGATAGTTTATGATATATTTGGTGGATATTGGATCCATTGTTGAGGCCGTTTAGCGATTGGCGAGTTTGTTTGCGAAGAGTTTCGAAAATTCGGTTTCTGTGTTTGTAAAGAGTTTCGAAAATCTGGTTTCTTCAAAAAACGTGGGATTATACAAGCATACACATTTCAAATGTGTACGAGTTAATTTTCCCTTGTGCCGCATTTCAAATGTTCGCGGGCTTGGAGATGTTTTGCGAATGTCCGTAGTCAGAAACTGTTGTTTTAGTTTGGACGTGCAAGTTATGAAATTTTGATCGAGAAATTAGGACCAGGGGTTGCGTATATTTGACCCAGGGAGAAGCGTCTACCTTCGATTTGCTTTGCAAAGTGTTGGCCTTCCGGGATTTTAAGGATGACTCGTATAACTCTAGGAGCTTTGTCACGAGTGTTTCTTTTCATGCTTTGTTTACGGGGTGTATAGAACTTAATCAGTCGATGTTAAGTTCAAATTTTTCCGTTAACCGTATGGCTATTAGGACTGATTTTATTACGAGAAATTTATCGCATGATTTCCGCTTTTGGGCTATGCGACAGAGTTGCTCGCGTAATGGTCACTTGGCGTTTTATGACAAATCGTGGATTATCGTTTGGCCCTTAAGTGATTGGAGCGGCGATCTTTCAGCTGTTTTGTCTTGGCGTGAACGCTGTGTTCAGCCGTTTAACCAAAGAGTTGGTAAACGATCAGACCACGACCCTTTCGCATTAAGGTCATATTAGTTTACGATTGTCCTTAATGGTGATGCCAAATTCAGGTTCGGGCTTTATGGAAAGGCGTAGTCGGCCGGTGGCCGAATAGCGTTCGTTGAGATAGACATGCAAATCTTAGCGGAGTTTTCCGAGTTATGGGTTACACGGGAAATGTTTCCGCTTTGATTTTGTCTTTTGGCGAAAGTTGCTTCGAATTACTCATGGAGTTTTACCGAAGGTTATTTCGTTAATTTTGTAGCTCACCGTTGTGCTATTAGTCTGACGTTGTACGAGTTTCTTGTCGCGAGATTGCAACAAGAGACGGTGTAGAGTTTTCAAGACTATGTTTGTAACGGTTTGACCACGCCAGTTATGCTGCTAGCATTTCGGACGACTCTTAGAGTGCCGTTTGCCTTTAGAAAGACGTTTTCATTCCTATCCTACGAAAAGATTAAAACCTTGATAAAACTTTCAAAGTCGGTTGTACCTTAGTCTCATTGATTACTCGAGATTGCGTCATGTCCGTTCCTCTTTGTCTTTTAACGTTTCATTGTCAAAGGTCTTCGAAAAGTCTGACACTGAATCGAGAATCGATTTTTGATGAAACCCGAAGGAACAGTGCATAATCGTTGCAGAATCGTTGAAGCAAAGGGAGGAGAAGTAGGCGAAACTCGAAGAATGCTAAGGTGGGTAGACAAGTGAAAACGATTGGCAAAACGTCACTTGAGTGAGGCTTCTTGTTTCGTCAAGCTATGAGCGAACTGGTCAGGTCAAGAAGCTTACGATCTTGTTATACTTTACGAATGATGTTTCGTAAAATATTGTCGAGCTTTTATTTAACGAGAGTTATTCAACAAAATGTTGTCGAGTTAATTTTACGGAAACTGTTTCGTAAAATTGGTTTGGATAGTCGTTGGGTCAATCTTTACGAGGATTGGCCGTGCTTGACGAATGTTTTGTTGCCCGGCGACCAGCGAAGCACGGGCGCGTTAGCCGCCCGGCGCCTAGAGGCAGTACGGGTGTGCTAGCCCCCCGGTGCCTAGGGACAGCACGGGCGTGCTAGCTGCCCGGCGCCTAGGGACAGCACGGGCGTGCTAGCCGCCCGGGACTGTGCTTCCTCGCGGGACCTGCCTGTTTTTCTCGGTTTTTTTAAAGGTTTCTCGATCGACGCTTAGTCTCTCGAGGTTTCTTTAATTGTTTTTTCAAGACTTTTGGACATCGATTTCATCATGATCCCAGCAAGGAATTGTTTCTCATAACGTTGTTGACCTTTTATTTTGCGAGAGTTATTTCACAAAATGTTGTCGAGTTAATTTTACAGAAATTGTTTTGTAAAATGTTGTCGAGTTTAATCATGCAAAAGCTGTATCGTGAAATATTTTCGAGAATTTATTTTACGAAAGGTGTTCTGTAAAATGTTTATCGAATTTTAGCATTAGAAATGCTGATTGGTAACCCGATCATTCGTGCTTTCTGTTTCCGGGAAATTCTAAAATACATTTCTAGTCGAAACTCTACTCGGTAATCAGACCGTCATATCAGCTTTGGGCTCGATCCTACTCTAAAATCGTATGTGGGTCATTTAGCCGTGATTCGGGCCCCTATTGGGCCATCTTGGGACTTAGATGTTTTTACGATTTTTCTTTAGAAAAAGCCGTTGATGTGACGCTGGTTTTTCCGAAAGGAATTCAATTCCCCGTATAGTTAAGGCAACTGGTGTTCAAGCTAACCATGGCCGTTTTATACGGCAGGCAGGAATCCGACTCCACTACCAAGTCTTTTTATGAATTTTCCCGAAGTCTTTCTTCGATTATCCCAAATGAGGGGGGTTGTGTCCATGGACCCAAGGACCATGTTGCAGGAACTTGGACGGGGGTGCATGGTTGATAGGACCCAAACTTGGTTGGGATGGTCTGTTCTCGGGACGTTTGTCCGTAAGATGATAATCTTAGATAACTGTTTGCATAAGCGTTGGTAGTAGGAGCAGTCACTGCTGACGTTGTTTTTCCAGCGTCGATGTGAGCTGCGAGTTTGTCTTTCATATTTCCAGACATTGCTTTGATCAAGCGTTTTGCGGCCGTAAGAGTAAGAGTAATCCGTCCCCCCTCCTTCTAGCGCCAAACTGTGGGAACCGAAATTCGCACTGTCGATTGATTAAGCAAATCGGAGGAAATCTAAGTAAACTTAACTTTCCCTGAAGGTCCGGATCCTCTGCGACAACCAACGACAAGTGATCAAATAAATGCGGAAAGGTTTTATTAACTTAAGGAAGGCTGCCTACGTACCCCTTTTGAGGATCAAGTCGGACGTAGTTCAGTTGGAAGGGTTTGAACAAGAGATCGAACTGCCTAGCGGAGTTCGTCTAGTATGAGCGTTAGTCATAGAAACGGGCATGTCGAGAATAATGCCTAGGGTTTCTATGTGCGGAACTTTAAGTAAAAGGATTGTTAGATCCTTCCGCGAGAAATAAGGGTCTGCGGACAAGATGAAAATAGAACGAGAGGCGACCGGACGTTCTAGGTCCTGCCTTCCTAGTCTACCGCCTCAATTCTAGGTTCTTAAGCTAACATGAGCTCTCTAGGTCTCCAATCTCGGATTTGCTTTCTCTCTAGGATTTTTTGTGCTCTTAATGATTTTCGCTCTGCCTTTCCTTCTCCTTTTGGGTCGCGAAGATGGCTTTTTCCATTTTCCTCGGCCTTCATGTTTATCGGGAAACTTGACATTTATCTTCGGGAAACTTGACATTATCCTTCTGGAAATTTAGCATTTATCTTGTTATGTAAAGATAAACGTAAATCGTCGTATCTATCTCAGATAATCGTAAACAGAATGTCCGATCGCGTTTGGTCCCTTTCGGGCCGTCTCTAGGACTTCTGTTTTTTTTCTACGATTTCTTCGGAAGATCTTCATTCCTTCGTAGAGTTGAGATGAGTGGTGTCTCAAGATAACAATCACTGTTTCGTACGAAGAATTTAAGATCTTCATTTCCGTTGATATCTTACAAGTTTCCGAAGTATTTCCGACGATCTTAGTTTGGAGTAAGAACGGGAGTTTTGTACGCGGAATCTCAATGATTCATTCCGCGAGGACTCAGGAAAGACTCAAAGTACAGACTTCTGACGGCCGGGGCCTGGGACTTGTGCACGGAAGATTGTCGCTCGAAGACCCGAGCCAGCACGGGGGCTAGGCGCCCGGCGCCTACGGCCAGCACGGGGGCTAGGCGCCCGGTGCCTACTGCCAGCACGGGGGCTAGGCGCCCGGCGCCTACGGCCAGCACGGGCTCTAGGCGCCCGGCGCCTACAGCCAGCAAGGGCGCTAGCCGCCCGGCGCCTACGACCAGCACGGGCGCTAGGCGCCCGGCGCCTACGGCAAGCACGGGCGCTAGGCGCCCGGCGCCTACGGCGAGCACGGGGGCTAGCCGCCCGGCGCTTACGGCCAGCACGGGGGCTAGCTGCCCGACACCTACGGCCAGCACGGGGGCTAGCCGCCCGGCGCCTACGGCCAACACGGGGGCTAGCCGCCCAGCGCCTACGGCCATCACGTGCGTCTCGGCGAGGGCTTCGATTTGATATTTTGCTCGTTTTCTGGATCCTCACGGTTTGAGAGAACGGGCTCTTTGAAGTTTCCCGGCGGCTAGGACCATCACGGGCGGCTAGGACCAGCACGGGCGTTAGCCGCCTGGCGGCTAGGACCAACACGTGCGTCTCGGCGAGGGCTTCGATTTGATATCTTGCTCGTTTTCTGGGTCCTCACGGTTTGAGAGAACGGGCTCTTTGAAGTTCCAAGGCAGATTATTTGTCGTTCGGCCTGTCCAAACTTAGATTACTTTCCGTTTCTTCCGTATACTTTCGTATGGTCGTGTCATCTTAGCTACGGACCTAATGTCTCTCAGTTCTTCTTGATTGTATCATCGAAGTTTTACGACTAAATCTTAGTTGGTTTTCTCGTAAAGTTTATCGTGTAAAACAAGAACGATCGACTTTAACTTAGGTTCTTTAAGCTATACGACTTGTCTTGCTTTTGACGCTTGTTTTATGGAAAGTCTGCGCCTGATAAATAGTTTTAGCCATTGATTTCGAGAGAACCGTTTTTGACCCCAACAGCGAGCTGCCTCTGAATGATCTTGATCTCTTTCTTAATATCTTCAATGGTTATCTGCATTCCTGAGACGTCGCTCTGTACGGGAAACCATAACTCTTCGAAACTTCGGTATGCTGAATCACCAGTCTCTTGAATGATTGTGAAAAGGTCTTCAACTGTTTTCTCCATGTCAGCTTTTGTGCAGTATTCTGGATTGGTGATAGCAGGCGATGTACTCGGCTGTGCATCGGTCGATACTGAGCGTCTGTAATCTTCGCAGAAATTTTGAGTGTAGAGCTCTATCAATCCTTCTCTAACCTCTTGTAGACGACTGTCAATTGATGGGATCATCTCATTAGTGATTTTTTTCTTGTTGTTGTAGAAAGATTTCATCGTCTGGTGTATGTGTTGTAATGCATTGATGATGTGATCCATAGTATTTGCCATTGTTGTTGTGCAATTCTTGAATGAGGTGAAGTTGCTGTTGAGGTGCTGATATTTGTCTTCCAGATCTTTAGTGATGACCTCTTCTTCTCTTCTTATATCCCAATAGATGTTGCTGATAAGGGTATGTAACTCTTCTTTGTTGTATGTGGTTGTTTTTAAACGTTTATCGAACGATGACACATAACCCGGATCGGTCGATGGCTTCTGTTGTGAATTCGGCTTTTGGCGAAGCTTATCTACTTCTTCCTGTAAGGCGTCTTTCTTTTGATGAACAAGCTCATTAGCACTCTGAAGCCAGTTGATCTCTAATTGAAGTGATGATCGGACCTTCTCGATTTCTGTTGGGTATCCAAATGTCTCCCAAATATAAGGACTCTTTGCTTCATTGATCATACTCTTGACTTCAGCTTTGATGTAGAGCTTCTTTGGTGGTACTTCTTTGCTAAAGTGTTCTGCATGTACTGGTAGGCAAAAGTAAGACCATTCAAACATTGAAGCTCTAGTTAGCAACTTCTTCATGTCTTCCTAGGAAATAGATATGATGTCTCCATTGATTCCTCTAGCAAACCCAGATTCATCTCTGTATACTCCATATTTGTCCTTCTTCTCCAAAGAAAAGCGACGAATTCCATCTCTGAAAGCTCGTTTCCCAAACTCTCTATGTACATCGATCGATGTATGTATGTCCTTATCGGTCGATACGTGTTGAGATTGTGGAACCTCCGAGTTGAGATGACCATCTGCAGTACCGTCTTGATTGGTTGATGTGTGTGTATTGATGTGCTGATGGTGCTTATCCTCGGTGTTGATAGGTTGTTGTTTGAATAGGTTGATAGATCCATTTGCTGTCTGAAGGATATCTGTTATGTCCTTCTTTGTGAGTGGAATGATTCTTCCATCCATTTCTCGTGCATTGCCTGCTGGATCTCTGAAAATTCCAAACTCATCCGGAGTTAGAAAACCAAAATCTATATTATGTGTTTGTACCTCAGATGGTGTAGTGGTCATATCGTTCGATGCTCTAGCATGTGCATCGGTCGATGCCTTGTGACGCGTGTCGATAGATTGTTGTTGTGACATATCGGTCGATCGGACTTCCTCAGGTTGGGTTGAATGCTTCAGTGCTGTTGTATCCACTGCAAAACTCTCATGGTAGTCGCTTACCCAAATTCCAATTGAGTAGTCTTTGTCTCTTATATCATCATGTGGTGTGTAGAGTGATATAAATTCGATGGGATCGCTTGATGGTTGATAAGGTTGTTTGAGCGATCTCCTTTGATGTGTATCGGTCGATGAAGGCTGGCCTCTATCGGTCGATGCGTTGAATCTGAAGATGTGGGAAGTCAATCCGTCTTCTTCTTAGCGAATAAATTTTGTACTTTGTGGCTCGTTCTTCCTCATAATCTTCATCGTACTCCTCTTCTATAACTAGTGGCGGTATGTAACGATCTGATTCCAGACTGTCTAGCTTGAAATTCCCATCTGGAAACTCCTCGTCGGCTTCCTTGAATAACCTGTCGATCGATGCCAAGATTTCGGCATTGGTCCTCTTATGTGGCTCCGTATCGATCGATGTGATATTGTCTACATCGGTCGATAGATTATCACAGTTATCGGTCGATGCTATGTAGCTCTCATCGGTCGATATGACTGGATCTGTTTCATACTCGGCCATGGAATCATACTCTTGTGAACAAAAGCATGCTGCTACGAGTGATGGGGTTCCTTTCCTTGGAATCTTGATGACTTGGACTGGATCATAGAGAGTAGTGGGGTCGATTAGGGTTAGGCAGAGCTTGTTGAACTTTAGGTCACAAACAGCTCCAACAGTGGCTAAGAAGGCTCTTCCAAGTAATAGGGATGTCTTGAAGCTGAGCTTGACATCCAGGACGTGGAATTCTGTAGGGATGATGGCATCTCCTATCTGTACCTCAAGATTTCGAACTATGCCTCCAGAGTTCTGTCGAGAACAATCCACGAAGATGAATGTCTCTTAAGTAGGCTCTATCTTCAGACCTAGGTGGTCTTCTATGATCTTAGGTAAGATGCTGACTCCTGATCCTGTATCAAAGAGAGCACGAGGGAACTCAATACCCCTTATTGAGCATGGTACTGTGAACTTCCCTGAATCGCTCCTCTTTGTCAGTGTGATCCTCTTCTTTAAGCTATCGCGAACTTGGTGAAACATCCTCTTGATGTCTTCTTCTGTCTCCTTAGTTTCCTTGAAAAACATCCACAATCTGTGTGAGAAGTATGCTCCTTCAAAAGGTTTCTCTGTAGGGATCCTTAGAACTCTCTTTCTGAAGTTTTACATCTCTGCTTCATTAGCTCCCCTTTTAAGGTGCTTGGCAATCTTCTCTTTCCTTTTTCTTAGAACTCTTCCTAGGTTTTCCTTTTCTGTCTCCATGTGCTCAATGATGTACGTGGGTTTCTTCATGATGGCTGTTGGAAGGGTTTTGGAAAGTTTAGACTGCTCCTGGAGTGCGTTAAGTCGTGCTACATCGATCTTCGATAGTTGCACTCGGCGATGAGGTATGGTATATCGAGCGATAGCGACTTCTGTATGTCGGTCGATATTGGGGTCTCCTGATCGATCGATGGAAAGGTCTTTGTATTGATCGATAGTGTCTGAAGTCGGGTCGACTTCCATAGGGGCGGGCAGATGTGGGTGTCTAGCTGCGAAGGCTTTGTGTGACATGATCTTGATGGAATTGCATTCGTTGGAGGGTTCCTCAAAGTCTATCGATCGATACTCGTCAAATTTTATCGATTGCTTCGATCTTGGTTATATCGATCGATGTCGGGTAGATGATGTCGATCGATATGAGTCAAATCCGGTTTTGGGTGTGTCCTCATGTGTCGAATCTTGCAGTCTTTCTTGCGTCACCACTTGCCAAAAATCATCATCCAGGATTGCATTGACGTGATGGTTAGCCGCAGACTCTCCTTGTCCCCTTGCTAAAGCTTCTTGTTTCTTCAGAGCTTCTCATGTCTGAAACACCTGAGTTTCCACTTTCTTCACATAGGTACCCAAAGCATCAAGCTTTGTGTTCAGGGTGGTGTAGACAGAGTCAATCTTCCCATTGAAATCCACCTGTAGCTTCTGCTGGCTCTCCAGAACTCTTTCCAGCATCTCTTCTAGTTTGGTTTCCTGGGTGGATGGGGGTGGATTGGTGTAGAATGAGTTTCCATAACTTCTGTTGTTGTTGGGGTTGCTGCTGCTGTAGGTGGGTTTATGTGAACTTGGGTTGTAGTTGCTTCTCTGTCCTGAGAAATTCTTGTTTCCTCCTGGAATTCCAGATCTCTGAAATCCTGCTCCACTGAGCTAGTTCACATCTTCCTTTGTGTGTTCCTCTCTAGCTGCAGTTTATGCCTCCTCAACTGAGCAAATCTGCTTGTTTAGTAACTTCTGAACATTGTCCAGTTGTGCTTGAAATTCATTAATCTGTTCTTTCCCAAGGAATGATAGAGACTTCGCCTTGACAGTGTTCTTCGTGCTGTTGCTTGAAGCTAAGTTATCAATTAACTTCACAGCATCTTGTGGATTCCTTGTGCTGGAGTTTCCTTCACTAGCTGTATCAAGAGCCATTTGATACTTCAAAGTAATGCCTCTGTAGAAGGTGCAGAGTAGTTGCACATTGTTGAATCCATGGTGTGGGCAATCGTGCTGGTAGGATTTGAATCTGTTCCAGGTATCCTTGAGTGACTCTCCAGGATCCTGAGTGAATGTAGCAATCTTTCTCCTCCAGTCTTCAGCATGTCAATCATCAAAGAAGTTACGCAGGAATGCGTTTTTGATGTCCTTCCAGGTAGTGAGAGAACCTGGTGGTAATTGCCTCAGCCACTGCAAAGCTTCTCCTGATAGAGAGTATTTGAAAAGCTTGCAGAGAAAGTAGTTTTCAGGGACTCCATTGGCTTTAATGGCGGATATGAGATCCTCAAACATCTCTAGATGGTCCATAGGATGCTCATGGGATAACCCACAGAAGGGTATCTATCCCACAAGTGTGTAGTACTGCAGCTTGAGCTCGAAATCTCCTCTCTGAATGGCAGGAGGGTGGATGGCTGATCGGTTGGTATAGAAAAGATCTGGACGATTGTAGTCAGCCAAGGTTCTAGCTCTGTTAGCTTCATCTACAGGTTGGATGAAGTCTATAGGTGCAGTGTCTTGCTCAGGAATGATTTCCTTTTGAGCATTCAGCTTCTGACCTGCTGCATTACACAAGTGACCATCTTGATCACGCAGGTCTCCATTCTCATCGGTTGTGAGAATAATAGGTGCTACCATGACTCGGCGGGTAGTATCGATCGATGTAATGTGATTGTTATCAATCGATGTCGGATGAAAGGTATCGGTTGATGAACGGTTGTTGATGTCGATAGATTGAGCGGTGCGAGTATCGGTCAAAAAAGAAGGTGTCTCGGTCGACTGTGGTAGGCGAGTATCGTTCGAAAAGGAACAGTTGATGTCGATCGATGTGGAACGTAAGTTCTGTGGATGCAACATTCCAAGCTGTGGGGGTCTTCTGAGTACACAAGTTGAGGATTCTTGTCGCTTCTGGTACTGATGGGCATGTACCTGAAAAAGACAACAATTTTTTTTTTTTTTTTGCGTCAGAAGATAATTAAGAGAGTAACAAATAACATAGACCTAATCAGATTAAATCTAATGGTAATCTTAGCTTCCCGGCAACGGCGCCAAATTTGATATCACTCAAATTACCCTAAGGAGTTAATTATTCTCTCAAATAAGAGGTTCAGATGTAGTACTTAGGGATCGAATCACGAGGAGCTAAGGAACACAAAAGATTGTAATCTTTAGAGACTAAGCTAGGTTGAAATAGTTTCAAATGTAAATTGCAGTTGTGAGCAATGATTAGTTGCTCAAGAGAATGGTTTTGGGTTGTAAACAATAAGAGAAAATAGTTAGATTCAAGGTTACTATTTAGTTAATTCAGGATTATAATGCTATAGATGTTTTAATGAGTTGCTTGCAGATACTACAGATCATCAATTCTTAGATTTGTCTAATATCTATCGTTATTAGACTCATCCATTGATCTAACTGCCGACAATATCGATCGATGTTTTGACAGCTTGTATCGATCGATAAGTTTATTATCAATCGATTACTCTATTTGAGTATCGATCGATATAGCTTCAGATCGAATTGAATATATGTTAACCAAGATCATAGACCGGCTCTGGTTTAACCCTAAAGGATCTCAGCTTATACAAGATGCTGTCAGGAGAGTGATCTATTGATTAGTTCACTTCCAAGATCATATTCTAGTTAGCTACTCTAGAATAAGCATTAGGGTTCATCAGGATAATGAGTATACAACTCAACAATCTATAGTTGGGGCTAATCCCTCATAACCTTTTGGACCTTAAATCTAACAAAGGAATCTACTCAGACATAGTTGAATGATTCATAGCATCTAGGTAATAATAGAGATTCATAAGATAGAAGATCAAACAATTAAGTTTCACTAGATAACAAATCTCTTTGTATCTTCTTCTAGATCTTAGAATTTTATAACCTTTGATTAATAGAGAATAAGATGAAAAGAATACTTTAGATTGATTAATGAAAAGTACTTAGAACAATGAAAGAACTAGAAGGTATTGAAAGCACTAGAAAGCATACTTTGCCAAAACACATAGGCAAAGGTATAAATACTGAGTTCAATTAGGTTAAAAACTCGTCAGGGGCATTATTGTAATAATGGGAAATCTTGGGCTTCAAGTCGATTGAGAATATTTATTCTTCTTCTGCACGCTTGATATCGATCGTTAGTACTAGGTGTACATCGATCGATGGAGTATCTCGTCATCGTTTCTTCTGATGCGTCGTCGATCGATTAAACAGAATGTGTATCGATCGATATGTATCTCTGGATATCGACCTTCACGTCTGATCTTTATAGTCATCTAGGGAAAACTCTTATTTAAGCTCCATAATGGCACCTAAAACGTCACTTTACTCCAAAATGCCAGTGAACTTGAAAACATACCTAAAAGACTCCAAAACATATATATATATATATATATATATATATATATATATATATATATATATATATATATATATATATATATATAGTAAAATCATAGAAATACCATGGGTAAAAGTGGGTCAAAATCATGGTATATCAAGTAACCAGCAAGTTCGTCGTTAACTTGAACAGAGAAGGATGCCGTGGATATACAGAGGGAAACCTAGTGAATGAACATATGTGGAAAATCCATAGCTTCTAGCATTTTGGTGAGAAAACTCCACTGAACCGAATCAAAAGCTTTAGAGATATCAATTTTTAGAGCACACCATGAGGACAGAGTGTTCTTATGGTAGTCTTTCACTAGCTCGGTAGCAAGTAGAAGATTCTCTATAAGCAGCCGGCCCTTGACGAATGCAGACTGATTTAGAGCAATAAGTCTGGCAGTGTGATCTTCAGCCTATTGGCTAATAATTTGGAGATGACTTTATATATGACATTACATAATGATATTGGCCGATAATCCTTCATCTCAAGAGCCACTGTTTTCTTCGGTATCAATGCCAAAATTGTAGTATTCACTCCTTTTGGCAGGAACCCTTTAACAAAGAAAGACTGAACCGAAATAATGAATTCAGGTCCTATAATAGGCCATGCAGCTTTGAAGAACTCTACTGTGAATCCGTCTGGTCCTGGTGATTTATCACTTGGCATACTAAATAATAATTTAGTGATCTCTTCTGCTGTTACCTCTTTTGTGAGCTCGTGCTGATCAGTCACTGAGCATCTGTAAGGTAAAAGCTCACGCAGCCTGCTTAAATCTATGCCCTCAGAATCATCTGGCTGGTGCTGAAGAATTTCCTTGAAAAAACCCTCTGCTTCTTCTTTTATTTCATCAGGTTGCTTAACAATACGGTCGTCTCTGCACTTTACTTCTTTGATCAAATTACTTATGTGTCTTGCTGTTGCTGCCCGGTGAAAAACTTTGTTATTTTTTGTCCCCCGCCTTCAGCCAGTGCGTTTTTAGATTTTTGTTTGAGAAAACCCTCCTCCAAACGAGCAACATGCTCCCAACGTGCATATGCGCTGTTCTCCCTATCCAAGTTTCCTTATGTTGGGTTTCTGAAGGTCTCCTCTTGATACTTATACAGATTCTCATAAGTCTCCTTTGGCTTTCACAGAGAGGTTTCCCATGCTGTCCTTTGCTAGCACTCAAATTTTTGGTTTGAGAGCTTTTAACTTCTTTACGAAACGGTAGAGCGAGGATGTTGACAAGAAAATAGGGTCAGTGGTTTGCCTGTAGCTCGCCATTAATGGCTTAAAACCTTCTAGTTCTGCAACTGCATTAACAAACTTGAAAGGTCTTTTTGGCCGGTTCAGCGCTGAAGTGAGATGGACTCTGCAGCGAAGATGATCCGAGAAACCTCCAGCGTCGAAAACACTAAACCAACAACTACATGCCAATTATCATTAACCAGAGCTCGATCGAACTTCTTTGATATGAGACCTTCTTCTCTTTTATTAGTCCAAGTATATTGAGGTCCATGAGCAGCTAGATCCAGCAGGTTGCAGTATTGTCTTACATCCTGAAACTCTCCCATTCCTTGTGAAACTGTGTTGCTCAACCCATACATGGAATGTTCTTCAACAGCTAGAATCTCATTAAAATCCCGGGTAATTATCCATGCTTTCCGACGAATAATAGGTTAGTGTTGGTGAGTTTTCAGATCATTTCAAAGCTCCCTCCTCTCCAATTCAGTGTTCTGAGGATAAACACATGTGAAGAAAAAATTTTATGCAACATAGACTGTGATCATTTGATCGGTCTAGTAAAAAGGTGTGACTCGAACTTCTGGACTCCACACTAGCTATATTCGGCCGAGTGGATGATACTCATAGTTGGACATCAGATTCCAATCCTTGAAGACTCAATTTGAGATCCTCTGACTTCTCCCTTCCTTTACTCGCGTTTCTAACAACACTCCTAAGATAAATCCTTGATCATGAACCCATTTCTTCACTGCAGAATGCTTGACTGACTTATTAAATCCTCTAACATTCCAGAAGAAACACAACATATTATTTCTTCTTGTAGTTACGTTTTTCACCCGAGGCACCAGGAAGTCCTTCCCTCGTGCTTAAGGCAGCAAGCTTTTTTGACGATTTGAGTTGTGTTTTTGATGAGCGAGTGATAGTTGGCCGGAGCGGACGATCACGTCTCTCTGTTCTCCCCACTTTCTCTGCTTTCATGTTTAGAAGTTCATCAGTTCCAGTATCCTCCTCTGAGTCTACTGCTGAGACTTCTGCTGTTTCCTCTTTCGAGACCTCCTCTGACGTTTCCAAAATTTCTCCTTCCTCTGTTTCCTTATCGATGGAATCATTCCCTCCTCTGTTTCATCATTTAAATCATTCCTCTCCTTTGTTTTATCTCTCCCTTCCACTTCATCATTATTTCCATCCTCCAGCAGCACTGCAAAAAGGGATGGCAAGATTTCAGTGCTGGGTTCTACTGCTGGCTTAGCTCCTTGCCGACAATGTTTTGATGGAGAAACAACTCTCCAGTTTTCTCCAGTGTCATCTGTAGAAGGTTGTACATCCTCTGCGACACCACATATTTTTGTCACAATACGAACTGCTTGAGTGTTCTTCGCATTCAGAGAAACATTTTTTCCTGGCTCTTCTGTCCCCCTCTTTGCATTAACGACTTCTGTCTCAGCGTGTTCTTTTCCACTTTCCCAAGTATTATTCTTTGTTGCACTGGCAGCAAGTGCATCATTTTTAACAACTTCCTCAGGCACGTCTTGTCTTGTTAGTATTTTAACCTTGGACTTGCATGCCCGATGCGTATGTCCCCATTTAGTGCAGATACTACATTTATCGGGGAGCCAATGGTAGATGAAATCCACCTATGCATCAACACCTAGCTTGGATGTAAACCGATGAGATTTAGGCAGCTCTTTAGTCATGTCAGCTTCAACAAACACCTTTGCTTCTTCAAAACTTGTGCATAGTATGGTATCTGGGTGCAATCTCTTCGGCTTACCAACCGCACAAGCAATCAATCCCAATCCCTTCGATGAGAACATTCTATGGGGAACATTTCTCATTGTGATCCACTTAGGAACAACTTTGACCTCCTCTTCCTCTTCTTCTTCAACCACCGGTGACCACTTTGCAAGGACCATTGGGACATTAGAAATGTTCCACATTCCTCTACGTAGAATTCTCTTTCTCGTAGCCATATCCTTTATCCGGAATTTGATTGTAACTTTATTCACTGGGAATGCGTCAATCTTGATAGATTGATCACCCAATGGCCAGATCTTATTCACTATAACATGAATCTTAGCAACGTGTGGGGCAGGTGCTAGGAACCGCCCTTCCAAAAGATCATCCCAGAGAGACACCGAGTCTTGTATCACCTCGTCTGGAACTTGTACAAACCATCACCATATCTAAGACATGCTCTGTCATGTCCCCGATCCTGGATAGGACCGGCCGGATGGACTGTGGTGCATGGAGATGCACCAGTAAGGTCATATGACCTAAATACATGTGTGTCTTGACCTGGAAGTAAGGTTAAGGGCATCAGGAAGCTAAGGCATAGCTAATCCAAGAAGGATACAAGTATAAAGGAGCTACACGAAGTGTATCACAGCTGGGTGATGCGAGCAAGAAGCTCAACCAGCTGGACTGAGCTCACTGGAGCTCAAGAAGAGTGTGTCAGCTCCCTGAGCTGGATAGACTAGCTCACTCAGCTGGGTCAGCTGGGGATCAGCTCAACTCAGCTAGAGTGAGTGATCAAGTCTTGGGCAGTTGGGCCGGGTCCGGACCGTGACCGGACCATGTGGACGACCCGTGTGTACCGATGGACCGGTGGGCACTTGGGATCGGACCAGGAGCTTGGGCAACCAGCCTAGGCTGATATGTGACGTGTCTAGGGGCAGTTAGGACTGTCAAGAACGTCTGGAAACTGCCATAGGCGAATGGGTGTGATCTGGACCATTGATTAAATCAATGGCCAGGATTGAAATCGAAGGGATGCAATGGTTAGAAGTGGCCATTCCTTTTCTATAAAAAGGAAGGCAAGTCCGTGCCTTTGCAGGCACGCCAGGGACCCTTCTTCCTCCCTGAAACACAAATAAAAACACAGAGAAAAGGTTAGAAGGTCGGATTAAACAATCCAAACCAGAGAGAGATGTGAAGGCAGCAAGGGGGTAGATTTGAGGGCAATCAAGAGGGGAGTTGAGAACGACCTTCTGGTGAGTTCTGATTATTTTTGGCCACGCCCTGGGCTTCCTCTACATCCATAGAAGACACGCAAATAGCCAGGAGAGAAGATGGATGGCCGGATTCCACTTACAATGGCAGAGACAGCCTTGAAGGCAGATGTGTGTGGAAATGCAGTTTCATGGGAAACAAAGGGGGAACTGATGAACGACCTTTGGATGATGATTGATCATGGATGATCACGTCTAAGGCTTCCTCTGTGTCCTGGGAACACACGCAAGTGGTTAGAAGAGAAGGGAGAAGGCTTGACTCCACTCTCAAAGGCAGGAACAGCCTTGAAGATGGATGCAGTGCAAAAACTGTTTCCATGGAAGTTCCAAGGAAGGGATGATGGGTGCGACCCTGACTGGATCTTATCAATACTGGAAGTATGTGATAAGGGATTGATGGAGGCGTGCTTGGGAAGAGCATGGTCAGCCTGATAAGGTAACATGTGTGGACTGAAGACAATTGGACATAGTTTGGTACACTATGGGCTGATATGTTCTTGCAGTTACACCTTATCCTGTTTATACATTTATTCTTCATCCTATTTCTTATATCTGTGATTGATATTGATGATTATACGTTGAGGCACTGAACCTTGGCCTTGGCCGGTTCAGAATCCTCCATGGCTTTGGTTTGGCAGCTAAGTCCGGATCTCATACTCCCTGATGGATTTATGGAGATCTGACTTTGGATTATTCTTAGTGGTGATTTATCATGAATTATCATGTATTTTAATTGGTATTTAGGGATTGATTTGAGGTAGTCACCCTATGGCCGGTTTGACTGAATTTGGGCGAGATCTATAAGATCGAGGCCGGTTCTGTGAATTCTGATTATGGGAATCTCTTAGTTGAGAATTATCAAGAGTTTACATGAATTTTAATTGATTTTTGGAGCAGGTTTGCTTGGGGTCGAAATTGCACCTGAGGGCATATTGGGGTCAGATCCTTGTGTTAGGTTATCTGATCATATGTTTGTGTGCTGGGATACATTTATCACTTATGATGTCGATCATAAGGAATGATAGTTATCAACCTTGGTGTTGGGAGCTATGTACAAGGCATTGGCTGAGAGCCATGAGAAGAGTATTGCCAATACTAAGTGGTGTAGACCATTAGTATTGTGCTGGTGCGGTTATAACAAGGAAGGCCGTGTGTGATCTGATCATGGGCAAGGATGGACGACCTGATCCTTGGATGATGGATCAAGGTGTCTGATCTGGTTGATCAAAGGATGCACAGGTTGTAAGAGCAACACTAATCAGGTTCAGTGGAACATAGTTCCATGACTGATTAGGAAGTATGAAGACTCATCAGTTCTGAGTCATGTGGGGTGGTTGGTTGATTGACTTGGGATCTGATGGGCATTGTTAGTCCTTGTGAGGACTTGGTATGATTAGTCCTTAAGGGGACGTGGCCTGGTTAGTCCATGAGAGGACTTGGTCTGATTAGTCTATGGAAGGACTTGGTATTATATCTTACAAAGTGTAAGGATAATGGGTGAAGCATGGGCTGAGATGCGCCTGATGCTTAAAAATGTTTATTGAAGACTTTCCAGAGGTTACTTAGTCTGTGGGGATGGCTGGCTGAATGACTAAGTAATCAAGGGAAGATGTTTATGCAGGTATAAGGAAGCTGGACGAGTGGAAGGGGAGCTGGGCAAGGATACCTTGCAGCTCGGTCAGCTGAGAGGAAGTTGCTGGAACCTCAACGGAGGTGGCACGGATCAGCTAGTTGGATTGGCTAGCTGGACAAGCTGGAGCAGCTAGCTCAAGTGAGTGAACTCTTGGAGCTGAATGAGCTAGCTGGGTCATCTGAGGCAAAGAGCTAACAAGCTCTGAGGATGTGGCAAAGGTATGATCTAGCAATGTTGTTTAGATGTAGATAGAATGGCTTAGGGGAATAGAACCTCTGATTGTATGACTTGGTCTAGGTTCAGGATCGACCTTGGAGCTAGCTGGCAGTTGTGTTTACTAACCAGTAGCTGAGGTGAACTGACCAGACAAATGTTAGATTGGTTATAGACCAATGATTGGTAGATATTATTCCGCTGTGCATAAGTTGAAAGGATCTAAGCTAGGAATTGACTAAGGTAGTCTTGAGCTAAGATCTGAGTTAGCCCTCACCTATGGGTGATGTTTTAACTAAAGGGCAAATTTATAGAGGTTCGGTCCGGGTATGGACCGAGCGACGTGAAACTGCGACCGCGGCCTACTCGGCCGGGATCGGGTCTTACAAGTTGGTATCAGAGCATGCTTGATTCTAGGATTGTTGGGTTGTGGTTATTCACCCACACATCCAGACAAGTGGATGCTGTTGAGGTACTTGGCTTGTTTTGTTGCCGACTCCGCTGGAGAAGGTTAACAATGGAGCTGGATTGCTTGTAGGTCAGCTCAGTCCAGCTGAGGTTTGGATGGGATGAGCTGAACTGCAGCTATAAGTGGACTACCTGAGTGTGCTGGAGCACATGGCTCAGCTGAGAACTAAGTATTTCTCAGGTAGTGTGAATATTATTGAGGCAGATGAGTGGAGGAGCTGGTTGGTTCACAACTTCAGCTCAACCCACTGTTCAATGTTGTAATGTTCCAAACCGAAATTATTTCCTAAAGCTGAAATAACTTGGAATCTTTGCTGTGGTGAGCCAAGAGAGGTTGAGTTAAGATTGGGTGTCATGCTTGAGAACTTGGAAGTTCCAAGATGAGCCAGCTTAGCCAAGATACACTCTCCAAGGGCAAGAACCTGAAAACAGAAAGGTTAGTGTATCTAGTTATTTGGAAGTGGTAGACGGATTGGACATTGGATGCAATGCAAGATTTTGGTAAGGACGACCTGGACCAGGGAATTAACATGGACCAGAGAGTGGCTTAGGTTGAAATAAACGTGCAGTACTCTACTGAGGCTAAGTGTTATTCCTTGTGGCCGTTCCAAAAACAAGTGAGCATATGCAGTGTTCATGTTGGTCTATGGGAGACACTGGCTTGTTATTACATGAGTGGGCTTGTGATCAGATGGATCAGCTTGGACTCAGTGTAAGTCAAGGTAGAATTCCTTAAGATTGAGTGAACGGAATGGAATAATTCCAAGAGGAATTGGAAACACGATGTTAAGTATTTTAGTATGATGAGGATTTGGGTATATTATAAACACTTTGTGAATGGTCGCGACATTCATTGAAGTGTGACACTTTGGAAAATGGTATGGGACGTTTTCCAAACGTGTTATCAAACCGAGATCCTACTCATCTATGTACTTGATGATCGGAGGTTGGGGCTTGACCAGTATGGCAAGTGACCCTGAAAGTGGACCAGGTTCGGTATGCAATCGAGTCCAGGGAAGGACCAGGGTTGGCTTACTCGAATGAGTCCAAATGGGATCTAGTCTGGAGTGACTATGATCTGAATATTGATGGTGTGGAAAACACACACACTTTCTGACATTGGAACAGAAAGGATTTGTTCCAGATAGGAACATGGGATTGTCTTGTCATAGTGTATGCACATTGTGGGCAGGTGATGGATTCACTAGGGCTGGATAGAGACATCTTGGTATTGATCACGGACAGGGAGATGCCTGTATATCTGATTGTTGTCCTCCTTGAGAATCACGAGGTGATTAGGTATGGACTGATTTGGAAAATATCGGGCCACCCTTAACTGTCACCGGGGAATGGTGCAGTTTGAGATTGGGTGTGGAAGTTCGGTTTGGTTCCAAGGTATTTGTTCGACTCCTTGTAATAGAGTGGTGCCAGCAGTCCGAGCGGAACGGATGCTTGAGAATGGTTGAGAGGTCTATATGACTACCATCACCACTAGGAGGGCGTGGGGGGTGGTGACCCGGACGGGATTCCGCTGGTCAGTGAGTTCAATGATGTGTTTCGGGCGCTGCAGGGCTTTCCCCCTGTTAGGGCTGACCCGTTCATAGTAGAACTGGAACCAGTGACGGCCCCAATGTCCAAAAAGCCATACCGCATAGCTCCTGCCTGGATGGCCGAGCTTGAATCGACAATGTCTGGAAAGGGACATGGGTCGCAGTACAACCAAGTCGGAGTTTGACCTACGGTTGGAATAAAGTTGATCTAGTCCAATGAGGGATGAGGATCACAGCACAACCAATTCGGAGATGGACCTAAGGTTGGAATGAGACGGTTGAGTCCTGGAGTGGACCAGAACCGCAACAGGATCAAGTCCGGTATTGGATGAAGATCAGGACACGACCTACTCGGAATTGGACCTATGGTCGGAATGTACGGTTGAGTCCTTGAGTGGACCAGGACTGGAATGTGATCACGTCCTAAAGGGACCAGGATCAGTTTATGACATTGTCCGGTGATGGGCATATGTCAAATTGTGGTGGTTTAGTCTGGTATAGACTAAGATCGCAATGTGGCCAAGCTGAGAGAGGCTGTGGCTGGTTAAGGAAACAGAACGATCTGTTAGGACTCATGGTAAAGTGAGCAGCCTAAAGATTGGAACATGTTCACTAAGATCTGGAAAAGAATAAAGTCTGGCATAGACAACATTCTAAGGAGAGACATGACTTGGTGTCTACTATGGCCGCAACCTGGAGTGTTGAACCAGTGACACAAGTTATGTCTTAGCACGGACCACTTGATAAGGTTTGGGGATAACCTCTACCAAGTGGGGGAGATTGTATAGTGATGATCAAGACTTGATCAATGAGAAGGAGCATTGAGGGAGATGCAACGAATCGGTTTGGTAGAACCAAACAAGCATGCTCCATGTTCCGGATGCAAAGAGTTCAGTTGGAACTTTTGTCTTGAGACTAGACATAAGCACCACCGGATTCGAGGACGAATCCATTGTTAGTAGGGGAGACTTGTCATGTCCCCGATCCTGGATAGGACCGGCCGGATGGACTGTGGTGCATGGAGATGCACCAGTAAGGTCATATGACCTAAATACATGTGTGTCTTGACCTGGAAGTAAGGTTAAGGGCATCAGGAAGCTAAGGCATAGCTAATCCAAGAAGGATACAAGTATAAAGGAGCTACACGAAGTGTCTCACAGCTGGGTGATGCGAGCAAGAAGCTCAACCAGCTGGACTGAGCTCACTGGAGCTCAAGAAGAGTGTGTCAGCTCCCTGAGCTGGATAGACTAGCTCACTCAGCTGGGTCAGCTGGGGATCAGCTCAACTCAGCTAGAGTGATTGATCAAGTCTTGGGAAGTTGGGCCGGGTCCGGACCGTGACCGGACCATGTGGACGACCCGTGTGTACCGATGGACCGGTGGGCACTTGGGATCGGACCAGGAGCTTGGGCAACCAGCCTAGGCTGATATGTGACGTGTCTAGGGGCAGTTAGTACTGTCAAGGACGTCTGGAAACTGCCATAGGCGAATGGGTGTGATCTGGACCATTGATTAAATCAATGGCCAGGATTGAAACCGAAGGTATGCAATGGTTAGAAGTGGCCATTCCTTTTCTATAAAAAGGAAGGCAAGTGCGTGCCTTTGCAGGCACGCCAGGGACTCTTCTTCCTCCCTGAAACACAAAGAAAACACACAGAGAAAAGGTTAGAAGGTCGGATTAAACAATCCAAACCAGAGAGAGATGTGAAGGCAGCAAGGGGGGCAGATTTGAGGGCAATCAAGAGGGGAGTTGAGAACGACCCTCTGGTGAGTTCTGATTATTTTTGGCCACGCCCTTGGCTTCCTCTACATCCATAGAAGACACGCAAATAGCCAGGAGAGAAGATGGATGGCCGGATTCCACTTCCAATGGCAGAGACAGCCTTGAAGGCAGATGTGTGTGGAAATGCAGTTTCATGGGAAACAAAGGGGGAACTGATGAACGACCTTTGGATGATGATTGATCATGGATGATCACGTCTAAGGCTTCCTCTGTGTCCTGGGAACACACGCAAGTGGTTAGAAGAGAAGGGAGAAGGCTTGACTCCACTCTCAAAGGCAGGAACAGCCTTGAAGATGGATGCAGTGCAGAAACTGTTTCCATGGAAGTTCCAAGGAAGGGATGATGGGTGCGACCCTAACTTGATCTTATCAATACTGGAAGTATGTGATAAGGGATTGATGGAGGCGTGCTTGGGAAGAGCATGGTCAGCCTGATAAGGTAACATGTGTGGACTGAAGACAATTGGACATAGTTTGGTACACTATGGGCTGATATGTTCTTGCAGTTACACCTTATCCTGTTTATACATTTATTCTTCATCCTATTTCTTATATCTGTGATTGATATTGATGATTTTACGTTGAGGCACTGAACCTTGGCCTTGGCCGGTTCAGAATCCTCCATGGCCTTGGTTTGGCAGCTAAGTCTGCATCTCATACTCCCTGATGGATTTATGGAGATCTGACTTTGGATTATTCTTAGTGGTGATTTATCATGAATTATCATGTATTTTAATTGGTATTTAGGGATTGATTTGAGGTAGTCACCCTATGGCCGGTTTGACTGAATTTGGGCGAGATCTATAAGATCGAGGCCGGTTATGTGAATTCTGATTATGGGAATCTCTTAGTTGAGAATTATCAAGAGTTTACATGAATTTTAATTGATTTTTGGAGCAGGTTTGCTTGGGGTCGAAATTGCACCTGAGGGCATATTGGGGTCAGATCCTTGTGTTAAGTTATCTGATCATATGTTTGTGTGCTGGGATACATTTATCACTTATGATGTCGATCATAAGGAATGATAGTTATCAACCTTGGTGTTGGGAGCTATGTACAAGGCATTGGCTGAGAGCCATGAGAAGAGTATTGCCAATACTAAGTGGTGTAGACCATTAGTATTGTGCTGGTGCGGTTATAACAAGGAAGGCCGTGTGTGATCTGATCATGGGCAAGGATGGACGACCTGATCATTGGATGATGGATCAAGGTGTCTGATCTGGTTGATCAAAGGATGCACAGGTTGTAAGAGCAACACTAATCAGGTTCAGTGGAACATAGTTCCATGACTGATTAGGAAGTATGAAGACTCATCAGTTCTGAGTCATGTGGGGTGGTTGGTTGATTGACTTGGGATCTGATGGGCATTGTTAGTCCTTGTGAGGACTTGGTATGATTAGTCCTTAAGGGGACGCGGCCTGGTTAGTCCATGAGAGGACTTGGTCTGATTAGTCTATGGAAGGACTTGGTATTATATCTTACAAAGTGTAAGGATAATGGGTGAAGCATGGGCTGAGATGCGCCTGATGCTTACAAATGTTTATTGAAGACTTTCCAGAGGTTACTTAGTCTGTGGGGATGGCTGGCTGAATGACTAAGTAATCAAGGGAAGATGTTTATGCAGGTATAAGGAAGCTGGACGAGTGGAAGGGGAGCTGGGCAAGGATACCTTGCAGCTCGGTCAGCTGAGAGGAAGTTGCTGGAACCTCAACGGAGGTGGCACGGATCAGCTAGTTGGATTGGCTAGCTGGACAAGCTGGAGCAGCTAGCTCAAGTGAGTGAACTCTTGGAGCTGAATGAGCTAGCTGGGTCATCTAAGGCAAAGAGCTAACAAGCTCTGAGGATGTGGCAAAAGTATGATCTAGCAATGTTGTTTAGATGTAGATAGAATGGCTTAGGGGAATAGAACCTCTGATTGTATGACTTGGTCTAGGTTCAGGATCAACCTTGGAGCTAGCTGGCAGTTGTGTTTACTAACCAGTAGCTGAGGTGAACTGACCAGACAAGTGTTAGATTGGTTATAGACCAATGATTGGTAGATATTATTCTGCTGTGCATAAGTTAAAAGGATCTAAGCTAGGAATTGACTAAGGTAGTCTTGAGCTAAGATCTGAGTTAGCCCTCACCTATGGGTGATGTTTTAAATAAAGGGCAAATTTATAGAGGTTCGGTCCGGGTATGGACCGAGCGACGTGAGACTGCGACCGCGGCCTACTCGGCCGGGATCGGGTCTTACATGCTCAGAGAGAGATGGTCTACTTTTCACCACTTTAGCATACGACAATTATTTTTCCTGAACGTTGGATGTTTCTATCACCGGCGACGCCAATGATTCTGACCCCTCTGAAGCCATGGCGGCCGTCGGAAACCCTACCGTGCAGCAAAAATCTCTAAAACCCTAATCGCCAAATAATCGCTATCTTTCCTTTTTTGAATTTCTCTCTTAAGTTGTTGATCATGAATAAATCATTCCATCAATATATTATATACATATCTCGACAACTTATCGACTAAGTTCCGCTCCTTCACTTGATTCTTGATCGTGGCTCATCGTGATTTTCACGGTAAAAGAGATCGAGTTGGATGATGCAGCTGATGATGATATAATAATATAATCCATCTAAAGACTCTCCACGGTTATATGTATTTGTACTTTCTTTCTTTTGATGTGTATCTGTCTGTGGATAAATGATATTGATGTTTTGTTACTTTAGTTATCTTGCTGATTTTGATAACTACAAGACTATCTTCATGGATGATTGCCGAGAGAAATCAAGTTATGCAGAAAAATGGATGATGAGGTAACGAACAAATATATCCTTAGTAACATAGTTACTTGACTTTCTAATAATTCTTTTATTTGTTTATTTATTTATAGTCTCTTCTTATATATTATATCTGGAAAATTGATTGTGTTTTTACATATGGCAAAACAGGGGAGTTTGTGAATCCATGTATCTGATCCGTGAATTATATTTCCATCTTTTAACAAGAAAACAACTATTTCATCCAAGTTTCAAATATATGCCTGAAGCATATATATATGCTTCATGACGTTAACAAACCACCTGAAATCAACTTAGTAGGCTTATAGCTGTATTGTCAGGCGACTCTTTTTTTTGCCACTGATGCAGATAAGATTGGTCAAGCTTTGGACTGCATCACATCTTTTTGAAGAGAAACATGCTGGTGTGTGGTAATTGGCGAAAGAAATGTGATTTGAACCGATTAGTGGAAGTGCACACATTTTTTTTTTGGATCATGATCTAATAATTACGTGAAGTGATTCCTATCTCTTGACTTACAATCTTCATATTTAATATATATGCGGTTATCATTCAGTTTCAAAAAATTTAGCCTCTTTAAAATTCTACGTGCGTTGTTGGTGAGCTTGACCGCATTTGCTTTCTTATTCTCAAAGCTCGCTCAGTACATCAATTCCAGGATGAGCTAAATTGTTTTCAAGAGCAATACCATGTGATTAGATGATAATTCGCACCCTGCGCGAATGAGTTCTTTAAGATATGTTATATTTAGATATTACAATTAGTATGTATTTTGTTATCAAAAAATTTTTTTACAATTGATTTGTGGTGAATATTCGGATATCATTTGGTTCAGTTTGGTTTGGTTTGGTTTAGTTATGTTCTGGTTTTTTTTTTTTAGTTCGATCCGATTCGGATCTGCGGGTACTATTTGAGTTTTGACTCTAATAACCCATTTAATTGTTTTAAAAGTAAAATAAATCAAAATTGGATTTTATTCTAGTATTGTTTCCAAAATCCAATTCTGCTGGTAATTTTATGTTATATATATTAATTTAAATAATATAAATATATATATATATATATATATAATTCTGCAGGTAATTTTATGTTATATATAGTTTAATTTTATATTAAGATCTCAATAATTTTTCAAAGCATATTTTGAAATTAACAAATTTATATTTTTATGTATAATTAGATAATTTAATTTAAATGATATATATATATATATATATATATATATAATGAGAGTTCATATTCATATGATTTATGATCAATTATATCTTGCTTGAATGAAAAAACAAATAAACCACTGATCACAGATTTTTTAATGTGGGACTTCTACCATTTTTTCGTAATTTATAGACGTTTTAAAAAATCAAAATATAACATATGTGAAAAATCTATTTTTTTAATATATGCCTAATGTTATTTTTAATAATATAAAATTGAACAAAAAAGGTAGAAAATACATTTTCTATCAAATATGTATGATCATTTATTGTATAAATACGTTAATCATATTAAGTAATTTCGTATATTTTATTTAAGAAAATAAACTTACGTAGCTTTTATTTAAGGAAAAAAGTTAAGATTACTAATCAATATGATAATTAGTTTAATAAAAAAATATAATATATATTTATATAGACCAACTTATTTATCTAAGGATTTTTAAGAATCATTCTAGTGATGAGACGTGGCTATAAAACATGTTGTAATGTTCCAGGATTAATATATAGGGGATTTGATTTTCTTACGCTAAATCATTCACATGCTAACAATGTGCTTTGTTCTTGATAAGGATGGCTCTCAGGTCTCAGATACTCAGACTTGAGGACGCTGGGCATGAAACTGGAGTTAGATTTCTGGATCTTTTTTGCAACCGACCGCATTTGTTTTAGACAAAAAAATATTCTAACACTTAGATGCATTCCGTAAAGGCTAAAAAGACATCATCTCCTTTCTTACAACTCACAAGTTTTGTTTAGAGAAGAGTATTGAAGAGTTCACAGACGATTCTCTCTTTGTTTTATGGATATCAGTCTCTCATTGTATTAAGAAATCCGAAGAGAGCCACAGTTTTCTAAGAATTCTGTCGTACAATCTCAAGAAATGACTGAGTCCGGTACTAAAAAAAGTATTCTAATAGATATATTTTCCCTTCTGCCCAACAATGTCTTTAACCCTTAAGTTTCATTACAATTACATAATGTTCTTTTCCTATGAAATGTGAAGCAAATAGTGCTGATACCTATGATTAGTTCCTTTGGTACTTATCTGTTTGACTCTTTCGTTCCCTCCCTTCTATCACATTTCTTACATGAAATGTCTTACAATGTTCATTTGAATTGTCTTCCTCGACTTCCATGAATCTAATATTAAAATCACCCGAGGGTTCGATTGTGAATTAGCATTTAGCAATATATAGATTTACCTGCATACAAACCGTGTTATCTAATGTGTATTTTTTATGCATTAACATTTTGTTTTCTTTTTTATCCTATTAACAATTTAATTTTTATGTCATCAACGTTTGTTTTATTTGTTATCCTATAATATTTTAAGCAACTGAATTATATATATTCACGTATAAAATAAGCGTCATATAAAATTTAAAGAGAAAAAAAAGTCAAATTAATAATATCATTTTAGGTATAAAAAATCTTAAAACAAAACTCTACACCCAATTAACAAGAAAACATATTCATTCTTTTCGGGTATGAGACAAATGAATCATAAAACTAAAAAAAACAAATTAATATTTAACTTATTATTCTAAAATATGAAGATTTTCAAAATGATTGTTTCTTTCAATATAAATTGAAATCAATACTATGTAAGGTAAACAAAGAAATAAATGTAGATATAAAATAAGTTAAGTTAATATCTTTAATAAATCTTTAAAAAATTAACTAAAAAAAAATAATTAATTTTAAGGAATGAAAGAATTTTAACCAGTTGAAACTATATTAATTTGAAACAAAAAAAATATCAAAGTTTGTTCTTTATGCTACTGAAAATATTCAGTCATCACTTATTAAAATTTTAAACAGTGCAATTGTATTCTATATCGATGCATATTCTATAAGCCATCTACAAAAAAGCTTTCATAAAACTAAACAAGTCGACTAATATAGTTGAACCTAAAGATCAGTGTATTCAACAAGATTAATTATGGTCATTAACAACTAATCAAACTATGTGCTGATTTAACCTCTAGATCTACTTAGCTCATAAAAATTATAGGATATACGTTTATATAAGATTTAATAAAAAAAAAGGTTTTTTTTTAAAAAATGACATCATACAAGTAATGTTGTTTTAAAAAAAAACAGAAAAAAATGTTATAAGATAAATGAAAAAATAAAGTCAAAATAGGCTCAGAGTTATTTTGAAGAAAAACAATCATTGAATAATGGGTCAGCTTTATATTAATTATAATACCTGAATATGCAATTTTATATTAGATAGGATGAAGGATGAAGGTCTGGAGAATTACTCAGGGCTGTGGACTTTGTGGGGAGAGAGAGGAAACAATAGATCATCTCTTCTTCGCTTGTCCTTACTCATTGACGGTTTTGGAGAAATTGATGAGAGGTCTTCTTGGCAATCGGACAAACCCTGTCCTTATGCTCAATGTCCTCAAGCGTATCAGGTTGAATCGACTCGACTTTATTCTATCTTAGATGGTCTTTCAAATGGTTATCTATCATGTATGGCGTGAAAGAAACTCGCGACGTCATCAGGGTAAGTGGACATCAGCGGTGCAGATGGAGAAGCCTATTGACAAGATGATGCGGGCCAGAATCGTCTCCCTGAAGTACACTTTGCAGCACAGGAATGCAGGCTTACTGCAGAGATGGTTCCAAGTTACATGATAGTTAAAAGACGATCAACTTTGAAGACAACTTTCACTTTGCTATTCATACCATTACGTTTGAGCCAAAGTATGATTCTTTTGTAAATGTAATTCTTATACTCAGATCAATAAATTTGAAATTTCATCAAAAAAAAATATATTAGATATGTATTCATTTTCTTATCCCAAAGAAACACAAAAAAAGTATTCAAGCATGCCATGGACTTCATAATCCACATGCATGTAAATGTTATCTCTTCTCAAATTTGCTAGAAGAATCAACTGCAAAATAAATTGTAGCTATTCTCTAATTGTGTTATGTCAAAATTAATATGAACACCAATTTTATCATTTTATAATTAATCAAACTCAAAAACTATATTTTTCTCGAATTTTAGTTTGTTTTTTCTGTCTGTGTCTACAAATCACTAGGGAGAAAATACAAATCCTTTAGATATAAATATCCAAATAGGATTATGACAATTTGTCTCTCAGCAACTAACAACCTCTAGAGGTTGAATTGCGAGAAAAATTCTTTTCATTTCAGCTCAAAATATTTGGCTTCTTCAGCAAACTCTGGTACCAAAACAACCAGCTCTACTCAACTTAATTTTTATTTTGGACCATCCCTATTATGGATTGAGAAGATAATATTAATCTAGAATAATTTATATATTTTAGTGATTGAAACAAAATCAATATTTAGAATGTATTCTGCGCTTCGCGTGGACCAACACCTAGTTATATTAAAGGTGATGAAATCGGCACTAGATATAATAGTTATATTTTATATGTGTATATGTATACAATCTTCAAGAATCAAACCGTGGAGTGTGGTTAATTTGTAAGTTATCAGGTAAGATTTAAATATCTTAGAATATCTGACAATTCTATTATATTGGAAGAATATACTTGTGCCTTTGAGTTTATTTCAAAATAGTTGTTACTATTAATATATTTATTTTTAATAGTTCCCTATATTTTTGGTCTAACTATTAACGACAAAACTGAATTAGTGAAATATTCAAATCTAAAAAATTAAACCACAAATCATTGATTGACATAATTACCTAAAGTGAAACAAAGCCAAGATAGAACCTCAATGCGGACCCTCAACCAACGTCAGTCCAAAACGAAAGAGACGACGAACCACCGAAGCCTAAGCCTGATCAGCCATCTACGACTGAGTGGCACATGAGCTAATTCAAAATCGAAGCATAAGAGGGTACTAATTTATTTGTTTAAACATTTCAATATGTATTTGACATCTAGAGATAATATTGTAAAGTTAAACTATATTTTCACCCGCGCAACTGTGCGGGTATTTGCTTTCACTTTTATATACATATAAATTTTTTTAATCATTAGTGGCATATATTATTTATATTAACCATTTTTCAAATTTTTATATGATTTTTTCAAACATAGTTATATTTTACATCTTTGCCATCCAATAAATTATTCAAATCAGTATTTTATTTGTTGCTTCTTATTATATAATTATTTTACTGAATTTTCATTTGATTATTAGACGAATTAATATATGTAAAGTTCAATAAAATGATAACATTATTTTGTATTTAAATGATAAATTATTTAAATATCCTATCTAAAATTATAAAAGTAAGAAAATAAATAACTTATAAACTGACTAATTTATTTGCATTCCATTATAGTTTTACAATATTCATATACATCTTATTTATTTCACAGTTATTTTTGAATATGATAAAATAGACTATTGAATTTAAAACAAATGACATTGTTAGATTTTTTTATTAATAATAAATAGAAGTAGATGATCATCAACATGGGTTTTTTTTGAACAAAAAAACATGTTGTTGATCATCTTTTAATATATGTACAGTGTGCAATTGGTTCTAAATTATGATTTACGATTTATGTAAGTAGCTACTATAAACTAATACACACCAGTGGTTTTATGTGACTATTATGTGATATATGCTAAAGATGTGATGTATGATTTTTTTAGATGAAATTTCAAATTTACTGATCAATGTGAAAAGAATATGTGAAAACAATATATGTACAATCCTAACAGGTTACCAAATGAAAGAATAAGATCAGTCTCAGATTAAGTAGTGATGTATGATCTCGACTATATAAAAGAGCTAAATTAGAGATCATCTAGAGTGTCCACATCAGCTAAAATATTCCTAGCCTATCAAAGTGCCATCTCACCAACTTTTACACGTAATCTTACATCTCGTCTCTGTCAATGATATTATAGATATGTTTATTACCTATCCTATTCGATAACTCATTGCATTCTCACCGGAAATACCCACAGTTATTATTACTTATTCACATTCTCAACAATATCGTTACGTTTCATTTCTCGGAAGAGGTTTGAATAAATCATTCCATCAATATATTACATACATATCTCAACAACTTATCAACTAAGTTCCGCTCCTTCACTCGATTCTTGATTGTGGCTCATCGTGATTTTCTCGGTAAACGAGATCGAGTTGGCTGATGCAGCTGACGATGATATAATAACATAATCCATCTAAAGACTCTCCACAGTTATATGTATTTGTACTTTATTCCTTTTGATGTATATATGTCTGTGGATAAGTGATATTGATGTTTTGTTACTTTAGTTATCTTGCCGATTTTGATAACTACAGGACTGTCTTCAGGGATGATTGCCGAGAGAAATCAAGTTTTGCAGAAAAAATGGATGATCAGGTAACAAACAAATACATCCTTAGTAACATAGTTACTTGACTTTCTAATAATTATTTTATTTGTTAATTTATTTATAGTTTCTTCTTATATATTTATATCTGGAAAATTGATTGTGTTTTCACATATGGCAAAACAGGGGAGTTTGTGAGTCCATGTATCTGATCCGTGAATTATATTTCCATCTTTTAACAAGGAAACAACTATTTCATCCAAGTTTCAAATATGTGACCTTTTGTTGTGCTTCTTTCAGGTAGGAGATGCCAAAACGTTATATATTTATGCTTCATGACGTTAACAAACCACCTGAAATAAACTTAGTATGCTTATAGTTATATTGTCAGGCGACTCATTTTATTTTTTGCCACTGATGCAGATAAGATTGGTCAAGCTTTGAACTGCATCACATCTCTTTGAAGAGAAACATGCTGGTGTGTGGTAATTGGCGAAAGAAAAGTGATTTGAACCGATTAGTGGAACTGCAAACATTTATTTTTATTTAGATCATGATCTAATAATTACGTGAAGTGATTCCTATCTCTAGACTTACAATCTTCATATTTAAAATATCTGCGGTTATCATTCAATTTCAGAAAATTAAGCTAGGGTTAATAAATGTATAGAAAACAGGTTGATAATGTTGAATTTGTTTCTAGAGCAATTTAGCTCAAAAACCTTAAACTCTCACGTAATTAGCTATATAGGAAAGAAGGAGAAGTTGTGTCAGTTTAGGGATGCGAGAAGACATTAATACCCTTCTGGATTATAGGGTCCTAGGACTAATGTCTGACAGGAATGATTTGCATGATTTGGGATTGTACTGTAAAGATTTGTTTGGGATTTTAGAAGATTACGTTGGCAACCGATATAAAAAATAATTAGAAAATGATATTTTCTGAATGCATTGAGTGTTGTAACTGTTGCCCCGATTCAATGTTTATATATTGTCGATATAGGTTAATAAAAGCGTAACTCAATAAACAAAAAAAAATCCAATACCTTGAATATTAAACTTTAAATCAGAAATACAAAACTAATAGTAAGTCCATAACCCAAAACCTAGTCACTAAATCCTAAACAATAAATTCAATAGTAACCCCATAACCCAAACACTAGTCATTAAACTCTAAATCCAATACTAAACCCTAAAGCCAATAGGAACCCGTGAACCCAAACCTCCATGTAACTGAAAACAAATTAACAAGAAAACTGATTTCTTTTACAATTATTTATCTTGTTAACTGGCTAACTTGTTCTTTCATCCTAAACAATAATGTATTAATGTTCATTTTAGCCGGATATTGTTAAAATTATCCATCAGTTGGAAATATTCAACGATTAAATAGTTTTACTCCATATTGCAAGTGCATAACTTTATAGGAATGAAGATTTTAACCATGACATATGAAATGAACGAGTAACATTTATGCAATATTTTAGTTGATCATGACAAATTATTAGACAACTAATATTATATATACACTTTTAAACAATGTGTTACTTGAGATTAAACCCGAAATCCAAACCTAGTCATTAAACCCTAAACTCAAACTCTAGTCACTAAACCCTAAACCCAATAGTATCCCAGAACCCAAACCCTAGTCATTAAACTTTAAACCCAAAACTAAACCCTAAAACCATTATGAACCCTTAAACCCAAACCTTCACGTACGTGTAAAGAAATTATATAGAAAACTGATTTCTTATACAATTATGTATTTTGTTAACCGGCTAACTTGTTCTTTCATCCTAAACGATAATGTATTAAAGTTCATCTTAACCGGATATTATTAGAATTACCCATCAGTTGTAAATATTGACCGGTTAAATAGTTTGACTCCATATTACAAGTGCATAACTTTATAGGAATGAAGATCTTAACTATGACATATGGAATGAACGAGTAACAGTTAGGCAATATTTTAGTTGATCATGAAAAATTATTAGACAGTTAATAATATATATATATATATATATATATATATATATATCTTTAAACAATGTGTTATTTGAGATTAAACCTGAAACCCAAACGTAGTCATTAAACCCTAAACCCTAAACCCAAACTCTAGGCACTAAACCATAAACTCAATAGTATCGCCAGAACCCAAATCTTAGTCATTAAATCCTAAACCCAATACTAAACCCTAAAGCAAATAGGAACTCCTAAACCCAAACCTCCACGTACGTGTAATCAAATTATATAAAAAACTGATTTCTTATACAATTATGTATCTTGTTAACCGGCTAACTTGTCATTTCATCCTACCCGATGATGTATTAAAGTTTATCTTAACCGGATTTTGTTAGAGTTAGCCGTCAGTTGTAAATATTGACCGGTTAAATAGTTTGACTCCATATTGCGGGTGCATAGTTTGACAGAACAAAAAAAAAAAAAACATGTTGTTGATCATATTTTGATATATGTACAGTGTGCAATTGGTTCTAAATTATGATTTATGATTTATGTAAGTAGCTACTATAAACTAATACACACCAGTGGTTTTATGTGACTATTATGTGATATATGCTAAAGATGTGATGTATGATTTTTTTAGATGAAATTTCAAATTTACTGATCAATGTGAAAAGAATATGTGAAAACAATATATGTACAATCCTAACAGGTTACCAAATGAAAGAATAAGATCAGTCTCAGATTAAGTAGTCATGTATGATCTCGACTATATAAAAGAGCTAAATTAGAGATCATCTAGAGTGTCCACATCAGCTAAAATATTCCTAGCCTATCAAAGTGCCATCTCACCAACTTTTAACGTAATCTTACATCTCGTCTATGTCAATGATATTATAGATATGTTTATTACCTATCCTATTCGATAACTCATTGTATTCTCACCGGAAATCCCAACAGTTATTATTACTTATTCACATTCTCAACAATATCGTTACGTTTCATTTCTCGGAAGAGGTTTGAATAAATCATTCCATCAATATATTACATACATATCTCGACAACTTATCAACTAAGTTCCGCTCCTTCACTCGATTCTTGATTGTGGCTCATCGTGATTTTCTCGGTAAACGAGATCGAGTTGGCTGATGCAGCTGACGATGATATAATAACATAATTCATCTAAAGACTCTCCACGGTTATATGTATTTGTACTTTATTCCTTTTGATGTATATATGTCTGTGGATAAGTGATATTGATGTTTTGTTACTTTAGTTATCTTGCCGATTTTGATAACTACAGGACTGTCTTCAGGGATGATTGCCGAGAGAAATCAAGTTTTGCAGAAAAAATGGATGATCAGGCAACAAACAAATACATCCTTAGTAACATAGTTACTTGACTTTCTAATAATTATTTTATTTGTTAATTTATTTATAGTCTCTTCTTATATATTTATATCTGGAAAATTGATTGTGTTTTCACATATGGCGAAACAGGGGAGTTTGGGAGTCCATGTATCTGATCCGTGAATTATATTTCCATCTTTTAACAAGGAAATAACTATTTCATCCAAGTTTCAAATATGTGACCTTTTGTTGTGCTTCTTTCAGGTAGGAGATGCCAAAACGTTATATATTTATGCTTCATGACGTTAACAAACCACCTGAAATCAACTTAGTATGCTTATAGTTATATTGTCAGGCGACTCATTTTATTTTTTGCCACTGATGCAGATAAGATTGGTCAAGCTTTGAACTGCATCACATCTCTTTGAAGAGAAACATGCTGGTGTGTGGTAATTGGCGAAAGAAAAGTGATTTGAACCGATTAGTGGAAGTGCAAACATTTTTTTTTTATTTAGATCATGATCTAATAATTACGTGAAGTGATTCCTATCTCTAGACTTACAATCTTCATATTTAATATATTTGCGGTTATCATTCAGTTTCAGAAAATTAAGCTAGGGTTAATAAATGTATAGAAAACAGGTTGATAATGTTGAATTTGTTTCTAGAGCAATTTAGCTCAAAAACCTTAAACTCTCACGTAATTAGCTATATAGGAAAGAAGGAGAAGTTGTGTCTGTTTAGGGACGCGAGAAGATATTAATACCCTTCTGGATTATAGGGTCCTAGGACTAATGTCTGACAGGAATGATTTGCAAGATTTGGGATTGTACTGTAAAGATTTGTTTGGCATTTTAGAAGATTACGTTGGCAACCGATATAATAAATAATTAGAAAATGATATTTTCTGAATGCATTGAGTGTTGTAACTGTTGCCCCAATTCAATGTTTATATATTGTCGATATAGGTTAATAAAAGCGTAACCCAATAAACAAAAAAATCCAATACCTTGAATATTAAACTTTAAATCAGAAAAACAAAACTAATAGTAAGTCCATAACCCAAAACCTAGTCACTAAATCCTAAACAATAAATTCAATAGTAACCTCATAACCCAAACACTAGTCATTAAACTCTAAATCCAATACTAAACCTTAAAGCCAATAGGAACCCGTGAACCCAAACCTCCATGTAAGTGAAAACAAATTATCAAGAAAACTGATTTCTTTTACAATTATTTATCTTGTTAACTGGCTAACTTGTTCTTTCATCCTAAACAATAATGTATTAATGTTCATTTTAGCCGAATATTGTTAGAATTATCCATCAGTTGTAAATATTCAATGATTAAATAGTTTTACTCCATATTGCAAGTGCATAACTTTATAGGAATGAAGATTTTAACCATGACATATGAAATGAACGAGTAACATTTAGGCAATATTTTAGTTGATCATGACAAATTATTAGACAACTAATATTATATATACACATTTAACAAATGTGTTACTTGAGATTAAACCCGAAACCCAAACCTAGTCTTTAAACCCTAAACTCAAACTCTAGTCACTAAACCCTAAACCCAATAGTATCCCGGAACCCAAACCCTAGTCATTAAACTTTAAACCCAAAACTAAACCCTAAAACCAATATGAACCCTTAAACCCAAACCTTCACGTACGTGTATAGAAATTATATAGAAAACTGATTTCTTATACAATTATGTATTTTGTTGACCGGCTAACTTTTTCTTTCATCCTAAACGATAATGTATTAAAGTTCATCTTAGCCGGATATTATTAGAATTACCAATCAGTTGTAAATATTGACCGGTTAAATAGTTTGACTCCATATTACAAGTGCATAACTTTATAGGAATGAAGATCTTAACTATGACATATGGAATGAACGAGTAACATTTAGGCAATATTTTAGTTGATCATGAAAAATTATTAGACAGTTAATATTATATATATATATCTTTAAACAATGTGTTATTTGAGATTAAACCTGAAACCCAAACCTAGTCATTAAACCCTAAACCCTAAACCCAAACTCTAGTCACTAAACCATAAACTCAATAGTATCCCCAGAACCCAAATCTTAGTCATTAAATCCTAAACCCAATACCAAACCCTAAAGCAAATAGGAACTCCTAAACCCAAACCTCCTCGTACGTGTAATCAAATTATATAGAAAACTGATTTCTTATACAATTATGTATCTTGTTAACCGGATAACTTGTCATTTCATCCTACCCGATGATGTATTAAAGTTTATCTTAACCGGATTTTGTTAGAATTAGCCGTCAGTTGTAAATATTGACCGGTTAAATAGTTTGACTCCATATTGCGGGTGCATAGTTTGACAGAACAAAAAAACATGTTGTTGATCATCTTTTGATATAAGTACAGTGTGCAATTGGTTCTAAATTATGATTTACGATTTATGTAAGTAGCTACTATAAACTAATACACACCAGTGGTTTTATGTGACTATTATGTGATATATGCTAAAGATGTGATGTATGATTTTTTTAGATGAAATTTCAAATTTACTGATCAATGTGAAAAGAATATGTTAAAACAATATATGTACAATCCTAACAAGTTACCAAATGAAAGAATAAGATCAGTCTCAGATTAAGTAGTCATGTATGATCTCGACTATATAAAAGAGCTAAATTAGAGATCATCTAGAGTGTCCACATCAGCTAAAATATTCCTAGCCTATCAAAGTGCCATCTCACCAACTTTTAACGTAATCTTACATCTCGTCTATGTCAATGATATTATAGATATGTTTATTACCTATCCTATTTGATAACTCATTGCATTCTCACCGGAAATCCCAACAGTTATTATTACTTATTCACATTCTCAACAATATCGTTACGTTTCATTTCTCGGAAGAGGTTTGAATAAATCATTCCATCAATATATTACATACATATCTCGACAACTTATCAACTAAGTTCCGCTCCTTCACTCGATTCTTGATTGTGGCTCATCGTGATTTTCTCGGTAAACGAGATCGAGTTGGCTGATGCAGCTGACGATGATATAATAACATAATCCATCTAAAGACTCTCCACGGTTATATGTATTTTTACTTTCTTCCTTTTGATGTATATATGTCTGTGGATAAGTGATATTTATGTTTTGTTACTTTAGTTATCTTGCCGATTTTGATAACTACAGGACTGTCTTCAGGGATGATTGCCGAGAGAAATCAAGTTTTGCAGAAAAAATGGATGATCAGGTAACAAACAAATACATCCTTAGTAACATAGTTACTTGACTTTCTAATAATTATTTTATTTGTTAATTTATTTATAGTCTCTTCTTATATATTTATATCTGGAAAATTGATTGTGTTTTCACATATGACAAAACAGGGGAGTTTGTGCGTCCATGTATCTGATCCGTAAATTATATTTCCATCTTTTAACAAGTAAACAACTATTTCATCCAAGTTTTAAATATGTGACCTTTTGTTGTGCTTCTTTCAGGTAGGAGATGCCAAAACGTTATATATTTATGCTTCATGATGTTAACAAACCACCTGAAATCAAATTAGTATGCTTTTAGTTATATTGTCAGGCGACTCATTTTATTTTTTTCCACTGATGCAGATAAGATTGGTCAAGCTTTGAACTGCATCACATCTCTTTGAAGAGAAACATGCTGGTGTGTGGTAATTGGCGAAACAAAAGTGATTTGAACCGATTAGTGGAAGTGCAAACATTTTTTTTTTATTTGGATCATGTTCTAATAATTACGTGAAGTGATTCCTATCTCTAGACTTACAATCTTCATATTTAATATATCTGCGGTTATCATTCAGTTTCAGAAAATTAAGCTAGGGTTAATAAATGTATAGAAAACAGATTGATAATGTTGAATTTGTTTCTAGAGCAATTTAGCTCAAAAACCTTAAACTCTCACGTAATTAGCTATATAGGAAAGAAGGAGAAGTTGTGTCAGTTTAGGGACGCGAGAAGACATTAATACCCTTCTGGATTATAGGGTCCTAGGACTAATGGCTGACAGGAATGATTTGCAAGATTTGGGATTGTACTGTAAAGATTTGTTTGGAATTTTAGAAGATTACGTTGGCAACCGATATAAAAAATAATTAGAAAATGATATTTTCTGAATGCATTGAGTGTTGTAACTGTTGCCCCAATTCAATGTTTATATATTGTCGATATAGGTTAATAAAAGCGTAACCCAATAAACAAAAAAAATCCAATACCTTAAATATTAAACTTTAAATCAGAAATACAAAACTAATAGTAAGTCCATAACCCAAAACCTAGTCACTAAATCCTAAATAACAAATTCAATAGTAACCCCATAACCCAAACACTAGTCATTAAACTCTAAATCCAATACTAAACCCTAAAGCCAATAGGAACCCGTGAACCCAAACCTCCATGTAAGTGAAAACAAATTATCAAGAAAACTGATTTCTTTTACAATTATTTATCTTGTTAACTGGCTAACTTGTTCTTTCATCATAAACAATAATGTATTAATGTTCACTTTAGCCGGATATTGTTAGAATTATCCATCAGTTGTAAATATTCAACGATTAAATAGTTTTACTTCATATTGCAAGTGCATAACTTTATAGGAATGAAGATTTTAACCATGACATATGAAATGAACGAGTAACATTTAGGCAATATCTTAGTTGATCAAGACAAATTATTATACAACTAATATTATATATACACTTTTAAACAATGTGTTACTTGAGATTAAACCCGAAACCCAAACCTAGTCATTAAACCCTAAACTCAAACTCTAGTCACTAAACCCTAAACCCAATAGTATCCCCGGAACCCAAACCCTAGTCATTAAACTTTAAACCCAAAACTAAACCCTAAAACCAATATGAACCCTTAAACCCAAACCTTCACGTACGTGTAAGGAAATTATATAGAAAACTTATTTCTTATACAATTATGTATTTTGTTAACCGGCTAACTTGTTCTTTCATCCTAAACGATAATGTATTAAAGTTCATCTTAACCGGATATTATTAGAATTACCCATCAGTTGTAAATATTGACCGGTTAAATAGTTTGACTCCATATTACAAGTGCATAACTTTATAGGAATGAAGATCTTAACTATGACATATGGAATGAACGAGTAACATTTAGGCAATATTTTAGTTGATCATGAAAAATTATTAGACAGTTAATATTATATATATATATATATATATATATCTTTAAACAATTTGTTATTTGAGATTAAACCTGAAACCCAAACCTAGTCATAAAACCCTAAATCATAAACCCAAACTCTAGTCACTAAACCATAAACTCAATAGTATCCCCAGAACCCAAATCTTAGTCATTAAATCCTAAACCCAATACTAAACCCTAAAGCAAATAGGAACTCCTAAACCCAAACCTCCACGTACGTGTAATCAAATTATATAGAAAACTGATTTCTTATACAATTATGTATCTTGTTAACCGGCTAACTTGTCATTTCATCCTACACGATGATGTATTAAAGTTTATCTTAACCGGATTTTGTTAGAATTAGCCGTCAGTTGTAAATATTGACCGGTTAAATAGTTTGACTCCATATTGCGGGTGCATAACTTTATAAGATGAAGATCTTAACTATGACATATGAAACGAATGAATAACATTTAGGCAATGTTTTAGTTGATCTGGACAAATTATTAGCTCTGACAAGTAGTTGAGTGGTGTTATTTAGCTACAAAAATTCTCTCCAAAATTGGGTAATGTGGTGGTTGAGCGGTGTTGTTCTCTATTTCTAAGACTTTCCGTAGAGTAATTCCTAGAGTTTTTCTTGAATAATTAAAAGAAGAAAGAGATTAAAAATGTGAGAGATGAAAAAGAAAGAAAGACGGAAATGTGATATCAATATTTTCAATCTAACAAGCAAATATTTGGGAAAAAAAAGCAAAATATATTATTTCAAATTCTACAAAAGATTTTGTCTACGTATAGGATTTGGTGCATCTGTTTAGACTTAGGGGTAGCAGAGTAAAACTACACTAATGAACAGTTGCAAATTCTGGGACATTTGGTTTATCGCCAAATACGGTAAAGTCTTTTGGTACGGTCCCTAATTTCTCTTGTTTCTATGTGATAGACAGTAACAATATTTTAATAAATGTTGAATTTGTTTCTACACGGTTAATAAATGTATAGAAAAAAGACATGCTGACTCGTCAATCTAATCATGTATTATAAACTATGGTAAAAATAAAAACTTGTTAAATCTTAGAATTTATTGGCAAAGTGGGTCACTTTGAGGTTTGGAATTCGGGCTTTGGGCCGCAGGTAATTTTTATTCGGGAAATGGTTCGCGTCTATTTGTGACCCGGGGCAAGTTGAAAGTAAAAGACGAGACAATCCTTTCTCCAGCGGCCGAATTACAAACCTGCCACTCCCGTCTTTCACGTGAGATTTTCGTCGAGTTTCCCGGTTCCTGAAAAACGCGGGTCATTAACTTCGTCGTCTTACCTACATTAGGCGGTAAACAACCTTCTGGTAAAATCCTTTTACTCTGAGGACTGTTCGACTATAGACCTAGATCCACCTGTATTCTCTAGCCCGTCGCAGTCCCACCTGTATTCTCTAGCCCGTCGCAGCCGTTGGAGAAGCTTCCCCGGCGATGATTAGACCCCAGACGACGCCTGCAGTGATGACGACGTCGAAGCAAAGTGAAACAACCATTCTTCGGCGGACAAGATCGAATTGCGAGGAGCTCCGGGAGTGCCCTCCTGCGAACAGCAGCGCTATCGGGGTAAGTGTTCCGTCCACCGACGTGGTCTGTTGATTTCGTCTTTGCATGTCATCGGACAGATTATTTATGTCATCGCTGTGAGCAGCTATTTTCTTATTTTTAGTCGACACCGTTTTTTTGTTTGAAGCCATTGATTGGGTAATCATTTTTTCGATTAGTAGATTCTGGATCTGATGACGGCTCTGGTGGTGGTGATTCCTCGGGGGGACAATTTTCTAATGGGGTGGTAGAATCGGTGTTGCCCTGGAGACTGTTCACATATGGTGCGTACCCAACAAACTTGCGAGTAAACATCTACTCAAAATCACACGTCATCGGTTCTGCCGCTGCTGCTTTAAAGGGAACGGATGCGATGGAGACTTTGATGGCTTCCCAGTTTCGGAGGCTGTTTGAGCTTCCGGTTGTACGCTGCCAGAACTCTACGAAGCTGATCGGTTAACTCCTCAGCCGGCAGCTAGTTACGACTCGCAGACACGAGTTCTGGTTCACCTTCGGGCCCCATCCACTCCGTTTCTCGCTGGATGAATTCCGAGACTTTATAGGTTTGAACTGCGGAGCTTTCGATGTTCAGGATTCAGAAGCATCTGAATGTGTTCCTCCGACGATGTGGAACAAGCTATTTGACACGGCTGTGGGTAAGATAACAGTGCACAGTGTGCTGCGCATGTTGGAAAATAAATATCTAGCTGTGGAGAAACGGCTACCATTGGCTCTGATTGCGTTGGTTGATGGTGTCCTCTGGCCTAGTAGCAAAGATCTTAAACTAACGCACAGGTACGTTGAGATGCTGGCAGACGTTGATAGCTTTTTGGCGTATCCGTGGGGTCGAGAGTCGTTCTTGAAGACCGTCCCGCGTTTCCTGCCTCCCCTTGTGGTCGAACCAGGTCAGACCCCACTGCAAGTGATGCGCGAGCGGCTAGCGCAACAGACGACAGTTTGTTATGGGTTTCCACTTGCTCTACAGTTGTTCTTATTTGATGTTTTGCCTCTGCTATTGGAAAAAATCATCGGCGCAGGGAACACCGCCACTTTCATTGATTCCCCCGGAGATCATCGCCGTCAGTTATTCTCACAGGAAACGAAATAGTTGCTGTTGAGGAAGACCCAGACGTAAGTTTGTTTTCCCTCTGTTTTAAATACAGCGGATGCAAAAAAAAATACAGGGTAGTAAAACGGTTACGGCTATTGGTATTTAACGTGGCTTCAATTGCTTTTTGCCTGTCTACAGCTCTCTGTCCACTTCACCGTGATTCCTAAAGAAGAGCGGCTGATGTTGGTGGACCAGAATGAAGATAGGCAAGTAACTTCTTTGGTGCAGAAGTTGCTTTGTGGGGAAACATTCAAACCTGAGGATTTTCCTGGTGGTGACGAGTCGTTTTCCCCCAAGTTAATGGTTCCGGACGCTGCAGAGGAGGGGAAGCTTGTCCCACTCCCGTACACCAGAGAACTTTGCGACCGCGAAATGCAGCTCCCATTGAAGTTCAAGAGATTTCTTCTTCTGGAGACAGCGGAGAAGGTAATCGTCAATGCTCAGAGAGGTCTATGCATGAAAATTTAAAACAGTGGATATCCCGGGGGTTTGAGAGGATGGAGAACAATATTGAAGAGCTGCGGACACTGATTTGCAAGAGTTTGGGTATGCCCGAAGGGAGGAAAGGCAACCCTAGGAAGAGGAAAGCGATCGCTAATCCAGCTAGTGCGTCTCGTGATAGTATTGGGAGTGAAAACGAGGGGAAAAACGTGAAGGGGAAAAAAAGGAAAACCATTGCCACTCGTCCTGTTGTGAAAAAAATGTTGCCTATGCGTCGATCTGGAGGTGGAAAGGAGGTGACAAAGGTTGTACGCCGAAGTTATTTATTTCGCATAATTAACAAAATCGTGGTAATTTTCTGTCCTGACACCTTTGCCGTTTTCCAGGAAGTGATTAGAAACAACCCACCCTCATCAGAGAAAGATTGTGATGATCATGCAGAAGAAAACGAGTCTGACAATGCTCCTCTTCCACCATCCGGCGGAAACAAAGGCGATCAGGTAATGTGATAGATAGTTTTATTGTTGTGTTATTTCTTAGACTTCTAACCCATCGCTGGGGGGGGGGGGATGGTCAGCAGCAAGAAAGACAATCGAATGCCCTCGTCGTGTTTGAAGGTGTATTAGATGTTGAGCCTGAGTCCTATGTGTTACCAGCAAAGGTTCGTTTGCATCTAAATCAGTTGTGTGGTGTTTGGCTAAGTAGTGGTAATAACACTAGTTGTGAATATTTGCGGGTCCATCTACCTTCCAGCATGCGTTAACCTCCCCAGGGGCATGGCAGCAAAGAAACCCAACGTACCGGTCTGAGCAAGGCTCCCCAGTCGCATGGGAGAAAACAAAGCCAAACTGTTACAGTTCGGTTGGTAATGTACGCTCCTTTCATCCGTCATGGGATGGAAACCCCTCCTCGAAATCTAAGGTTGCATCCACCGGGATTGAAACATGTCCGCTCCTGTTTATATTATAGACAGTACTTATATCTGTCACATTATGTTTCGGCTATTATTGTTGTACAGTAGTTGAAGTGCGTTAGTAACGAATTTGATGCAGGAAAAAAGTGCACCAAAAGTTGGGGAGGGGCTTAAAAATGGGGAGGTGCTAAACCTATGGAGTTTGTAAAGGCACTTGTGAAGGACATCAACTCTGAAATCCATGGGACCGACGAGGTTGTTATATCATACTTTGTTCGACAATTCTGAGAACGCGTAATTAACTGATTTGAAATTACAGGAAACAAAGGCACCGATGGGTGGGGATGGTGCACAGGGTTAACGAAAGGAGTTGGTGGCTGCCCGCACGACACCACAGGTCGGGATTGACTCTGCGCAAGTGATGTGCATTTTATTATTTGTGCACACATCCACATTTTATTTTGGGTGTACACCAGTTGACATAGGTTACTGACTTTATCTAGAAAACGGGTACCGATGACGGTGGTGAGTTTGTTGAGGAGGATCCAAAAGGTGGTGTAGAAGCGAGGACGGCAGACAAACAGCATCAATCTGTTGACTCTGTTGAAACCTTAAATATGGAGCTTCCAAACCCTGTGGAGGCGGTTGGAAAAGTTGCTCCTCCGAAGGTGGGTGTTGAGGAAACCGTTAAGGAGATCAACGCTGAATTACAGGGTACGGAGGACGAAGAGAGATATTACAGTTGTAAAGACGACATGTCCACTGATAGCCAGAAACAAGAGAACCGAGTAGATCTGTGTGCTGAAATGGATGCGGACTCTGAAGATGTGGGCAGTATTGGTAAACGGCATCGCATGAGATCCAGCAAGATTTCTGGAGTGTACACCCCTGACCCAAGGGTGAAAAAGTTGTTTACGAGCGAGGAGAAAGTTGAGTATAAGCCCATTGCCAAAACGAGTCGAGCACAGTTTAAAAAGTTTCCCGATATTTTGAGGGAAAACCCTACGCAGTAAGTTTAAAACTCTTTTTCAGGTTATATACATACACGCGTGCATAAGTTCCTGATTCTTGGTTAAATTTGCAGGATGTGGGATATCGCTAACTCTGTGTGTAATGGCTTCTTCCTTGAAATTGCTGAACCGGGGAAATGGCTGTCTGACGAGGTACTATCAAGCTCTGCATTGTCGACACATTATACCTTTCACAATCAACTTATGCTCAAAATATTTGTATCATTTTTGTTTTGGGACAGCACATGCATGTGATAATGAATATGTTGTGGAGGCGTCGCGGGATATATCTACAGAAGGAGAGGATGGTGTTCTTCGATCAGTACTTTATAAAAACCATTCAGTCAAACTGGAGTGCCTTTAGCGCATACACTGATAAGCTTCAGTTCGAATGGGTGAAAAACGTAGCACAGTATGTGACATGAAAGAGCAAGGGGCAGAAAATGAAGTTGGGACTTGGTCGCGATGTCGACACCGTGTACACCCCGATGAATTGGGGTGGAGATCACTGGGTTGGTCTCTGCATTAAGCTCAATGAAGGTCATGTGACGGTGTTTGATTCATATGTTCCTCATACTGAGATCGACGTTGCGGAAGGACAAATGTGCTCGGTTGTACAGTCGTTGCCTTATATATTAGAAAAATATGCAGGACATAAATGCTATAAGATGAAGGAAGGTCTTCGAATTTACTCTTGGGACCGCGCATTAGGTATTTATCACAACAAAAGGGGAGGCGACTGTGGCCCATGTGCTGTGAAGTTCATAGAGATGCATGCTGCCGGCTCCACGGAGGAAATGAGTAGGATTACCGACAAAGTAGTTGACAGATTTCGAGAGCAGTATGCAATGGACTGCTATGAAGAATTCGTGGGCGATGGTAAAGTAAACAATGAGTAAAGATGAAGTTATTTTTCTTTGTCAGAATCTTGTTCGAACCCAATGGTACTTATGTTTGTGTGAACCGAATGAAACATAATGGTTTATTTATTGTGTGTTTGTGTGATTTTGTTTTTATGATCCTCCAGAAACCAAAAAAATGACGGTATTGACTTTGGTATTTGTAGATATGTACACCGCAGTTAAAACGCTGCACACCAAATACACGTGTTGACTTTAGTAGACCTTGTAACGGTTGTTGCACTTATAAAGTGAAATATTGTGTTTCGTGTTTAAACCTCGTACACCATTGTTGTAAAGTTGCAGACCAAGTCATAGCTTTGCATGATTGATTGTATTATTTGAAGTCATATCATTGAACAAAATAAATTACATGTATTGTAGGTGATAGATCTTGTAACCTTGGGTGTACAATATAAAGTGAAACATTTTGTTTGGCCTTTCAACATCGTACACCATTCTCATCAAGATGCACACCAAGTCGTCTATTTTACACTAACCATAATTATTGATTTTAGGAGACAATTTGAAGTTTGAAGTATTATATTATGTAAACCGAGTTGTTTGGTTTTAAAATTGGTACACCTTTTCTCTTATATGGTACACCTAGTTATTATCTTTTGAAGCTATTTGTATAAGTAAAGAAATGATAGAACAATGTTATTGTTAACAACGGGAATAGAACAATGCTTAATGTGGTGATGCATTACAACAAATAATAATTATTGCCAAGTGTGGAAGGGCGGAAAACTCGTGGCGCAACAAAAATCTCGGAGGAAAAGACCAAACTCTTTGATCCAGAAGCATCGGTCACACATGTCTTCAGGCTTGATAAACTCCATATGCCAGAGATCCCAATCGAAATCCAACGTAGGTACACTGGGGCAATTGTAAAACAATGGTCGATCTGTTGACATGAACATTAACTTCTTTGATTCGAACCCCTCGTTATCGACCGCCACCCACGGCTCATCGTCCTTTCTAACAAGCCATCTAATTTCACAAACAGCTTCTCTCATAAGACTAGCGAAGCATTCCTCATCAGCCCAGTAGAGTTTGCGAGTCATTGCATAGGTATACAACGCTCGTCGGTATCCTGCATCCGCTGCTTTCTTCATCAAAGCAATATCTTCTTCGTGGCTTTGTAGGGCGTAGAAATACTCAACACCCTTGATGTAAAGCTTACTTGGGTTGCCGACATCGTAGCATCTTCGCAACAACGTATTACGCAAGCCTGTCCACCAAGGGTATTCATAGAGATCAAACGAAGAGTAGACGGCAGGCGTGTCTGCCAACGCACGCATTGACTAACAAGTAGATTTGAGTCTATGCAGATCTTGAAAGGAATTTCTTGCGACGTAGGAGACAATCAATTGTTGGATTTCTGAAGGCAGATCTTGAAAGGTGGTCTCTTCCATTAAATCCAGATTTTGTTTTGAGCGTTGTGCAAATGATGTACAAAGATTAAGTAAATATAGTGAGTGGACGGAGGAAAACGAAGGGTTGATCACGCCCGTATAAGTCACAACCGTTAGCTATCCGGAGCAGCGTTAACCTCACATACTTCTCGAATTAACCTCACACGTTTTCTCTACAAACCTGTCTATTAAATTTCCATAATCCCTCTCATACCTACCATAAAACAGACCACCAAAAAACTCCAACAAGTGATACCAATAGTATGGAAGCTCACGTACTCCCAAATCTGCCCGACGATATTATGCTCAAAATCATTGAGCTTGTCGGAGATGAATCATTTGACAATCTTGGCCCTTTTTTGCGGGCTGGAAAACGGGGTTACACCCTCGCACACGAGCCCTAAGTCTTGAAGAAGTGCAATGTTAGTGAAATGGAGGACAGGTTCTGGACATGTCAAATACGCAAAGGTTGTCAGTTTTGGGAGTTTCATCTCAAGTGTGTCGCTGTTGGCAACATCAACGCAATCTACTCTGAAGGTCTCCTTACAGCACCGAGCATATGACTTGAGAGTATTAAAATATTGGAACCAAATGTCCCAATGCATGAATTCTCAACCCTAGCTGTCGCCATATTCAATGTTTGTCTTGGCAACGACAAGGAAGCGAGCAAGGTGTTTCAGCAGTTCGCAGTATATCACCATGACCTTCGATCGGATGAAACTTCAGAAATTGCAGAATCCATAGAGAACCAATTGATAGCCTTTGGAGCGGAAAACCTGAACCAGCACAAATATGGGGAAACTTTCAAGTTCCCGGATGATGGCTTAGTCAAGACACCCAAGTGCGTGTATGGCCATGATCACGAAGACAACTTAGAAGGTGTTTGCAAAAACTGTCGTCTCTTTTGGATTTGCGTCGACATTTCTCACATCCTTTAAATGTTATTGACTGGGACATCTCTCTGGTTGTCTACTATGTCATTTATGTTTTAACTTCTGCCATTTCCTCCTAAATGTTGTTCTTTGTTCTACATCTAATTAGTGTTCGAATAATAACTTTGCAAATTTAAATAATTAATTCAAGCTTTCAGTTCAACACGTTTACAGGAGATGTCGAGATACGAAAATAGAAGCTTGCAGTTCAAATTAAACATATCTTCACAGATTTAGAAACCCGTTAATGATGTCTTCTTCTATTTCTTTACTTTTGCCAAAATCACTCTGGAGGCAGGAGATGGTCTTCTTAAATTCCATGATAGTCCGCTTCTTTTCTGAAATTCCGCCTCTAGCTTCAATCAGAGCCTGCTTTTGCCATCCGAAAGGTTTTTCCACATCGATCCATTTGAAAAACCCACAATCAAGTGGAGTCTACAAGAAAAACGAAATGAAAACCCATTCGAGAAATAACAAAACTATAATACGATATATACCTTCCAGCGTTCACACCAGTAGAACCTCCGACCAGGATTTTTGTCTGTCCAAGATTTACATTTCTTCGCCGGCAACGCACATAAACATTGCACATCGGTTTCAGAGAACTTCCACTTTTCCTTTTCCTTTCCCTTTTTGATCGATCTGCCACCGAAATCCATATATGTTCCTAGTCCGATAAAATTATTGAACACCAAAAAAGGACTGAAATCAAATTGGAGAAAAGAATAAGTGATCTTACCTGGGTCGGGTTAAGGGTTTCGAATGGACCGGATTTTTGGGAAACCCGGACCAGTATTTGAAATTACTTTAATTTAAATTTTAAAATAAAGTGCACAATGTCGAGCAATTGAGATTAATTGATTGGCTTGGTTGGTGACACCTATCTTACCCAAATTAATATACCTGCCCTCTCTTCTTTCTCCAACTTCGACCTAATAACATCCCTCTTTCTCCTTTAGCAACAAAATTCCTTCGATGTCGACTTCCAGCAGCTCATATGGTTCCTCGTATATGAACTGGATACAAGCTGTGAACGACTCTAACTTTGGAATCCCGGATGAGTGTCCTTGCGGAAGCGAAATAATCATTCAGATCTGTACAGAAGCGGCATCCATTTCGAAGAAATACTTTGTATGCAAAGATTTCCAGGTGAGTTGTAATCTTTTATGTAATTGTTGGCTTTGCTTCCAAATATTTAAAGGTCAGTTTTAATCCTATTTCCAGAATGACGGGTTGCGCAGAAAGCAAGAATGGACCGCCGCAATCGAAGACGAAACCCGACGTTTGAAGAAAACAGTTGACGACCACGACTCCAGGTTGCGTAGCTTAGGTTGTGTTGACTATCGGGTCCATCGAATTGACCAAGATGTCGAAAAAAACAATGCTCAGATTGCACACCTTGGTTATTAGATCCACCAGATGGAGAAAGTCTTGAAGAAAAACGCTGAGGAGATCGCATTTCTGAAGGGAATTATTGAGAAACTTTGATATATTATCTTGTTACGCTTATTTTGTAATATCTATTCCGGGAGACATATCAATGTCTTAAATAATTATGCATGGTGTGCAAGTACTTTATTGATGTAATAGTATCAAACCTTTCAATCTAAGATAATAGTATCCAACGCTGCAACTGATATAATAGTATTCTCATTGAAAGATTAGAAATTGTTAATGCTATGCAACAATTTAACAAAGGTGTACGGGTGTAAAGCAGTGTCCAAGAAGAGTACCACCATCCAACTAGTCTTAACGCCAGAAGTTTACCACCATCCAAGAAGATTACCACGTAACAAAGTCTGGATGACCTGTGGATGCCTTGAAGTCGCGTAGAAAAAGACCAACCTCTTTTATCCAAAAGCACCGGTTACACATGTCTTCAGCCTTCCTATTGTCGAAGTCCCATAATGCCCAATGTCCGTCCAAAAGAGGAGAGCAAGCAAAGCTGAAAAACATCGGCGCGACTTTTGATATAAAGACCTTCCTCCTTATGTGGAAGTAGTCGGTATGGTCCCACTCCCACAATCCAACCGAGGATCTTACCAGGAGTCCGATCTTTCCGACGTAGTTTCTAAAAAATCCCCTGAAATGGTCGCCAACATCATCCCATAATTTGCGGGTCATGGCGTAGGTATATGAGGCTCGCTCGTATCCAGCATCGGCTGTTCTATTCATCAAGTCAAGACCCTCAGCGTACATATTTCGCCTGTAAAAAAACTCTGCGTCCTTGATGTAAAGTGTACTTGGGTTTCCCTGGGTATAGCATCTCCTTAAAAGGGGACGGAGCCTATACCCGAGGAGCCTCCTCCACTGGTATTTACACAAATCAAACGAAGCATAAACGTCTTCACCGTCTGCCAAGGAACGCATAGCCTTGCAAGTAGCGCGGAGTCTATAAAGAACTTCGAAGGAGTTATGTGCCACACGTTTAACGACTAACCCCTGGACCTCTGTCGGGAGGCTGAGTATAGTGAATTGTTTCATTTTTAGGAGATTTATGTTTGTATCCTTACGTCTACAATTTATAATCGAAAAGGGTCAACCCCTATTTATTATCGAGGACATAACAAACAGGTATGAAGTGATGTCACTAGCGAAGGAGTATCATAAGGATGAAACGAAATGATGCAAGAAAAGAAAACTTAACCGTTTAACGGGTATGAAACTTGTTTGCACCAACTTTCATTCTTCGATACTAGTAGCATTGGGCCGAACGATGCATTGTTCTTACAAGAGAAATAGTACAGATTCATTATCCTGGACTGTAATTGTGTTTCCGATTGACTTTTGTATTAAAATCCATCCAAATATGAAACATACTTTAGATAATTAAAAGTGTACAACTTATTATCAAGGGTGTACCGATAATTGTGCCTACGTTTCGCTTTCCGACCGTGTTAGGAGTTTTTAGTATATGGAAGCGTACAATATATTTTATAATATGAAAGCATACAATATATTTCTAAAACACGTCCCGTAAGAAATGTGGCAGCAAATGAGTGTGAGAAGAATAAACGCGGTTGATGAAACCCTAGTCCGCCATTTTCATATCTTCTCGATCTGTTTCTCCTCTGTTTCGTCGATTCGACCCCACCTCAGCCGATTTCAGTCCACCTCCCTCGGATACACCTCCGCATCCGTCGACTTAAGTCAGCTTCCGTCGATTTAAGTACACAATAGTTCTCTCTTTTAGTAATGGCCGATTCGTCTCTTCACTCTCCTAGCAACCCACATTTCTTTAAGCCTCTCCTTCCCGGCTTCGAGAATCACCTCGTACTCTTCTGAACTATTTTCTTCCCGTTGTATTGATGTTTTTTCCTTTGCTTACGTTCTGTTCCATGTTTTTGCAGAGCGTTCCTCTAGCTTTCTTCCGTAAGCATCTCCAAGGACGCTACGACCACATCAACACTGCTACACTGACCACAGATGCGTCCGATAAAACCTGGTTAGTGAAGGTCGACGGTTTCAAACTCAGAGATGGGTGGAGAGACTTTGCAGCAGCTCATAGTCTGCGGATTGGTGACATCGTCATTTTTAGACATGAAGGAGATATGGTGTTTCATGTCACACCTTTCAGACCAAATTGATGTGACATTCAGTATACTTTAGCATCATCTGACAACAACAATATTGGTACACTTTTGTTATATGGAATGGTATATAATCGATGCAGATCACAATTTACGAGTTTATAACTGTTATGCTCTCATACTCTCACTTTCAGGTGGAACAGTGGCTCAGTCTTCTTTCGCACTGGACTGCTCTGCCGAATTCCAGAATAACTTTTTCTTGGCTGACGTGACTACCAAAAATCTGGAAGAAGACAAAATTGTGAGTCTATTTAGTCCATCGATTATATGGTGTAATTTTTTAAACTTGTCCACTGATTACATTTCTTGTTCGCAGTATCTTCCTAGCTGAGCAACGAGTTGATATATCCAAAAAGGAGATTCATGGAAAGTGCGTTTGTATTTTTGCGAGGCAGCGGGTAAGTACTACATCACAACAGGGTGGAGAAAGTTCTGTGTCGATAACAGGTGCTCTATTGGACCTATTTGTCTTCAATGTCGTTGGAGATGGGATAACAGAGCTATTGATGTGTGCATGTCCGGAAAGCGCTCAGGTTGCAGAATTACTGAGCCAACACCCAAGCAGAAAGAGTGGCCAACCATGTATTTAGAAATCACTCTATCTCCCTTTCCTTTGTTTAAGTATTTCTCATGGTTTCTATATGACTCTCATGTTACTGTTTTAACTAGTTCCTATGTGTTCTTGATTGGTACTTTTTTTATGTCTTCTTGATTGGGTAGTATGTTATATGACAAGTTTATGTTATTGAAAGACATACATGACGGGTGTACGTGTTTCGGACGCATGTCTGGCGGTTTATGTTTCGCTTTCCGACTTTTTTTGGTATTTGATTATATGAAAGCATACAATATAATTTGTAATATGAAAGGTGTACATATTATTCTTAAAGGTGTACATTAAATAGTGTTTGCGTCATTATATGGTTAATTTAGAATATGGAATCCTAAATTATGTTAATATTATCAAAGGTTTACATTTCTTTTATCTTAAAGTGTAGAAAAAATTGAAGCACAAATATAATTCTAATACATAAACTAAGTTGATATAAATATATTGCCATTTTTTCTGATCACTTTGATTCTCGACTTGAATCGAACTCGCTCATGTGGTGTTCCTCAAGGTACTCCTTATAGACTTCAAGATCAAACTTACTATCGGATTTCTCATAGCTCCCTCCTACCCCCTGCGGAACAGACCCCTCACTGTCGTAAAAAGCATCATTGTCAGCATCATTGTCACCAGCCTGATCGGTATCTTCTGGATCTCCGCCCAAGTTCGTACCAGTATCTTCTCCGGTTCAGGCTTTCTTCTTCGGCCGGTTTCCCGATTCGTCAGAGTCGGTTGTCGAGCCATCGGTATCACCCGACGTCTCACATTCTCCGCTTCGGGATTTCTTCTTTTGCTGGTTCCCTGATTCATCAGATTCATCACCCTCTTCAACATGTAAAGTTGCCTGCATTATATCGTCAATGGTTGAGAACACGTGAACCCCAAGGTCTGCACGTATCTCCTCGTGTAATCCATCTCGATACATCCTTACCAAGGTCTCCTGTTGGTGTGTATCAAGGAGTCCAGATTTTAGGAACATTGTATTGTATTATCTGATTGTAGAATCTCCTTGCTTCATTTTAAGGTTGTGTTTTCATAAACAACCGAACCATTCGTTCTATTTATAAGTTTGTGGGAAATAAGTTAAACATCGTATTGTATTGTATTGGTGTGGTGTGTATCAAGGAGTACAGATTTTAGGAACATTGTATTGTATTCTCTGATTGTAGAATCTCCTTGCTTCATTTTAAGGTTGTGTTTTCATAAACAACTGAACCATTCGTTCTATTTATAAGTTTGTGGGAAATAAGTTAAACATCGCTAGGCACCCTTTCTGTGTTATACAACCGTTGTATAGTGGCACGATGTAACCGTTCAACCGTTCAACCGTTCAACAGTTACTTAACATCTAACTGAAGCCATTATTCAAAACTAACCAACCATAGATAAGACAATTGGTCCCATAAACGACCCAATATACATTACAAAAGATATTAAATAACATTACTTAAAACATGGCACAAATTTTAAAACATAAAACATAAGATTCGATCAGACATAAGATTCGATCAGCGACCACCCCTCATCAGTAAATGCTTAAGCTCTTCAATATTCTTACGCATTTCCTCCACCTCATATTGCAGCTTACGGTGGAGCGAGACCTCCTCGCGGAATTCACTTTTCATTACATCAAAGTCTTCCTCGATTGCGTCAAGACAGGCATGTCGGATGTGCAAACCATCGTCCTAAAAGGCAAATAATATTTATGTGATTGACGGTTGTTAAAATAATTTCTAACTATTAATTATCGCAACAACCATTCTAACTTCAAAAACCTTGCATACATAGTAGTTCCTTCCTCTGTCGTCAGTTTCGACCGTTATAGCCTCACCGCACGTACATTTCTTAGAAATGCAGTAGTTGGCATACATGCAAGCAATGCGCCAGTCAGCGTCCCGTTTGTGGTGCTTCATCTCCGCATAGTAAGGATCCGCCATATCCGTCATTTACCAATCGGGGACTTAGTTGGTGGATTTTAAACAATTTTGGAAGTGTTGCGAGTTGAGTGCGAGGTAGGCACAATTACTTAAATAGGAATTATTTCTAACTGTTATAATCTTTTCGAACCCATATACAACGGCTATAATCGTTGAAAATGACTAACAACAGCTATATTGACTTTTACATTTGTGTTTCTAATCGTTATAATCTTAGTTTAAATTAATCATTGTACATCGGTGCTTAAATCAACCCCCATTGCTGGTCTCAGTATTGGGCTTAACTTTGTTCCGAATATAAACAGTTATTGCCCAAAGATAATGTTTTGGTGGTCCCTTCATCAACCTTTTTCATTCATAAGGAAGAAAGTAGGATTTGACGGTTGCGCTGCTCGAAATCCTCTATCTTCTCTCGGAAACTGTATTTGTTTCTCCTACGTACTCATAGTGTAGATCCAATTGCAGAAAAAAATTGGAAACCCTAAAAATGTCGTCTTCGTCATCTGCCTCCAACCATCTCCGCCGTCGTCAATACAGCACCACAAGTTCGGACGAACGTTCAAGTTCCTCACCTGAGCCGGTCGAGGAAGAAACACGTTTTATGACATTTGAAGCGCGGTTACAAGCCAGTCGGGGGTTCTTTATCGCCGGCCCACCGGTGCCAAACCCATGGTCTAATCGTCATCTAACCGAAGTAAGTTTCCGTAAGTATCAACAACTTTGCATACGAGGGTTTCAAGTTCAGGGGATGTTAGTGTTAGATGATCCAGGTTTTGCTGAGGCTCGCTCAATAGTAGAAAATGTGGGGTGGATGTACACTGTATTGCATGTCCGGCCTTTTCTGTCCAAGGCTGGTTAGAGAATGCATCTCCAACCTATACGGTTCGGACGCGGGCGTTTATATCAGGAGATGCCGTTTCTATTTCGACCCCGTCGTGATTAATCAATTATTCATGACTCCAATTGTGAAACAACCTCACACATGGGAGAATGATGATCTCTCGCGGGCAATTACCTTCCTTACCGGTGGTCGTTGTACTCACTGGGAGCCATTCTCCCTAACACACCTCCTCCCACAGTATCTTTTCCTCTACAAACTCTGTGAGTTAAACTGGCTACCTGGATTCCATGTAGATGCAATGCTAAAAAAACGTCTTTGTTTTCTCTTCGCGTTTGTAAGAAACAAGCCGATAGACTTTGGTCGATTGGCTTATGACCAGGTTATCGAAATGTCTCGTCAGTCTGATGCCGACAGAAAAATTGTTCTCCCCAACTTGATCTATCAGACTCTCATTCTTCAGAGGGACATTTTGGCTCTTCCAGGTGATGAACCCCTAAATGGTCAGCCTCAAAACGTTTGCGGACTCGACGCGGATCTTTCACTAAGTAGAGGGAGAAGAGGTCGTATCCATTCCGATGATTGATATCAATTATTACATGTAATAGCATCGGTTTCTGTCTGTATTTTGTTGTGCAAATTATATGCTACTCTAAGTTTTGTTGTCGGCTAGTACACTAAGAACTGTTTTTCCGCTCTGTATTGTTACTTTATTCGTATATAATATCTACTTTTGTTATTACGGTTATGCATCCATTGATCAACTAATTGGTGTACAACAAATATGCGCTACAACCATAATATATTTAGTACCAAAAGCCCGTACACCGCAACTCTAGATCCGTCCACCATATCCAAACAAATACAGGTTCATCATTGTGTTACAAACAAAATACATTCCAAAACGAGGTTGGTCGTTTTTATCGAAATCAAGGCTTTCTACATCCTCTATTCAGGGCTTAACTTCCTTGCAAGTGGTCTTCTTGTGACCTTCCTTAAAACAATTTGAACACTTGTTCGGCTTATGTTTTTTGCTCCCCCCTGATATAAACAATAAAGTTGTTATAATTTGAAAATTTACTATAGAAATCTGAAATGTTGTTCACAGTGAACAAAACAGTCTTACCGGTATCTCACCTGGGGACAGTTAGGTTTGATTCCTGGTCTTCCCTTCGTGCGTTTGGTCGTTGGTGGATGAAGATCTATCGTTAGTATTTTGGCCGGCACTGCAACATCCTATGGATCCTGAACAGGAAGTATGATACCCTTAACTGTTTCAGCCCATGTCTCTTTCTGATGTTCTTTACAAACAAACGCGGTGTACTGCATATTACGGAAAGAAGCAGCAGCAATGGCGTGTCGACATGGCAAACCAAGCTTTTGGAATTCGAGGCAAGTGCAAGTTCGTTTATCCAGATCAACCGTGAAACCAAAATTAGTTGGCTTGTGCGTAACTTCGAATTAGCAAGTTGAACATGGCAGTACTAGAAGGCCCGCTGACAGCACCATCTGTTCGACCAGTATCTTTTGGATATTATCTGGAACATTCCTCTTCATCTTACTGATCTCCGTGCGTCTTCTAATACACCATCTACACAGCTTCCGGCATATAAACTCGAACAATGCCATTATAGGACTCTCACGCACGGGCAGAAGAGCATTATTCAACGATTCAGCAACGTTAGAGGTCAACACGTTAAATCTCTCCCCTTCGAAATGTGAACGTGTCTTTCGAAATGTGAATGTGTCCATAGCTTCTTTTCGATCTTCTCCAAATAATCCCAGCATCTCCAATCCGTCAGTTTAATAAGCTCCATTATCTCATTAAACTCTGATACCATAAATGCTTCCCCAGCTCTACCAACCATTGCTTTCTGTTGCAGCCCCTTATACTTCTCCTGAACGTTACGCTGAAGGTGTACGAGACAAATACCGTGGTGTGCACGCGGGTACCATTTATCTATCGCTGCGAAAATTGTTGCCCATCTATCTGATATTATACTTAAATCAGAACCATCCTTTACTATAGTGGATAATCTCTCGAAAAACCATGACCAATATTCTGTGTTTTCGCTTTCCACTACTCTGAAAGCAATCGGGAATACCCGGCTGTTAGCATCTTGTCTGCTGGCACTTAATAAAACACCTTTGTACTTTCCAAACATGTGGATGCCGTCCACCACTAGCACCTTCCGCAGGTGTTGCCATCCATTGATTCATGCTTTTAAAGACATAAACGCATACTTAAACCTTGTTTTTCCTTCTGTCTTTTTCGGTTTTAATATTGGTGATTGTTCCAGGATTTGCTAGCTTCAGTACATGGAAGTACTGTGGTAGCATCTTGTATGATTCCTCCTATGTTCCTTGCGCAGATGCAATCACTAGTTCTTTCGCTTTCCAAGCTTTCCAGTATGGGCATGTATAGTTGAATTTCGTTCGCAACATTTCCAGAAGTTCCATAGCACGCGGCCCAGAGTAGAGCCTCTCGTATTTCGAATGCAATAGAGCTGCAAGCACTTTGGCTGTACCATGTTTTTTATACTTCCCTCTAACGTCGGCAATGCATACATGATTCAGAATTGCTTTTTTTACCAGATAAGTTGGAGATTCACCGAGTTTAACAGCCACTACTCTCCTGGTGCAATCTTTTTCGTAACATTTCGCCGTAAGTCGACGTTTGCAATGCTGGAGCTTAAACGTGCACACCTTCGCGATCGCGTAGATAGCCAACGTCAACTTGCACTCCGCTTTGTCTTTGAACGTCCTTCCCACGAATATGGCGGAGTCCTCCTTGCTGAAGTCAATGTCAAGCGGGTTGCAGCTGCTTCCCTCCATTTCATTATACACATCATCTACATCATTATGTCCATACATTTCTGGTACTTGTATGCCTTTCATGAATGCTTCTCCACCCTGAACTTGTGTAGTTGCGGTGACAGGAGGATCAACATCGTCCTCATCTACTAGCTCACGGATGTGCGTGTTGAATTGTTTTGGGGGAGTTTCGAGACATATGTCACCACTTTCAACGGCCTCAGTTGCTTGCTTGGAGGCACATTCAACGTCTGTAGGAGTACATTCAATGTCTGTAGGAGTACCAGTCACATTATCTTCGGCTTTTGTCAATACTTCTTCACCCTCCAATGCGACCGGCTTGGGAAAAAGAGTGTCAACAACAGCATCATCATCATTATCTTCAGTCACTCGGGTGTGTTTGTTTTTAGATTGAGGGGGCGTCACAAGAACAACATCAACATCTACCTCGGTCTCCATTACTTATGTGTCCAATTTGGAGGGTGATCCAAGATCTCTTGCTAGATCGGTGATTTCCACTGATGAATCGTTATTTTCGGATATATACCCACCTCCACGTGCTCCTTACTTCTTACCACACGCCGATTTTGCAGCCCCTCTGCGACCAATACCGCCAGGACGCCGAAAACCCTGTCCACCACTTCTTCCTTTGCCTGGACCTTCTACGAAATCGTCGTCGTCGTCCGTCACGCAATCGTTTCTACAATAATCATGCCAGCCATTGTAGTCGTAATCGCTATCATCGCCATCATCTTCTGCAGCAACATCTTCGGCAGCTCCTCCATTATTTCCATTCTCCACTGAAAGTTGTTCAACACTTACCGTTCTTGTATCTCCTATCAGACTGATTTGCTGAGGCAGATTATCTGAATCCCTTTTTACTGCGTCTCCTTCTTCGACTTTGCCTTCCTTATTCTATCCATTATCCACTGCCAAGTCATCTCCACAAATGTTCCCATTATTCTCTCCATTATCCACTGCCAAGTCATCTCCACAAATGTTACCCTTTTCTTCCTCGCAATTCATTGAATTTGCCCCACTCACATCGTCACGAGTTTCTCCGCTTTTCTGTTGGTCCTTTGGAGTCGCAACCATTCCGCCAGACTGCGAGTTGTGTTTGTAGCGATCTTCGAATTGCTGAACTTCCATCAAAAAGGCAGCATCTTCATCAGGAGGTGGAACGGGTGCATTCATTTGGTTTCGTATTACTCGTTCCGACCTAAGAAATATCATGACTCTTCCAACACTTTCTCTGAATGTTACGAAGAGATTGACGGATTTGTCTGCCCGGTGAAGCGCCTTGAAAATCCTGAAATCTTTATCCGTTGCTATCTCAACGGGAGCAGCCACTAGGCCCACCATTTCACCCTCTCCATCATTTAGCCAATACGACATCTCCGCTAACACTTCCCTTCCCAAAAGCCCATACGCAGCTAAAATACACGTTTTTAACTCCTCAGCCCCTCTAATTCTGGACGAATTGACTGCTCTACCCAATCTATCGTTGTCTATCTTGAAATCCCAAGCTCCATTGTCAAACATTATCCACCTCCCAGCCATAACAACAAAACAAGAATTACACAGACCTACGGTCCAAGCATGAGCACCTGCTAGGGTTGTTTACCATATAGAGGAAGTACACAATTGTAAAAACAAATACACAAACTTATAGCTCAAAGTATGTACCTTCGTCGGTGCTGGTCCTGATTTCCTTAGTAATAAGAGTGAGGCTTGGTAAGTTTTAACTAACTATATATTATAATTGGTCGCGACCACCGCTAATTGTTTTCATCCTTTTCAGTTGCGGTGGATGAGCATCGACGGCCTCAGATGATTGGAATATCTTCTAGTCGTGGGGTTGCTTCTTTTAGTTGTACACCAGTTTTTAGCTGCTTCTCACCATTACCGAGTTAGCGATTTCTTACATATTAGCTTAATTAATATTACCACAAATATCAGAAAACAGTAAACGGCGGGAAAGGTTAATATTACCTTTAACTTTTGTGACCGGTCACCCTAAAATATATATATATATATATATATATATATATATATATATATATATTCGACCTCACACGTGCGAAAGCTCCTGGGCCGCTAGGTCATGCCAAGTCTTTGGATCGTTTTGCCGGGTCGATCTCAAGAGTTTCATGGGTCACGGCCCAAAACATGACGGGTCATAAGGCCAAATTCATCACCGATTTATTTCTCTTCCCCCTAGTGGCCCGGTTCAACAATAAAAATTTAAAGCGACCCGGATGGCCATTTAAAAACCTAAAGCGACCCTATGTAACAACGAACCCTTAAATCTGATCATGACTCATTGTCTTGCTTATTAAATGTATAAACTTAACCGGTTAAAGATACCTTATTTAGGAAAGGTTAAGTTTGATATATAATCATATTTTATATATAGGTATACAAAATTTGTCATATGTGCGTGAGTCATTACTGGTGTAAATTTATGTTGGTTAATCAAAGCCATATTATAGGCGTAGTGAGTTTTTAACTAACGAATAATATGGGATGATATAGTAAGTCATGAAAATTATTAAGTAATAAGTGAAACATTATTTTTGTAAGGAAGGTCCATTGTTTAAAAAAAAAATCACACATGAAGTAAAATTGTGAATTCTATTTTAATAGAATAGATATGTATGCAGTACTGGCAACGTTATAGTTAAAAAGAAATATTCCACCTAATAACAAGTTTGGTCCAAAAATTATGTTTTAATAGTATTGATTACGACATGTGTAATTTTATAAAATATTTTATTTTTCTATAACAGATGAGTATATAATATATCAAATAGCATCAAATGATTGAATTTCATTTATAAATAATAACTGGATTATTTAATAATGATTTTTAATATTTTTACTAATTAAAAAATTAATTAATTATTCTATAGAAAATATACAATTTTTAATATTATTTTGTAATATATTTATTCTGCATATTTTTTAGAATTTTAAATATAAACCATATTAAAAACATATATTAAAAGATATTGCAATTAAATTAGTGGAAATAGTTTATACTATTTTGTAATAAATAATCACATTTAATGAAGTTCCTAGATTGAATAGTTTATGTTCGGATGTATAAAACATACATTTAATCACACATGGAAAAGTGGAAGACCCTTTAGTTTAGTTGTTTGATCAATGTTTCATTAATGCTTCTACATCAAGAGGTCTAGGTTTCAATTCTCAGAAAAGACAGAATTATAAGAATTAATGGAGAACAGCCTACAAAAGATTTACAGCATGGCCCAAGAAGTACTTTCAAGGGTGGATCCGATATCGCGGTTCAAGTGATGCAGTCAGGCGTGAATATTCATAAAACATGTATAATTGTCGGCAGTAAAATCGCCTGTAATGTTTCTCCAAGTTTGTAATAGCATAATATATCCAACGTTAGAAACAAATAATACATGGAAAAATCATGTGATTGTGTTTAATAAGATAAGATAGATAGCTCTTTTTAGAATGTGTGCTGTTTGAATTGTTTTGTGATTAAAGACAACTATGAGTCATCCTTATGATTTTCTCTATAAAGGATGAACTCTAAAATATAATGAGGTTTAGTTCCAATGTGTTGTTTTAATAATTTAGGATTGTTATGTTAGGAAATTTCAGTTATACAACAAGTTTGATACCACTTTTCATATTTACAACTATTGAATTACAGTTTTCAAAAATACTTTAAATTTGTGATAAAATAACACTAAACTAATTTTTCAAAATATTTATAAGACATATATAAACCCAACCCAAATCCTTTAATACTAAACCCTAAACAGTAATCACTAAAGTCTAAACCCAAATGTTTGTATATTTTTGAGTGAGAATATTTTTGAAATTGGTATTTAACTTATGGTATTTTTTGACAAAAATACCTTAAATTTGTTGTTATATTTTCTCCTATTGTGGAGAAAAATGTTTGAATAAAAATCCATCTCTTTTTTGAACTCTTTCTATTATAGAGTAAAAAATAGAAATTCGTCGGAGATAGTATTAAATAAACACAAAATTCTCATGTCATGATTTTGGCAAATAACTAAACTGAAGCTGTCAAATCACGATCATCCTTTTCAAGATTATATATTATTGTAAAACCGGGTCACATAAGCTTTTGACTTCAAGGTAGTTTCCATGCATTTTCACAAAATTTTCATGGAGAAGCAACATAATATAAAACTTATATTTTATAGACGTTCAAAGATCTTCTTAATTTCTGTGATGCATATTATATATGTGTTTCTGCTCTATTCATTCATCGACCAAACTGTGATAATTAAGTTTTATAAGGCCTCTCTCTTTAGTTACCTTATAACGTTAAAATGACGACGGTGAGTAACTCTTCATTATATCCATTTACATGGATTCACACACACGTTTATTGAATATATGTTTGTGTACGCAGGTAGTGGAAATGGATGTGCCTATGGACTGTCCTGGTTGCGAGAGAAAAGTTAGGAAAGCTCTTGAAAACATTAAGGGTAATTAATTAATGAACATGGTTAATAATCTTTAAACTTATTTGATATCACTAACTTGTTTATATATAAAAAAAAAAAACATTTCATCAAGAACAAGTTCTTGTTAATCAAGAAAACTGATAATCAAGTCTTGGATTGAACAGGAGTCCACGATGTTCAGATAGATATGGATCAGCAGAAAGTAACGGTGACTGGTTCGGCGAAGCAGAAGAAGGTTCTTAAAGTTGCAAGGAGTATTACACGGAGAGAGGTATGCCTATGGTCGTGCCCTTACCACCCTGAATCTAATGGATTTCAAGACAAGTACTTCAAGACGAAGTTCAACAAAAGAATCAACATGTCAAAGAATGGTGAGAAAGTGAGTTCTTATAACTATTATATGCATGGATACCACGGACACGACCATGGTTACCATCAGGAACGGCCTTATTCGGGTCTTATCGACGAGAACGCTACTTCTATGTTCAGTGAGGAAAACCCTCACTTCTGTAACATCATGTGATCGATCTCTATTTTCAACAGCTACTATGGATGGAACAACTATAGTTTGGTTATGCTCCTTTGTAAGAAAAATACGCAACCAAGTCGAAACTAAATTTGAGTCCTCGCCATCAACTCAGTTGGGTTTGATGATCCGGTCTCGATCAAAATGTTTATGTAATAAATAGTTTTGGTTAAATTTAAGACGCTCTGGTTGTTCATCATAATTTGTATAATGCATACGTAGCTTTTATTGGTTTAAATAAACCGAATAGTCTTTTTTTTCCGACAAACTTAATTTTATTAATAAGAAAGTATAATATCTGAATACAATGTTGGAGTTAACCATCTATTCGGTTAATTTTATTAATAGAATTAATTGGTCCTCGACAGGCAGTGAGATGAGCGGCTTGATTACCGGTACGTTTGACAAAAGTGAATGTTGATGTCGAAAACTTGTTCCTCCAGCTAGTGATTTCTTCCAAAATGTTTTGTATTGTTGAAACAGTTGAAATTGAAGTTAATGTTTTGACTAAAGTTTCTGAATCCCCTTAAAAAATTATATTGCTATGTCCTCCACCACAAACATTCTGCATGGCCACTAGTAAAGCTTTCCCCTCAGCATCTAAACTGGAATGTGCCAACCCCAAGTTTGCAGAGCCCCACATATAAGAATGACCAAAGCTATTCTGAATAATCCATGCCCCTCGTACTTGGTGTGTATTTAAATCATATGCTGCATTGTAATTACATTTTAGAAAACCTTAATCCGGACATTTCCACGATGATAAAGAAGGACTTGATGGAGCTGCATGTAAATTTTCGACTGTTGGAGATAATAAACATAAGTGTGATATCCATTCTGTAACATCTGCACAAGCATTATTTACTGTGACAGTGGGAGATAAAATTTGTTTCCGAAATATAAGGAAATTTCTCTTCTTCCATATACGCCAAAGTAACCAAAAAGGCAACAGACGTTGATAAAGCGAAAGAGATTGTATGCCTTGAATTTGTAAAAGAAATCCAATTTTATTATCCATTGATCACTTGTGAAAAGTTGAGACATAAATGGTAGGTTTGATATCCACCAAATAGCTAGTGAATCTGGACAAGTAAAAAGACAATGATCAATTGTCTCTTCCGCCAAACCACATCTCTGACACATAGGATCTAAATTCATTCCTCTAGAATTTAATCTTGTAGTTGTTTCGATAGCTTTAGACATAATACGCCAAACAAAATGTTTAAGTTTAGGCATATTATTTTATTTCCAGACTTTGTCTTTTATAATAGGATCACCATAAGGAATTGGAAGAGCCCCTAGTAAAGACTCTGGTGTATGCCTAGCAACCGCATAACCAGAGGTCACCGTATAGTTTCCAAATCAACTTATCTGCTTTGTCTGTTTGGTTTAAATATAGCTTGTGTACTAGTCTTTGATCTTCAACACTCAAATAAGATTGTAAAGCCTCCAAATTCCAATGTTTATAAGGTGAAGTAGTAATCAGATCACTGACATGTAAGTCACAATGTAATGTTGTAGTGGCAGGACGGGGTGGATTAACCGGAAGCCAGATATCTTTGAACACTCGTATATCTTTGCCATCTCCCACAATATAGCTACAACCGTTCTTTAATAATTCAATTCCAGCCAGTAGAGATACCCATACATATGACTGATTGCGACATGTTCTCCCTTCAAGAAGTTGTCTTCCTTTAAGATATCTAGCTTTATAAAGTTTGGAAAAGAGGCAATTTGGTTTTGAGTATATCCGCCATGATTGTTTTGCAAGTAAAGCATCATTAAACTTTGGTAAATCCTTAAATCCAAGACCACCTTCTTTCTTCGTATACTGTAGTTTTTTCCAAGCTACCCAAGGTAAGCCTCGAAGAACATTTTTACCCCACCAGAATCTCATTAAAATGGAGTCTATTTCTTGTGTTGTTGCAACAGGAAGTTTAAAATGTGACATAGTATATATAGGGGTTGCAACTGCCACTGATTTAATCATAACTTCTTTACCAGCTGGTGAAAGAAATTTAGTAATCCAGTGAGATGTTCTTTGTTTAACACGTTGAACAACAGTGCTAAACATTTCTTTTTTTTCGTCCAAACGGTTCAGGCAAACCTAAATACTTCCCACCACCACCATGATTTGAAATTTCAAGAATGTATTTCAAAAGAGTCTTGTTTAGAGCCATGGACCTTTGATCCGAAAGTTATGACTGATTTCTCTTGATTTATTTTTTGTCGATATCAAACATTTCTTTCAAGGCTTTGCAATTTTTCTGATTTGCAATGCAAAAAAAGAGAGAGTCATCTGCAAAGAAAAGATGAGTGATAGATGGAGATCCATTGCCGATTCTTATACCATTAATTTTTTTCCGACGAACTTGAACATCTATTAAATGACTCAAGATATCAGCACAAAGGATATATAGATATGGAGACAACGGATCCCGTTATCGTAAACCACGTTGTGGGACGATATGTCCTTGAGGAACCCCATTAATAAGCACTGAGTATTCAACAGTAGTTACCAGAGCCATAACCCATGTTATCCATTTTTCTTTGAAACCAAAAGCTCGCATGGTTCCTTCAAAAAAAGTCCAATCTACACGATCATAAGCTTTGGTGATGTCTGTTTTAACTGCCATATATGTCTGTGACACTCGTTTCCTTGATTTAAGAGGGTGTATAAGCTCATGGGCGATTAAAACATTATCATTAATTAATCTACCTGGAATAAAGGCTGCTTGAGAATCCGAAACAATTTTGTCTAGGGATGATTTCAGACGCTGAACCAGAATCTTGCTTATAATTTTGTAGAGAACATTACACAAAGCAATTGGTCGAAATTCAGATAGTGTTTGAGGACACTTAACTTTTGGTATCATACAGATATTTGTATGGTTAAGCCCTGGTGATAATTTCCCTGTTGCAAATATACTTTTAACTTCTGCACAAATTGCTCCTCCTACGATATCCCAACATTCTTGATAGAAACGAGCCGTTAATCCATCCAGACCAGGAGCTTTGTCAGAGCCAATGTGGCAGATTGCAGCATGAATTTCGTCATTGGTTATATCCCTTGTGATGTCTTCATTTATATCTGATGTCACTGTTGGCTTGAAATCTTTGAAAACAGAAGGAAGCAGTGTAGTGTTCCCCACATGATACACTTCTTTGAAAAAGCATTCAGCATGTCTTCCAATCGCCATATCTCCTTTGTATACGAAACCATTTGAGTCTTGAACAGAGTGGATTTTATTCCGAGAAAATCTAGCTTTGGTTGTGGCGTGATAAAATTAGTATTACGGTCACCACAGCATAACCAACTGTTTCTACTTTTGAGATACCAATACGTCTCATCATCTCGATATGCCAGAGATAATTATTTTTTTATTCTAGGAATTTGACACCGAACTGGACCCGAAGAGGTTAGGACCAAGTCCAATTAATTTTGTAAATCTTCTATTCTTTTGGCTGCTTTTAATTTTTTTTTGTGACGACACATAGCCATTGCTTTTCTACACTCTGAGATCATCTGTCCAATAAGTATCTGTTTTCCTCCACCTAATGAGTTCCAGCCCGAATCCGCATATTTTTTTTGAAATCTGTAACTCTGAATAAACGTTTATCAAAACGGAATGGCTTTTTATATCTCTGAGTGATAAAAGAAACCGTAGTAACAACAGGATGGTGATCAAATCCTGATAAACGAAAGAATTCTGCTTCTGATGCTGGATATAATGATAACCATTCTGAATTGGCTACCACTCTATCAAGGCAACTCTTGATAACGTAAGTTTTACCATTCTGAGTTTTACGTTTACCAACCCACGAGAATATGTCCCCAGTAGAACGTAAATCTCGTAAGTCACAGGCTATATACATATTACGAAAATCTTGAAAAGAAGATTCATCCCGTACTGCACCTCCATCTTTTTCAGAATTATTTAGAATTTCATTAAAGTCCCCAACTAATAGCCAAGGACCATTCCTAGAAATTCCAATTCTTTGTAGTTTTTCCCATAGTAAGTGTCGAAATTGTTGATTTGGATCACCATAAACACAAGACAAATAAAAATTCAAACCATTGTATTGAACATAAAGGTCAATGAGTCTTGGTGATTCATACAACTTAGTAACAGCAACATCTTTCTTCCATAGGACAGCTAATCCCCCACTTCTGCCATGAGGAGGAACTAGACATGTGTAAGCAAAACCTAAAGAGACAACAACATCTCTTACTAAATCATTCTTATTCATAGTTTCAATAAGAAATAAAACTTTGAGACAAAGCTCCTTCAGATGATCTTTTGTCAGCGGCGCACAAAGGCCCTGACAGTTCCAGGAGATGATCTTCATTGAAACAGTGGGGGTACCGGGCCCCCCGCGCCTCCGTCGTATTCATTAACAAAGCAAGAGTCAATTGACTCAGTCTTCTCCTTCTTACAAGCCGGAAACAGGTCCAACAGGCTTGTAGGTGAGTCTTCTATATCCCAATTCACAAACTCCACACGCTAACGTTTTTTGCCAAAAAACTCCTCCTCTTCCTTCACATACTCATCAAATCCACTCATGTACTCCTGATATACCATGATTTTGACCCACTTTTACCCATGGTATTTCTATGATTTTACTATATATATATATATATATATATATATATATGTTTTAGAGCCTTTTAGGTATGTTTTCAGGTTCAAGGGCATTTTGGAGTAAAGTGATGTTTTAGGTACCATTATGGAGCTTAAAGGAGAGTTTTCCCGAGATGACTATAAGATCAGACTTTGAAGGTCGATATCCAGTGATACATATCGATCGATACACATTCTGTGTAATCGATCGACGACGCATCCAAAGAAACGATGACGAGATACTCCATCGATCGATGTACGCCTAGTACTATCGATCGATATCGAGCGTGCAGAAGAATAATGAATATTCTCAATCGACTTGAAGCTCAAGATTTTCCATTATTACAATAATGCCCCTGACGAGTTTTTAACCTATGTGTACTCAGTATTTATATCTTTGCCTATGTGTTTTGGCAAAGTAAGCTTTTACAACAGTTCATTGTTCTAGTACTTCTTACTTATCAATAAAAGTATTATTTTCATCTTAATTACGTTTTCATCAAAGGTTATAGAATTCCAATCTTAGAAGAAAGATACAAAGAGATTTGTTATCAAGACGAACTTGAGTGTTCGGTCTTCTAAATGAATCTCTATTATTACCTTGATGCTATGAGTCACTCAGTCATGTCTGAGTAGATTTTTTTGTTAGATTTAGGGTTCAAATAGTTATGAGGGATTAGCCCCAAGTATAGATTGTTGAGTTGTATACTCATTATCCTGATGAACCCTAATGCTTATTCTAGAGTAGCTAACAAAAATATGATCTTGGAAGTGATTTAATTCATAAGTCGTTCTCCTGACATCATCTTGTATAAACTAAGATCCTCTAGGGTTAAGCGAGAGCCGGTCTATGATCTTGGTGAACATATATTCAATTCGATTTGAAGCTATGTCGATCGATACTCAAATAGAGTAAACATATCGATCGATACAAGCTGTCAAAACATCGATCGATATTGTCGATAGTCAGATCAATAGACGAGTCTAATAAACGATAGATATTAGACAAATCTAAGATTTGAAGTTCTTTAGTATCTGCAATTAACTCATTCAAACATCTAAGAATTGAAGTCTAATAAACGATAGATATTAGACAAATCTAACTACTTTCTCTTATTACCTTGAATCTACCATTCTCTTGAGCAACTTATCATTGCTCACAACTGCAATTTATATTTAAACCTATTTCAACCTAGCTTAGTCTCTGAAGATTACAATCTTTTGTGTTCCTTCGCTCCTCGTGATTCGATCCCTAAGTACTACATCTGAACCTCTTATTTGAGAGAGTAAATCACTCCTTAGGGTAATTTGAGTGGTATCAAATTTGGCGCCGTTGCCGGGGAGCTATGATCGCCATTAGATTTAATCTGATTAGGTCTAGGTTATTTGTTACTGCTTAATCACCTTCTGACGCAAAAAAAAATTCTTGTTTTTTTCAGGTACATGCCCAGCAGTACCAGAAGCAACAAGAATCCTCAACTTGTGTACTCAGAAGACCCCCACAGCTTGGAACATAGCATCCACAAGAACTTACGTTCCACATCGATCGACATCAACTACGCCTTGTCGAACAATACTCGCCTACCACAGTCGACCAAGCACTTTCTTTGTCGACCGATACTCGCACCGCCCAATCGATAGACATAAACAACTGTTCGTTGACCGATACTCGCCCGCCCCATCGATCGACATCAACAGTCGTTCGTCGACCGATATCTTTCATCCGACATCGATCGGTATTAATCACATTACATTGATTGATACTACCCGCCGAGTCATGGTAGCGCCTATTATTCTCACAACCGTTGAGAATGGAGACCTGCGTGATCAAGATGGTCACCTGCGTAATGCAGCAGGTCAGAATCTGAATGCTCAAAAGGAAATCATTCCTGAGCAAGACAGTACAACTACAGACTTCATCCAACCTGTAGATGAGGCTAACAGAGCTAGAACCTTGGCTGACTACAACCATCCAGATCAGTTCTACACCAACCGATCAGCCATCCACCCTCTTGCCATTCAGAGAGGAGATTTCGAGCTCAAGCCGCAGTACTACACACTTGTGGGGCAGATACCCTTTTGTGGGTTATCCCATGAGCATCCTATGGACCATCTAGAGAGGTTCGAGGATCTTATATCTGCCAACAAAGCCAATGGAGTCCCTGAAGACTACCTTCTCTGCAAGTTTTTCAAATACTCTCTATCATGAAAAGCTTTACAGTGGCTGAGGCAACTACCACCAGGTTCTCTCACTACCTGGAAGGACATCAAAAACACATTCCTGTGTAACTTCTTTGATGATTCACGCGCTGAAGACTGGAGGAGGAAGATTGCTACATTCACTCAGGATCCTGGAGAGTCATTCAGGGATATTTGGAACAGATTCAAATCCTACCAGCGCGGCTGCCCACACCATGGATTCAACAATGTGCAACTACTCTACACCTTCTACAGAGGCATCGCTTTGAATTATCAGATGGCTCTTGATACAGCTAGTGAAAGAAATTTCAGCACAAGGAATCCACAATACGCTGTGAAGTTAATAGATAACTTAGCTTCAAGCAACAACACGAAGAACACTGTCAAGGCGGAATCTATATCATTCTTTGGGAAGGAACATATTAATGAATTTCAAGCACAGCTGGACAATGTTCAGAAGTTACTAAATAAGCAGATTTGCTCAGTTGAGGATGCAGAAACTGCAGCTGGAGAGGAACACACAGAGGAAGATGTGAACTGGATCAGTGGAGCAGGATTTCAGAGATATGGAATTCCAGGAGGAAACAGGAACTTCTCAGGACAAAGGAGCAACTACAACCCTAGTTCACAGAAACCCACCTATAGCAGCAGCAACCCCAACAACAACATGAGTTATGGAAACTCATTCTACACCAATCTACCCCCACCCACCCAGGAAAGCAAGCTACAAGAGATGCTGGAACGATTTATAGAGAGCCAACAGAAGCTACAGGTGGATTTCAATGGGAAGATTGACTATGTCTACACCACCCTGAACACAAAGCTTGATGCTTTGAGTATCTATGTGAAGAAAGTGGAAACTCAGGTGGTTTAGACAAGAGAAGCTTTGAAAAAACAAGAAGCTTTGCAAAGGGACAAGGAGAGTCTGATGCTAACCACCACGTCAATGCTATCTTGGATGATGATTTTTGGCAAGTGGTCAAGCAAGAAAAGCTGCAAGATTCGACACATTAGGACACACCCGAAACCGGATCCGACTCATATCGATCGACATCATCCACCCGACATCGATCAATATCACCAAAAGCAAAGTGATCGATAAACTTTGACGAGTATCAACCGATAGACTTCGAGGAGCCCTCCAACGAATGTAATTCCATCAAGATCATGTCACACGAAGCCTTTGCAGCTAGCCACCACATCCACCCGCTCCTATGGAAGTCGACCCGACTTCCGATCCTATCGATCGATACAAAAACCTTTCTATCGACCGATCCGGAGACCCCAATATCGATCGACAGACAGGAGTCGCTGTCGCTCGATACACCATACCTCATCGCCGAGTGCAACTATCGAAGATCGATGTAACACGACTTAACGCACTTCGGGACCAATTTAAACTTTCCAAAACCCTTCCAACAGCCATCATGAAGAAACCCACGGACATCATTGAGCTCATGGAGACCGAAAACGAAAACCTAGGAAGAGTTCTAAGAAAAAGGAAAGAAGAGATTGCCAAGCACCTTAGAAGGGGAGCTAATGAAGCAGAGATGGAAAACTTCAGAAAGAGAATTCTAAGGATCCCTGCAGAGAAACCTTTTGAGGAAGCTTATTTTTCACACACATTGTGGATGTTTTTCAGATAAACCAAGGAGACAGAAGAAGACATCAAGAGGTTGTTTCACCAAGTTCGCGATAGCTTGAAGAAGAGGATCACACTGACGAAGAGAAGCAATCCAGGGAAGTTCACAGTACCATGCTCAACAAAGGGTATTGAGTTCCCTCGTACCCTCTGTGATACATGATCAGGAGTCAGCATTTTACCTAAGATCATAGCAGACCAACTAGGTCTGAAGATAGAGCCTACTGAAGAGACATTCATCTTTGTGGATTGTTCTCAACAGAACTCTGGAGGCATAGTTCGAAATCTTGAGGTACAGATAGGTGATGCCATCATCCCTACAGACTTCCACATCCTGGATGTCAAGCTCATCTTCAATACATCCCTACTACTTGGAAGAGTCTTCTTAGTGATCTCACTCAAATTACCCTAAGGAGTGATTTACTCTCTCAAATTAGAGGTTCAGATGTAGTACTTAGGGATCGAATCACGGGTAGCGAAGGAACACAAAAGATTGTAATCTTTAGAGACTAAGCTAGGTTGAAGTAGGTTTAAATGTAAATTGTAGTGGTGAGCAATGATAAGTTGCTCAAGAGAATGGATTTTAGGTTGTAAGTAATAAGAGAAAGTAGTTAGATTCAAGGTTACTTTTCAGTTAGTTCAGGATTATAATGCTATAGATGTTTTAATGAGTTGCTTGTAGATACTAAAGAACTTCAATTCTTAGATTTGTCTAATATCTATCTTTATTAGACTCGTCTATTGATTTGACTACCGACAATATCGATCGATGTTCTGACAGCTTGTATCGATCGATATGTTTGCCGTCGATCGATTACTCTATTTGAGTATCGGTCGATATAAGCTTCAGATCGAATTGAATAATGTCCACCAAGATCATAGACCGGCTCTCGCTTAACCCTAGAGGATCTCAGCTTATACAAGATGATGTCAGGAGAATGATTTATGAATTAAATCACTTCCAAGATCATATTATAGTTAGCTACTCTAGAATAAGAATTAGGGTTCATCAGGATAATGAGTATACAACTCAACAATCTATAGTTGGGGCTAATCCCTCATAAATATTTGAACCTTAAATCTACCAAAGGAATCTACTCAGACATGACTGATTTACTCATAACATCAAGGTAATAATAGAAATTCATTTAGAATACTGAACACTCAAGTTCCTCTTGATAACAAATCTCTTTGTATCTTTCTTCTAATATTAGAATTCTATAACCTTTGATGAAAACATAATTAAGATAAAAAGAATACTTTTATTGATAAGTAAGAAATACTAGAATAATGAACTGCTGTAAAAAGCTTGTAAAACACAAAAGCACACTTTGCCAAAACTAATAGGCAAAGGTATATATACTGAGTTCAATTAGGTTAAAAACTCGTCAGGAGCATTATTGTAATAATGGGAAATCTTGATCTTTAAGTCGATTGAGAATATTTATTCTTCTTCTGCACGCTCGATATCGATCGAGAGAACTAGGCGTACATCGATAGATGGAGTGTCTCGTCATCGTTTCTTCGGATGCGTCATCGATCGATTACACAGAATGTGTATCAATCGATATGAATCACTGGATATCGACCTTCACGTCTGATCTTATCGTCAACTCAGGAAAACTCTCCTTTAAGCTCCATAATGGCACCTAAAACGTCACTTTACTTTAAAATGCCCTTGAACCTGAAAACATACCTAAAAGACTCCAAAACATAGATATATATAGTAAAATCATAAAAATACCATGGGTAAAAGTGGGTCAAAATCATGGTCTATCAACTCCCACCTTTTGCTTGTCCTCAAGCAAACACACATGTAGTCTTTGAAAGAAGTTTGAAAATAGCAGGGACTCAATTTAAATCTTAGCTTTTAGAATCATCACATCTACTTTGTTGCAAGCCACATCTTATGTCTATTAACCACAGGAGTACATTATACCATATCCTAGCTTAGCAACCAAATAAATCCAGCCAAACAACTTAGCAATCATGTCTAACTATCCCCTCTACTGATTTCATTTACGCATAAAATAAAAGTGCAGGCTTTACCTTAGGGATATCGATCAAGAAACACATGGACTCAACTCAAGCAAGTTTCTGAGCACACAGGCAGTCTTCTCTGATTCCTTTCTTCCCCCTTTATCTCTCTTCTCTGGTTCCTCATAGTTTCAAATTTTAATGAACACTGATTGCCACAAAGGCAATCTTTGTATCATCTCATTGACTTAGTAACACATATCTTTCGAATAAGCGAATAATGGGATCGCAGGAATCACTCCTACCCCTCGCTCTGATCATTCTTTTAAAGTAGAATAATGAGGTTGCAGGAATCACTCCTACCCCTCTACTCCTCAAGAAATCATATCACATCTTTATACAAATCTTTTCTTTCTTTCCTTAGGATGCCGAAGAGAGAGAAGAAAGGGAATCATAAGCACACAGACTATTACCTTCCAGACTGACAGGAGGATTCTGATCCCTTGTATACCAAGCCCCAAGACAAGCAATAGATTGTCAGGTTAGGATGGAAATCAGCTTTGGTTCTTCCAAACAATCATGAAAAGTGTTGTCATAGGTGACAGGTGATCCACTTTAGCATCTATAGTACTTTCTGCAACGGAATCATGTATTATGCTCCGTAAACGAGAGCGAACGGAGTTTCCCCCGTTGCTCGTCTTGGAGTGGTTCGATGAGACCAAAGGACCCCTTCGAGTTCTTCTGCCCATCGTCCCTTTTCGGCTTCCAAGCGTTTTTTCAATCCGTCTAGGACGGTTTTGTTTATGGTTTCAGCATGTCCGTTGCACTGCGGGTATCTGGGAGTAGACTTGTTAAGTCGTATTGTCCATTTTTCGCAGAATGCCTCGAATCGTGTGGAAATAAACTGAGACCCGTTGTCCGTTACGATTTCGTATGGGACACCGTGTCTGGTTATGATGTTTTTCCAGACGAAGTTCTCGACTTGCACGTCTTTGATACTTGCGTAGGATTCCGCTTCCACCCATTTCGAAAAGAAATCTGTGAGGAGCAGCAGGAAACGTTTTTGTTTCGATTTGTGTAGCGGTCCGACGATGTCCATTGACCATCGCATGAAAGGGTACGGAGATGAGATAGAGGAGAGGATTTCGGCGGGCTGATGAATTGTCAGAGCGTGCCGCTGACACTTCTCGCATTTCCGAGCGAACTTCTCGCAATCCTTTACCATAGTTAGCCAGTAGAATCTGTGGTGTTTTATTTTTGTTGCGAGAGACCTTCTGCCGGAGTGGTTTCCGCACGATCCGGAATGAACCTCTTCCATGATTTTTCTCGCCTTTTCTCCTTCCGCGCAAGTCATGAGAGGTCCGGAGAATCGCCATTTGTAGATTTCGCCTTCCACGGTTACGTATCGCGCTGCCTGAATTTTTATTTTCCGGGCTGCCCATTTTTCCGCGGGTAGGGTACCATCTACGATGTAGGCTCTGATAGGTTCTAGCCAGGGAGTGTCGCAGCCATAGTCTGTTTGGTCTGCGTCGTCTTCCGGCTGGTCTTCGTTTTCTTCCGCGCCTTCGATCTGTGTTCTGATCAGGTTGGCGATTACCGGCGGTCCGATGCTCGGATGCTCTATGAATTCGACGAGAATTATTCTTTTAAGCCCTGGATCCGAGCTTGAGGCGAGAGCGGCTAAAGCGTCAGCTTGGATGTTTTCCGAGCGGGGAATCCTGGTTAGTGCAAATTGCTGAAAGTCGTGGGCCAAGTCTTGGACGACCTTCAAATATGCGTTCATCCTTTCATCCCTTGCTTCATATTCTCCGCTGAATTGATTTGCGACTAACTGAGAGTCGCAGTAAGCGTGAATATTTCGAATCTTCAGCCCATGGGCCAGTCGTAGGCCCGCAATTAGCGCCTCATATTCTGCTTCGTTGTTTGATGCACGAAAATCCAAGCGAAACGATTGCTCGAGGATTTCTCCTGTCGGCGAGGTGAGTCGGACCCCGATTCCGGATCCTTGCTTGGAAGAGGATCCGTCGACATGGAGATCCCATGTTGAACCAGGATCCTCGTTAGTTTAGTCCGTCGTGGGTAATTCTACCAAGAAGTCTGCGAGTACCTGCGATTTCGTGCAGGTTTTTGGACGATATTCGATATCGTACTCGCTTAGTTCAATTGCCCACTTCGCGAGCCTACCAGACTGGCTTGGACTGTGTAGAATCGTCCGTAACGGAAAAGTGGTAAGTACCACGATGGTATGAGATTGGAAATACGGTCTAAGTTTTCTCGCCGAGGTTATGACAGCGAGTGCCAATTTTTCCATTAGCGGATACCGAGTTTCGGCATCTAGTAATGTTTTACTAATGTAGAAGACCGGTTTCTGTTCTCTGAATTCTTCTTGAATCAGGACGCCACTGACTGCTGATGCGGATACTGCGATGTAGAGGAACAAGGGCTCTCCGACTACGGGTTTTGCGAGGATAGAAGGGGTGGCCAGATACTGCTTCAGCTGTTGGAAAGCTTTCTCGCAGTCTTCTGACCACTCGAACTTTTTGTTCCCCTTCAAGGTTTCGTAGAATGGGAGACACTTATCCGTGGAGCGCGAGATGAATCGGTTTAAGGCCGCAACTCGTCCGGTCAGGCTTTGAACTTCCCGCTTGGTTCTTGGGGAGGCCATTTCTATCAGTGCGTTAATTTGTTTCGGATTGGCCTCTATTCCACAGAATGTTACGAGGTACCCGACAAATTCTCCCGACGCCACAGCGAACCTGCATTTTGCTGGATTGAGTTTCATGTTGTGCTGGTTCAATCTTTCAAAGCATTCCTCTAGGTGGACTACCTGGTCGCGTTCGTCAAGAGATTTTACCACCATATCGTCGATATACACCTCCATGGTTTTTCCGAGTTGCTCGGCAAACATCCGATTGACGAGCCGCTGATATGTGGCGCCGGCGTTCTTAAGACCGAAAGGCATTACTATGTAGCAATGGTCCCTCGGTCGGTAATGAATGCTGTCTTCTCGCAGTCTTCGGGATTCATCATGATTTGATTGTAACCGGAGAACGCGTCCATGAACGATAGGAGTTTGTTTCCTGCGGTTGCCTCGACCAGACGGTCAATGTGCGGAAGCGGAAAACAATCCTTCGGGCATGCTTTGTTGAGATCAGTAAAGTCGACGCACACTCGCCATTTCCCGTTCTTCTTCTTGACGACGACGGGATTGGCGAGCCAGTCGGGATATCTTACTTCTGTTATTGATCCAACTTTGAGGAGTCTTTCGACTTCTTCATTAACCCCGTTCGGGGCCTAGCTTTCGCCTCTTTTGTTTCACGGGTTTATGAGTTGGATCGATGTTGAGTTCGTGACATGTTATGTTGATGTCGATTCCTGGCATATCTTCCGCAGCCCAAGCGAACGTGTTAAGGCTCTTCTTGAGACATGCGATGAGTTCTGCTTTCAACGGATCGCGGAGATTGGCTCCAATCTCCACGCACCGCTCTGGGTTAGTCTCGTCGAGGCAGACCGAAATTACTGGTTCGCAAGTGGGCTCACGTTTCCCTTCTAGGGCTTCTGCTCTTCGCGATTGCCAGAAGATTTCTGGAGGGTCCTGCGATGCTGGTTCGTGGGTCGCTTGCTTTTTTGGGTTAGTTTCGGGCTCAGAGTTTTTTCGTTTTAACCCAGCGGCCAAGCAGACTTGCGGCGCTTTATGATCTCCTTGTATTGTTTTAACTCCGAGGAGGGTCGGAAATTTGAGGCACAGATGGAAAGTCGAGGGGATTGCTTGCATGGAGTTTAACCACGGAGTCCCGACGATCGCGTTATATGCTGCTGGACCGTCGACTACCAAAAATTCCACCATCTTCGTGACGCTCCCGGCTCTGACCGAGAGATCGACTGAGCCGAGGGTCATTGTGATGTTTCCTGAGAGTCCGATTATTGGATTGGGATCGTCTGTGATAGCGCTTAGGTCGATTCCCATCCTCTCAAGAGTGTTTTTATATATAATATTTGTTGAGCATCCGGTGTCGACCAATATTCTTGCTACGTCGATGTCCTGGATCGTAAGTATGATAACGAGGAGTTCGTCGTGAGGTTTGGCCTGACCAGCCGTTGCTCTGTCCCCGAATGACACGATGTTGCGGACAGGTGATGTGGCCATGCTGTTGTTATCAATCGTAGGTTTTTGAGTAAGAGAATCCGACCCCCCCCCCTCCTTCTAGCGCCAAACTGTGGGAACCGAAATTTGCACTGTCGATTTTAGTTAAATAAATCGGAGGAAAACTAAGTAAACCTAGTTTTCCCTGAAGGCTCGGATTCTCTGCGACAACCAAACGAAATTGATAGAATAAAGCAACGTAGCGGAAAAATTGCACTAAGGCGTTTTATTAAATAGATGATAAGTTGAATACAATATTCTTCCGAAAAGGGAAGTAGAGAAACGCTGAAGCGGAAAACGACGGAAATACAGGAGACAAAATGTTCTAAGTCTTGCTCCGCTAGTCTAACCTCCTAAGTCCTAAGCTAGCAGGAATTCTCTAAGTCCCTAGATTTCGGATTTGCTCTCTCTCTCAATGATTTTCGCTCTGCCTTTCTTCCTCTCCCAAAGCTCTTTTATATACTCCTTCTTATGACGGTCTATCCTCCTTCTGGGCCGCAAGGCGGGCTTTTTCCCATTTTCGTCGGCCTTCATGTTTATCGGGAAACTTGGCATTTATCTTCGGGAAACTTGACATTTATCCTTCTGGAAATTTAGCATTTATCTTGTTATGTAAAGATAAAACGTAAATCGTCTTATCTATCTCATATAATCGTAAACAGACTGTCCGATTGCGTTTGGTCCCTTTCGGGCCGTCTCTAGGACTTCCGTTGTTTTTTACGATTTCTTCGGAAGATCTTCATTCCTTCGTAGAGTTGAGATGAGTGGTGTCTTAAGATAACCATCACTGTTTCGTACGAAGAATTTACGATCTTCCTTCCCGTTGATATCTTACGAGTTTCCGAAGTGTTTCCGACGGTCTTAGTTTGGAGTAGAACGGGAGTTTCGTACGCGGAATCTCAATGATTCGTTACGCGAGGACTTGGGAAAGACTCAAAGTACGGACTTCTGACGGCCGGGGCCTGGGACTTGCGTACCGGAGATTGTCGTCCGAAGACCCGAGCCAGCACGGGGCTAGCCGCCCGGCGGCCATGGCCAGCACGGGCGCTAGCCGCCGCCGGCTACGGCCAGCACGGGGGCTAGCCGCCCGGCGGCCACGGGCAACACGGGCGCTAGCCGCTGGCGGCTACGGCCAGCACGGGGGCTAGCCGCCCGGCGGCCACGGCGAGCACGGGCGCTAGCCGCCGGCGGCCATTGCCAGCATGGGGGCTAGCCGCCCGGCGGCTACGGCCGGCACGGGCGCTAGCCGCCGGCGGCCACGGCCAGCACGGGGGCTAGCCGCCCGGCGGCCACGGCTAGCACGGGCGCTAGCTGTCGGCAGCTACGGCCAGCACAGGGGCTAGCCGCCCGGCGGCCACGGCCAGCACGGCTGCTAGCCGCCGGCGGCCACGGCCAGCACGGGGGCTAGCCGCCGACGGCCACGGCCAGCACGGGGGCTAGCCGCCCGGCGGCCACGGCCAGCACGTAGACAAGTAGAGGTGTTCGTGTTCGTTTTTCTGAGGGTTTTTCGTATGACAAGTAGACTTAGCCGTTGATTTCGAGATAACTGTTTTTGACCCCAACAATAGGTTGGTAGGTAAAGATTCTCATAAACAAAATAAAAATAAAGGATGAAAATAAAAAAAAAAGGAATTTTGAAACAATCTAAAGAGATGAATCAAGGAGAATCGCTCAGCATGAAGGACACTCTCTTCTATCTTAAGTTTGAACATGCTCAGTAGCATTACAACACTTAAGATAGATAGAGATCACTGTCCTGATTGAGCAAACCTAGTATGAAAGACACTCTCTTTGGACTTGGGTATGACCATACTTAAGAACTGAAGTAGATCACTGTCTGGATTGGGACCTACATAGCCAGTCTGTGTCTAGCTTATCTCAGTCAGAAGTAATAGCTTCGTGTGTATGACAATGTGAAGACTAGTACGTTGTGATCGAAGGAGTGAAAGTTGTGTCTACAACCACTACAACGAGCCAACAGGTTGATATGTTTGATGATTTTTTTTCAAGAAAAAGAAGAAAACACTCTCGGATCTCTGGTATTTTTATCCCTGGTGTGTCTAGTTAACTCTCCTCTAGCCTCATGTGCACTGTGTTAGCATTGGTCAAGTCTGTTGATGAGCTTGATCTATAGACTACCAAGGCATACATATAAGTGTTCATCGACATTAAAATCTAAGACAGGTTGGAAATAATTTTTGCTTTGGTTAATTTACTCTTGTGTTTTGGGCTTTCTGCGATGTGTTTGGTGTTCAATGTCAATCTAATTTTCATTTTTAAGATACTAATGGCCCATATCATGAGGCCCAAATTGCTAAGGTTGCTTGATTAGGTTAAAAAGGGAGAAAGAAGGGGCAATAGGCATACACGATTATCCTTGACGGCACCACTCCAAAAACCTTCTCCTTCCTTGTTACAATGAGCGACGAACCGAGGGCAAGAACCAGAGGACAGACCACGGCGGCGATGATCCGTAGGCTCGCGAGGAACCCCACCGACCCCTCATCCGAAAAGATCATCGCTTCAAGTGTTTTCAATCTTGAAGGATCTTCGACATCCAAGTCCCGGAAAGTCAAAACAAAGAAGAAGAAGACTAAACAAGTGACGATTGAAGATGTCTTCCCTGAACCAGTGGTGATGGAAACCCCCACGATCGCAGATGAACAAGTGGATCCGGTTCACGATCGGGACATGCAAAACCCTACTGACATTGAAGATGAAGATGAAGTCCAAGAAGATTCCGATCAGATAGCTGCGGATAGTCCAAGAAGATGATGGAGCTGACGATGCTGAGGAGATAGCTACTGAGCAGGAAGATGTTGAACCTGAGTTGATTAGAGATGGTGATGAAGACGATGCTGAGGATATGGCCACTGAGGCAGGAGATGATGAACCGTTATCTGTCTATGAGGAAATTACGCCAAGGGCCAACAGGCTACGTGCTCAACATCGAGCTCAGGTGGAGGCAACAACTTCACTTCGCAAGATTCCTAAGCGTCCGGTCCAAGGACTGTTTCACTCAGCTACTGCTGCAGCTAGGTATGACGAGATTACTTCTCGGACTCTCTTGATTCAGAAATTCTTGTCACTGGATGATGATGACCTGCTAGAAGCTAGGAAGATCATAAAAAGAGCTCAGTTGATGTATACGGTGATGGATGTACCAAGTTTCACTGAAGAGATTGTGCTGGAGTTTAATGCGAATCTTGGAAATATGGTTCATCGAGGAGGAACTTCTTGGGTGTATGTGAGGTCTCACATGTATGAGTTCTCTCCTAGGATGATCAACAAAGTATTTGGGACTCCTCACTATGGTCAAGACTTTCCTAGTAAACCATGGACTAAGGAGAAGCTTGACATGGCAGTGGCTACGGTGACTGGTGGGAAAAAGCAGAGATGGGGGAATCTTAGAATGCTGGATGTTACGCCCACAATGAACATATTGTTCAAATTATGTTTCTTCAACTGGATGCCAACAGCAAATCGATCCATACTGACCATCGATAGGATCAAGTTTCTTCACATGATCACAGAAGGAAGACCGTTTGACTTTGAGGTCATGGTGTTTGATCAGATATTTGAACTTGGTCAACCTCTTGCTGTGGGTGTGGAAAAGAAGCCGAAGCTATTGTTTCCCAACCTCATTCATCATATCCTTGATTTTCAGCATCCAGTTCCAGCTCGTGATGGAGACTATGTGGCTCAGAACTCGGCTAAAATGGTGTTAGATAAGAAGCAAGGTGTTGCTAAGAAACCTCCGGGAACAGGTTCTTCACAACGTTACTCATTTGCGGATGATATGGGGCGTATGCATCGTTTGATGGACACCATCGTGGGACGGGCAGCAAGTAAGTTCATTCTGTCGTCTCAAGCTTTCTATTAAGGATTGAGCTTCTAAGAAGCTGTGATAATTAAAAGTGGTGATGTAGTATATATCCACGGTTTGAGGGTTCCGTTATCCCGGTGACATTTGGCATGTGACAATTAAGATGCTTCTGTCCTGTATTTGCTTTGCAAGGTTCTAGTGTGTTCTTGCTTTCACTTCGTTTCAGCTTTTGTCATTTATGCTCGGGGTAGTCGATTGTCTGTTTAGCTTTTTGTTATTTCTTTCATCTGTCTTTGTACTAGTTTTTTGGGTTAATTTTGTCAAAAAATTAAATTTAGTATAAAAAATAACAGTCAATATTATTAAAAAAATGTAAACTTTTACCTCTATCATTACTTGGAATATTACTTATTTTGCCATTGTAACAATCACATTATCTGTATTGAATTATTCCATTCTCAAGATCAGTATAAACTCATAATTAAGAATCTACTCTAAAAATTCAGCCTTAATTATAAGTCGTCTACTAAGTCCAATTGGACGACTTTCCAGACGACTTAATTATAAGTCGTCTACTAAGTCGTCTGGAGTAACAATTAAGGCGTGATTGATTTAGCTTGTGTTCTGACTTCTATTGTTGTCTTTGATTATTTTGCAGACAAAAAGGATGGATATTCCAGAACTCCCCCGTAGGTTATACACACCAGGCTCTGAGCCACCAGCCCACAATAGCATTTCGTATCACACGGATAACAAGAGGTTGCATACTGCTCTTAAGGAAGCTCTTACTGATGACGAATTTGAAGAGCTCAAGGAGTCGAGATTGGGAGTTTTCATCAAGTTCAAGGAGCAGGGATTTGGTTGGGCTTCAAGGCTGGTTCACCACATGCTCAGTTTCAAGCTGGACATTCAGAAGAAGTATAAGATGTGGTCTCTGGTTGGTCCAGAACCTTTGAGGTTTTCACTGTTAGAGTTTGAAAACCTCACTGGTCTAAACTGCGAGTACATCGAGGACCTTGAGACACCAAAATGTGAAGTTACCAAAGAGATGGTTTCTTTCTGGGGGATGCTGGGAGTTCATCTGGAAGCTGGGCCAACTACAGATCAGATAATAGCAACACTGAACAGATGCGGGGATTGGTCCACGGAAGATCGGAAGCGGCTCGCGTACCTTTCCATCTTCACAGGATTCATTGAAGGGAGAAAGTTTTCAACCGCTACACGATCTTCTATGGCAAGGCTAGTGATGGATTTAGATCGGTTTGAGAATTATCCATGGGGGAGAGTCGCGTTTAAGGTGCTGATGGACGCTTTGTGGAACAAAGATATTACTGGCTGCTACATCGTGGATGGGTTTATACAAGTTCTTCAGGTCTGGGTGTACACAGCTATGCCGGGATTGGGTGCTAGTATTGGTGGTCCCAGAGCAAACAGTCCGTCTCCACCGATACTGGCTTACGCAGGCAGCAGAGGCCGCAGATCAATGAAAGCTGCTATCTTGCGTCAGGTATTTACTTCAATCCAAAACACTGCGCAGACGACTTATATTAAAGTCGTCTCTTAAGTCGTCCATCTAGACGACCTTTCAGACGACTTAATTAAGTTGTCTACTAAGTCGTCCATCTGGACGACCTTTCAGACGACTTGTAATAAGTCGTCTGGAAAGTCTTCCAGCTGGACGACCTTTCAGACGACTTGTAATAAGTCGTCTGGAAAGTCTTCCAGCTGGACGACTTAGTAGACGACTTGTAATAAGTCGTCTGGAAAGTCTTCCAGCTGGACGACTTAGTAGACGACTTATAATTAAGTCGTCTATTTAGTCGTCTTGCTCAAATATCTAACTCGATCCTTCTATTTACTACAGACCCGCGTGATCAACTTTGTCCAGAAGGACATTAGTGAAATGTGGCCAAAATGGGACTCTAAGGTTGAGGACCTGCCCGCGGAGAACATCATCAAACTCATGTATGATCGGAGACCGTGGAAGTGGACCTTAGATTGCTGGGAAGTCACTGGTACTAAGGTCTATACAAAACCTGAGGAGGCTACATCGAAGAAAGCCAAAGAGATAGAGATGGTTGTTGTGGAGGAGGAGGAGGAGGAAGACAATCCAAGACCTCTGAAGAAAGGTCGTAAAGAGGCTCCTAAAGAGGCTCCTAAAGAGGCTCATAAAGAGGCTCCTAAAGAGGCTAGTGAAGAGGATTGGATGACCAAACAGGAGTTGGAAAAAATGTTCAAGGACGTAACTGAGTGCATGAAAGAAGGGTTTAGGAAGTGCATTAAGGAGATTAGGAAGGTGTCCGATAGGTTGGAAGCTGTGGAGAAGAAGGTTGGTATCACCAATCAGGCTACCCCTAAAGACAAACAGCCTACACCTCAACCCAATACAACAACCCCTCAAGATAAACAGCCTACTCCTCAACCCATTCAGACAACCCCTCAAGATAAACAGGCTCCTGCTTCTACCAAAGAGCGTACTCCTCTTAAGAAACAGCCTCCTGCTCCTACCAAACAGCCTCCTGCTCCTACCAAACAGCCTCCTGCTCCTACGAAACAGCCTCCTGCTCCTACCAAACAGCCTCCTCCTCCTACCAAACAGCCTTCTCCTCAAAGGAAACAGCCTCCTCCTCCTCCTACCAAACAGCAACAGCCTCCTCCTCCTCCTACCAAACAGCCTCCTCCTCAACTCAAAGATGTAAGTCGTCTAGGGTTAACTAGTTGTACAGACGACTTAAAAAAAAAAGCTTTCTGGACGACTAGTTGACCCTGGACGACTTAAATGTAAGTTGTCTGGACCACTAGTTGACCTTGGACGACTTAATTGTAAGTCGTCCAGGGTCAACTAGTCGTCCAGACAACTTTTTTTTAAGTCGTCCAGGGTCAACTAGTCGTCCAGACAACTTTTTTTTAAGTCGTCCAGGGTCAATTAGTCGTCCAGACAACTTTTATTTAAGTCTTCCATTGTTAACTAATGTGCAACTTTTATATTGCAGAGATATTTGCCGGAGGATACATTCGATGAGGATTTCTCGGTAAATAAAGCAGATGGTGTCTCCTCCAAACAGATTGTTGCTGTCACTTCCACTGTCGAACCGAGCCTCGCTTCCACTGATCAACAACCGAGCCTCTCTTCCACCGATCAACAACCGAGCCTCTCTTCCACCGATCAACAACCGAGCCTCTCTTCCACCTTCCAACCGAGCGTCGCTTCCACTGATCCAAGCGTTCCAGCACCAGAATCAAGCGTTCAAGCCACAGAAGCGAGCCTGGTTGTATTGGACAAAACAGCTCCCCCTGCTGCTACTGCTGTGCGTGGAAGGAGTGAACGAGCGAAGAAACCTGCTCCCACGCAGTTATCTCCTTATACGGCAGAGAAAAATAAAGCTAAAGTGGCAGCCTATAAGTCATTTCCTCCAGTAAACAGAGAAAAGCTGAAGGATCTCGCTGATTGGTTGAAAACTGATCCGTAAGTGATTGCTTTACCCAAAACTGATTGCTTTTTTGCTTGATTTAGTGTACCAAAACTGAATGTTTTTTTGTTTGCAGTCATTATTACACTAAGCATGAGGACAAACCACGTACATCACCAACTTGGTGGTATAAAATCCTCCGGACCAAAACTGAATGGCTGGAAGACAGCGTAAGTCTTCTTAAATTTAAGTCGTCTGGTAAATATAACTTGTCTGGAAAATCGTCTAAGTGGTCGTCCAAGTAGACGACTTGCCAGACGACTTATATTTAAGTCGTCTGGTAAATATAAGTCTTCTGGAAAGTCGTTTGGAAAATCGTCCAAGTAGACTACTTTCCAGACGACTTATATTTACCAGACGACTTAAATATAAGTCGTCTGGAAAGTCGTCTACTTGGACGACCATTTAGACGACTTAAATATAAGTCGTCTGGAAAGTCGTCTACTTGAACGACCATTTAGACGACTTAAATATAAGTCGTCTGGTATCTTCTAACTTGTATTATTGCCATCTGCAGCATATAGATGCTTGGATTAATGTGCTGAGGCAGAGGTATCAGGAGAACCCACAAGCTTTCAGGAGCGAGCAAATGGCATTCCTGGATCACAACTTTTCCCAGTCTTGGAGAGAACAGTATCACATCTTCGAAGCCTCGGAACCTGATCACAAAGGTTTAGGGAAAGCGTTACCTGGTGGGGCGTGGGCTTTTTATGAAGGATCAATACCTTCATTTTGCCAATCAACGAAGAAGTGGGGGGAGGACGTTGATGATATCTATGCGCCAGTGAACTTGAACAACAAGCATTGGGTTGCTATTTGGATATCGATCCCTAAGAGGCACATAGTCGTCTGGGACAGCATACCTTCATCGTCGGTACCAGCAGAATGGGATGAGATAATGCAGCCATTTCTCGAGATGTTCCCTTATCTGCTTGTTGAGTGCGCTCCCAACGAAGATTTACGGGTCGAACGCGGGTTGGAGCCATACACCTATGAGAGACCGGTGCAAGGAATACCCACGGCCAACAGTGGTGATTGTGGCGTGTACGCTCTAAAGTACATTGAATGTCATGCTCTTGGGGTCCCCTTTAACCCTAAAGACTTTGCTAGGGCCAACGTGAAGAATATGAGGGATTGTATGGCGGTGGATATATGGACGGAGCTTCTTAATCAGCATTTGCAAGAAAATGTGGATGGTGATAGATTTGTGGGCATGTATGATTAGCTGTATAGATTTGAACTTGTCTCTTGTATAGATTTGAACTCCTCTTGTATAGCTTTGAACTTTTCTCTTGTATATATTTGAACTTGTCTTTTGTATAGATTTGAACTTGTCTCTTGTATATATTTGAACTTGTCTTTTTTTTTTGAACAACTTACAAATAAGTCGTCTGCAAGTTCTTCAGGTCTCGACGACTTACAAATAAGTCGTCTGGAAGGTCTTCCAGCTGGACGACTTATAAATAAGTCGTCTGGAGGGTCTTCCAGCTGGACGACTTATAAATAAGTCGTCTGGAGGGTTAGGACGACTTACAGTTAAGTCGTCTGGAAGGTCTTCCAACTGGACGACTTACAAATAAGTCGTCTGGAGGGTTTGGACGACTTACAATTAACATTTTGCACATCTAGAATAAAAGTTCACATAGAAAACCATTCAAGTTGTACAAACCAAAATACATAAGTTGATAAGTTGCTAATGAAACAAAAGGAAACAAGTTAAGATGATAGAGAGGATAGTAGAAGGTAGTCTAAAAATAAAAATACACTGGACGACTTAGTAGAAGGTCGTCTAAAAATATAATACACTGGACGACTTAGAAGAAGGTCGTCTAAAAATAAAATACACTGGACAACTAAAATTAAGGTCGTCTAGACGGGTAATCAAGACTGGACAACTAAAATTAAGGTCGTCTGGACAACTAGTCAACTGGTTGCTTACATTGTGGTTTCGTATGGCCAGTTTCCTTGCAGTTTGAGAATCTCCGTGCCCTGTGTTTCTTCCTGGGTTTGTGTCCTCTCATCCTAGATAGCTCCAACCAAGATTGCCATCTTGATTTCTTCTGTCTTCCCGGACCACGCTTTACTTCTGGAGGAAAGCATTCTCGTTCCTCAACATGTTGTGACACGATAGGATATATATTCTATGAGTATCCTGCATACAGATAATTCTTTGAGTACACTGGACATACAAGTGAGGAGATATGCAAACCAACTTTATTTGCAGCAGCTATAGCATGAGAGCAAGGTATTTTCTCCACTCCATAGACACCACAATCACACTTTGCATGTTCCAAATCAACCACACAGTCCATTTTGCCACCTTTGACAAAGTACTTCCATCCATTAATTGGTTCGACCGTCATCGTATCCGCTATCTCTGTTCGAACAGCAAGCAAGTATTCAACACCCCGACTATGTGGAGTTGTGAGACTCAAAACATCTTGTCTCCTTTTCACATACCATTTTCCTAACTTCTTTCTTATGAACTCCAGCAGGAACGTAATCGGAAATCCTTTTGCTTTCTTCAGTGCGGAATTAATAGATTCAGCGATGTTGCTTGTTTTTATGTTGAACTTGTTTCCCTTACAATGAACCCTTGACCATAGGCTGGCGTCGGCATCCTCCAAATACTTTGCAAGTTCCAGGTTTGCACTCCGTATCTCAGCCATGTACCGGTCAAAATCGTAAACCGTGTGAGGATAAGCAGCCCCTTTCACCAAGTACATGAGATGTTTCCCTTTAAACTTTTTGACAATGTTATCTTGAAGGTGATAATAACATATTCCTCAGTTTGCCCAAGGAAACACCTTATCACACGCACTTTTAATGGCCGAGTGCCGGTCGGAGACTATCATCAGAGGCTTGTCATGAGATATACAACTAGCCAATTTTGTGAAAAACCATTCCCAAGAAGGATCATCTTCAGCATCCACGATCCCAAAAGCCAATAGGAATATCTGAAAATTGCCATCTTGTGCGGCTGCAACTAACATAACACCTCCATACTTTCCACTTAGGTGAGTTCCATCCACCACAATGACCCTTCTCTGATAATTAAAACCTGTGATAGAAGCTCCAAAAGATAGAAATAGATACTTGAATCTTTTAACAGAATCAAGTTCTATAGCCGTGACATAATTAGGATTTGCAATGGAGATTTGCTCGAGATATGATGCCAGCCGCGAATACCCTTCTTCTGCTGATCCTCTCACCAATGTTTGTGCATATAACAATGCTCTGTATGAAGTGGTGTAATCAAGCTCCATGCCAAACATGTTCTTCATTGCATCAGTGATATGCTGCGGAGTAATCCCATCAATGATCCCAACACGATCAATGAAAAGACTACCAACATACTTCGGAGTACAGTGTCTCCGCTGAGCGATTCGGCCTCCCACTGAGCATAAATGTTTTTCCACATACTTTGTTACCCAAAACGTGTTTGTCCCATGTTTCACACTCGCTCTGATCTTCCATCCACAACCGCTAACCCGACATCTTGCCACAAGGAGAGTTTTCGTTGATTTGTATATTCTGAAAGAAAACCTACCCCTCACTGCTGCCAACCGCAGCTCTGAAAGCAGTGCATCCTTGCTATCAAAACTCTGGTTGACATAGATACTACCATACGATTTTCCTCCTTCAATAGCTTTTGACTTAGCATATGTCTTTCGATTTCTTCAAAACAAACATTATCATCATCTTCCTCATCCTCATCTTGAACCTTTCCATAAAGACTGTAATCCCCACCATTCTGATCTGTTTCACCAACAATTTCCTCCTCATTTTCCTCCTCCCCATTTTCTTCCTCCCCATCTTGATTTTCATCTTCAACAAACTCATTATCACCAACATCTTCTTCCCATTCATCAGCTTCATCATTATCACCAACATCTTCTTCCCATTCACCAGCTTCATCATCACCAACATCTTCTTCCCATTCACCAGCTTCATCATTATCCCTTTCCTCTGAAACTGTTTCCACCTTGCTGCGGCTTGATACACAAAGACATACTCTATGCGTTTTGAGTATCTCGAGCAAGTTTCGAACTTGTCTATCACTTGTAACATGAATGGGAGGACTGCCTGGAGCCATCATCATTTCTGCTGGTAATGAGTAGCTAATCTCCACAGTCACTGTTCTCATGTCCAGGTTATAATCTTCTTGAGCCATTGCAACAAGTTCAGCATGTGTTGAATCTTCATTCAATAAAAACAATCTTGCTCCTTTGAGATCATCAACCACAAAATCCCAACGGCAATCTCTCAACAACCATTCTCCATACACTGCATGTAACTGAAAAATCATCTGCAAATATTCAAAATAAAACACATTAGTAAACATAGAGAAAATGAATAAGTTCAATAAACATTGCCGCAGACGACTTAGAATTAAGTCGTCCAGACGACTTAAAGGTAAGTCGTCTAAAGAGGTCACTTTTGCAATTGAAAATGAAAAGGGACGACTTAATACTAAGTCGTCCGGCTTTGTTTGTTAAAAAAAAAACTTCAGACGACTTATATAAAAGTCGTCTACGAGAAACGGGTTAGTTTTGCATTTGACCGAATCGTGTCAGATCTTTGACTTTTCTGGACGACTTATAATTTAGTCGTCTCTGGGAAAGTTAAAATTTCAATATTTTATTCAAACAAGACGACTTAAACGTAAGTCGTCTTAGGTTAGTTTTGTAATTGAAAAATAAAACTTGAAATTTAACTTTCTCCAGACGACTTAAATGAAAATCGTCCCACCAGAAGACTTAATTTAAAGTCGTCCGGGGTAAGCAAAGTCGTCCAGACTAAGTCGTCCATCTTTAGACGACTTAAATGAAAGTCGTCCAGATAGATGACTTAACTTAAGGTCGTCCGGTTTAAGCAAGGTTTGACCAGAAAATTTGGAAATATTCTGGACGACTTTGCTTTCCCCGGACGACTTTAAATTAAGTCTTCTGGTGGGACGACTTTGATTTAAGTCGTCTGGAGAAAGTTAAATTTCAAGTTTTATTTTTCAATTACAAAACTAACCTAGGACGACTTACGTTTAAGTCGTCTAGTTTAATAAAATATTGAAATTTTAACTTTTCCAGAGACGACTGAATTATAAGTCGTCCAGAAACAGTCAAAGATCTGACACGATTCGGTCAAATGCAAAACTAACCAGTTTCTCGTAGACGACTTATATATAAGTCGTCTAGAGTTTTTTTTTAAACAAACAAAGCTGGACGACTTAGTTTAAGTCGTCCGTTTGACCAGAAGACTTATCAGTAAGTCTTCTACATACAGATGACTTACTAGTAAGTCTTCTACGCGAACAGATCTTGAAAAAAATTCAAATTCGTACCTTAAACTAGGTGAGATGACTTCGTTTGCACACAGGGTCTTCTCCAACCACCCAGAACCTCAAACGAAAGCAACCGTAAGTCAAAACGAAAGAAATATGGCTCTCTCAACCATAAAATATTTTGAATCAAAAGCTTGAGTTTTTTGGATGAATATGGAGAGAAAGTGAAAGAAATGTTGTTTTTAGTTCATAACAATTGAAACAGAGAGAGTGTAAAGAGATTTACGTGCATTAAAATGCATTAAAAGCTCCATACAGTTAGTACAAGGTTGTTGGAACTATTCATGGTAGTGGCACTATTGTAAATACTTGAAGAAGATGAGGTTGAGACAGTAAAGAAGCCATTTTCGATAAAAAAAAAAAAGTAGGCATTTTCGTAGATAAAATGCAAGTGTGGGGTGAAAATCTCAAAAAAAAAGGAGTCAAAAGAAAAGGTTAGTTTTCTGTTTGACTCCAAGTTCTGAGTCACTTTTGCAATAAGATTTTGACCCGCGCTTTTGTCTTCATTTTTTTCACAATTTCATGTATATAAGATAATACATAAGTTTGAGCATATTTATCCAAAACTATGAACCAAACTGAGAAATCAAAACTGAATTGAATTGTATAAATAACCGAGAAAATCATATATATATGAAACTGAAAATTTGAGACCAAACTCAGAATCAAATGTGTGCATGTATTTTTAAAATGAAATTATGTACTTACAAATATTGATTACATTTAATTTTTAAATAACCAAATATCCTAAAAATACTATTTTTAACTGGATAACCCGAAAACCCGAATTAACCAAATATTTTTTATTCAGAATATTAAAATTATCCGAATTTTTCAATTTTATTCAAAAACCCGAATTATTTGATATTTAGCCTGAAAACCCCAAATTGTATGTTATTTTATCTATAATTATCCAAATTTTTCGATATTTTATTCAAAAACCTGAATTATTTGTTATTGAAACTGAACCCAAATTATATGTTATTTTATCTATAAATTTGTAGCAATCCCGAAAACCAGAATTAAACCAGAATTGAATTGGAACTAATTTCTTTTTGCATATTAGTTGTTTTCCAACTTTGCTATTGAACCGAACCAAAACTGAAATAACTCAACTGAAATCTAACAAAATGTTGTAAATACTTGAATGGTTCCTAAATTTCTAGAACTGAAACAACAAAAACTATAATACTCAAACCAAAACCAAATGTTGAGGACTAATAGTGCATCAAAATTTAAATGATGCGAAAAAAGTATTTTATTTTTAAAAATTATTCAATTATTTTTAGTAGGGCACATATGTGGTTTATAGACGAATTAAGAGATAAACATTGGCTTTATAATCTGTTCGGACCTGCAGTCAAACCAGTTCTGGTGGCCATATGTAATTCTGTATAGCTTATATTCTTCATGTAACATTTTATCAGAAGTTTTTTTTTTGGCATCAAAAAGCTGTTCCATTACTCAAACTTGAGGGGGTCTGGGAATCCAGACCGGAATAGAACAACCAAAGTAACAAAGAGATCTAAGAAAAGTACGAGCAGTCCTAGCTAGTGAATCAGCTATAGTATTCTGAGTCCTTGGAATGTAACAGATATTGAAGTTCGAGTAGCACATCTTGATTGTCTGAATCATCTCCAGCTCCGTTGAAAAGTTTTGCCAAGATTGTGGCTCCATCAGCATTTTAATCAGATCCTTACAATCCGTACCAAAATTCTGGCAGTCCGAGTGTTGTAACATGGCCTCTATAGCCCATCTTAACGCTTCTAGCTCTGAGTGTAACGCTGACTCCATTCTCCTCATATTTCTAGTTCCCATGAGCTGGACATTTCCCCCGCTATCCTTCCAAACCCATCATATCCCACTGAACTGATCGGTAGAGGTCCATGAGCCATCCACCATGCAGATTTCACCCAAGCTTAAGACTTGTGGTGGCGAATTAATCTGATTCATCGGTACAATCACTTTAGCATCATGCCAAGCTTGGCATTCACCCTCTGCATACCTGACAAGTTCCGTTGGGTCCCTCTCTATTCCTCTGAATAGTTTGTCATTTCTAGCTTTCCAAATGTACCAAATAATCCAGGGATAAGGATCCCTATCATCCTCTGGCTCCATGATACTATTCTTCCTCCAAAAGAGATAGTCCATATTATTGTATAAGCTCGGGCTAGGGAAAACAAGTGGATTGGACGGTGTAGATGATTGGGCCCAAGCTTGCAGTGCTGGTGGGCATTCAAAGATCGCATGAGTGGTTGTTTCTTCTGGTTCTCCACATCTCGGGCAGAAATTATCACACCTCATATTCCTTCGTACCAAATTCTTCGTGACTGCAACATGTCATGTGATTAATTGCCAAATAAGAGGACGGATCTTTTGTGGCGCATCTACTTTCCAAGCAAAGGCTTGGAGTTTAGTTATAATGGGTTCCAGAATTTGTTTGTCCTCTTCCTCCTTTAAAATATTTGTGGCTACCCAGTAACCAGATTTGACTGTATATTGTCCATTCTTTGTATAACTCCAGCAGTATGTATCACGTCGATGAGTTGGGCTTATGGCCAAACTCTGAATCATGGGTATATCCTCATTGTCTACATACTGTTCCAGCAAACGGCTGTCCTCCTTTTGATAGCCATCTACCAGTCCACCCGTTTACTCTATGTGATAGCTTGTCTTTTAGGAATGGAAATAGCTTACATTTGGATCCACTAATATCCTCCGGAATTCCCAAGTATGTCCCCATTCCACCTTCATTTTGGATACCCAGAGTATCTTTGGTATGTTGTCTCTCAATAGCTGGGATCCTCTTGCCAAAGAGCAATGAGGATTTGTCAAAATTAATACACTGTCAAGATGCATGTCCATACTTCCTGACTACCTTCATAACTTCTTCACACTCACGGGGCTCCGCCATGCAAAAGAGCAGGCTATCGTCAGCAAAGAGAAGGTGAGATACCGGGGGGCTTGCATGTACGACTCGCATCCCCGTTATCTTCCCTTGATTCTCTGCTTGACTAAGAAGGCTAACGAGCGCTTTCGTGCATAGAATAAATATGAAAGGAAACAAAGGATCTCCCTGACGTAGGCCTCTCTCTGGAACTATGTTTCCTCTTGGCTCTCCATTTATCAACATTTTGTATTTAACCGAGGTAATGCATCTCATAATCCATTCAATCCACACATCTGAGAATCCCATCTTCCTCATGAACGCCTCAATAAAAGACCATTCCATCCTATCATATGCTTTACTCATATCCGTCTTTATGGCCATCCTCTTTACTCGTCCACCTGGTTTTGTTCTCAATGCATGGAACATCTCCTGTGCTATCATAATATTATATGTGATTTGTCTTCCAGCCACAAAGGCAGACTGGGTTTCAGATATCAATCTAGGGAGAACCTTTTTCAATCTTTGGCATAAGACCTTAGATATTATTTTATAACTGACATTACATAGACTGATGGGTCTAAACTTTGTCATCTCCTTCGGCTTGTCCGTTTTAGGGATCAGACAAATGTTTGTATCATTTAATCCCGGGGCCATTGTTCCTTGAAAAAGAAATTGATTAACCATACGAGTCAAGTCATCCTTCACAATGTCCCAGAACTTCTGATAAAAGAGGGCTGTCATTCCATCCGGCCCCGGGGCCTTTTCTGGATGCATGGCGAATAGCGCTAGCTTGACCTCCCATTCAGTTATTGGCACTATGAGATCATCATTTTGGGTTGCAGTTATTGTGGTCTTCACCTCTGAAAGTGCTTCAGCTATATCCTCTGGATTGGATGATTCAAAAATCTGCCTAAAATAACTAGTGGCAATGGCAACTAGTCCTTCCTCATCCTCTACCAAATTTCCATTCTCATCCAGGAGTTGTGTAATCCGATTCCTCGCTCTCCTCTGTCTTACTAGTCCATGGAAAAATTTTGAGTTCCTATCGCCCTCCCTCAGCCAGAGAACTCTGCTCTTCTGTCTCCAAAACATTTCCTCAGCCTTAAGAGCGTTGGATAATTCCTTTAGAGCAGCAGCTATTTCCTCAGATGTAGCATCATCATTTGAGTATAGTTCTTCTACCTTCTCTTTAAGCTCCTCCACTTGTTTTGCTGAATTCACATTGTTCTCCCTCTTCCATTGGCTCAAGGCGTTCCGACAACTAGCAATATGGTCCATAATGTTCGCATCAGCAGGTAGATCATCCGCTTTCCACCCTTCAAGAATGACATCCCTAAGCTCCTCATTATCTAGCCACCGTTTATCAAATTTGAATTTTTTCCTCCTTCTGGCTGGTCTAATAAGAATATCAGCAAGGACCGGACGATGATCCGATCCCCATAGCCTGAGATATTTCATAGCAGTATGTGGAAACTTCTCATGCCAATCCTCATTCCCCACGGCTCTGTCTAGACGGCATCTGACTGTTGCTCCTCCTGGTCTCTTTCCTACCCACGAAAGCATATTCCCAGTAAATGGGAACTCCATCATGCCACAATCATTTAGCATCTGCTTAAAAGGAAGGAAAGAACTGTCACAGCGCCTACTCCCTCCTTCTTTTTCACTATAATTAATTATTTCATTAAAATCTCCAATCATGAACCAAGGTCCATTTCGAATTGTTGAAAAATGCGTAAGACGTTCCAAACCAAATTCCTTCTTTATTTTATCAGAAGTTCTACCTATTAAAAAGGTTGAATTTCATAAAAGCCTATTAATTAAAAATCTGATTAACCCAAAATTCTGCTATTAATCAGTGAACCGACATTGTTTGACCCGGCAAAAATCCAGAAAATCTTATATATTTTGTTTTAAAAAAAAAAAATTGATTAAAGTTCTTATATACTTTATAATAGTATATAAAACTGAATAAACTACTTTATTTGTCATACAAAAGTAATTTGTTATACATTTGTAATGATCAATACTATTAACATCCATGGTTATATATATATATATATATATATATATATCATCAAGGTAGTAAGGTTAAAAGTGATAACTTATGACATAAAAAAAAGGATCACCTATATCAAATCAATCGACGATAATAGTTTTATACACTTTCAACAAAAGTATTAGGGAAAGTATTACATGATTATTATATTTTAAAAATGTCATTGTGTCTAAAACAACATTTCTATATGGCAAGTATTAGAATATGGAAAGTGGAAACCATCTAGATATGTTTAAATTAAATTTTATTTGCTATAACCTATCTTCCAATCTCAGGACTCATAACCAGACTAAGGTCCAGACCAAGCAGAAGACATTCCAAGTGCTTAAGTGCTATGCACCACAATCACAACAGGTCTTGTTCAATCTCAGCTTCATAGGCACCTCCACGATAGAATATGCTGAGAGGAGGTGATGCTTATGTCTTTCAGGTGGTGCAACCGCCTTCACTATCCTAGGAATCATAGCAGCGAACTTCTCAACGTACTGTCTATTCTTTCCCCGACTGCAATCATAGACTTCCACTTTTTTTTCAATGATGTTGACGCAGACAGCAATCCAGTGATTACCTGCATTGGATATTAGAAAATTTGTAAATGATGAGTTCACATAAACATGGACGTGTAGAAGAGAGAATGGTTACCATTTACAAAAAGAGGAAAGTAGAGCCGATCAACATCGACACCCCAAACTTGATCAGTCCGTCCATGAGATGGAAGCTCTCCTCTGCCGTACCCAAGAAGAAAATCAGGCAATTCATAGGCTTTTTTGTTAGGTAAAAACTTGTTGTATTGTGCTTGGAGTTGGAGGCAGAACATAGCACTCATGAAAGCCACACGTTTTGGAGCCCAAAGGTTCAAACTTGTCTTCACTCGCCATATAAACATAGATGCAGCCATTTCCTGAATTTTCACAATGAAAATAAGCTAAGGTAACAACAAAGATGATTTACAAATATAAATTTAGCAAATTTGTAGAAGATAGCCTTACCTCATTTCCAAGCCATTGCCCAGCACTTACTATCCTTCCAGCTACAAACACATTGAAGATTGAAGGCCCAATTGGTAAAGATATTGGATTCAAAGCCCAATCCGTGAATCCTTTCCATGCTTCCTCATCGAAATTATAGAGTGACGACTGCGGAGAACCATCTAGGGGCAATGGTGAATCGCTAAGTTGAAGCACACTTTTTCCTCTATGCCAGTTCTTCCACTGTGACGGCGGAGGAGCTATCCCTTTATCTTTGCTTACTGTTTTAGCTTTTGAACGTCGGACTGAAGTCATTGGAGTCGACCAGTCATCGTCTTCTCTGGTCTGAGTTGGATCAATTTCTGGCACGCAGGACGCCTGAGAAAGTCCTTCAACGCCTTGTGCACCCATCCCGTTAATAAAATCATCTGCTTGACCAAAATTCAAATCGAATGGAGTTTTTGATCCTTCCTGTTATACCACAATAATTAAACAATTAACAACATAATATGAAGCAAGGCGTTTGTGGTTAATATTATGATTTCATACACCAAACATAAGCATTACATTAATATCATACCAAGAGTTCACAAACAGAACATAAATTAAAAAACAAGACAATTACAAACAAGCACACTTGCACACCAAGTGAATTACAAACAAAGGACACACACCAAGAAAACTTGCAAACCGAGTCAATTCCAGAAAGAAACAAAATATAATATAACACATCTACTTCCTGGCTGATACCGTAGCTGATACTAACACAACAAACACATAAAATTAACGTTTGAGAGAGGGGTGCAGACTAGTTTTTTGTTACCCTGCGTTTGGACCTCCTCAACGATGACTGAGAAGTCAATGACTTGCTAGGTGATGGCTTCCTCGGTGATGGCTTGCTCGATGATGGCTCTACATGTTCAACCTGAACGCTTGATTCCTTATGTGAACCTCTAAGCTCTTCCTTCATTTGGTCAAATCTCTCGTCCATCTGTTTCTGTAGCCTCTGTTTCATTCCCATGAAATTCTGCTGAAACAACTGTGTCATAAAAGCCTTCATATCTTCATTAAAAGGCGCAGAAGGCGCAGGCTTTGGTCCACCAGACAGAACCTTATGCTTCTTTTTCTCCATGCCACGATTCGGAAGCCTCTTCTTACCTTTTCGTGATGTAGCGCCTACGTTCTTTGTTTCATTTACAGTCTGAAAGTCTTCATCACTCTCAGCTGCTTCAACATTGACACCATCTGCTTCATCATTCCCAACTGCTTCATCATTCCCATCTGCTTCATCTGCAAGGTCTAAAGACACCTCTGGAGTTTCTTCAATTTCCCAAATATGCTCACTAAAATCATACTTATTGCTTATCAACTCCATCAGAACCTTGGTTCTCTCATCCTCCACATCATCTCTGAGAAAAGACGCAGCTTGGACAACATCATAATTTCTGGTCCATGAGATGTATGCATAGAGAGAATCCTACACGAGAAAGGTAAAAAACAATTTAGATCCTAAAACTCATTAACATTCGGACTTATTCATCTTAAAGAGATAATTTACTTCGGGTGTAAAGATTTCCTCCAACCGAATTATCTCCTGATATGACACCTTTGCAGCTCCCATCCAGTTTATGCATCTAGGACCATTCGTAAAAGCTTTGTCCAGTTTTTTCCCACAAAGCTTCCCAATCTTTGGTACAGCTTCCATTGCCCAGATCTGCAAAGCGTAGGAGAATCCATCCATCACATAACTAGTTGTCTTATCCTTCAGTGTCTCACGGTTCTTGGCTATTGACTTGCAGAGTAGGTCATAAGCAGCAACTCCCCAAGGATACTTCCGAACCTTCTGAAGATCCATTACCACCATGATGTATTTGAGAGGGATATTGGCCTTCTCATCTCTCGCTAAAACCACGCAAAGAATGATGGCCAGGTAGATCAGTCGTATACGATCTGCATTCTTCCACTTCTTAACAGATTCCTTGTCCTTGTTCCACAGGTTGAAGAGTGTAATCGTTCCATCTTTTCTCCTTAACACCCGGCTCCAAAAACCACCATCATACTTATAGTTTTCGAACTCCTTAACTGAGATACTTGTGTCGCACTCAAAGCCAGTTACTGCGTGGAACTCTTGTAGTGAAAATCGAAGTGGTCTCCTCGCAAAGACAAACCAAAGCTCGTGCGATTTGTATGTCAACAGCTCCCTACACAAGAAACTGTGTATCACTCTCGCGGAGTACCCAAGACCATTCTCGTGCAGCTTAAAAATCTGAGAAAAAACCGGATCTTGCTTCACAACATCCAAGTCTTTTGGCATCCAGGCAGTGAACTTTGTGATAATGTAGTCGATCCTGCAGTTGTTATTGATCTGAGTCACTTGGGTCTCCTCGCCCTCCTTGAAAATCCTCTTTGGTAGCTCTGCAGACATATCTACAAGCCACTCATAGTTTGTTAGTTCAACATGTTCTATCAATATCATCACACATGAACATTATATTTGAAAGTACATATTTTAACAAGCCTATATAACATTCGGACATGATTTACTGTACATGAACACATAATTTTTACGATAACAAACAGTATAAATATCAAGTCTCGATTTCAAAACCCGAATTTCCAAGATTGTTTACAAATAGTAATAGACAACAAACTAGCTTTTCTCCCAATTTCTAAGTCTTCTCAGAGCAAGATAAATAAGAATCGGACAACAACTAGTGTTACATGTCAAAACCCGAATTATCCCCCTTTCCAAAACCTTAAATCGATTTTCTACAAATAAAACAAATTCAGTAACATGCATGCTTAATCAGAGTGTATAAGATGATTAATCAAGCCATAAAACAAATTTAGGTTAAGAAAAGTGAGAAATCGATTGTACAAAAATTTAGGGTTAAATGAATGAATAGAAGAAATCGCATACCTAGTGTGAAGAAACGTGAGATTTTGATGAGAATGATGGAAGAACTCTTTGATTTTGTTGTCCGCCGGAAATCCTTGAGAAAGAACAAAGTCGATTTTTCTTGGGGGAGGAGGGGGTTTAGGGGTTTGAGAACGAAGAGGATGAGGAAAATTAAGCACGATTTGATGCTGTTACGACAGACTTGATGGAGAAAAAAGGATTCACACACCCAAATCGTGAATCGCCATTGATGGGGGTGAAAGAGAGCTTCGATGGAGAAGAAAGAGTAAAAAGGTAAAGTTTAACATCGTGCTTTACTTTCATCATTTAACCGGTTTCAACCGGTGTAGTATTTTTTTTTTACTTTCTAATTAATTTAAAACTAATATAGATAAATCATTTTCCAAAACTAATATATATTATTTGAGTAATTCATTTTAATTGATTTTTAAGGGTATTCTGGTATTTACAAAAAATAAAATCTTAGTTTCTAAAAAAATCTACTAGAAATCCTATTGTGACAAATCCTAGTTCAAAGTGTCCTATATTTCTAATTTTCCCTAGATTAATTTATTATATGAACAAACAATTAACTAAAAGGGTCCAACAAATTCTGTATAAGTAGATTTTTTAAGAATGTTTATGTTTTAATAGTATAGATTTTAGTTCACAAATAAATACATATAACTGTCAGCAATTATTACATAGTGACTTAGTTTAGATTACATATTTGTATTTCGTAGCCATCCGGATACAGTTCAGTTTTTCGACGTATCGTTTTTTTGGGATTTTTAAAAATATCTCATTCAGATATTATAAAAAACTGTTATGGGTTCGAATAGGGTCTCATGGTCCAGATGGGTATGGTTCTCATGTAAAAGAATCAGAAATTTTTGGATACCTGTTATATCTAATTCGGATTATGATATTTTTTAACTGAAATAGTCAAATTACCCGAATCGGTTCATATACTTTATACAAGTATTTTTTAACTCACTCGGTCACTGGATTATTGGGTATATGCTGCGGAATTATAAATTTAATTAATTTACTATATAATAATATATTAGCTATTTAAAAATATATAAAAAATATTTTATGTTTTAAAATATCCGTAAAAATGTAATTTTAGTTTTTTTTACTTTTATTTTCTTTTCACGTACAAAATATCAAAAAAAAAATGACTAGACTATTTTAAAAAATTTGTAAAATTTAAGAATAATGACATATAATAAAAATATGCCCAGACTGAAAATCCTTAAGTATTTAAATAATGCAAATAAAAAATAAACTTTACACCCAAAATAAACCAAAGGTAAAACATAAAATTGTAATAGATTATCGATAACAAATAAATAAGGGAAAATTTGGTGAACTACACTCCTATAAGATTTTTTTTTGAAAATTACACCTTTATTTAAAATTTTGGAAAAATACACTTATACATATAGAAATTTACATAATTGTCCATTTTTAATATTTCTATAATTCTGATATATTGTTTAAAAAATTGATTTAAAAAAAAATATAAATCGTTGTTACAACAGAATAGGAAGAATATCCTAATAATTCATTATTATCCTTTTAACATATTACACAATATCTTTCTAAATCTTTTGAAAGCATTTTTTAATTATTTATTATTTGAAAAAAAAGTAAAAAACCCTTTCGCCGTCTTCTCGGCTTCTTCATTAGCGTTTCTTCTCCATCTCTCTGAATTTTTTTTTCCTTTCACAGATTCATAAAAGAGGTTTGTTGCTTCATGAATCAAAAGTTCTGACAAAAAGTTCTGTTTTTTTCCTTTCACAGATTCTATTTTGTTCTGACAAAAGTTCTGATTTTTTTTTACAGGAAGATATGTTTCATTTGGCTGGAGTTTTAGGAGAGTGGAAGCTGAATAATGAATCATGGAAATTCGTGGTGAATACAAGAGCAGGAAGTAGATTATTGCTGATTAAGGAAGGGTTGAAGTTTGATGAAATGGTTCAGATGGTTCACGAAGATTTTGGTATAAACAGATCGGGTAATGAGCTCGAATTCAGCTACGCACTACCGGAATCAATGCTTGGAGACATGCCTGAGGATACGCCTCCTGTTTTTGTGAACAATGATAGGCAATGGGATACTCTGTGTGAAATGTGTAAGTCCCTGCCTGTACGTCTTTGCATTTCGTTGAAGAATCTAGCGAACCATGATCAAGGATTCAATGGTGAAGATACTGCAACGGTCAATCCTGAAGAACCTGCAGTGGTGAAGAGAAAGAATGTTAATAGAGAGGATAGTAATCAAGAACCAGAAGTCGAAGATTCAAATTTTCATGATGCAAAGGTCATTGAAAAGGGTCAATGGTTCAAGAATAAAGCAGAGCTTTCTTGGAGTATACAGATGCTTTCGATTGAACGCAAATTCAGAACGTCTGTCAGCAAATCAGACAAGAAGTTGTTAGTTGTCAAATGTGCAGATACAAGCTATAAGTGGAAGGTTAGAGCTGCCAAGACTAATCCGACAAGTGAGTTTTTCTGGGTAACAAAGTACATCGACAAGCATACATGTTTTTCCAGAAACATTGGTGGACCGAGAGCTTCTTCCAAAGTTATAAGTAAGCTTCTTCTGGAAAACTTTGGGAATTCAGGTTTAAATATGAAACCAGACTTGATTTCGAGTTTTATGAAAAAAAGATATAGTCTTGATTCAAAATATTGGAAGATATGGAAAGCTAGGGAAGAGGCTCGGACAGAGGTATTAGGTTCTCCAGAAAGTAGCTATGCGCAGCTTCCAGTATACATGCATAAGCTTGTTATGGCTAATCTTGTACTCCATCTCTATATAAACAACAAAAATAAAAAAGTTGTAAGTGGTGCAGCCCTGGAATGGCTGTCTCTCCCTACAAAAGGATTTGTCCTCAAATCCAAGTCTTGTAAGATGATAGAACTATGATCATCTCCTGGATCAAATACCCAGCACTGCAATCCTTCTCCATGCTTCAGCAAGCTCTTGGGACCTTGCTCAATCATCTCCAAGCTCCTCATGTGCCTTAGTATGTAGCAAACAAGCAGAAACCTTACTGATTGATCGGGTGGCTGAACTAGCTCCTTCTGGCTGCCTAGGAGAATACCTATGATCTCTCTAAATACACCTTGGCCAATGCTCATTATAACTTGGTTCTCAGGCTGCATAGGGTCTGGTGGTCGTGTGTAATGATCCCCATATTCATTCTCTAGTTCTGGCTTCTCTTTAACCACTACCAGTTCCTGTTTATCTCTTCTCAGCTTGTTCTGATCAGTTATGAAGCTGATAAAAGATGTGTTACCTCCTATTCTCCTCTATTATTACTGCAGCTACTCAAGATCACACCATCCTCTCTCCCTTCAAAAAGATTTGACCTCAAATCTTGTTTTTCAGGAGTGAAGAAACCTTGCAGATCAAGCTTGTATGAAACTGTTTTCTGACCCAGAAAATTGTTACTTCTTCTACCAACACTCAAGCTTCCTCCTGGTTCAAAAACGACTTGTTGCAGTCCCTTGACAACTCTCAGATGATCCACTAAGCTAAGTTGAAGATATACCATAGGTCTGATCAGTAACTCAAAAGTTAAAGTATTAAAGTTATCACCTTGATCAACCAAAGCAAGCACCAATTCAGAAGCTGTAGTTGGCTCTCTAAGGACTCTCTCTTCTTTCTTTTTCTGATCAGGAATGTGCCCACTGATAACTTGTGTCTCCTCCTCAAGTTGTAGACAAAGAGTTGTTGGTTCTGGTTCAGTTTCATGACTCTCCTCAATCTGTTTTATTGGTGAAGCTAATATAGAACCTTGCAGCTTTTCCTCCTCTCTTTCCAATGATAGATCAGGAACCACAGATCTTCTCTTAGCTGGTTTTGATGGCAATTCAGACCAACAGGCAGGCTGATCTAGAGTAGTAAGTTTTGTTGCTGCTCCTGGTTTTAGTTCAGGAAATTTCAACTGCAAGACAAACCTCTTCTTCATCAAGGTCTTCATCTCAACCCATGAAGTAATTTGTGATTTTTTTTCAAATCTCCTAGTCTTAGAAACTCTCTGCCACCATGAGAATGCACTTCCACAGAGTCCATTGACTGCTAGACATACCTTTTTCTTTTCAGTGTAGTATTGGAGTCCAAAGAGAAACTCCATCTTCTTTTCCCAATCAAAGTATGCCTCTGTATCAATATTCCCATAGAAGAATGGAATTGTAAGCTCTTCTTCTATGTCCACGCAGCGGAAGCGTGGTGGGCCCATAACCCACAGGTCCCAGGATCGAAACCTGGCTCTGATACCACTTGGTGCAGCCCTGGAATGGTTGTCTCTCCCTAGATCACTTGAAGGGGGGCGGGTGGATGATAGATGACGATATGGTCCTCTCCTCAGAGTTATGTGATGCTCTAAAGATGGCTTTCTGCTCCACTGACACAGGATCACCCTGCATAGTGTCTAGAATGGATCACAGAGATAATCCTTGCAAACAGAGAATCAAAGACTCAATCTGTATCAAGGCTTGTGGATTGATGTGGGACACAAGAGATATGGCTCTTCTTCATATCCAGACATAGAATACAGCTTGTTAACTGATAGATTTCGTGCTCCCTTGTTAAATCTTCAAACCCTAACCTTCAAGTGGCTCTGATACCACTTGGTGCAGCCCTGGAATGGCTGTCTCTCCCTACAAAAGGATTTGTCCTCAAATCCAAGTCTTGTAAGATGATAGAACTATGATCATCTCCTGGATCAAATACCCAGCACTGCAATCCTTCTCCATGCTTCAGCAAGCTCTTGGGACCTTGCTCAATCATCTCCAAGCTCCTCATGTGCCTTAGTATGTAGCAAACAAGCAGAAACCTTACTGATTGATCGGGTGGCTGAACTAGCTCCTTCTGGCTGCCTAAGAGAATACCTATGATCTCTCTAAATACACCTTGGCCAATGCTCATTATAACTTGGTTCTCAGGCTGCATAGGGTCTGGTGGTCGTGTGTAATGATCCCCATATTCATTCTCTAGTTCTGGCTTCTCTTTAACCACTACCAGTTCCTGTTTATCTCTTCTCAGCTTGTTCTGATCAGTTATGAAGCTGATAAAAGATGTGTTACCTCCTGTTTCTCCTCTATTATTACTGCAGCTACTCAAGATCACACCAGTAAGATATATGAATCAAATCAAGAACAAAACAACACATACACGTCCTCTGTTTTTCGTAAAAGGAGAAGAACAAAACAACACATACACGTCCTCTGTATTTTGTTAAACGAGAAGAACAAAACAACACATACACGTCTTCTGTTTTTTGTAAAACGAGAAGAACAAAACAACACATACACGTCCTCTGTTTTTTTTGTAAAAGGAGAAGAACAAAACTACACATACACGTCAATTGGTCACGTCAATCGGTCTTATGTGAACACAAAATATTAGGAACTTACTTGAAAGTAGATAACTTAAGAAGATGAAAATTTGCAGCGACACAATAACGACAACCTAACTTCTTTTTTTTTTACTTTTAACAACGTAGCTTCTTTAGTTTATATATAAGTTGAAAAATCCTAATTCACATAGTTATCTATGTTATTATAAATTTTAAATGATAAAATAACAGATTTATATCAACACATATTTATCTTAAACAAAATATTTTTATGATATCATATTATTTTTATTAATTACGAATTTTATATATTAATTTCGATTTAATAATTATTGAAATATTTAGGGTAAAAAAGTCAATTCATAATTAAAAAAGTGTATTATTCAAAAAATAAAATAGAAAATGCATTTATCAAATTTTAAAACCTAAATAGGGCATTTTTCAAATTATCCCATAAATAAATACCAAATCACATTAACTAGTTTTATTAATAGATTCATAATCCACATGATCAAACATTTCGGAAAACTGTTTTGCCTTTGCTATTTTAAGCAAAAAAAAGTCCCTTTACCAAAATGTGGCAATTGTAGAATATAACTTGTTCGACTACGGAATAATCATCCGAGCAAGTGAAACATAGAGCCAAACTTTGTGGACTTTGTACTATCACGTGTATCTCGTTCTTTTCGTAAAAAAAGTGATTAAATGAAACAAAAATATAAATAGAAAATGTGGATAATCATTTGTGGTGTTGGTTTCGCTAAGAGAGGCTTTAGCAGAGTGCGGGTGTTTCCCTCCGTCTTTCTCGTGCTCTCGATTTCGGTAACTGCTTCCATTCATCTGTCATAGACTCGTAGGGATTGGTGTATGAGAATGTCGGATCCTGATAGTCGATCAAAATGTAGATTGGTGTTTGATTAATGTGTAAGCAGGGTCTAGCAGAATCGGGAGTCATCGCAGACTCAGAGTTCAAGCAATGAGTACCACAACCCAACGGGATGAGAATAATGAACCTCTCGTCTTCTTGTTCTTGTACATGGTATTTGGGCCAGGTATATCTATTATATTAAAAGAGAAGTCATGACTCTTTTAATGTGTGATATTTGAAAGTGGACCTTTTTTTAGATAATCATAACTTTAAATATGTGTATTATATATCAAACTATACACTTTATTTTAAGCTAACATAAACAAATTAATTAACTAAAATCAACAACTTCCCAATATTTTAGGGATTTTGTAAATAATATTAACAATATATTTAATCTTTAATCTATTTTGATATATTTTCATTTAAAATATATATTAAAAATTTCGAAGATATGATTAAAGTTATTTTAACAAGAACTTTTTTTTTAAATTATATATAAACATTTTCACTAATTTCGTGATTAGTTTTAAAATATATTATACACTAAGATATTCACTTATAGTTTATGAAATGAAAAATATATATTATATCCTATTTTTATCAATTATATAATCACAATGAATCATATTAAAAAAAATTATGTTGATCTACATATGTTAACAATATATTAATTAAACATTTATGTAAATATTTTCTTTTGTAATTAGCAATGAAATATTATTATTCGTTAATTTATATACAGGTCTTATTTATAAAATTTAAAATAAAAATTATATCATATTTTTATCTATTTTATAATCATAATCAATCATGTTAAAATAAGATTATTGAACTTTAAATGATAAAATTACATCATTATTAGTCGATAATAAATTTTATTTTCATACATAAAAAAATATTTATGTTAAAAAAAAATATAATATGATGACAGACTACAATACATATATAAAAATTTACGTATCTTAGATTTTCATACATAAAAAATATTCAATTAATTTTTTGATCCTTAATCAATAAGATTTTTCAATTTAAAATTTTGTATCACATGATATAATACATCCTATCACTAAATATTTTAAACAAATAAAGTAAGTTAGTGCATATGAACTATTAAATTTATGTGTGTTAATTGATATTAAAAAAATTGTAATATATTAAATATTATAGTTAATTATTTGAAACAAATAATTATGTATATATAAATAAAAATAATCACCCGCACGGTTGTGCGGGTCGAAATCTAGTATCTACTTTATTAAAAGGGAAGGAGTCGAAATAAATCTACTTATGAAAGTTGTTTTGGACTTATTCATTAGACTTAACTTTTATTAGTCTTACCTTATATTTTATAACAATACCTTAGTCTTACCCGATTTTATTCATTCTTTTAACGATACGCGTAATAGTATTGGTTAATATTGTTAGTTTGTTGCCGAAGTCAAAGGGAATCAAACTATGGAAACTCGGCACCTCTTGTGCATTTACCATGTATATTGACAAAAAAGCATGGCCATATATGTTATTTGATTGTTTATTGTTTATAATTTTTGATTAAAATAAACTACATATTATATACATAATCTTTCAAACGTCTAATAATACAATCACCCAACATGGTTTAAAATCTTATTTTAATTTTTTGTATTATCACTCATCATTTTATATGATACACTTTTTCTGTAAATTAAACTTATCTTTTATTGCAGTGATTGTTAATCAATAGTGTTATACTATTTTATGTTCAGAATCTACAATATGTATATATCAATTATTAAAATGAGTTGTATATATACTTTCTATATTTTATAATAAGTGTCATTTTAGAATTTTCTGTTTTGTTTCAAAAATGTCACTCTACAATTTTAATACAACTATGTACATTGAATCTATTTTGACCTTTTTAAAAAACCAAAAGATTTTATTTAAGTAATTTCCATTTAATTAGTCATACACTAAACAAAGATATATTAATTTCTTATACACCTTTCTTATTTTTTTTGAATTTTTTTAAAATGTCACTTATTTAACAAAGGAAAGAGTATCATTAAACATATTGTAACATGTCATCTTACATTATATAGTTTAAAATATTCACAGAATCAAATTTACTAAAAAAACTCAAACCATATGTCCGGGTCTGTTCTGAATCATAACTCAAGTGAATCTAAAATACATGTAATATTTGGGTACATATCAGGTCTAGGTCAGACATGTAATATTTGGGTACATAGCAGGTCTAGGCCAGTTCAGATATTAAGTTTAAAAAAAGTGAAGTATCTAAAAACCTACAAAATAATCTGAAACTTGAAAAATAACCGAAAATTCAACGGATACCCAAAATATATTCAAATACCAGAAAAAGATCTGAAATGCTACCCGAAATATAATCTGAGAAAACGAAAACTACCCAAACTTTTATATAAATACACGGAATATATTTTTAAGAATTTGAAATTTTACCTGAAATTTGAAAGTATAGCTGAAACTTACCAAAAAAAAGAATATCATTAATATTGAAAACAAATCCAAAATAGCTAATATACCTAATATACAAAAAACAGATTGTGTACTTTAGGTATCCGATAGGATTTTGGGTAGAATCTTTCTGAACCAAGATCCGCTGGTCCAAAAATATCCAATATGTACATTTTTCTGGACCTGGATCCGGACCCGATCGTTTTTAATTTGAATAAATGTCTAGGCTTAAGAAATAAAATTGTATTAAAATGTACATATAAGATCTCAAATAAACTAATTAATAAATTATATAATTTTTAAAAAAATACATATTTGTCAATACAATAAAAATATGTAATATAACAATATATAATAATGATGCACATAAGTTAATACTTGGCCGATTAACTGAATGGGCTGAGCAAATTATTTTTAATTGTAATGGGCTGACTATATGGTTCAATTATATTTGTAAAGTATATGCTTCGATTGGTTCAATATCATCAACCATATAATAAAGTATATGCTTCGATTTATTCACTGGCACAAGTTTCATGTTTTACGTTTGGGAACACAAACTGATGGTTTGTAATATCAATTATTTTAATATAGTTAATCATATATTTTGTATTTTATCAGATCGCGGGTCGATAACAAACTTTTAGATTTCTATCAGATTTTATATAGTATTTAGTTAACAATTTTTTTTATTTAAATCCGCACCAAATTATATACAAGGTGTTTGGTCTACCGGTTCAGCAACGCATCTAGGTTGGATATTAAAACACTTCTTAAATCTCAAATATTCTTATAAAATAATTTATAAATTATTTATTTTTAATAAATGAAAAGGTAAGCACGCGCTTAATATTTGAACACTTTATCAAAAAACAAAAGTATCATCATAAATTTATATCAGATGCGGGCTAATAGCGAATTTTTGGATTTCTATCAGGTTCTATAGAGTTTTTAGTTAACAATTTTTTTTGTTAAATCCGAATCGGATTATATACAAGGTATTTGGTCTACCGGTTCAACAACACATATGGGTCGGATATTAAAACACTTCGTAAAACTCAAATATTATTATAAAATAGCTTTTAAGTTACTTATTTTTTAATAAATAAAAAAAGTAAACCGCGCTTAGTATATGAACAGTTTTATTAAAAAAATAAAAATATCATCCTATATTTTGTATTTTTTCTCAGATCGCGGGTTAATACTGAATTTGTGGATTTCTATCAGGTTCTATAAAGTTTTTAGTTAACAAATTTTTTGTTAAATCCGAACCGGATTATATTCAAGATACTTGGCCCACTGATTCAATAATGCATATGGATCGGATATTAAAACACTTCTTAAACTCAAATATTACTATAAAATAGCTTTTAAATTACTTTTCAATAAATAAAAAAGTAAACCCGCGCTTTTTAAGCGCGGGTCAAAATCTAGTTGTCTCTTAAAAAAATCTTTTTTTTTGTTATATAATAGTGTGGGTGCATTGAATTTGAAAATTGCGTATTTTCTATCTGCTTTAGTCCCAGCGTCTGGCTCTACGTCAAAGCTGAGATGAAACGACGCCTTGGAACAAGATTCTTGATCTATGGTATGCTTATTTGCTTTCAACTTTTTTTGCTTCTTTTAGTTTACTTGACCACCTGTTGGACAGTTGGAGTATGTATGGAAGAGAGTTACTTAAATCATATTCAATGTATTTTATCATGTAATTGATTTAAATTTATTTTTCTAGAATATTATTCCCCAAAAATATATTGTAAAAATAGAGAATAAAATGTATTCTTCTAAATAAGACTAGAATCTAACCCGCGTTAAAACGCGGATACCATTTTTATTTTATGTTTGTTTTAACAATTTAAGAAATATAATTGCATGTTTTTATTTTATATTAAAATCGGTTCAGAATTTTAATTGTGGCAAATTTAGGATTTCTAATGTATTATGATTTGATTAAATTAGATTATAAGATGTAAATGTTGACTGATGTAAAATATTAATTATTACCGGTTTGTTTACAATTATTTCAATCAATTTTATTAGTGAACTGGTTAGCGTAACCAGGTTATTAAAATATAGCATATGCTAATTTTAGTAGATTCATAAAAAACTGAATGATAAATTTTTATTAGTTTAATAAAACAAATTCTTGCTAAAACCTCTAATCATTATTTTAGTTTCGTATTTTCGTAAATAATAAGATAAAGAAATGTTGTTTATAAATTACATCTCTAAACTAATTGAATAAATATCATTAAGATTAATTATTATATAATATTTTGGTTTAAAACACTCTATTATAAAATATACTATATCGTATGTCGTATACTTTGATTATTAGTTTTGTAAGATCTTTACATTCTTTACATTTTTAACCCTTTACCCACAAAAATCGTTTCTTTTTTACGACATCCAATCTTTGTTTTAGTATGAAATCATAACTAATATAAATAAAATATAACATGTTATAGAAATATTTGAATGAAAAGCGGTTATTACTAAAGTAAAATGTCTAAATAAATAAATATAAACAAATCTCCTATACAGCAGGGAAAGCATTTTAATTATCTACGTAAAAATATTTCTTTTGTACTTAATACCCACTATTTAGGTTCAAAATTTATTCTAAATCTAAATGTATATTAACATAATAAAACATATTAATAATCTAGATTTGGTCTAATTTAAACTCTTCTATAGTAGATAAAAAAGTGTCTCTATTTTAATAGAATAGATATATAGATCTCTACATAAAAGAAGAAATAGAGATAAATAGAAGAAATATAGATGGATTATAGATATTTGCCTGTAAATAATATTTTTCTATTTTTAAAAGACAAAAAATTTAGGATAAAATTGTGTTTCAAAAATATGTACTTATATTTTACATTTTCTATGTAATTTTTATAGTTAATGAATGATTATAAATAATCTTCAAAATTTTTCTTTCAAAAACAAAAATACCCAAGTCAAATGCATTCTACTAATTTAAATTTACGGAAAATAGCTAAACACAAAATTTGATGCATTTATTATTACATTTAATATGTCTTGTTGTATTTTAATATGTAGAAATACACAAAGATGTATTGTTTAGAAAAAAGAGTAAGTATTATAGAAACACTATAGAGATGAATTAGAAATGTTACAAATACACAAAGATGTATTGTTTAGAAAAAAAGAGTGAGTATTATAGAAACAATATAGAGATGAATTAGAAATGTTGTAAGATCTTGAAATATCTTTTCAATTCGAGTTCATCTCTCTATATATGCCTCTAATGCAAATATATTCTATCTCATCACTGTTTTTATTATATGGAGGACATGAAATAACATTTCTCTATTTCTACTCTAATGTTGCCTTGGATATATGGAAAATAAATAATCACCGAAAAATATATATTTATACTAAAACTAGTTTTATTAGTATGTATGGAAAATCTAAAACATGCTTCATTTTGTAAAAGAGGGATTATTTAGCTGTTAAAACTGAGACTAATAGTTATGTTTTTCCCCTGTTTATTGTTACCCGCAGCCTCCACGACGGTCTTTGGATGGATACAAGCATGTTGTCGATGTAGAATACTGCCCACCTGTTTCAACATGTTTCATTCATGACGGTTATTTTTTTCGGACGAAATCAAAGGAAGTACAATCCATTTTCATCTGTACATTATTGTCTTGTATCAGCTTAATGTGATGGTACTACACTTGAAATATGTTATACGTAAAAGCCTCTATAGATTTTTGTTTCACACTTCAAAATTACAGATTCATCGCAAACTTTATAATTTCTAAGTCAATTTGTTTTGGATTCTTGCTGCTGCATTTTTCTTGATTCATGCAAAACTTCACCCATTATTGACACATGGATCTTACTTTATTCTGAAAGTTTGTGAAGAAATGTTTTGTTTTCTTGTTTTGGCGAACAACAAATTCACGTAAAATTCTCAGTTTTTAATTTATTCAATTTCTCAAATGAACTTTTGTTCACTATTTTCTTTGTTCATCCGTTAACAATCGTACATAATTATATAAGGCTGTGGTTTGAGAAATTTTATCAAGTCCTAGGTTGCTCATACAACAACAAAAAAATATAGTAAATAAATCCAATATGAGAATTGAGAAGATATTATTAGCAGAAAATGGATTGTAATGAGAAAAAATCGGGTTCAAATAAAAAGCAACCGGTCAAGAACCACAAACACCAAAAAAAAAACAAGCATTTCCGTTGACAAAAAAAAAACAAGCATTTCCAAAAATAGACATGTGTTTTGTTGTTTTGTCCATTTGTTCTCTATAAAAGGAGATCATTGGTTAGATCTATCATTTCTTCATCGTAAAGAATAATAATGGCAAAAATCGTCATCTTCGTCCTTGCATCTGCTCTATGTTTCACCACCCTCCTTCACTTCGCGGCCGCTGATGCCGACGACTTCGACCGCTTCCACATCAAAGGCTCTGTCTACTGCGACACCTGCCGTGTTCAATTCCAGACCCGCCTCAGTAAAGTCCTCGAAGGTAATTAAGAACATTATATAATATTTTAAGCAAAAAAAAAACATTATATAATATAATTCATATATCATCTACAATCGCTAGCCGCTAGGAATCATATATTATCGGGGTTTTTTGTTATTATAAACAATAATAACATGCATTTTCTCATCTTTTAGCAAACGGTTTACGATTTGTCATCTTGTATAGAAAAAAATAGCAAAGTTTTAAATGACCTAGCATACTCAAACGTCTAGACATGACCCTGGTTATTCACATGTCTTCGATCGTTTTGTGTGTATTTCAGGGGCAAAGGTAAAGCTCGAGTGCAAGGGTCGTGAGAACCAGACAGTGACCCTTAGCAAAGAAGCTGTGACCGACAAAGACGGAAACTACGAGATGGAAGTTATGGGAGACCACGAAGAGGAAGTGTGCGAGATCATCCTCGTCCAATCGCCAGACGCAGAGTGTGGTGATGTGAACAATCAAGAGTTCCTAAGAAACGCAGCCAGGATCAGTCTCACGGCTAATGATGGAATTGTCTCAAACGAGACTCGAACCATTAACCCACTTGGGTTCATGAGGAAGACTCCTCTCGCTGATTGTCCTCAAGTTTTCAAGGAGCTTGGAATCGTCCCTGACGTCATCTTCTAAGCTTTATATATTTATTATACCCATATATATCGATTTCTCAGCAGTTTATTTTTGACAACTCTTTCTATCTCTTATATAAAACATTTTTTTACATGTTGTCGTCTGAGTTTACTTAACTAACGCTGTTTTCTTTTGTTTCATATCTTGTGTTTGTGATCCAGCAATTTTTCTTTTGTTGTTTTACTCTTGGGTGTTCTTTTATTTTCTAAGATTGATCTGATTGCCTTCCAAATTTGTAAAGTCTCGAAGTTCTTGTGTTTAAGAATGACTAGATGATTTTCCCGTACTCATACATAGATATAATTTATAAAGTAAATATATATTATAATAATTAATTGCTATTTACTTTTACTTTTAAATTAATTTATTATTTGTATACATAATTTAAATTAATAATATTATATTACTTTAATTAGACATATGATTTTAGATATGTTATATCTAGTCTGTTTGTAATTTTTACAGTTGATTTAGTTATCATTTAGATTTATTGAATGGATCTATTTCTATAAATTTAACTTTAATATTTTTTTATTCTAAATATATTAAAATTTTGATTAATTTTTTTTTTTGCATTTAGGTTGGTTGTGGTCTTAGATAAGTAAATATATTTTAGGAAAATTATGTATAACTTAAGATATACTATGCTTAGAATGAAATAAAAATAAAATAAATTGTTTGATTCCAAATTACGTAAATTAATATAACGATAATATTCTGAAATTTCATGCATAAATATAATTTTAGATAAGAAATAAATTGTTACAGTTAGTTAATATTTTATTTTCATTTGTTAATGTATTTTGACATACCTTATAATTTATATTTATAAAATAAATTATTAATATTATAAAATTATATTTTCTTATTATAGTTAAATCTATGATTTTATATAAGTTGGATTAGTTGAGTCACTCGTGTTTTGAGTATATTAAGTTACATATATCATTTTAAATTCAAACTGAAGAATACTTATTTTTATTATAATTAAGTAAAGTCAAATTAATTTTAGTTATCGTTTAAATGTGCATGTATTTTCATGATATATATATATCAAATTAAATGTTGATTTCTTTTAAAGAATTAGAAAATAAAACTATAATCTATAGGAAATTTATACATAGGTAAACTGATACGTTTTTGGAATCTCATGAACACATATCAATATTTACAATAACTAAAATATTTTTATAAATTTTAAATAATTTTATGCCTTTTGACTATGGTTATATTAAGTTCCAAAAACAATAAAACATAAAATTTAATATTAAGAAAATATATAATTTTGATAATGTAAAATATAATATATCTACCTCGTTAAAGTATTTAGTGTGATTTTAAAATATTTTGTAATTAGTTTCTCAAAAGATGTTTATTCTTAATTGGTTTTTCGTTTTTTAATATCTCTTAAAAATAATCAGTAAAAATATATTTTAATATTAAATTTTCTTTTAAATTTTATGTTTTAAAGTTTGTGATTTTATTTGATAAATCAGATTATATAAGTAAAATATTATAGATATGTGTTGATGTAATTGAAAGATATTATAGTCAACTAAATATAAGAAATACAAATAACATTTCAATAATATTTATTATAAACTATTTTATTCAATTAAACACACATCAATTTATGTTACTTAATTATTTTGTATAATCATGTAAAAAAAATAGATAGATATATCAAAAATATTTATGTTTCTTTGAAAATATTTATTGTTGTACTGTTTTTTTTGTCGACTTGTTGTACTGTTTAAAATTATGTTTTACAAGTAATATTTTTTTATATCAATATTATAACTTAAAATATAAATAAAAAGAAAATATTTTATTAGTATATTTTATTTTATTTAAAATATTTTTTAAATACAATATTATTATTTTCTGAACTTTCCTTTTTAATGAAACCATATTATTTATGCATACATATATTTTCATTTTTAAATTCGCTTTATAAACTTTAGAAATATTTATTTTTTATTATATATGTTGTTTGGAAAGTTTTAAAAAGGAACTTAAATAAGAAAATCAATAATAGTGTTTAAAATAATATTTTTAATGCATTAAAGGTACCAATGTAATTAACTATCATGAGAGTTAACGTGAGCGTGACACATAGGAAAGTGACTTCTAAAATAATATTATAGAGATTTGAACATGTATACATGATGTGCAGAAAGCAAAGATTCATCACCTTCTTGATTTTTGAGGTGAAAAGGATAACAATAAAAGTTGTGTTTTGAAAGATTAATACTTAGTTAAAACCCTTTAATCTAGACTATATTAACGTATTTAAGCATCTATATATAAAATAAAAAATATATAAAATAAATAAAACATGATAATTTATATATAAATTTATATTAGCTATAACTTCAATATATTTATAGTTTATAATTTTTAAACAGTGTAACTACCAGAGTTTATAAAAGTTTGCAGTTTATAAAAATGTAGCGCATAAATGCTATTTAGACGATCACCAACACTAAGAACACTATCTAGTATTTTAAGAAATGAAAGAAAAAAATAACACTATCTAATACTAAGAGTGATTTTTTAGCATATCTGAATTTAGTAAAGGATGAAAATAATAAAATTATGAAAGAAAGTGAAATGGATTTCTTGATATGAATATTCAGTTTTTAACACTAATGAAATAATTTTAAATCATTTATGGTATGAATATTCTTGGCTTTATTTCATAATGTATGATGTTTAAGAGAATTTTTGACATTTTATTATGTAAGATTTTTTATAATTTAAGTTATCTTTAGTTTTGTTAGAAATTGCAATAGTCAATAATATTTTTAACTAGTTGAATAATTTTAAATTTATATTCAATCTATTCTTCTATTATATGAAAAAGAAAAATTGCATAGTCTTAAACCAAAAGAATTTTGACAGAACGCTAAAGTTTGAGACGCAAAACATTTCTAAGCGTTCGTCCCTGATTTCAGAAGTCGAAGTGACATATATACCCCTCACAAAATTATAAAACTACGAAAGACCTTTATCTTCCATGGGCGTTCGGTGGTCCAATAGGTTTTGGTTTGATTGATTCGGATTTTCGGATTTTTGGTACTATGCTCACAAGTACCATTCGATTTTTGTTAATTATCATGTCGAGTTCGGTTCGATTTGATTTCTTCCGAGTTCGGTTCGGATCGGATTATAACCAATGTCTGAAATCGTTCAATAATTATTTTTTAAACCTAAAATTTGACAAAATAGTATTCAAAATATGTAAATTATCCATAATTATAATTAAAAATTAGTTAAACTATTAAATTAACTAAAATATATTCAAAATAACATATAACATAGACTACACAAATATTTAGAATACTATAAACTATCTAAATTACCTTAACATATATAAAATATTAACATATTTAATTAATTTCGGATACCTTCGGATTCTACTTTGGATTTCGGTTCGGTTAAGATTACATCTAAAGTCTAAAGTACTAGGTTCATAAGTCCCGTTCAGTTATTTTTGTATAACAGTAGGGATGGGTGTTCGGGTACATGTTCGGGTACCCATTCGGATATCCGTTCGGGTTCGGATCAAATATTTCGGATTTTCGGATATTTCGGTATAGAGATATAGAACCCGGTCGGGTATTTCTTAACTTCGGGTCGGGTTCGGGTATTTTCAGTTCGGGTTCGGTTATTACGGATCGGGTTCGGATATTTAGATTTTAAAAGAAAAAAAAAATATTTTTTTTCATTTCTTAAGTTTCTTGTATTTAAAAATATAAATTTCATTTAACTGATTTTCTTATTTTCTATATATTAAATGATTAATAGATTTGGAGATCACATTTCAAAAATATATATATATATATATATATATATATATTAATTTGGCTATTGTTTTTTAAACTTTGGATGTAACTTTTGTTAATACATGAAACAAAAAAAATTTGACATGAATTTTAAATGATTATCAAATCATTTTCTCCATATTATTTATATATTATATGATTTTAAAGTATGTGTAACATCAGTATTAATATTTTAAATAAAATGAGATATGTAAATTAGAAATATAAAAGTAAATATACGCATGTTCGATTATTTTCGAATATTCATTTGGGTTCGGGTATTACCCGTTCGGGTTCGAATATCTAATTTCTCCTAATTTAATGTCCGTTCAGATATTTTACTACTTCGATTCAGATTTTGGTCCGGATTTTCGAATCGGATTCGAATGCCATTTCAGATAAAATGTCTACCCTTATATAACAGTTTAGATGTAGTTTCGGTTTTTCAGTTCAGATTTAGGTTAGTACTTAGGATTGGGGTAAAAATGCCCTGACCTAATCTTCCCTATCAAGATAAGACATTCTCCTAGATATGTGACCAAAAAAAAGAAAAAAAAGGACATTCTCCTAGACATCTTTTTTCTTTGCCGTCATCGAAGGGGCTTTACCCAGAGATGACACGATTCCGCCGATTCATCAGTGAGTTTCTTCTCTCTTGTGCAAGTTTTCGACTTGTTCTTGTGGGTTTGCTCATCATATCTAATCATATCTGGGTTTTGGCAATTTTCTTCGAAATCAAATTTGGGTTCCCTCTATCGATAGATTCTCGGGTTTAGCTTTTTTCGATTTACTTCACTAATCAAATCGTTGGGTTGGCTCGATGATGTTTAAAGCTTACATCTTTACACTCATTAGTACTGATCTACCCAAATCGAGTAGAGAATTAAAGAAAAGATCGAAGAAATTGAACTGAAGAATTAGCAGTTACTATTTATTGAGACAAGACATTGCATGAACACATCTATTGTCTATTGTGTTTGCAGAGCTTTTACATAAAACCCACAATGGTTTTGTTTCCCGCTACCAACCGAGGGCTCTTGAAGCTAACAGTTCAGATGCTATTTAGATACTCTACCAAGTCTTGGAAGACCCTTCTTCCTCTCCCGAGGCTCTCTGGATCAAGGAGTAAGTCATCAGCAACCTCTGCGAACGTCTGACCGAGGAGAAGATAGGTGAGGACACTCTTGAGGAAAGAGATGGCAGAGAGTGGAGGTGAGGCTAGCGCCGCTTTTGATGGAGAACAAGGAGTATGTTGAAGCGTTAGTGCTGTTGAGTACTTTGGTGAAGGAGGTTAGGAGGTTAGATGATAAGCTCCTTCTGGTTGACATTGACTTGCTGGAGAGCAAGCTTCACTTCTCGTTGAAGAACTTGCTATATATGTCCCACCGGCACAACATGGGACTATAGATGTGCAGAGTGGGATTCTTCACGCTGAGGAGAAGGACTACAAAACCGGATACAGCTACTTCTTTGAAGCCTTTGAGTCATTCAACGCTCTGGGAGATCCGTGACTACAAAGCACAGCTTGAGGATAACCCGATTGTCCACAGGCATCTCTCTTCTCTTTATGACACGCTTCTGGAGCAGAACATGTGTCGTTTTATCGAGCCATTCTCAAGAGTTGAGATAGCCCACATTGCTGAGCTGATTGGGTTGCATATTGACCATGTGGAGAAGTAGCTGTTTCAGATGATACTTGACAAGAAGTTCGCAGGTACGTTGGATCAGTGAGCTGGATGCCTCATCATATTCGAAGATCCAAAAGCGGATGCTTTCTACTCGGCTATTCTTGACACCATTGCCAACATGGGGAAGGTTGTTGACAGCCTTTATGTGCGGTCTGCCAAAATCATGGCCTGAATGAGTGATTGAGTTCTTGTTCTATCTTTCTTTTCTCCTTTTTTCAAGTTTTAGATATCGTTTGGACTCAAAGAAACTCATGCTTCTCAGTGGGGGAGAGTAAAACTGTATGGATTGATCCCATTGGCTTCTTTGGCTTATGTTTCTTCTGAGAGACAGATGCAAGTATGGCTTTTTCTTTAGTGGTTCAAACTGTAGAATTTAGTTTCCTTCTATAAACCTCACAGTCATAACAAGTCTAACTCAATTCATTGATTTGTTTCGGCTGTTCATTAATTATAAAAGTCTGACCAACCCAGAACTCAACTCACAGGACCCACCAGTTTCTGTTACCAAAGCAGGACATGACTTGCTCACAAGTCTTAATTTTGTTGTCACTTATGTGATATTCTTTTATGTGCTTAGACAGTGTAGCTTTTCCATTTAGCTTTGATTGATTCAACTTATAGATTTAACCAGTATTATTTCTAGGCCTGGAATTATTATCCGGGATTCGGATTCGATCCAAGATTCGATCCGGATCCGCTCCGAAAATCCGGATATCCGGAGGGGTCGGATCCGAATCCGGATAGTAAAATGTTGGATCCGTGTAAATCGAATTCGGATCCGGATATCTTGATTTTTAACTCCGAATATCCGGATCCGTAATTTTTATTGATAATTATTTCCAAAATATATATGTATATAAACAAAATTTATTTACTATATTTTTATTTCTATACTAATATATATATAAGAATTTATACTAACTTTGTTATAGTATACATATATATAATTAAAAATAATGTACATATTTTTATTTTTTCAATTATTGTTAATATTTTATATGTTTAAATGTTATTTTTATTTATTTTAAGGATTCAAATCCGGATCCGGATATCTGCCGGATATTACAATTTTTAGAAAGATATTCGAAGTCCGGATATCCGAAAACCCCGGATCCGGATAAGGATAGCAAAAAAATGGATCCTTCGGATACAAATCCGGATCCGGATACCTTAAAATATCCCGGATACCCGATCCGTTCCAGCCCTAATTATTTCCCGTGCGTATGCACGGCCATTATTATCATTTTCTTTTAGTATATAACATATATTACAAATTTACAGTGAATATAAATGTTTTTTGAGAGTTACTGGTAGACTTAAAATTTTTGTTGAAATATTTATAACGTACAACCGCCTAATATGGTTCCAAAATGCATGTAAATTTTGATTGCTTAATCCAAAATCATTAAATATGAAAGGGAAAATATATATCTAGCACAAATAAAATTAAAATATTAACTTTAAAATTTGGTAGATGATTGATGTCTTTTTGCGCTTTTTTATATATATATTTATGTTTTCTATCTTTCTATTATTATTTTGTTTTTTTTAATTCAGTGCTATATTTATTCTTAATATTTTTGTTTCTGAGAGAAAAAAAACAAAAATGTATGTTGATCCAAAAATAATACCACCATAACAAATAAGATGACTAACCTGAAGTTAGACACAGATGTACACGAGTCTTCGTTTCTTCTACCACTCGACTTTCTTAATCCCCATTTTCCATCTTCTTGTTATCACAACACTTTGTTTTTTCTTGAGGTGTTTCTTAAGTTGATATGGGGCTAGTAAGTGTGCTTTCAAGGTGAGCTTCTCACTTCCCTTCTGTGAATTACACAACCACAACAAATAATAATGTGCCAGCAATTTGAAAACTAATTTAGTCCTTTGAAACCAGAACTGGCATAATTTATTAAATTTACCTTTTACTGTCTAGAAGTATGTAGATTTTGCCAATACCTAGAAGAAAAAACTATAAATACGTTGAGGAGAAAAATATTCATTAAAAAAAGAAACATGAAACAAACAATGATTTGAGTCACAAAGAATCGGAGAGTTATTAGTCGCACTAACCAGGAAATTATCAACTTTGCAGGAAGCTTTTGCTATAGAAAATTTGTGTTTTTCTTTCTTGTTCTCTCTTAGAAACTATTGTTGTGCAAATATTAAAAATGATATTTGTAGTCTTGAAAGTGTTGATGCAATCGTCAGAATATAAAAAACTGAAGTTTCATCAAACTTTCGTAAAAGAGAGAGAATCAGTGGAGTCATTTTTCTATAAAAAAGGATAAACTGTTTTGAAGATCGTGGTGTAGTGTTAGAAATATTGAGGATTTTAATTTATATCAGAAGTAAATAGAATCAGATAGAAACGTAACTGTTTCTCATATTTCAATTTTATTTTTAGCATTTGTTTTTTTATATTTAAATTGTTAAACAAATTCCACATGTCAGTATTTTATTTGTTAGGCGACTTACGCTTTAGTATATAGAGGATTCTCAAAAAACTAAATTCTTTGAATACGTCACGGGTTTCTCTGCGAACTGCTATAGTCGTTGTTGACTAGTTTGGGGTTTTACACGCATACTTTCCTCTTTGCCTTGGGACGGTTCTAAAGTTCGTTGCCGTTTACAAAGCCAAACCACCTTTTATTCTAACACTATAAATTCTTAAATTGTGTGACGTGCTATTTTTGAGTTTGAAAAATTATCCATAAATGTTAAAATGTAAATGTTTGATCTCAGTATATATTTTGATGGATGAAGACTTTCCATTAAGATTTAACACTAGTGTTTTTTTGAGATTAATGTTTGTCACTATTCTAAAAGTTCGTCTTACATTTGTGATATGATTTAGAATGCATCGACTTGTTCTTCATCTTTTTTTTTCTGTTCATCAGTGGTCTTATTGAAAACACAACAGTCAAGTTTCCTACTTTTGTACTATTTGTTAAATCAAAGTTAGGGCTAGGCAATTTATCCATTAAATTTGATCTGATTTGTTATTCATTTTGATTTGATTCTAAAATTTTGGATATCCGTAAAATTTCAAAGCAAAGTAAATACTAAAAATCAATATCCGTTAAAATCGAAAAAAATCACAAATATTAAAATTTTGGAAAGTGGATATCTGATCCGATCTGGCAATATATAAATAAATGTATATCTTGATTACATTTAAATTTTTAAATGTGTAAATTATATAATTATTATTCTAACAAATGATTTGACATATTCTATTTATATTATTACTTATATAAAAGTATTACATAAAAGAAAAAGAAAACATTTATGACAACTATAATTTTTTTAGCTAAGTTTAAAATTTTGTGTTATTATAATTATTAATTAAGTTTAATTTTTTTTTTACAAAATATGTAGATTCAGTAATTCTTTTAATTTTTATCTTTTATATCATGAAAAAAATATATTTTACAAAAAATATTTATCGAATTCATAAGATTATTTATATTAATCAAGACAGATGAAATATTCGTAAGTATTTCTAAATATCCGCAAATGTATTTATTTTTCAGATATCTGTTTTTCTAAATATTTGTATTTTCCAAAATGAAGCAAATTGAAAAACTAGATATCCGTAATACACAAAACAAATCATAAATACCTTTAAAAATTCAGATATCTGATCCGTGCTCATGCCTAATCACTATATAAGACAATTCCTTCTATTTAATTTTTCATTTTTTTTCTTTTCAAAAAAAAATTCACATATTAAAATAATTTATTATAGTTTGAAAAAAACTCAGAGTTAAACGAAAAACCCTCTAAAATAAGTTGTATTCTAAAACAAAACAAAAAATCTCTAAAAACCAACTTAGATATTGAAAAATGAGGGAGTTTACTACTCTCTCCGTTCCTAAATGATTGATGTTCTGGAAAAAAAAATTGTTTCAAAAAAATTGATGTTTTAATTTTTCAATGTATAACTTAACGGAAAATTGTAAGTTTCAAAAAAAATTAATGGGTTTTATTGAATTTCTATTGGTTAAAAACTATGAAAAATTGTTATTCATAAAAAAAACAATGCATATTTAAAAAACAGAGGGAGTATTATTTTTATAGGTTTTAACTTATTGTATGTTGTTTGTTTAATGTTGCTGAAAAGTGAGAACTTAATAGTTGAATGAGATTTCTTGGTTAAAAGTTATATAGATTAGAATGGTTGAGATTAAGCAACAGCTAAGAATAAATAAGACGATATTTAGCAACAATTCTATCAACGAAGCAACCTAATCAACATTAACTCTATACTAGTATACAGATCTTGAAATAATTAGTTTTAAGGGCTCATTAATGGTCAACGAAACCGTCTTTCTTTTTATAAGAAAAATCCGAGAAGCTACACTTTACAACTAAACAAAATCAACAAGAGAAATTGAAATAAGCGACAGCTGTTTAGTAGATAAGCAAGTATTAAAACTCCTTAATTAAATAAATTAACTAGTTAATTTTTGCTGCTAGCCTGTACGTATCCAGTAAGCAAATCAAAGCAAATTTAACCACGTTATTTTTAACGGATCAAATGGAAACCAGAAACAAAAACAAATAATAGAAAATACGAGAAAATTTAAAATAATCAACAAGATTGACCATCGGTGTAGCAACGGAGTCTCTTCACCGGAAAATCATGCCGTAAACCACCATGGGACGCAGCTGCTCGCCACTCTTCCACCAGTAAAGCGTCAAGCTGGACCTGATCAACAGCTCCAGTGGCAGCTCCAAGCAACTCGGAGAACCCATCGACACGACCCGGAGGTTTGGACCTCCGACGACCGGCACCGACGGGAACATTCCGGAGAGCTCCACCGGCGGTCCAATAACGCTGACAACCTTTACAAAAGTGTCTTGGTTGGTTAACGTTGTAATTATTGAAATAACAGAACTTGGTCTCCATGCTCTTGCATCTCGGACATGCTATGATCTTGTCTGGACGCTTCTCTGCCGTTAGATCCGATGATGATGGTGATCTAACCGTTGTTTTTGTTTGTAGCTCTGGCTGTCGTTCCTGCCCTTCTTCTTTCTTAATCGTCTGTATGATATTATTATTATTATTCGCGTTGAATGTTATAGTCTTGCCAAAAAGTTTAATCCCTGGGGGATCTTGGGTCGCCATGAAAATGAGAGAGAGATAGATAAAGAAAGAGAGTTGTGGCTAAGTTTCTGGCAGTGGTGAAAGAGAGAAGAGACGTTTATAGGATGAAGATTTTGATATTTTTGTTTTCTTTTCTAAAGTATTATTTTTGTAACATTATTATCATATCTTTACGTAGGAAAAGAGAGAAAAGCAATAGTGTAGTGTTAGTAGGGTGAATATATTATATATATATATATATATATATATATATATATATATATATATATATATATATATATATATATATATATATATATGAAAATATATGTTAGGCACATTTATTGCTGAAGCTAATGTATCTCGATCCATACCTGCTGACAAAATGTATGTATTCTTTTTCTTTTTGTCCAAAATTGTGTACTCCCTATTCAGTACAGTATCTATACTGTTTCCGTATATTTTATCAAAAAGTTTTTCTGGAATAATGCTGTTTAGCCTTTTTCATGACTTATCAAGCTTTATGTGAATTTTGTAGCTTTTTACCCTTTAAAACTATATTTTAGTCACTAGTCACTACTAATATTTCATGTTTTCTATTGGCAACTAAATTTGCAAAACCTCATTCATTATGAAACCGTATTTTGGCGTTAAACAAGTTAAAAAGCAAGTGAATTAGTTAGATAAACAGAAGAGTAACTAAAATAGTGCCTAAGATTTGTATAGTAACTTACAATCTATCTATTTTCTTGTGTAAGAATTGTTTTGATCGATTAAAATGGGGATTCTTATACTTATTCAAAAAAAAATTAAAACTTATAAAAAAATATGTATGTGTGTGTTTAAGGGAATTCTTATTAATATATCTTTTTGAAATGATATTGTGCCACAATAACAAAACGAATGTCACCATTTCAAAACAGTACTTAATCTCCATATAGATGTATTAAGTTCGAAGAAGTATCATCCAATTCTTCTTATTTTCATAGTTGACTAATATCTTAAGATGATTCAATTGCATGAGCCGATAGTAAATTGAGTAGATAACTCTCAATTTTTCTTTACTTCTCAGTCGTCACTGCGTCAGTCATCTAAAAGTCACAACTGTTTTTTTTTTGTCATTTGTTAGATTAATATTCAAACTTAAGCAAATGATACATCAGACCGGCAAGATAACAAATCTTCCAAAGCCAAAAGCCAGCGTAATAAACAATACTACCCAGAGCCAGAGTTGAAACGCAGAAAGGAAAAACAACACAAAAGCTAAAAGACACGGAATCAAACTCATTCATAGAAAAAACAAATCGGACTGTTAGCTAAGAGATAACTGTTGCTGTAGGCTGCGCCTCCTCCTCCTATGCGCCTGTACTCCACTGATCTCCTCCAACTCCAACTTAAACTCGCCATTGACTTTGATAGAACTCACCACGCGCCTTCAACGCGCCCCACACCACGACAAGGTCACCCGAGCCTTATTCAATACGAATCTTCTCCATACAGCCGGTAACCGTTAGCCAACCACCAAAGGCACTAGATATGTCGAGATCTATGTCTGTTGCATCTAGATCTAAACCTCTTCACTTCAATCCGAAGACAAGAAGCTTCTGATCGGATTTGAGACCATCTAGACTAAAAAAGAGAAGAGAATACAAAAACAAAGTAAATAAAACTCGACTCCGGTGCTGTAAAGGTCACAACTGTAATCTGATAAAAAAAAATGCATTTTAAAAGTATTTCTGTTATCCTAATTGTAGAAAGACTTTTAGAAATGTAAATATGCCAAGTAATACAAATGATAAATGGAAAATGAAAAAGTTATATATGTTCAGTTCCTTAATATGATTTTAGATATACATGATGATTATTTAAATGAACTTGAAGATATGGATTTGGACAAAGCCGCCAATGAGAAACATAGTTTAGTGTGTTGCGTAGAAAGTGTGAAGAGGTGAAAATAGCTTATAGGGACCAGCTTTCAGTTCAAAGCTGCACACATCATCTCGTGGGGTTCTCTTTCCAGGTGTGTTCCCGGTCATCCTTCCATTTTCCTCCAATATGTAATATATGTAAGGTAACAAATAAATAACGTTTTTTTTATCAAAAATAAATAACGTTTTAGTACAAATTTATATCCCTCTTTATAGGTAATGGATAACGTAAACTTGTACTAATAATTTAAGCAGTATTGTTTGATCGATTAGTAGAAATAGAATGGTTGAGTAAATATTTCCTCGGGATAGTAAAATTAACTTGTCGCATAGAAAACAAATTAAAATAAAGTTGAGTAAAGCATGTTTGTAAAAGTACTTTATTTAAAATTCACATAAATCACGTACGTTTTTTTTTCTTTTTTTTTTGAAAAGGCTTTCATATAAATCACGTACGTTATTAAACAAAAGAAAGTGTCAAAGATCAGAGAAAGGGGAAAAGAGAAAAAGAAAAAGAAAAAGGAAAGCACTAATCGAATTCACGTTTCTCTTTTCTTCTCAAATTCGTGCTTTTTATAATATATGTTTTCTCATTGGAAACTTTTTACTACATAGTCGCAAGAAAGAACAACTTTATAGTACTTTTAAAAGAGATCGACTTTTCCGTTACATATAAACTAAAGAAAATTTCCGTAGCTTATTCAAACAGGGAATATAAATGTGCGTAAAATTATATATGTATAAGCATAATTTCATCCATTGATAATAGATGTAGAAGCATATTTTTTTCTGAGAATTATGCATGAAAATGTATTCTGATTTTAAACGATTATATTAATACTCCTCTCAAGGTGATTGGATCTACGTTTATTGCCAAATCGAAATTAAAAGACAATTGAGCTACACTAGTTTGTTTTTTTGTTGTTGTTTGAGAACTAGTTTGTTTGTTTTGTTTATAATTCGATATGAAACCTATACGATTTTGTGTTCTTCATTCTAACATGTTTATCGAGTACTATGCATTTTACATTGCGTGCTACATTTTTCAGACAAATGTGCAGTAAAAGGAAGTTTAGTCATGCTCTGCATAGACTAAAACTATATATATGCGTGTGTATATAATTGGTTGTAACGTATAAAGGTGGATTATCTTTTATTAGGCTATTGTTTCCTTCTGACTTTAGGCTTTCAATTGGTTTGGTGACTAACTTTTGTTGGTTCTTTTCTCCTTTCAAATCTTAATCTTTTCAGTATGTGCTTCTTTTGGATCGGAAAATTCACTTTATAAAAATGCTTTCTTTTTAAAGAAAAGCAAAATCTTTTGAATGGGTTTTGTTCTTTAATCCTATCTTTTAATAAAGTGATTTAAAACTAGTTAACGAATAAAGTGCGAAAATTATTATTATTGTTATCTCTCTTTAGTGTCTATTATAGAGATATGACTCGTGCTTTATTGATCTTGTATGTAATAAGATGATAAATTATCCATTTCTATCCCAACTTGTCGGACCTTATGTTATGCTCATATATATTTTAAGATTTTAACCAGCTGTATTTTATAAATGAGAAAGGATCAAAATCTGATTTAATTTTTCCACATGGTCGTCCATATAATGTAAATAGGCGCGCTAACTTATGTTTCACAATTCTGAATATATATATATATATATACACTACGCTTATGAGGAGAACATGTTTGACATCAACAAGAAGTTTCTCTGCGATGGTTCCACATTCCACAGTTTTAAAGAGACAACCCATACAATTAATAATGTTTACTTTATTTTTGGTTGAAAATAGTAATGTTTACTTATCGCTAGATAAAGTGGAATGAGCTAAGAAGATAAAACAAAAAATTATACATGTTTAGTTTAATTGGGGGAGAGTTGTACTTTTCCTTGAAGATACTTGCATTTAAAATCTTTATTTTCGATTGAGAATTCAAAAATTAAAGAAAAAAATGAAGAATTTAAGGAGAAATATTTGATTTTATTCTGAACAAATGGATCATGAGTCTAAAGGTTGTATTTTCCATTTCGGAGAACGTTAAGCTGATAGAATTACAAGTTGATGAGATTTGCTCAACCTTCAGGTTTGATAATAGGTAGTAAAATTTATTCGAGGACGCCCGTCCGAAATTTTTTAAAGATATTCAGATTTCGCTGGAGTGATCCGACTACATTTGGGATGAGTAAGTTTCTTGACAAGGTTTTTCACAATTTCACGACAAATAATTCACTAGAGCCAAAATCTAAGTATTTTTATGTATAATGGAGCTGAATTCAAAATATATAATTAAGCTTTTGGTCAAAAAATAGATATATGCTATTTAGCTAATCATTCCGTTTTATATGATTTTTTCTAATACCTTGGTATACAAATTTCTTGATCAATCATTAAACGATAACATTCAACAACAACAGAAAGGTGTGTAGCTAGACACAATCATATTGTGTATTTCTAGCATCTAGTTGAGATTATAATTCTGTCGCCCATACCTGTTTTGTCCAAGAAACAACACTAGATGAATATTGTTTCCGGAAAAAGTTCAGTTTCCCGTCACATGACCATAACTCCATAAGGCACACGCAAATTTCTAAGATTTAATATTCGACGTTAATGGAATGCGAGACTGGCATTAAGAATTGTTGATAAAAATGTTTATCTACTAAGAAAATGATATATAGTACACACAAGAACAAAATATCTATTGTTTAATGTCTCGATTCAAGTGGTAGATATAAGATAATAATTGAAGAATGCAACATACAAGCAAACTTCACGGCTTAAGGGTTCTGAAGACTTATCTTCTTCGAAGTCTCTTGTATACTTGCCAACCCACTTTTTGATGCTTCTTTAAAGTTTTTATAAGCAAAACCATTTACTCAATTTCTTAAAAAAATTTAGTATATATATATATATATATATATATATATATATATATATATATACACACTATTTTCTCTTCGACCTTTTTAATTGCGATTGCTTCCAAAATCAATAAGCACAGCTGACACATAACGAGTTTATTCCACTATACAGATCGAATAAAAACAATATTTTTAAATGCATTTAAAACAAGTAATATTATTAATTGTCACCACTTGTGATAAACGTCAACCTTCAAGAAGGATTGAGCATAACAGCTTTATATTTTATTTCTTGAAGATACATATCACATCACGTACGACAGAATCTACTACACAATACACATATGTATAAGATTCCATACAATGGATGTTGCCTGCATAAGAAGATTAAACCCTAATAGAGGTTGTCTCTCAACAAGTTACGGCCGTTTCCCTTTATATATTAATTTAGAGAGAAAAGTTGGAATCTTGAGAAATATATTAGACAAACTTTGGATAAAATTAAGAAGATTAAAGAATATACGTATGTAGTTTGCAACTCTCCAAAATCAAGATGATTTTAGTCTTTATGGCAGTAAGGTAATCGTTGTGGAAACCACGTGTGTCAAGCTGAATTGATGTTTTTATGCTATGTAATCAAGAATGTCGTTAAAGATGATATAACACATCAAGAATCCATAGATACTTTTTCCTTTAAGGCTGACTGATGTTCGGATCGGATTCAAGAAGTTTCCAGTTTGGTCTCATTTCCATTTGCATTTGTTCACCCTCCCTGAAAAACATATGCTCTTATTCGTAATTCTCGAAGTATATAAAAAGCGATTCTTGAGATATAGAACTTATCCACAATTCAAAGTAAAGTATAAGGCTCGTCATAATTCCTAAACTTGTTGAAGAGGTATACCGTTTTCAAGCATAGTCATTGTGATTTGTGACTCATGTGTTAATTAATGCTTTGTATTCTCATTAATTGTCATCAACACGATACATTCATACATTAGGTGTGATACAATAAAAATGCTTGGAGAAAGTAAATTACAAAGATGGAATGAGGTAAAGGGTTTTTACGTATCGCTCCATGTATCACTTGTAAGGATATTTTATATTATATGTGATATATGTGTCTATTGGTTTAATATAAAATTCAAATTCATATTAATGTTTTATATTTTAATATAAAAGTTGATACCGTGATAGATCGGTTTTGAATAATGAATTAGAATATGAATGTATTGGTAACCTTCCTATTGTACCTTATATTTATAAATGTCTTTAATCTCATGATATACATATATGTTATATAGATATATATATTAAGCAATTATATATAACATACTAGAGTCCACCCGCCGTCAGGCTAGATGTCCAATCCTACTTTATAATTTACTATAGTCGGTCCGCCGTACGGGCAGTATATACTTATAATCTAATTTATTTATTTTTGCATGAATCTGTAGTTTGTGTTTTTGATTAAAATTTGCAAGAGATGTGTCTGATACACTACAAATAATATATATATTACATAAATAGTATCAGAAAAAGTAAATGATATCAGTTTGTTTTATTTTGTGGGTTTAAAGATTTGGTTAATTTATAGGTATAAATAATATTTTGAAAAATATTTTATCATACATGATTGTCGGAGATGAGATATTATGGTTGTTAAGATATTATGGTTTTTGAGTTTGACTAAATCTACTTTATTAAAAGTGAAGAAGTCTAAATAAATTTACTTATGAAAGTTGTTTTGGACTTTTTCCTTTTTCTTTTTTTTGGTCTAACAAAAACATTTTTTTTTTTTTGGTAGGTACATTAACAAAAACATAACGATGCACGTAACTATCTTTGTAACATAATGCGATGGTTATTACTTTTACCGAATGGGCTGAAACAATGTTTGTAACCGTAATGGGCTCTTACACGCCTAATCCCAGATTCAATCATATTTGTAACATAATAGTTGAAACACGAAAATATCATCAACCATAGGGAAAATTCCTTAAAAATACACAGACCAAATTTCTTTTGCTGAAAAAATACACGAATTTTTTAGGCTTCCCGAAAAATACACAAACTAATTTTGGTTGTTCATAAAATACCTGAACTTTTGAATTTTGGAGGTTTAACACCTCGACTTTAACGGTGTTAACTTTGATTAACAGAACATTAAGACGCTGTTAGTCGACGTTAACTCTGATTCAAAAGTTCATGTATTTTATAGACAACCAAAATTAGTCTGTGTATTTTTCAGGAAGCCTAAAAAATTCATGTATTTTTTCGGCAAAATAAATTTAGTCTGTGTATTTTTAAGGAATTTTCCTATTATTTTAGGTCTAGACATTTAGCCGGATTCAAAAACTTGAACCGGAACTGACCCAGAAATATTCGGTCCAAAACCAAGCCGAAAGTTTACAAATATTTGTTGGGTCCAAAACTCTTATACTCGAAAGAATTGAAACCGAAAAAAAAACTCATCGGAATAGACCTGAACCTAATAAAATTGACCCGAATAAATTTAATCCGACAAGAACCAACTCATTAAAAACACGCATTTCCAAAACTCTTATTTGTATGTGTTATATTCTACATATTTTGTTTATTTTATAATTTAGTTGAAATCTTTCTTTAACATTTTTTGTTATTATTTTTGCAATATTTTTTAGTTTTGTTTTTGTAACAGGAACATTTTTAGAGTTGTTTGTAAATTTTTAGATATATATGATAGATTTCGACTAAATTTGATGGAGTTTGGATATTTCATATCATATTCGGAGACTAAATATCTAGATCTGATACGGACTCAAAAATTAAAAAGATTTACAGATAGTTTAATTATAGATGGAATCGATCTATGTCTAAAAAGAACCAACCAGAACCCGAACAAAAAAATTATAAGTACTTATTGGATCCAAATATCTTAGATCTAATTTGAATATTTCTTCTTTGACATGGGTCGATTCACATCTATAATTATAAGTATTTATTGGGTCGGCTTGGTTTTGGACCGAATATTTTCGGGTCAGTTCCAGTTCAAGTTTTTGAATCCGGGTAAACGTCTAGACCTAAAAAATAGGGAATTTTTTTTAAAAATGCACATACTAATTTTTTTTGCTGAAAAAATACATGAACTTTTTAGGCTTCCCGAAAAATACACAGACTAATTTTGGTTGTCCATAAAATACATGAACTTTTGAATCAGAGTTAACGTCATCTAACGATGTTAATGTTCTGTTAATCAAAATTAACACCGTTTAAATCGAGGTGTGAAACCTTCAAAATTCAAAAGTTCATGTATTTTATGGACAACCAAAATTAGTTTGTGTATTTTCTGGGAAGCTTAAAAAATTCGTGTATTTTTTCAGCAAAAAAAATTCAGTCTGTGTATTTTTAAGGAATTTTCCCTCAACCATATAATAAACCTAATCCCATGTTCCATTATATTTGTAAAACTAGGTGTCTTACCCGCATTTGCGGGTATAATTATTTTATAGATTTTTATTAGTAAATATACTATTAGGTAAAATATCAAAAAAATATTTATTTTAAAATATATTATTATTTCTAATCAGTTTTACTATATTAGTTTAAAAATATTTATCTAATTAAATAAGCAAATACATAATTATTAATAAAAACTGATGTTTTCAAGCCAAAATTTTGAAGATATCAAAATCTCAAAATAAATAAAAAAACACAATAATGTTAAACTGATCCAACTTTACATATTATATGAATCATTGTTAATTAAAATATTTATATTTTAAAATACCTCTCATAATAGCTGAATAAACACGCAAACAAACCATATTGACAACAGAACATTAATATGTAATGTATATGATAAAAAACATTTCATATCTATTGTTATTTAATTTCTAAATCCTATATTAAAGAAAAATAAGTTATAATCAATCTATATTTTTTACTTTAAAATAAAAATTGCTAATTTCTATAAATGATATTGCTTTATTGTTAAATAATAATTTTTATTATTTTCAAGTAGTGGTCTTTAACTTTCAAGATTTATTAAATATAACTTTATTTAGATAATAGTTTTCTACTGAAATTTTAATTAAAACAAAGTCATAACTCTGTGAAACTCTTGAAAGAAATTAAAAGTAAATATAATTAATATTATACTATAAGGTACATGTTGTAAATAAATATAATAATATTTTGAAAATATTCTCTTTATGAGCGATATTTTTAAAATATTTTTAAATGTGATTCTCATAAAACAAGAAGATAAAAGAAAATAAAGAAATATTAATTTTTAACTTAAATAACAAATAAGTGTTATTTTTCAACTGTAATAATAATTAAAAACACTACAAAAAGTCACATTAACAAAAAAATATAAATCAAATTTATTGTTATAGCTTATAAACCTCGTTAAAAAAATTAAAATGTTTATAAAAATATTTGGCTTGATATATATGTTTACAAAAATATTAATAAACTTATTTTATATTTTGTAAAACTATTTTTAATATTTTATTATAGTAAAAATCTAATTATTATATGCATATATAAAATTAAAAATAATTGTAGATAAACACCACGATAAATATATGTATTATCTTTTTTTTCAAACATGTTTTATTATTTTCTCAAGATAATTTTATAATATTAATCTGTAATAAGTTAAATTAAGAATTATCCGCTAAATATATCAAAACTTCAATGAATAAATAAAATAATATTAAATATTGGTATAGTGAAAAATTGTAGTTATCATGTTTTCAACTATTTTTATTATTAAAACATATGAAAAATATTTATGAAAATCATTGATTAAGCCTAAAATCATGGAGAACATGACAAATAAGCGAAAAAAAACTAAGAATATGGAAAAGTTGACACATAAGCCAAATCACTTCTCAAATAATAGTATAGATAATAGTTGAAACACGATGTAATATATAAAACATAATTAGTAATTTAAAATAAACTAAAAACACGATGTAATCTTTAAATTTAAAATAAACTAAAAGTAAAACAGATTCTAAAATATAATTAGTTAAAAAAATTAGAATCTATATAAAATATTGTCTAAAACATAACTAAAAACTTAAAAAATAAGTAAACGTTATATATTGGTTCAATCAGTGGTTCAACCGGTACCGGATTACGGGTTTTAATGGTATTTTAGGGTTTCATTGGGTTTTTAAATATTGATTTTTTAACAAAACCCGAACCGGATTTGTCTTGGTTCATCGGGTTTACCAGTTCATTCGCAGGTCCGCGTTGTGTTTCAAAACACTACATAAACCTTATTCAAGGTATAAAAGTTTAAGAGCAATTCTTGGATTCACTAACCAATAGAATTTCGCTTTTGTATTTGGTATCACTTGAAAAAACAAAATAAAATATGATCAAATTTATTATGTTTTAAAAATAGAAAAATGTATAAACAAATATGAAATAATAGTAGTTGCAAAAAGAAAATTCTTTTAAATATTTTGATACTGCCCTGAAAATATTAAACCCTAAACCCTAAATTCTAAACTCTAAATCATTTGGTAAACTCTAAATCTTTGGATAAATCTTAAATTTTTGATTATTTATTAAAAAAATTAAAACAGTCAGCACTAAACCCTAAATCCAAAATCCTAAACTCAAATACTAAAACCTTAAACCCTTATATAAACCCTAAATTCTTGGGTAAACCCTAAATCCGTGGATAAACTTTAAACCTTCAGCAAAACACTTTATCTAAGGGTTTAGGGCTTACCCAATTATTTAGGGTTTAGTGTTTTGCTAACAGTGTTAAAATAATTTAAAGATTTTGTTTTTTGAAACTAATATTATTTCTTTTTTTTCTTTATTTCTAAAACATAATAAATTTATAAGAACTATTAAGATTTTTACGGATTTTGACCGGGTCAACCGTTATCGGTTCACGGGTTAATGAAAACATTTTTGATTCTACTATATTTTTAATTAAAAATTTTCTTAAATCCGAATTTTGTGAAAATATATCTGTTGGTAGTAAAAGAATGATTTATGAAGAACATAAGCATATATAAATTATATAAGGCCAACTGGTTTACTGGTTTGACCGCGGATCCATATCTGATATGAAAACATTGTTTATATTTTGAATAACAATTATTCAGATAATTTATTTTTCTGGGTAATTATGTTTATAAATATTATTTATAAGATATTTAGTTATTTATAAATTACATATAATATATTTTAATTTAAATAATTTGTATTTCAAACTTCTAATACTCATTCGTTTTTCGGTTCAATTTCATTTTTTTGTTCAAAAGATATAGAATTTACTCTGTTATTTATGAAATTTGTTCAAATTTTTATTTCATTTTTTAGTTTGGTATGTTTTGGTTCCATGATTCCAGATAAGTGTTCTCGGACTTATACACTATTTTATATAACATTTATTTTAAACTTTTTATCTAAGTCCAAAAATAAACCCGCGCTTTTTAAGCCCGGGTCAAAATTTAGTTGTGTTTTACAATTGTACATTTCCATTTTTATTTTATATCTATTCTCAGTAATTATAAGATCAACCACCATATTATATTCCGAATATTTGATCAAGTTCAATTTTCTGATAACAACTTTTCTGACGGTATTTTTTTTAAATAAAAAAACTATCATAGTAGTTTACTTTTTGTTTGTTTATAATCTTAGTTGACTCCCAATATCCATGGCAAGTTTTAAAATAACAGTTTCAGTAAATAAAATAATTTAAAAACAGATTTTAAAAGAAAACATAATATAGGTTTTAATATTTTTAATTTATATTCTAAATTAACCGTTGGAGTTGTTAACTGTGGAAAAGCTATTTTCTATTTATTTGATCAGTAGCACTTGGCTTTATGATATTTTAAATTAAAATTATTATTTGAAAAACTAATCTATTTTTATTTATTTTCCTTTTTTTCATAACTGAAACTGGGTTCTCTTTTTTCTTTAGATTGTAATTGAAACTGGATGGATGAAGAGTTAATTTATTAAATGTTTGTTCTTCTTTTTTATCTTAATTTTTCATATTAAGAAGGTGATAAATAAAATGGTGCAAGCTATATGCTTAAAAGTCAATGTTAGAACCCAGTTAAATAATGAAAGCCAAGTAAATTAAGTAGCCTAAATACATAATCTCTTTTGAACCCAATAGAAACAAAGTGACGGCGGAAAATTTGCATGCGAGACGGAGGAACCAGAGTTGCATTCGAGGAGCCGATGTTCAAAGAAAGATGAGGACAGTGAGGAGATGATGATCAGCGAAAGACAGCTGAATGACTTATCCAGTATTGTATCTCATCAACTTTTGTTAGTTTGTACACTTGTTGATGCTAATTTTTTTTCTTCTCTAGAATCGCTTCTTCGTCTCCGATTAAGCTTGTTGATTGCTAGCATCAACTCTTTTTTCGCGTTATCAATCGCTGGTGGTTTCAGCGTCTTCATGCTATTATTCACCAGCACAACCATTGATTTCACCTTTTCGAAGGGGAACTTTTTCACCGTATAAACCACACACTCAGCTTCTATCGCCGCGTTAACCACTTTCAGATCAGTAAGTCATTGGCTCTTTGGCTTTGTTTTGTTCTTGGATTTCGAGCTTTGAATGTGTTGCGGAAATATCGTAGAATCGTGGTAGTGATGGTTGTGATGTAGCGACGTCCCAAACCTCTGTCACACTCTTCATTTATACTCTCTTCCCTCAATACTCTTCACAGTCGTCAATGGCTTTGGCCATATCCTTCATCATCCTGAGCCTCTTCTCTTCCGCTACCGCTTTCCGACCTATATTGTGATGTACTCGTTTCAACGATTGTCTATCTCCGGAAAGTCTCGGGATTCTTCTCATATGCGAGAGCTCTGTTTGCCATCGTGCTCTGTTAAAGTTTTTAGAGTTATATGATTGTGGAGGAATAGAATGATGAGGTTTACAGAATCAAGACTCCCATATTTATATATTTAGATTCACCGACTTGAAGCTGGAAACATTGAATGAGAAATTGTAGAAAGAGCGGAGATGTGAAGTTAAGAAGAACTTAAATGACATTGATTGAATCCGGCTGAGTTACGTAACTGATTTTACTTGAAGGAGGAATGAACAGTCGGTTGGACACAACGACGGCGTACACCGCATTGATGATTTCTTCGAGTCAATATAATGGGCAATCAGACTCCACACACCCATCTGTTTTATTGGTCCATAATTCTTCAGGTTAGACGTCCAACGAATTTAGCCCAATTTGCCGAGATTGCCAATTAATGAGACGCTGTGTTTAAGGAACAGCTAGTCATGTGTCTTAAGTGCATGACTCGAGTTTCTGATGTGGAATCTCATGTGGCATCACCAGCAGGGAAGAAACTCAACTTTATAATAATAGATATGAGTATACGTTGTGGAACGGTTATTATATATATTGAAGAGTTATATACTTATATGTTGGATTTGTAGAGAGTTGTGTCGCTTATAACACACAACCTTTTGACTAATATAAAAGAACTCAGTGCATTGTCTTATCCCCTATATATTATTTGCGAAGTGATTTGTATATATGTCGTAACCACAACCATTCTCGCTAAAAAATGATGACATTTCACTAAAAAAATATGATATGAGACTAAAATAATGACATGGCTTTAAAAAATAGTGATATAGCATCATATAAATTGATACGTAAAATTTCCTTATAAAAACTTATATTTTTTCTGCAGGAATTTTAAATATGGTAATAACTAATAACTTATATATCATCATCAATGTTAATTTTACATATAAATATTTATTTTTGGTAAAATATTATAATGTATTAATAATTCATATATCACTAATTAAATAATATATATATATATATATATATATATATATATATATATATATATATATATATATATATATATATATTTCGCATTAATAAAAATAAGCTAAATACGATTATAAATATAAAATTCTACGTCAATTTATATATCATATTTGTATAAATATAATTTTAAATGTGCATCAAAAATGCAAAACTAAAGTAACTCTAATCCATAAAAAAATTAATAGTTAAGTATTTAAAATTTATTTAAATTTTTATGTTCATCTTCATCATATCAATTAACCAATTGATTTTCCAATTTGACATATTTTAAATAAAAAAAATATCTAATTTCTTGGCATTTATATTTATTGAAAAAGTTATACCAAATCAAAAGAAATAAGATTACAAAATATGTTGTATGGTTTTTTTAAAAAAATACTGAATTTAAAATCTAAAATTAATACCGTTGAAGTATAACATAGATAGATACCAAGAAAATATGACATTGATAATTCCATTTAATGTTGATTTATATTTTGGTAAACTTTTTAAAATATGGTAATAACTTATATATTACATTTAATATTGATATTAATTTTTGGTAATTTTTTAAATATGGTAATATCTCATATATCATATATAAAATAAATGTATTCATATATAACATTACAAATTTTGAAATGGTATTTTATTTTATTTTTTTTTATAATTATACAATTTATATTACTAAAGCTTTCAAAAATTGCTACAATTAAAAAAAAATATTTCTAATCATAAGACATTAGCTTCTTATACAAATTTTATAAATATTGTTTATTTTAAATTTCTGATAATTATAAAACCTAATATCATTTTGTTAGTTTTATACAAATTGATTTAATATATTTAACAATATAAATAGATATAAAAATCATCTATGGTTATAATTTAAATATATACATATATGTTCTTCAATATATTTTTAAATAAACAAAATCATTTTATCTTAATTTAATATTTAACTAAATCAAATATATATTTAAATATTGGTAAAAATAATAAAATCTATAATATTTAATAAATTTTATGTTTAAATATAAATTAAATTTTGAAAAAATTCTTACTGCACATGGTGCAGGAGAACACCTAGTACGCACGTAAGAGAAACAAGAGTCTTTCCAAAAACATTTAATTCTAATTATCAACAAGAGAGATTAATGTTTTGGGATTTTTTGTCCATCAAGGAAATCACCAAAAAGAAGAAGGTTAAAGAGAAGAACATCAGTTGGTGGAATTGCATCCAAGCATGGATCAAAGTTAGTCATTCTACCTTCTTTAGAAATGCATTAAGGATTGAATTAAGACAAATCTATTTAGGTCTTAGCGTTGAAATAAATTAACATCAGTTTCATCTCCATCGTTGCTAGCTACAGCCTGTAAAGGAGAAGAGAGAGGAGCAATTTATAACAAATCAAGATTCAAGAGTGTACCAAAGATTATTAAATGCATCAAGAAGTCGAACATAACTTCATTTCATAGAAAGAATCCACTGCACTTTTTTTGTGTTCTGATTTGTTGCAAGAAGCTGAAAGCTTCGGTCTCTTTTTCCGTTGGCACTTTGCTTGTTCTCCCTGGCATTATTCTTCAAATGGACCTATGAGAACATATGCTTGTTAGTATTTGGTAACTTGAAATGTAACCAAAATGGTTTACTGGAATATGGAACCGACCCACGAAAAGTACTTAGAAAACTTCTCTGTGCCTTAATTTCTCGTTAGGAGCAGAAGCCACAATGTACAGAGTTCATTGCGTGGCAAGCAACTTATATCTGAACTCTCGTGTGGATCTTATTATGAGTGTCTGAAGGATCTAAAGCTGGCCTCCGAAAAGTCTACTTACTCAATTTTCTTGTCTTGGAGTTTGGTATACATTTGATTGGATTCCTCATTCAGGTGTGGAAAGGCATGTATGTGTGATTATAATTACCTTTTTTTTTCCTTCAGCATCTTAAAAATATGAGAAAAAAGAGTGAGATGATTTTCTAAAGTTGTAAAAGGGTGTGAAAATTTTCCATGACCCATAATTTTAATATAATGGAATGATCACACAAAGTTGAAAGCAAGGGGTAGGAAAAATTCTTATGACCTCATATTCACTTATACTTTGCAAATCATGAAAAAGAATGAAAAAGAAGAGAAATCGATTCAGAGACATGAGAAAAAGATAGAAAATGAACTAAAAAGACTGTATGTATGATCAGAAACCTGAATGGGCAAGTGTCCATGTGTCCTTTGATCGATGTTTCATTGATAAGTCTGCACGAAGGCTGTTGAATGAGGTCAGTGGTGGTGAATTTTGAAAAGTCTTGTTAGTATTTGGCTGAAATGGTCTGGTTATGAAGCTGTCGTCTAATACATGGTCTACCTTCTAAGGTTGGTACAATTTGATGTAGTTTGCAAAGGTGATGTGAAAAGTGTGTAATCTAATTATATGTGAGATTTTCCACAATTTTGTTATAACGAAACACTTCGTTATCCTCAGAAGGAAAAGTTCAACTGTCTGTGTTTCATTATCCTCACATTTCTTTTCATAAATATCACATTTAAATTTTCTCATTTGTCATCTGATTTTGATTCGCTTCCATTTTTAAAATCAATAATCAACATTTGGTTTGTGTACTTATAGAATAACAGTTTAAATGACTCTGGTGTTATTCAAAGCTAAGATCCATAGCAAAAAAAAAAAGGCGTGGGCCTGAAGCAACCACACCAATGAACCTGAAAGACAGAGAAACTTAAATTGAAAAGGGTGGAAGCCAGTATCAATATAAGTGATTTTTGAAACCAAATAAAAACCATTAAAACTTACCGTCTGTTTTTGACACTCCCTATGTATCAATATAAGTGATTTTTAATGGTTTTTATTTGGTTTCAAAACAAATGATATTTTCACTAATCTATACTATAACTAAAAAGAGAATAAGCTCAACAACTAGCTATGCCACGTCCTCAAAAATAATCAAAATCAATAAGCAGCTTTAAATCGTCCACGTCAGCTCCGCTTGAGTTGAAAATTTTAGACTTCTGCGAGTGGGCTCAAGAGTTATACATATTTAGCCCAGTTAATACCAATTCAGAACATCCTAATATTTGTGGCCCATCTTAAAACACATCAGAAAAGCTAATCTATTTGAACAAAAAAAAAAAGAAGCTAACCGATAAAATATCCACAACTCATTTTTCATCTTCTTCCAGCCTCCGTTACACACATTCCTCAACAATCAAGAGTCTATTTAATCTGCTCTTAATAATTTCCTTTCGCCCACCACTATTTCTCCTTTACATACTGTTTTTCTTTTACTTGCTCAGACCAAAACCCAAAACCTAATTAATCTGAAGCCATGACAATGAAACCAAACGGCAAGTCCTATAGGACCTCACGAAACCCAGTTAAGCTACCGTCTGATCCATTTCGGGGAGGCTCGAAACCCAGTGAAAAAACCCTAATTAGTCTCGAGATGCTCCTCATAGATGAACAGGTTCACTAATTCTAAAAATTTTGGTCTCCCTGATTTGTTTTAAACATCGTTGTCTTTTACTCCAAATTTTTTACTCCCCTGATTTTATTTAAAACATCGTTGTCTTGACAGGGGGACTGTTATTCAAGGATTCATTCCATCAGGTCGTGTTCAAAAATATTTGCCTTACATGAAACAAGGAACAGTTTACAGTCTTCAACTTCTACGGATCCAAAAACAAACCGGTGTATTGGGTTGCTAATCATAGCGTAACAGTTTCTTTTTCATGGAACTATGTCATGTCGGCTCTTGAGGACTGCCATATCCCTTTTGACGGAGACCGGTTCCGGTTCCATTCATACCAGGATTTCGAAGCTAACTGTGACCTTTACGGTAAGGTCCTTAATATATCATCTCTGAGTTACATCGTTTTCTATTTGATATAGTCTTTAACTTTGTTCCTGCATTTCAAATAGAGTAATTAACTAGATACATAAATTTCGATTAAGTAATTAGTTCAAGGTTTACAAGTTTTGGTTTCTTTTTATGCTGTTTGTTGTCTACGTTAAGTGAATGTGTGTTTCTATTTCACTTGCTGATAAAATAGTAACCTCTTTTTTTAAACTCATCTAACTTATTATCGCCGTGAACAATGTAATAGATGTTGTTGGTCACATGAAGCTAATCAATGGACAGACTCTCATTGAGCGTCCCCTCCTTGATGAAGTGGAGATAGCTACCACGCGGCGTCTTTTGGTTCATGTGCAATCACATGAGTATGTTTGTTTTTAATTTTAACTCACCACTTCTCGGTCCTTCTCTGAACCTGTCAGCGTTAACCTTTTGCAGCGGACCTGTAATGAAACTCTATCTTTAGGACCAGACTGCAACAAACTTCTGCAAGAAATTCAAATCCTATGAAAACACTCCCACCGTGCTTTTGGTCACGACTGTTAACACAAAACGTCTTGGAGGTTAACATTTCTCTCTTCAGTATGACATGTTCACTGATGACTGTTACTTATGTATTCCAAAATAGTTTTTCATCGTTCGCTGATGTGATACAAATTCACCATTCCAAGAACGTATCTGATTCTTTTAGTAATGTCATCCTAGCCGTTCTTTGTTCTTTGTCACTGGTTGCTAATTTCCGTACATTACATAGATCTTTACAGCCCTATTATCACATATAGCTATGCAGGATTAGTACATTGCAAGCATAGCACTTAGATACAACTTATATGTCTTCACTTTATGTTGTTTTTAATGGTTTTTACAATACAACAGGCACCCTTGCTCTGACTTCTATGGCCTCCTCACGAGTTTTTATGGACTATGATGTCCAACCAACCAAAGATTATTTCGACTGGTTAGTATTTTCGTATTCAACATTTAATCTTTGAAAAATTCATGTGAAACGCACACATACACCCATTGCAGTAACTGACTGGAGTAATGTTTTTTTTACCCTATAAGGTTGGGTTCTAACCCAGAGATTGCTAAGCAGGTTAATGCAGAGGTGGTTACTAAGCCTGAGACACTGACAATAGGGGAAATACTCACCTACATCAAGCAGGAATCTGAGAAGTTTCAATTAAAGCTACATATTTCTTACTCATTATGAAAAGCTTAGAGATTTAGATCACGGCCGCAGGACGCCTTTTTGAGTGTACGGCAACGATTGATGATGTTGCGCATGGCTCTGCTTGGTATTATATTGCCTGCACTGGGTGCAACGCTAAGGCTACCAAAGGCCATACCTCGCTGATGTGTAGAAAATGTGAAAAGGTTAACGTAGCCGGTGTTGCACAGTATGACCTCTATCCTCAATGTTCAATTACGTTTTTGTTCCTATTGGCTTCTGACATTCCTTCATAACAGGTATCGTGCGAAGATCTCCGTTTACGACAGTTACTTTGAGGTAACTTACCATCGGGCTATACAACAGCCTCAAGTTATTTAATCTCACATTTTTAAAACTTCTATGTTAGGCTAATGAAAGGCGTTGACCATTTCGTGCCTGTCCCACAAGCTTCAATCAATACCATTGGCCGAACCCAGAAATTCAGTGTGAAAGTTACGGAGCACAACTTAACAAGGAAGACTCGAGCTATAACTGTCACAAAGATCCTCTATCCAAAATCTCAGCCCCCTATAATAGCCTCAGGTGGAAACCCCATTGCTCCAACGTCCGCAGAAACCATGCTGTCTGCAAATGATGTGTGTGAACCTTCCAAGAGCTGTGGAGATTCTGCAGATGAAGAGATGAAAAGGACGAGTGACAGTATTGAGCCAGAGGAAGCCAAACGCCTTAAGCTTGGGAACTAGAGCTTCCACTCATCTTCTCAGAGATTGCAGTTTAAGACTTTGTTTTTCAGTTTGATTATTGTCACCTTTCCTTTCAGTTTGCATCTTTCAGAGTTTTTTCCCTTTCAAACAGTTTACCTATTTTGATTAAACTTTTTCCCGAGGTACATGATGATTAGCAGACTTTGAAAATATCAGTACTCTCCTTGCGCAACAGTTGAGCATTAGTCATTGCTTGTATTTTTCAAACTAATATCACATATCCCTGTGGCAATTACAACTTCTCACTTAGTTGTATTACTGTAGTACAATTACTCATTTGAAGTTATTAGTTCTCACTTAGTAGTAATAACTTAGTACTGAGTAGTATCCTACAAGAAATAAAATTAGAATCTAGGCTAATTATTTAAAAAGTTTATATTATTGTGAAAAATGATTATTCATCACTAAAGACATTTGTCTTAAATTCATCATACTTAGTCATAGTAACAGGTGTCTTTGTTTGATCAACTTATCTATATGATAAACCGACGTGAAAGTAGTATAAATAGGACTTGTAGTTTGTGTTATAAATTAATGAGAAGTCACATTTCTCTTTTCTCCCGTATTAAACTCACATACACACAATTCCAACTCTCTCCACTCACTACTCACGTTCTCTCTCTTTATTACATATATATATATATATACTAGTGGTTGGTCCGCCCTACGGGCGGATGAGTTTACACTAACACTATAGCATGAATGATTTACACGTCTAAACCGAAAGTATCAGAATGAATTTGGGTTTTGAAGATTCAATTAGAACAAAAAAGTCCAATATGCACCAATACGTTTGGAGACACGATGGATGTTTAAAGTTAAGCTTAGACTTTGGTATTTAGAAGAAGACGAAACGAATATTGTAAGAAGAATGTTCTCATAGGTTGAGCCATAGATAAGGAATGACAGATTCAGAAGAAGACGAAGTGGAGACTGCATGGAGATTGTTTTCGAAGGTCGAACAATGGGAGTTTCGATTACGGCGATGATTTCTGTTTACGACACCTTCATCTCTCATGGTGGTCTTGAGCTACCTCATCAGTCGTTTAATTTTATGGGTTTGGATTACTGAGCCTCATTTATATTAGTTTTGTTATGGATTTCATCTTACTTTACAATATTTATGTTAGCATAAAAATAACGTGTAGATACAGTATTTATATTAGACATAAATACAACATGTCGTTTTTAAGTTAAATAGACAGAAAATCAACGTTAGATGTTAAATTTCAATATTGGACATGTGTCGCAAAACCCGCCCGCCAGGTAGCAAAATAAGAGAGAAAAGTATTTAGACATTTGTTGATTCTAAGATTGAAAGTTTTAGCATTAAAAAAGTCGTATTTTATTTTTTCAATTATTTGAAAACTATTCTTTTAAGATGTTTTTGCCATTTTCCCATATTTTGATATTGAGCCGTCACAATCTATGTATTCCATTTACCTTTCCGGTGTGATGTGCTTCTCACCATCCCCGAAAAAGACTCACTTCCATGGTCTTGTTCTACATCACATTTTTTCTGTGAGATTATATGGTATTTGTTATAAATCAGGTTTATAAGTTACCAATTGTGTGGTTGTTTTTCATGGTGTTGTAGGTTATTCTGGTCAATATTGACTGCTTCTCTTCTTCCTTTGATTTTTGCTTATGTTAAGAACTGAATCTCTTTATGTTGGGTCAAATTTTGATGGTCTTTGATGTTGTTTTCCTCGTCTTTGGCTTACCGTTGACGGCCCCTGCATTTTTTGGTTTTCAAGATTTGGTTTTTGATGATCTGCCTTATATACTCTCTTTCATAGCTCGAGGGTGATTCCACGGTTTTCTGATTTCATTTCTTCTTACCTTCTCCTCTTCGTTTTCTCATCTCGTTTCAGCTTTCATCGCTGCTTGCATCTCTTATGGCTCTCTATTTCGCTATGTTTTCCACTGCAGGTTTGGATAGTGTTTTCCTTTGTCTATGTTCTGTAGGTTTGGAAGGTTGTTTTTGTATCTCAAGATTGGGCTCTGGTTTCTTGGTGACTGGCTTCCATTCTCCCTCCCTCAGGTTGTTTCTCTTCCTACCTAGTTTCTTTTACTAAAAGTGTGCGGAGTTAATTTCTTGGTGCTTTGGTCCCTTCTATTTGTGGTTTTTCGCTGGCATGTACGTTTTGTTTGTGTTTGTTTAGTTTGTGAGGTGCTTATTAACGGGTGGTTGATCTTATGGTGCGTTAGGCATGTGTCTTCCTGTTTTTTAGCGATTTTGATCTTCCGTTGATTTTTCTTCCTACAATCCATTTTATTTGTTCTATGAGTATGTCCTTAATCGCACTCCTTTGTCTTCGGTATATTGCTTTGTCTCAGAATTTATTTTCTACTATTTTCTGACTTCTGCTTGTTATGGCCAAGAGACTCTACGATAAAATGAGGAAAAGTTAGTCTTCGTTCTTGATATTTTTTCAGTTTTAAAATTTTATCGAGTTAGTTATTTTTTTACATTTTTTCTATATGATTATGAAAATTTTATCTTTAGATTATATTTTGCTCTAGTATATTTTTTTCTTAGTTTAGTTAATAGTAAATACATATATAATTTGTAAATATTATAATAGGAAGTAAATATTAAAATTAAATATTGAAAATTTATGTTATTTTTTAGTTGCCAATAAATAAAATATTTAAACTATATTTATATTATTTTAATTATTTTCTATTCATCTTGCATTTTTGTGACCAGTGAAATAGATTATTAAAATTCAAATGATAAAGATTAGTGTTTAAAAGATTAGATAGTGCATAATTAAAAAATGGTGAGCTAAATTGTAATAATATAAAGAATAATGACATAAAATGTAAATAAAAAAGAGGACACATGTCAACAAATCTCTCTTCCACATGTCACAAGAAGAGAGAAAAGTCTATTTTATATATATACACTTATTTATTTTATTATTCACAACACGTTATCAACACGAAGAAGATCTAGCAAAATTCTACCGGTCGTTTTTATACCAAACGAGGTGATGCCTAAACTTATATTTTTAATATATTTAATTTTATTTTAAAATTTTATTTATTCTAGAGGAAGAGGCTAGGTCTTCTCCGTTTGTATTTCGGGATGATAGGCGCTGTCTTTCCCGACTGATTGTTATGGTAGGCTTGGCCTCCACGATCAGAGAAACACGTGATAGGTTTTGCCCCTGTGTATAAAAAAAGAAAAAGATCAAAATGGAAGACTAAGTCTCCTCAGATCTTGAAAAAATGGTCAAAAATGGAAGGCTGAGCCTCCTCGACCTTAATTAAAGAAAAAGTCAACATGGTTGGCTTGCCTCCTCTGACTTTAGAAAATGATCAATATGGTAGTCTTTGACTCCTCGGATCATGTGAAAAGTTAAGCCTTCAATTTATTTATATTATTTAAATTTATACAATTTAATTTCTGAAACTATTTTATGCTTTTATTTTCTGCATTAAATTTTCGTTTATATTATATATTTATAAAACTATTCTATCAATACAGTTATCATGTCGAATTTAACAAAGCTCGAAATAAGTGCCCTGGATATTACGGGAAATAAATATATGACCTGGGCAGTAGGTGTAAAAATGCACTTACGAGGTAGCGGGCTTTTGGAAACTATCGATAATACTAAAACGGTGTCAGATGAGAAAATGACTAAAGCCATGATCTTTTTACGACACCACATACATGATGGTTTAAAAGATGAATATATTACGAAAGAGGATCTTTGGGACCTCTGGAAATCTCTAAAAGAGAGGTTTGATCACCAGAAGTATGTGATCTTACCAAAAGCCAAACACGAGTGGATCCATCTCCGGTTCCAGGACTACAAAAGTGTAAGTGAGTTTAATTCCGCTATGTTTGGAATTACATCAAGGATGATGTTATGTGGCTAGAAAATAAGCGATTATGATATGATCGAGAAAACTCTCTTCACGTTCCATCCTGGAAATGTAGTCCTGCAGCAGCAATATCGGGCGAATGGATATACCCGTTACTCGGAGTTGATGCAAGTACTCCTTGTAGCGGAGCAGAATAATCAACTCGTGACTTTAAGCCATCAGGCTCGTCCCACTGGATCTGCACCATTCCTTGAAGCGAATGTTGCATCATCCAGTTATGATAATAGGAGAGGACGAGGACGTGGGCGTAGTCGAAATCATGGTCGTGGAAGAGGACGAGGAAGAAAATTCCGTCCATATGATGAAAAGAATAATAAGGACTTCCACGAGAATGAAAGGGACCGGGATGATAAAAAGCAAACAGATAAGGTTTGCTACAGATGCGGCATTAAAAATCATTTGGTACGTACTTGTCGTACGCCAAAACACTTGGTCGATCTGTATAAAGCATCCCTAAAGGGAAAAGAGAAAGGAGGTGAAACAAACTTCATCTCTGATGAACCCGGGCCATTCTTTCATGGTTTAAATGATGATACTCATCTCGATGTATCAGATTTTCTAGTTGAACTAGAAAATATCGATGTGTAATAAAATCGACATGATATGTATTGTATTATAGTATCTATATCTTTTGTTGTAAAATATATGTAATATTTTAAGTTTAATGTTTAATAATATATATGTTTTATTAATATTTTAAATTCATAAAATGCCAGAGTTTGAGACTAGGGATGGAGATATGTGCTTGGCGGATAGTGCGTCAATGCACACGATTATTAAAGATAAGAAATATTTCTCCAGTCTCAAAATGAGAAATTACGCTGGAAGCGTAAGTACAATATCTGGTAATGCAAAGATTATTATGGGCTCTGGAAGAGCGAAATTTTCAATGCCAGGGAGAACAATATTTGAAATAAGTAATGCATTGTATTCCCCCGAGTCTCAAAGAAACTTATTAAGTTTTAAGGATATCCGAAGTAATTGATATCATATTGAGACTATGAATAAAGATGGCATTGAATTTCTTTGCATTAAGTCCGAGAGGAAACATATATTAGAAGAATTAAGGATGTTATCCTCTGGACTGTATTGTACAAAAATATACATGACTGAGTCCTATGCCGTGGTAAACATGAAGTTTACTAATACATTTAAAATCTGGCATGAGAGGCTAGGACATCCTGGTTCAGTCATGATGAGAAAGATAGTGCAAAATTCGAATGGCCATCCGTTGAAAAACGGAAGAATTTTGCAAATGGGCAAGTTTACATGTAATGCATGTTCTCAAGGAAAACTTATAACTCGGCCATCACCAGCAAAGATTGGCAATGAATCACCAATGTTTTTAGAAAGAATACATGGTGATATATATGGACCGATCCACCCACCGTGCGGGCCGTTTAAGTATTTCATGGTAATGATTGACGCATCTACTAGATGGTCAAATGTGTGTCTTTTGACCACACGAAATACGACTTTCGCAAAGTTCATTGCCCAGATAATAAAGCTGAGAACGCAGTTCTCAGAGTATGCTATTAAGAAAGTAAGACTTGATAATGCCGGTGAGTTTACATCGCAAGCCTTTGATGATTATTGTATGTCCATGGGGATTGATGTGGAGCATCCAGTTCGCCATGTGCATACACAGAATGGCATGGCCGAGTCATTAATAAAACGGTTGCAGTTGATTGCAAGACCGTTAGTATTGAGAACAAATCTCCTAATTTCTGTATGGGGTCATGCTATATTGCATGCGGCTGCACTGATTCGGTTAAGACCGAGTGCATATCATAAGTACTCCCCCTTACAATTGGCATCTGGGCAAGAGCCAGATGTATCCCATCTTCGTGTCTTTGGGTGTGCGGTTTATGTTCCGATAGAACCGCCACAAAGAACAAAAATGGGCCAACAAAGGAGATTGGGAATATATGTGGGTTATACGTCACATAGTATAATAAGGTATCTGGAACCGTTAACTGGTGATATGTTTACGACAAGATTTGCCGATTGTCATTTTAATGAAGATGAATTTCCAGCGTTAGGGGGATGAATTAGAGAAATTCCTAAGGATATTACATGGTGTACACCATCGTTGTTACACCTTGTTCCCCTTACGAATCAAAGAGAGCTGGAAGTTCAGAAAATTGTGCATTTGCATAATTTGGCAAACCAGTTACCTGATGCGTTCACATATACAAGAAGAGTGACGAAATCATGTATACCCGCTGAAAATGTTCCATCAAGAGTTGATGTTCCTAAGGAACAAAGTGATGGAAACAAAATGAACAAACCTAGGGTTCAGTTAAAGAGGGGGAGACCAGCGGGTTCTAAAGATAAAAATCTCCGAAAGAAAAAGAAATTGGTTGAGCAAAGCGGAAAGGTTCAAGAAGAACCTGATATTGAAAAATGTCTGAAAGAAGGCATAGATGAGGTTCAAGAAGAACCAAATAAAGATAGGGATCCAGATGACGAGGAGGGAACATGAAAGTATGAGATTTCCATCAACTACGCCCATGATCAAAAGTTATTGATCAGAAATAAGATAAAAGATGTTGATGCAATGTTCTCTTTTTCTGTGTCCGAAGAGATCAATCGTGAAATTGATGATCCCGATCCAAAGTCCATTTAAGAATGCCAGAGAAAACATGATTGGGAGGGGTGGAAAAAGGCCATTCAAATTGAGTTACTCTCCCTGAATAAAAGAAATGTCTTTGGACCTATAGTCATAACGCCTGAGAATATAAATCCTGTTGGATATAAGTAGGTATTCGTGAGAAAAAGAAATGAAAAGAACGAAGTAACACAATATAAAGCCCAATTAGTTGCCCAAGGTTTTTTTCAGAGACCGGGAATTGATTTTGAGGAAACGTATTCCCCGGTAATGGATGCAATTACATTTAGATTTTTAATGAGCCTAGCGGCATCAAAAAATCTAGAAATGCATCTCATGGACGTTGTGACTGCTTATTTGTTTGGATCGTTGGATAATGATATATACATGAGACTCTAAGGATTAAAAATGCCAGAGGCATTGAAAGAAAATTCCAGGGAGGTTTGTTCGGTCAAGTTACAGCGATCACTTTACGGATTAAAGCAATCCGGACGCATGTGGTACAATCACTTAAGTGAATATCTTTTGAGTAAAGGATATATGAATGATGCGATATGTCCATGCGTTTTTATAAAGAAATCGTCATCTGGCTTTGTGATCATTGCTGTATATGTGGATGACCTGAACATAATTGGAACTCGAAAGGAGGTTGATGATGCTCGAACTCATATGAAAGAAGAGTTCGAAATGAATGATCTCGGCAAGACAAATTTTTGTCTTGGGCTCCAGATAGAGTATCTCCGAGAAAGAATATTTGTGCATCAATCAAACTATACGAAAAAATTATTGAGACGTTTTCGTATGGACAAAGCGACTCCTTTGATTACTCCAATGGTTGGTAGATCTCTCATTGTTGAAAGAGATCCATTTAGACCCTGTGAAGATAGTGAGAAGATATTAGGTCCTGAAGTTCCTTATATGAGTGCTATCAGTGGGCTGTTGTATCTTGCAAATTGTACAAGACCTGATATTGCTTTCGCCACAAATATATCTGGCAAGATATAGTTGTGCTCCACTATCAGGCATTGAAACGAAATAAACACTTATTCCGTTACCTTCAAGGTACAGTTGATTTTAGATTAATGTATTTTAGAAAACCCGAGTTTGGTATGGTTGATTTTGCAGATACGGGATACTTATCAGATCCTCATAAAACTCGATCGCAAACCGGCTATGTTTTTACATTTGGTGGAACCGCGATCTCTTGGCGTTCCCATAAACAAACTCTAGTTGCAACTTCCTCAAATCATGCAGAAACTATTGCGCTTCACGAAGCATGTCGAGAATGTGTGTGGTTGAGGTCAATGAGTTACCACATACAAGATTCAAGTGGAATAGTTAACAAGAAGGAGCTAACAAAAGTTTTTGAAAATAACTCAGCTTGTGTCACCCAACTCAAAGACGGTTATATCAAGAGCGACAGAACGAAGCACATCCCTCCGAGATTTTTTTCGTACATCCGAGAGCTCGAGAAAAAGAAATAAGTGGACACTGAATATATACAGTCATGCGAAAATCCGGCTGACTTGTTCACCAAAGCTCTTCCAACTACAACATTTCGAAAGCACGTCTACGGTATCGGAATGCGGCGTTTGTGTGACTTTTGAAGAGAATACTATTATTCTCAGGGGGAGATTATGTTAGTGTACTCTTTTTCTCCTCGTCATATTTTTTATCCCATAGGGTTTTTCCATGATCAGATTTTTAACGAGACACTACGTAATACAAAATGAATAATCAAGGGGAAGTATTGTGAAAGATGATTATTCATCACTAAAGACACTTGTCTTAAGTTCATCATACTTAATCATAGTAACATGTGTCTTTGTCTGATAAATTTATTTATATGATAAACCGACGTGAAAGTATTATAAATAGGACTTGTAGGTTGTGTTATAAATGAATGAGAAGTCACATTTCTCTTTCTCTCCCGTATTAAACTGACATACACACAATTCCAATTCTCTCCACTCACTACTCACGTTCTCTCTCTTTATATATATATATATATATTTACACTTATTTATTTTATTATTCACAACATATATATATTATTTTACTTAAATATTAAGATATAACAAACTGCCGTTAAATATAAAAGATTAAATATTTTTAAATCAGTTAAAAGAGAAGATGATGTCTCAGAAAGACATAAATCTTCTAAGAATTCATATTTGTCAAAATATAAATTAGTAGTATAAAATACTAACATGATAAAAGTGACCTAAAAGTTAGATTGATATTTTTGCTACCTCTTTACAAATTTAACATCACCAATATTTTGTTTTAGAAATAATAAAACTTCTTTATCATTTAAAAGTGGATATAGATATCTAAAGAATAAAAAATTTAGACTATTTAATGGTACTAAAGTGATATTTAGGATGATATTGTGTAAATCAACATAAAATTTTTATGTAATATTTGTTATTTTTTACTTTATTTGGATGTATTTAAGCTATTTTAAATAAAATTAGTAGTTGTATTTGTGAAAGAATATAACTGTAAGGATTAAAAAGAAAATGAATAGTAGTTTCAAGATTCTGAATGGTGAAACCTCAAATTTAAAATGTCACTATCCAAAATCTTAAAATTTGAAGATTTGAGGTTGGGTTGAAAATGACAAAAAAACTCAAAATTCGAAGATTTGAAAATAGGTTGGAGATGCTCTTAGAAAGTGGTAAAAACAGCCAATAGATGTTATCATCAAACAATCTATTAGGTTTTCTTTATAATATGTCTTTTTTATCGTCTACCCATCTAAGCTAGATCAAGTGGAGAACAGACGAGCATATTCTCCAAATAGAATCTGCATCTGTCCGGATCTGATCTATATGAGAAAATGTATAGCCTCTGATTCTTACTTCCTTCGCTAGCGCGTCTGCCCGGCCATTCATGTTCCAAGGAATATGAGACAGACTCACATCCTCAAGTTTTTCTGTAACCTCTGGAACACCTCAATCTCTGTCGCGAATGATAGCCAATCCACCGGGTCTTTAGTCATATCTACTAAATCTGAGCAGTCTGTCTTGCATGCATGGAGCTGCCCAAAGTAAGCATTCCATCTCAGCATGCAAAGCCATGCAAAGCCGAGAGGCTTCGGTTACACGCCCGTAATCCGAAGTACTCTGAGCCCATTAGATCCTTAAGACTCTACCCTAAGCCACTAACGCTGCCTTTATAATATGTCTAAACACTGTAAAAACTGTTAATTATGTTCAAAATAACTTCATCAGCTTCACATATATAAATTAGTGAATCAAATAAACGCCATATAAAATTACAAAGAATCACAAAACTATAAAGCAATACCTTATTTAAAACTTAATGTAATGCGTAAAGTTACATTTCAAAATATGTTCCCAAAAATAGATACTATATTTATAATTATAGAAAAATAAGAAAAAAAGTATTGTCATATTATTTCTAAATTAAATAGCAAATTATTACCAAATAATTAACCCGGGCGTAGCCCGGGAATGCAACTAGTCTAGATAAAAACTTAATGTCATTTGAAATTTGTGATCAGTTACAAAATAATGTATCTTTTTTTAACTGGTGAACTAATTTTACTTAATAATATTTTTATTTAACCAAGATAAATTACAGAAAGTTTTGTATTTTCTTATTTTTGTGAAAAAATCTTAAATCACTTAAAATAGTACAGAGGGAGTATGTGCTTTCTACTATAATAATGTTTTTACTTTATTTTTTTTTAAGTTTTATTTACTTCTTAACATGCCTTAATTTCTAAAACAAATATCTTCATCTTTTCTAATAATAATGATATTTTTTTGGTCAAATAATAATATTAATTCTTATTATTTTAAATACTAGAGATTCTCAGTAAATTTGTTTAAATATAAAAAGCTCTTTTTAGCTATATATATATATATGTGTGTGTGTGTGTATGTGTGTGTGTGTGACATTTTACAGTTATAATTCAATAAATATAGATAACAGTCTTAAATCTAAGGACCACGAAAACACTCTTAACTAATGATATGTAACTAAGATTTCTCCTCTCTTTGTCAAGGATATGGTTGCTTGGAATCCACGATTGTATGCCCTTAACTAACATAATTCTATGAGTTTTTGTTTGACCTTCATCAAATGCTACCTAATTTGATGTAATAAGACTTTTTTTTCCATCAATGTGAAATATATTAAAACAAGCCAAAACCCAACAAATTAAAAAATCCAACAGGGCCCAAACCATTACAACAACCCACATGGGCCTACAGCCCATCAATGGAAAACCCTAGCTATTACGGAGCTTTCTATGCGTGAGGCCGCGCCGTTCAGATGATGAAAGGACAAGACACATGTCTGTATCCCCCATTCCAAGGGACACGCGTCGCGTATGCCATCACGCCACCACTGTTACTCGCTACTACCGGTGAACCCGCACTTGGTTCACCGGACAACACCAGAGTTTCTCAACTCCCCAAATCCTCACCACGACCGCCTTCAAACTCGATATTGATCTTTAAAGGATAGATTCAATCGCCATGGCAATATCTCATCCACCACCGTTCTCCGCAAATTTCCAAGAGAACGCTTCGCGTGCACCATCAACCTTACCGTCGGAGAGCTCCATGCTCCTCCGACGAGAACCCAAACAACAAACCCAAATCGGAAACAATGAAAATCAAGAAATAAAACCCTAAAAGACTAGGGGCCGAGAGCTGGCAACGCAAGGTGTAGAAACCTTCACCCCGCGAAAACCAAAGCCGGCGATGGCGGAACTGACGAAGCTTCGCCATCCCGGAGACAAAAGACCTGCGACAACAAAGCTGTGAGAGCCTTCGTTTCCCGGAAATAGATCTCAAACTATACACATTTCCCTGCACCATCCAATCCTGTAACCGCGTCTTTAATCCAAGAACAGAGTCACCACGATTGGAGACTGACCAGAGCTTAGACAAAGTGGTCACCGGAGGAAGCGTGAAGGAGACCAAAAATGGGTGATTTTATTGGAAGAAAATGGGTCCCGGCGACGGCACGGACGCTCACGCGCCGACCGACCGCCGGACCCAAACCTCAATTTACTTTCTCTCTTTTCTCTCTCCTCTCTCTTGATTTTATATGCGATAAGACTATATCATATGTTATTTTCTTTCTTTCTATATAAAATTGATTTCGTTCTAAGAAAATATCAGTTCCGTTCGATATAATTTGTTTTTAATCTTTGGACACTGGAAACAGAACGAAGTAGTCTAGATAAGATTCAAATATTCATAGACAAACATACATTTTTTGCTAAGAATGCTAATATCATATTTATGATGTTCAGGTTTTGAAAACAAGCTAATCTAAGAAATACTCTGATGTTAGGAGCTTTCAAGGCTTTTAAGACAAATGATATAGTATAGGAAAGTTGTCGAACCAATTCCAAGGGATTCAAAGCAGCGAGAATGCAAGTGCGTATTTAATCCAAGTGCAACCAGATATTTGAATGATTTTTTATAATGAATAGAATGCAATAACAGAATGGTAACTTTCTTAACTATTGGAAAGGAGAGGGAGAACTCATGGGTATAGGGAATTTTGATTTTGGGTGATCAAGTATCAAACAAGGATGGCAAATGATGAATCAAACAATTAACCTTAAGGCTAAACACAATCCTAAACAAGCTCTATATCTAGATGAATGCTCATTTGCTAACATATCTCAAACATCAAATGTCTTTGGTTGATTTACATGAAAGCAATCATTAAGAACAAGTTTAATAGCTATCCTAACACTCTTAACAACAAATGTCTTTGGCAAGATGCATTAAGAGCCTAGTAGAGTTGTCTCAGACATTTCATCAAATACCTTTTGGGTGGAAAATATCTAGAGATCAACTTTTGAATGATCAGTACAAAAGAAGCAATAAGAACACTATACTAGCAAGGTTTGAGATTGATTTACACTAAAAACATCTTTGATCTAACCTAATCACCCTAATCTCCCTAACCTATGAATTCAAAAGGTGATTACTCACTAATCTCCATGATTCCTCTTAAACCCATGATGGATTTCAGATTAATCATGTAGAGATATAGAAGAGAAATCACAAGAACAATAACAATCAAAACCAAAAGAGATTCTTTCCTGAGAGAGTATGTGTTCTTCCTTAAAAAAAATAATCTGCAAAATATGGCTACAACATACTTAAAATTTAGGTTTTTCAGACTGCAAGTCGTCCAAAATTATTGCAAAAAGGTCCATGAAAATAATAAAATCATGCAGCAGATAACGCGCAGCGACCTCGACTAGTCACTCCGAGAGGTCGCTCTGGCTTTGGGAGCGACCTCGGGTGGTCGCTCTGAGAGGTCGGTCCAGGGTGATTTTTGGCTGTCCGGATTGAGAAAAAGGTGAGCGGCTTCATGGTGTCGCTCTGAGAATGGGCCTTGAGGTCGCTCCGGCTGGAGCGACTTAGGCAGGTCGCTCCGAGGTGGTCGCTACGGTCGGCTTCGTCCAAAGATCACCTCTTATTCTTCTTTTAAGCTCCAAATGCATCTAAATGTCTCCAATAACCTCACTTGGCACTCCAGTACCTAATAGAGACTCATGTATGAAAAATGCAACATAAACATGTCTAAATCCTAATCTATATGATGAAAATATATATGAATGAATGACTAAAACAATGCAAATATGCAAGATATCAACTCCCCCACACTAGTCTTTTACTTGTCCACAAGTAAACTTTCATGAACCAGGGAGAAGAGGTTTGAAGGTGGGGATTCATTATCAAAAGAAACTCTTCTTAGTTCTCAACCTAACAATCTTGCATAATCACATCAAATAGCAAGAGTAAAGATTTTATCCATATCTAACTTCTCTAGGCCTATCCCTGCTCCTTTGATCTCTACACTCATTAATCATGCATCCACAAACCACAAATCCACCATCTCTTTAACATTCAGAAATCTCACAAATGGTCAAATGGTCCAAGTCATTTGGTTTGGTAAGAAAAAGACTTTAGTGCAAAGTGAATCAAGAGGTTCAAAATGATCTTTTAAGGTGGCTTACTCTCAAAACAAAGTAGTCTTGACATTACACATAATATATCTAAGAAAGGGATCAACTCATGTATACAATGCTTAATCTCCGTTGTTCTACCATTTTCCAAACACACAAGATATTCAATTATTTCTCAATGACAATCCCAACTATCATCTCTCACCAAAAGATCCCAAGAACATTTTTCACATCAAACTCTTTCTTTTTGAAATCAATAAGAGTTTTTTCACAATTTTTAAACAAATCTTAGCTCCTAACAACTTTGCTAGCCTCCTTTTTCTTTCTTTTCTCTTTTTTTTTTTTTGATTTTTTTTAAACAAATCTTTCCGTTGTCTTCTAGCGGTCAGGATGTCTGGCTTTCACTAAGAAGACCCGGGTTCAATCCCCGGAAACAGCACCAATTTGATGTTAGGAGTTTTCAAGGCTCCTAAGACAAATGATGTAGTATATGGAAGTTTTCGAACCAATTCCAAGGGATTCAAAGCAGCGAAGATGCAAGTGCCTATTTAATCAAAGTGCAACCAGATATTTGAATGATTTTAAAGTAATGACTAGAATGCAATAACAAAATGATAACTTTCTTAACTGTTGGAAAGGAGAACTCATGGGTATATCACTACAAGAAAACACCGGTTTTCCGAGGGAAATATTCCTAGGATTTCCGTCGGAATAACCGTATTCCGACGGAATTCCTAGGAATTTTTCCCTCGGAAAAATCTCCTCGGAATTCGTCATTTCCTCGGAATTTCCTCGGAAATTTCCGACGGATTTCTGAGGGATATTTATACCGAGGACATTCCAAGGACAAGCCGTCGTCGGAATAGTCGTCGGAATATACCGAGGAACACGCCGTCGGTATTTTCCGACGACCATTCCGACGAACAAACATTCTCGGAAGCGGAGGAATATTCCGAGGGAGCATTTCGTCGGAATATTCCGAGGGAGACGTCCTCGGAAAATTCCGAGGGAGACGTCCTCGGAATAGTCGTTGAAAAAAACCGAGGAACGTTCCCTCGGAATTTTCCGAGGAAAACAAGCCTCAGAAAATTCCGAGGGAACGTTCCTCGGAATGTGGCAAAAATTTTTTTTTTTAAAAAAAATATTAGGAATAAAAATTCGAAAATAAAAATTTTAAATTTTGAAAATTAAATTCGAAAATATAAAATTAAAATTCAGAATCTTACAAATTAAAAAAACATTACAAAGTTTTGAAACATTTAAAATTTATGAAAAAAAAAAAATCTACGGGTTCGGGTTCGGGTTCGGGTTCGGGTTCGGGTTTTGCAGGGTCGGGAACTGGACGTTCGGGTGCAACGTCCTCATCATGTCCATCATCTGCTGGTTCAGCCTCCTCTGTTCCTCGTAGCCCGCCTGCTGTGCCTCGAAGGTCGCATACTGTTGCTCGAAGCGCGCCTGTTGAGTCGCCATCTGGGTCTCCAACGCAGATATGCGGTTATCTTTGTCCTGCATTTGACCCATAAGTACTTCGGGATCAACAAAAGGCGGTGGTGCAGCAGAAGACGAAGCCGACCGGGACCGACGAGCCAAACCGATCAATCGACCCTTGTTCTTTGGAACCGACTGAAATAGAATATAAGGCAAATGTAAATAATAGTTATTAAGATGAACTGAAATTTTATAAAAGAACTTACAGATGCAACGATTTCGTTGATCCGAGCGTGAGGCAATTGGGTACCCGTCGATTCTTCGTCGTCGGTTTGCAGCTGAGACATTTCCTCTTCCACCTGAGTGTGGATGAGGCCGACGACTTGCTTAACAAGCCCATCATCAATCTCGCCGGTCTTCTTGTTGGTATACGCCCTCTTCATTAGGGAGAAATCATCAACCGGCTCACCATGATTTTCTTCCACCTTGATATCAATATAAAAATTAGTAATTAGAAGAAACAATGAAAAAAAAATTGCAAAACTTTAAAAATAGAATAAAAAGCGAGAAAATTACCATGCGATCCCTCAGAGTGGCTTGGGACTGAGCACCTAAGTTGTGCTTGAAGACGCCTTTCCCTCTACGGTCGCTGTTGCGGTTGGTGGAGTTGGTAGAAGAAGTCGATTTCGTCGCATCCTTAGTCCAATGCACAATCAAGTCATTCCAGACCGTGGTGTTGACCGACTTTGGGACCTTTAAAAAAAATTGTTAGATGAATAAAAAAATAATTTAATAAATTGAAAAATTGTTTAAAATTTAAGAAAAAACCTGATCTATTTGCCACTTCTTCTTCCACTCGTGGATCTGATACGAGTAGTTGACCATAGCTTTATGCACGAAGTGGTAATAGATAAACGCGGTGTTATCGGGATTCCAATTGAATTCTTGCTGAAAAAATACATAATTAATTAGTAAAAAAATTATATTAAAAATAAAAAAAAAATATTAGAATATTTACCGCAAACTGCTGAAACCACAGGATTTTTTTGGCTTCAGGGAAGTCGGTGAAAGTCGGATGTCCCACGTCCAAAGCCAGATACATCATACGGTTGATAAATCCGCTGATCCCGTTCGAGGAACGGTCGAACCAGGTTTGACCTGGTCCAGATGGATACGGAACGAGAAACGGAAGACGGTCACGACCCGGTTGTCGAACATACTCCGCAACCCTCACCAATTCCGGAGGACCCTGATAATTCGGCGGAATAATGGGTGCAGAACCGGAACCAGAAGGAGCGTCGGGAAACGGAGAGGGAGATGTATGGTAGGAGCTGCGGGGCGATGGGGAATCCTGAACGGAGTTGCTCCCCGAGCCACGAGTACGACGCTGTCGAGGAGGTTGGCTCTGATCATCATCATAAGACCTGAAATTAAAGATATAAAAATAGCTTTAATAGGTAAAAAACGTTTTAATATCTGAAAAAATAGTTTAATAATTACAAAATTAGTTTAATAATTACAAAAAATAGTTTAATAATTATAAAACTAGTTTAATTATTTTTAAAAATCACAGATATAGTTTTAATAATTACAAAATAGAACTAATAATTATAAAAATATTTATAAAATTACAAAAATAGTATAATAATTTCAAAAATAGTATAAAAATTTCTAAAATAGTTTAATAATTACAAAAAATGGTTTAATAATTAGAAATTTAGTTTAAGTATAGAAAAATTATTAAAATCGTTTTTAAATAAAGAAAAAATGTTTATAAAATTTTTAAAAAATATTAAAAACTTTTTATTATTACTGGAAACTTGAAAAAACGATTTTAAAAATGGAAAAACGTTTTTAAAAATGGAAAAACGTTTTTAAAAATAAAAAAAAACGGTTTTTAAAAATCAAAAACGTTTTTAAAAAAGCAAAACGAGTTGAATTATAAGCAAAACAATAAACAAATTCCAAAAAAACCAAAACAAGAACCTAAAATCCTAAATTCAATCCTAAACTATCCATCTAACAACATAAAATCCGAAACTATTCATCTAACAACCTAAAATCAAAAATTCTAATCTCACAAACCCTAAGAAAAAGAAAAAATAAGAGATTTGGGTAGAACTTACATGATTCTTGAAGTGGAGGATAGATGTGGGATTGGGTAGGAGAGAGGACGGATAGAATTGAGAGAGGACGGAGAGAATTGAGAGAGAGATCGAGTTGCAGCGAGATGATTCGAGAGAGAGAGTGCATGCGCGGCGGAGAAGAAGAAGAAGGAGATTAGGTTTTATATTTAATGATTCCGACGGCACGGGTCGTGGGTATTCCGTCGGAATCATTAAATGTAAAACCTAACCGCGAATTGTGAAATATTTCAAGCGGTTTGGTTTTTCCCGGGTAAGAATATTCCGAGGGACACAGTTTCCCTCGGAATTTCCTCAGAATATTCTGAGGAAATTCCGAGGACCATACCAATTTGGGGTTTCAAATTCCGTTTTTTTTTTCGTATTTCATTTCTAATACAAATATAATGCATACCATTGAGGATACTTTGTATAGATGATCATAAACCATTCAATTAAAAAAATTCAAAAACATTTGTAAGTATTTTCTTTTATGTTTGTTAAAGTGTATAAGTGTTTATCTTATGTTGTGTGATTTTCGTTCAAGCAATCGTAAAAGTGTTTTTTATTCTGTAAAACATCAAAGTTTGACTTCATAATATGGTGAAGACACATAATGAATATTATATAATTGTTATTCAATCCGAAAAACGTGGTTTTCGGTCAAAAAACACCATTTCCTCGGAATGTCCTCGGAAAATTCCGAGGACATTCCGAGGAAATGGTGAAAATCAGAGGTTTTCCTCGGAATGTCCTCGGAAAATTCCGAGGACATTCCGAGGAAATGGTTTTTTTTCGGTCAAAAAACACCATTTCCTCGGAATGTCCTCGGAATTTTCCGAGGACATTCCGAGGAAGACCACAAATTAATCAAATCCCTGAATATTTCCGAGGATACCCTAATTTCCCTCGAAATTTCCTCGGAAAAAAAAAAAAAAAAAAAAAAAAAAAAATAAAACTACTCTGGTTCCGAGTCATCATCACCAGATGAGTCGGAATCTGGATCTTGGTGAAACTCTCCAATAACTGGTTCATCTTCTGCGTGAACGACGGCTTCCTCTGCGAAGTCGGTCAAATCGACTACAAGGCCACCTTCCGCTACATCTTCTGCTGCACTTAAGTTGGCGGTTGTGATTGGTTGCAGTGGGTCTTCCAGCTCTGAAGTTCCCTGAACTCGACCTCTCGGGTTGACTCTTGTAACAGTAACCCATGGATCATCTCTGTTCCGTCTCCGTGGGTACTTGATATAACAAACCTGTTACATTTAAAAAAATATTAGTACAAGTTTAAATTATGATCAATCATTCCTTATTCTAACAACAATAAGTTACCTGATCGGCCTGAGAAGCAAGAATGAAAGGATCATAATATTGCAGCTTTCGCCTCGAATGTACTGATGTAACACCAAATGCATCTGTTCTCACACCTCGATCTGGAGTGTTGTCGTGCCAATCACAATAGAAAACAGTACAGCGTAATCCAAGCAAGCCCAAATACTTGATTTCCAAAATCTCATGTATGTGTCCGTAGTATACATCATCTCCTGATGCAGAACAAACGCCAGCATCATAGGTGGTTCGCGAACATCTCCTCTTTTCAGTTGCAAATGCATATCCTCGAGTACAAAATCTCGGATATGACTTCACAACACAGTTTGGGCCAACCACCATCTCGCGTATCCAATCGTCAAATGTTTCACCTCTGGCCAAACCATCAGACACCTATAATAGCACATAAGTAAGTTATATCAATAAATATGAATAAGTATAAATAAATGATAAATGTTATTTTAATTTGTTTAAGGCACTCACATAAGTAAACATCCATCCAGCAAATTCTCTCTGCTTCATTTCTTCTAGTTCCGCCTCTGTGGCGTATCTATCTTCGAACCGCTTTTGTTCCATGAAAATCCTGTACATATGATGACAGTAATATAATTAATTAAGATTTAAATGTCAAATTGTTAAAATATTTTTTTTAAAGATAATAAACTTACCTCTCATATGGAAGAACATTTTCGCAGTTGGTGAGCAAATATGTCTGCAAATGACTTCGCTCGTGCTCAGTAAGTCGACGGTCTTTTGGTTTTCCACTAAGTCGTCCAACATCGGTGAAAATGTCTGGAACCTGAACATGATATGTTGCCCGTTCGCCTCTATCATCATGCCGAGCAGATCTTCTGTTTTTGGTCTGAACTTCTGCTGGAAAGTAGTGCTCCGCAAAGTTCGAAATTTCATGGTTGATCATCTGTGCTACTATAGAACCTTCCACCCTACTAAAATTTTTCACCATCTTCTTCAAATGGAACATATACCGTTCATACAGATACATCCATCTATACTGCACAGGACCACCAAGTTCCAATTCTCTTGCCAGGTGAATAGCAAGATGCTCCATAACATCAAAAAATGAGGGAGGAAATATCTTCTCAAGATTGCACTGAATCACGGCTATGTTAGTCTTCAAATTTGTAATACCTTCAAGAGTCACTGATCTGCTGCATAAATCGCGGAAGAAAGCACTTATCCCTGCAACTGCTTCATGAACTTTTCGTGGTAATAGTTCTTTGAAGGCAAACGGAAGGAGGCGCTGCATCATCACATGGCAATCGTGACTTTTCAAGCCAATAAACTTTCCTTCCTTTCTGTCGATACAGTTACGCAAATTAGATGCGTAACCATCTGGAAACTCCACATCGTTTGAAATCCAATCAAAGAATGCATTTTTCCCCTCTGCATCAAGTCGGTATATGGGAAAAGGAGCCCTACCATTCTCATCAACATGAAGTTCTGGACGAGCACATATATCGACTAAATCCACTCTTGACTTCAAATTATCCTTTGTTTTACCTTTAACGTTAAGGATCGTGTTCATGAGATTGTCAAAAAAGTTCTTCTCAATATGCATGACATCTAAATTATGCCTTAGCAGATGATGCTCCCAGTATGGCAAATCAAAGAAAATACTTTTTTTGTGCCAGTTATGTAGATCTCCAACAGCATCTACCGGAAAATGCTCATGTCCACCAACGTCTGGCGTCCTTTCTGCACCATAATCTCTTAGTTGTGTCTTCAAACCTTCCCCACTAACTTCCTCAGGTGGACCATAAAACACCTGTTTGTTCTTCCTAAACAAATTCTTACTCCGACGGTATGGATGATCATGTGGTAGGAATCGTCTGTGACAGTCAAACCAACACGTTTTTCTTCCGTTCTTTAGTTGGAAAGCATCTGTGTCATCTTGACAATATGGACATGATAGCCTCCCATGCGTTGTCCATCCAGATAACATATCATATGCTGGAAAATCACTTATTGTCCACATTAGTACTGCCCGCATTTGAAAGTTTTCTTTACACGAAATATCGTATGTTTCAGCACCTTGAGCCCATAGCTGTTGCAACTCATATATTAGTGGCTGAAGAAACACATCAAGTGACCTTTTAGGATGCTCTGGTCCGGGAACGAGTATGGAGAGAAACAAAAACTCTCGTCGCAAGCACAAGTTTGGGGGTAAGTTATATGGTGTAACAATGACTGGCCATAGAGAATATTGTCTTCCACTCTTCCCATACGGGCTGAAACCATTAGTACATAATCCAAGGTAGACATTTCTTCTTTCATATGCAAAGTCGGGATACAAAGATTGGAAATGCTTCCACGCTTTTGCATCTGATGGATGTCTAATCTCACCATTTGTTGAGTGCTCCGCATGCCATCTCATTCGTTGCGCTGTGCGTTCCGAAAGATACAACCTCTGCAACCTTTCCTTCAAAGGCAAATACCACATCCTCTTATGTGGCACTGGAACTCTTCCACTCGTATCTTTGTAACGAGGCTTCCCACAAAATTTGCATGTAATTCGCTGCTCATCTGCCCTCCAATAAATCATGCAGTTATCGCTGCATACATCTATTACCTCATACGGTAAACTAACACCAGATACGAGTTTCTGAACCTCGTAGTATGAACCTGGAGCTACATTATCCTCAGGTATAACACCTTTTACAAAATCAGCTATCGCATCCACACAATCTTCAGCCAAGTTATAATCTGTTTTAATGCCCATCAGTCTTGTAGCAGATGATAAAGCTGAATGACCATCTCTGCAACCTTCATACAAAGGTTGCTTTCCAGCATCCAACATATCATAAAATCTCCTAGCTTCTGCATTGGGTAAATCTTCCTCTCTAAAATGATCATTTACCATCTGCTCAGTACCTACACCATAATCTACATCCGTTCTAATTGGTTCTTCTAATCTAACCACCGGCTGAGGTTCGCTAGTACTACCAGGTTCATAATCAGTTTCCCCGTGATGATACCAAATTTTGTAACTTCGTGTAAACCCATTTAAATAAATATGTGTCCAAACATCCAACTCTTTAATAACTTTTCTATTTTTACAGTTAGAACAAGGACATCTTAACTTACCTGTTTCGGCTTCCGGTTGTCGTTGAACAAACCCCATGAATTCCTTTAGACCTTGTTCGTATTCTTTCGTAAGCAATCTCGTGTTCGGATCCAAATGAGGTTGATCCATCCAAGAACGATAATAATTTGAAGAAGACATGTTTTTTTGAAAGCAAATTCGTGTTTGGGAGGAAAGAAGAAGAAATAGAGTGAATGAAGAGGAAGAGGGGTGGCTGTATTTATAGATGAAATCCTGCCGACATACTGAGGAAATTCCGAGGAAATACCGAGGAAAAACACCTCTTCCTCGGTATTTCCTCGGAATTTTTGAAATCACCCAACGGCTACCCCAACGGCTATCTAACGGCTACAAAATTTCCTCGGAAATTTGGAAAAATCCGTCGGTTTATTCCGACGGACAGTTGTTCCTCGGAATTTCCTCGGAATTTTCCGAGGGAATGTTGTTTCCTCGGAAAATTCCGAGGAAATTCCGAGGAACCCCCCATTTTTGAGGTTCCTCGGAATTTCCTCGGAATTCCGTCAGAAATTTCCGAGGAAATCATTTTCCCTCGGAATTTCCCTCAGAATATCAATGTTTTATTGTAGTGTATGGAATTTTGACTTTGAGTGATCAAGTATCAAACAAGGATGGCAAATGATGAATCAAACAATGAACCTTATGGCTAAACACAATCCTAAACAAGCTCTATGTCTAGATGAGTGCTCATTTGCTAACATATCTCAAACATCAAATGTCTTTGGTTGATTGACATGTAAGCAATCATTATGAACAAGTTTAATAGCTATCCTAACACTCTTAACAACAAATGTCTTTGGCAAGATAAATTAAGAGCCTAGTAGAGTTGTCTCAGACATTTCTTCAAACATTTTTTGGATGAGAAATGTCTAGAGATCGACTTTTGAATGATCAGTACAAAAGAAGCAATAAGAACACTCTACTAGCAAGGTTTGAGATTGATCTACACTAAAAACATCTTTGATCTAACCTAATCATCATAATCTCTCTAACCCATGAATTCAAAAGATGATTACTCACTAATCTCCATGGTTCCTCTTAAACCCATGATGGATTTCAGATTAATCATGTAGAGATACAGAAGAGAAATCACAAGAACAATAACAATCAAAACCAAAAGAGATTCTTTCTTGAGAGAGCTTATGTGTCCTTCCTTAGAAAAAAAAATAATCTGCCAAAAGGTGGCTACAACATAATTAAAACTTAGGTTTTTCAGACTGCAAGTCGCAAAAATTATTGCAAAAAGATCCTTGAAAATAATAAAATCGTGCAGCAGATAACGCGCAGCGACCTCGACCAGTCGCTCCGAGAGGTCGCTCTGGCTTCGGGAGCGACCTCGGGTGGTCGCTCTGAGAGGTCGCTCCAGGGTGATTTTTGGCTGTCCGGATTGATAAAAAGGAGAGCGGCTTCATGGTGTCGCTCTGAGAATGGGCCTTGAGGTCGCTCCGGCTGGAGCGACTTAGGCAGGTCGCTCCGAGGTGGTCGCTACAGTCGGCTTCATCTAAAGATCACCTCTTATTCTTCTTTTAAGCTCCAAATGCATTCAAATGTCTATAATAACCTCACTTGTCACTCCAGTACCTAATAGAGACTCATGTATGCAAAATGCAACATAAACATGTCTAAATCCTAATCTATATGATGAAAATGCATATGAATGAATGACCAAAACAATGCAAATATGCAAGATATCAACTCCCCCACACTAGTCCTTTACTTGTCCACAAGTAAACTTTTATGAACCAGGGAGAAGAGGTTTGAAGGTGGGGATTCATTATCAAAAGAAACTCTTCTTAGTTCTCAACCTAACAATCTTGCATAATCACATCAAATAGCAAGAGCAAAGATTTTATCCATATCTAACTTCTCTAGGCCTATCCCTACTCCTTTGATCTCTACACTCATTAATCATGCATCCACAAACCACAAATCCACCATCTCTTTAACATTCATAAAGCAAACTCAACAGAAATCTCACAAATTGTCAAATGGTCCAAGTCATTTGGTTTGGTAAGAAAAAGGCTTTAGTGCAAAGTGAATCAAGAGGTTCAAAATGATCTTTTAAGGTGGCTTACTCTCAAAACAAAGTAGTCTTGACATTACACATAATATAGCTAAGAAAGGGATCAACTCATGCATACAATGCTTAATCTCCGTTGTTCTACCATTTCCCAAACACACAAGATATTCAATTATTTCTCAATGACAAACCCAACTAGCATCTCTCACCAAAAAATCCCAAGAACATTTTTCACATCAAACTCTTTCTTTTTGAAATCAATAAGGGATTTTTCACAATTTTTAAACAAATCTTAGCTCCGAACCACTTTGCTAGCCTCCTTTTTCTTTCTTTTCTCTTTTTTTTTTTGATTTTTTTAAACAAATCTTTCCGTTGTCTTCTAGCGGTCAGGATGTCTGGCTTTCACCCAGAAGACCCCGGTTCAATCTCCTGAAACGGCACCAATTTGATGTTAGGAGTTTTCAAGGCTCCTAAGACAAATGATGTAGTATATGGAAGTTGTCGAACCAATTCCAAGGGATTCAAAGCAGAGAAGATGCAAGTGCCTATTTAATCTAAGTGCAACCAGATATTTGAATGATTTTAAAGTAATGACTAGAATGCAATAACAAAATGATAACTTTCTTAACTGTTGGAAAGGAGAACTCATGGGTATATGGAATTTTGACTTTGAGTGATCAAGTATCAAACAAGGATGGCAAATGATGAATCAAACAATTAACCTTAAGCCTAAACACAATCCTAAACAAGCTCTATGTCTAGATGATTGTTCATTTGCTAACATATCTCAAACATCAAATGTCTTTGGTTGATTGACATGAAAGCAATCATTAAGAACAAGTTTAATAGGTATCCTAACACTCTTAACAACAAATGTCTTTGGCAAGATGCATTAAGAGCCTAGTAGAGTTGTCTCAGACATTTCATCAAACACCTTCTGGATGGGAAATGTCTAGAGATCGACTTTTGAATGATCAGTTCAAAAGAAGCAATAAGAACACTCTACTAGCAAGGTTTGAGATTGATCTAAACTAAAAACATCCTTGATCAAACCTAATCACCATAATCTCTCTAACCCATGAATTCAAAAGATGATACTCACTAATTTCCATGGTTCCTCTTAAACCCATGATGGATTTCAGATTAATCATGTAGAGATACAGAAGAGAAATCACAAGAACAATAACAATCAAAACCAAAAGAGATTCTTTCTTGAGAGAGTTTATGTGTCCTTCCTTAGAAAAAAAAATAATCTGCCAAAAGGTGGCTACAACATACTTAAAACTTAGGTTTTTCAGACTGCAAGTCATCAAAAATTATTGCAAAAAGATCTTTGAAAATAATAAAATCGTGCAGCAGATAACGCGCAGCGACCTTAGCCAGTCGCTCCGAAAGGTCGCTCTGGCTTAGGGAGCGACCTCGGGTGGTCGCTCTAAGAGGTCGCTCCAGGGTGATTTTTGGATGTCCGAATTGATAAAAAGACGAGCGACTTCATGGTATCGCTCTGAGAATGGGCCTTGAGGTCGCTCCGGCTGGAGCGGCTTAGGCAGGTCGCTCCGAGGTGGTCGTTCCGGTCGGCTTGGTCCAAAGATCACCTCTTATTCTTCTTTTGAGCTCCAAATGCATCCAAATGTCTCCAATAACCTCACTTCGCACTCCAGTATCTAATAGAGACTCATGTATGCAAAATGCAACATAAACATGTCTAAATCCTAATATATATGATGAAAATGCATATGAATGAATGGCTAGAACAATGCAAATATGCAAGATATCATACTCCATCTTGGCAAAAATAAAGAAAAAACAAGGAAGAGCAACAACAAAAGAACAACATAAGCATAGCGAACCATGAATATGTTTGGAATTTAGACAATCCAACCTGACAGGAGATTTAGGAATTTCTTCCTATCCTTCCTCGCCAAGATAATGTTTTTTACCTCTCTGTAGATTTGTCTCGCGATCACTACTGGTCCAGTGGTGATATTGTTATGATAAACATTGTTCCTTTGCTTCCACAGGTGGTAAATCGTTGATTGAACAGCCAGCTTCCTGAGTAGGATAGGGCTCTGTACAGCAGGCGATCTGATCCAAGATAGCAATTCATTCCAGTCATGGAAAGCAGTAGTTGGTGGGTTTAGCCAAATTAAGACATGCTGCCAAACTTCCCTGCTGTAGGGGCACGAAAGAAGGAGATGGTTTCAACGATTTACATTAAAACCCAAATGACCTGCATATTGAATGTTGATTAAGAAAAGATTTATACGTCCAAGTACGAACCAGCTCGTACGGATAAATAGAGTTATATCTATTATCCGACATGTGTATATCTCTGAAATTAAACACTAAGAAGCTATGATGAAAAAGGAGTTAAATAATGTGTGAGTTGGGTGTGAATATTCTCTACTTTTGCTCTAGTCTCAACTTTAGTTCTTCATTCATACTTTCATCTTTCGTGCAATCAAACACATCTGCAAACAGTATATCAGCTCAAAAAGAAGTGAAAAGAAGTTCACCAAAGACCAAACACCCAAAATGTAAAAAGAAAGAGAGCGAGAAAGTAGACTTAGAGAGGAGGGGTCCATGAGTCAATCACTTTCAAAAGGAAAGCAAACCCACATGACTTTGCTTACGGATATCTTGAAAACACACTTATCTTATTATCCTTTCCTTTTATGTGTTTGTTTTGTGAAATGAATCCATGAGTTATTAAGGTTGGTTGTTTTCTCCGTAAACGAGTGTTTGAAGTTCCAAGTAAAATGACCTGACCTTCTCAAACCATATTCCATATATATTTATTTGAACTAAAATTGATTGTATATATTTTTTTTTATCATAAAACAAGCATCGGTTGTATTAACCTCATTTCGATTACTGTTAATCATACTAGTAGTAAGATACATTTTCGAACTAAAGTTAATTAAAAAAAGAAAGAAAAAGGATCTGAAATCCAACATGCTGCGTGCGTATTATAATGGGAGAATTGCCAATTGTGACTCAAAACTTGGAGTCAAACCCAAAACAATACCCCAAATTGGGTCAAAGGCAAAAGTAACCTAAAAGGCTATTGAAATTACAACTAGGACCCTTGTGACCAAACAAAAAAACGGGATTTTTTTTACGTTTTTACCCCTCGGCAAGTCGTCTGTGCAGACGACTTAAAAATAACTCGTCCAGACGACTTAACTGAAAGTCGTCTGGACAGTTATTCTTAAACATAATTTAAAAATTCTGTAAAAAATATTTTGATAGGTGAAAAATGGGAATTATGTAATTAACATATGTCTTAAGAGATATAAATTAGGATATAACAAATTTCAATTGTTTTCAGCATAGATGAGTGAAAGTATGTCGTCATGATATTCTTTAGTTTTGGTTTCATCAACATATGTTGTAGTATTGTATATGTTCTCAGGGTTAGATTTCGGAAAGCATTAAAACCGTTTTTGAAAAATTTAAAACTTACCTAAGCGTGTTAATTTCTGTGTATAGTAAACACTATTGAACTATACTTTGATTTTATAACGTGGTTAGTTAGTTAATTTAGTCATTTTAGTTTAGGGGTTCATTTTAGGGTCTGGACGACTTAAAACTTAGTCGTCTGTGGACAGACGATTAAATATTAAGTCGTCTGATGTACATTATCAGCCAGAATAAATCGTCGAAACCGGATCAAACCTTAAATTTTACCAATGTACTTTTAAAGCTAACCGGATTATTTACCCAATATATAAGGTGATTTTTTTTTTGTTCATTTTTCGCGAAATTCAGAAACCCTAACAGTTCTCTCTCACCGGCGATATCAAAGGCGATTCGAATTCCCACTATTTCCGAACAAACCATCGTTCTCAACGTCGGCTATCTAACTTCATTCTCACCGTTCTCGCCGCAGCGTCTTCTAACCCTAGCGCCGCCGCTTCCTCTAAACCCTAGCGCCGCCGCTTCCTCTAAACCCTAGCGCCGCCGCTTCCACTATTTCCGAACAAACCGTCGACCTCGCCACCGTGCTCACCAACGTTCTCACTGCCGCTTCCTCCAAACCCTAGCGCCGCCGCTTCGCCGCCGCTTCTTCTCTGTAAACCGTAGCGCCGTTTCTCTGTAAACCCTAACGCCGGTAAGTCATCAATCTCGAGGAAAAGATGAAAATAAAACGTTGTCTCTATCAATGTACTCATTCTCACCGTTTCACTTTTATTTTTTCAGATCTATAACCGCAATGACGAGTACAACAACCGCAATGACGAGTACTCCAACTCCTTCTGCGACTAATCAGGTCCGCTTTACATTTTTCTACTGGAAGACTTGTAAGATAAGTCGTCTGGAGAGTCTTCCAACTGGACGACTTAGTAGACGACTTAAATTAAGTCGTCCAGCAGGAAGACTTTCCAGACGACTTATTACAGGTCGACTACTACGTCGTCCATTGGGAAGACTTTCCAAACGACTTATAATTAAGTCGTCTACTAAGTCGTCTGGAGTAACAATTAAGGCGTGATTGATTTAGCTTGTGTTCTGACTTCTATTGTTGTCTTTGATTATTTTGCAGACAAAAATGATGGATATTCCAGAACTCCCCTGTAGGTTATACACACCAGGCTCTGAGCCACCAGCCCACAATAGCATTTCGTATCACACGGATAACAAGAGGTTGCATACTGCTCTTAAGGAAGCTCTTACTGATGACGAATTTGAAGAGCTCAAGGAGTCGAGATTGGGAGTTTTCATCAAGTTCAAGGAGCAGGGATTTGGTTGGGCTTCAAGACTGGTTCACCACATGCTCAGTTTCAAGCTGGACATTCAGAAGAAGTATGAGATGTGGTCTCTGGTTGGTCCAGAACCTTTGAGGTTTTCACTGTTAGAGTTTGAAAACCTCACTGGTCTAAACTGCGAGTACATCGAGGACCTTGAGACACCAAAATGTGAAGTTACCAAAGAGATGGTTTCTTTCTGGGGGATGCTGGGAGTTCATCTGGAAGCTGGGCCAACTACAGATCAGATAATAACAGCACTGAACAGATGCAGGGATTGGTCCACGGAAGATCGGAAGCGGCTCGCGTACCTTTCCATCTTCACAGGATTCATTGAAGGGAGAAAGTTTTCAACCGCTACACGATCTTCTCTGGCAAGGCTAGTGATGGATTTAGATCGGTTTGAGAATTATCCATGGGGGAGAGTCGCGTTTAAGGTGCTGATGGACGCTTTGTGGAAGAAAGAAATTATTGGCTGCTACACCGTGGATGGGTTTATACAAGTTCTTCAGGTCTGGGTGTACACAGCTATGCCGGAATTGGGTGCTAGTATTGGTGGTCCCAGAGCAAACAGTCCGTCTCCACCGATACTGGCTTACGCAGGCAGCAGAGGCTGCAGATCAATGAAAGCTGCTATCTTGCGTCAGGTATTTACTTCAATCCAAAACACTGCGCAGACGACTTATATTAAAGTCGTCTCTTAAGTCGTCCATCTAGACGACCTTTCAGACGACTTAATTAAAGTCGTCTACTAAGTCGTCCATCTGGACGACCTTTCAGACGACTTGTAATAAGTCGTCTGGAAAGTCTTCCAGCTGGACGACCTTTCAGACGACTTGTAATAAATCGTCTGGAAAGTCTTCCAGCTGGACGACTTAGTAGACGACTTGTAATAAGTCGTCTGGAAAGTCTTCCAGCTGGACGACTTAGTAGACGACTTATAATTAAGTCGTCTATTTAGTCGTCTTGCTCAAATATCTAACTCGATCCTTCTATTTACTGCAGACCCGCGTGATCAACTTTGTCCAGAAGGACATTAGTGAAATGTGGCCAAAATGGGACTCTGAGGTTGAGGACCTGCCCGCGGAGAACATCACCAAACTCATGTATGATCGGAGACCGTGGAAGTGGACCTTAGATTGCTGGGAAGTCACTGGTACTAAGGTCTATACAAAACCTGAGGAGGCTACATCGAAGAAAGCCAAAGAGATAGAGATGGTTGTTGTGGAGGAGGAGGAGGAGGAGGAGGAAGACAATCCAAGACCTCTGAAGAAAGGTCGTAAAGAGGCTCCTAAAGAGGCTCCTAAAGAGGCTCCTAAAGAGGCTCATAAAGAGGCTCCTAAAGAGGCTAGTGAAGAGGATTGGATGACCAAACAGGAGTTGGAAAAAATGTTCAAGGACGTAACTGAGTGCATGAAAGAAGGGTTTAGGAAGTGCATTAAGGAGATTAGGAAGGTGTCCAATAGGTTGGAAGCTGTGGAGAAGAAGGTTGGTATCACCAATCAGGCTACCCCTAAAGACAAACAGCCTACACCTCAACCCAATACAACAACCCCTCAAGATAAACAGCCTACTCCTCAACCCATTCAGACAACCCCTCAAGATAAACAGGCTCCTGCTCCTACCAAAGAGCGTACTCCTCTTAAGAAACAGCCTCCTGCTCCTACCAAACAGCCTCCTGCTCCTACCAAACAGCCTCCTGCTCCTACGAAACAGCCTCCTGCTCCTACCAAACAGCCTCCTCCTCCTACCAAACAGCCTTCTCCTCAAAGGAAACAGCCTCCTCCTCCTCCTACCAAACAGCCTCCTCCTCAACTCAAAGATGTAAGTCGTCTAGGGTTAACTGGTTGTCCAGACGACTTAAAAAAAAGCTTTCTGGACGACTAGTTGACCCTGGACGACTTAAATGTAAGTTGTCTGGACCACTAGTTGACCCTGGACGACTTAATTGTAAGTCGTCCAGGGTCAACTAGTCGTCCAGACAACTTTTTTTTAAGTCGTCCAGGGTCAACTAGTCGTCCAGACAACCTTTTTTTAAGTCGTCCAGGGTCAATTAGTCATCCAGACAACTTTTATTTAAGTCGTCCATTGTTAACTAATGTGCAACTTTTATATTGCAGAGATATTTGCCGGAGGATACATTCGATGAGGGTTTCTCGGTAAATAAAGCAGATGGTGTCTCCTCCAAACAGATTGTTGCTGTCACTTCCACTGTCGAACCGAGCCTCGCTTCCACCGATCAACAACCGAGCCTCTCTTCCACCGATCAACAACCGAGCCTCTCTTCCACCGATCAATAACCGAGCCTCTCTTCCACCTTCCAACCGAGCGTCGCTTCCACTGATCCAAGCGTTCCAGCACCAGAATCAAGCGTTCAAGCCACAGAACCGAGCCTGGTTGTATTGGACAAAACAGCTCCCCCTGATGCTACTGCTGTGCGTGGAAGGAGTGAACGAGCGAAGAAACCTGCTCCCACGCAGTTATCTCCTTATACGACAGAGAAAAATAAAGCTAAAGTGGCAGCCTATAAGCCATTTCCTCCAGTAAACAGAGAAAAGCTGAAGGAACTCGCTGATTGGTTTAAAACTGATCCGTAAGTGATTGCTTTACCCAAAACTGATTGCTTTTTTGCTTGATTTAGTGTACCAAAACTGAATGTTTTTTTGTTTGCAGTCATTATTACACTAAGCATGAGGACAAACCACGTACATCACCAACTTGGTGGTATAAAATCCTCCGGACCAAAACTGAATGGCTGGAAGACTGCGTAAGTCTTCTTAAATTTAAGTCGTCTGGTAAATATAACTCGTCTGGAAAGTCGTCTAAGTGGTCGTCCAAGTAGACGACTTGCCAGACGACTTATATTTAAGTCGTCTGGTAAATATAAGTCTTCTGGAAAGTCGTTTGGAAAATCGTCCAAGTAGACTACTTTCCAGACGACTTATATTTACCAGACGACTTAAATATAAGTCGTCTGGAAAGTCGTCTAAGTGGTCGTCCAAGTAGACGACTTGCCAGACGACTTATATTTAAGTCGTCTGGTAAATATAAGTCTTCTGGAAAGTCGTTTGGAAAATCGTCCAAGTAGACTACTTTCCAGACGACTTATATTTACCAGACGACTTAAATATAAGTCGTCTGGAAAGTCGTCTACTTGGACGACCATTTAGACGACTTAAATATAAGTCGTCTGGTATCTTCTAACTTGTATTATTGCCATCTGCAGCATATAGATGCTTGGATTAATGTGCTGAGGCAGAGGTATCAGGAGAACCCACAAGCTTTCAGGAGCGAGCGAATGGCATTCCTGGATCACAACTTTTCCCAGTCTTGGAGAGAACAGTATCACATCTTCAAAGCCTCGGAACCTGATCACCACGGTTTAGGGAGAGCTCTACCTGGTGGGGCGTGGGCTTTTTATGAAGGATCAATACCTTCATTTTGCCAATCAATGAAGAAGTGGGGGGAGGACGTTGATGATATCTATGCGCCAGTGAACTTGAACAACAAGCATTGGGTTGCTATTTGGATATCGATCCCTAAGAGGCACATAGTCGTCTGGGACAGCATACCTTCATCGTCGGTACCAGCAGAATGGGATGAGATAATGCAGCCATTTCTCGAGATGTTCCCTTATCTGCTTGTTGAGTGCGCTCCCAACGAAGATTTACGGGTCGAACGCGGGTTGGAGCCATACACCTATGAGAGACCGGTGCAAGGAATACCCACGGCCAACAGTGGTGATTGTGGCGTGTACGCTCTAAAGTACATTGAATGTCATGCTCTTGGGGTCCTCTTTAACCCTAAAGACTTTGCTAGGACCAACGTGAAGAATATGAGGGATTGTATGGCGGTGGATATATGGACGGAGCTTCTTAATCAGCATTTGCAAGAAAATGTGGATGGTGATAGATTTGTGGGCATGTATGATTAGCTGTATAGATTTGAACTTGTCTCTTTTATAGATTTGAACTCCTCTTATATAGCTTTGAACTTTTCTCTTGTATATATTTGAACTTGTCTTTTGTATAGATTTGAACTTGTCTTTTGTATATATTTGACAAGTCTTTTTTTTTTGAACAACTTACAAATAAGTCGTCTGCAAGTTCTTCAGGTCTCGACGACTTACAAATAAGTCGTCTGGAAGGTCTTCCAGCTGGACGACTTATAAATAAGTCGTCTGGAGGGTTAGGACGACTTACAGTTAAGTCGTCTGGAAGGTCTTCCAACAGGACGACTTACAAATAAGTCGTCTGGAAGGTTTGGACGACTTACAATTAACATTTTGCACATCTAGAATAAAAGTTCACATAGAAAACCATTCAAGTTGTACAAACCAAAATACATAAGTTGATAAGTTGCTAATGAAACAAAAGGAAACAAGTTAAGATGATATAGAGGATAGTAGAAGGTAGTCTAAAAATAAAAATACACTGGACGACTTAGTAGAAGGTCGTCTAAAAATATAATACACTGGACGACTTAGAAGAAGGTCGTCTAAAAATAAAATACACTGGACGACTTAGAAGAAGGTCGTCTAAAAATAAAATACACTGGACGACTAAAATTAAGGTCGTCTAGACGGGTAATCAAGACTGGACGACTAAAATTAAGGTCGTCTGGACAACTAGTCAACTGGTTGCTTACATTGTGGTTTCGTATGGCCAGTTTCCTTGCAGTTTGAGCATCTCCGTGCCCTGTGTTTCTTCCTGGGTTTGTGTCCTCTCATCCTAGATAGCTCCAACCAAGATTGCCATCTTGATTTCTTCTGTCTTCCCGGACCACGCTTTACTTTTGGAGGAAAGCATTCTCGTTCCTCAACATGTTGTGACACGATAGGATATATATTCTCTGAGTATCCTGCATACATATAATTCTTTGAGTACACTGGACATACAAGTGAGGAGATATGCAAACCAACTTTATTTGCAGCAGCTATAGCATGAGAGCAAGGTATTTTCTCCACTCCATAGACACCACAATCACACTTTGCATGTTCCAAATCAACCACACAGTCCATTTTGCCACCTTTGACAAAGTACTTCCATCCATTAATTGGTTCGACCGTCATCGTATCCGCTATCTCTGTTCGAACAGCAAGCAAGTATTCAACACCCCGGCTATGTGGAGTTGTGAGACTCAAAGCATCTTGTCTCCTTTTCACATACCATTTTCCTAACTTCTTTCTTATGAACTCCAGCAGGAACGTAATCGGAAATCCTCTTGCTTTCTTCAGTGCGGAATTAATAGATTCAGCGATGTTGCTTGTTTTTATGTTGAACATGTTCCCCTTACAATGAACCCTTGACCATAGGCTGGCGTCGGCATCCTCCAAATACTTTGCAAGTTCCGGGTTTGCACTCCGTATCTCAGCCATGTACCGGTCAAAATCGTAAACCGTGTGAGCATAAGCAGCCCCTTTCACCAAGTACATGAGATGTTTCCCTTTAAACTTTTTGACAATGTTATCTTGAAGGTGATAATAACATATTCCTCGGTTTGCCCAAGGAAACACCTTATCACACGCACTTTTAATGGCCGAGTGCCGGTCGGAGACTATCATCAGAGGCTTGTCATGATATATACAACTAGCCAATTTTGTGAAAAACCATTCCCAAGAAGGATCATCTTCAGCATCCACGATCCCAAAAGCCAATGGGAATATCTGAAAATTGCCATCTTGTGCGGCTGCAACTAACATAACACCTCCATACTTTCCACTTAGGTGAGTTACATCCACCAAAATGACCCTTCTCTGATAATTAAAACCTGTGATAGAAGCTCCAAAAGATAGAAATAGATACTTGAATCTTTTAACAGATTCAAGTTCTGTAGCCGTGACAAAATTAGGATTTGCAATGGAGATTTGCTCGAGATATGATGCCAGCCGCGAATACCCTTCTTCTGCTGATCCTCTCACCAATGTTTGTGCATATAACAATACTCTGTATGAAGTGGTGTAATCAAGCTCCATGCCAAACATGTTCTTCATTGCATCAGTGATATGCTGCGGAGTAATCCCATCAATGATCCCAACACGATCAATGAAAAGACTACCAACATACTTCGGAGTACAGTGTCTCCGCTGAGCGATTCGGTCTCCCACTGAGCATAAATGTTTTTCCACATACTTTGTTACCCAAAACGTGTTTGTCCCATGTTTCACACTCGCTCTGATCTTCCATCCACAACCGCTAACCCGACATCTTGCCACAAGGAGAGTTTTCGTTGATTTGTATATTCTGAAAGAAAACCTACCCCTCACTGCTGCCAACCGCAGCTCTGAAAGCAGTGCATCCTTGCTATCAAAACTCTGGTTGACATAGATACTACCATCCGATTTTCCTCCTTCAATAGCTTTTGACTTAGCATATGTCTTTTCGATTTCTTCAAAACAAACATTATCATCATCTTCCTCATCCTCATCTTGAACCTTTCCATAAAGACTGTAATCCCCACCATTCTGATCTGTTTCACCAACAATTTCCTCCTCATTTTCCTCCTCCCCATTTTCTTCCTCCCCATCTTGATTTTCATCTTCAACAAACTCATTATCACCAACATCTTCTTCCCATTCATCAGCTTCATCATTATCACCAACATCTTCTTCCCATTCACCAGCTTCATCATCACCAACATCTTCTTCCCATTCACCAGCTTCATCATTATCCCTTTCCTCTGAAACCGTTTCCACCTTGCTGCGGCTTGATACACAAAGACATACTCTATGCGTTTTGAGTATCTCGAGCAAGTTTTGAACTTGTCTATCACTTGTAACATGAATGGGAGGACTGCCTGGAGCCATCATCATTTCTGCTGGTAATGAGTAGCTAATCTCCACAGTCACTGTTCTCATGTCCAGGTTATAATCTTCTTGAGCCATTGCAACAAGTTCAGCATGTGTTGAATCTTCATTCAATAAAAACAATCTTGCTCCTTTGAGATCATCAACCACAAAATCCCAACGGCAATCTCTCAACAACCATTCTCCATACACTGCATGTAACTGAAAAATCATCTGCAAATATTCAAAATAAAACACATTAGTAAACATAGAGAAAATGAAGAAGTTCAATAAACATTGCCCCAGAAGACTTAGAATTAAGTCGTCCAGACGACTTAAAGGTAAGTCGTCTAAAGATGTCACTTTTGCAATTGAAAATGAAAAGGGACGACTTAATAGTAAGTCGTCCGTCTTTGTTTGTTAAAAAAAAAACTTCAGACGACTTATATAAAAGTCGTCTACGAGAAACGGGTTAGTTTTGCATTTGACCGAATCGTGTCAGATATTTGACTTTTCTGGACGACTTATAATTTAGTCGTCTCTGGGAAAGTTAAAATTTCAATATTTTATTCAAACAAGACGACTTAAACGTAAGTCGTCCTAGGTTAGTTTTGTAATTGAAAAATAAAACTTGAAATTTAACTTTCTCCAGACGACTTAAATGAAAATCGTCCCACCAGAAGACTTAATTTAAAGTCGTCCGGGGTAAGCAAAGTCGTCCAGACTAAGTCGTCCATCTTTAGACGACTTAAATGAAAGTCGTCCAGATAGATGACTTAACTTAAGGTCGTCCGGTTTAAGCAAGGTTTGACCAGAAAATTTGGAAATATTCTGGACGACTTTGCTTTCCCCGGACGACTTTAAATTAAGTCTTCTGGTGGGACGACTTTGATTTAAGTCGTCTGGAGAAAGTTAAATTTCAAGTTTTATTTTTCAATTACAAAACTAACCTAGGACGACTTACGTTTAAGTCGTCTAGTTTAATAAAATATTGAAATTTTAACTTTCCCAGAGACGACTGAATTATAAGTCGTCCAGAAATAGTCAAAGATCTGACACGATTCGGTCAAATGCAAAACTAACCCGTTTCTCGTAGACGACTTATATATAAGTCGTCTAGAGTTTTTTTTTTTTAACAAACAAAGCTGGACGACTTAGTTTAAGTCGTCCGTTTGACCAGAAGACTTATCAGTAAGTCTTCTACATACAGATGACTTACTAGTAAGTCTTCTACGCGAACAGAACTTGAAAAAAATTCAAATTCGTACCTTAAACTAGGTGAGATGACTTCGTTTGCACACAGGGTCTTCTCCAACCACCCAGAACCTCAAACGAAAGCAACCGTAAGTCAAAACGAAAGAAATATGGCTCTCTCAACCATAAAATATTTTGAATCAAAAGCTTGAGTTTTTTGGATGAATATGGAGAGAAAGTGAAAGAAATGTTGTTTTTAGTTCATAACAATTGAAACAGAGAGAGTGTAAAGAGATTTACGTGCATTAAAATGCATTAAAAGCTCCATACAGTTAGTACAAGGTTGTTGGAACTATTCATGGTATTGGCACTATTGTAAATACTTGAAGAAGATGAGGTTGAGACAGTAAAGAAGCCATTTTCGATAAAAAAAAAGTAATGGCATTTTCGTAGATAAAATGCAAGTGTGGGTGAAAATCTCAAAAAAAAAGGAGTAAAAAAAAAAGGTTAGTTTTCTGTTTGACTCCAAGTTTTGAGTCACTTTTGCAATAAGCCCTATTATAATTCACTGAAATAGATCCAAACTAATCTCATCAAACTTCGACTATTTCTTAATTTAATTGACTTTTGATGCCCACTCAACGACAACGAAACAAAGAAAAAAGTTAATTCCAAAGGACAATAGGAAAAACACAAATCGCAAAGATGATAAGTTGGTTCTGATAGTTGTTGTGTGGGGTTATTTTTAATTATTAATTAATTTCTTGAAAATTCGTACAAGATGAACTTTGATTAGATATATATTCCGATTATAATTTAATTGTCACACCATATTGCAAGCTAGAATTAACACCAAATATATATATATATATATATATATATAATTATACAAAAAAATATATAATTATACAAAATTATTTTTCAGTCTTTTCTTTTTACGGCTTCTTCGATCTATCTTTATAATATAATATTTGTATAAGAGAATATATGTGTTTAATAGTATGATAAAATGTCGCATAATCTACTAAATTTTGTTCAGTTTTCGTATGCATGCACACATGAACATAATGATATAAAACAGATCTATATGATAGACAAATTGTCATCATACAAACTGATCCAAATAAAAAACTTCCACACGGTGTGACCACTGCATCCCGCCGACCATGTTTTCCTAAAAAAAAATCTGTAAGAGCATGATTAATAAATGGGGGATGCTTAAGGTGGGATTTTTAACGGAATATAAGAAACTTTATTTTAATTTTTAACTAAAGAAATTAAGAACCGGTTCTTAAATATCTTATTTTAGGTGTTTTATTTTATGTTTCTAAAGTTTTCTGAATTTCAACTAACAAAATCCTAATTACGATAATTAAGTAAATGATTACTTAGTTCGTGAATACTCGGGGTAGAAGCTAAACATATTTCAACTATCTGATTAAAGTTTTAAGCAATAAAAAACTATCTGATTGAAGTCTTGAATGATTTCTTATGGGTTATATATAAAGATTAACTTGGTGAAACTATGAAAAGTGGATTACCAAAAAAAACTGCGGAAAGTGGTGTGTGAAATGTGGTAATGATATCATGGAGGCCCAATGATGCCACAACATGTGTCTACCCATAAGCACCCAGCCTAGATGAACCACACACTGTGCATTATAAAGTTGAAATTAATTCTTTTTTTTTGAACAACAACAAACTAAAGAAGAAGAAGAAGAAGAAGAAATAATTGCAAGCTTAGCGAGGAAGAGGCAAGAGGGGTCCCCTCAAATGCTAATAGACGATGGATCCAAAAGGTAAAATACATCTAGATTACATTGTTGGGTGCAATTATTCATTCCATGTAATCTCAGCCCCTCTTTTGTTCCCTCTCCCCCACCAGTCAGAAAAGAAAAGAAAAGAAAATTCTATAACTATTACCATGCATATGTTCTGACCTCTTTTTGCTCCTTAGTTCATTTGTTTGTTTATACTAAGGTTTTATTCAAATGATTCTACATCTTCGTATGGTTTATGTTCTATTTCAAACAAATGCTTTTTCAAGGAATATATACCAAGCTTTTAAAGTATACTTTTTGTTATAAGTTTTTGGACTTTAAGACATTATATACATGATTCTACATCTCAATCAAAAAGGACAAACCCCACTTAGTTATCTCATGATTATTTTATACGAATCACGATTCGTAGTTCCCTATACCTTTTCTGGGTGTAATGTAGGTAGCATAAATAAAACGAACATGGCAGGTGATGAAAACTTCAAAACCTTCCTTAAGCTTTTAGGTAAATGCTAGTTAATCGAATATTTAAAAATCGAACAATGCGAAAATAAATAAAAGAGTGAGTTCAACGTATATTCTCCCAAACCCAGCCGCTGGAAAAGAGCAGAAAGACCAACTAACATAAACCATACAACTATATATTATACACACTCACACAAATATAGATTAAAACATACCATAAGACGACGTCCCAAAAATGAAATAAAAAGCACCAAAAGAGACACCACTATAAATAAATAAATAATTAAGTTCTCCTCAAAGCTTATGTGTTTCAAGATCATTTGCCTTACATTTCTCTTTTTCTCTTTCATTTCTTCTCTCATTTTTCATTTTAGTTTTTGCAGATGCTTCTTACAAGAACCAAAGTCTTTAAGTTTTATATTGTTCTTCATTAAGCCAAAACAAAAGAGGATGAAGGAGACACTTAGGTGCTGCATCGCCTGCATCCTCCCGTGTGGAGCTCTGGACGTGATCCGTATCGTACACTCAAACGGATACGTTGAGGAGATCAGTGGCACAATCACCGCCAGCGAAGTTATGAAGGCACACCCTAAGCAAGTACTCAAGAAACCATCTTCTCCACCGTCTTCAGATCATGATGATGTCATCTCCGCCACAAAGATTGTCACCGTCCCTCCCGAAGCTGAGCTCCAACGTGGCAAGATTTATTTCCTCATGCCCGCAACTAAACCAGATAAAGAAAAGATCCGCCGCGAGAGAAGTAATGCTAACACCGTCAAGAAGCGTTCTCGGCATCGTGAAGAGGGTGATGATTATAAGTCTAACGGGGAAAATAATGGTAAAGACACGGACTCATCGGTGTTGATCTCTGATCGGTACTTGACGGAGATATTGTCGGAGAAAGTCGCAACTCAAAGAGATCGGAGAAAGGGACGCGTAGGCGTTTGGAGACCGCACTTAGAAAGCATAACTGAAGATTGAGGAAAACTGTATTCCTTTTTATTACAAAACAAGAGTTCATTTGTTTCAGTCGTTTGTTGTATTATTATGTATTTTAGAGAATTGGTTCATAATAGTTCTTTCATCAACAAAACATATTCAAGAGAAAGTGTTTGGTCATCTGTAAACAATAGGTTTTATACATAACTTGTCGTGTAGTACCTGAAGATGTACTGAAAGTGAAGAGCAGATTGGTGGTGTAAAACCATTTCCAATGGTTGTCTCTATCTTTTAAAAGTAGAGTATTCAAATAAAGGATAATTTTATTTCAATAGCTATCTCTCTTTTCTAGTCTAAAAAGAATATTTCAAATATATCTTTTTCAAATTATTTTTAATTTAAAATACAATTCATAGGCTTTAAAAATTTTTTTTTTCTTACCTTTTTATTTTATTATATAACTATTACCGTAACTACTCTATGAAACAATTATTTTTAAATTAAAATTTTGTTACAGCACATTGTTAAGAATAAACAATGTACTAATCATAGTATTTAATTGTGAAATTATACTATATGATTTTATTTTAATAAAAATGAAATTTTATTTTGCAAGAAAAAAAGTTAGTTTTAAAATACAGTAAATGAAAACTATTATTCTATATTTGGTGTTCTACTGTTTACATCTCTATTTTGGTAAAATTCACAACATTTGAAACATTTTTACTATACAAATAGCGTTTACAAAGAAAAATAGAATAATATATTGAAGATGTTCTAAAATATTTTGTCAACGCAAGCTCTTGGCCTCACGAGCATCACTCCACGGAAGCCTTGGAAGTAGATAACGATCAGGAAGGTTATGCCTGTTGAAAGCTCTGAGCACAGAAACCTTATTGGACTGAGTTGTCGGCATATGGAGCAACGCGAAATCGATCTCACCGCACCATCTAACTCAGCTTCATAATCTTGTTTCCGGATAATGTATTCATGTCTGCAAAATCAACTCAACTAATTAAGAAATTTTGTGTCTAATTATCTTGTGTTATAGAGACGGTGCAAACAGAGGAACTGATGTATAGATCCACATGTTAAACATCTAAGTGATAAAAACTATTGTCTTAAAATGTAAACCATGTATTAAAACTATGGTTGTGTAACTTAAATGGGGGCTTATGTGTTGTTTCCCTATCAATTTTGTATAATTTGGATGATATAATACCAACAAGTTATAATTTTTAGACACAAATTTATAATACAATACAGAAGTTCAATATAACAAAGTTCAATTGTATCACAATTATAATATCACATAAGTTAAAATACATAAGTTTTCTAACATTTCGAATTTTCACAACATATTTATGTACTACACTTAAATAGTATACTTTTGTAACTGAACAATCTGTATAAAATGACATTAAACCCATATAAAATAGGGTTGGCTGGCTTTTTGTTGTAAATTGAGCTTATGAGTTCCAAGTTGTAAGATTGTTTCTCACGACATTATAGGCCGTTCGAGTCAATATTGGCTCTTCTTCATCTTCTTAAGATTTCAGCTGATGTTCCTTGGGTTGCGTCCGAATTAAGTCGTCTTTGATGTTGTCTTCCTCGTCTTTGGTTTGCCATCCATAGTCCATGTTCGTATTGGTTTTTAAGATCTGATTTTTTTATCTGACTTCTATGCTCTCTTTCATAACTCGAGGATGGCTCCACAGTTTGATGATGCTGTTTTGTCTCCCCTTCTCTCTTTAATTTTTAATCTCGTTGTAGCTATCATCGTTGCTTGCTTCTCTGGTGGTTTTTCCTTTCACCAGGTTTACCACGTCAGGTTCAGATAGTATTTCCCTATGTATATGCTTTGTGGGTTATTTCTGGTCTCAAACTTGAACTCTAGTTTCTCGGTGGCTTCCTCCCGCTGACTGTTTTCTTCTTTCTCCGCTTCCCTCGGTATACTTGTGCAAAGCTAGTCTCTTAAGACTTCGGTCCATTCTATCTAGAGCTTTATGGTTCTTCGTTAGCATGGGTGCCTTGTGCTTGTTTAATTTGTGAAGTACTTCTTACCTCTTAGCTAATGGTTGTGCTTCCAGTACTTAAAGAATTGTCTTCATGTTTCGTGGTGACTTTGACTTTCCGGTGATTATTAGTCCTTTGACCTTCTTTCTTAGTTCTTTGTTTTAGTTCTTGATCGCGCTATTTTGTGTTCAGAGGATTAATTGATCTCAAACTTTACATTTTTACTTTTTTCTAACCTATGCGTATTCTGGCCAAAACACTATAAGATAATATGTGGTTAGTCTTTGTTCCTGATCACCTTTCAGGTTCAGATCTTTATTGAATTAGTGCTATTATGATATGCTTTTCTCTATAATTGTGGAGGTTTTAGGTTTAGATTTGTGTTGTGCTTTAGTTTCTCCTTCTTAATTTCATTATTTTATAATTTTAATAGTAAAATAAATATATAATTTGTAAATAAAATAATAATTAAAATAATAAAATAGTGAAATTTTATGATATTTTAGTTGTGAAGAAATTAAATTTTAAAATTTTTTTTTATTATTTTATTTATTTTTTATTCATCTTGAATTTTAGTGAGTAGTAAAATAGATTATCAAGCCTCATATGATGATGGTTAATGTGACAAGGATTAAATATGATGAGTTGGATATAGAAGTCATTGGTGTGCATTAGAGATTAAAATCACGATTAAAAATTTTGGGGTCGATCCATGAAGAAAAATGCGCAATTAGAAATTGTTTGGTCAAATTGTAAAAATCTTAAAAGAAAAAGATTTAAAATGTAAAAGAAAATATAAGGACACGTGTCGCAAAAGCCACCTGTCACATGGAAGAAGAAGAGAGAAAAGTTAACTTTATATATATATATATATACTAGGGGTTTGCCGGCGCTACGCGCCGGTTTTGCTAATATTGTTATGATTTGACTATAGTTTTATAATCTATAACATTTCTCAACATTATTTTAGAAAACAAAATATGTATATGATCTTATGGAATTTATTAATTTGATTGTAGTCTTTGCAAAGTTACTATGAAAGAAACTTAATTTTAAATATATGCATGACAATTTGAAAGTGTAATAGCCGAATTATTTATTATTTGTTTGAAACTTATTAATTTAAATTATGATTTAGATAATTTATAAATGTGGACTTCATCTTACAATGATTATATTAAATTAGAGTTTATAAATATATATTTATATATCTATATATATGTTGTGAAAATATTACTTTTCACATTATTGATAAATCCACGCTAGTTAGATAAATTACATTTTTTTATTTTTATTTTATTTTGCGTCATCTCATTTGGAATAAGATGAACTTTTTTTTGTCACGTTTTATACTATCATCTTTGTATTTGTTCGGTTAAACTCGGGTTGCTCTTCAGTTATCGGTTAAAATTGAACCGAACCGAAAACCCAAAATAAATCTTGTTATTGGCTAAATCCGTAACTGAACTGATATTTTTACTTCGGATCGGGTTGAGGTTCGAAATTGATGCCCAGACCTAGTTTTGTATATTGGGGTGATGGGGAGGTGTTATAATAGTTTAATGCTTTGGATTTTTCTAAATTGATTTCAATGAATTATATTTTGTGAGCGGTGCTTATGATGATAATTTCATATAATCATAGGTGTTATATTAACCGGTAGTTTTTTCTCGCTCTGGATTTGTCAAAATTAAAAAGTTGTGACTTTATCAATTTAACCAATCAGATATATATTGATCGTGAAGATACATTCGAAATTGGTATGGTGTGTTTTTAATCATAAATCTTAGTATTAAGAATTTGAAACTTTTGATATTTATTGTTGTTGAGTAATTTTTTTTTGGATGATGTAATTATGTGACCATCTATATTTGTTAAGAACATTATTTAATTTTTTTATTGTGTTATATCGTAATAGGTGATAGGTTTATATATTTTGTGTTTGGATTTTTCAATAATATGTTTTGTATAATAGTAAAGCCTATGATGTAAAATATTAAATTTCAATAACTTTACATTTGTTGTTTTAAGATTAACAGTTTAACGTTATAAATTGTATTTTATTTTTTATTTGAATTATTTGAATATTATTCTTTGAGATATTTTGTGTTCTCTCTCCATAATTTGACATTATGCCGTCACTATCTATGTATTTCGTTTACTTTTTTGTGTGCTTTGCTTCTCACCTTCACCAAAAAAATATTCACCTCTGTGTGTTTGTCCTTTCTCAGGTTGTTTGGTATTTGTTATAGATTGGGCTTATAAGTTTCATGTTGTGTGGTTGTTACTCACAGCGTTATAGGTTGTTCCGGTCAATATTGGCTGCTCATTTCTTACTTAGATTTTGGTTGATGTTAGGAAGTGCATCTATCTGAGTCTAGTCGTCTTTGATGTTGATTTCTTCTTCGTTAGCTTACCTTCAATAATTCATGTTTGGTTGGTTTTCAAGATCTGGTTAGTGATCATCAAACTTCTATGCTCTCTTTCATAGTTTGAGGTTGGCTCCAGGATTTGCTGATTTCATCACTGCTGGAATCTCTAGTGGCTCTCTATTTTGCTAAATTTGCGACTCCAAGTTTAGATAGTGTTTTCTTCCGTGTATGTTCTGTAGATTTATAATGTTGTGTCTGGTCTCATTTTTGGGCTTTGGTTACTTGGTGGTTAACTTTCATTCTCCCTCGTTCAGGCTGTATGTTTACTTCCCTTGCTTTTCTTAGTATAAGTGTGCGAAGTTAGATTCTCGGAATTTTGGTCTTTTTATTCTAGAGTTTTGTGGTTCTCCCCTGGTATGAACGTTTTTCTGTGCTTATTTACTTTGTGGAGGTGCTTCGTACATCTTAGCTGGTGGATGCACCTATGGTGTGTTAAATATTCGTTTTCTTGTTTCATGGCGATTTTTGTCTTCTTTTGAATATTCTTGCTCTAACACGCTTTCTTGGTTCTTTGTATTGATCTTTGATCGTGTTTCTTTGTATTCGAAAGATGCTTTGTCTCGGAGTTTTATCCTTCTACTTTTTTCGACATCTCCTTGTTATAACCAAAACATTATATGATAAAATGAGCTAAATTAATTTTTGTTCTTGATATCGTTTCAGTTCTAAACATTTACTTAGTTAGTGTGTCTTTTGGCATTTTGTTTTTCTCTATGATTATAGAGATTTTATGTTTCGATCATGAGTTGTGTTTTTAATTTATTTTTCTTAACTTGGTCAATATTAAAATAAATATATAATTTGTAAATGAAATAATAGAAAATAGTAATAACTAATAAAATAGTGAAGTTTATGTTTTTTTTAGTTGTGAATAAATTAAAAATTAAAAATTTATTTATATTATTTTATTCATTTTGTATTTTGTAATTAATAAAATGGATTATAAAACTTAAAAGATGATGATTATTGTGAAAATGATTAGATATTGCACAATTAGAAAGTGGTGAACCAAATTGTAATAATATAAAAGAAAAAAATCTAAAATGTAAAAAGATATAAGAAGGGGACACATGTCAACAAAGCCCCCTTCCACATGTCTCAAGAAGAGAGAAAAGTCTATTATATATATATATATATATATAGATTTTGCAAGCTGGGCCGGAGTGTTCCACGAGTTGTTATGCGTACGTCCATTTTGTTCTCTCCAAAGTAGGTAGATTGATCTTTGGAGGGCCAGCCGCAGCAGGCAGGAGTCAACCTTATTACGCTGGGGAGATAGCAGTGTGTTCATGGTGATACTCCAGTCCGGGCTAGGCCGAGGAAGGAGGCATCCAGTGAGGTCGGTCCAAACCGTATAAGAGTACAGGCAGGCGAAGAAGAGGTGATCGCGGGTTTCATCAGGCTCGCCACACAGCCTGCAAACCTGGATCTCCCCCCATGCTCGAGTTCTGTCTCCTGTTGAAAGCCTGTTCCGTACGGCCAGCAACGCTATGAACGAGAACCGAGGGATTGCTTCCAAAAACCATATAACTTTGCTCCATTCGGCTACGGGTCTGTGCACTCGAAGTTGATCCCATGTTCTGGATGATGAAAACCAAGGTTTGTTATCATCGTCGCCATGTTTCCAAAGCACACGGTCACCACCTGCGTCATGTACCGGGGGTGGAGCAGAGTTGATGGCAGCTATCATCGCCCGTAGGTGATAACTGTGACATCGTCTGATGTTCCATTGCCCAGACGAGGCCAGGTCGGCGACTGTGGCATACCTATTTATACCCAGCAACATGGTACTCGAGTCACCTGCAATATCAATTAATTTCCCCATATTCAGCCAATTATCAAACCAGAATAAAGTGTCCTTTCCGTTACCAATTTCAGACTTAAGGAACATAGCTGCTTGATGACGAAGCTTCATAAGTTTTCGCCAAATCCAAGAGCCTACATGAGTGTCTTTTACATCCCAGAAACAGCGATTACGTAATAGATTTGTGCGAGTCCAAGCTACCCAAAGGGAACCTGACTTTGTGATAAGACGCCAAATCAGGCTCAGGGCAAAGACTTTAGATGAATCAACCAGCCGACGGATTCTCAAACCCGCCTCTTCCTTAGGCATACAAACTTCGTCCCATGCCACTTTGGCTTTCCCACTAGAGTTTGGCGTGCCAGACCAGAGAAAAGCGCTGCACATGCTCTCAATCATTTCAAGACAACGCTTCGGTAACCTGAAAACAAAGCTCCAAAAATTTGTAATACTTACAATCACGGAGTTTATAAGCTGCAGTCGCCCAGCATAAGAAAGAGCTCGGCTAGTCCAGGAGAGAAATTTAGATCGGATAAGATCTATAAGTGGCTCATAGTCATCTCATGTCATTGATTTGGTCGTGAGCGGCAGACCCAAATACCGTATCGGAAGAGTATCAATTGGGAGGTTCAAACGGTTCACCTCATCCAGGAAGCATTGGTAAATTTATCCTCCCATATAAATGGCTGACTTTGCTGGACTCATAGCAAGACCCGGACAGCTCTCAAATTCGCTGAGGACAGTAAATATGCCTTGCAAGGAGCTAGGCTCGCCATCAGTGAATACCATTATATTGTCTGCGAAGCTCAAATGAGTAAAAGAAAGAGCAGACTTCTCATCAAAATTTCAATGAAAAAGTCACAAAATCGCCAATTGAAAAAAACTAACATGTGAATTAACCAAAAGACTTTCCAAGAAGTATTTTTTGCTGGAGAATACATTAACTAAATTAACATGTGCATTAACTAAAAGTCATAAAATAGCCAATTGAAAAAAAAAATCATGTGAACTTTTTTTTTGATAATCATTTGTAGATATAGTGAGATTCTGTGTTTAGTTTCTCCAAGCACCTATAAATTTTGGAGGAAAGATATCACTCATTATTGGTTAGAAATTATCAAACTTGTGTAAATTTAATGAAAATATAATATTCAAATCCATAATTTTGAGTTTTAAGGATGAAAATGAGCGAGAATATACAAGATAAATGATCTATGTATGTAAGAACTGAGATCAAAATTGTGTAAATTGATTTCTAGTACATTTAGAGTTTGGTTTTAGTTGTTATCGGTGGTGGTAATTTTGAAGACAAAATGAAGATGAAGATGTTTGAGTAAAAAATCATCATATTTCAAAAAAGGGTAATTAAATACCGAACTTTCATACATTCTCTAAATAAGTTACAAACTTTTCATTAAACTAATTAGATCACAAATTTATATTGAATGTTCTTATATTAAAAACACTTTTGGTCAGCTTAATTTGTCGTGATCTCCATTAAGATATGGATTTATTGGTATGGCATTGGTTTGATAATAAAACAGAGAGGTAAAAATCCCGAATTATACTTGTATTCCATTCTTAGAACCATGGCGTCATCTCTTCTTTTTCTTTTCCTTCTTCGTCTGAAACTACAAATCATCTCGTTTCCAAATCTATTTCATATCTTCTTTCTTCTCTCCTTCATCATGGCTATGAAACTGTTTTTTGTTTATAATTTTTTTTCTTGCAACATTGTAAGGATTGCACGTTTGAGTAGCTTTACTGGTCACAACCTGGAAACCATAATCTGAAAAGACACTCGACTACATATGATCACTTGAATCCAAGGAAGATGTCAGCCTTGTGATAGCATTTGAGGTTGGAAATATGATGTGCAGAGAACTCTAACCAAAAAATCTCTAGTGGAGGAGATGTTAGAGGAAGCTCAAGAAGCGGTGCTTCCGGGACAAGCGAGCTGGCTTCTGTTTTCAACTCTTTCTCTGTCATCTTTAGACATATGAAATTTGTTTTTGTTAATTTGATTGTAAAATATTTCCTAGTTATAACAATTTTAGTGTTTATAGTAGCTTTCGGATTTTTTGTTGTTCTTTAAACTGAGAAATGAGGCATGTCTCTGTGAATAAGAAATGAATGAGGCAAAAATTGAGAAATTCAAAACTTGTTATACAAGCCAACTTAACAACTGATGTACAAAAGCCATCACAAAAGGCAGATTTATGAGATCATTCAGAAGAAAGAAGCACAAAGATGTAACATACAATAGTTCACAATTAAGAGTAGGTAAAAAGAATCTTATTTTCAGATGCTGAATAGAAGAATCATTCGTGATCGATCCAACAAATACAAGAAGAACATAGAGAAGAAGGTGGAGGTGCGGGGAATTAGACATCATTCCTTGTAACATATCCGAAATGTGATGAGAATATCATTCATTTTTATCTTCAACCTCATTCCTTTCTTCTTCAATCTCATCAACGTGATCATCAACAATAGCCTCACAATCATCGTTCGGTAAACGCTCATGCTCATCTTCATCATTGCCATTAAATGCATTCAACCCTATTTCTTCCCCTTCAACAACAACTTAAGTTTCATATTCTTTCTGCCTTGATAGAGGAAGCTTATTCCTCATCACCAGATGAGGAAGAAATGATTTGTAGTTTTCAGAACGAAAGAGAAGGAAAAAGGAAATGAGATCAATTTGTAGAAGAAATGATTTATAGTCTCAGTTTGAATGAGAAGAGAAACAATAGCTGAGTTAGGGTTTTAGGAATGGATTAGACGTAATGATTTGGGATTTTTAGGTTTTTGTTATCTATCAAGAGCTGAGTTAGTTTTTTTTAAAGCAAAAGTCACATTAATAACGTTAAGGGTTAACATAGAATAGTAACATATTAAAAGTTGACCCATGTGCCAATATGGCTCAAATTTTTATTCTTATGATTTACTAGAGTTTAACCCGCACATTTGTGTGTGTATATTTTTTCATTGATATATGTTTAATTTTGATATTATATACAATTTATATCTTAGTGTTATGTATTATATAACCTTTTAATCTTATTGTTTAGGTTTCTTATTGCTTTATTAATATAGTGATTTGTGATATACATTTATCTTTTATTAATTAATATTATATTTTCAAGTTTTCATAATTTGAAACAATCAAATAAAAAATATTCTTCAACATATGATATGATTAATAAATTTGAACCCATTTTAATGGTAGATAATAATTTATTTAAATGAAAGCATTTTTAAGAACTAAATATGTTAATTTACCAATTTAATATAATTTTATCATATTTAGTTTATATAATACTTCTATTTGAATATAATATAGACTATAAAATTATAAATTCATAAAAATAAAAACATTTGGTTAATTTATAGTAAAAGTTAATTTATATGAATTTAAACTAAAATTATATTGATTAATTAAGAAATTATTAATGAATAATTTAATTAAAAAGATTTTAAAAGTTTAGTAGGTTTTTGTTAGATTTTGTTCCTCAATACATTTTGTTATAACTAAAAAAAACTATAGTTAAAAGTGATTTATTTGTTAATATTCTTATTGATTATTATGTTATATTATGCAATTTGTGAAATGGACCTAGTAATACTATAGTAGGTAAAAATGGTACTTCTTTTCTAATAGAAGAAGATTTAGCTTAATAAAATGCTTTATATTTTAATTGGAAATTTGAGAATGTTTTTGATATTTAACTACCTGCTTTCTCAAGAATAAAAAGTAAGTATTTGTAATTTCGTAAATTAGTTGAATTTTTAAATAAATAGGATAAAATAAAGTTTCAGAAAGAAAGGTTAACTTTTTGTTTGACTACAAATTTTAGATCATTTTTCTAGAAAACCTAAAAATATTGGTTTAATTTGTGGTAACGTACTGTATAGCGTCGTCAATGGAGGTATCGATATATTCACAAAACTAAATGCCTATTGGTAGAATGTCAGCTGTCACCTTTGGCGAAAAACATGATTAACCACCAAATTATTAAAAAGATATTATTAAACAATTTAAACACGGTGTTCCCATTTAATTATTATTATTATTATTATTATTATAATAATAATAATAATAATTATTATTATTATTATTATAAAAAGAAAAACTTCACCTTTCCATTATCTTTTTCTTTTTGCTAAAATTTGGTTAACCTTTCCATTATTTCACGTTCTTAAAATAAACGTATTTAGATAGCAAACCCATTGATTCTTTTGACAGAAGAACACTCACTGACTAATAACAATGGCAGCAACTTTCATCGTTGACTTTAAAAACGGTTTCATCTTTAGCATCATTTGCCTCATTTCATTTCTCTGTTACCATTTCTTCTTCAAGAAACCAAATGACTCAGAAAGCTGTGTTCTGCCTCCCAGCCCTCCGTCGCTTCCAATCGTCGGTCATCTTCACCTTCTCTTCTCTCTTGTACTCCACAAATCTTTACAGAAACTCTCCTCCAAGTACGGACCCATCCTCTATCTTCGTGTCTTAAATGTCCCCATAGTCCTTGTCTCCTCTGCCTCAATGGCCTGTGAGATCTTTAGGGCGCATGACATGAACGTTTCCACTCGCAACCTCCCTACGAACGAAGGGTCTCTTTTCTTTGGATCTTTCGGCTTCGTTACCGCTCCTTACGGAGATTACTGGAAATTCATAAAGAAGCTCATCACCACCAAGCTCCTTGGTCCTCAGGCTCTCGAGAGGTCACGAGGTGTCCGTGCGGACGAGTTAAATCGGTTTTACTTGAATCTTGTGGACAAGGCAACGAAGAAGGAGAGCGTTAAGATTGCTGAGGAAGCTATGAAGCTAATAAGCAACAACATATGGAAGATGCTTATGGGAAAGAGCTTTTCAGAGTACGATGAAGTAGAGAAAGTAATTGGCTTAGTGGCTGAAACAGATGTCTTGTCAAAGAAGTTTTTCTTGGCGTCCGTCTTGCGCAAGCCGCTTGGGAAGCTCGGGATCTCACTTTTCAAAAAGGATTTAGCGAGTATCTCCTGCAGGTACGACGAGGTGTTTGAGAAGAGTCTTGTGGAATATGAGGAGGAGCATAATCAAACTGGTGAGATGTTGGACGTACTATTGGAAGCTTGTCAAGGTAAAACTAACGAATGATGGCTTGACTATTAGGCCCGTTTAACTTGATATAATTAATTAAATATTTTTTTCATTACCCATTTTAACATCCCCTAGGTAAAACAGCAGAGTATAAGATCGCTAGGAACCATATCAAGGCCGTGTTGGTGGTAAAAAGTTTGTTTTGTGTAATGCGGATTCATAAATCAAGAAACCAACCCATTACCATTTGGTTGTAATGTATGCTTCTACAGGATCTTTTCATTGCAGGTACTGTCACCACAACGAACTCTATACAGTGGACCATGGCAGAGATTTTAAATAACCCAAAGATTCTTGAGAGACTGAGAGAAGAAATTGATTCGGTTACAGAGAATAATACAAGGTTGGTTCAGGACACAGATCTAACTAACCTTCCGTATTTGCAAGCTGTCGTCAAGGAAGGACTGAGACTGCACCCACCGGTACCTCTTGTGTTAAGGGCCTTCCGAGAAGGATGTAAGGTCAGAGGCTTTGATGTATTGGAGAAGACAACACTTGTTGTTAACATTTATGATATAATGAGAGATCCAGATATCTGGGAATACCCTGAAGAGTTTAAACCTGAGAGGTTTATGTCTTCATTTCAAGAGGACGAGATAAAAGAGGAAGTCCTAAAATACATTCCTTTCGGGAGAGGAAGGAGAGCCTGTCCAGGATCAAATCTAGCTTATCTTTCTGTAGAAACCGCAATTGGAGTCATGGTGCAGTGTTTTGACTGGAAAATCGAAGCAGATAAAGTCAACATGGAAGAGGCTCGTGGAACAATGACGTTGGCTATGGCTCATCCCCTTAAGTGCACTCCTCTTCTTAGAAATCTAAACCATTTACCTTCCATTATGTAGATTTCCAGTCTGTGCGCCCCAGACAATCTCTATGCATGTCATTCTTGGTGTATGGCTACATGGATTTTAGATAAAATAATACTGTAAACTTTTTTTTTGTCAACAAATAATACTGTAAACTTAATCTGTCTAAAGCTCAAAAACTTCGAGCATATCTATGAAAATATTGTTGTATACTTATCAGGTGAGGATAATATTTATATATGTTTGTGTGTGTAGAAAACTTGTAACATACCTCTTTTCATTTCACTTACTTTCTATAGTATTTGAGGATTATTTTTATTAATTATATTTTAATCTTGTTATGCTGTTACTTTAAATCTTTACACTATTTAGTTTTACAATAAATTTGGACCAACCTTAGACTAAGATTTTATTCTCTAGAAAACTTTTCATTAACTTCACATATATTAATTTACGTTTGTGGTTACAAGTAGAACTAACAATAAAATTATTTATTAACCCCACATAAATAATCACGTTTGTTAATGAACTAACAGAAACATATAGGAAATTTTCGTCTACTAAAAAATATACTAAAATTATATAGGAGTATGCTACAATACATGTTAACATAAGTTCTCTTGAGATGAGTTAGGGCTTTAGGAGTGGATTAGACGTCACGATTTGGGATTTTTAGGTTTTTGTTATATTTTTAAAAGCAAAGTCGCATTACTAAGAGCATTAGGGCATGTTTATTGGTGGGACAAATCCTTTAGTTCTTAGGTTATTTAATTAATATTTTGATGATAAGAGGTAAATGGAAGGACAAAGTCATATGAGTTGATTATTGGTAGGACTTGTGGTTAGTTCCTAGAATATCTTATTAGTATTTTGAAGTAATTAAATAAATGGTTTAATTAGATTAATAATGACACTCAAACATAAGTTTATAATAAAATATAGAACATTAAAATTAAAAACACAATAAAATAACAAAAGTTAGAAAAAATGACAAAGAAATAAAAAAAACAAAAAAACATTTTTATTGAATTTGATAAATAAAAGCAAACAAATATTTTATTGAAGATGTCCAAATTTATCCCATATATTCTCGATAAAATCTTCTTTTACTTGTTGATGAAGAAGTGGATCCCGAACTTCTTTACGACAACCCATTCTGTTGCCGCGCTTTGTACTCTTTTTAATAGAAAATCCAAAATCGTCATCTTGGAATTCCTCAATAGTGTTTGAATCTTGTTCATCTTCGACAATCATATTATGGAGAATGAGAAATGCTCTCATAATGTATGATATTAATTTTTTATCCCATAAATTCGATGGATTTCTAACAACAGCGAACCTAGCTTGGAGGACACCAAATGCCCGCTCAACATCTTTTCGGACGGATTCTTGCCTTGTAGCAAATAAAGAATTTTTCGGACCTTGCGGTAGGCGGATAGATTGAATTAAAGTGGACCAGTTTGGATAAATACCATCACTCAGATAGTAGGTCAAATGGTGCTCCCTTCCGTTGACATAGAAGTCTACTTGAGGAGATATTCCGTTAATAAAGTCATTAAAAATAGAGGATCTATCCAGAATATTAAGATCGTTCATAGTACCTGGAGCTCCAAAAAAAGAGTGCCATATCCAGAGGTCTTTAGAAGCAACCGCCTCCAAGACAATTGTTGGTTTCCCGGTTCCTCGGGAATATATTCCTTTCCAAGCGTGTGGTCAATTCTTCTACTCCCAATGCATACAGTCGATGCTTCCTATCATCTCGGGAAATTCACGTTCTTCATTTATTTGGAGTAGTCTTTGAAGATCCTCTGATGTCGGATGTCTGAGGTATTCATCTCTAAACAAGTAGATGATTCCAGCGGTAAATTCGTGCAAACACTTCCGAGCTGTTGTGGGACCAAGTCGTACATATTCGTCAACTGCATCAGCCGCAGCACCGTACGCCTGTTGACGAATTGCTGCGGTACATTTCTGAAAGGGAGATAGACTACTCCGTCCGGTAGCATCTTCCGTTTGTTGAAAAAACTCTACTTCTGTAGAGAGGCGATGCACAATACGCAAGAACAAGCCCTTGTTCATTCGAAACCGTCGCCGGAATAAATTATCCGGGTATGTTGGAGTGTCGCTAGAGTAATCAAGCTAATCATTCCAGAGCTTGCTGTGGCCTTCTTCCCGTTTCCTCTCGATAAAAATACGTTTTTTGGCTCTTTTGGTTCGGGAAAGATGTCATCGTTTTGCAAATAATCATCAAATATGGAATCAAATTCATCTTTTTTTTCTGAATTGAAGAATCAAATTCATCATTATCATCTTCTTTATGGTAATGATAATGGGATGAAGATGCCATATGAAATTTTTAAAAAGTGGGAAAAGATGTTTTTGATAATCAGTAGAGAAGCGATGATTTTGATAATGTGTAGAGAAGGGATGATTTTGAAGGAAGAAGCACACACATGATACTTTTATAGCCTACACACTCACATTCACACAATGACCCGTGATGCTTTGGGAACAAACAAACCCGTGATTTGGTGATGAAAGAGGTCAGAAACCCGTGATTTGTTTCTGAATATAAAAATGTAAACAGACCAGTATTGAGTCAGGAGCACAACATTCAGAAACAATGATATTTTCAAAACCTGTATGTTTTACTGCTATTGAGTCACGGGCACATCATAAACATTATGACTTCATACATTTAAACAGATTAAACAAAAATAGAAATAACAAATCCATTACATAATCAGTCCACACGCATTAACATATTACACAAAAAAAAATCCTGTGTAGAAAGAGTTCATAATCCTGTGTAGAAAGAGTTCATACACTTAAACATATTACACATTATATTCCGAATCATAACTAAATCAACAGCCTGATTTAGCTAAAGATGAGCACGATTCCTATGACAACTAAGACAATAACCATAAACGCAACAAAGTAATCAAAGCAACAGCTTGATTTATCCTTCCCCAACTCACAGAACATGTTCTCTAGCCTTAGATGCCTCTGCTCAGTTTCATAGTCAGACAAGAGGCTTAGAGAATCTACCTTCTCCGCTAACTGAAGGGTGTGTCTATCCCTCGACCTCATCTCCTCCATTACAGCCTCATCCCACCATTTCCAAACATGGCAATCGCCATCGTCGACATTACAACATGTATAGTATCTTCTACCTGGATAGGTTCTGCTGTACGATGTTGCTAGGTGAGGTTGACTTCCGCAGTAGCACGTCTGCGGAAAACCGAATTCAACCTCAGGCTGCGGAGGGTACATAACATCCTCACCGTTCACGTTACTTAACTCAGCTTCTAACTCAGCCTGGTCTTGCCAAATCAGAGCTTCTATTTCGTTATCCTGACTCTCCGCCTCATCACCACCATCCCCACCAAACGTCTCATCTTGGGAAGGTTGAGTGTAGCTGTAATCAAGACCCATGTTTAATGAAACCTGCAAATATTAACAAAATAATTCATTAGATAAATCATTATAAATCATTCGATATTCATAACATAGTACAACCACATATTAAAAAAATAAATCATTCGATATTCATAACACAATCTTACTCATTTATAAAGATAGACCTACAAACCAACGACATAGTAGATAAAACCATAGAATTTTAAAAACATATATTAAAGACATTCAAAGAAGAACCAGTGACATAGTACATAAAAGCTTGTTCATGACTTAGACATTGAGATTGTTTTAAGACATTGATATTGTTTTAAGACATTGAGATTGTTCTATATATACTCAGCGAGGAGCTTGTTTTTGGCAATTTCTTCAGCCTCAGTGAGGGGTTCTTTTATGGCAAGTAAAGTGTCTAATATGGCAAGCTTGGACAATTTCTCTTTCCTCACGAGATCCTCCTGCCTCATCTCCCAAATGCTTGTATAGTCGGCTACAGACTTCCCCTGAGCACTTCCCCTTTTCGCTTTTGCAGCCTTGACACCTTCAGGCCTGGTCTCCTCTTCACCAGCAATGGTGGCTGTAGGTTGGGAACCTGTTTCACCGGGTTTCCTCTTTGAACTTGGGGGTTTAGATGTGTTGAGGCTGAGCTATTTCTGTTCATACCTCAACACACACCAAGCATGCTCTAGGGTAAATTTTGATTGCTGATCAGCGTAGTAGATGTCATGGGCCACTTTGAGAATATCATTATCATTCTGACCACTAGACATTTGTCTCTCTGCAGCCGCATAAGCACCACAAAACTTGTTAGTTTGATCATTGATTTTGTGCCACCTCTGCTTGTAATGGAGATGGTCACTACTTTCAAAACCATCTCTTCCATGTAGTGCTGCCAAGAAGTAGTCTCCTACACGTTGTCAGAAGGTATCGTGCTTTTGGTTATTCCCCACTATAACATCCTTGGATGTATTTAACCAGGCGCTGATTAGAAGCTCTTCATCACCGGGGGTCCATTTATGTCTCTTCCCACGCTCCACGGGGATGTCTGTAGGTGGAGTTGGAGTCTCACAGTGTTGTGAACTGAATTGTGGGATTTCATAAGAGCCACAATTAAAACTCTGATAAGAAGAGTTTTCGTGGCTAACACTTTCGTGTTGACTGTGAAGGAGGCCATATAGCCAGAGGACTGGCTATATGGATTGAGTCGATTCGATGGATTCATGTCAGTAAAAAGAGAGCAGATATTATAGATGAAAACCAGAGAATAGAGAAAGGATGGTTTAAAAATTTCGAGAAGAGAAGGATGTTAAATAAGTGAAACTGTAATTAAAGGTATAACATTAAGGCCTAACTACCAAAGTACATCATAGTTATTACACATTACACAACCAACATTTACAAGTGCATTAAGTAACCCTTAATGATATGCTTTACATCCTAGACTTGATATTTCGCCCAGTAGACTATCAGTTCGTTTGATGCATACTAGCAATAAAGGTATATAAACCAGCAATAGAGGTATACAAACTAGATTACAATCATTTCATTATACTAACTAGATTACTACCATGTCATGTCTAGACGATTTGGTTACAACCAATTAAGTAGACAGATATTCTAAGATAAACCGTAGATTACTATCATGTAATCAATACAAACAAGGTTAGTTGAGAGCTGAAGAGAAAGTGAATTTACCTTCACTTTTGGACAAAATGAATCTTCTTCTCTCAGCTGTCACTTATCCGTGTAATTGCTTACCAACGTCACCTAATAACACACTCAGATTAAACAAAAAACAAGTCAGTCTCCTCAAATAAGTCATGATTTCTGAAACAAGGAATGAGAAAAAAAATTCCAGAGTAGAAAGAACACATATCAGTTTAATCAAGAGGGTTAACAATCTAAGTTACAAATTAAAAAGGCAAGCTAATAACACGATTCAAATCCAAATACAGATTTTTGTAATCCATTAATCTACAACGCGATTGAAATCCAATTACACATTTTTGTAATCCATTAATCTACAACGCGATTGAAATCCGAATACTAATAAAGCAGATCAACTACGGAGGAGGAACACCTACCGTCGAGAGGAGAACGGATGAGACGAGCACCGTGGAGAGGAGAATCGTGGAGAGGAGAACCGTGGAGAGGATAACCAACAAGGCTCGAACCGTGGAGAAGAGAACCCTCGAGAGGAGAACCGTCGAGAGGAGAACCATCGAGAGGAGAACCGTCGAGAGGAGAACCGTCGAGATGCGAACCGTCGAGACGTGAACCGATGACACGAGAACCGGGGGGGGGGAGAGGAGAACCGTCGAGAGAAAAACCGTGGAAAGGATAGGAGAACAGTCGATTGAGAACACCCCGGACAAGAACCGTCGCACTTCACGCCAAATAGAGAATCAAAGAGACGAGATATATGAATCTCGTTCTCAATCGCCGTCAAGAGAGAATCAAAGAGTCGAGAGAATTTAATCTCGTTCCCAAATCGATATTTCCCTAACCCTTTTCTTCCTCCACTCGCAACCAGACACGTATCCCTTAGGACGACGCGGAAAAATTCTTAACTTGGCGGCGTCCCATGTAATATTGCATGTTTTTCATTTATTTCCGGCCCGTTTAATCCTAGGATATCGCACATAGGACAGCGATAAACATGCCCTTAGTGAACCCCTTTTTAGGATTCACATAAATTTTAAAATAATTTTTTGGTGGGACCATAAATAGTGATGAACTTCTATCTATTGTGCTTGGTGAACCTGAAGAAGGGGTTCTTAGGAATAGAAAATATATTTATTTTTATTTTTTAGTTTTCAATACACTGATAATTGATGAATAAAATAAAATATTTTTAAAAATTTTTAAAAATTTTTTATTCAATACATTGAGAATTCATGAACATACAAAGATTATTTATCAACATTACCAAACTTTTGCCATACATTTTCAGTTAGATCAGCTTTCAAACGATCATGTTTTTCTGAATTCTGAACTTCATTGCGAATGCCAAGCATATTACAGATATTCAAACTTTCTGTCCTTTGCACCTGAGAACTTCTGTTTGACTCTCCTGACTTGAACTCTGATGTATCAATTTGAGTGTATCTGACTCGTTCGTTCTCTACTATCATATTGTGCAATATGACACAAGTTATCATAATCCTTCTTATCTTTTCCTTGTCCCTTAGTAGAGCTGGGTTTTTAACTATTGCAAACCTCGATTGCAATACTCCAAAAGCACGTTCGACATCTGGTGGATTCTTGACGTTCAGGAAATAGCTCTGCTTTAGGACCTTGAGAAAGTTGGATGGATTGGATAAATGATAGCCAATTCAGATAAATTCCGTCAGTAAGGTAGGACGCCATACGATAAGTGTGATTGTTGACTCTGAAATTAACTTTAGGTGCTCGACCTGGTAAAATGTCATCAAAAACTGGTGATCGATCAAAAACATGGATATCGTTGAGAGTACCTTGTAATCCGAAACATGCGTGCCATATCCAAAGATCCTGTGATGCCACAGCTTATAAGACAATTGTCGGCTTTCCTGAACCACGTGTAAACTGCCCTCTCCAAGCCGTTGGGCAGTTTTTCCACTCCCAATGCATACAATCGATGTTGCCTATTGATATACCATGATTTTGACCCACTTTTACCCATGGTATATAAGCGATTTAACATATATTTACTACGAAGTAGGGTCTTTTAGAGTATTTACAGGTTCAGGTACGACTTGGAGAAATATGGTGTTTTGGTGTCTTTTGGAGCTTTTTAGTGCAGAACTGCGCAGACGCCTCAGATGTTTAGATATGTATGGAGACCTTACCACGGTGTGATTGAGCTGATATTTGGACACAAGATAGATCTTTGAGTTAGCTTTCCAATTTCACCGGTTTGAGGTCAATCCGACGATTAGATCAGAAGCTATGCCTGTTTTACTGAAGAGTGGTCAGTCTGCCTCGCGAGAGAAGGCTGTCGAGAAGATGAATGTATATCGATTGATGGGAAATCACCCATATCGATCGATATGAATGTCATGACGTTTGATGACTATGTTTCATGACCTCCAGAAGCCTTAAAGCAACCCCAATTACCATAATACCCATGGACGACCAGAAATCCTATTTATGTTATTTCTAAGCCATTGTTGACGGCTACGGTTTCTTTACACTTTCTTTGATTCATTGTTCTCTTAGGAGAGAAGGGAAGAACTCCTATCAGAGTCCTCCTGGAACTCCATTGGATTTGGTTTTATATTATTTATGTTATTTCATATATTCATCTATGATTTCTGTTACAAGTTTCATGTCTGAGTAGATCCACCTGTTAGGTTTAAGGTTCAAATAGGTTATCTGGGATTACCCCCAAATATAGAATTGCTAAGTTGCGATATTCATCAAATAGGATTGTTATTAAAACTTGTTTCTAGAGTCGCGAACTAGAACCTTGATCCAAGGGATTGTAGAGACCAGCAAGAGTTTGTAACTCACCCTGAATCCATCCTTTTGAGCTAGGGTTGATAAATACAGCGATAGCTGATTTAGTAAACCCTAGTGAACGTGTGTTCAACCCGTTCGTAAAGCTTGCTAGAAGCATATCGATCGATAATTCAATAGATTAGTCGATCGATATTGTGAAAGGTGTATCGATCGATATTCCTATAGAATCATTGATCGACATTTTCTTGTGATCAATAACCGAGAGTTTGAGATCCAAGATCTAGATATTAGACTATCTATACAACGATAGTTGTTATATTTCTACTCCAAGTTGAGTTCTAATATATCTAGCAGCTTAGTAACCTATATCATTATAATCCTAATTACATGTAGAAACCCTAGATCTAGCAACCATCCTTCCATAAAACAACTATTTGCCAAGCTGAACAATTATATTGTTCAACTTGTTTACTGCTTTACCTGTTATTTACTGCTTTAAAACCTATTAGCCTAGCTTAATCATATAACTATTAGATCTATTAGGTTCTATAGCTCCCCGTGAATTCGATCCCTAAGTACTACAATTGAACCTCTTATTTGAGAGAGTAAATCACTCCTTAGGGTAATTTGAGTGATATCAAATTTGGCGCCGTTGCCGGGGGAGCTTTGATCGCCATTAGATCTTGTTTAGTTAGATTTAGTCTAGGTTTTGTTACTTTTCGAAAAAACTCATAAAATTTTTTCTTCTTTTTCACGTACATACATCTCAGTACCAGGAAGCAATGAAGAGATGATTTCTAGGTCCTTCAAGGAAGGAGCCTGCTGGCTTATGCACGATCCGTAAGTCTAAGAGGGATGTATCGTTCGACACCCTCCAAACAGCATCGATCGATAGCGTACACCAGAAATCGATCGATAAAGCACACCATCAATCGATCGATAACCTACAAGAAGCGGTGATCGATAGAGCCAACCAACCGAAGAAAAACACTGTTCACCCGAACACTGTTCATCCGAACACTATTCATCCAGCTACTCTTCATCGCACTGTTCATCCGGCTAACATTCCCCTGAAATCGATCGATACTGTTCATCCAGAATCGATCGATACTGTTCATCCCGTATCGTCCGATACTGTTCATCGCGATACTGTTCACCGAAATACTGTTCATCGCACTATTCACCACGACATTGCTCATCATCCGTCGATCGATACTGTTCATCCCATATCGATTGATTATGTTCATCGCGACACTGTTCATCATACTGTTCATCCGACGCCCGACACCACTTGTGTGGAATCAGGGAAGGTAGAGGTTATTATTCTTAAAGCTGATGAGAATGGAATATTACGAGACGAAGAAGGTCGTCCTCGCACCAGTACATGAATATTATATAATGCAGAAGGTTATTTCATCCCTGATGTGATCATTGTTGCTAAGATGAATGACTATCCTCTTTGCCGAGAATGGTATGATGGAGTAATGGATGACTATCACTTCTATGGTCTTCCTCACGAAGATCCAAGAAATCACATCGCAGAGCTTGAAGATCTAGTATCAAGAAGCGGGCCGAATGAAGTGTATGATTACAACATGATGCTCTGCAAGATATTCCCCTATTGACTATGTGAAAATGCTTTTAGCTGGTTCAGTCAGCTGCAACCAAGATCTCTAACCAGTTGGGAGAACATCAAAAACGTCTTCATAGGTAAATTTTTCAGTGAAGATTTCGCAACTTTTCGAAGAAGGCATGATTACATATTTAAAAAGGCGACTGGCGATGGGAAGAGAGGAATAACGACTAGCGTAGATCAGATTGTTGATTTTATCTACAACAAGCAGAATGAAGATTTTGAAACTCCAACAACTCATGTCAAGCAGCCAGACATTCAGGTTCAACATGCAGATGAGGCTAAGCAGAAGGATGAACTAAACAGTGGACAGCTGATCAAGGATGGTACAGTTAAGGACGATGAACAGTATAAATCAGGAGAGCTTAGCAGAGTAGAAGAAGCCGATATTAGTGACATGACATGAGCTCAGCATCGTTCGACGCCAATACCTTCACATCGATCGACACCGGTACTTTAGCATCGAGCGACAATACGATTGCAGCATCGATCATCAGCACCACCTCATCATCTCTCGACATAATCACTTTGGAATCGATCGATACAGACTTTTGTCATCGATCGATACCACTTGAAATCCCTGAAAGTTCGAGTTGTCCTCCGGACACTGCAAACTCGACACATAAGAGCACCGATGTATCAAGTTGTTCTCCTTCCCCAGATGTAAAAAAAGAAATCTTCATGGAAGATATCTTGGAGGAAGAATTCTTAAAGTTGGAGGATGAAGAAAAGCTTGGAGATTTGGATTCAAGTAAAGAAGTTAATATGGAAGACTTCTTGGAACATGAGGAATGGCTTGAGGATATGGATCAGAATTTGGAGCAGAAGCTTGATGACGAACATAATACTGAGATGAAAGATTTGGAGACTTCGTCAAAAGCTAGCATCGATCGACACCAACCTGATGAGATCGATCGATACCCACCCTATGCCATCGATCGACAGTCGCCGTACTTTATTGATCTACATACACCCGACTGCATCGATCGACACCCACCCGATTGTATCGATCGACATCCATGTTTGGATGAACTACCAGGATACATAGTTGAGGTAGAACCAGTTGAGGCGATAATGCACGAGTCTGAAGCCTCACACTTTACTGTCCCTAAACATAAGAGACCACCTATATGGACAGAAGAAGCTGCTGGGTTTCACAAAAGAGTGAAGAGTATACATGATCCTGTGAAGATAATGGTTCCATGTGCGGTGTTTGAAGCTGAATCTCCTATTCCACCAGATAAAGGTCCACAATTGAGTTCTTACATTGAGGTATCAGATGATCATCAGCATATCTGAAAAGTGGTCAGTCTGCCTCGCGAGAGAAGGCTGTTGAGAAGATGAATGTATATCGATCGAAGGGAAATCACCCATATCGATCGATATGAATGTCAGGACGTGTGATGACTATGTTTCATGACCTCCAGAAGCCCTAAAGCAACCCAAATTACCATAATACCCTTGAACGACCAGAAATCCTATTTATGTTATTTCTAAGCCATTGTTGACGGTTACGCTTTCTTTACACTTTCTTTGATTCATTGTTCTCTTAGGAGAGAAGGGAGGAACTCCTTTCAGAGTCCTCCTGGAACTCCATTGGATTTGGTTTTATATTATTTATGTTATTTCATCTATTCATCTATAATTTCTGTTACAAGTTTCATGTCTGAGTAGATCCACCTGTTAGGTTTAGGGTTCAGATAGGTTATCTGAGATTACCCCCAAATATAGAATCGCTAAGTTACGATATTCATCAAATAGGATTGTTATTAAAGCTTGTTTCTAGAGTCGCGAATTAGTACCTTGATCCTAGGAATTGTAGAGACCAGCGAGAGTTTGTAACTAACCCCGAATCCATTCTTTTGAGCTAGGGTTGATAAATACAGCGATAGCTGATTTAGTAAACCCTTGTGAACGTGTGTTCAACCCGTTCGTAAAGCTTGCTAGAAGCATATCGATCGATAATTCAATAGATTAATCGATCGATATTGTGAAAGGTGTATCGATCGATATTCCTATAGAATCATTGATCGACACTTTCTTGTGATCAATAACCGAGAGTTTGAGATCCAAGATCTAGATATTAGACTATCTATACAACGATAGTTGTTATATTTGTACTCCAAGTTGAGTTCTAATATATCTAGCAGCTTAGTAACCTATATCATTATAATCCTAATTACCTGTAGAAACCCTAGATCTAGCAACCATCCTTCCATAAAACAACTATTTGCCAAGATGAACAATTATATTGTTAAACTTGTTTACTGCTTTACCTGTTATTTACTGCTTTAAAACCTATTAGCCTAGCTTAATCATATAACTATTTGATCTATTAGGTTCCATAGCTCCCCGTGAATTTGATCCCTAAGTATTACAATTGAACCTCTTATTTGAGAGAGTAAATCACTCCTTAGGGTAATTTGAGTGATATCAAATTTGGCGCCGTTGCCGGAGAAGCTTTGATCGCCATTAGATCTTGTTTAGTTAGATTTAGTCTAGGTTTTGTTACTTTTCGAAAAAACTCATAAAATTTTTTCTTCTTTTTCAGGTACATACATCCCAGTGCCAGGAAGCAATGAAGAGAGGATTTCTCGGTCCTTCAAGGAAGGAGCCTGCTGGTTTATTCACCATCCGTAAGTCTAAGAGGGATGTATCGTTCGACACCCTCCAAACAGCATCGATCGATAGCGTACACCAGAAATCGATCGATAAAGCACACCATCAATCGATCGATAACCTACAAGAAGCGGTGATCGATAGAGCCAACCAACCGAAGAAAAACACTGTTCATCCGAACAGTATTCATCCGGCTACTGTTCATCACACTGTTCATCCGGCTACTATTCCCTCGAAATCGATCGATACTGTTCATCCAGAATCGATCGATACTGTTCATCCCGTATCGACCGATACTGTTCATCCGTGTCGACCGATACTGTTCATCGAGACACTGTTCATCGAAACACTGTTCATCGCACTGTTCACCACGACACTGCTCATCTTCCGTCGATCGATTCTGTTCATCCCATATCGATTGATTCTGTTCATCGCGACACTGTTCATCATACTGTTCATCCGACGGCCGACACCACTTGTGTGGAATCAGGGAAGGTCGAGGTTATTATTTTTAAAGCTGATGAGAATGGAATATTACGAGACAAAGAAGGTCGTCCTCGCACCAGTACATGACTATTATTTAATGCAGAAGGTTATTTCATCCGTTATGTGATCACTGTTGCTAAGATGAATGACTATCCTCTTTGCCGAGAATGGTATGATGGAGTAATGGATGACTATCACTTCTATGGTCTTCCTCACGAAGATCCAAGAAATCACATCGCAGAGCTTGAAGATCTAGTATCAAGAAGCGGGCCGAATGAAGTGTATGATTACAACATGATGCTCTGCAATATATTCCCCTATTCACTATGTGAAAATGCTTTTAGCTGGTTCAGTCAGCTGCAACCAAGATCTCTAACCAGTTGGGAGAACATCAAAGACGCCTTCATAGGTAAATTTTTCAGTGAAGATTTCGCAACTTTTCGAAGAAGGCATGATTACATATTAAAAAAGGGGACTGGCGATGGGAAGAGAGGAATAACGACTAGCGTAGATCAGATTGTTGATTTTATCTACAACAAGCAGAATGAAGATTTTGAAACTCCAACAACTCATGTCAAGCAGCCAGACATTCATGTTCAACATGCAGATGAGGGTAAGCAGAAGGATGAACTAAACAGAGGACAGCTGGTCAACCATGGTACAGTTAAGGACAATGAACAGTCTAAATCTGGAGAGCTGAGCAGAGTAGAAGAAGCCAATATTAGTGACATGAGCTCAGCATCGTTTGACGCCAACACCTCCACATCGATCGACACCGGTACTTTAGCATCGAGCGACAATACGATTGCAGCATCGATCATCAGCACCACCTCATCGTCTCTCGACATAATCACTTTGGAATCGATCGATACAGACTTTTGTCATCAATCGATACCATTTGAAATCCCTGAAAGTTCGAGTTGTCCTCCGGACACTGCAAACTCGACACATAAGAGCACCGATGTATCAAGTCGTTCTCCTTCCCCAGATGTAAAAAAAGAAATCTTCATGGAAGATATCTTGGAGCAAGAATTCTTAAAGTTGGAGGATGAAGAAAAGCTTGGAGATTTGGATTCAAGTAAAGAAGTTAATATGGAAGACTTCTTGGAACATGAGGAATGGCTGGACGATATGAATCAGAATTTGGAGCAGAAGCTTGATGACGAACAGAATACTAAGAGGAAAGATTTGGAGACTTCGTCAAAAGCTAGCATCGATCGACACCAACCTGATGAGATCGATCGATACCCACCCTATGTCATCGATCGACAGTCCCTGTACTTTATTGATCTACATACACCCGACTGCATCGATCGCCACCCACCCGATTGTATCGATCGACACCCATGTTTGGATGAACTACCAGGATACATAGTTGAGGTAGAACCAGTTGAGGCGATAATGCACGAGTCTGAAGCCTCACACTTTACTGTCCCTAAACATCAGAGACCACCTATATGGACAGAAGAAGCTGCTGGGTTTCACAAAAGAGTGAAGAGTATACATGATCCTGTGAAGATAATGGTTCCATGTGCGGTGTTTGAAGCTGAATCTCCTATTCCACCAGATAAAGGTCCACAATTGAGTTCTTACATTGAGGTATCGGATGATCATCATCATATCTGAAGAGTGGTCAGTCTGCCTCGCGAGAGATGGCTGTCGAGAAGATGAATGTATATCGATCGATGAGAAATCACCCATATCGATCGATATGAATGTCAGGACGTGTGATGACTATGTTTCATGGCCTCCAGAAGCCCTAAAGCAGCCCAAATTACCATAATACCCTTGGACGACCAGAAATCCTATTTATGTTATTTCTAAGTCATTCTTGACGGCTACGCTTTCTTTGATTCATTGTTCTCTTAGGAGAGAAGGGAGGAACTCCTATCAGAGTCCTCCTGAAACTCCATTGGATTTGATTTTATATTATTTATGTTATTTCATCTATTCATCTATGATTTCTGTTACAAGTTTCATGTCTGAGTAGATCCACCTGTTAGGTTTGGGGTTCAGATAGGTTATCTGGGATTAGCCCCAAATATAGAATTGCTAAGTTGTGATATTCATCAAATAGGATTGTTATTAAAGCTTGTTTCTAGAGTCGCGAACTAGAACCTTGATCCAATGGATTGTAGAGACCAGCGAGAGTTTGTAACTCACCCTGAATCCATCCTTTTGAGCTAGGGTTGATAAATACAGCGATAGCTGATTTAGTAAACCCTAGTGAACGTGTGTTCAACCCGTTTGTAAAGCTTGCTAGAAGCATATCGATCGATAATCCAATAGATTAATCGATCGATATCGTGAAAGGTGTATCGATCGATATTCCTATAGAATCATTGATCGACACTTTCTTGTGATCAATAACCGAGAGTTTGAGATCCAAGATCTAGATATTAGACTATCTATACAACGATAGTTGTTATATTTGTACTCCAAGTTGAGTTCTAATATATCTAGCAGCTTAGTAACCTATATCATTATAATCCTAATTACATGTAGAAACCCTAGATCTAGCAACCATCCTTCCATAAAACAACTATTTGCCAAGCTGAACAATTATATTGTTCAACTTGTTTACTGCTTTACCTGTTATTTACTGCTTTGAAACCTATTAGCCTAACTTAATCATATAACTATTTGATCTATTAGGTTCCATAGCTCCCCGTGAATTCGATCCCTAAGTACTACAATTGAACCTCTTATTTGAGAGAGTAAATCACTCCTTAGAGTAATTTGAGTGATATCAAATTGGGCTCCGTTGCCGGGGGAGCTTTGATCGCCATTAGATCTTGTTTAGTTAGATTTAGTCTAGGTTTTGTTACTTTTCGAAAAAACTCATAAATTTTTTTCTTCTTTTTCAGGTACATACATCTCAGTACCAAGAAGCAATGAAGAGAGGATTTCTAGGTCCTTCAAGGAAGGAGCCTGCTGGCTTATGCACGATCCGTAAGTCTAAGAGGGATGTATTGTTCGACACCCTCCAAGCAGCATCGATCGATAGCGTACATTAGAAATCGATCGATAAAGCACACCATCAATCGATCGATAACCTATAAGAAGCGGTGATCGATAGAGCCAACCAACCGAAGAAAAACACTTTTCACCCGAACACTATTCATCCGGCCACTGTTCATCATACTGTTCATCCGGCTACTATTCCCCTGAAATCGATTGATACTGTTCATCCCGTATCGACCGATACTGTTCATTGCGACACTGTTCGCCGAAACACTGTTCATCGCACTGTTCACCACGACACTGCTCATATCCATTGATCGATACTGTTCATCCCATATCGATTGATTATATTCATCGCGGCACTGTTTATAATACTGTTCATCCGACGGCCGACACCACTTGTGTGGAATCAGGGAAGGTCGAGGTTATTATTCTTAAAGCTGATAAGAATGGAATATTACGAGACGAAGAAGGTCGTCCTCGCACCAGTACATGACTATTATTTAATGCAGAAGGTTATTTCATCCTTGATGTGATCACTGTGGGAACCGAAATTCGCACTGTCGATTTTAGTTAAGTTTTATCGGAGGAAAACTAAGTAAACCTAGTTTTCCCTGAAGGCTCGGATTCTCTGCGACAACCGAACGAAATTGATAAAGAGATAACAATGCGGAAAAGTTGCGCTAAGGCGTTTATTAAATTGATGATAAGATGAATACAATATTCTTCCGAAAAACAGGAAGTAGAGATACGCTGAAGAGGAAAACAACGGAAAGATAGGAGACAAGACGTTCTAAGTCTTGCTCCGCTAGTCTAGCCTCCTAAGTCCTAAGTTCCCTAAGCTAGCAGGAATTTCTCTAAAACCCTAGATTTCGGATCTGGTCTCTCTCTCGATGATTTTCGCTCTCCCCTCCTTTGTCTCCCTAAGCTCCTTTATATACTCCTTCCTATGACGGTCTATCGTCCTTCTGGGCCGCAAGGCGGGCTTTTTCCATTTTCGTCGACCTTCATGTTTATTTTCGGGAAACTTGACATTTATCCTCCCGGAAACTTAGGATTTATCTTGTTGCGTAAATCGCCGTACCTATCCTAGATAATCGTAAATGGGTTGTCCGATCGCGTTTGGCCCCTTTCGGGCCGTTTCGAGGACTTCCGCTGTTTTCTACGATTTCTTCGGAAGATCTTCAATCCTTGGTAGAGTTGAGATGCGTGGTGTCTTAGATAACCATCATCGTTTCATATGAATGATTTAAGATCTTCTTTTCCGTTGATATCTTACAAGTTTCCGAAGTGTTTCCGACGGTTTTCAATTGAGAGTAAGAACGGGAGTTTTGTATGCGGAATCTCAATGATTCATTCCGCGAAGACTTGGGAAGGATTCAAGGCGCAGATTACTGACGGTAGGGGCCTAGAACTCGTGCACAGAAGATCGTCGCTCGAGGACCCGAGGCAGCACGGGCGCTAGGCGCCCGGCGCCTAGAGGCAGCACGGGCGCTAGGCGCCCGGCGCCTAAAGGCAGCACGGGCGCTAGGCGCCCGGCGCCTAGAGGCAGCACGGGCGCTAGGCGCCCGGCGCCTAGAGGCAGCACGGGCGCTAGGCGCCCGGCGCCTAGAGGCAGCACGGGCGCTAGGCGCCTAGAGGCAGCACGGGCGCTAGGCGCCCGGCGCCTAGAGGCGGCTTCGGGCGCTAGGCGCCCGGCGCCTAGAGGCAGCACGGGCGCTAGGCGCCCGGCGCCTAGAGGCAGCACGGGCACTAGGCGCCCGGCGCCTAGAGGCAGCACGGGCGCTAGGCGCCCGGCGCCTAGAGGCGGCACGGGCGCTAGGCGCCCGGCGCCTAGAGGCGGCTTCGGGCGCTAGGCGCCCGGCGCCTAGAGGCAGCACGGGCGCTAGGCGCCCGGCGCCTAGAGGCAGCAACGGGCGCTAGGCGCCCGGCGCCTAGAGGCAGCACGGGCGCTAGGCGCCCGGCGCCTAGAGGCAGCACGGGCGCTAGGCGCCCGACGCCTAGAGGCAGCACGGGCGCTAGGCGCCCGGCGCCTAGAGGCAGCACGGGCGCTAGGCGCCCGGCGCCTAGAGGCGGCTTCGGGCGCTAGGCGCCCGGCGCCTAGAGGCAGCACGGGCGCTAGGCGCCCGGCGCCTAGAGGCAGCTACGGGCGCTAGGCGCCCGGCGCCTAGAGGCAGCACGGGCGCTAGGCGCCCGGCGCCTAGAGGCAGCACGGGCGCTAGGCGCCCGTCGCCTAGAGGCAGCACGGGCGCTAGGCGCCCGGCGCCTAGAGGCAGCACGGGCGCTAGGCGCCCGGCGCCTAAAGGCAGCACGGGCGCTAGGCGCCCGGCGCCTAGGGGCAGGCTGCGGTCTGCTTGTTTCCTTCGGTTTGCGGGTGTTCGTGTGCATTCTTCGGAGGATTTTTCGTACGACAAATAGTCTTAGCCGTTGATTTCGAGATAACCGTTTTTGACCCCAACAGTTAGCCCCCCAGCGTGGAAGACGCGAGAGCGATTTTGCGCGCGGAAGATCTTATGTTTGGAAAATCGAAATTTTCGACTATGAATATTTTATTCCGAAAAATCCCACTATCCTTTGATTTCTTATAAGTAGCACTCCACCCCTTCTCATTTCTCACCCACCTTCCCCTTTTCAATCCTTAGAAAGTATGGCTTCCTCTCTAAACAAAAAGAAAGATTCCGACGTCGAAATGAGCGATGCCAACCAAGCCTCGCCGGCGCGAGAGGTTCCTGCCCTTACGCAGACGTTTGTCGAGGGGTTCAGTTCTTTTCAGGAGAAGATGGAACGACGCCGTGCTTTGATGGAGTCCAGCATGGCCGGTCCTAGTGCTTCTTCCGTTCCGACTCCTGGACCCGACGTTGTTTTAGCTCCAGATTCCGCGGTTTCGGTTCCTGAAAATGCTGTCGCTCCAGCTTCAATCTCTACGATTCCGGCTCCTGAACCCGATATCCCTTTGCCTGCCGGAGAAACTGTTGTTCCGGAGCAGGCGCCCGGCGTCCAGGCTCGCCCAGAAGGCTCTTCTTTGGCGCCTATACTGGTTTCAGAGGATGCGGTGGAAGTCATGCCTCCCCCTCCAGAAAAGAAGAGGGAGATCGTTCTGGGACTTCCTGCATCCAGTGCTATCCCGCCATCGAAGGGACGTTCGAGAGCTGGAGCTACTGGATCAGCGAAGAGGAAAAGGTGTGCCAAGAGCGAGGAAGGCGAAGTTTCGGCAAAACTATCGCACCACCGTTCTAAGGTATTTTCGCGAGACCCCCCTTTTCTTTCACTGACTCTTTCGACTCTCACATTTCTTTCGTGCGATCAGTTTGTGTCGTTAATCGACGGGATGCTTGGAGATTGCGGATTGGAGGTCACACGTTTGTCCCAGGAGCTGGATTCGTCGCGAGAGGCCTTGAAGCGTACCGAGGCTGTGCTTCAATCGATAGAGAGCACTCATGCCGCCCAGATATCGACGCTCGAAGCTTGGATCAGCGATCTCGAACGTGACTTGGGAAAGACTGTGAGCTCGCTGCTTAAGGCGAAGGAGGAGAAGAAGAGCAAGTCCTCGGAGGTTCGACGTCTCAGGAGGAGGATTCAGCGCTTCGAGGAGACGGGAGCCTGCACTACGACGGAGCTTACCGACCCATCATCCTCGGCTGCCCTGGTCCCGGACTCGGAGATTCCAGAGGTTCAAGATGCTGGACTCGTCGCGGACAAAGGCGGCGAGGAGGTCGGTGCGGGCGATGGCGAGGCTGCTCTTGCTTCGGGCGAGTCGGAGGACGAAGGTGGCGTTCCGGAGGACGCCTAGGTTGATCAGTCCCTTGAAGGGATTTTTATTTTGATTGTATTTCGGCCGTTGGTTGGCCATTATGTATGATTTTGGGACTGGCCGTTGGTGGCTTCGAATCCCTGCCCTTTTTAGGGCATTGTAATGAACTTGCTGTTTGCGTTTAAGAAATATTTTGCGCTTAGAATTTCTGTTTGTCGAAGTTAGAGGGGCAGGATATGAGTTGTCGTCTCATTCCTGCCTCCCTGATGATCACCGAATCTGTTGCTTGTACAAAGCGAGATTTTCCTGCGGTTTACGACTTACGCGAAAATTCGTGGAAACGTACAGACTCGAGTGAAGAGACAAGTTTTGGGATCTCGCGTCGTTGACGCTTTGCCTGTGAGATGTTAAGATACCAGCAAGGCTGGGTTTAGGGCAAGATCCGCGAAGTGGTATCGGCTTATATGATTTGTTTGGGCACGAATCGAGCTACTTCCTTTACGAAGTGCTGAACCAAATTTGGAGTTTTTGTATAGCGCGCTATGGGATCCTTGTCGGATGTAAAAGAGCCTACCCTTAGGTGGCTTGTCTGTTTAGGACGTTAGAGTTCGTTTGTTGTGATCAGCAACAACGATATGATGCCGTTTAGAAGGCGTATGAAGGTTTTAATCGAAAAACGAATGTTCAGGCACGAAGCGACGTCTCGCAGTGCTTTGAAGTTTGTTTTTCTTATGCCATAAAGGATTATGGGCTTTTAGGAATCGCGGAGCGTTTCCGGGTGGTAATTTATGATGTATTTAGTGGATACTGGATCCGTTGTTGAGGCTGTTAAGCGATTTGATTGTGGAAAGTTTTCGAAAGTTAGGTTTTTTCCGAAAATTGTGGGAGTGTACGAGTGCACGCGCCCCACTCCCCCCCTTTTAAATCGGGGGGATAGCTGAATCCGCCGGTTGACGGGTTGCCTACGTACCTCTTTCGAGGATCAAGCCATCTCGTAGTTCTGTTATCCACGTTTTACGTTCTAGTGGTAGTATTTCTTGAGATGCATCGCATTCCAAGTTCTCGGGATTTTTACGTCTTGCATGTTTGCGATTTGATACGAACCTGGTCGGACGACTTTTATGATTTTGTATGGTCCTTCCCAGTTCGCTCCCAGTTTACCTGCGTTTCGCTCAGCAGTGTTTTGGAAGACTTTACGTAAAACCAGATCACCTTCTTTGAATCTGCGATGGCGTACGTTCGCGTTGTAGTACTTTGCGGCGGCTTGCTGATAATTTTGAATCCGGATGAGGGCTTGGTCGCGACGCTCGTTGACGAGATCAAGATTGTCCAGCAGCATGGCGTTGTTCAGGTCTTCCCGTTCGGGAAGAAACCTCCCCCGTACGCCGGGGAATTCGACTTCCGCCGGAATCATGCATTCTGCTCCGTAAACGAGAGTGAAGGGAGTTTCCCCCGTTGCTCGTCTTGGGGTGGTTCGATGAGACCAAAGGACTCCTTCGAGTTCTTCCGCCCATCGTCCTTTCTTGGCTTCTAAGCGCTTTTTCAGTCCGTCCAGGACGGTTTTGTTTATGGTTTCAGCCTGTCCGTTGCACTGCGGGTATCTGGGAGTTGACTTGTTAAGTCGTATTTTCCATTTCTCGCAGAACGCCTCGAATCGTGTGGAAATAAACTGAGACCCGTTGTCCGTTACGATTTCGTATGGGACGCCGTGTCTGGTTATGATGTTTTTCCAGACGAAATTCTCGACTTGCACGTCCTTGATGCTTGCGTAGGACTCTGCTTCCACCCATTTCGAAAAGAAGTCTGTGAGGACCAGTAGGAAACGTTTCTGTTTTGATTTGTGTAGAGGTCCGGCGATATCCATTGACCATCGCATGAATGGGTACGGAGATGAGATAGAGGAGAGGATTTCTGCGGGCTGATGAATTGTCGGAGCGTGCCGCTGACACTTCTCGCATTTCCGAGCGAACTTCTCGCAATCCTTTACCATAGTGGGCCAATAGAAACCGTGGCGTTTTATTTTCGTTGCGAGAGATCTTCCGCCGGAGTGATTTCCGCACGATCCGGAATGAATCTCTTCCATGATTTTTCTCGCCTTCTCTCCTTCTGCGCAAGTCATGAGAGGCCCGGAGAATCGCCATTTGTAGATTTCGCCTTCCACGGTTACGTATCGTGCTGCCTGGACTTTGATTTTCCGGGCTGCCCATTTTTCCGCGGGTAAGGTCCCATCTACGATGTAGGCTCTGATAGGTTCTAGCCAGGGAGTGTCGCAACCGTAGTCTGTTTGGTCTGCGTCGTCTTCCGGCTGGTCTTCGTTTTCTTCAGCGCCTTCGATCTGCGCTCTAATCAGGTTGGCGATTACCGGCGGTCCGATGCTCGGGTGCTCGATGAATTCGACGGGGATTATTCTTTTAAGTCCCGGATCTGAGCTTGAGGCTAGAGCTGCTAAAGCATCGGCCTGGACGTTTTCCGAGCGGGGAATCCTGGTTAGCGCAAATTGCTGAAAGTCGTGGGCCAAGTCTTGGACGACCTTCAAATACGCGTTCATTCTTTCATCCCTTGCTTCGTATTCTCCGCTGAATTGGTTTGCGACTAACTGAGAGTCGCAGTAAGCGTGAATATTTTGAATCTTCAGCCCGTGGGCCAGTCGTAGGCCAGCAATTAGTGCCTCGTACTCTGCTTCGTTGTTTGATGCATGAAAATCCAAGCGGAATGATTGCTCGAGGATTTCTCCCGTTGGTGAAGTGAGTCGGATCCCGATTCCGGATCCTTGCTTGGATGAGGATCCGTCGACATAGAGATCCCACGTTGAACCAGGCTCCTTGTTAGTTAAATCCGCTGTGGGTAATTCTACCAGGAAATCCGCGAGTACCTGCGATTTTGTGCAGGTTTTTGGACGATATTCGATATCGTACTCGCTTAGTTCGATTGCCCACTTCGCGAGTCTACCAGACTGGCTTGGACTGTGTAGAATCGTCCGTAACGGGAAAGTGGTAAGTACCACGATGGTATGAGATTGGAAATACGGTCTGAGTTTTCTCGCCGAGGTTATAACGGCGAGTGCCAACTTTTCCATTAGCGGATAACGAGTTTCGGCATCCAGCAACGTCTTACTAATGTAAAAGACCGGCTTCTGTTCTCCGAATTCTTCTTGAATCAGAACGCCACTGACTGCTGACGCGGACACTGCGATGTAGAGGAACAAGGGTTCTCCGACTACGGGTTTCGCGAGGACAGGAGGGGTGGCCAGATATTGTTTCAGCTGTTGGAAAGCTTTCTCGCAATCCTCTGACCACTAGAACTTTTTGTTCCCCTTCAACGTTTCGTAGAAAGGGAGGCACTTATCCGTGGACCGCGAGATGAACCGGTTTAAGGCCGCGACTCGTCCGGTCAGCCTTTGAACTTCCCGCTTGGTTCTCGGGGAGGCCATTTCTATCAGTGCGTTGATTTGTTTTGGATTAGCCTCTATTCCGCGGAATGTTACGAGGTACCCGAGAAATTCGCCCGATGCTACGGCGAATCTACATTTAGCCGGATTCAGTTTCATGTTGTGTTGGTTTAATCTCTCGAAGCATTCCTCTAGATGGAGTACGTGGTCGCGTTCGTCGAGAGATTTTACCAACATATCGTCGATATACACCTCCATGGTTTTTCCGAGTTGCTCAGCAAACATTCGATTGACGAGCCGTTGATACGTGGCGCCGGCGTTCTTTAGGCCGAAAGGCATTACTTTGTAGCAATAGGTTCCTCTGTCGGTAATGAATGCTGTCTTCTCGCGATCGTCGGGATTCATCATGATCTGATTGTATCCGGAGAACGCATCCATGAACGATAGAAGTTTGTTTCCCGCGGTTGCTTCGACTAGACGGTCGATGTGCGGGAGCGGAAAACAATCCTTCGGACACGCTTTGTTGAGGTCAGTGAAATCGACGCACACTCGCCATTTCCCGTTCTTCTTCTTGACGACGACGGGATTGGCGAGCCAGTCGGGATATCTTACTTCTGTTATCGATCCAACTTTGAGGAGTCTTTCGACTTCCTCATTAACCGCGGTTACCCGTTCAGGACCTAGCTTTCGCCTCTTTTGTTTCACGGGTTTATGAGTTGGATCAATGTTGAGTTCGTGACATGTTATGTTGATGTCGATTCCCGGCATATCTTCCGCAGCCCAGGCGAACGTATTTAGGTTCTTCTTGAGACACGCGATAAGTTCTGCTTTTAAAGGATCGCGAAGATTGGCCCCAATCTCCACGCATCGTTCTGGGTTAGTCTCGTCGAGGCAGACCGAAATCACTGGTTCGCAGGTGGGCTCACGTTTCCCTTCCAGGGCTTCAGCTTTTCGCGACTGCCAGATGATTTCTGGAGGGTCTTGCGACGCTGGCTCGTGAGTTGCTTGCTTTTTCGAGTTAGTTTCGGGCTCGGAGTTTTTTCGTTTTAACCCAGCGGCTAAGCAGACTTGCGGCGCTTTACGATTTCCTTGTATTGTTTCGACTCCGAGGAGGGATGGAAATTTGAGGCAGAGATGGAAAGTCGAGGGTATTGCTTGCATGGAATTTAACCACGGAGTCCCGACGATCGCGTTATACGCTGCAGGGCCGTCGACTACCAAAAATTCCACCATCTTTGTGACGCTTCCGGCTCTGACCGAGAGATCGACCGAGCCGAGGGTCATTGTGATGTTTCCTGAGTCCAATTATTGGATTGGGATCGTCCGTGATAACGCTTAGGTCGAGTCCCATCCTCTCGAGAGTGTTTTTATATATAATATTTGTCGAGCAACCGGTGTCGACCAATATTCTTGCTACGTCGATGTCCTGGATCGTTAGTCTGATAGCGAGGAGTTCGTCGTGAGGTTTGGCTTGACCAGCCGTTGCTCCGTCCCCGAATGACACGATGTTGCGGACAGGTGATGTGGCCATGCTGTCGTTATCAATCGTAGGTTTTTGAGTAAGAGAATCCGACCCCCTCTCCTTCTAGCGCCAAACTGTGGGAACCGAAATTCGCACTGTCGATTTTAGTTAAGTTTTATCGGAGGAAAACTAAGTAAACCTAGTTTTCCCTGAAGGCTCGGATTCTCTGCGACAACCGAACGAAATTGATAAAGAGATAACAATGCGGAAAAGTTGCGCTAAGGCGTTTATTAAATTGATGATAAGATGAATACAGTATTCTTCCGAAAAACAGGAAGTAGAGATACGCTGAAGAGGAAAACAACGGAAAGATAGGAGACAAGACGTTCTAAGTCTTGCTCCGCTAGTCTAGCCTCCTAAGTCCTAAGTTCCCTAAGCTAGCAGGAATTTCTCTAAAACCCTAGATTTCGGATCTGGTCTCTCTCTCGATGATTTTCGCTCTCCCCTCCTTTGTCTCCCTAAGCTCCTTTATATACTCCTTCCTATGACGGTCTATCGTCCTTCTGGGCCGCAAGGCGGGCTTTTTCCATTTTCGTCGACCTTCATGTTTATCTTCGGGAAACTTGACATTTATCCTCCCGGAAACTTAGGATTTATCTTGTTGCGTAAATCGCCGTACCTATCCTAGATAATCGTAAATGGGTTGTCCGATCGCGTTTGGCCCCTTTCGGGCCGTTTCGAGGACTTCCGCTGTTTTCTACGATTTCTTCGGAAGATCTTCAATCCTTGGTAGAGTTGAGATGCGTGGTGTCTTAGATAACCATCATCGTTTCGTATGAATGATTTAAGATCTTCTTTTCCGTTGATATCTTACAAGTTTCCGAAGTGTTTCCGACGGTTTTCAATTGAGAGTAAGAACGGGAGTTTTGTATGCGGAATCTCAATGATTCATTCCGCGAAGACTTGGGAAGGATTCAAGGCGCAGATTACTGACGGTCGGGGCCTAGAACTCGTGCACAGAAGATTGTCGCTCGAGGACCCGAGGCAGCACGGGCGCTAGGCGCCCGGCGCCTAGAGGCAGCACGGGCGCTAGGCGCCCGGCGCCTAGAGGCAGCACGGGCGCTAGGCGCCCGGCGCCTAGAGGCAGCACGGGCGCTAGGCGCCCGGCGCCTAGAGGCGGCTTCGGGCGCTAGGCGCCCGGCGCCTAGAGGCAGCACGGGCGCTAGGCGCCCGGCGCCTAGAGGCAGCACGGGCGCTAGGCGCCCGGCGCCTAGAGGCGGCTTCGGGCGCTAGGCGCCCGGCGCCTAGAGGCGGCTTCGGGCGCTAGGCGCCCGGCGCCTAGAGGCAGCACGGGCGCTAGGCGCCCGGCGCCTAGAGGCAGCTACGGGCGCTAGGCGCCCGGCGCCTAGAGGCAGCACAGGCGCTAGGCGCCCGGCGCCTAGAGGCAGCACGGGCGCTAGGCGCCCGGCGCCTAGAGGCAGCACGGGCGCTAGGCGCCCGGCGCCTAGAGGCAGCACGGGCGCTAGGCGCCCGGCGCCTAGAGGCGGCTTCGGGCGCTAGGCGCCCGGCGCCTAGAGGCAGCACGGGCGCTAGGCGCCCGGCGCCTAGGGGCAGGCTGCGGTCTGCTTGTTTCCTTCGGTTTGCGGGTGTTCGTGTGCATTCTTCGGAGGATTTTTCGTACGACAAATAGTCTTAGCCGTTGATTTCGAGATAACCGTTTTTGACCCCAACAATCACTGTTGCTAAGATGAATGACTATCCTCTTTGCCGAGAATGGTATGATGGAGTAATGGATGACTATCACTTCTATGGTCTTCCTCACAAAGATCCAAGAAATCACATCGCAGAGCTTGAAGATCTAGTATCAAGAAGCGGGCCGAATGAAGTGTATGATTACAACATGATGCTCTGCAAGATATTCCCCTATTCACTATGTGAACATGCTTTTAGCTGGTTCAGTCAGCTGCAACCAAGATCTCTAACCAGTTGAGAGAACATCAAAGACGCCTTCATAGGTAAATTTTTCAGTGAAGATTTCCCAACTTTTCGAAGAAGGCATGATTACATATTAAAAAAGGCGAGTGGCGGTGAGAAGAGAGGAATAACGACTAGCGTAGATCAGATTGTTGATTTTATCTACAACAAGAAGAATGAAGATTTTGAAACTCCAACAACTCATGTAAAGCAGCCAGACATTCAGGTTCAACATGCAGATGAGGGTAAGCAGAGGGATGAACTAAACAGAGGACAACTGGTCAACCATGGTACATGATATCTTGTGTATTTGCATGATTTTAGTCTTTGTTTTAGCTTCTTTTTTATCTTTAAAATCCATATAGAATGCATATAGGATGCATTTTCATTGCATTTGTCCTTATCAGGTATTGGAGATGCTAGTTGGTGACTTTGAACCATTAGAGATGATTTTGGAGCAAAATGATTATTCATGTACGAGAAAGCTCTCCAGACGACCCCAGCGGCCAGACGACCCCAGCGGCCTGTGTGCCTCACCCCCAAGCTGCTGGCGAATGTCCAAAATTGCGGAAGCTCACTCAGCCTTGGCGCGCGGTGTGCGAAGCTGATGCGTTGTAACCATGAAGACGTCAGCGGCTAAGTGTCCCAGCGGCCTTTTGTCCCAACGGCATAACGACGCGTCCCCCAGGCTGCTGCGTGATGTTTCTGAGTTTATTTACTATTTTATCCCTCTACGTTTTAGACTTGAAAAACCTAAGTTTAAGTACTTTTTGTAAGCCAAGGAGGCAGATTATCTTTTACCTTTGGATATTGAGAAAGACACAAAAACTCTTTGAATCATTGATCTTTTGTTCTTGTGTTCTTGTTGATTATTCTATCTATTTCTCTACATGATTAATCTGAAATCCATCATGCGTTTAAGAGGAATCATGGAGATTAGTGAGTAATCACCTTTTGAATTCATGGGTTAGGGAGATTGAGGGTGATTAGGCTAGTTCTATGATGTTTTAAGTGTAGATCATACTTGGTCCTTGCATAGTAGAGTGTTCTTAATGCATCTTTTGAGTAGGCCACTCAAGGGGTGATCTCTAGGCATTTTTCACCCGACCGGTGTTTGATGAAATGCCTGAGTCAACTCTCCTAGACTTTTAGTGTACTTTGCCAAAGACATTTGTTGTTAAAGATGCTAAGATAACTATTAGACCCGTTAGTAATGATTGCTTGCATGTTATTCAACCAAAGACATTTGATGTTTGAGATGTGTTAGCAAATGAGCATTCATCTAGACATAGAGCTTGCTTAGAATTGTGTCTAGGTTTAAGATTGATAGTTTGATTGATCATTTGCCATCCTTAGTTTCGAAACCTGATCACCCAAGGTCACATTCCCTATACTCATGAGTTCTCCTTTCCAATAGTCTACAAGTATCATTTATGTTATTTGCATTCTAGTTATAGCTTTAATACAATCAAATCATTGGCTGCACTTAGATTAGGCAAGTACTTGCATTCTCTCTGCATTTGAATCCCTCAGAACTAGTTCGACAACTTACTTCCCTATACTACATCATTTGTCTTAGGAGCCTTGAAAACTCTTAACATCAAATTGGCGCCGTTGCCAAATTCTGAGTTTTGATTTGAACATTGAGATTTAGTAGCTTGTTTGAGACTAAGTCATTTTTATTTTTGCTGGTTACTGATTCTCTTTCTTCACTTACCTTTGATTTACAGGTGTATGCACTTGAGGAGCAGGGATCCAACAAACCTAGTTCCAAGAGCAGAAGACATTAGAGCTATAGAGAGAGAGTGTGCTAGAAAGAGAAGACAAGAAGAGCAGCTAACTCACACACAGGGGTTGAACATTGACATGGCCGACCCACAACCACCAGCCCGCCCTATTGGTGCTTATGACCGTCCGACCAACAACGGTCAACTGTTAGGAATCAGAGCACCAGCTGTAGCAGCCAACAACTTTGAAATCAAGTCAGGGTTGCTCAACACCATTGAGAACAACAAATACCATGGTCTGGCTGCAGAGAACCCATTTGACCACTTGGACAGCTTCGATAGGTACTGTGGCCTATCCAAAACCAATGGTGTATCAGAAGATGCTTTCAAACTCAAGCTTTTCCCTTTCTCTTTGGGGGACAAGGCACATCAGTGGGAGAAATCTCTGCCCATTAACTCCATCACCACTTGGGATGATTGCAAGAAAGCTTTCTTGGAAAAGTTCTTCTCTACTTCTAAGACTGCTGACTACATGAATGAGATATTTGGTTTCAAACAGAAGAACTTGGAAGGGTTCAGTGAAGCATGGGAAAGGTTCAGTGGCTACCTAGCTTAATGCCCACACCATGGTTTCAACAAGGGAAGCTTGCTCAGCACATTCTACAGAGGCGCCCTACCTGAGTACAGAGCCAGATTAGACACTGCAAGCAATGGGAACTTCTTGGACAGAACCGAGACAGAGGCTGAGAAACTGGTTGACAACATGGTTAAGAGTGATGCAGTCTACAGTGGGGATTATGACATAGCCAATAGATCAGAAGACAAACAGACAAGAAGGGAGATAAAGGTTCTGCAGGAGAAGATTGACACACTCATTGCTGGTAAGGCCACACAAACGCAGGTGAACTTTGTTGGAAACCCAAATCAGGAGATACCTCCTACTGTTAATGAGGTTGAGGGTGTGGAAGGGCAAGAGGAGTTGTGTTTCATCAACAGCAATGGTAGCTGGTACAAGAAGGCTTCCAACTTTTAGTACAACAACTACCAACAAAAGCCCTATTCCAACAATTAGCAGAGTGGTTATCAACCTAGAAACAACCAGCAGAGCAACTATCAGCCTCAGCAAAACCCTTCTCTTAGCTCCTCTGCCCCTCAAGAGAGCAACATTGATGCCTTGCTGAAACAAATCTTGGAGTCTCAGACAAGAAGTGAGAAGCATGTAGGTTATGAGTTGAAGAACCTTCACTCTAAGATTGATGGGAGCTACACGGATCTGAACAACAAATTCTCACACCTTGCTTCTACTGTCAAGACTTTAAAGAATCAGTTTGCTTCTATGGCTTCCACTTCCAAGCAGCCAATGGGAACTCTACCAGGGAAACCAGAATAGAATCCCACAAAGTACTGCAATGTTACCCTCTCTATTATTTCTTCAGAGATTGAGCTGAGTGAACACAAGAAAGAGGTAGATGAGATTGAAAAACTGGTGTTTGGAACTGAGATTGGACAGATTGAGCACCAGATTGTAACAACAATTAGGGAAAAGATTGTGGAGACAGTAGACAAGATTGTTGCAGCTAAGTTTGTGAAGAGAGATGGACACAAGGCTGAGATGGTCATACAGGAGAACACCGCTGAGGTTGAGCAGTCACCTTATGATAAACTCCCATTTCCACAGAGGGTCCTCACCAAAGCTCAGAAGAAGGTCATCTCCAAGTTCAGAAAAGATCTTAGTGATGTTGGGGTAAAGCTTCCAGAGATCTCCGGTATGCGGGAAGCTCGTGTACAAATGATGCTCATCCAGGACATTCTAACTCACAAAGATAAGGTAGCCGAGCTCCTGGACTTCTCCACTCTGCAACTTGATCCACAAGTCCCACCAAAGTCTCTCTCTAAACAAGAACACCAGGGGATGTTTACTTTGTCTTGCTCCCTTGGTATGCTCACATTTGATGATGCTCTTGTTGATTCTGGTGCAAGTGTGAATGTGATATTTATGGAGATGGTAAAGACTCTAGGGATTGAGAGCATGGAGCCAAACAGATCTTTACTACAGTTTGGAGATTCTTCTTCTACAACTCCAATTGGTCTCATCAAGGATTTTTCTTTGAAGATTGGAGCATGCACCATCCCTGTTGACCTCACTGTCCTGAAGATGGCAACTGCAAAGAGGTTCTCACTCATCCTTGGCACTCCATTTCTCACAACTGTAGGAGCTTGCATAGACTTTGATAACAAGAAGGTCACACTCCTCAAAGTGAACAAAGCTGTCTCATATCCACTTCAGCCCCTAGAGATGAAGTCTGTGTATTGTGGAACAATCACTTGTGAAGAATCATCCATTGAGAAACCACATTCTGAAGTGTTGGATGTTAAGAAAGATACTCTTGCTGGAGAGTTCTCTAATGAGATGTGTGATGAGCACTTGGAAAGTGCTAGAAAGAGGGAGGTGAGTAGAGCCACAAAGGCTACTCATGACAAGAAGAAGATGATGAAAGAACCTCACCCTCCACCTCTTGATACACTACCACACACTCTCACTCTTCACCCAATGAAGCTTAAGGATGCAGTTATTGAGTACAAGATCAGATGTAAGGGAAAGACTACATCATTCTCAAGTGCAAGAGCCATCATCACTCCTCAGCTCCAAGATGATCCAATTAAGCTTCAAGATCTACTCTCTCAGGTCCTCACCATCACTCTTAATAGTGGGAAGGACCCCCCTTCTCCACTCTCCATTTGAGGTACCACTCCACCACCTTACCCTTGTATATACCAGTTTTTCTCTACATTTTAGTTTTCTTTTGGGTATCTCTCTCTCACTTACACAGAGACTGTGTGATTCAAGTGTGGGGGAGGTACCAAGTATTTGATCATGTTTGCTTTGATGATTTTTAGTCTCATGCATTGCATTTTACATTTTTATTTGCATAGAAAAACCAAAAAAAAAAATTAAAAAATTAAATAAAAAACACGAAAAAGAATCATTTAGTTGCATCATTTGCATCTTTAGGATTGAGTCTAGAAGCATATAGATTGCATTCATGCATTAGGGGATTTCAACCTGGTAAAAAGCTCATGCTAAGTACTGAATTTGATGACCTTTGTAATCATGGCAAGTAGCTTGAGCACCCTTTAGAAAGCTTGTAGACTTCGAGCCTTGAAACATCCTTTTGAAACTCATTTGATTGTTTGAAACTCTCTCTTTGAAGCAAGCTCCTGTTTTAACTAAACCTGATGTCTCTTGCTTATGGTCCTTTGTGTACTAAGTCATGGATATACACACTTGAGTTGTCCCATCTGTTTTACCAATCTTTTTGACAAACTCAAGTAGTACTCCACTCCCTAAACCCATACCTCCTTTTAAAGCCATCATTATTTGTTGAGTGAGGCCTTTTTGGAAAGTTTTACATGTGCATAATGTTGAGAGTATTGGGAACGACAATGTTTAGTCTCCATTCTTGCTAGATTAGTCACTCTATTGTCTAGCTATAGGAAGGGGGTGAGTGTTGTGATTGTGATTTGAGAATATGTAAGGTTTAACTCTTTGTGCTTAAATGACTAGTCTTTATGGGATAAGTAGAGAAGCATATAGCTCTTTTTGTGAGAAGTCTTGGCCCCCAAATAAAAGAAAAAGAAAAAAAAGAAAAAAAAGAGAAAAGAAAGAAAAAGGGGGCTAGCAAAGTTGTTAGGAGCTAAGATTTGTTTAAAAATTGTGAAAAATCCCTTATTGATTTCAAAAAGAAAGAGTTTGATGTGAAAAATGTTCTTGGGATCTTTTGGTGAGAGATGTGAGTTGGGTTTGACATTGGGGAATAATTGAGTAACTTGTATGTTTGGGAAAGGGTAGAACAATGGAGATTGAGCATTGTATGCATGAGTTGATCCCTTTCTTAGATATATTATGCGTAATGTCAAGGCTACTTTGTTTTGAGAGTAAACCACCTTAAAAGATCATTTTGAACCTCTTGAATCACTTTGCACTAAAGCCTTTTTCTTACCAAACCAAATGACTTGGACCATTTGACCATTTGTGAGATTTCTGTTGAGTTTGCTTTATGAATGTTAGAGAGATGGTGGATTTGTGGTTTGTGGATGCATGATTAATGAGTGTAGAGATCAAAGGAGTTGGGATAGGCCTAGAGAAGTTAGAGATGGATAAAATCTCTGCTCTGTGGGAACCGAAATTCGCACTGTCGATTTTAGTTAAGTTTAAACGTAGGAAAACTAAGTTGACCTAGTTTTCCCCGAGGATCCCGGCTATCTGCTGGGCCACGCACGACAAAGTTAAGACATGCTAAGTTGAGAATAAATGCGTAAAATAAAGAGAGCAAAAAAGAAAGAATTTTATTTCCGAATTTGCGGAGAGCGTTGGAACAATAGGTCGAGATGGCGGCCGTAAGAGCTGTCGATTGTCGCTAGTCTCAAAACCCTAGATCTAACCTAATTGAGTCGCAGCTCGCTAAAAAGGAAATAAAAGCCTAAGTTCTAAATTGCTCTAAGAGTAGTTTGCCTTCTGATTTTCGGATCCCCCTTCCTCTGCTCCTAGACTTGCTTATATACTCCCATATGACGGTCTATTCTTGATGGGCCGCCGCGAGCTGGGCTTTTTCCATTTCGTCGGCTTTCGTATTTATCGGGAAAGTTGACATTTATCTTTTCGGAAACTTGATGTTTATCCTTTTGGAAGTTTGACATTTATCTTGTTATGTGAAGATAATTGCAAGCCGTCGTATCTATCCTCTAGAAAATCGTAAATAGGTTGTCCAATCGTGTTTGGTCCCTTTCGGGCCGTATCTCGGACTTCCGCTATCTTCTACGATTCTTTGAAAGAATGCTCCTACTTGGATGTCGAACTTTTCGGAAGATCCTCGATTCTTTGCTGAGGAAAATGGTGTTTTAAGATAACCATTACCGTTTTATACGAAGTTTTTCCATCCGTTGATGTCTTACGGGTTTTCCGAAAGCTTGGGGTAAGAAAAGGAGTTTTGTTTGCGGGGTTCCGGAAAGTCGCAAAACTCGGATTTCTGGTGGTTTGAGAGCCTGGAACTTATGCACGAAGACTAGTCGCCCGACAACCCAAGCCAGCCCGGGCGCTAGGCGCCCGGCGCCTATGGCCAGCACGGGCGCTAGGCGCCCGGCGCCTACGGCCAGCACGGGCGCTAGGCGCCCGGCGCCTACGGCCAGCACGGGCGCTAGGCGCCCGGCGCCTACGGCCAGCACGGGCGCTAGGCGCCCGGCGCCTACGGCCAGCACGGGCGCTAGGCGCCCGGCGCCTACGGCCAGCACGGGCGCTAGGCGCCCGGTGCCTACGGCCAGCACGGGCGCCTAGCGCCCGTGCTAGCGCCCGTCGCCTACGGCCAGTGCGGGGTCAGTTGCTCGTTTCTTTCGGTTCGTGCGAGTTTTTTGCGTTCTTTTGACTTTCCGGAGATTTTTATTGTGTGGAAAATGTTTCTGGTCGTTGATTTCGAAACGACTAATGTTGAGCTTAACATTTTCCCGAGGTTTCTTGATTGAAACTTAGTCTCTTAAAGCTTCTCTAACATCTTTCGTGTTTTTTCCGAAACTTTCGGACATCGATTTCGTCTTGACCGATTTTGACCCCAACAGTTAGCCCCCCAGCTAGCTAGGAGCCGTAGGGTTCGTAGGTCCTAGCTTGCTGTATGGTTCGTCAGGAAAGTATGGAGATGAAATCGTGTCGAAAGTCGGGGTAAATTATCAAATCCTTGTCTATAAAGACTTGTGAATTCTTTACCATTCTTATTTCACCCAAGAATCCTAAGTCAATCTCTCTCTTGCAAATTCTCTCTCTATCTTTAAGAAAAGAATGACTTCAAGATCAAAATCCTCGAGGAGGCAGTCTCACTCGTCTTTGGATAGTTTCCATGCCGAGGAGGAAGTTCCGAAGACCGAGGTTCCAGAGATTGACAGGAGCGCGTATTGCGACGCCGTCTTCGGTTCTAACGCTCCTCTACCCGTGATTCCGATTCCCCTGCGACCTCTGAGGGCGCGTACGGAAACTGATTCGCTGAGCGATGTATCCCCCGAATATCTCGGAACTCTTCGAGAGTTTTATGAGGTTCCGAAGGGAGTCGTGTTTCGCATTCCTCGTGGGAATGAGAGTTCAGAGCGCTCTCGGGAGGGTTACTTCACTTGCTACGAGGCATTCCTGACACAATGTCGACTATGGTTCCCAATCCCTGGGGTCATTGTTCAGGCTCTTGACCGTTTCGGCTTTGGAAAGCTGGCTTGGCGTTGTAATTTTGAGTTACGAGTTAGGGATGGATCTTAGCCCTTCGGACTTCGAAGGGTTGTGGAGTTCCAAGACTGTGAGCACCAATGGAATATATGCCATGAAATCGAGGACCGATTTTTCGGTAATTCGTTGACTTACCTCACATGCTAAGGATTTCGTTGATCGTTTCTTTTTTGTGAGGATAGATGGAGAGTCTGTCGAGGAAGGCTTTCTTCATCTATTCCCGACAGACTGGTTGTACCGACGTGGTAAGATTACCGTACTTTTTTCTTAGAATCCGAAAGGCGAGCTCTGAACGTATATATATATACATATATTTTTTTATTGTTCAGAGAACAGGTGTTGGGGTCAAAATCAGTCAAGACGAAATCGATGTCCGAAAAGTTCAGACGAAACACATAAGACGTTAGAAAAGCTTTAAGAGACTAAGTTTCAATCTGGAAAACTCGGGAAAATGTTAAGTCGTTCCGAAATCAACGATTAGAAACATTCTCTACACGATAAAAATCTCCGGAAAGTTAAAAGAACGCCAAAAAACTCGCACGAACCGAAAGAAACGAGCGACTGACCCTGGGCTGCCTCTAGGCGCCGGGCGCCTAGCGCCCGTGCTGCCTCTAGGCGCCGGGAAGCACGGGCGCCTAGTGCTGCCTCTAGGCGCCGGGCGCCTAGCGCCCGTGCTGCCTCTAGGCGCCGGGTGCCTAGTGCTGCCTCTAGGCGCCGGGCGCCTAGCACCCGTGCTGCCTCTAGGCGCCGAGCGCTTAGTGCTGCCTCTAGGCGCCGGGAGCCTAGTGCTGCCTCTAGGCGCCGGGCACCTAGCGCCCGTGCTGCCTCTAGGCGCCGGGCACCTAGCGCCCGTGCTGCCTCTAGGCGCCGGGCGCCTAGTGCTGCCTCTAGGCGCTGGGCGCCTAGCGTCCATGCTGCCTCTAGGCGCCGGGCACCTAGCGCCCGTGCTGCCTCTAGGCGCCGGGCGCCTAGCGCCCGTGCTGCCTCTAGGCGCCGGGCGCCTAGCGCCCGTGCTGCCTCTAGGCGCTGGGCGCCTAGCGCCCGTGCCGCCTCTAGGCGCCGGGAAGCACGGGCGCCTAGTGCTGCCTCTAGGCGCCGGGCGCCTAGCGCCCGTGCTGCCTCTAGGCGCCGGGTGCCTAGTGCTGCCTCTAGGCGCCGGGCGCCTAGCGCCCGTGCTGCCTCTAGGCGCCGAGCGCTTAGTGCTGCCTCTAGGCGCCGGGAGCCTAGTGCTGCCTCTAGGCGCCGGGCACCTAGCGCCCGTGCTGCCTCTAGGCGCCGGGCGCCTAGTGCTGCCTCTAGGCGCCGGGCGCCTAGCGTCCATGCTGCCTCTAGGCGCCGGGCACCTAGCGCCCGTGCTGCCTCTAGGCGCCGGGCGCCTAGCGCCCGTGCCGCCTCTAGGCGCCGGGCGCCTAGCGCCCGTGCCGCCTCTAGGCGCCGGGCGCCTAGCGTCATGCTGGCTCGAGTTGTCGGACGGCTTGTCTTCGTGAGTAAGTTCCAGGTTCTCAAACCGCCAGAAATCCAAGTTCTGCGACTTTCTGGAATCTCGCAAACCAAACTCCTTTTTCTACTCCTAGCCTTCGTAAAACCCGTAAGACATCGACGGATGGAAAAACTTCGTAGAAAACGGCGATGGTTATCTAAAAAGACCATTCGCCTCAGAAAATAGTCGAAGATCTTCCGAAAGATCCAATATCCGAGTAGGAACGTTCTCTCAAAGAAATCGTAAAAAATAGCGGAAGTCCGAGACACGGCCCAAAGGGGACCAAACATGATCGGATAACCAATTTACGATTTTCTAAAAGATAGATACGACAGCTCGCAATTATCTTCCCGAACAAGATAAATGTCAAACTTCCAAAGGATAAGCATCAAGTTTCCGAAAAGATAAATGCCAACTTTCCCGATAAATACGAAAGCTGACGAAAATGGAAAAAGCCCAGCTCGCGGCGACCCATCAGGAATAGACCGTCATATGGGAGTATATAAGCAAGTCTAGGAGCAGAGGGAAGAGGATCCGAAAATCAGAAGGCAAACTACTCTCAGAGCAATTTAGAACTTAGGCGTTTATTTCCTTTTTAGCGAGCTGCAACTCAATTAGGTTAGACCTAGGGTTTTGAGACTAGCGACGATCGACAGCTCTTACGGCCGCGATCTCGACCTATTGTTCCAATGCTGTCCGCGAATTCGGAAATAAAATTCTTTCTTTTTTGCTCTCTTTATTTTACGCATTTATTCTCAACTTAGCCTATCTTAACTTTGTCGTGCGTGGCCCAGCAGATAGCCGGGATCCTCGGGGAAAACTAGGTCAACTTAGTTTTCCTACGTTTTTATTTAGTAATATTTGACGGTGTGAATTTCGGTTCCCACAGTTTGGCGCTAGAAGGAGGGGGATACACGGAATTATCTTTCTCGCAACTACGCACGCCTAGTTAAGCATGTCTGCTAACGTGGAAAAAGACAAGCAAACGCACGACGGACCAGCCACCGATGCCAACGCTGAGAAGACTCCCGCCGGAAACGTATCGACGGTCACTACCGAGGCAAACACCGCGATGCTGGACCAGGTGAAGGAACTGTTCGCCACCGCCCAGAAACGGTCGGAAGAACAAGAGAAACTAATGGCTTCACTCGCTAAACAGGTCAATACCTTAACAGCGAAAAGCAAACTCCCGTGCGGATCCACCAAGGTGAGGCGTGTCAGGAGGCTCGACTTCGGAACTTCCAGAGACAAAGAAAAAGATGCCCCGAGAGAATCTCCGGAACTCATCCCTGACGATACCACTCCGGCGGGGCAGAAGAAAACGACGGATAACCTTCCACCTCCCGCGAGGGAAAACGAAGGAGTCGACGTCGAAATAATCAACCTGGATATCAGCGATCAGTCGGATCCGTCCGACAAAGACGCCGGCGTCCACCACAGAAGGACCCGAAGTCAGTCAGCTCGACTGGCGGCAGCCTTCGAAAAACCAATGACAGAAGAGGAAGAAGACCTCTACTGGTCAGAGCAAGAGAGGCTAGCCGAAGACCAGACTCGGGCCTATCGCAGCCAACGTAGACAAAGGAGCGCAAACGGCGCCAATGAGATCCACGATTTACGCGAATACATCGCGAAGACTGCAGCCGAGGTGAAGGCGGTAAAATCGCAAATTCACCACGCAACCAGCACTGCTCCCGAGATCGACCTGCTCCTCGAAGAATCGAGGAAGACTCCGTTCACTTCTCGAATCACAGACGCACGAGTCTCCGATCCCGGGAAAATAAAGCTTCCCACCTACGACGGAACCACAGACCCGAAGGCACATCTGCAATCCTTTCAGATCGCAATGGCTAGGTCTAAACTTCCGGAGCGGGAAAAAGACGTCGGCTGCTGTCTCCTGTTTGTCGAGAACCTCAGAGGTGCTGCGCTCGAGTGGTTCTCGCACTTGAAAAGAAACTCCATCGGAAGTTTCCGCCAGCTAGCTTCAGCCTTTCTGACGCTCGAGTGGTTCTCGCACTTGAAAAGAAACTCCATCGGAAGTTTCCGCCAGCTGGCTTCAGCCTTTCTGAAGCAGTTTTCCATGTTTATGGACAGGGAAACTTCCGACGTAGACCTTTGGAGCCTGATTCAAAAGGAAGACGAGCCGCTCCGCGACTACATAAGGAGGTTCAAACTCGTAATGTCCAGGGTAACAGGCCTCAGCGACAGAGTCGCCATCGACGCCCTGAGAAAAAACCTCTGGTACAAGTCGAAATTCCGAAAGTGGATTACTCTGGAGAGGCCACGCACCATCCATGACACTCTCCACAAGGCAACGGATTTCATCATCATGGAAGAAGAGATGAAAGTCCTGGCGCAAAAGCACGGACCGCAGAAAGCGTCCGGCAAGAAGAAAACCTCACGTAACGACAAGTACGTCCATCACGAGGGGGGAGACGTCCAAGGCGAACATAACTACGCTGTCAACTCCAAACAAGGGAGGACCGCCGGAAACACTTGGACGCGGAACTCGTACAAGGACAACTCCAGCTGCGAGTTCCATCAGACGAGAGGTTACTCTACCGCCAATTGCAAAGTCCTCGGCGCTAGACTCATCACAAAGCTGCTTGCCGGCGAGCTAGCAAAGGTCAGAAGCGTGAAAGACCTGCTCCTAGATTCTGACCGTCCGCCGAAGACCGACGGAGCCAATCCCGAGAATAACGCTCCTGGAACTCAATCAAGCGAAAAACACGGACGAAGACAAGACGGCGAAGGAAACAACAACAATCGCCAGAGGATCAACATGATCATCGGAGGATCGCACTTCTACCAGGACTCTGTTTCATCAATTAAAGCTTACGGACGGAAGGCCGAAACAAGCCCCGGATGGTGCCCAAAAGACGACGTTCCGAATCACACGATCGTCTTCGAGGAACATGACACGGCCGGACTCGATAAACCCCATTACGATCCTCTGGTCATCGACTTGGTGATTCAAGATCTCGAAATCGGCCGCATCCTCATCGACACAGGAAGCACGGTCAACATCATGTTCCGCGATACTCTCCAGAGGATGAACATACCCCTCGGGGAAGTCGTCCCAGAACCAAGACCGTTGACTGGATTCTCGGGCGTCACATCCATGACCCTCGGAAAAATTAGGCTCCCAGTCGTGGCCAAAGAAGTCACGAAGATCGTCGAGTTCGCGGTAGTGGATAACCCGGCCATCTATAACGCCATAATGGGAACTCCTTGGATAAACGCCATGAAGGCAGTCCCGTCCACTTACCATCTCAGCGTCAAGTTTCCGACACCAACTGGAACGGCGGTAATCTGGGGAAGCCAAAAACAGTCGCGACTCTGCTTCCTGGCTGAACATAAATTGCCCAGCAATCGGAACGCCCCAGTGGCTAACCCGAAGCGAACTAAGAAGCATCCGAGTATCTCCGAGAACTCAGCAAAGGACGACTCAGACTTGTCCAAGAAGGCCACGACTCAGGATGATGAGAAAATCCTCGAGTCCATCACCGACGGAACGGATGACCCAACTCCCAACGCGGCCACCGACTTAGCTAAGACAGTCGAGGCACCGGAAATCGTGGAGTAATAGCATCCGCGATATAAACAGAACTACGAGATGGCTTGATCCTCGCAAGAGGTACGTAGGCAGCTCGTCAAAACCCGACGAGTTCAGCTATCCCCCTCACCAAAAAGGGGGGGGGGGGGGAGATGGGAACGAATACTCTCGTACTCCCACAAAAATATTCTTTACATGTATTCTACGTTCTTGAAACTTTTTATAAAGTCTTAAATTCGAACGCTTATCCAACGCACAACCATTACGGAAAACGAAAATCGTATCTTTAAGGAACGCGAGACGTCGCAAGTTCCTGACCAGTTTCGATTCTCTATTCTCCTCCAAAAAAACTCTATCAAACAGTCTTTCCGCGACTCTAAAAATTCCATTCCGTCGATTGGCCCCGACGGAAAAACATAGAAACGTTTCACTCAATCAAATTCGTAGTCTGGCTTCCATCGAAGTCCTCTTGCATCCGACAAGGATATCATAGCGCGCTATACAAGAAATCCAAATTTTGGTTAGCTCTTCGTAAAGGAAGTATCTCGACTCGTACCCAAACGAATCATATAAGCCGATAAGCATTTCGCGGATTCTAAAACGGTACGAGTTAGGTCGAAATCGCGAACAAGCAAAACGAAAAGCCGATTTGTCATCGCATAGCTTTAGTCCGAAACTAGACCTAGGTCTTGCCCTAAACCCAGCCTTGCTGGTATCTAAAACATCTCATAGGCATAAGTATCCAGAATACGAGATTCCAAAATTTGCCTCTTATCGCTTACAAACCTAACGTTCGCTACAAAGGAACCTACAGGTTAGGCGACAAAAAAAAGAGCTTGAATACGAAGTGACTACGCGTATTCAAACCCTCTACACTTGACGAAAGTATAAATCAAAACACTTAATTCATAAAAGCATCCACCTGTTCTCTGAACAATAAAAAAATGCGTATGCGTTCAGAGCTCGCCTTTCGGATTCTAAAAAAAAAAAAAAGAGTACGATGATCTTACCACGTCGGTACAACCACTCTGTCGGGAATAGATGAAGAAAGCCTTCCTCGACAGACTCTCCATCTATCCTTACAAAAAAGAAACGATCGACGAAATCCTTAGCATGTGAGGTAAGTCCACGAATTACAGAAAAATCTGTCCTCGATTTCATGGCATATATTCCGTTGGTTCTCACGGTCTTGGAACTCCACAACCCTTCGAAGTCCGAAGGGCTAAGATCCATTCCTAACTCATAACTCAGAATAACAACGCCAAGCCAGCTTTCTAAAGCCGGCACGTTCAACTGGCTGATTGAGATTCCAAAACGGTCGAGAGCCTGAACAATGACCCCAGGGATCGGGAACCATAGTCGACATTGCGTCAGGAATGCCTCGTAACAAGTAAAGTAACTCTCCGGAGGGCGCTCTGAACTCTCATTCCCACGGGGAATGCGAAACACGACTCCCTTCGGAACATCATAAAACTCTCGAAGAATTCCGAGATACTCGGGGGATACATCGCTCGGCGAATCAGTTTCCACACGCGCCTTCACAGGTCGCCGGGGAATCGGAATCACGGGAAGAGGGGGATCAGAACCGAAGACGGCGTCACAATACGCGCTCCTGTCAATCTCTGAAACCTCGGGCTTCGGAACTTCCTCCTCGGCGTGGAAACTATCCGAAGAAGAGCGAGACTGTCTCCTCGAGGATTTTGATCTTGAAGTCATTCTTTTCTTAAAAGTAGAGAGAGAATTTGCAAGGGAGAGATTGACTTAAGATTCTTGGGTGAAATAAGAATGGTAAAGAATTCACAAGTCTTTATAGGCATGGATTTAACTATTTACCCCGACCTTCGACACGATTTCGTCTCCATACTTTCCTCACGAACCATACAGCAAGCTAGGACCTACGACCGCTACGGCTCCTAGCTAGCTGGGGGGCTAACTGTTGGGGTCAAAATCGGTCAAGACGAAATCGATGTCCGAAAAGTTCGGACGAAACACGAAAGACGTTGGAGAAGCTTTAAGAGACTAAGTTTCAATCTAGAAAACTCGGGAAAATATTAAGTCGTTCCGAAATCAACGATTAGAAACATTCTCTACACGATAAAAATCTCCGGAAAGTTAAAAGAACGCAAAAAACTCGCACGAACCGAAAGAAACGAGCGACTGACCCTGGGCTGCCTCTAGGCGCCGGGCGCCTAGCGCCCGTGCTGCCTTTAGGCGCCGGGCGCCTAGCGCCCGTGCTGCCTTAAGGCGCCGGGCGCCTAGCGCCCGTGCTGCCTTTAGGCGCCGGGCGCCTAGTGCTGCCTCTAGGCGCCGGGCGCCTAGCGCCCGTGCTGCCTCTAGGCACCGGGCGCCTAGTGCTGCCTCTAGGCGCCGGACGCCTAGCGCCTGTGCTGCCTCTAGGCGCCGGGTGCCTAGTGCTGCCTCTAGGCGCCGGGCGCCTAGCGCCCGTGCTGCCTCTAGGCGCCGGGCGCCTAGTGCTGCCTCTAGGCGCCGGGCGCCTAGCGTCCGTGCTGCCTCTAGGCGCCGGGCGCCTAGCGCCCGTGCTGCCTCTAGGCGCCGGGCGCCTAGTGCTGCCTCTAGGCGCCGGGCGCCTAGCGTCCGTGCTGCCTCTAGGCGCCGGGCGCCTAGCGCCCGTGCTACCTCTAGGCGCCGGGCGCCTAGCGCCTGTGCCGCCTCTAGGCGCCGGGCGCCTAGCGCCCGTGCTGCCTCTAGGCGCCGGGCTTCTAGCGTCATGCTGGCTCGAGTTGTCGGACGGCTAGTCTTCGTGCGTAAGTTCCAGGCTCTCAAACCGCCATAAATCCAAGTTCTGCGACTTTCTGGAATCTCGCAAACCAAACTCTTTTTTCTACTCCTAGCCTTCGGAAAACCCGTAAGACATCGACGGATGGAAAAACTTCGTAGAAAACGGCGATGGTTATCTAAAAACACCATTCGCCTCAGAAAAGAGTCGAAGATCTTCCGAATGATCCAATATCCGAGTAGGAACGTTCTCTCAAAGAAATTGTAAAAAATAGCGGAAGTCCGAGACACGGCCCAAAGGGGACCAAACATGATCGGATAACCATTTTACGATTTTCTAAAAGATAGATATGACAGCTCGCAATTATCTTCCTGAACAAGATAAATGTCAAATTTCCAAAGGATAAGCATCAAGTTTCCGAAAAGATAAATGTCAACTTTCCCGATAAATACGAAAGCCGACGAAAATGGAAAATGCCCAGCTCGCGGCGGCCCATCAGTAATAGACCGTCATATGGGAGTATATAAGCAAGTCTAGGAGCAGAGGGAAGGAGATCCGAAAATCAGAAGGCAAACTACTCTCAGAGCAATTTAAAACTTAGGCGTTTATTTCCTTTTTAGCGAGCTGCGACTCAATTAGGTTAGACCTAGGGTTTTGAGACTAGCGACGATCGACAGCTCTTACAGCCGCGATCTCGACCTATTGTTCCAACGCTCTCCGCGAATTCGGAAATAAAATTCTTTCGTTTTTGCTCTCTTTATTTTACGCATTTATTCTCAACTTAGCCTATCTTAACTTTGTCGTGCGTGGCCCAGCAGATAGTCGGGATCCTCGGGGAAAACTAGGTCAACTTAGTTTTCCTACGTTTTTATTTAGTAATATTTGACGGTGTGAATTTCGGTTCCCACAACAGGTGTCTCGCGCATGTTCCTTCTGATCTTTCCACCAAGAGAGACATATTTAGGACAATGCCCTGTTCCTGGAATTCTTTTACTCTCGAGGAGCGGCAGGGTGGTACGCGACCTATCATTAATGACGGATCCTTTGTGTTTGCTCCTTCGAGGCGGAGGAGGAGATCTCTGAAGGGCAAAGGGATCGCTTTCGAGGCCTTGTCGGGAAACGATGAGCCGCCGAGATACGATCCTGACTTCGTTGCAGAAAATCGGGGTGTTCCCGGTCCGAACCCTCCCCCAGGTGACTTCTTTGATGAGCTCCTTCCGGCGTTTACCCGTGACGAGTCTTTGGACAACGAGGAGAGGGACAAGGTGACCGCAGAGGGTGCTCGTTTGGTCAACGAGGTTTGTTTCTGAAACTCGAGCAAATCCCCTTTTCTTTTTTTTTTATTTGACCATGACTTCTTTGCAGGCCGTGAAAGTATGGAACGCATCGATCGATGGAAGTTTCCGCACTGCTTGATTGGCCCGCTTCAAACCGGAGGAGACTGAAAGGGAATTTGCCAAGTATCGGTTGGAGGTGGAGGAGCAAAAGCGGCGGCAAGCCGAGGTCCAGGCTCGAGCCCTCGTTCGCGCAGAAAGGAGAGGGCGGAGAAGAGCTGCCGCCGAATTGAACCGAAGGGCGGAAATCTTTTCTACCGAATTCGAGGCGTACAAAGAGGCTCAGGACTTTGTAGGCGATTTTTGCGAGTGTCGTGGTTCGGTCGGTACTCTTCACAAGATGCAGCGTGAGGTTTTCTCTCTTGCCAGCGAACTTGCCGCGATGGACGGCTCGATGAGAATATGCGCTAACGCCGAATCCTCTGTTCCTCCGATCGAAGGGAGAATTCGAGAGTTGTGGAACCCTATTCAAGTCTCGGAAGATACAGCAGATGCGGGTGCGGATGCAAACGCAGGCGAGTGTGGGAACCGAAATTCGCACTGTCGATTTTAGTTAAGTTTTATCGGAGGAAAACTAAGTAAACCTAGTTTTCCCTGAAGGCTTGGATTCTCTGCGACAACCAAACGAAATTAATAGAACAAGACAATGTAGCGGATAAACGGCACTAAGGCGTTTTATTAAATAGATGGTAAATTGAATACAATATTCTTCCGAAAATGGGAAGTAGAGATACGCTGAAGAGGAAACAACATAAATATAGGAGACAAAACGTTCTAAGTCTTGCTCCGCTAGTCTAACCTCCTATGTCCTAAGTTCCCTAAGCTAGCAGGAATTCTCTAAAACCCTAGATTTCAGATTTGGTCTCTCTCTCGATGATTTTCGCTCTGCCTTTCTTCCTCTCCCAAAGCTCCTTTATATACTCCTTCTTATGACGGCCTATTCTCCTTCTGGGCCGCAAGGCGGGCTTTTTCCATTTTCGTCGGCCTTCATGTTTATCGGGAAACTTGACATTTATCTTCGGGATACTTGACATTTATCCTTCCGGAAATTTAGCATTTATCTTGTTATGTAAAGATAAACGTAAACCCTCGTATCTATCTCAGATAATCGTAAACAGACTGTCCGATCGCGTTTGGTCCCTTTCGGGCCGTCTCTAGGACTTCCGTTGTTCTCTACGATTTCTTCGGAAGATCTTCATTCCTTCGTAGAGTTGAGATGAGTGGTGTCTCAAGATAACCATCACTGTTTCGTACGAAGAATTTAAGATCTTCCTTCCTGTTGATATCTTACGAGTTTCAGAAGTGTTTCCGACGATCTTAGTTTGGAGTAAGAACGGGAGTTTTGTACGCGGAATCTCAAAGATTCATTCCGCGAGGACTCGGGAAAGACTCAAAGTACAGACTTCTGACGGTCGAGGCCTGGGAATTATGCACGGAAGATTGTCGCTCGAAGACCCGAGCCAGCACGGGCGCTAGGCGCCCGGCGCCTAGAGGCAGCACGAGCGCTAGGCGCCCGGCGCCTAGAGGCAGCACGGGCGCTAGGCGCCCGGCGCCTAAAGGCAGCACGGGCGCTAGGCGCCCGGCGCCTAGAGGCAGCGCTAGGCGCCCGGCACCTAGAGGCAGCACGGGCGCTAGGCGCCCGGCGCCTAGGGGCAGCGCTAGGCGCCCGGCGCCTAGAGGCAGCACGGGCGCTAGGCGCCCGGCGCCTAGGGGCAGCGCTAGGCGCCCGGCGCCTAGAGGCAGCACGGGCGCTAGGCGCCCGGCGCCTAGGGGCAGCGCTAGGCGCCCGGCGCCTAGGGGCCATGGTCGCGGTCGGCAGCTCGGTTCCTTCTGTTTGCAGACGTCCGTTTGCATCCTTCGGAGGATTTTTCGTATGTCAAATTGACTTAGCCGTTGATTTCGAGATAACCATTTTTGACCCCAACAGTTAGCCCCCCAGCGTGCAAGACGTGGGAGCGATTTTGCGCGCGGAAGATCTTATGTTTGAAAATCGAAATTTTCGGCTATGAATATTTTATTCCAAAAAATCCCATCACTTTTGATTTCTTATAAGTAGCACTCCATCCCCCTCTCATTTCTCACTCAACTTCCTCTTCTTAACTCTTAGAAAATATGGCTTCATCCCTAAGTGAAAAGAAAGATTCCGATGTCGAAATGAGCGATGTTAACCAAGCCTCGCCGGCGCAGGATGCTCCTGCCCTTATGCGGACGTTTGTCGAGGGGTTCAGTTCTTTTCAGGACAAGATGGAGCGACGCCGTGCCGAGATGGAATCTAGCGTGGCCGGTCCTAGTGCTTCTTCCGGTTCGACTCCCGCGGTTCCGATTCTTGGACCCGATGTTGTTTTAGCCCCTGACTCCATAGTTCCGGTTCTGGAGAACGCCGTCGCTCCGGTCTCGATCTCTACGATTCCGGCCCCTGGAACCGATGTCCCTTTGCCTGCTGGAGAAACTGTTGTTCCGGAGCAAGCACCCGACGTCCAGGTTCGCCCCGAAGGCTCCCCTTTCGCGCCGATATTGGTTTCGGAGGATGCGGTGGAAGTTATGCCTCCCCCTCCAGAAAAGAAGAGGGAGATCATTCTGGGACTTCCCGCGTCTAGCGCTGTTCCGCCATCGAAGGGATGTTCGAGAGCTGGGACTGCCGGATCAGCGAAGAGGAAAAGGTGTACCAAGAGCGAGGAAGGCGAGGTTTCGGCAAAACTATCGCAACACCGCTCCAAGGTATTTTCGTGATACCCCCCTTTCTTTCGCTGACTCTTTTGATTCTCACCTTTCTTTCGTGTGATCAGTTTGTGTCGTTAATCGACGGGATGCTTGGAGATTGCGGACTGCAGGTCACACGTTTGTCCCAGGAGCTGGATTCGTCGCGGGAGGCCTTGAAGCGCACCGAGGTTGTGCTTCAATCGATTGAGAGCACTCATGCCGCCCAGACGTCGACGCTCGAAGCTAGGATCAGCGATCTCGAACGTGACTTGGGAAAGACTGTGAGCTCGCTGCTCAAGGCGAAGGAGGAGAAGAAGAGCAAGTCCTCGGAAGTCCGACGTCTCAAGAGGCGAATTCAGCGCTTCGAGGAGATGGGAGCTTGCACCGCGACGGAGCTTTCCGGCCCATCATCCCCGGGTGCCCTGGTCCCGAGCTCGGAGATTCCAGAGGTCCAGGATGCTGGAATCGTTGCGGACAAGGGCGGTGAGGAAGTCGGCGCGGGCGATGGCGAGGCTGCTCTTGCTTCGGGTGAGTCGGAGGACGAAGGTGGCGTTCCGTAGGACGCCTAGGTTGATCAATCCCTGAAGGGATTTTTATTTCGATTGTATTTCGGCCGTTGGTTGGCCATTATGTATGATTTCGGGACTGGCCGTTGGTGGCTTTGAATCCCTGCCCTATTTAGGGCGTTGTACTGGACTTGCGGTATGCGTTTATGAAATATTTTGCGTTTAGAACTTCTGTTTATCGATGTTAGAGGGGTAGAATGTGAGTTGTCGTCTCACTCCTGCCTCCCTGATGATCACCGTATCCGTCTTTTGTACAAAGCGAGATTTTCCTGCGGTTTACGATTTACGCGGAAATTCGTGGAAACGTACAGACTTGAGTGAAGAGACAAGTTTTGGGATCTCGCGTCGTTGACGCTTTGCCTATGAGATGTTAAGATACCAGCAAGGCTGGGTTTAGGGCAAGACCTAGGTTTACTCTCAGACTGAGGCTGTGCGATGACAAATCGACTTTCGTTTTGCCTGTTTGTGATTTTAACCTGATTCGTACCGTTTTAAAATCCGCGAAGTGGTATCGGCTTATATGATTTGTCTGGGCACGAATCGAGCTACTTCCTTTACGAAGTGCTGAACCAAATTTGGATTTTTTGTATAGCGCGCTATGGGATCCTTGTCGGATGTAAAAGAGCCTACCCTTAGGTGGCTTGTCTGTTTAGGACGTTGGAGTTTGTTTGTTGTGATCAGCAACAACGATATGATGCCGTTTAGAAGGCGTATGAAGGCTTTAATCGAAAAACGAATATTCAGGCACGAAGCGACGTCTCGCAGTGCTTTGAAGTTTGTTTTTCTTACGCCATAAAGGATTATGGGCTTTTAGAAATCGTGGAATGTTTCCGGGTGGTAACTTATGATTTATTTGGTGGATACTGGATCCGTTGTTGAGGCCGTTAGGCGATTTGATTGTGGAAAGTTTTCGAAAGTTTGGTTTTTTTTCCGAAAACTGTGGGAGTGTACGAGCGCACGCACCCCACTCCCCCCCTTTTAAATCGGGGGGATAGCTGAACCCACCGGTTGGCGAGTTGCCTACGTACCTCTTTCGAGGATCAAGCCATCTCGTAGTTCTGTTGTCCACGTTTTACGTTCTAGTGGTAGTATTTTTTGAGATGCATTGCATTCCAAGTTCTCGGGATTTTTAAGTCTTGCATGTTTGCAATTTGATACGAACCTGGTCGGACGACTTTTATGATTTTGTATGGTCCTTCCCAATTTGCTCCCAGTTTTCCTGCGTTTCGTTAGGCAGTGTTTTGGAAGACTTTTCGCAAAACCAGATCACCCTCCTTGAATCTACGATGGCGTACGTTCGCGTTGTAGTACTTTGCGGCGGCCTGCTGATAATTTTGAATCCGGATGAGGGCTTGGTCGCGACGCTCGTTGATGAGGTCAAGATTATCTAGCAGCATGGCATTGTTCAGGTCTTCTCGTTCGGGAAGAAATCTCCCCCGTACGCCGGGGAATTCTACTTCCGCCGGAATCATGCATTCTGCTCCGTAAACGAGAGCGAACGGAGTTTCCCCCGTCGCTCGTCTTGGAGTGGTTCGATGAGACCAAAGGACCCCTTCGAGTTCTTCCGCCCATCGTCCCTTTTTGGCTTCTAAGCGCTTTTTCAATCCGTCTAGGACGGTTTTGTTTATGGTTTCAGCCTGTCCGTTGCACTGCGGGTATCTAGGAGTAGACTTGTTAAGTCGTATTTTCCATTTTTCGCAGAACGCCTCGAATCGTGTGGAAAAAACTGAGAACCGTTGTCCGTTACGATTTCGTATTGGACGCCGTGTCTGGTTATGATGTTTTTCCAGACAAAATTCTCGACTTGCACGTCTTTGATACTTGCGTAGGATTCTGCTTCCACCCATTTCGAAAAGAAATATGTGAGGACCAGCAGGAAACGTTTTTGTTTTGATTTGTGTAGAGGTCCAACGATGTCCACTGACCATCGCATGAAAGGGTACGGAGATGAGATAGAGGAGAGGATTTCGGCGGGGTGATGAATTGTCGGAGCGTGCCGCTGACATTTCTCGCATTTCCGAGTGAACTTCTCGCAATCCTTTACCATAGTTGGCCAGTAGAAACCGTGGCGTTTTATCTTTGTTGCGAGAGACCGTCCGCCGGAGTGGTTTCCGCACGATCCGGAATGAACCTCTTCCATGATTTTTCTCGCCTTTTCTCCTTCCACGCAAGTCATGAGAGGTCTGGAGAATCGCCATTTGTAGATTTTGCCTTCCAGGGTTACATATCGTGCTGCCTGAATTTTTATTTTCCGGGCTGCCCATTTTTCCGCGGGTAGGGTACCATCTACGATGTAGGCTCTGATAGGTTCTAGCCAGGGAATGTCGCAGCCATAGTCCGTTTGGTCTGCGTCGTCTTCCGGCCGGTCTTCGTTTTCTTCAGCGCCTTCGATATGTGTTCTGATCAGGTTGGCGATTACCGGTGGTCCGATGCTCGGGTGCTCGATGAATTCGACGGGGATTATTCTCTTAAGCCCTTGATCAGAACTTGAGGCGAGAGCGGCTAAAGCGTCAGCTTGGACGTTTTCCGAGCGGGGAATCCTGGTTAGCGCAAATTGTTGAAAGTCGTCGGCCAAGTCTTGGACGACCTTCAAATATGCGTTCATCCTTTCATCCCTTGCTTCGTATTCTCCGCTGAATTGGTTTGCGACTAACTGAGAGTCGCAGTAAGCGTGAATATTTTGAATCTTCAGTCCGTGGGCCAGCCGTAGGCCAGCAATTAGTGCCTCGTATTCTGCTTCGTTGTTCGACGCACGGAAATCCAAACGGAATGATTGCTCGAGGATTTCCCCTGTTGGTGAAGTGAGTCTGATCCCGATTCCGGATCCTTGCTTGGATGAGGATCCGTCCACATAGAGATCCCACGTTGAACCAGGCTCCTGGTTAGTTAAATCCTTCGCGGGTAATTCTACCAGGAAATCCGCGAGTACCTGCGATTTCGTGCAGGTTTTTGGACGATATTCGATATCGTACTCGCTTAGTTCGATTGCCCACTTCGCGAGTCTGCCAGACTGGCTTGGACTGTGTAGAATCGTCCGTAACGGAAAAGTGGTGAGTACTACGATGGTATGAGATTGGAAATACGGTCTGAGTTTCCTTGCCGAGGTTATAACGGCAAGTGCAATGTTCTAGCATCCAGCAATGTTTTACTAATGTAGAAGACCGGTTTCTGTTCTCCGAATTCTTCTCGAATCAGAACGCCACTGACTGCTGATGCGGATACTGCGATGTAGAGGAACAAGGGTTCTCCGACTACGGGTTTTGCGAGGATAGGAGGGGTGGCCAGATATTGCTTCAGCTGTTGGAAAGCCTTCTCGCAATTCTCTGACCACTCGAACTTTTTGTTCCCGTTCAAGGTCTCGTAGAATGGGAGACACTTATCCGTGGATCGCGAGATGAATCGGTTTAAGGCCGCGACTCGTCCGGTCAGCCTTTGAACTTCCCACTTGGTTCTCGGGGAGGCCATTTCTATCAGTGCGTTGATTTGTTTCGGATTAGCCTCTATTCCGCAGAATGTTATGAGGTACCCGAGGAATTTGCCCGACGCCACGGCGAACCTGCATTTAGCTGGATTGAGTTTCATGTTGTGTTGGTTCAATCTCTCAAAGCATTCCTCTAGATGGACTATGTGGTTGCGTTCGTCGAGAGATTTTACCAACATATCATCGATATATACCTCCATGGTTTTCCCGAGTTTCTCAGCAAACATTCGATTGACGAGCCGTTGATATGTGGCGCCGGCGTTCTTAAGACCGAAAGGCATTACTTTGTAGCAATAAGTTCCTCGGTCGGTTATGAATGCTGTCTTCTCGCGATCTTCGGGGTTCATCATGATCTGATTGTACCCGGAGAACGCATCCATGAACGATAGAAGCTTGTTTCCCGCGGTCGCCTCGACTAAACGGTCGATGTGCGGGAGCGGAAAACAATCCTTCGGGCATGCTTTGTTGAGGTCAGTAAAGTCGACGCATACTCGCCATTTCCCATTCTTCTTCTTGACGACGACGGGATTGGCGAGCCAGTCGGGATATCTTACTTACGTTTTTGATCCAACTTTGAGGACTCTTTCGACTTCCTCATTAACAGCGGTCGCCCGTTCGGGGCCTAGCTTTCGCCTCTTTTGTTTTACGGGTTTATGAGTTGGATCGATGTTGAGCTCGTGACACGTTATGTTGATGTCGATTCCCGGCATATCTTCCGCAGCCCAAGCGAACATATTTAAGTTCTTCTTGAGACATGCGATGAGTTCTGCTTTTAAAGGATCGCAAAGATTGGCTCCAATCTCCACGCATCGTTTTGGGTTAGTCTCGTCGAGGCAGACCGAAATTACTGGTTCGCAAGTGGGCTCACTTTTCCCTTCCAGGGCTTCAGCTCTTCGCGACTGCCAGAAGATGTCTGGAGGGTCCTGCGACGCTGGTTCGTGGGATGCTCGCTTTTTTGAGTTAGTTTCGGGCTCAGAGTTTTTTTCGTTTTAACCCAGCAGCCAAGCAGACTTGCGGCGCTTTACGATCTCCTTGTATTGTTTCTAGAGGCAGCACGGGCGCTAGGCGCCCGGCGCCTAGGGGCCATGGTCACGGTCGGCTGCTCGGTTCCTTCGGTTTGCGGACGTCCGTGTGCATCCTTCGGAGGTTTTTCCGTATGTCAAATAGACTTAGCCGTTGATTTCGAGATAACCGTTTTTGACCCCAACAGCGAGGAGGGTGAAGAGGTCGACCAGCCCAACTCCTCGTATGGAATATCTTTAACTGAATGTTTTGCATTTGACTATAATTTGTGATAGGCCAAGTGGGGCTGTTTGTTTGTGTTGCGACCCTTAGGAGGTCGCGTGACTTTGTGTTTCTCGGGATTGGCCGTTGGTGGCATTTGAATCCCTGCTGTGAATGCTTTTATGAATTCTGCGTTTTGATTTATACTTTCGTCAAGTGTAGAGGGTTTGAATACGTGTAGTCACTTCGTATTCAAGCTCTTTTTTTTTGTAGCTTAATCCGTAGGATACTTTGTAGCGAACATTAGGTTTGTAAGCGATAAGAGGCAAATTTTGGAATCTTGTATTCTGGATACTTATGCCTATGAGATGTTTTAGATACCAGCAAGGCCGGGTTTAGGGCAAGACCTAGGTCTAGTTTTGGACTGAAGCTGTGCGATGACAAATCAGCTTTTCGTTTTGCTTGTTTGGGATTTCGACCTGATTCGTATCGTTTTAGAATCTGCGAAGTGCTTATCGGCTTATATGATTCGTTTGGATACGAATCGAGCTACTTCCTTTACGAAGAGCTGACCAAAATTTGAATTTCTTATATAGCGCGCTATGATATCCTTGTCGGATGTAAGAGGACTTCGTCAGAAGCCGGACTACGAATTTGATTGAGTGAAACGTTTCTATGTTTTTCCGTCGGGGCCAATCGACGAAAATGAATTTTAGAGTCGTGTATAGACTGTTTGATAGAGTTTTTTTTTGGAGGAGAATAGAGAATCGAAACTGGTCGGGAACTTGTGACATCTCGCGTTCCTTAACGATACGATTTTCGTTTTCCGTAATGTTTTTGCGGGAGTACAAGAGTGTTCGTTCCCATCTCCCCCCCCCCTTTTTGGTGAGGGGGATAGCTGAACTCGTCGGGTTTAGACGAGCTGCCTACGTACCTCTTGCGAGGATCAAGCCATCTCGTAGTTCTGTTTATATCGCGGATGCTATTACTCCACGATTTCCGGCGCCTCGACTGTTTTAGCTAAGTCGGTGGCCGCGTTGGGAGTTAGGTCATCCGTTCCGTCGGCGATAGACTCGAGGATTTTCTTGTCATCCTGAGTCGTGGCCTTTTTGGACAAGTTTGAGTCGTCCTTTGCCGAGTTCTCAGAGATACTCGGATGCTTCTTAGTTCGCTTTGGATTAGCCACTGGGGCGTTCCGATTGTTGCGCAATTTATGTTCAGCCAGGAAGCAGAGTCGCGACTGTTTTTGGCTTCCCAAGATTACCGCCGTTCCAGTTGGTGTCGGAAACTTGACGCTGAGATGGTAAGTGGACAGGACTGCCTTTATAGCGTTTATCCAAGGAGTTCCCATTATGGCGTTATAGATGGCCGGGTTATCCACTACTGCAAACTCGACGATCTTCGTGACTTCTTTTGCCATGGATGTGACGCCAGAGAATCCAGTCAACGGTCTCGGTTCTGGGATGACTTCTCCGAGGGGTATGTTCATCCTCTGGAGAGTATCGCGGAACATGATGTTGACCGTGCTTCCTGTGTTGATGAGGATGCGGCCGACTTCAAGGTCTTGAATCACCAAGTTGATGACTAGAGGATCATAGTGGGGTTTATCGAGTCCGGCCGTGTCCTGTTCCTCGAAGACGATCGTGTGATTGGGAACGTCGTCTTCTGGACACCATTCGGGATTCATTTCGGCCTTCTGCCCGTAGGCTTTGATTGACGAAACGAAATCCTGGTAGAAGTGTGATCCTCCGATGATCATGTTGATCCTTTGGCGATTGTTGCTGTTTTCCTGCCGTCTTGCCTCCGTCCGCGTTTTTCGCCTGACTGAGTTCCGGGAGCGTTGTTCTCGGGCGTAGCCCCGTCGGTTTTCGGTGGACGGTCGGAATCTAGGAGCAGGTCTTTTACACTCCTAACTGCCGCTAGCTCGCCGGCGAGCAGCATTGCGATGAGTCTTGCACCGAGGACTTTGCAGTTGGCGGTGGAGTGACCTCTTGTCTGATGGAACTCGCAGCTGGAGTTATCCTTGTACGAGTTCCGCGTCCATGTGTTTCCAGCAGTCTTTCCTTGTTCAGAATTGACGGCGTAGTTATGTTCGCCCTGGACGTCTTCCCCCTCGTGATGGACATTCTTGTCGTTAAGAGAGGGTTTCTTCTTGCCGGACGCTTTCTGCGGTCCGTGCTTTTGTGCTAGGACTTTCATCTCTTCTTCCATGATGATGAAATCCGTCGCCTTGTGGAGAGTGTTCTGGATGGTGCGTGGCCTCTCCAAAGAAATCCACTTTCGGAATTTCGATTTGTACCAAAGGTTTTTTCTCAGGGCGTCGATGGCGACTCTGTCGCTGAGGCCCGTTACCCTGGACATTACGAATTTGAACCTCCTTATGTAGTCGCGGAGCGGCTCGTCTTCCTTTTGAATCAGGCTCCAAAGGTCTACGTCGGAAGTTTCCCTGTCCATGAACATGGAAAATTGCTACAGAAAGGCTGAAGCAAGCTGGCAGAAACTTCCGATGGAGTTTCTTTTCAAGTGTGAGAACCACTCGAGCGCAGCACCTCTGAGGTTCACGACGAATAGGAGACAGCAGCCGACGTCTTTTTCCCACTCCGGAAGTTTAGACCTAGCCATTGCAATCTGAAAGGATTGCAGATGTGCCTTCGGGTTTGTGGTTCTGTCGTAGGTGGGAAGCTTTAATTTCCCGGGATCTGAGACTCGTGCGTCTGTGATTCGAGAGGTGAACGGAGTCTTCCTCGATTCTTCGAGGAGCAGGTCGATCTCGGGAGCAGTGCTGGTTGCGTGGTGTATCTGCGATTTTACCGCCTTCGCCTCGGCTGCAGTCTTCGCGATGTATTCGCGTAAATCGTGGATCTCATTGGCGCCGTTTGCACTCCTTTGTCGGTGTTGGCTGCGATAGGCCCGAGTCTGGTCTTCGGCCAGCCTCTCTTGATCTGACCAGTAGAGGTCTTCTTCCTCTTCTGTCATCGGTTTTTCGAAGGCTGCCGCTAGTCGAGCTGACTTACTTCGGGTCCTCCTGTGGTGGATGTCGGCGTCTTCGTCAGACGGATCCGATTGATCGCTGATATCTAGGTTGATTCTTTCGATGTCGTCTCCTTCGTTTTCCCTCGCGGGAGGTGGAAGGTTATCCGTCGTTTTCTTCTGCCCCGCCGGAGTGGTATTGTCAGGGATGAGTTCCGGGGATTTTCTCGGGGCATCTTTTTCTTTGTCTCCGGAAGTTCCGAAGTCGAGCCTCCTAACACGCCTCACCTTGGTGGATCCGCGCGGGAGTTTGCTTTTCGCTGTTAAGGTACTGACATGTTTAGCGAGTGAAGCCATTAGTTTCTCTTGTTCTTCCGACCGTTTCTGGGCGGTGGCGAACAGTTCTTTCACCTGGTCCAGCATCGCGGTGTTTGCCTCAGCAGTGACCGTCGATACGTTTCCGGCGGGAGTCTTCTCAGCGTTGGCATCGGCGGCTGGTCCGTCGTGCGTTTGCTTGTCTTTTTCCGCGTTAGCAGACATGCTTAACTGGGCGTGCGTAGTTGCGAGAAAGATAATTCCGTGTATCCCCCTCCTTCTAGCGCCAAACTGTGGGAACCGAAATTCGCACTGTCGATTTTAGTTAAGTTTAAACGTAGGAAAACTAAGTTGACCTAGTTTTCCCCAAGGATCCCGGCTATCTGCTGGGCCACGCATGACAAAGTTAAGACAGGCTAAGTTGAGAATAAATGCGTAAAATAAAGAGAGCAAAAAAGAAAGAAATTTATTTCCGAATTCGCGGAGAGCGTTGGAACAATAGGTCGAGATCGCGGCCGTAAGAGCTGTCGATCGTCGCTAGTCTCAAAACCCTAGATCTAACCTAATTGAGTCGCAGCTCGCTAAAAAAGAAATAAAAGCCTAAGTTCTAAATTGCTCTAAGAGTAGTTTGCCTTCTGATTTTCGGATCCCCCTTCCTCTGCTCCTAGACTTGCTTATATACTCCCATATGACGGTCTATTCTTGATGGGCCGCCGTGAGCTGGGCTTTTTCCATTTTCGTCGGCTTTCGTATTTATCGGGAAAGTTGACATTTATCTTTTCGGAAACTTGATGTTTATCCTTTTGGAAGTTTGACATTTATCTTGTTATGTGAAGATAATTGCAAGCCGTCGTATCTATCCTCTAGAAAATCGTAAATAGGTTGTCGGATCGTGTTTGGTCCCTTTCGGGCCGTATCTCGGACTTCCGCTATCTTCTACGATTCTTTGAAAGAATGCTCCTACTTGGATGTCGAACTTTTCGGAAGATCCTCGATTCTTTGCTGAGGAAAATGGTGTTTTAAGATAACCATTACCGTTTTATACGAAGTTTTTCCATCCGTTGATGTCTTACGGGTTTTCCGAAAGCTTGGAGTAGGAAGAGGAGTTTTGTTTGCGGGATTCCGGAAAGTCGCAAAACTCGGATTTCTGGCAGTTTGAGAGCCTGGAACTTACGCACGAAGACTAGTCGCCCGACAACCCGAGCCAGCCCGAACGCTAGGCGCTCGGCGCCTACGGCCAGCACGGGCGCTAGGCGCCCGGCGCCTACGGGCAGCACGGGCGCTAGGCGCCCGGCGCCTACGGTCAGCACAGGCGCTAGGCGCCCGGCGCCTACGGTCAGCACGGGCGCTAGGCGCCCGGCGCCTACGGCCAGCACGGAAGCTAGGTGCACGGTGCCTACGGCCAGCACGGGCGCTAGGCGCCCGTCGCCTACGGCCAGCACGGGCGTTAAGCGCCCGTCGCCTACGGCCAGTGCGGGGTCAGTTGCTCGTTTCTTTCGGTTCGTGCGAGTTTTTTGCGTTCTTTTGACTTTCCAGAGATTTTTATTGTGTGGAAAATGTTTCTGGTCGTTGATTTCGAAACGACTAATGTTGAGCTCAACATTTTCCCGAGGTTTCTTGATTGAAACTTAGTCTCTTAAAGCTTCTCTAACATCTTTCGTGTTTTTTCCGAAACTTTCGGACATCGATTTCGTCTTGACCGATTTTGACCCCAACATGCTCTTCGTGACTTCTTTTGCCATGGATGTGACGCCAGAGAATCCAGTCAACGGTCTCGGTTCTGGGATGACTTCTCCGAGGGATATGTTCATCCTCTGGAGAGTATCGCGGAACATGATGTTGACCGTGCTTCCTGTGTTGATGAGGATGCGGCCGACTTCAAGGTCTTGAATCACCAAGTCGATGACTAGAGGATCATAGTGGGGTTTATCGAGTCCGGCCGTGTCCTGTTCCTCGAAGACGATCGTGTGATTGGGAACATCGTCTTCTGGACACCATCCGGGATTCATTTCGGCTTTCTGCCCGTAGGCTTTGATTGACGAAACGAAATCCTGGTAGAAGTGTGATCCTCCGATGATCATGTTGATCCTTTGGCGATTGTTGCTGTTTTCCTGCCGTCTTGCCTCCGTCCGCGTTTTTCGCCTGACTGAGTTCCGGGAGCATTGTTCTCGGGCGTAGCCCCGTCGGTTTTCGGTGGACGGTCGGAATCTAGGAGCAGGTCTTTTACACTCCTAACTGCCGCTAGCTCGCCGGCGAGCAGCATTGCGATGAGTCTTGCACCGAGGACTTTGCAGTTGGCGGTGGAGTGACCTCTTGTCTGATGGAACTCGCAGCTGGAGTTATCCTTGTACGAGTTCCGCGTCCATGTGTTTCCAGCAGTCTTTCCTTGTTCAGAATTGACGGCGTAGTTATGTTCGCCCTGGACGTCTTCCCCCTCGTGATGGACATTCTTGTCGTTACGAGAGGGTTTCTTCTTGCCGGACGCTTTCTGCGGTCCGTGCTTTTGTGCTAGGACTTTCATCTCTTCTTCCATGATGATGAAATCCGTCGCCTTGTGGAGAGTGTCCTGGATGGTGCGTGGCCTCTCCAAAGAAATCCACTTTCGGAATTTCGATTTGTACCAAAGGTTTTTTCTCAGGGCGTCGATGGCGACTCTGTCGCTGAGGCCCGTTACCCTGGACATTACGAGTTTGAACCTCCTTATGTAGTCGCGGAGCGGCTCGTCTTCCTTTTGAATCAGGCTCCAAAGGTCTACGTCGGAAGTTTCCATGTCCATGAACATGGAAAATTGCTACAGAAAGGCTGAAGCAAGCTGGCAGAAACTTCCGATGGAGTTTATTTTCAAGTGTGAGAACCACTCGAGCGCAGCACCTCTGAGGTTCACGACGAATAGGAGACAGCAGCCGACGTCTTTTTCCCGCTCCGGAAGTTTAGACCTAGCCATTGCAATCTGAAAGGATTGCAGATGTGCCTTCGGGTCTGTGGTTCTGTCGTAGGTGGGAAGCTTTAATTTCCCGGGATCTGAGACTCGTGCGTCTGTGATTCGAGAGGTGAACGGAGTCTTCCTCGATTCTTCGAGGAGCAGGTCGATCTCGGGAGCAGTGCTGGTTGCGTGGTGTATCTGCGATTTTACCGCCTTCGCCTCGGCTGCAGTCTTCGCGATGTATTCGCGTAAATCGTGGATCTCATTGGCACCGTTTGCACTCCTTTGTCGGTGTTGGCTGCGATAGGCCCGAGTCTGGTCTTCGGCCAGCCTCTCTTGATCTGACCAGTAGAGGTCTTCTTCCTCTTCTGTCATCGGTTTTTCGAAGGCTGCCGCTAGTCGAGCTGACTGACTTCGGGTCCTCCTGTGGTGGATGCCGGCGTCTTCGTCAGACGGATCCGATTGATCGCTGATATCTAGGTTGATTCTTTCGATGTCGTCTCCTTCGTTTTCCCTCGCGGGAGGTGGAAGGTTATCCGTCATTTTCTTCTGCCCCGCCGGAGTGGTATTGTCAGGGATGAGTTCCGGGGATTTTCTCGGGGCATCTTTTTCTTTGTCTCCGGAAGTTCCGAAGTCGAGCCTCCTAACACGCCTCACCTTGGTGGATCCGCGCGGGAGTTTGCTTTTCGCTGTTAAGGTACTGACATGTTTAGCGAGTGAAGCCATTAGTTTCTCTTGTTCTTCCGACCGTTTCTGGGCGGTGGCGAACAGTTCTTTCACCTGGTCCAGCATCGCGGTGTTTGCCTCAGCAGTGACCGTCGATACGTTTCCGGCGGGAGTCTTCTCAGCGTTGGCATCGGCGGCTGGTCCGTCGTGCGTTTGCTTGTCTTTTTCCGCGTTAGCAGACATGCTTAACTGGGCGTGCGTAGTTGCGAGAAAGATAATTCCGTGTATCCCCCTCCTTCTAGCGCCAAACTGTGGGAACCGAAATTCGCACTGTCGATTTTAGTTAAGTTTAAACGTAGGAAAACTAAGTTGACCTAGTTTTCCCCAAGGATCCCGGCTATCTGCTGGGCCACGCATGACAAAGTTAAGACAGGCTAAGTTGAGAATAAATGCGTAAAATAAAGAGAGCAAAAAAGAAAGAATTTTATTTCCGAATTCGCGGAGAGCGTTGGAACAATAGGTCGAGATCGCGGCCGTAAGAGCTGTCGATTGTCGCTAGTCTCAAAACCCTAGATCTAACCTAATTGAGTCGCAACTCGCTAAAAAGAAATAAAAGCCTAAGTTCTAAATTGCTCTAAGAGTAGTTTGCCTTCTGATTTTCGGATCCCCCTTCCTCTGCTCCTAGACTTGCTTATATACTCCCATATGACGGTCTATTCTTGATGGGCCGCCGTGAGCTGGGCTTTTTCCATTTTCATCGGCTTTCGTATTTATCAGGAAAGTTGACATTTATCTTTTCGGAAACTTGATGTTTATCCTTTTGGAAGTTTGACATTTATCTTGTTATGTGAAGATAATTGCAAGCCGTCGTATCTATCCTCTAGAAAATCGTAAATAGGTTGTCGGATCGTGTTTGGTCCCTTTTGGGCCGTATCTCGGACTTCCGCTATCTTCTACGATTCTTTGAAAGAATGCTCCTACTTGGATGTCAAACTTTTCGGAAGATCCTCGATTCTTTGCTGAGGAAAATGGTGTTTTAAGATAACCATTACCGTTTTATACGAAGTTTTTCCATCCGTTGATGTCTTACGGGTTTTCCGAAAGCTTGGAGTAGGAAGAGGAGTTTTGTTTGCGGGATTCCGGAAAGTCGCAAAACTCGGATTTCTGGCGGTTTGAGAGCCTGGAACTTACGCACGAAGACTAGTCGCCCGACAACCCGAGCCAGCCCGAACGCTAGGCGCTCGGCGCCTACGGCCAGCACGGGCGCTAGGCGCCCGGCACCTACGGGCAGCATGGGCGCTAGGCGCTCGGCGCCTACGGTCAGCACAGGCGCTAGGCGCCCGGCGCCTACGGTCAGCACGGGCGCTAGGCGCCCGGCGCCTACGGCCAGCACGGGCGCTAGGTGCACGGTGCCTACGGCCAGCACGGGCGCTAGGCGCCCGTCGCCTACGGCCAGCACGGGCGCTAGGCGCCCGTCGCCTACGGCCAGTGCGGGGTCAGTTGCTCGTTTCTTTCGGTACGTGCGAGTTTTTTGCGTTCTTTTGACTTTCCAGAGATTTTTATTGTGTGGAAAATGTTTCTGGTCGTTGATTTCGAAACGACTAATGTTGAGCTCAACATTTTCCCGAGGTTTCTTGATTGAAACTTAGTCTCTTAAAGCTTCTCTAACATCTTTCGTGTTTTTTCCGAAACTTTCGGACATCGATTTCGTCTTGACCGATTTTGACCCCAACATGCTCTTGCTATTTGGTATTATTATGCAAGGTTGTTAGGTTGAGAACTAAGAAGAGCTTCTTTTGGTTATGAGTCCCCACTTTCAAACCTCTTCCCCATAGTTCTTAAAAGTTTACTTGTGGACAAGTAAAGGACTACTGTGAGGGAGTTGATATCTTGTGTATTTGCATGATTTTATTCTTTGTTTTAGCTTCTTTTTTATCTTTAAAATCCATATAGAATGCATATAGGATGCATTTGCATTGCATTTGTCCTTATCAGGTATTGGAGATGCTAGTTGGTGACTTTGAACCATTAGAGATGATTTTGGAGCAAAAAGATGATTCATGTACGAGAAAGCTCTCCATGACTAAGTGTTGCAGTGGCCAGACGACCCCAGCGGCCTGTGTGCCTCACCCCCAAGCTGCTGGCGAATGTCCAAAATTGCGGAAGCTCACTCAGCCTTGGCGCGCGGTGTGCGAAGCTGCTGCGTTGTAACCATGAAGACGTCAGCGGCTAAGTGTCCCAGCGGCCTTTTGTCCCAGCGGCCTAACGACGCGTCCCCCAGGCTGCTACGTGATGTTTCTGAGTTTATTTACTATTTTATCCCTCTACGTCTTAGACTTGAAAAACCTAAGTTTAAGTACTTTTTGTAAGCCAAGGAGGCAGATTATCTTTTACCTTTGGATATTGAGAAAGACACAAAAACTCTTTGAATCATTGATCTTTTGTTCTTGTGTTCTTGTTGAATATTCTATCTATTTCTCTACATGATTAATCTGAAATCCATCATGGGTTTAAGAGGAATCATGGAGATTAGTGAGTAATCACCTTTTGAATTCATGGGTTAGGAAGATTGAGGGTGATTAGGCTAGTTCTAGGATGTTTTAAGTGTAGATCATACTTGATCCTTGCATAGTAGAGTGTTCTTAATGCATCTTTTGATTAGGCCATTCAAGGGGTGATATCTAGGCATTTCTCACCCGACCGGTGTTTGATGAAATGCCTGAGTCAACTCTCCTAGACTTTTAGTGTACTTTGCCAAAGACATTTGCTGTTAAAGATGCTAAGATAACTATTAGACCCGTTAGTAATGATTGCTTGCATGTTATTCAACCAAAGACATTTGATGTTTGAGATGTGTTAGCAAATGAGCATTCATCTAGACATAGAGCTTGCTTAGAATTGTGTCTAGGTTTAAGATTGATAGTTGGATTGATCATTTGCCATCCTTAGTTTCGAAACTTGGTCACCCAAGGTCACATTCCCTATACTCATGAGTTCTCCTCTCCAATAGTCTACAAGTATCATTTCTGTTATTTGCATTCTACTTATAGCTTTAATACAATCAAATCATTGGCTGCACTTAGATTAGGCAAGTACTTGCATTCTCTATGCATTTGAATCTCTCAGAACTGGTTCGACAACTTACTTCCATATACTACATCATTTGTCTTAGGAGCCTTGAAAACTCTTAACATCAGTACAGTTAAGGACGATGAACATCTAAATCTAGAGAGCTGAGCAGAGTAGAAGAAGCCGATATTAGTGACATGAGCTCAGCATCGTTCGACGCCAACACCTTCACATCGATCGACATCGGTACTTTAGCATCGAGCGACAATACGATTGCAGCATCGATCATCAGCACCACCTCATCGTCTCTCGACATAATCACTTTGGAATCGATCGATACAGACTTTTGTCATCGATCGATACCACTTGAAATCCCTGAAAGTTCGAGTTGTCCTCCGGACACTGCAAACTCGACACATAAGAGCACCGATGTATCAAGTTGTTCTCCTTCCCCAGATGTAAAAAAAGAAATCTTCATGGAAGATATCTTGGAGCAAGAATTCTTAAAGTTGGAGGATGAAGAAAAGCTTGGAGATTTGGATTCAAGTAAAGAAGTTAATATGGAAGACTTCTTGGAACATGAGGAATGGCTTGAGGATATGGATCAGAATTTAGAGCAGAAGCTTGATGACGAACAGAATATTGAGAGAAAAGATTTGGAGACTTCGTCAAAAGCTAGCATCGATCGACACCAACCTGATGAGATCGATCGATACCCACCCTATGTCATCGATCGACAGTCGCCGTACTTTATTGATCTACATACACCCGACTGCATCGATCGACACCCACCCGATTGTATCAATCGACACCCATGTTTGGATGAACTACCAGGATACATAGTTGAGGTAGAACCAGTTGAGGCGATAATGCACGAGTCTGAAGCCTCACACTTTACTGTCCCTAAACATCAGAGACCACCTATATGGACAGAAGAAGCTGCTGGGTTTCACAAAAGAGTGAAGAGTATACATGATCCTGTGAAGATAATGGTTCCATGTGCGGTGTTTGAAGCTGAATCTCCTATTCCACCAGATAAAGGTCCACAATTGAGTTCTTACATTGAGGTATCGGATAATCATCAGCATATAGAAGCTTAACAGAGAGGGTTGAGACTTAGAGATGGGGTTGATAAAGCCCTAGCAGAAGAAGCATCGATCTACACTGTTCACACATTATCGACCGACATGAGCACTCCACCATCGATCGACATCTACCGGATACCATTGATCAACATCTTCAATCCACCATCGATCGACACTACAACTAGTTCATCGATCGATACGAGACGAGAATCAGGCCAGAATGAGTATGAAGTGTGTGGAAATATATTTGATGGAGATACCACCACGCACTCAGACAAGTCTGGGGGAATGAAGATGATGAATTGGAGGAAGAGAAAAAGAATCAAGAGAGGTTCTCACTTATCATTGATTCTTCACTTCTCAGATGATGCCAGGAAATCCAAAGTGAGATTTCACAAGTCTGTGGGAAAGAAATTGAGAAATTGGAAGAAGCGGAAACGAACCAATGGAGGTTCTCAGTTATCATTAACTCTTTACTTCTCAGATTTTTTCAGGAAATCCAGAGTGCGCAGCAGATGCTTCTCACAGCCATTTGCAAAGCTTAAAGCACTCCTTATTGCTGAGATGATAGACAAAGGAAGAAGAGTTCATGGAGGAGGCTTTCACATAAGAATGATAAAGCTTCAAAGATTGGACATTGAGACTTGTTTTGGAGCATGTTCTCATTCTCATCTGGACAAAATCAGATCTCCAAAGTCAAGCTAAATGACTATAACAAAGCGCTGAGTGGGAGGCAACCCACTGTTAGGTATGTTTTTAATTTGATTTATTTTCCTATGTTACTGATTTAAGTGTTTTTTAAAAAAAAAAAGAGATGAACAGTAACGATGGCACTGTAGCAACGCACTGTAGCACGACTATCGAGCGACACTGTAGAAACAACATTGGTCGATACTTAGCATGAAAATCGATCGATACTGTAGCAGAGTCACTGTAGCTACAATTACTGTTCATAGTCACTGGCTGTGATTACTGTTCAGAGTTACTGTAGCAGGATCACTGTTCGTCGAAGAAAAAAAAATTAGTTAATTGGTTTTATTAATTATCTATTACTAACTTTTAGACTGTTAGTGTTTTATCTATGATAGGTTATAGGAGAAGATCCAAGGAAGAAGAGTTGATATACCAATATCGACGATGACTAGCTAGCATCAGTCGACAGAGCATCATTAGCATCAGTCGATCGCCACTTAACTGTGTTTATCGACAGAGCAATAAGAGTATCGATCGCCACTTAATTGTGTTGGTCAACTTTCATATCAACGTCAGGTATAACATTTCTCCTTGTTGAATATTGTCCTTATGATTTATTCTCCACCAATCTTAGACTGTATAACATTGGTCACAATGTTACTTAAGTCTGGAGGAGGTCGTACTAATATTATGATTTAGATAGTTGTTTAGAATAGGGACCGGAGTAGACGATTGCCATATGATAATCGACCGATTAGAACAAGCCGATATTGATCGACAGTACATCACTTGCATCGACCGATGGTAACTCTTTTTCATTGATCAACACTTAATCCTGTCAGGTATATCATTCTAACTTGTTAAATTGCGTACTTATGATTTATTTACACACCAAACTCCGACTGGATATACACTGGTCACAGTGTTATTTAAGTCTGGGGGAGGTTCTACTAATATTGTGTTTTAGTTTTGAAAAAAAAAACAGATCCAAGTAGACGGTTTCTCAGCACGTCGACCGATGAGACCATGTCGATATCGATCGACATCACTTCATAACCACAGATCGATTGTCTCTTCATTGTGTCGAATGTATGTTAGCCATCGACCAATGCGACCACGTCGATACCACTCGACAACACTTCATCAACATCGATCGATTGTAACTTCATTGTATCGATCGATACTGAGCAGGTTATCGTTCTTACTTGTTAAATTTAGTACTTCTGCTTTATGATTTTCACCTTACCACCGACTGTGTTACACTGGGACAGTGTAATTTAAGTCTGGGGGGATTACTAACGTTTATCTATTTTTATGAGTCTAATTTAAAATGTTTTCAAAAAGTTTTTATTGAGTCAAGAAGGGGATGATGATCTAATTCGATTTATTACTTGTCATCTAACCACTCTTTATACCAGTCTTAGATTTAATGACTGCAGAAGTACTAGAGATACTAAAGTGGATCAACTTGTCAACTATGTTTACACTTGCTGAGAATTTTTGAAGGAACCAAAGCTGATCTCCAACCTAATTGAGCTCAACTTTGCTTGTCTTGGGGCTTGGTATACAAGGGATCGGAATCCTCCTGCAAGTCTGGAAGGTAATAGTCTGTGTGCTTCTGATTCCCTTCCTTCTCTCTCTTCGGCATCCTAAGAAACGAAAGAAAATATTTGTATAAAGATGTGATATGATTTCTTGAGGAGTAGAGGGGTAGGTGTGATTCATGCGACCCCATTATTCTACTTTAAAAGAATGATCATAGTGAGGGGTATGAGTGATTCCTGTGACCCCATTATTCACTTATTCGAAAGATATGTGTTACTAAGTCAATGAGATGGTACAAAGATGGCCTTTGTGGCAATCAGTGTTCATTAAAATTTGAAACTATGAGGAAACAGAGAAGAGAGATAAAAAGGGGGAAGAAAGGAATCAGAGAAGACTGCATGTTTGTTCAGAAACTTGTTTGAGTTGAGTCCATGTGTTCCTTGATCGATACTCCCAAGGTAAAGTCTACACTTTTGTTTTATGTTAAGAAATGAGATCAGTAGAGGGGATTGTCATACATGATCTGTTAAGTTGTTGACTAGGTGAATTTGGTTGCTATACTAGGATATTGTATAATGTGCTTCTAATGTTAGGATATCTATGATTTGGTTTGCACTAATAGAGAGATGATGACTGAGTTTTTAAAATCTTTTTGAGTCCCTGCTGTTTTCAAACCTCTTTCAGAGAGACTGCCTGTTGGTTTTGCTTGAGGACAAGCAAAAGGGTAAGTCTGGGGGAGTTGATATACCTTGATTTTGACCCACTTTTACCCATGGTATATAAGCGGTTTTACATATAATTACTACGAAATAGGGTCTATTTAGAGTATTTACAGGTTCAGGTACGACTTGGAGAAATATGGTGTTTTTGGTGTCTTTTGGAGCTTTTTAGTGCAGAACTGCGCATACGCGTCAGATGTTTTGATATGGATGGAGACCTTCCCACGGTGAGATTGAGCTGATCTTTGGACACAAGATAGATTTTTTTGAGTTAGCTTTCCAATGCCACCGGTGTGAGGTCAATCCGACGGTTAGATCAGAAGTTATGCATGTTTTACTGAAGAGTGGTCAGTCTGCCTCGCGAGAGAAGGTTGTTGAGAAGATGAATGTATATCGATCGATGGGAAATCACCCATATTGATCGATATGAATGTCAGGACGTGTGATGAATATGTTTCATGACCGCCAGAAGCCCTAAAGCAACCCAAATTACCATAATACCCTTAGACGACCAGAAATCCTATTTATGTTATTTCTAAGCCATTGTTGACGGCTACGCTTTCTTTACACTTTCTTTGATTCGTTGTTCTCTTAGGAGAGAAGGGAGGAACTCCTATCAGAGTCCTCCTAGAACTGCATTGGATTTGGTTTTATATTATTTCTGTTATTTCATCTATTCATCTATGATTTCTGTTACAAGTTTCATGTCTGAGTAGATCCACCTGTTAGGTTTAGGGTTCAGATAGGTTATCTGGGATTAACCCCAAATATAGAATTTCTAAGTTGTGATATTCATCAAATAGGATTGTTATTAAAGCTTGTTTCTAGAGTCGCAAACTAGAACCTTGATCCAAGGGATTGTAGAGACCAGCGAGAGTTTGTAACTCACCCTGAATCCATCCTTTTGAGCTAAGGTTGATAAATACAGCGATAGCTGATTTAGTAAACCCTAGTGAACGTGTGTTCAACCCGTTCGTAAAGCTTGCTAGAAGCATATCGATCGATAATCCAATAGATTAATCGATCGATATTGTGAAAGGTGTATCGATCGATATTCCTATAGAATCATCGATCGACACTTTCTTATGATCAATAACCGAGAGTTTGAGATCCAAGATCTAGATATTAGACTATCTATACAATGATAGTTGTTAGATTTGTACTCCCAGCTGAGTTCTAATATATCTAGCAGCTTAGTAACATATATCATTATAATCCTAATTATCTGAATAGAAATCCTAGATCTAGCAACCATCCTTCCATAAAACAACTATTTACCAAGCTGAACAATTATATTGTTCAACTTGTTTACTGCTTTACCTGTTATTTACTGCTTTAAAACCTATTACCCTAGCTTAATCATATAACTATTAGATCTATTAGGTTCCATTGCTCCCCGTGAATTTGATCCCTAAGTACTACAATTGAACCTCTTATTTGAGAGAGTAAATCACTCCTTAGGGTAATTTGAGTGATATCAACTATCATCCCTGGAAATCCGCGTACCTCTCCAACATTGATTAATCGTTGAAGATCATCCGGTGTAGGTCTTCTTAGATACTCATCTCTAAACAATTGTATTATCCCATTAGTAAAATTTTCCAAACATAAACGTGAAGTACTTTCACCAAGTTGGGGACATTCGTCATACGTATCTCCCGATTGACCGTATGCCAACATACATATTGTTGCCGTACACTTTTGAAGTGAAGATAGCCCGAACCTTCCGTGAGCATTTCTTCTTTGCTGAAAGTATGGAACTTCAGTACTTAGGCGGACAATGCAAAGGAACAATGTTTTGTTCATTCAAAAATGCCTCCTAAACATTTCCGGTTGATATGTAAAATTTTCCCTGAAATAGTCCTTCCATAGTTGATTGTGTCCTAGTTCCCGCTCTCTTTTGATATACGCTCGTCCCTTCGGCTTGTTGGCTTGAGCATGAACCATTGAGTCGATGAAATTATCAACTACTTGATCGACCATTTCTTCTAAAGCTTTATCTACTTCATCACTTGATGAGGAAGACATCGTTGAAGCAACTCACCGACAATTTACAGTGAAATCTCTATAATTAATAATATTGGGACTACACCAAAATTATATTTTTTATTAATTTATAGAGATATTAATTTATCGAGATACTAATTGAACCAAAATATAATTTGAGACTATAAAATTATATTAATTTATAGAGATTTTTAGTGTATATTAATTTATCGATTATTAAATTTAAGAGGTTCTACTGTATTTTGTATTCCTTTCTACAAATGGCAAAAGGAGTTTTGTAACTAATATTTTATCCTAGCATTATTTCCATTATAAAATGCTTTTTGTATTTTTTATAATTTAAAACTTGTAAAAGCCAGTAATGTTTCATTTATTTCTTTAAAATTTATTTTAGAACAACATTAATATCTTATTAATAAAAGAAAATATTGTTTCATTTTTTTCTTTAAATTTTATTTAGAACAACATTAATATCTTATTAATAAAACAAAATGGTGTTTCATTTATTTCTTTAAAATTTATTTAGAACAACATTAATATCTTATTATTAAAACAAAATGCTGTTTCATTTATTTCTTTAAAATTTATTTTTAGAGCAACATTACTATCTTATTAATAAAACAATATGTTGTTTCATTTTTTTTCTTCAAAAATTATTTTCGAACAACATTAATATCTTCTTAATAAAACAAAATGTCTCATGCATATTTTTGCAAAACCAAAATAGAATTTCTTGTGATCAAGTGACTACAATACAAACCTTAATTAGAAACAAGGAGAGAGAGTTGGTGTAGAGGAGGAGGAGGAACAGAAGCCAAAACAACCAGCGGCGCAGCCACTTGAGAGAGAGTTGGTGTAGAGGAAACAAGGAGAGAGAGAGTTGGTGTAAAGGAGGAGTGGGTACATACACCTGTGGTTTCACAAAGAGAAATGAGAAACAAAGAGAAGTTGCATTGCAGATTTTATAAAGAAGGCCAAATGAAAGAGTTTGTTGCACAAAGAGAAGTTAGAAACATAGTTTATATATAGAGAAACATAGTTTACATATCTGTGAATCAAGTTCAGCGGGTACATACATCTGTGAGTACAAAACAGAACATAGAAGTGTAGAAAGATCCAAAATTCTATACTTTCCGGTGATTGAAACCGACATAAAATCCTACTACCCATGGCCTGCTAATACAAAACAGACAGCTACATAAAGCTTAAACAAACAGACAATGCGTGAACAAGCATCCACCCCCACAAGCATCCACCTCCTGCAACCCGTGACCTGCAAAACAAAACAGAACCGATTCAATAAACTTAAATAACTAAGTAGAACAGGTTCAATCAACTTAAACAAAAGTCTACACAGCAGATTCAAATCAAATGTCTGCATTTCAGATATCAGTCTACACAAAAGTCTACCAAAAAAAATAAGCGACTGACCAAATCAAAGCATTTCATATATCAGTTTATTCTTCAGAGACACTTCTTGATTAGAAAGTGTATCTGCATTTTTGGCTAGGAGACGATCAAGGATTTTCTGTTTGGATATGAAACATTCGTAGCTAGTATGCTCTCTATCTGATCAAGATCTGCTTCATTCCTGTGCTTCTTGTGTTTGGCTGCTTTGCAAGCCTTAACACTAGGAGGCCTAACCTCTTCAAAGTCAGGCTCCATCTCCGCAGCTTCCTTCCTTTTCTCCTTTGCACCATCTCTGGACAAAGGATTTGATCTCCATTTTTGATCAAACCTCAGTTCCCTCCACACATGTTCAAGCGTGAACTTGAGCTGGTAGTCGTTAAAGAAGATGTCATGGGCAGCCTTCATGACATCGCTCTCATTTTGGCCACTAGCTTGCTCATTCTATGCGGCCTCATAACTACCCACAAACTTGCACACCTGCTCATTCACTCTTCCCCACCTCTTTTTACATGGACTCCACTCTCTAGGAGCGAAGCCACTGAGCTGAGGGCTTGAATTGAAATAATATGCAATTCTATTCCAAAACGAGCCTAACTTCTGCTAGTTACTAACTATGGGATCCTTGCTGGTGTTCAACCAAGCACTGATGAGCACAATGTCTTCTTGTGTTGTCCACTTTCTCCTTTCCATCGGTTTAGGAACACTAGAAGACCCTATGTCTATGGACCCTACGTCTATGGTTTGACTGCTCTGGGAAGATAATAGGTTCACAAACCTGGGAGAATTTAGGGAAAACAGATCCGTTTTGGTTTCGGGTGGTGTTTTAAACTTGGTTTGTGTTTTCAGAAGTTGGATTTGAAACTATGTTTTTAAACTACTTTTTTGCTTTGATAAGAGGGAACAATTAAACTAACTCTAACTACCAAACATTCATAGTTAATTACACAACAAGTTGTTCATAGACAACATTCATTACACATCAAATCAGTTTTTAAAAACTCGAACAAGTAGTAGACAGAGAGCATTCATCACAGCAATCAACCAACATATAATTAATGAAACCTAATTCAGTTCCTAGTCTAGAGAGCATCACATCAAAGCATTTCAAATAATATAATGAAGATGTAGTTCAGTTCCTAGTCTACCTTGTTCAGTTACTTTCTAGTTCAGTAAGAAACCTACACGGAAACATTTTTTAACCTAAAGACTAGTTCTAGTTCAGTTCAGTTTAGTTTAGTTAAGGCACATTTTAGCCTCACTTTGCTGGTTGATAACCTCTCCAGATCAGCGACCTGCACAGTGAGATTATAAACCTCACTAGTGAGGTTATCAACCAGCAAAGTGAGGCTTTTAACATGTGCCTGCACATGGAAACAAAGAAACCGTGTTAGTGACTTAAGAAGAACCTAACTTTACAAATATTAACTTGCTATTCGATACTCTTAAAAAAATTCACTAACCTCAACTCTCTCAATCTGTTTATTGACATTGGACACACATTTGATCACCTGCTCAGCCTCCTCCACCTGCTTACGCAGGCATTCGATCTTCTCCTGGACACCTATTGTAAGACCCGATCCTGGATTCCTTAATCCAACCGAACCGCAGTCTTACTTAAGATCATCAGTCAGTTCGTTTGGTTAAGTGACAATCCTAACTCATATTTTTTCTAAGTGTTTTACATTGCTTTGAGGTTCATTCAATCAACATGATCAATACACAGCGGAATAAAGGCAAACGATTTCTTATATATATAAAACAATGTAGTCATACAATCATTCATCCGTTCATCATTCAATGCACACTAGGCTAAGTCATAATAACTAAGGTTGCACAATAGGCTACAAAAATCCAATGCTACAAAAGACTTGTCTTCCACACACACATCCCATCCGCGGCTAGGCTCCTCACGGTTCCTTGGCTTTCCCACGATCACCTTTGTGGGAACCGAAATTCGCACTGTCGATTTTAGTTAAGTTTAAACGTAGGAAAACTAAGTTGACCTAGTTTTCCCCGAGGATCCCGGCTATCTGCTGGGCCACGCACGACAAAGTTAAGACAGGCTAAGTTGAGAATAAATGCGTAAAATAAAGAGAGCAAAAAGAAAGAATTTTATTTCCGAATTCGCGGAGAGCATTGGAACAATATGTAGAGATCGCGGCCGTAAGAGCTGTCGATCGTCGCTAGTCTCAAAACCCTAGATCTAACCTAATTGAGTCGCAGCTCGCTAAAAAGGAAATAAAAGCCTAAGTTCTAAATTGCTCTGAGAGTAGTTTGCCTTCTGATTTTCGGATCCCCCTTCCTCTGCTCCTAGACTTGCTTATATACTCCCATATGACGGTCTATTCCTGATGGGCCGCCGTGAGCTGGGCTTTTTCCATTTTCGTCGGCTTTCGTATTTATCGGGAAGGTTGACATTTATTCTTTCGAAAATTCGAAGCTTATCCTTTTGGAAGTTTGACATTTATCTTGTTATGTGAAGATAATTGCAAGCCATCGTATCTATCCTTTAGAAAATCGTAAATAGGTTGTCCGATCGTGTTTGGTCCCATTCGGGCCGTATCTCGGACTTCCGCTGTCTTCAACGATTCTTTGAAAGAATGCTCCTACTTGGATGTCGAACTTTTCGGAAGATCCTCGATTCTTTGCTGAAGAAAATGGTTTTTTAAGATAACCATCACCGTTTTATACGAAGTTATTCCATCCATTTATGTCTTACGGGTTTTCCGAAAGCTTGGTGTAGGAAAAGGACTTTTGTTCGGGGGATCCCGGAAAGTCGCAAAACACGGATTTCTGGCGATTTGAGAGCCTGGAACTTACGCACGAAGACTAGCCGCCCGACAACCCGAGCCAGCATGGGGCTAGCCGCCCGGCGCCTACGGCCAGCAAGGGCGCTAGGCGCCCGGCGCCTACGGCCAGCACGGGCGCTAGCCGCCCGGCGCCTACGGCCAGCACGGGCGCTAGGCGCCCGGCGCCTACGGCCAGCGCGGGCGCTAGCCGCTCGGGCGCCTACGGCCAGCATGGGCGCTAGCCGCCCGGCGCCTACGGCCAGCACGGGCGCTAGGCGCCCGGCGCCTACGGCCAGCGCGGGCGCTAGCCGCTCGGCGCCTACGGCCAGCACGGGGGCTAGCCGCCCGGCGCCTACGGCCAGCACGGGGGCTAGCCGCCCGGCGCCTACGGCCATTACGGGCGCTAGGCGCCCGGCGCCTACGACCAGCACGGGCGCTAGCCGCCCGGCGCCTACGGCCAGCACGAGGACTAGCCGCCCGACGCCTACGGCCAGCACGGGCGCTAGGCTCCCGGCGCCTACGGCCAGCACGTGCGCTAGCCGCCCGGCGCCTACGGCCAGCACAGGGGCTAGCCGCCCGGCGCCTACGGCCAGCACGGGCGCTAGGCGCCCGGCGCCTACGGCCAGCGCGGGGGCTAGGCGCCCGGCGCCTACAGCCAGCACGGGCGCTAGCCGCCCGGCACCTACGGCCAGCACGGGGGCTAGCCGTCCGGCGGCTACGGCCAGTGCGGGTCAGTTGCTCGTTTCTTTCGGTTCGTGCGAGTTTTTGCATTCTTTTGACTTTCCGGAGATTTTTATTGTGTGAAAAATGTTTCTAGTCGTTGATTTCGAAACGACTAATTTTGAGCTCAACATTTTCCCGAGGTTTCTTGATTGAAACTTAGTCTCTTAAAGCTTCTCTAACATCTTTCGTGTTTTTTCCGAAACTTTCGGACATCGATTTTGTCTTGACCGATTTTGACCCCAACAGTTAGCCCCCCAGCTAGCTAGGAGCTGTAGGTCCTAGCTTGTGGTAAGGCCTGCGAGGAAATTATGAAGACGGAATCATGTCGAAGGTCGGGGTGAATAGTAAAATTTTTGCCTATAAAGACATGTAAATTTTAAACCATTCTTACTTCATTCCAAGAATCTTGATCATAACATCTCTCCTACAAATTCTCTCTCTACTTTTAAGAAAAGAATGTCTTCGGGATCAAAATCATCTAGGAAGCAACCTCGCTCATCTTCGGATAATTTCCATGCCGAGGAGGAAGTTCCGAAACCTGAGATCGAAGAGATTGATTGGAACGCGTATTGCGATGCCGTTTTTGGTTCCGATGCTCCTCTTCCCGTGATTCCGATCCCCCGGCGACCTCAGAGGGTGATCAAGGAAATTGATTCGCCGAGCGAAGTATCTCCTGATTATCTCGAAACTCTTCGAGAGTTTTATCAAGTTCCGAAGGGAGTCGTGTTTCACATTCCATATGGGGATGAGAGTTCAGAGCGCCCTCCGGACGGTTATTTTACTTGCTACGAGGCATTCCTGACGCTATGTCGACTGTGGTTCCCTATTCCTGGAGTTATCGTTCAGGCTCTCGACCGTTTCAGAATCGTAATTAGCCAGCTGAACGTTCCGGCTTTGGAAAGCTGGCTTGGCGTTGTAATTTTGAGTTACGAGTTAGGAATGGATCTTAGCCCTTCGGACTTCGAAGAGTTGTGGAGTTCCAAGACGACGAGCAACAATGGAATATATGCCATGAAATCGAGGACCGATTTTTTGGTAATTCGTGGACTTACCTCACATGCTAAGGATTTCGTTGATCGTTTCTTTTTTGTGAGGATAGATGGAGAGTCTGTCGAGGAAAGCTTTCTTCATCTATTCCCGACGGACTGGTTGTACCGACGTGGTAAGATTACCGTACTCTTTTTCTTAGAATCCGAAAGGCGAGCTCTGAACGTATATATATATATATATATATATATATATATATATATATATATATATATATATATATATATATATATATATATATATATATATATATATATATATATATATATATATATATATATTTTTTTTTTTTATTGTTCAGAGAACAGGTGTCTCGCGCATGTTCCTTCCGATCTTTCCACCAAGAGAGACATATTTAGGTCAAGGGCCTGTTCCTGGAATTCTTTTACTCTTGACCGGATTCGAGAGGCGGTCGCGCTTCACCGATCGCGAGGCGGTCGCGCTTCACCGATCACGAGGCGGCACGCGACCTATCATTAATGATGGATCTTTCGTATTTGCTCCTTCGAGGCGGAGGAAGAGATCTTTGAAGGGTAAAGGGATTGCTTTCGAGGCCTCATCGGGAAATGACGAGCCGCCGAGATACGATCAAGGCGTTCCTGGTCCGAACCCGCCCCAAGGTGACTTCTTTGATGAGCTTCCTTCTGCGTTTTCTCGTGACGAGTCTTCCGACAACGAGGAGAGAGACAAGGTGACTGCGGAGGGCGCCCGTTTGGTCAACGAGGTTCGTTTCTGAGACTCGAATAAATCCCCTTTTCTTTTGATTTGATCTTGACCATTTTGCAGGCCGTGAAGGTATGGAACACATCAATCGATGGAAGTTTCCGCACTGCTCAGCTGGCCTGTTTCAAAGCGAAAGAGACCGAAAGGGAATTCGCCAAGTACCGGTTGGTGGTGGAGGAGCAAAATCGTCGGCAAGCTGAGGCCCAGGCTCGAGCCCTAGTCCGTGCAGAAAGGAGAGGGCGGAGAAAAGCTGCCGCTGAGTTGAATCGAAGGGCTGAAATCTTTTCTACCGAATTCGAGGCGTACAAAGAGGCTCATGACTTTGTAGGCGATTTTCGCGAGTGTCGTGGTTCGGTTGGTACCCTCCACAAGATGCGGCGCGAAGGTTTTTCTCTTTCCAGCGAGCTTGCCGCAATGGATGGTTCGATGAGAATTTGTGCTAACGCTGAAACCTTCGTTCCTCCGCTCGAAGGGAAAATTCGAGAGTTGTGGAACCCTATCCAAGTCTCGGAAGATACGGAGGATGCCGGTGCAGATGCGAATGCAGGTGACGGGGGTGAAGAGGTCGACCAGCCCGATTCCTCGTATGGAATATCCTTAACCGATTGTTATGCATTTGATTATAATTTATGATAAGCCGAGTGTGTCTGTATGTGTTGCGACCATTAAGAGGTCGCGCGACTTTATGTTTTTTCGGGACTGGCCGTTGGTGGCTTTCGAATCCCTGCTATGAATATTTTTATAAACTTTGCGTTTTGATTTATACTTTCGTCAAGTGTAGAGGGTTTGGATACGTGTAGTCACTTCGTATTCAAGCTCTTTTTTTTGTCGCTTAATCCGTAGGTTACTTTGTAGCGAACGTTAGGTTTGTTAGCGATAAGAGGCAAATTTTGGAATCTCGTATTCTGGATACTTATGCCTATGAGATGTTTTAGATACCAGCAAGGACGGGTTTAGGGCAAGACCTAGGTCTAGTTTCGGACTGAAGCTGTGCGATGGCAAATCGGCTTTTCGTTTTGCTTGTTTGCGATTTCGACCTGATTCGTACCGTTTTAGAATCTGCGAAGTGCTTATCGGCTTATATGATTCGTTTGGATACGAATTGAGCTACTTTCTTTACGAAGAGCTGACCAAAATTTGGATTTCTTGTATAGCGCGCTATGATATCCTTGTCGGATGCAAGAGGACTTCGTCAGAAGCCGGACTACGAATTTGATTGAGTGAAACGTTTCTATGTTTTTCCGTTCGGGGCCAATCGACGGAAATGAATTTTAGAGTCGTGGATAGACTATTTGATAGAGTTTTTTGGAGGAGAATAGAGAATCGAAACTGGTCGGGAACTTGCGACGTCTCGCGTTCCTTAAAGATACGATTTTCGTTTTCCGTAATGTTTGTGCGTTGGATAAGCGTTTGAATTTAAGACTTTATGAAAGGTTTCAAGAATGTAGAGTACATGTAAAAAGTATTTTTGCGGGAGTACAGGAGTGTTCGTTCCCATCTCCCCCCCCCCTTTTGGTGAGGGGGATAGCTGAACTCGTCGGGTTTCGACGAGCTGCCTACGCACCTCTTGCGAGGATCAAGCCATCTCGTAGTTCTGTTTATATCGCGGATGCTATTACTCCACGATTTCCGGCGCCTCGACTGTTTTAGCTAAGTCGGTGGCCGCGTTGGGAGTTAGGTCATTCGTTCCGTCGGCGATGGACTCGAGGATTCTCTTGTCATCGTGAGTCGTGGCCTTTTTGGACAAGTCTGAGTCGTCCTTTGCCGAGTTCTCGGAGATATTCGGATGCTTCTTAGTTCGCTTCGGGTTAGCCACTGGGGCATTCCGATTGCTGCGCAATTTATGTTCAGCCAGGAAGCAGAGTCGCGACTGTTTTTGGCTTCCCAGATTACCGTCGTTCCAGTTGGTGTCGGAAACTTGACGCTGAGATGGTAAGTGGACGGGACTGCCTTCATGGCGTTTATCCAAGGAGTTCCCATTATGGCGTTATAGATGGCCGGGTTATCCACTACCGCGAACTCGACGATCTTCGTGACTTCTTTTGCCATGACTGGGAGCCTGATTTTTCCGAGGGTCATGGATGTGACGCCCGAGAATCCAGTCAACGGTCTTGGTTCTGGGATGACTTCTCCGAGGGGTATGTTCATCCTCTGGAGAGTATCGCGGAACATGATGTTGACCGTGCTTCCTGTGTCGGTGAGGATGCGGCCGATTTCGAGATCTTGAATCACCAAGTCGATGACCAGAGGATCGTAGTGTGGTTTGCGATAAGTCGATGACCAGAGGATCGCCGTGTCCTGTTCCTCGAAGACGGTCGTGTGATTGGGAACGTCGTCTTCTGGACACCATCCGGGATTTGTTTCGGCCTTCCGCCCGTAGGCTTTGATTGACGAAACGGAATCCTGGTAGAAGTGTGATCCTCCGATGATCATGTTGATCCTTTGGCGATTGTTGCTGTTTCCCTCGCCGTCTTGTCTCCGTCCGCATTTTTCGCCTGACTGAGTTCCGGGAGCATTGTTCTCGGGTGTAGCCCCGTCGGTTTTCGGCGGACGGTCGGAATCTAGGAGCAGGTCTTTTACACTCCTAACTGCCGCTAGCTCGCCGACGAGCAGCTTTGCGATAAGTCTTGCGCCGAGGACTTTGCAGTTGGCGGTGGAGTGACCTCTCGTCCGATGGAACTCGCAGCTGGAGTTATCCTTGTACGAGTTCTGCGTCCATGTGTTTCCAGCAGTCTTTCCTTGTTCATAATTGACGGCGTAGTTATGCTCGCCTTGGACGTCTTCCCCCTCGTGATGGACATAGTTGTCGTTACGAGAGGGTTTCTTCTTGCCGGACGCTTTCTGCGGTCCGTGCTTTTGCGCCAGGACTTTCATCTCTTCTTCCATGATGATGAAGTCTGTTGCCTTGTGCAGAGTGTCCTGGATAGTGTGTGGCCTCTCCAAAGAAATCCACTTTCGGAACTTCGACTTGTACCATAGGGTTTTCCTTAGGGCGTCGATGGCGACTCTGTCGCTGAGGCCCGTGACCCTGGACATCACAAGTTTGAATCTCCTTATGTAGTCGCGGAGTGGTTCGTCTTCCTTTTGGACTAGGCTCCATAGGTCTACGTCGGAGGTTTCCCTGTCCATGAACATGGAGAATTGCTTCAGAAAAGCTGAAGCAAGTTGTCGAAAATTCCCGATGGAGTTCCTCTTTAGGTGCGAGAACCACTCGAGCGCAGCTCCTCTGAGGTTCTCGACGAATAGGAGACAGCAGCCGATGTCCTTTTCTCGCTCCGGAAGTTTAGACCTAGCCATTGCAATCTGGAAGGATTGCAGATGTGCCTTCGGATCTGTGGTTCCGTCGTAGGTGGGAAGCTTTATTTTCCCGGGATCTGAGACTCGTGCGTCCGTGATTCGAGAGGTTAACGGCGTTTTCCTCGATTCCTCGAGGAGCAGGTCGATCTCGGGAGCGGTGCTGGTTACGTGGTGAATCTGCGACTTTACCGCTTTCACCTCGGCTGCAGTCTTCGCGATGTATTCGCGCAAATGGTGGATCTCATTGGCGCCGTTCGCGCTCCTTTGTCTACGTTGGCTGCGATAGGCCCGAGTCTGATCTTCAGCCAACCTCTCTTGCTCTGACCAGTAGAGGTCTTCTTCCTCTTCTGTCATGGGTTTTTCGAAGGCTGCCGCCAGTCGAGCTGACTGACTTCGGGTCCTCCTGTGGTGGATGTCGGCGTCTTTGTCAGACGGGTCCGATTGATCGCTGATATCCAGGTCGATTCATTCAACGTCGTCTCCTTCGTTTTCCCTCGCGGGAGGTGGAAGGTTATCCGTCGTTTTCTTCTGCCCCGCCGGAGTGGTATCGTTAGGGACGAGTTCCGGGGACTTTCTTGGGGCATCTTTTTCTTGGTCTCCGGAAGTTCCGAAGTCGAGCCTCCTGACACGCCTCACCTTGGTGGATCCGCGCGGGAGTTTGCTCTTCGCTGTTAAGGTACTAACCTGTTTAGCGAGTGAAGCCATTAGTTTCTCTTGTTCTTCCAGCCGTTTCTGGGCGGTGGCGAACAGTTCTTTCACCTGGTCCAGCATCGCGGTGTTTGCCTCGGTAGTGACCGTCGATACGTTTCCGGCAGGAGTCTTCTCAGCGTTGGCATCGACGGCTGGTCCGTCGTGCGTTTGCTTGTCTTTTTCCGCGGTAGCAGACATGCTTAACTGGGCGTGCGTAGTTGCGAGAAAGATAAATCCGTGTATGCCCCTCCTTCTAGCGCCAAACTGTGGGAACCGAAATTCGCACTGTCGATTTTAGTTAAGTTTAAACGTAAGAAAACTAAGTTGACCTAGTTTTCCCCGAGGATCCCGGCTATTTGCTGGGCCACACACTGTTGTGATATTTTTGTGTAGGGTCGTTTTAGTACTACGAAACACTGGAAGACTAATAGATTTTATGTATTTGTATGTGTTTAGAGAAGAGAAATTGAGGCAAAGAGATGTATTATTGAGTGATTTCGGGATTACAACGTATTGGGTGTATAAACCCTAGTTCTATCGCCTAACTCTCTAGTCTCTAAGCCCCAAAGCGTCGATCCCTTGTTCTAGGGTTTGGGTTCCCCTCTTATAGCTGATGTAAGTCGGTCAATCTTGGGCGGCTTCCGTAATATTCATGAATATATTACTTTTCCCTCGTTATGGGAAACTTCCATATTCATGCGGAGGATCAAATCCTTGGTCCTTACGGCAGGGGCTAGGCCTTGGTTCCTCGATACATGGACTGGACCCTGGATACTTATTAAATGGAGATCGGATCCTGGTGCCTCCTGGTGGAGATTGGTTCTTTGAGTAGAAGAGGGACCCTGGGTCCTTCCCAAACGAGGGCCCGGAAGTCAAGACCCTTCGGAGGCTGGAGAAATCTTTAGCTTTGGATATTTTTCCCCAACAGTTTGCCCCTTATTCCTTGATTGCTTTGTAGGAATCAAGGGATAACATGTAGTCTCGGATCTTGGTACTATTTCTTCAAGCAGGAGAAGGGTTTTATCCATAATTCGATTCCGGATTCTTAGGCGTAAGAATTTGGCTGGAATGGCGATCTGGAATATTTATGATTCGTAGTTTTCTTTAAAATCGGTCTGAACGACCCTTGCTGATTTAGATTCTCTTTCCTTTTCGGGAGCTGTAATCTCGGAAGATCCGGGGAGCAGGCTGATTTGATTTTTAAATCCTGCCTCGGAGACCGTAGGATTTTTTGAATTTAGCGGCTTTCCCGAGGTAGTGTCTAACGGCTCTTTCCTTTCCTTGATAAATATGTTCTCCGGATTTTCGATTGCCTTCATCACTTCCTCTTCTTCTTAGTCTTCTAGAATTACATTCAGATTTTTCTTCTTCCTCTTTTATTACAATGGCGGAGACGAGAGATTCGGGGAAGAGGGCAGAGTTTAGATCGTCTAGATCTGGCAGCCCTCAAGATCTTCGAGCATCTATGCCGTTCATACCTCTCGGATCTCCACCAGTGGGCCCTGCTTTGTCGATCGGGGAGGATGAAGTACGTGACCTCCGGAGAAAGTACGCGCTCCCTTCTTCCGTTGCTCTCCGCATTCCTGAGCCGTCGGAGCGTGCGTCCGGCAGTATGCTCGAAGAGATTGCCATTTACGAAGCTTTCTTTGAGTCGGGTTTCAGAGGCGATGTACCGTCGTTGGTTGTGAGCCTTTGCGACTATTTTCATATCTCGCCGTCCCAGCTTAATCCTCCAGCTTGGCGCATTCTCACGGCGATCCAGAATCTGGGCGACGAAGAGAACTTAACTTTGGGGGTTAATGAGGTTCTCTTCGCTTATCACTTAGCTCCAATAAATGGCAACGAAGGACGTTTCCATCTCCGCCCTCGCGCGGGTCTTCCTATAGTTGAGGAGCTACCAAAAACTGATCGCAAGGGGCTAGCCTTTGAGAAAAGATGGCCCGAAAAGTATATTTTCATGACCCTTCCTGGATCCTACAATCGATGGAATTTCACGGGTGAGGAATGCTTCTGTTGTCTGTAGTCGAATTTTGCTTATCTCTTTTTGGTTCTTTCGCAGAGGGGACTCGTCCTGCTCCGGCCGATGGGAAGGATAACGTTCTTCGTGCAAGGCAGATTCCTGTCGAGCGGCACCTAGTACCTTATCTTCTTAGCCCGGAGGTGCCGCCGTAGCAAACTGTGGGGTAAGTCCTTCCTCTTAAAATTGGTTAGGTCTTTTATTATCGCATTGATCGTGTGAGTTTTGTGATCAGTGAGTATGATGGAAGAGGATTTGGAGGATCCGGTAGCTTCTTTCAGGAGGGCCACTGATGCGATTTCGGCCAAGAAAGGTCTGCCTATCGAGGAGGTGGCTGGTAGAACGAGTGCGACTATTGGGGGTAAGCGCAAGATGACGGAAGTCGAGGATACTTCCTCGGGTCGGGACCGTGGATCGAGGGAGGATTCGACTCCGGCGAGCCAACAACCATCACCGAGCGGATATTCGCGTGGAGGGCTATCGTCGGTTTTGAATAATTTGAATGAGAGCGTATTCCCCAAGATGCAAGTTCTGTTTTCGGATAAAAGTTCTTCAGGAGCAGTGCGGCAGATTCAGAGTGGGCTTCTTCAGGTAGATGACGGTCTTTTTGTTTCTTGTTTTGAATCCTTGGTTTACGCCTCCCTTTTTATATAGGTTTTTTCACAACTACACCTTTGAAAGATGAGATGGCGAAGGAGGGCATTAGTCGGGACAAGATGGTGGAACTGTCCAGGCAATTATCCCGTGAGAAGGACAGACGAGTCGCTACGGAATTGGAACTTCGGGACTCGAAAGACAAGGTTCGGGTCATTGAGGGCTCGGTAGAGATTGCTTCGGCTGAATCCCTTCGGTTGAGTTGAGAGAAGCCAGAATTAGAAGAGGCTGTCGCAGAGCTTCGATCGGAGGTAGAGACTTTGAGGAATGAGAAGATCATGGCCGTGAGTGGGGCAAGGATGGTGGCCCGCTGGGAGGTAATGAGGGAATGGCTCCGGGGACAGACCTCCCAATGGGATCTGCTCAAAGAATTCTCTCAGTTTAAGACGGTGGTTTTGGCCGAGGCGGTGCTTAAGGGTGTCGAGCCTCCCACGTTTGGAGACGAGCCAGCTATTCCTTCGTCTAGTCGTGGCAGATCTTAGGGATTTGTAATGATTTTCCTTTAAGGCTTTTGTCGAACTGAAATATTTTTTGAATTTGTATCCTGATTTGCCTTGGGATTTGAAGCCTGTTTTAGGGCCTGAAAATAAAGCCGTGTTAGATCTCGTAATCCTGTCTATAAAACATGAGTTTTCAAGGATGTGAAATCGTTGTCGGGAACTAGTGAGTTCTGATCTGATTTGAACCCTTGGGTTCTTGATCCCTCGAACTCGGAAGCTCTTAGGATCTAGGCCCCTTAAGTTCCATACCTGGGCCCTGAGGCCTTTCTTTTACCCTATCCAATCTTGAAGGATTTAGGAGTCTTTAGCTTCTCTGGACCCTTAGGTCTTATGAAGCTTGAGGTTCTTTGGACCCTTAGGTCTTAGGAACCTTGAGGTTCTTTGGACCCTTAGGTCTTGGGAACCTTGAGGTTCTTCGGACCCTTAGGTCTTAGGAACCTTGAGGTACTTTGGACCCTTAGGTTTTAGGAACCTTGAGGTCCTTATGGACCCGAAGGTCTTTGGACCCGAAGGTCTATGGACCCGAAGGTCTTTGGACCCGAAGGTCTTTGGACCCGAAGGTCTTTGGACCCGAAGGTCTTTGGACCCGAAGGTCTTTGGACCCGAAGGTCTTTGGACCCGAAGGTCTTTGGACCCGAAGGTCGTTGGACCCGAAGGTCTTTGGACCCGAAGGTCTTTGGACCCGAAGGTCTATGGACCCGAAGGTCTTTGGACCCGAAGATTTTTGGACCCGTAGGTCTATGGACCCGAAGGTCTTTGGACCCGAAGGTCTTTGGACCCGAAGGTCTTTGGACCCGAAGGTCTTTGGACCCGAAGGTTTATGGACCCGAAGGTCTTTGGACCCGAAGGTCTTTGGACCCGAAGGTCTTTGGACCCGAAGGTTTATGGACCCGAAGGTCTTTGGACCCGAAGGTCTTTGGACCCGAAGGTGTATGGACCCGAAGGTCTTTGGACCCGAGGGTCTATGGATCCGAAGGTCTTTGGACCCGAAGGTCTTTGGACCCGAAGGTCTCTGGACTTTTATGCTTTTGGGGAGTCTTTTTGATCGTTCTCTGCTGCCCGGAGGCGAGCCACTCTCGATCTAAATTGAGAAATCGCACTGTGCTACCCGTGGGCATAGGCCATTCTCAAAATTCTCAATGCTGCACTCTACCTTTCTGCAGAAAGGTCACTCTCAGACTTACCGTGGTCTGGGGTGGGTCCCGCTGCAAGGTTCTGTCAACCCAGACACACTACCTTCCACGTCTGGATAGGTATTAAATTGTTTGTGCTTTACCGGTTATTTGCACTTTGCTCCCTGCATATCAGCCGCCATAATCTGATTACAGTACTTGGCTGTGTACGTCATGCCCCCAGCGTGCGTTTAGCTTATAGCGTTTTTCACGAGGGTTTGAATGGCACTAGTACGTGGTCCCTGCATAATTCTTGGCTATTGGCCTTTACGCGGGGCTCTATCGCGCAGACATCGGCTCAGGGCTGATCAGACCCCTTCCATATTTGTCTGCACCTATGGTGAGTAGCCTCACCAGCTAGGGGGCTAGCTAAGATCTGAGGTCCCGAAGGTCCCCGATCCAGCTAATATGCCCCTTTAAGTATATTGGTGTTCCCTTAACTCCCTTTAGTCGAAACCAAATTTATTTTATAAGCCTAGTCCGAGGACGTTCTCGTTATACATAGGAGTAGGAAAACCAAAATACTTAAATATATATAGTATATATAGAGCTCGATCCGAAGATCTTGCCTCTAGAAATGATAAAATTTGAGGTGCAAGGCGTTCCAGCAGTTGGGTTGGACCTTGCCCGTGCTGTCTTGCAGCTTATAGGCTCCTGCCCCTTGCACCCCTATTACCTGGTAGGGCCCCTCCCATCCGGGGGCGAGTTTTCCGGCTGATTTGTCTTTTGTGTGGTTACAGACTCGCCTTAGGACCCAGTCTCCTTCTTGGAAGGTTCTGGATCTCACCTTCTTGTTGTAACTCTTGGCTACTTTTATTTGGTACGATGCGTTTCTCAGGCGGGCTGCTTCTCTTTTCTCGTCTAGGAGGTCTAGGCTTAGGTACATCAACTCATCGTTTTCCTTGGGAGTTAGGATGTTGGAGATCGTGGTCTTGACATGTACCTCGGTTGGTATTGCTGACTCGGTGCCATAGAAGAGTGAGAAAGGGGTTTCTTTGGTAGCTATTTTTGGAGTTGTTCGATAGGCCCAGAGGACTCCATGTAGCTCTTCTGCCCATCGCCCGTGAGCCTTCTCCAAGCGCTTCTTGAGCATGTTCACCACCGTTTTGTTGGTTGATTCTGCTTGTCCGTTTGATTGGGGGTGCCTCGATGCTGAATATGAGAGTTTGATATCCCAATCTTTGCAGAAGTCTTGGAAGTCGTTGCTGGTAAATTGGGGTCCATTGTCTGTGACAATCTCCAGAGGTGCTCCAAAGCGGGTTATTATGTTTGTCCAGATGAATTTCCTGATCTGGAGGTCCGAGATTTTTGCCAAGGCTTTGGCTTCTACCCACTTCGTGAAGTAATCGGTCATTACTAGGAGGAAGACCATTTGCCCCGGCGCCATTGGGAATTTCCCCACGATGTCCATGCCCCATTTGCGGAAGGGCCAAGGTGAGCTTAGGGATTTTAGGTTCTTTGGTGGCAAGTTGGAGATCGGGGCGTGCTTCTGGCATTGGCTGCAGGTTTTAGCCTGTTTGAGGGAGTCCTTCGCCATGGTAGGCCAGTAATAGCCGGCCCTTCTTGTCCTGAGAACTAGGCTTCGTCCGCTGGAATGTGAACCGCATTCCCCATCATGGAGTTCTTCCAATATTCGTGTGGCTTCTCTAGGGGATAGGCATCGTAGGTAGGGCCCTGAGAAGGACCTCCTATATAGTTTTCCCTCCGAAATGCAGTATCTGGCCGCTTGTCTCTTGATGTTCCGGCTCTCCTCTCGGTTTTCAGGTAGGACGTCGTTTCTTAGGTAGTTGGTGATAGGGGTCATCCAGGTTTCTCCTTCGTCTACTACCGCCACTTCTTCCGGTTCTGCCTCCTTCTGGGTTGCTGGCCATTGTAGGACCAACAGGAGAATACTCATATGTTCCTTGGTTTCTAATGCGGAACCCAGGTTTGCTAGAGCGTCGGCTTGGGAGTTTTGTTCCCTAGGTATTTGAGTAAGCTTGTAGCTTGTGAATTGGTCTAAGAGACGCTTGGCCACCGATAGGTACCTGATCATACTTGGGTCCTTGGCTTGATAATCCCCTTGAACTTGGCTGATAATGAGCTGCGAGTCACTGAAGACCTGGATGTCTTTTACTCCCATTTCTCTAGCTAGCTCTAGACCTGCTATTAAAGCCTCGTATTCTGCCTCGTTGTTTGTTGCTTTGAAGTTGCAACGTACAGCCCTTGAGGCCGAGTCCCCAGTAGGTGAGGTTAGAACCAGTCCTACTCATGCGCCTCTTACGTTGCTGGAGCCGTCCACATGCAGGGTCCATTGACCCTACTCTGCTTCTTTCCCCAGGAGTGTAGCTTATAGATCTGGTTCTGGAAGCGCAGAGGGAGAGAATTCAGCCACGAAATCAGCTAGGACCTGGGACTTGATAGCGGCGGCTGGGCTGAAGATCACGTCGTACTCTCCCAATTCTACGGCCCATTTTGCCAATCGTCCTGATACCTCGGGTTTATGAAGGACTGCTTTGATGGGGAATGAAGTGACTACCACGACTTGATGGGACTGGAAGTAGGGACGTAACTTCCGGGCCGCGACCACCAGAGCGAGGGCTAGCTTCTCTAGTTGGCTGTAGCGAGTTTCTGCGTCTAGCATGGATTTGCTGACGTAGTATATGGGATGCTGCCTCCTTTCCTCCTCCCTTACGAGGACCGCGCTAACTGCGTGCTCAGACACGGCTAGGTAAAGCAATAGGGTTTCTCCTTCCAAGGGTTTAGATAGGAGTGGTGGAGTAGTGAGGTAGGCCTTGAGGTCGGATTGCGCGGCTTCGCACTTCTCTGTCCATTTAAAGTCCTTGGGGTTCTTTAGTGTTTCAAAGAAGGCATGGGACTTGTCAGAAAGCCTGGAGATGAACCTGCTGAGGGCTGCCATTCTTCCTGTAATTTTTTGAATCTCTTTGACATTCCGCGGGGGAGGAATCGCCTGGATGGCCCTTATTTGCTCCGGGTTTGCTTCTATGCCCCTGTGGGTGACTATGTATCCCAGGAACTTCCCGGAGCTTACCCCAAAGGAGCATTTAGAGGGGTTGAGCTTCATATTGTACTTCCTCAAGGTGGTGAATGCTTGCTGGAGATGCGAGATATGATCTTCCGAGTCAAGAGATTTTACCAGCATGTCATCGATGTAGACTTCCATGGTCTGGCCTATCTGATCGGCAAACATTGTGTTGACCAGTCTCTGATAGGTGGATCCAGCGTTCTTCAGACCAAACGGCATGACCTTGTAACAGTAGATGCCCCTGGAAGTCATGAAGGACGTCTTCTCTTGGTTGTCGGGATGCATCAGGATTTGGTTGTATCCCGAGAAGGCATCCATGAAGCTCATTAGTTGGTGCCCAGCAGTGGCATCAACCAGCTTGTCTATATGAGGCAAGGGGAATAGATCCTTTGGGCAGGACTTGTTGAGGTCCGTGAAATCGATGCAGACTCTCCATTTTCCGTTTTTCTTTCTCACAACCACCACATTGGCGAGCCAGTCGGGATATTGTACCTCTCTTATGAACCCTGCGTCGAGCAGGTTTTTGACCTCTTCGTTAATGATTTCATCCCTTTCGGGAGCGAACTTCCTTCTCTTTTGTCTGACCGGAGGATGCTCAGGATTCAGTTGGAGCTGATGCATGATGACGTTGGGGTCGATTCCGGGCATATCTTCGTGGGACCATGCAAAGCAATCGGAGTTGGACCTTATGAAGTCGATCAGTCTTCGCCTCAAATTTCTCAGCAATTTGGAGCCTATCTTGAGGTTCCGTTCCGAGTTTCCTTCTATTACGGGGACCTCGTCCATGTCTTCAACCTCGGGTTCTTCGGCGTGAGGAACGAGAGGTTGCTTCTGTAATTGCTATAAGGCTTGGGTCTTTCCCTTCAGGGTTGTTTGGTAGCAGGACCTAGAATTCTCTTGGTCCCCTCTGATGACCTTCACGCCCCAGGGGGTAGGAAATTTCACCAATTGGTGAAGGGTTGATGGCACGGCTCCCATGTCGTGGATCCAGGGCCTCCCTAGTATCACGTTGTAGGACGACGGACAGTCGACGACCAAGAACTTGGTAGTTTGGTTTATCCCCTCGGTGTAGACTGGGAGAAGGACTTCTCCTTCGGTTTGCTTCACCTCTCCGCTAAATCCCACTAGCGGGTTCGCTTTCCTGGTTAATGTTTTAGGGTCTAGCCCTAAGTCCATATAGGCCGAGTGGAAGATGATGTTGCTGGAGCTGCCATTATCTACCAGTATCCGCTTAACCAAGCAGTTGGCTATAACTAGCGAGATGACGAGGGCGTCATGATGGGGAGCAAGGACTCGTTCCTGCTCTCTCGCAGTAAAGCTGATCTCATCCGTCCCCAAGAGCGGGCGCTTGGGAATCTCGGCCTCTCGGCCATTCCTAGCATTACGAGTACTTCTTTTGGCTGCGGCGCTGCTGATTCCGCTTACTTTTGATCCTTCGGAGATGACGTGGATCACTCGTTCTTGTGGCGGAGGTAGTGCAGGGACCGCGTCGTTGGGGAGAGCGGGACCCTCTCTGTTGAGGAGGTCCTTTGCCTTGTTTGAGAGGAACTCCCTTAGATAACCCTTCTTGAGAAGTTCGGCTACTTCCAGACTCAGGGCTATACAGTCTTCAGTGGTATGACCGTGATCGCTATGGAACCCACACCATCTTTTAGGGTTCCGGGTAGCATCAGGGGACCTCATTTTAGGTGGCCACTTAACTTGTGGGCCCATCTGCCTCAAGACTCTGATGAGCTCTGGTTTGGATATCGCTAGGTGGGGGATACTGGGCCAAGTAGAAACCATCATTCCTTCGGATCGAGGTAGAGGGCGATGTTGGTATCTGCTCTTGCTCTGGTTGGTGGGTTCTCGGGAAAGTCGGGGTCGGATGGTTTCCTCACGCTCGTCTTTTGAGGGCCTAGAGGACTTCTGATCGTACTTGGAGGAAACCTTGGCCCTGCTCACGACGTCTTCTTCCCACCTTACTTGGGCCCAGGCGCGGGATAGTACATCTGCCATGTCTCCGCATCTATACTTCGTTACCTCCTTGTAGAGCTCTCCCTCCGGAAGTAGACCCTTCTTGAAGGCTGAGATTGCTGTATCGGCGTTGCACTCGGGTATAGAGACCTTCTCCTGGTTGAAACGAGCTATGTAGGAGCGTAGGGATTCGTTTCTTTATTGTTGGATCTCATAGAGGTCATCTGATCTCTTCTCCAGGTGGCGGCTACTGGCGAATTGTTCCACGAACTTGTCGCTGAGGGCGGCGAAAGATGCTATGGATCCAGTGGGGAGGTTGATATACCATTGGAGGGCAGGACCGGTTAGGGTTGATCCGAAGCCCTTGCACATGGTGGCTTCCCTTGCTTCTTTTGGAATAGCTACGGCTACCATGCGTTGCTTATACTGGGCGATGTGGTTATTAGGATCTCCGGTTCCCTCATACATCTTGATGCTCGGGAAAGAGAATTTGCGAGGCATCTCGACCGAAGCAATCTCCTTCACGAAAGGTGTGTCGGAGTATGACCTGGGATCGCTTCTACGGATGGGGGGAGCTACTCCGGGGAGCCTTTCCACCATGGATTGGATGGTGCCGAATCTTTCGGATACCACCTTCTCGTGGTAAGCGGCTAGAGCTGGATCTGAGATCTCGGGATGGTCAGGTGAATACTCTTCGTCCTCTGTATCGGAGTCGTCTTCTTCTTCTTCCCGGGTTACGTCTCGAGTATTTTCTTGACCGCCGGGTTCGTCGCAGGGCTGTTGAGGTGTTTCCTTGCCGTCGTGCGGTGTGTTGAGTGAAGCCATAGGTCGGACTCTGGTTCTGAACCGTTTCCGTTTGTTCCCTACTGCCCCGAGGGATCAGTTTTCTCGTCAAAGAGCGAGGTTCTCGGCTTCCACAGCGTATAGCTTCTCGACGCTTTACTGAAGCTGCTTGGAGTGTTCTCCAAGTTGATCTTTTAGGTACTAAACTTCCTGGATGAGTTCCAGACCTGCAGGTGCGGTTTCCTAAGCCTTGTGAAGGTCGGTGATTTGACTCTGAAGGGTTTCGAATCGGCTCAGAAGCTCCTTCTCCTTCGGGGTCAGATCAGCTTGGTTGGAATCGTCTTCCGGTGCCATCGTCACGTAGTTGAGTTACTCCCCTCCTTCTAGCGCCAAACTGTTGTGATATTTTTGTGTAGGGTCGTTTTAGTACTACGGAACACTGGAAGACTAATAGATTTTATGTATTTGTATGTGTTTAGAAAAGAGAAATTGAGGCAAAGAGATGTATTATTGAGTGATTTCGGGATTACAACGTATTGGGTGTATAAACCCTAGTTCTATCGCCTAACTCTCTAATCTCTAAGCCCCAAAGCGTCGATCCCTTGTTCTAGGGTTTGGGTTCCCCTTTTACAGCTGATGTAAGTCGGTCAATCTTGGGCGGCTTCCGTAATATTCGTGAATATATTACTTTCCCCTCGTTATGGGAAACTTCCATATTCATGCGGAGGATCAGATCCTTGGTCCTTACAGCAGGGGCTAGGCCTTGGTTCCTCGATACAGGGACTGGACCCTGGATACTTATTAAATGGAGATCGGATCCTGGTGCCTCCTGGTGGAGATTAGTTCTTTGAGTAGAAGAGGGACCCTGGGTCCTTCCCAAACGAGGGCCCGGAAGTCAAGACCCCTTCGGAGGCTGGAGAAATCTTTAGCCTTGGATATTTTTCCCCAACACGCACGACAAAGTTAAGACAGACAAAGTTGAGAATAAATGCGTAAAATAAAGAGAGCAAAAAGAAAGAATTTTATTTCCGAATTCGCGGAGAGCGTTGGAACAATAGGTCGAGATCGCGGCCGTAAGAGCTGTCGATCGTCGCTAGTCTCAAAACCCTAGATCTAACCTAATTGAGTCGCAGCTCGCTAAAAAGGAAATAAAAGCCTAAGTTCTAAATTGCTCTGAGAGTAGTTTTCCTTCTGATTTTCGGATCCCCCTTCCTCTGCTCCTAGACTTGCTTATATACTCCCATATGACGGTCTATTCCTGATGGGCTGCCATGAGCTGGGCTTTTTCCATTTTCGTCGGCTTTCGTATTTATCGGGAAATTTGACATTTATCCTTTAGAAAATTCGAAGCTTATCCTTTTGGAAGTTTGACATTTATCTTGTTATGTGAAGATAATTGCAAGTCATCGTATCTATCCTTTAGAAAATCGTAAATAGATTGTCCTATCGTGTTTGGTCCCTTTCGGGCCGTATCTCGGACTTCCGCTGTCTTCTACGATTCTTTGAAAGAATGTTCCTACTTGGATGTCGAACTTTTCGGAAGATCCTCAATTCTTTGCTGAGGAAAATGGTGTTTTAAGATAACCATCACCGTTTTATACGAAGTTTTTCCATCCGTTGATATCTTAGGGGTTTTCCGAAAGTTTGGAGTAGGAAAAGGAGTTTTGTTCGCAGGTTCCGGGAAAGTCGCAAAACACGAATTTCTGGCGATTTGAGAGCCTGGAACTTACGCACGAAGACTAGCCGCCCGACAACCCGAGCCAGCGTGGGGCTAGCCGCCCGGTGCCTACGGCCAGCACGGGCGCTAGGCGCCCGGCGCCTACGGCCAGCACAAGCGCTAGGCAACCCGGCGCCTACGGCCAGCACGGGCGCTAGCCACCCGGCGCCTACGGCCAGCACGGGGGCTAGCCGCCCGGCGCCTACGGCTAGCACGGGCGCTAGGCGCCCGGCGCCTACGGCCAGCACGGGCGCTAGCCACCCTGCGCCTACGGCCAGCACGGGCGCTAGCCGCCCGGCGCCTACAGCCAGCACGGGGGCTAGCCGCCCGGCGGCTACGGCCAGTGCGGGGTCAGTTGCTCGTTTTTTTCGGTTCGTGCGAGCTTTTGCGTTCTTTTGACTTTCTGGAGATTTTTATTGTGTGGAAAATGTTTCTAGTCGTTTATTTCGAAACGACTAATTTTGAGCTCAATATTTTCCCGAGGTTTCTTGATTGAAACTTAGTCTCTTAAAGCTTAACATCTTTCGTGTTTTTTCCGAAACTTTCGGACATCGATTTCGTCTTGACCGATTTTGACCCCAACAACCTTTGCTATCTGGATCCATCAAACAACACACACAAACACTTGATTAGATTTATCAACAACAATACCAATCAATTGCATGGATGGATCCTATCCTATGCTATCAAACCGTATCAGACCAGAAAATGGTCATCACAAATATACATGGAAAAATACAACAAAATTCATGTAAACTCATGATAATTCTCAACTAAGAGATTGGTCGAGTCGGATTCCACAGAACCGGTCTCGATCATCATGATCTCGACCTTGATTCACCAAACCGGTCACGACCCAATCCCCTTAGATCAATTCGATCAGCACCAATTCTATACATGATAAATCCTTATAAATACTCAATAAGAAGAATCAATCATCGGATCCCCTCAAGTCCATCAGGAACTATGAGATCCGACTATACCTCTCAAACCACGGCCATGGAGGAATTCCTCCAAACCGGCCAAGGCCGAGGTTTGCCTTTACGAGTCTGAACCCATAGACTCGATCAGAATAGAGATGAAGTAAGATAAATACAAAGACTAGACAGAAAGGATGCTTCCAACACAATCGTCCCCACACACCAGACCGGACTTGGCCGCGGTGAAGGATAACGAACCATGGATAGCATCACTGACCTTAGGAGTTCGTTCTTCTGGAGCCGGTGTCTTCTCCTTCTCCTTATCCTTCTCGTGATCCCTCTGACGAGTTTCCATGCTTTGCCACGGAATAGTCTTGCTCCGGTAACCCCTTGGTCGGATACTCCTCTTCACGGACCGTCTCTCTCTTTCTCTCTGTTTCTTTGTGTTACGATTTTGCCAGGGCTTCCCCTGAGTATTCTGATGCCATTTTCGAAGTCAGAGACTCTCTATTTATAGAGATCTCGATTGCCAACTTCTTTTTAGGCGAACCGGTACGAAGAGAGAGAAAACGGACCGAACGGTTGCCATTGGCACTGTTTCGCTTATATCCGACTAACTGTCCCTTTGGGACAGTTCCTAGGCGCGGAGGGAACCTTCCCTTCACATGTGGGACGTCCCAGAATAATGGGCAAGACGTTGGTCCCATCGTCACATATATCACATATGTTCGGACCAGTCCGAGTAACCGTCTAGCTCGACCAGTCAGGCTCGGAGCCGAACACTCCGCCGAGGTGAGATGAGCTTCCCCCTAGCTGTCCCAGCTAACCTAGCTAGTCAGTCAGCTCCAGTGAGCTGGACAACCTCAGGTGAGCTAGTCACACTCATGATCCAGCTGGATGAGCTTGACCCGGACCACTTCCAGCTTCCGGTTCACTCGTCCAGCTCTCTTTTACTTCCTTCCTTCCTCTGAAGATCAAGTATTCCTATCCCGAATCACTTAATAATCCTTTCGGACCATGATACGCCTTATTTCAGGTCATACGACCTGCCTTAGTGCGTTCCTATGTACCATGGTCCGTCCCTCGGTCCTATCTAGGATCGGGGACATGACAAGTCTCCCCCACTAACAAAGGATTCGTCCCCGAATCCAAGTTAGAGATCTCATCATCATAAAACTGATTGTACCATTCTGGATACTCAGCTTTCATCCTTGCTTCTGTTTCCCAAGTGATAAGGTCTTACCATTGTATTCCCATACCACTTTCACCATGGGAACGGTTTTCTTTCTCATTGCCTTCTCTGATCGATCCACGATCCGAACCGGCCTTGTCTCTAAGGTTAGGTTCGTACCAAGATCATCAGGAATCTCAGGCAGTACCACTTCTTGCTCCGTTAAGCATTTCCGGAGTTGGGACACATGGAACACATTGTGGAAAGCATCCATTTGGATGGAAAATCCAACTTGTACGCCACTGCTCCCACTCGTTCAATGATCTTGAACGGACCCAAGTACCTCGGACCCAATTTCTTTCTTCCTGAAATTCTGGTCCAACCTTTGAAGGTAATCATCTTGAGATAGACAAGATCCCCAACTTCAAACTCCAAGTGCTTTCTACGCTTATCAGCATAACTCTTTTGGCGATCTTGTGCCGCCTTCATATGGTCCTTGACCATACGTATTTTCTCTGTGGTTTCTTCCACAATCTCAGGACCCAACATGCTACGCTCCCCCACTTGGGTCCAGCATAGAGGTGTCCGACAAGGTCTTCCATACAAAGCCTCATATGGTGACATACCAATGCTTGTATGGAAACTTTTGTTGTATGCAAACTCCACTAAAGGTAAGTGTCTCTCCCAAGACTCACCCCAGTCTAAGACACATGCCCTTAGCATATCCTCCAACGTCTGGATCGTCCTTTCAGACTGTCCATCCGTTTGAGGATGATATGCTGTACTCATATTCACTCTGGTCCCCAAAGCTTTTTGGAAAGCTTGCCAGAAGTAAGATGTAAATCTCGGATCTCTATCCGAGACAATACTTGCTGGAACACCATGCAACCGTACTATCTCATCCAAGTAAATCCTTACTATCTCATCTACACCATACCCTTTACGTATGGGGAGGAAGTGTGCTGACTTAGTCAGACGGTCCACCACGACCCACACTGCATCCTTCTTATTCCGAGTGGTGGGGAATCCAGTCACAAAGTCCATTGTGATGTGATCCCTGTGGGAACCAAAATTCGCACTGTCGATTTTAGTTAAGTAAAAACGTAGGAAAACTAAGTTGACCTAGTTTTCCCCGAGGATCCCGGCTATCTGCTGGGCCACGCACGACAAAGTTAAGACAGGCTAAGTTGAGAATAAATGCGTAAAATAAAGAGAGCAAAAAGAAAGAATTTTATTTCTGAATTCGCGTGAGAGCGTTGGAACAATTGGTCGAGATCGCGGCCGTAAGAGCTGTCGATCGTCGCTAGTCTCAAAATCCTAGATCTAACCTAATTGAGTCGCAGCTCGCTAAAAAGGAAATAAAAGCCTAAGTTCTAAATTGCTCTGAGAGTAGTTTGCCTTCTGATTTTCGGATCCCCCTTCCTCTGCTCCTAGACTTGCTTATATACTCCCATATGACGGTCTATTCCTGATGGGCCGCCGTGAGCCGGGCATTTTCCATTTTTGTCGGCTTTCGTATTTATCGGGAAAGTTGACATTTATCCTTTCGAAAATTCGAAGCTTATCCTTTTGGAAGTTTGACATTTATCTTGTTATGTGAAGATAATTGCAAGCCATCGTATCTATCCTTTAGAAAATCGTAAATAGGTTGTCCGATCGTGTTTGGTCCCTTCCGGGCCGTATCTCGGACTTCCGCTGTCTTCTACGATTCTTTGAAAGAATGCTCCTACTTAGATGTCGAACTTTTCAGAAGATCCTCGATTCTTTGCTGAGGAAAATGGTGTTTTAAGATAACCATCACCGTTTTATACGAAGTTTTTCAATCCGTTGATGTCTTACGGGTTTTCCGAAATCTTGGAGTAGGAAAAAGAGTTTTGTTCGCGGGATCCCGGAAAGTCGCAAAACACGGATTTCTGCCGATTTGAGAGCCTAGAACTTACGCACGAAGACTAGCCGCCTGACAACCCGAGAAAGCATGGGGCTAGCCTCCCGGCGCCTACGGTCAGCACGGCGCTAGGCGCCCGGCGCCTACGGCCAGCACGGGCGCTAGCCGCCCGGCGCCTACGGCCAGCACGGGCGCTAGCCGCCCGGCGCCTACGGCCAGCACGGGCGCTAGCCGCCCGGCGCCTACGGCCAGCACGGGGGCTAGCCGCCCGGCGCCTACGGCCATTACGGGCGCTAGGCGCCCGGCGCCTACGGCCAGCACGGGCGCTAGCCGCCCGGCGCCTACGGCCAGCACGGGCGCTAGCCGCCCGGCGCCTACGGCCAGCACGGGTGCTAGGCGCCCGGCGCCTACGGCCAGCACGGGTGCTAGGCGCCCGGCGCCTACGGCCAGCATGGGCGCTAGCCGCCCGGCGCCTACGGCCAGCACGGGGGCTAGCCGCCCGGCGCCTACGGCCAGCACGGGCGCCCAGCGCCTACGGCCAGCGCGGGGGCTAGGCGCCTACGGCCAGCGCGGGGGCTAGGCGCCTACGGCCAGCACGGGCGCTAGCCGCCCGGCGCCTACGGCCAGCACGGGGGCTAGCCGCCCGGCGGCTACGGCCAGTGCGGGGTCAGTTGCTCGTTTCTTTCGGTTCGTGCGAGTTTTTGCGTTCTTTTGACTTTCCGGAGATTTTTATTGTGTGGAAAATGTTTCTAGTCTTTGATTTCAAAACGACTAATTTTGAGCTCAACATTTTCCCGAGGTTTCTTGATTGAAACTTAGTCTCTTAAAGCTTCTCTAACATCTTTCGTGTTTTTTCAGAAACTTTCGGACATCGATTTCGTCTTGACCAATTTTGACCCCAACAATCCCACTTCCACTCCGGTATAGGCAGATTCTGAAGTAACCCACTGGGAACTTGGTGTTCAGCCTTAATGAGCTGACAAGTAGGATACTTTGCCACCCACTCGGCTACATCCGTTTTTCATTCTCACCCAATGGTAATACCTCTTCAAATCCCTATACATCTTATTCAATCCTGGGTGGATTGAAAACTTAGACTTATGAGCTTGCCTCATAATCTCTTCCTTCAGTCCCTTATCTTTAAGAACACTGATCCTGCCATTTACCAAGATGGTACCATTACTTGCCGTTTGGTACTCGGTCTTGTCATTTGCAGCAACCTTTTTAAGGTTCTCATCCAAGCCTTGCGCTTGTCGGATCCTGGTAAGGAGATCGGCCTGGTTCACTGCCTCCAATCCCAAGGGTTCTTCCTGACCCGTGAGAGTATCCAGGCGCAGTGACCTTACCATCCCTTCCAGATCATCAGCTTCCCGTGCTGCTGATACATCAGCCCGTCTACGACTTAATGCATCAGCTACCAGGTTAGCCTTTCCCGGATAGTAAGTTATGTCCAGATCATAATCTGCAACAAACTCCATCCATCTCCTCTGCCTAAGGTTCAACTCAGGCTGAGTGAAAATATACTTTAGACTCTTATGGTCCGTAAGTATTTGCACCTTTGCCCCCATAAAGATAAGATCTCCATATCTTTAGAGCAAAGACCACAGCTGCCATTTCAAGGTCATGGGTCGGATAATTTCCCTCATGCTTCCTCAACTGACGAGACGCATAGGCTATTACCTTCCCTTGCTGTGTGAGGACACATCCCAGTCCTGTGATAGACGCATCCGTGTACACTACATAAGGCTGATCAGCCTCAGGTAGTACCAGTACCGGAGCACTTGTCAACATGTCCTTCAGTGCGGAGAAACTCTTCTCACACTGGTCCGACCATGCAAATTTCACATCCTTCCCGGTTAGTTGTGTCATAGGTTGAGCCACACTCGAAAACCCTTTCACAAACTTCCGGTAATAACCAGCCAACCCCAGGAAGCTCCTTACTTCCGTAGCATTTCTTGGTTGTGGCCATTCCCGTATACACTTGATCATTTCCGGATCAACTGATACACCCTTGTCTGACACTATGTGTCCAAGGAACACAATGCTTTTCTGCCAAAAACTACACTTGCTCAACTTAGCAAAGAGTTTCTACTCCCTCAAGCGTTCTAGCACTGCCCGGAGATGCTTTTCATGATCCTCCTTGGTCTTTGAATACACGAGTATATCATCAATGAAGATGATCACAAACTCATCCAAGTATTCTCTGAACACACCATTCATCATGTTCATGAAAGCAGCCGGAGCATTAGTTAACCCGAACGGCATCACAACAAACTCAAAGTGACCATACCGCGTTCGGAATGCAGTCTTCTGGATATCACTAGGCTCAATCGGAATCTGATGATATCCAGATGCCAAATCCATTTTGGAAAACCACTTGGCTCCCCTGAGTTGATCCAATAACTCATCAATCCGGGGCAACGGGTACTTGTTCTTCACAGTAACCCGGTTCAACCCTCTATAATCAATGCATAACCTAAAGCTTCCATCCTTCTTTTTCACAAAGAGGACTGGAGCTCCCCAAGATGATACACTAGGGCGTATAAAGCCCTTATCCAACAACTCTTCCAGTTGTTTCTTCAGCTCTGCCATCTCGGCAGGAGCCATGCGGTATGGACTTTTGGACAATGGAGCCGTCCCTGGTTCCAGTTCCATTCTGAATGGATCAGCCCTATCAGGGGGAACACCCTGTAGCGATCTAAACACATCATCAAATTCCCTAACCAGCGGTATTCCATCCGGGTCACCACCCCCCACGCACTCCTTAGTGGTGATGGTAGCCAAATAGGCCTCACAACCATCCAACAGCATCCTTTCCGCACGGAGTGCTGAGACCACTTTCAACCCAGGAGTCGAACACATTCCTTGGAACCAGACCGGACGTCCACACCCTGTATCAAACTGCACCCTTCCCCGGTGACAGTTCAGAGTGGCCCGATGCTTCCCAAGCCAGTCCATACCCAATATCACTTTGTGATTCTCAAGGGGGACTAATATCAGATCTACAGGCATCTCCCTGTCCGTGATCAATACCGGGATCCCCTTTACCAGCCCAAGTGAATTCATTACATGGCCACCAGCCCCTCTCACTTTGCAAGGTTCATTCCCATTACTCAATTGGAATAATCCCTTTCCAATCATTCCTGGACTCACAAAACTATGTGTAGCTCCAGTGTCAAACAATACGTGTGTTTCCACACCACCAATACTTAAGGTTCCTACACAAGGTCCATACAAAGTATCCTAAACCGTTCTAGATTCCATACCATGCAATCTACAAAATTTAAAAGATCAAGTTTACAGAACTATTACCCGTGATCGATTGAAATTGCCCAGCCTCATCTGTGTCCTTGCACAGTTCGTACACCCTTGGTGCGGATGACTGGTTCCGGTTCTGGTTCGGCTTGCTCGACTCTCCACGACCCTTATCCGTACCGGGTGGGTTCTTGGGACAATCCCTACGGTAGTGTCCTACCTTACCACATCCGTGACAAGTGGCTGAACCACTGTTGGAAGCCGGGTTTGGACAGTCCCGAGCCGAGTGATCAACTTACCACAGCGGGTGCAAGCTCCCATGGCTTTCCAGCACTCACCACCATGGCGTCTCTCACACTTAGAGCACTCCGACTTACCACCTGAGGTCTTACCCTCATCAGTCGAGTCTCTCTTTCTCTTCCGGTCACCACCAGACCCAACTGGAGTCGTGTGGCTCCGTGGCTTCAGTTTTGCTTCCTCAGCAATGTTAGCTTCGAGGATAGCCATCCTCTCCACCAGTTCAGACACAGTGTGGAAGGTGCAGACAGAGCAGTAGGTCTTCAGGTCCGCCCTTAAACCACGGATGAACCTCCTGACCTGTACGGCTTCGTCCTCCAGCTCCCTTCCCACATACTTCCTGAGCCGGTTGAACTCCTCTTCATACTCACGGACCGTCTTTCGTCCTTGAGTTAAGTCCAAAAACTTAGACTCCAAAGGATCCCACGCCTCAGCAGGAAAGTACTTGTAGTTGAACTCAACCTCAAAGTCCGCAAAACGCTCAATGGTGCCATTGGTCCTCTTGTCCAGAGCCAACCACCAATTGTGAGCATCACCTTCCAAGAAGTGGACTGCTATGTCCCTCTTGTACTCCTCCGGACAACGAGTGGAGCTGAAGTTACGAACCAGTCTACTACTCCACTCGTCAGCCTCAATGGGATCCACACTTCCAGCAAAGTGTTTCGTACCCAATTTGGATATGTGTTCAAGCACCTTAAGGTAATCGACCTTATGGACTCTTCTCACGGGTGGATTGATCTCCACCACAACCGTGGTACGTCTCGTACGCGTGGCTCGGGTCCGTGTGGTAGTACGAACCGGAGGATTAGCCTGACCCACAGACGAATTCACCAACGGGGTGAAGGTTTGTGTCAAAGCAATCAGCTGATCTCCCATAGCCTTCATGGCGTCCAGAACCTCCTTCATGGTAGGTCCCGTCACCACGGTCTCAGGTCCGGTTCTGCCTCCATCCGCAGCACCTTCCTGATCCTCATGATCTCCGGCATGAGAAGACTCAGCATCCTCCTCCTGTTCCATCATATCCTGATCCTCAGGAATCTCCACACGCGGTTCACCAGGTAGGATTGGTCCTTGTGGCAATCCGGTCTCAGTGTTCACCATTCCATCCGCGGTAGGTAACACGGGTGTTTCAGTGACTCTCTCAGCCACCACCGTTCCGGATCCACCAGCAGCCTCCCTTGCCTTCCTAGTCTTCTTCTTAGTTCCCTTAGGCACGACAACACAAACAAGAGATTAGTTTACAACTGTAACACCCAAACCTCTACACGCCTAAAGTTATTAATAACAAGCAATCACAATGCTAAACCCATAGCCTCACCGCGAGTACCCTTAGCCGGATGTGTGTGTGCACCATAACCCAACAAATCCTAGAATCAACCAGGCTCTGATACCAACTTGTAAGACCCGATCCTGGATTCCTTAATCCAACCGAACCGCAGTCTTACTTAAGATCATCAGTCAGTTCGTTTGGTTAAGTGACAATTCTAACTCATATTTTTTCTAAGTGTTTTACATTGCTTTGAGGTTCATTCAATCAACATGATCAATACACAGCGGAATAAAGGCAAACGATTTCTTATATATATAAAACAATGTAGTCATACAATCATTCATCCGTTCATCATTCAATGCACACTAGGCTAAGTCATAATAACTAAGGTTGCACAATAGGCTACATAAATCCAATGCTACAAAAGACTTGTCTTCCACACACACATCCCATCCGCGGCTAGGCTCCTCACGGTTCCTTGGCTTTCCCACGATCACCTTTTCTATCTGGATCCATCAAACAACACACACAAACACTTGATTAGATTTATCAACAACAATACCAATCAATTGCATGGATGGATCCTATCCTAAGCTATCAAACCGTATCAGACCAGAAAATGGTCATCACAAATATACATGGAAAAATACAACAAAATTCATGTAAACTCATGATAATTCTCAACTAAGAGATTGGTCGAGTCGGATTCCACAGAACCGGTCTCGATCATCATGATCTCGACCTTGATTCACCAAACCAGTCACGACCCAATCCCCTTAGATCAATTCGATCAGCACCAATTCTATACATGATAAATCCTTATAAATACTCAATAAGAACAATCAATCATCGGATCCCCTCAAGTCCATCAGGAACTATGAGATCCGACCATACCTCTCAAACCACGGCCATGGAGGAATTCCTCCAAACCGGCCAAGGCCGAGGTTTGCCTTTACGAGTCCGAACCCATAGACTCGATCAGAATAGAGATGAAGTAAGATAAATACAAAGACTAGACAGAAAGGATGCTTCCAACACAATCGTGCCCACACACCAGACCGGACTTGGCCGCGGTGAAGGATAACGAACCATGGATAGCATCACTGACCTTAGGAGTTCGTTCTTCAGGAGCCGGTGTCTTCTCCTTCTCCTTATCCTTCTCGTGAACCCTCTGACGAGTTTCGATGCTTTGCCTCCGAATAGTCTTGCTCCGGTAACCCCTTGGTCGGATACTCCTCTTCATGGACCGTCTCTCTCTTTCTCTCTGTTTCTTTGTGTTACAATTTTCTCAGGGCTTCGCCTGAGTATTCTGATGCCATTTTCGAAGTCAGAGACTCTCTATTTATAGAGATCTCGATTGCCAACTTCTTTTTAGGCGAACCGGTACGAAGAGAGAGAGAACGGACCGAACGGTTGCCATTGGCACCGTTTCGCTTATATTCGACTTACTGTCCCTTTGGGACAGTTCCTAGGCGCGGAGGGAACCTTCCCTTCACATGTGGGACGCCAGACAAATGGGCAAGACGTTGGTCCCATCGTCACATATATCACATATGTTCGGACCGTCGGACCAGTCCGAGTAACCGTCTAGCTCGACCAGTCAGGCTCGGACCCGAACACTCCGCCGAGGTGAGATGAGCTTCCCCCTAGCTGTCCCAGCTAACCTAGCTAGTCAGTCAGCTCCAGTGAGCTGGACGACCTCAGATGAGCTAGTCACACTCATGATCCAGCTGGATGAGCTTGACCCGGACTACTTCCAGCTTCCGGTTCACTCGTCCAGCTCTCTTTTACTTCCTTCCTTCCTCTGATGATCAAGTATTCCTATCCCAAATCACTTAATCATCCTTCCGGACCATGATACGCCTTATTTCAGGTCATACGACATGCCTTAGTGTGTTCCTATGTACCATGGTCCGTCCCTCGGTCCTATCTAGGATCGGGGACATGACACCTATCACCCAAGGCTGACAATAATGAAACCCATCAGTCTTGTTGACAACATAAACACATCAGACTCATGTCACTAAAACATAATATATATTTACAAGAATCGGTTTGTATCTCTTACCTCGTAGTTGATGCAGGTGAAGAAGTGCTTCTCAGGAAGAGCTTCTTACTCCTCCTTCACCCGAACCTTGTCAATGATTCTCCCACCACATGGACACCTTCTGAGAATCCCGTATTCTGAATCGCCCATGTTACCTAACATGTTGAAGTACTCATGTTGCCTCTTTGTATTTCTTCTCTCTTCTGCGGGATCAATTTGAACCAGAAAAAAAAAGTGATTACAACATAATCACAAAAAAATATGATGAAACGAACCCTAAATCGAACCCACGTGAAGATTTAAAACCACTAATCGAAACCCCCAAAACCGATTTTGAACCCTAACTTGAAACCCCCAAATCGATTTCAGTTCCCCGAGAAACCAACCCTAAATCGATAAATCCAACCCTGCATGAGGTTTTTCAACAATCAATCCAAACCCCCATATCGATTTCGAACCCTAACTCAAAACCACAAAATCTATTTCGAATCCTCGTGGAGGAGACACTCCGTTGTCGATTAGATGGAGAAAAGTGTAGAAAGGACGGCGTCGCACGTGAAATCGCCTCTCGGAGTGAAACCCTAGTTTTTTTCAGAAATGAGAGAAAATGATTTCTCTTCGCTTTCCTCGTCGTGAACTCGATAACGCGTTCCCAATGGCTGGCGGAATTAAACCTATTTTCTCATTTATTTTTCGGATGCGAGCCCATGAACCCGAGCCCATGAACCCTTTTACAACTCTCAATACGGATGCTTTAATGTTAAGGGTTAAAATCCTTTAGCAAAAAAAAAACATAAGTTTTCTTAACTTCATACCAATCATCAAATTAAAAATATATATATATTTATCTTCAACGGCATTAAACATAAATAACTGTTTCAAACGCCACCATATTTTCAGTACATATACATAACCTGTTTAATCTCTTCAAATTATCCCTTCAAATGTTTATAGTTTTAGCCTTTTAGGATTATTCATAGCTTAACAACTTGGACAAGTGGAATTTTCCAAAAAAAAAAAAAAAAAGAGAGAGAGCTTCGAGAGAAAAAAGTGAACCGCTGCTTCCTTTCCCCTCCGGTGACCAGAGCTTGTCTCTGTGTAGGATCTGTGAGGGGAAGGCTTCTTGTCTATTATTTCCTTTGTCTTTTGTTATGACTAGTTGAATTTTGAAAGCGGATCTAGATATAGTTCTCAGATCTGGATTTTTTGCTGAAGTCTGTAGGTGGTAGAAGAACCGTTCTTCTCTCGGTGAGGCTTCGTTTCTCTGCTTCTTCTGTGCTTCGGCTTCTAGGGTTTGCTGGCGGATCGTTGGAGCGTTGTCTCTTCTCTGCTGGTGGCCCTGTGATTCCGATCTGCTTGTACGTGATTTTATTGCTTCTGGTGCTGTTACTGTCGAAGTTGAAGTTCTTGTCTAGGGCTGAGGTTGGGATAACTTGTGATGAGCTTGGTTTCTTTGACGCATATGATTTCGTCTTTGGCGTCTTAAGATGCTAGAGCTCTTGGAGCCTTGGCAGGGTTGAATGGTAAGTAAACGCTCTAGACGGTTTGAGAGGAGTGCTAGAGGAGATGATCTTTTTGCTCCTGAAGCTTTGAAGCTGTTCGGCCGTAGTCGAATCTGATTGTTATTGGTTTCGGAATGGTTAGTCTCTGATTTCCGGCTGTATTAATAAGACGTGTTCGGGAAGCTGTTCTTAGCTTGGCCGTGGGGTGGTGATGCGCTGAAGGCGCGGGGTGAGCCTGTTACAAGGTCCAATGGCAAGACTTTAGTTGGAATTGTAGGGTGTTTACAGCGTCGAGTTTGGGTACTAGCTGATTCTAGATTTTATCTGCTTGGTTTCCGCATGAGAGTGTCAAGATTGCCTCCTGTCTCTTTTCATTGTGCTTCTTCAGTGTTGTGTCTTGCCTCTTGAATTGTCTGGGAGTGAGCGATTGAGCTCTCCCTGTTTCTAGCCCCTTAGTTCTGGCTTGATCTTTTGTTTTAATGTTTATTAAGCTTGTGTTCGATAGGAATGTGTTTTTTCCTGTTCGGTTATGTCTCTGGAAGGATTTTGATCCTTGCCGGCTCTTGGCTTTGGAGAGAATGTATTCTCTGCCAACTGTTGTAGTTCAATCTCTGTTTCCTTAAGTTAATCTAATAGATGACAAAAAAAAAAACAACTTGGACAAGTGGATGGATACTGAACAATTTGACCAAGCATAAGTCATAGAACTTCCACTATTATTCTTACGAGAAGCATTTTTATACATTAGTCATTGTGGTCAGGATACTGGGAAATGGCGCCTTGAACACTGGCATGGTTTTCCCCGGCGGCGGGTAAGATCGATTTCGATATTTATTCCCTATATATTATTTAAAAAGTGATTTGTATATTTGTCATCAGTATATTTACTCTCAAAGAAAATTGATGACATGATTTGAAATAAATATGACATGTCATCTATTTAATTATGACATATAAAAAATTCTTATTTTAATATTTATCTTTTTATTGAGATTATTTAATATAACAATAACTATTTTCTATATACAGATTTATACTTTTGGCAAAGTTTCAAAATATAGTAACAATTAATAAATTTTATATCAAAAATATTTTTTCTCTAGAAATATTCATTTTGTTAATATTTTAGAAATTGGTAATATCTAATAACTTTTCTATATCTATTAAAATAATATATTTATATATATATATATATATGATAATTACGAATCTAAATTTTGACATTAATTTATGAATAAGATTTTTTTATTAATATGTATAGTTATAATTATATGTTTTATCAACTTATATATGTTATTTATATTTAATGTATATATATAGAACTATTTTTTATTTACAATATAGATATTTAAAATAAAATAATGACTTGCCATATATTTAATTGTGACATACAAAATTTACTATTTTACATTTATGTTTTTAGTAAGATTATTTAAATTTTGATAATGACTATTTTATATATACAGGTTTATACTTTTAAAGAGCTTCGTAATATAGTAACGATTAATAAATTTTATATCAAAATTATTTTTTCTCTATAAATATTTATTTGGTAATATTTAGGTATATAATAATACCTAATAACTTTTCTATATCTATTAAAATAATATGTTTATATATATATATATGATAATTAAGAATATAAATTTTAACATTAATTTATGAATTATATTTTTTTATTATTAATATGTATAGTTATAATTATATATGTTATCAACTTATATATGTTATTTATATGTAATGTATATGTATATAACTAATTGGTATATTTACAGATAGAAATATTTAAAATAAAAACCAAATAAATTATAATATGAATAAAATAAATTTACAAAAATTAAAAAAAAATATTTAAAATTCTTATATTTGTGCATGGCACAGGAAACAACTAATTTTCTCTAAATATATATAACTATTTAATGGGCCTATTGGGCTAAAACAGGCCCACTAAAATATTTTCAAGCGGTGTCGTTTAGTTTCTAGAGTTAGGGTTTGGTTCTTCACAGAGAAGCCTTCATCGTCTCTTTTCCATCAAATTACATCGTTTCATAGAAGGAGAAGCTTTTTTCTTTTAATTTAAATTAGATTCAATGGAAGAGATCACGAAAGCAGTGAACAGCATGAGCTTGGGCGTTGATACGCAGAAGAAGAATCGGATTCAGGTTTCCCACACCAAGAAACCGTTGTTCTTCTACGTCAACCTCGCCAAGGTACTAATCGATATCTGAGAGATGATGTTTAAGCTTGAAAGCTATGTATTCTAACTGATGCTATCTATCTTAATGTACCGCCTTTATACACACTATGGCTTTGTTCTGTTTCAGTCCGTGTTATGATTCTTGTACAGAGGTTATGAGTTAGTTCTGTAAATGGTAACATTTGAAACTGCTTGAATGTGTTATTGATGGTGCTCTTATGTTGTTATGTGGACTCTGTCATGCTTGGTAATTGCATTATACATGTTTATGTTGTTTACATTGTTCTGTTTTTTTTTTAATCACAGAGGTTTATGCAGCAGTACACAGATGTTGAGTTGTCTGCACTTGGAATGGGTAATGTCTCTCTTTAAGCAATGTATCTGAGTTTATTAAATTCAATGTTTCCAGATTAGGGAGTTTTCATTTTATGTCATGGGATCAAGAGTCTTTATCTTTATTTGAAAGAGATTTATTCTGGTTTCTTATGAAACATCTAACTGTGCAGCCATTGCTACTGTTGTTACTGTTGCTGAGATATTGAAGAACAATGGTTTTGCTGTTGAAAAGAGTAAGAAGTTCTTCTCAGTCTTTGATGAGCGATTGTTAAAGTATGTATTTTCAAAGAGTAATATTTTACTGATTTGGAAAGTGTTTTCTTGTTACAGAGATCATGACTTCGACTGTCGATATCAAGGATGATTCAAGGGGACGTCCTGTGCAGAAAGCCAAGGTAGATATGCTTAAGTTGTAAATAATCAATCTTCAGTTCCATTAATGTTTCTTCTGGGAAACTGTTGTTTGCTAACTTGTCTGGCTTAAATGACTTGTAGATTGAGATAACACTTGCCAAGTCTGAGAAATTTGATGAATTAATGGCTGCAGCCAATGAGGAGAAGGAGGCTGCAGAAGCCCAAGAGCAGAGCTGAGATAATTTTTCCATAACTCGTTTTCTTAATGTATAACACTGTGATTCCTTAATTTCGTTAATTTTTGGCTCATTTTGAATGTCAACTTGAGTTGTCTTCTCTGTACCTGTGAATTTTTTTTTTTTGAGTATCGTATTAAGTAGGTCTATAAAAGATTTTGTTACATAATATTTTTGAAATCTATAATCTTAATACCGAGGAAAAAAATTGGATTTTCAAAATCAATGAATTCTTTTGAGATAATAAATTTGAAAAAGATTTGGAATCTGGTCAATTTAAAATGTTAGTGATGTAAGCATATCAATGCGCACGAGCAGGACAAATTATCTAATTTACCTATTGGGATGATTGAAAGTCACATGATCAACAAATTTGGAACCATATGTGACATAAGCGCTGTGTGGTGTAACTAGATTTTTGAACTCAATGGGCAATAAAGGCTACATATCCCTCACTAACTGGATATTTTAAACTCAACAATGTGCAATAAGGCTATCTATATCCCTCACTAACTACTAACTAGACTCACTTTGGTTCAAATTCTTAGAAATCCACAAACAAACTATACAACGGAAACTGTATAATATACAATTGGCCAATAAGTTTGAACTGATAAAACTTGTTTTAAAATCACTAATATCCCATTTGGTAATTGCAGTATGGGATGAGATTCCACTGCATGATGATAATTGCTTTTAATGCTTCGATTATTATGTCTGAAGAAAATAGTCAATACATATCTTATTTTCGAGTAATTAGAGAATTACAATATATTCAAACAGGATGGATCCCTCTTGCTCATGTAAAATTGTGTTACAAAAGAAATTAGAGAATGACAACAGATGTTTTCAACCGAAAAATAATTGTTGATTTAATAGTCCTAAATAGTAGTATGACATTTACTTATTGATAAATACAAAACATTTTTCTCTAGCAATATCCAAAAAAATTCCAAGGAAAAAGTGTGTACTTTTGTTAAGATATAATTTCCTGGTACAATAACGATAGACTGAAAACAATATGTTAGTCTAAGTTGGTGTTTTGTTAATAATTCATTTTGGAGTTGTTATGCTTAACTGTCTCGACCACCGTACTATACACATACTGTATATCATGCATCTTATTAGAAATGATTGAAAATGATAGATTGAGGCTTTTTGTTGGTGTCGCTGAAAATTCTTTGCTTCCATCATTCTCTAATGTGTCGGTCTTCAACGTAAATTATTCAACAAAAATGCAGAGCTAAAAGCCCTCATAATAATTATAATAATTATTCAACAATCAGCTGTATATGATGACGATAGGTGCTCAATTATAAAACAACTAATTCATATCAAACAAATGATAAGTAATGCATTTGAAGACAAAACAAAAATCTGTCGAATAATCAGAAATGTGTATTTATTTTTCTAATTTGAAATAATTTATTAAGCAAAAAAACATGAGACTAATTTATTTCTGACAAAGAAACAATGAGATAATGAAACATTGACAGAAATGAAGCTACTAGTAATAAATATCTTCAAAAAATGAATGAAGAGTAAAGAGTAGTAGTACTAGTAAATGTCCCACCTCGAATGAGCCAATGACCTCGTGACTTCTCCTTCCACGAGTCACTTCTTCGTCGCCTTCTTCATCTTCACGGCAACCTTCCAAAAAGAGGTTTACCTTGTCTCTCTCTTACGTTTACTCAAAGTCCTTCAGGATCTTTCTTTTTAAAGTCTCTCAAAGCCTCTTTGAACGATTCAAAAGATTCTGTTTCACACAGAGTCTCAAAGGAAGTTAGTATTGGTTTCTACTCTTTCTTGTTCCAAATTTGTGCTGTTTCTTTCTCTGGAAAGTAACGTTCACTTCCTATGGCGGAGGAGAGGAGACTCAACTTCAACGCACCTCTTCTTTCTACAAGGCGGATGCACAACACAGCTGTCTCAGTCCGCAGAAACAAGAGTAATAACTTCACTCTTGATCCTAACACTACTGAGATGGGTTTAGATGAGGTTACTGAAGCTGCCTCTGTTCCTTTCACATGGGAGCAATCTCCTGGGAGACTAAAAGGACATGATGATTCCATACCTCAGCAAGCCCCTGATTCGACGCAACGAGGCTTCACTCCATGTCTTCCACCAGGAAACCTGAGTTCCAGGGTTAAACTGGTTGAAGAAGAAGAAAAGGATGCGTTTACTGATGCACGTGATACGCTCTCTTACTTCTCTGCAAACCACAGCATAACTGGTGTTAGTGGATATGGTGTTGTTGAGACGAAGAACCCTTCTGGTCAGGATCTTCAGTCACGAGATTTCATGTTAAACCGTTTCTTACCTGCTGCTAAAGCCATGACTGTGGAGCAGCCTCACTACGGATCCAACCGTAAACCATCCACTTTCATGCCTGAGCCAACGATACAAATAAGAGAGTTAGTACCCGAAGAGAAGCGGCAAAATCCTAATAAGTATGGTGAGTCTGCACTAGTACCTTATTATAACCACCACCGAGACATAGATGTTGAAGAAAGCGAGGAGGAGGAGGATGATGAAGTTTATCTTTCAAAGAGAGGTTGTGGTATGTTTCCACAGTTGTGCTTTAAAGAATCAGTAACCATACTTAAAACAGTACCTGATCAAGCGAAATCAAGCAAGGTTTCTCTACTCAAATCTCGATTCCAATTTATCAAACAGGTTCCATCTTTTAGACTCTCCTTCCCTTCCACTCTTCTATTAGTCACTCGCTGATAATCAATCATCTCTTGCACGTTTTTTCAGCTGGCTCTCGACTCAGTTTCAAAGCACAAGTTTGGTGGTAAAGTTCCACCAACGGTTCATCCAAACATGACTTCTGCTGCAAGTATGTCTTCATCTCCTTACAGACACACTAGATGTATGTCACCATTTCGAAACGGTTCACCGTTTCACCCCGACACTCGTAAGGAAACCGAGAGCTTGAGAGCTAACAGGTTGAACAAGCATATTAGAAACATAAGCAGGTCTACTCAGGAACTACTCTGTCCGAAAGGAAACGCTTCAGCTAGCTCTCTCTTGGAGAAGACAGTGTATGTTGACACCGAGGATTCTCCAAAGACTAATATTATGATCTTTCCAGAGGAAGAAGAGAAGAAACCAGACACCAATATTGAGCTTGAAAAGTTGGGAAAGCTCAAGAATAGTCCTGGTCGGTCTCCTACTCTTGGACCACCGTCTCCCAAAAAGCCATCTGAATCTTGGCTTTTGCATAATCTGCCTTCAGTAGTATCCTCTCCGAGCCCTTCACGTAGATATACGTTCAATCCCCAGAAGCAGAGTTTTTATGAAGCATCCAGGAGTGTTACCAAGTGGGAAACTATTGTTAAGACTTCTTACATGCATAGAGATCATATCCGATATTCCGAAGTAACTAAGCATCTTTATATGTTTTCACATTGAGCATAAAACATTGGCTATATCTTTAGTGTTTGTTTGCTTCATCTATTGCAGGAACTTGTTGCTCATACATCCCTTCAATGAGAGCTTGAAGATTCTTGAGATGTCACCAAATTTATTATACATGCGGTTCAGCTATGATTAGCAGTTTTGGGATATAGTCATTTCATTCACCTGTGTAAACAAAGTGTGTGATTGTCTTATAAAATCTCACAAGAGTGGTTCACATTGTACAGCTTCAATATTTGTGAGTTTTACCTAAAATAAGAATCACTCGGTGTTTTGCCTAAGCAGATAATAAACTCTGATTTATCACTGGTCTTTTGCTTATTTTCTTCTTACCTTTTTATCACTCACAATTTAGCAAGACTTTAGAAACAAAATCTGAAATAGAAAAATGGAAAATGGTTGAGTCTGTGTGTTGCAGTTGCAGGCCCAACAAAGGTCTAGTGTATTTCAAGAAAGACAAAAGATTCCACTTGCCTGCTCCTGGATCTCAACTTCAAGAAAGAACAAAAACTTATGTTCTTTGTTAGATGGTGTTAATTCTACTTAGATACGTTGAAACAAATACGTTTTTGTTGTCTAATGTAACAGGTTATTACAGGTTATTCTGCTACCTAGGGCTAGAGGGGGTGTGGCATGTGCCCCACCTAAATTAGTTTTCTCTCATGGTAACTAGTGCTAAAATCATCTAACTACTTACTTAAACTAAACATTAACAAGAATATGCTTATGTGCCCTGTGCGAAAAACGATCATGTGTGTCCGCCCCGAAGGGTGCAAAGCACTGTCGGGTAGAGGTGAGCCAGGACTGGATATTCAGAATTTAATTTTAAAGATATCTGTGATCTGATCTGTTCTTCATGGATAATCGATTTTCGATTTGATCCATAGATTTTCGGATATTTGGTGTTACAGATATCCGGAAAATAGGTATATATTACCAGATATATGATTTCATCCGTCAATCAATTAAAAATAATATAAAAAATCAATTTTTGAAAAATATTTTGAGAAGAGGAAATTTTAATATAAAATAATAATATTCCATTATAAATTATTTTAGAACTAAATACTTTTAAAATTTAATAACCAAATAATTTATATAGTGGATAGAAATAGTAAAAAGATTATATAGAGATATAAAGTTTTATATAATTTATATATGCATATATATGTATATGTATATTACTGATTGGATCGAATATCCGTTTTTTTAAAAGATGAGTATTCGTGATTTGTTTCGTTTTGACGGATATTGAATTGTAGTATTTACTTTGATTTTTAAAGTTATAAATATCCGGATTTTCAGATCAAATAAAAATTTATGAATATTTTGTCCATTTCTGGTCCCCTACTAGTGTCCGGTGTTTATAGAGGAAAAAAATAAAATATGGAAAGCTTATACAGAAAGACATTGGCGATGTTTGCACCTGAATCCTTCATTCCTGCTGAGTTTTCTTTTGATCAACTAAACCTCTCTTTTGATGAAAACTGTCACAAAGATTATTACTACAAAACTTTATATGCAAGTGTATATATACAGGTTATAAGAGCAACTGATGAAAAACTGTCGCAGTACTAACCAGCAAACCTCTTTTTCTTCGCTCATCTTCCAATCACTCAAGTTATAACAAAACTTACATATACAGACCGCCACACAAGGTTTTCCCTTTAGTATCTAAAAACAGATTCTCGGACATAACACTACATATGCACACTAATCATGCTTTATTTTGCATCAGTGGAAATTATTGAATAGGGTAACAAACAAGATGTTTACTAAAATGCAAACTGTAGATTCAATGGAATTTCCTCACTCAAATGAATTCACTGCATTTCGTAGCAAATTTGTTATAAAATTTATTACAGGGGATTTAGCAAATAATTAATTCAAATCCAAATAATAATGGCTTATGTTACAAGACGACGTCGTTCAAGAGACATGTGCCATAACAGCCCCAATGGGTTCGTGGATCAGTTCGGGTCGCAATTCAATTGGCAACAATTCTGGAAGACGCCTAATTTGATATCTTCTTGCAATCGGAACTCAATCGAATTCCAGTAATCCAATTTTCAGAAGAAGCACTGTGAAGGAATCGCTTTACTCTCCGTTTACAGTGACGAGGATGACGAAGAGATGGAAGATCAGAGAAATCAGGAACAAATTGAACGAATCGAAGAGGATGATCGCCTAGAAGAATCGAATTTCATGGATGAACAAGAGGAGACGATTCCACAACCCCTAAGGTCCTCGATAATGGAGCTTCTACCGTTCCTCGTTCGAACCCGATTCGCGGAGTCGTGATGATACGTCAGAAGAAAGTAGTGATACTTTGTTGGATCAGTTTCTTCCGCCTCCACCGAGAGATAAGTTCTCCGAGGAGCTACAAGTAAGTTCCCTTTTTGAAAGGCTTTTTTTTCTTAATCGTTTGAAAAGATTTATATAGACAAGTTAGTTTCGGATCTATTGATGCTTCTGGCTAGAAACATCATTAGTTTGTGGTTCAGTTAGAGCTTAGTCTGGTACATTATTATGGATTTTACTTGAATGTTTATCATCTTTTGGTGAATCTAGTTGAAGCTTGGCTTGATATATTTTAGGTATTTTACCTGACATGTTTCTGCATGTACTTGCAGAGGAAGATATATAAGTTTCTGGGCTTGAAGAAGATTGGGAAGAGTTTCAAAAAACGAAGTGCGTAATAGAAAGGAATACAGGAATCCAGACTTTCTGTTGCATGCTGTGTGTTATCAAGATATTGATCAGACTGGTTCTTGCTTTACTAAACATGTTTTCGACCCCAATTGATATGACCCTATTGACTTTTTTGATGCGTTAGGTAATTCCTCAGACCATTTGATGGCTTCTTCCTTCATTCTGAGTGTATTAAGAGCAAGTTGCATGTATTTCTTCTATTGTTTTGAGTCGTCTCAGTAAGAGTAGTCTTAGCCTTTGATACCCTATACACTCATTTGGAACGCTAGTACCATATTCTGCGTTCTTAATTACAGAAGTTGACATATAGGAATCATGTTCCATGTTTTTGATACCCTATATTCTGCGTTCGACATGTTTAATGCATATAGTAGTCTAGTCCTTGTTTTTCATGACTTATATCATATAAGTTATATATAGAAATCCTTGTGTTAATTACAGAAGTTGACATGAAGAATGAGAGGGAAAGGAAGGAAAAAGAAAGCAAGATGAACCATAAGCTTGACTTTGTTTCTGCTGGTGCTCAACCTGGGATGGTCTTCGCCCCTCAAAAGCCTAACATCCCCATCCCAGGTGTGTTTTAAGTCGCTGGGGGTTGAAAACAAAAGGTGACATCCTGGTTTAATGATGCTTAATCCCTATCCTCAATCCGGTCTAATGCAGCTCTTGTCTCTGGCGCAAGTGCTGGTTCCGGATACTCAGCTTTCACGTAAGTTGTATTCTCTATTGTTTGGTTTATAAAACAATGGAGTCTTGCGCTACTGCTCAGTCGATCACTCATGATCTGATTGTCCGGGTTTTGCAATGTCTCTAGGAACACATCTTTGTTGAAACTTTCATTATCCATGTTTATTGTCTGTTTACTAAGGAATCTAAGTATGTAGTTTTTGTCACAACCAACCATACAGGAACCAACGGAGACGAGAGATATAGAAGGAAGAAGATCTGCAGAGAGGAAACTGGAGAGAAGAATTTGACACATAGTAAGCGTGATCTAATTCAAGAGATATTAATGTTTCATAATGATTACAAACTTAGAATCGATGATATACAGTGTCTTCTTTCTACTTTGTACTAGCGCAGCATCAAAAACATTCAGACTAACAAAAAAAGAACAGTGATGTTCAAGTTAAGTATCAAAAGATTCAAAACTTACACATACACTCTGGGCATTTAGGTTGTCTATAGATACTGCGCCCATAAGGCCTAAGACTAACTTTGTAACCTTCGTCCACCATTTTCTTCACACGATTTTCAAAACTCTTCCAATTTATTGTTTCACTCTCTGATAAGATGGCTGCAAGCCTCTTCTTGTTAGGCCTCAGTGTTTGTGCGTGACCATTGCCATAGTATGTTCTAAATCCAGAGACCAGTGACGATAATTGACTCCCAGAATCAGTCATTGCAAACATATCTGAAGCTGCACAAGCTATGAAATCTAGTGCAGCTAGCTGCAAAAACAGAGTTCAAAACATCGTAACGAGAACTTAAGCAAGAGCCGCGAAAGACTTCAAGGTACACAGTTCGGTTTGTATGCCTTGGAACTTTTTTTTTTTACCTGAGAAGAGAAGTTCTTGAATGGTGCGAGTTCTTGTGGTGTAAGGAGAGTTTCTTTAGTGACGAGATTCGGGTAAAGAGTTGTTAAAGGAAGCATACGAGAAGAACCTCCATAGATCTGAGAACCAGCTAAGTATATATATGTTCCTCTTTTGAATCCAAGACCAGCAAGTACCAGAGTTGCTTCCTCTGGTGTTAGTGGACACTTTCCTGTCTTCCTCAACTCTTCTGGAGAAACAGACCTGAGAAGACACATAGAGAAAAGTTAATAACACTTTATTCGTCTTAAAAGAACATTGAAGTGGGAAGTTTTTGTACTTTGATTTCTCCAAACGTTTAAGGAGAAGAGGGAAATGATCTTCTCGGTACGTTTGAAGCTCTTTACGTTCAGTTTCTCCCCCTCCAAAATCACATAGAGAGTAAGCAACCATGTCCTCTTCAAACCTTAGATGTAAAGCAAGATACTTCAATGGTTCTCGATCTCTTTTGTCAGAATCTTTTGCCATGGATTCACCAAGCAATGCTTCATCAAGCCTGCCACGCCTTGTTTCAGATCTTCTTATCCGTTTCACCAACAGAGATCCTGCTTCTTGAATCTTGGGAGTGAATTTCAACGCGTGGAAGTTGCACTTGCAGCGTAATCTCTGCAAGTTGAAACAAAAAACAACACATCTCATTTCCAAGAAGTATATTGAATACTCCACTTATGCATCCTCTAATATATATCTGTACCTGAACATCAAAAGGCAGCGGATCAAAGCCGAGGCGATTCCCGTATCCAAAAAGATGAACCATTCCATATTTCTTTAACAAAGGAAGAACGTGTTCGATGTAATCCACTGGCTTTGCCTCTTTTACAAGCTCAGCATCAGTAACCTATGAAGAAATACACAAAAAAACATTACGACATTTTGAACTCTAATAAACTAAACAAGAGAGAATGCAAAAAGAGCACACCACGCTGAGATTCTTGTTATCAATATTTTGTAGATGTTGAGGAAGATCCTTTACTATATGCACCTCATCTTTCAGATACTCAATGAAACGTTCCTCCTGGTATATATCACCAAATTGGCTGCAATGTACTTATTTTCAAAGAATCAACAAACATGATTTTGTTATAGATTCTGACAGTCTTGAGGAGGTTTAAAGTACCTAGGATCTTTCCAGACATTGCTGTAAAGAAACCCAGGAAGAACTAGAGATGCATTGAGAAGAGCAGCAACCGCAACAGTGTTACATATCTGCAAGAAACCAAAACAATCACTATACAAACCTATAGTTTCTTGATGACTATCAACTATCGTTATCAGTTAGTTTGGTATATACTTACAGCAACACGCTGCTGATTAAGGCCACCATTTGCACTAACCATAAGGTAACCATTGTTCGTTTCTCTAGACCTCTCTAATGCCACAGCTTTATTGTTATTATCTGCACAAGGCTTCCACTGTGATGACTTTGAAGATGTTACCTCCCGGAAGTTTGGTGCATCAGGTTTGAACACGTTCTTGTAGCACAATGGAAAACAAAGATCACTAAAAAATTCAAAAACAATAAAAAAACAATAAAAAACATAGTCTTAAACGTTTTTCACTAACCTCTGCTAGAGAATTTGAAGCTAAGTTTAGTAGACGGCTATACATTTGCACCGGTGAAGCATCTTGAGATGATCCATTCTTGGTTTACATACATAGATATATAATTAACAATAATAATAAATAACAACTGAGAAGTATTAGTAAAAAGATTTGTTACAAACCTTATGTAGAGTGACATTGCTCAACCTTGAAATGTCATGCACCACGGAGCTTCTATCCGAATGAAAGATCGAAACCATAATGGCATCCATAAAGAATATGAAACCAGTGACAGAGATCATCAGAAGAATAGACTTGTAGTTCCTATGAAGCCATGAGTGTTGCTTCTTCCAGGAGTAACTAAACTTGTTGCTACTACCATCATGTTTAGATCCATAAGCCTTGGATACTTCACTTCCAGATATTCTTCTACCAATAAAGAGATCACTTCCTGTTAAAGAATCCAAACTTCTTCTCCCTGTTTTATCTTGTTTATCTCTAGGTTCGGGTCGAGGACTTTTCGATGATCCTTGTTTCCCCATTAACCTATCTCCCTCAGCTCATAAGCTAAGTAAAGAAAACAATCAGGAAAAGAGGTAGGATAAGACTCAATAGAGCCAGAGATTTCACCAATAGAATATGAAAACTGGTGGATAAAGTTCTGGAGAAATTCAAAACAGAACATATTAATTCTAAGTGAAGCTAGCAAAGTTGGTGAGGAATGTGTGAATTATTATTTTTTGGCTAAATGTATAAACTTTTTGTTGTTAGGAAGAGTAAACCGCAAGGCAAAAATAAAGCGAAAACATAAATAAATGTGGATTGAGATGAGGAGAGCAACGACGTAAACCTTGAAGAAGAAAATTGGGTATGGAGATAGCTACATGTCAACAAATCGCACCAAAACCAGAAAGCTTCAGTTCTTCTGCTTTCTTGTTCCTCGGTCGTTACCTACATCCATGACGGCATGACCGAATCTTCTATCTTTTTTCTTTTTTTGCGTGTTTAATCCTTCGATAATACCTGGCTAAAAGTAAATAAATCTGTCTTTTTTTTTTTTTTTGACATCAAACGGCCATTCTATTACTCAAACTTGAGATGGTTTGGGTAACCAGACCGGAATAGAACAACTAACAAACAATAACTCCCTATGGAAAGATCTAGCCGATTTAGCTAACAAATAAATCTGTCATGAATGACAAGAAATTGCCATGTATTATGTTCTCTATACATTTTTGGGAAAATTGTTTTCTTAGGCAAAAAAAATGATGTTCATGTCCTACTAGACTAATTTGTTCTTTGTATAATTTTTTCCTATAATATCTTTTAATAATTTACAAAATAAATGAAATAAATAGTTTTACAAACCCCAAAAAATTGAAAATAGTAACTAGTGATAAAAAACCAATATCAATCTATTGGTAATTTTTTTCAATTCTAAAAATGTTAAAATCATAGTTTCATATTCTGTTCTAATAAAAGTAAAGTTGACATTCTACATAGTAGAAACCATTATCAACTTTTTCCATTGAATCTATTTTGTTTAGAATGTGTGTTCTACGTAAATATGAGTAATCTAAAAATATTTAGAAAACACATTCTACATTTATCCTATATTTCTAAAATTCGTAGAAATTGGAATCTACAAATTTCTATAAATCTAAAACCAGTAGAAATTGGATTCTACACAATATTATAAATCTAAAACAAAATTAGAAATCAATTTCTAACATATTAACAATATTCTAAATATAATATAATGGATATTCTATGGATAAGGACACTTTCCAAAAAAAATAGGAATTGAATTTTTGGAAATACTTTATTTCTTTAATTAAAAATTGTTTTTAAAAAAGAAAAAAAAAAGAAATCTGTGTTTTAACTAATTTTTAAGTTAAAAATTAAAAAAAATCGTCTTCTAATATACGTTTTTTTCCTGCAATTTTTTTTAAACCGTCCGTGAGGATTATAATTTTTTTTTTCCTGCGAATTTTAAATTCTAAATTTTTTTATTTTCATATTTAAGTTAAAAATACTTTTAATATACTTTTTATATTTAAAATTTGATTTCTTAATTTTATTTTCGATTTTTTAATTGATTTTAAGGGTAGTTTTGCCATTTTGAAAATATTTAGTCTATTGTGACATAAATCACAAATGACTAGTCTAGTGGGACATGAAAATCATTTTTTTGGCCTAAAAAAACTATTTTCCCTATATTTTTTACCCCTTTTTGTTTAGGTTTGTTGGCATTTTGGATGGGCCCAAGAATGACTTGTGATACAAGCTTTCCTTATTTGCTATTTGTTTAAAACAACTGATATTTTCATAAAACAACTGATACTCATACACTGTATGTTAGAAAAAAATCAACATTACATTGTGTCCCCGTGTGAGAGACCCGGTTTAAACTTCCGACCGCTATGGTTAGTGGACATCCCACCTACTTCAGTCCATAAGCCTCACTCTTGTCTCGGAAAACTTGTTTAGTGACTTTTCTTATAATCGCCACATAATCTTTTCTGTATTTTTGTCTTCAATCATATATGATATCAAGAATCACATCCACATAGGTCATTAATCCTACAATTGATTCACCTTTCAACATGTTTAAATTAATTCTCAAAATGTAAAGACACGTTTTAGTTTGGTGGTATATATATGTAACCAGATCAATTTTGTTAAGTTATGCATCGTAATATAATAAAAATCGAATGTTAGACCCTGTTTCGATTCCTGGCACATGAGATTTTGTTTTTGTTTTTGTTTGAACGTTGTCGTTTACAATTGTAAAGACAAAAATATTCAAGGTGGGAGACAATGATCTGTAGTTCAAAACTTGATTTCTAGACAGAGTTGTGTATTTTACGTTCTTGCATTTTCGTCTTTTTCAAACAAGTGAGATTAAGAGCAGGCGAGAGAGAAGTCAGATCAAGTCTATTGCAGTAGACACATACTGATCTCAAAGTTTCTTCTACACCACAAGCAAAAGATCACAGTAACATAGATACTACCAAAGATTATTAATGTAGAACTAGTAAAATAAGATTTGATCTTTTAAAAAAAATTAATAAATAAATAAATAATATTATATCTCCATCTGAGATTAGATGCATTGTCAGCTGAGATAAGAGTCATAAAACTATCTTTCGTGTTTATTTCACCACATAGCACAGCCATTCTCAAATCTAAACCCATTGAATCTTTCATGTTCATTATAACATAGCCATTCTCAAATCTAAACCCATTGAATCTTTCTCTGCTCTTTCAATCCACCTATCACTCTGAAACTCCCATGCCTCGGACAAATAAGGTCTAGGAACCGACGACACTGTCTTACTCTGTTCTAATCGGTGGAGAAATGTCCGCAGAAATCTCCGGCAACTCCGAATTCAAGTCTTCTTCTGTAAAAAAAAATGTAAATCCGTAGACCCTTTTGTCTCCGAGTGCATTACGTTCTAGGACACTTTCCCCTTTTTTTTTATCATGATCAGACACTTATGACTTGAGGCACACTTTCTCTTCTTCTTCATTGTGTGTTTTGACATTAATATCCTTCTCGCTTGGTTAAAGAAAACAAAAAGCTAGTTAATGGTGGGCCATATTTAGTGAATTTATAGATAGTTGAATTTTCTAGTGACCGTCAGATTTAAAATAGAAGAAGATTGGATGGATTGAATTAGTTAAACTATGAGCACACCGAAATAACGAAGATCCATATTTTCTTTTCAGTATTATTAAATCACTTTCTCACCCATGTATTTGTTGGCTGATTTTTTTGTTTTATAACAAATATTTAGCTCTTTTTTGGTACAGTAAATTATATATATTTTTTCTTTACATTTTAACATCCATTTTGATATATTTTATATAATTTGTAAAATCAAACTTGTGGACACAAAAATCGTGGACAAAAAAATGCTAACAAGAAAAAGTTTAGAAATATTGAAAAACCGTGGACGAAAAAAACAAGAGTTTACATCATCTGTAAAATCTCTAATAGACAGATCACAAAACATAATCACAAAATATAATAGACACGAGAACTTGTCGTCGTCTTTTCCACAACGAATGTCGGACCTGCTCGTCCTCACGTCCTCTCCAAACTGAAGCTCGGATCTGCTGATCGTCATGTCGTTCTCTCCACAATAGAATTCAGACCTGCTTGCCGTCGATGATGTCTTCTGCTTGCCGAATGCAGTATGTGGACGAGTTAGGTGATGAAGTTATAGATGTGGACATGGTGAGATTATGGTCGTGGACACACTATCTGAGTTACAAGTGGGCATATAATCTTTTATTTGTGGTCTACTATATAAGCTGACAATAGAGATTATTGAATGAATATCACATTTATTCAACCAATACAATAAACATTTCACATTTTAAAATTTCTAAGAATTGGAGTTACAAAAAAATGTTTTAGTTAATCTATGCATCGTGTGGATGTGGATACATGTTTCTAATGATGAAAACATTGTCATATGTGGATGTAGACATAACTTGCATTCAAACTAATAGAATTTCAAACTATAAAAGGAAATGACCATCTCCTAAAATCAGGAATGTAGTGGCCCTTGTTATAAGCATTTGTAATAATAGAAGACATCATCGATGTGATCTTGTTGTCCATATCCATGTGCTAAAAATAAATTCTAATCGCAACCAATTCTTATCACTAGACAACACCAATCACGAAAAATCCTAAGTTCACTCACGGAAAATCTTATGCTCATCCACTCTCTGAAACTCCACCTCAACTACCTTGAGGTAAGCCACAACAGATCCCGAGCTCACATACGCGCTCATCCACTCAGAAACTCTACTGCAGCTTCCCTGAGCTGACTGACGGCGGATACCGTGGAAGAAGGAGATCACTTTGTTTATCTCTTAAAATCAAATAAAAAAAGTTAGGATTATAGCTTGTAGAAACAAAAAATGGCGTAAAATACGAGTTCCAGAATCTAGATTCCAAAACGAGAAAGGTGGTTCCGACATCTGACTTTCCTAAAACTTAAAAAAAAACTAACCACTACAAAGACATCTGACTTTTCTAAAACAAATTAAAACATTTTTCTATCCACATTTTTCATGTCCACACATTTTATATAACCTCTTTAAAATATATAAAAAATATATATGAAAGTGGATTTTAAAATGTAGAGAAAAATAAATTACAATCTATTGTGAAATTATATTTGTTTTATATATGTTAAATTTTAAGGAAAAAAAAATAGAAACATTTGATATGATGAATAAAGAGAAAGATAGAGAGGAGAGAAGAGAGCGGAGAGAGTAGAGAAGGGAGAGAAAATCATAGTTAATTGTTTTTGGTTAGGTTAGTTTGATTTGGTCAAAATTGGGGGTATAAAAGACATTTTATAGACATAAAGTGTCTAACCAGAGAGAAGTGTCTAAAGGTGTAATACAAAAGACGAAAAGTGTCTTACAGAGTAAAAAAATCTTTGTCTCCTCAGCAACTAACTCAGGCACACTCTTACTTCTTCTACCTCTGCTCCTCCGTGTTTCTCGGTGCCTCCAACACATTCCCTTCGGTTTTGGAATTTTGGTTTTGGTCAAAATTATTTTCTAAGCTCTCGGATACTTCCATCTCTCGAGCCTTCAAGAATCTAAGAGCAAAGACTGATTCTACCATTCTTCACAAGGAGCTCGGATCAATTAGTTGACATCATTATGAAAGTAGCCATCAACAATCAGTGCAATTGCTGTAATAACGAAGAAAGTTTCCAAATTCTTTGGGCATTTTATAATCCAAAAAAAAAGAAATAGAACAAATGTTCGTAATGTCGCATACGGAGTTTAAAATTAATAAATAATAATGAACTATATACTACTACCACAGAGACCTAAAATGCACATATCCATCAATAACCGGCTACTAGCCTGTCCATTTAACTAACCAAAACAGTCCTAACACCTTTTAGAAAAAAGATATGTTAACGCAACACCAAGTTCTGCACGTGTTGCCACATCACTGTTTCGACTATGACGTGGCTTGATTTGATGCAATAAACAAAAGTTAGAGAAGTTGGACCGAGAAACACCGTCCAGATTGCCACGTCGTCATCTTTCTCGGTGCATCCTCACTCCTCTCACCCGTTTCTGTCTCGATTTGAAGATAGAAAACGGTCGATTCTTCCTTCCGGGTTCCTGGAAAGTGTTGGCATCGTGGAGGTCTTCTCGGTCAACCATGGATATCTTCAGATCTCCATTGCTCTGACCGTTTGTTTTTTTTTTTTTCGTTTACATTTTAGCTTCCAAATGTAATCTTATCTGAGCTTGTACTATCGATTTCTATGAGAATCCGAGTTTGCAATTTCAAGTCATGAAGTCTCAATTTTAGTTACTGGAACCAGAAGATTGTGAAAATGATGATGATTTACTGAGTCGAAATGCAGATTCAGGACTTTCTCATGGCTTCGAAGAAGAACACTCTGAAGGAATCGAGTTACTGTCCGTTTACAGCGATGAGGAAGAGGAAGAAGAAGAAGATCAGCGAAATCAACAGATGATACGTTGTTGGATCAGTTTCTTCCACCGCCGCCACCACCGAGAGATAAGTGCTCCGAGGTGCTGCAAGTAGGTTCCCTTTTTGAAAGGTTTTTATTTTTTTTATAATTGGTTTATAGACACAGACCACTCTTTTAGTGTGTTAGTTTTGGATCTCTTGCTGCTTTTTAATTATAAACAGCATTAGTTTGTTGTTTTCAGGGTTTAGAGCACATTTCAGGGATTTTACTTGACAAGTTTGATGTTTCATCTCTCGGTAAGAAAGAGCACTATTTTGTGATATAGTTAGGGCTTTTGGTTTGATACATTAATATAATTGCAGAGGAAGATAGATGAGTTTCTGAGCTTGAAGAAGAAAATTGGGAAGAGTTAGTGCGGAATAGAAAGGAATACAGCAGGAATCCTGACTTCTTGTTGCATGCTGTGAGTTATCAAGATATTGATCAGACTGGTTCTTGCTTTAGTAAATATGTTTTCGACCCCTGTGGATATGACCCCATTGACTTTTTTGTGATGCTTTAGGTAACTCCTCAGACCTTTTTGATGGCTTCTTCCTTTTTACTCTTTTCTTTCACTGTATGTGTATCAAGAGCAAGTAGGAAGCATCTTTGATATTTTGTTCCATGTTTACGATACCCTATTCAGTTTCATACACTCATTTGGAATTCTAGTTAGTTAAAACCATATTCTGGGTTCTACGTTTTTTTTGTGACGTATACAGAAGTTGACATGAAGAATGAGAGGGAAAGGAAGGAATAAGAAAGCAAGATGAACCAAAAGCTTGATTCTGTTTCTACTGGTTGCTCATCCTGGGACGGTTTTCGCCCCTCAAAAGCCTAAACATCCCCATCCCCCCCAGGTGTGTTTTAAGTCGCTGGGAGTTGAAAACAAAAGGTGTCATCTTGGTTCTCTATATATATCTCACCTACATATCTCTGCAAGATTTGATGGATTTTAGGAATTTGACAAATCTCAGGTGTCCCAACTTTAGCTACTAGTGTATCTGGTGCAAGTGCTGGTTCTGGATACCCAGCTTTCGCTTAAGTTGTATTCTCTATTGTTTGATTCATAAAACAATGGAATCTTGAGCTACTGCTCAGTCGACCACTCATGATCTGATTGTCCAGGTTTTGCAATGTCTTCGTTGAAACTTTCATTTTCCCTGTTCACTGTCTGTTTACTAAGGAATCCAAGTGTGAATTCTATCTCAACCATACAGGACCAACAGAGACTGAGAGGTTGAAGGAAGAAGATCTGCCGAGAGGAAACTAGAGAGAAGAAGTTGAGACATAGCAAGCGATCTAATTCAAGAGCTATCAGTGGTTCATACTTATTTTTAGGGATATTACTTGACAAGTTTGATGTTTCATCTTTTGGTAAGAAAGATCACTAGTTTGTGATTTAGTTAGAGCTTGGTCAGAGTACATTTAATAGGGATTTCACTTTGACAAGTTTGTTTGTGGATGTGATCGCAGAGGAAGAAGAAGATTGGGAAGAGTTTCAATAATATGAGGTGCGGAATTATAGAGGAAGACAGGAATCCTAATTTTCTGTTGGCATCAAGTTACTTTTTTGATCAGGCTGGTTCTTGCTTTTGTAAACATGTCTTCGACAACCGCAATGGATACTGACCCTAAGTGTCTTCTGTGATGCTTTAGGTCACTCCTGGGACCTTTTAATGTTCTGTGTTAAGAGAAAGTTGCATATATATATTTCTTCGATTGTTTTGATTCGTCATAATAGTCTACTTTGGTATTAGAATCTGCCTAAACAACAACTTGAATTCATAATAGTCATATTTGAATCTTTTGAATTTGTAGATCTCTTTATGAACTTTCTGATCTCATAATACATCGTATTTTTGTTTGTTTCTCTGGAAATATCGTCTGTTGAACAAATAATAAAAAAACACATTTTGTTCATTCCACAATCAGAAAACTACAAGATCACTGAAGGACAGATAAGAACACACAACACAACACAACAACATAACAACAGACATTCAGACACTAGAATAGAACACAGACACAGATAAACCTTGTATTCTTCTTCTTGATTCCTTCACTTTTTCTTCTCCCAATCGATCAAACTCTGAGGAATGACCTCATCGCCATGGTGAGTCTCTTTGATTTTGTTGTTCTCGCTACTGTTGCTCCTTATAGAGATTTGCGTGAGTGATTTCGTTATCACTGCGATTGTCCTCTGCAGATAGGAGAAAGAAGCAGAAGGTTTCTTGTCCACGGAAGTGTTACTGTTCTTGGGTAGCTTCCCTCCTCTTCCCTTCATGGTGAGATTTTGAAATCAAGGAGAGATACAGAGAGAGATATAGAGAGAGAGTTGAAAAGTGTGGAGACTGAAGAAGAATTGAATAGAGTTTATAAAGAGGAAAACCAAGATAAAAGAGATACATGATTCTGAATTTGAATCTCATAAAGCAAAATTGGTATCTGTTTTTCTTTGTACTATTTTCTGAATCAGAGTATATTTCGAGAAATTTGCTGAGAAAAGAGGAAGAAGATGATGGGGTTTTCCGTGGAGCCTATTTATTTACACCATTTTTATCTGTATAAAAGAAAAGGACTTAACAAACATGTAAAACTTTGGAAGTTGTAATATGCTCCATGTAGACCAAATAACTTGTGGTCCACCTGAGTCAAAAGAGAAGATGAATAATATAATACAACTATACAAAAATATATCATTATTGGTTTTGCATGCATCCTTAAAATAATATGTATTTTTATTTCACCATTAATTGTTTAAAGGGCAATTGCATCAGGGGCCTATGAAAACAAAGATAATTAGGAGAATCGAATATAAGCTACTGTTGTAAATTCGTAATATAGATAGCATCCTATCAGTAACACTATATTATATTACATACATAGAGCCTAAATTCTAAACCCTAGATCCTATCTTATTATCTATATTAATTCTATCAGACCGACGGCTGATAGGATGCAATCTATATTATGAATTTACAACAGTAGCTTATATTCCATTCTCCTAATTATCTTTGTTTTCATAGGCCCCTGATGCAATTGCCCTTTAAACAATTAATGCTGAAATAAAAATACATATTATTTTAAGGATGTATGCAAAACCAATAATGATATATTTTTGTATAGTTGTATTATATTATTCATCTTCTCTTTTGACTCAGGTGGACCGGACCACAAGTTATTTGGTACTACATGGAGCATATTACAACTTCCAAAGTTTTTCATGTTTGTTAAGTCTTTTTCTTTTTTTTTAACGTCTAAATTTCATAAAAGTTCAAGTCAAATACAACCAAAGTCTTTCCATAAAGAGAAGACTCCCACCATCTCCGAACAAGGCCGAGATTACAAAACGAAAACGGTAAAAGAAAAACACCCTCTACAAAGCAGGAACATTTAGAGGAAGCGGCTTTCATTCACAAATAGTTCGAAAAGCCAGGAAGGGTGCCCAGTGGCAATGTAAGAGTTGGTTCTACCTTCCCTAGTCACGCTCTGTGCAATGATAGCAGCTCCTCTGTTTTCCTCTTTAAACACTTTCACCAATTGAAAGTCCGAAATCTTTCTAAGACTAAGGCTTAACTCTTCTGATTGAAAGCGCAAGGCTGGCCATTGTAAAGGATTCTTCATTGCCAAGAAGATATCTCTAAAGTCGCCAGCAAAGATTACTCTGTTAAACCGCAAGCTAGTCATGCTCTCCGCTGCCCAAAGGATCGTAGTCAGTCTTGCTTCCTCCAAACTCACAACATTCGAGAAAGCCCTTCTACTATGCATCAAGACACCACCTCTGTGGTTTCTTACAACCCACGCCACGCCCAAAAGGCCCGAATGCTTAATCCAATCAAAACCCACATTACACTTCACCCAATCTAGAGGAGGAGGTGTCCATTTTCTTTGCAAGTGATTCGTCTCCTTCAGGGTTGAGACATGAATCTCTTCTTCAATCTCTTGGGCTAGAAACCACTCATCAGCTTCATCTGTCGCCTTAGCAATAATCTCTTCCGGAGCCCACCTTCTACCCCTGAAAATCAAATCATTTCTACTTTTCCAAAGGTTCCAGAGCACCCAAGGCCACGATCTCAATGCTCTGTTCTCTCCTCTTTGTCTGCGCTTCACATTGATTAAATACCATAGGTTACCCAGCAAACTGCCATCCTCAAAACCAATGGAAGGATAAGGAATCTCCGATAAAGCCCACGATTGTCTCGCCGGGTGGCACTGAAATAGGACATGGAAGATAGTTTCCTCCTCTGCTCCACACGTCTGACATCTTTCATCAACCTTCATACCTCTTTTGCGAATTAAATCAGACACCGGGAGAGCTTCACTCAGGGCTTTCCACAGAAAAGTTTTGATCTTTGGGGTGGAGAGGATCTTCCACACACTCTCTTTAACTGGATTCAGCGAGGGGAGCTCCAGAACCTCATGGAAACACTCTTTGATTTTGTTGTCTCGGGCTAACCAGTAGGCAGACTTCACCGATAAGCTCCCTGATTTTTTAAAAGCCCATATGTGAGAATCCTCATGGGAAATCGCAGGTTGATTTACTAGGATCAGGTTAACATCCTCTGGAACAAATAACCTTTTGAGAGTGTCTATCTTCCATCTTCTAGAGGACTGATCAATTAAGTCACAGGCTCTGAGGTTCACATCGAAAGTATTACACTTTATCCAAGGAATTCTCCACCCCATCTTTGGATCAAACAGCCATTTGTCCAACCAGACTCTCGTGTTCCGACCATTACCAATCCTCTTTTGCAATCCTTTCTGAAGGAGCTCTCTCCCATGTAAGATACTGCGCCACGCGAAGGATGGGCGCACACCAATTGGAGCTTCCAAGAAATTTGAATCGGGGAAGTAACGGCTCTTAAGAAAGCAAGCCATTAGACACTGTGGGTTATTGATCATCTTCCACGCTTGTTTAGAGAGCAAGGCCTGCTTGAAGCATTCCAAATCTTTAAAGCCAATTCCACCAAGAGCTTTTGGGAGACATAGCTTGTCCCACGATAACCAGTGGATCTTGTTGATATGCACCTCAGCATTCCACCAAAAATTTGCCATTAAACTTTCAAGCTTCTTCAGAATCGTCTTTGGTAGTTTGAAACAGGACATAGGGTACACAGGGAGAGCTGATGCTGTTGATTTTAGCAGTACTTCCTTCCCACCTTGAGACAGTTTCCGAAGGAACCAATTGTTGAGCCTCCCATGTGTTCTATCCTTTAGAAATGAGAGCATCTCCACTTTCGAGCCAGAGAAGCACTCCGGCAAACCAAGGTACTTGCTGGTTCCTCCCATGTTTTGAATGCTCAGAATATCCTTAAGCTCAGTCTGTTTTTCTTTTGGGATTTCTCGACCAAAAGAGATGGAAGACTTATGATAGTTAATGCATTGTCCCGTCGCTTCGCCGTAAAAATTTAAGATCTTTCTCAGGTTTCTGCATTGATTGGCTGATGCATGACATAGAAACAAGCTGTCATCAGCAAACAGAAGATGGCTCACCGATGGACCTACCTCCGAAAATCTCATTCCAGACAAGAAACCATTCCTCTCAGCCACATTCAACAAATGCGATAAGCCTTCAGTGCATAGGACAAACAAAAACGGGGACAGAGGGTCACCCTGGCGCAATCCTCTTGAAGGTGAAATCAGGCCGAACGGTTGATCATTGATGAGAACCGCGAAGGAGACTGAGGTCACACACATCATAACCCAGTTGATCCATTGATCAACGAAACCCATGGCCTTCAGCAAAGATCTCAAGTAGCTCCACTCTACCCTGTCATATGCCTTCGACATATCAGTTTTAACTGCCATAAAGTTCGAAGACACAGTCAGGTGGGAGTTGAGAGCGTGAACTGCTTCGTGCGAGATCACAATATTGTCTTGGATTAATCTCTCTTTCACGAAGGCCGACTGGTTGACAGAGACCAACTCTCCCTAAAAAGGTTGAAGCCTCTTCACCAATATCTTAGATACCGCCTTGTACAGCACGGAACAGAGGCTAATAGGACGTAAGTCCGTCATATTCTCTGGGTTGGGGATCTTCGGAATTAGACAAATGTAGGTGAAGTTCCAGTCCTCCGGAAGAGACCCTGTTTCGAAGACCATCTGAATCTCCTGGGTAACTGATTCACCAATAACATCCCAAAACTTTTGGAAAAACAGACATGTCATTCCGTCTGGACCAGGCGCACTATCTGCATTGATCGAGAAAATTGCATCACGAACTTCCTCCTTCGAGACTTTGCTTGTGAGAGATAGATTCATCACTTGAGACACTTTTGGAATCATGCTGTGGAACACTGGATCATAAGACGCAGGAGAAGATGATTTAAAGAGCTCCGAAAAGTATTGGGTAGCCACTTCAGCTTTAGCAGCATCAGACCATTGATCTCTTCCAAAACGATCTTTCAGTTTCACCAAGAAAGACCTCGACCTGTTGGCTTTAACCGATAGATGAAAGAACTTGGAGTTCCTATCTCCATGTTTCAACCATTTCTCTCTGCTTTTCTGGCGCCAGTACATCTCCTCCTCCTTATACGCTTGCATTAGTTCTTTTTTGATGTTCTGAATCACAAACCAGCAGGGATAAGGTCTTGACTGAAACCACTCCAGTCTCTCCTGAAGGACTTTTATTTTTTCCTTTGAGTTGAACCTTCTTTTCCTTTTCCATTCACTCATCACCCTTCTGCATTTCCTAATCTTGAAAGTAATAGAACCTGAGTTCCTGACTGCTCCCCACGCCTTCTCAACTTCTCTTAACGCATCAGGGTGGTGAAGGAGCCGCCTGTCGAATCTAAACTGACCCCTTTGAAAGTCTGGGGAAGCTCTCAAATTAACCCAGACTGGTCTGTGATCCGACCCTCTTTTTTCCAAAAAAGTTTGATTGGAGTTGGGGAATCTTGAACGCCAAGCTTTATTCCCAAAGCATCTGTCCAAACAGCATTGGATGTGTTTTCTCCAACGAGTACCAGACCACGTAAATCTGTCTCCTTTGCTGTAAAGCTCTTCCATCTCACAAGAACTTAACATATCAGCAAAAAACTTAAAAGACGTGTCTGGTCTTCTAGGGCCTCCTAGCTTCTCATCGTTATTGAGAATTTCATTAAAGTCTCCAACCAAAGCTCACGGTTCTGTTCTTCCGACCCCCAGACTAGTGAGCTTATCCCACACGATACTTTTTCCTTCAGCAGCTGGTTCCCCATAAACACACGTTAACCAAAAGGATAAATCACCAAATTTCACAGAACAATCCACAATGTTTTTATCCGAGCTTTTTATACAAAGGTTGACATTTTTCTTCCACAAAATCGCAAGACCACCACTGTAACCAATAGGATTAACAGTATGCACTCGTTCATAACCCAACCACACTTGCAAATCTACTACTACATTCCGACATTTCTTTATTTCCATTAAAAATAGAATCTCCGGGAACTGGTATTGACGCAACTCCCGCAGTCTTTGAATTGTCAAGCCTTGAGGCCGCCCCAAACCTTGACAATTCCAGCTCAGAAAGCTCATTGGGCATGGGGCAATCCCTCATGTGGGATCGCCTTAAGGCAAGTAGCCTTATTGATCGTTTTGTCCTCCCTCTCCTCCGAAGTACACTTTCTTTTCTTGTTACTAACCACCTGCTTGCCATCCCTATGCTCCCTGGGATCAGTTTGTGCTTGGACCTGCAGCTCCCTGATCTTTTTCTGTCTTGTGGAGCGTGGGGGCCTTCGTCTTATTGCAAATTTGTTCTTCACAGTCCCGGAAGAACAAGGAGCAAAGGTATTACCATGTGCTGCCTTGAACACCGTAGGAATGTAAGAACAAAAGGAGCTTTCCGATTCAAGTCCATCATTTCCATCACATAGAGCTAAGCCTTGAGGAGCCGAGCGACGGGACAGTCTCGAATGAGCTTGAAATGAAGCCGCCATCAGTTTGTTTGGATTACTTTGAACACTTAAAGCTCTGTCATCTTTCTTGTTATCCACGTAATCGAATACAAGACCTTTGCCTTTGTTGAGATCAGTGGTGAACGTGGGCGGGTTCTCCAATCTCAGAGCCACTTTCTGCAACATCGGGTCCTTCTCAACTAGATTCACAGAGCGTTTGATCTTGTCAATCTTAATCTCTCTGTTTTCCCCTGTCTCAGCAATGAGGTATCTTCGCATTTCCTCTAGAACTTCCTTCGCCATCTTGTACCGCCCTGTAGCAGGGTCCAAGTTTACTTGTTCCTCCTCCAAGACACCAAACAATATATCATCTTCCTCCAAAACTCTTTTCTTTTTCTCCAAGTCAGCCAAGACTCTTTCTCTTCTGACCTGAGATTCTTCTTGTCTCTTTCTCACAACAAGGGGGCAAAAGTCTTTTTCATGGTTGAGTCTCTGACATTCAAAACATCTTTTTTGAACCCTCTCATAGTTGTACCTCACCACAGAAGACTTCCCTTTTGAAGTCACCACTCTAGTTGTGCGCAGAGGATTGGCCACGTTGAACTTGATTAGGACCCTTATAAAATCTTGAGTGATGGGTTTTGAGGGGTCAAACGCCACCATTTCTGTCTTCTCCACCAGATCTCCCAAGGCTGATAGCGCTTGAGTGGTGTAGAAGTTCACAGGGATGTCTCTGATCTGAACCCACAATGGAACATATTGGAGGTAGTCTTCCGGTGGGTTTTCCACCCACCTTTCCACCACAATCACCCATTCTTCAAAAGTTTGAACACCTCTTTCAAGAATCTCCAGAAGGTCATGTTCATGTTTGAAAATGAACTGAAACCTCTCCTGAGAAAGCGCAATGCCTCTAACTCTTCCTTCCTTCTGCCATTTTCTAGGCATCTTCCGGATGAGCAATGGCATCTTCTGGCGTACTGGATTCAGAATTCTCCCCATCAGGCTAAGTTTGTTTTCCTCTGCTGAACTGAACTCAGGAAGGTCAGGCATCTCAAATGGAACTTCTTCCTCGTCAAGCGAAAGCGCCATAAGCGCCTTATCCATGGCAAGAGACATTGTTTAAAGCTTTTAAATCTCACAGAATTGCAGTAAATGCTCAACTACTTCCTAATCTTATCTTCAAGGGATGAAGAACAAGAAGAAAGAACAGGTGAGAATTTAATGAAGAGAGCACAATATGCCTCGTAAACTAAGAAAAACCGCTGACAAATTCGGCCGAAAGCGTGTTTCAAAAGGATAATCCCAATTACCCAAACAACTGTACTGTAATACCCAACGGATAAAGCACTTAAGCCCACTAGGGGTGACTAAACGTGGGAATTTTCTCCCACTTCTCTCTAAACCACTCTCTCTCTTACAAAAAGTAACCAAGCTGTTTGTTAAGTCCTTTTCTTTTAGGATTTTTAGTGATTTAAACCCTCAACTACTTTTGAATCGTAAAATAAACCCTCAACTATATTTTTAATGTTTTAAACCATCAACTTACAAATTGTTAACGTTTGTCACCCTCTGTCTATAACTCTGTAACGAAAGGTTACGTACATTAACGATTTATAAGTTGAGGGTTTAAAACATTACAAAAATAGTTGAGGGTTTATTTTACGATTTAAAAATAGTTGAGGGTTTAAATCAATAAACACACATTTTAAAACAAATTGATTTAAGATTTTTTTTTTCTAATTATCAAATATTTTTTTATTAACTAAGAAGCAAATGGATAGTGTTTATGAATCACAAGAATGAGGGTTCCAAATATAATTTGAAGGTGTAAAAAACACTGATGGAGAATCAAACTAGGACGAAGATTGAAAAGCCACATACTGATAATAGTTTTAAATTTTGTCATCAATGTTCAACCAATTTTGTACGGATGCATGCATGAATTAATAGGTATTATATAATTAGAAACAAATAAGAATAAAATAGTGTAATTGAGTGGATGAATAAAATATTAATGAATAGAGTAGTATGGATGATCCCTAACGCTGGTTTAGAAAGAAAGTTCTTATTTAGCCTTGGTCGTTGACAAAAAAAATTAGCCTTGGTCCACAAACATAAATATGATACATATGAAGTGCATCAGGTAAATAAATACGATGAATAGTCATTTCTCTGATTTACTTAAATTATAACTATTTTTATAATATAGACCAATCGAGTTTTGTAGATTTTAAAAATATTATTATTTATCTTATTTAAAAAAATTTCATCATGTTTTTTCGGCAATATAAAAATTATATTTAATTTTAATATTTATATAGTAGAATAATTGGTTCATAATACAAAAAGAACATGGATATTAACAATCTAAAATTTTGTTGTCTAGAAATCAAGGTAACATGGGACTTAAGGTATTTTCCTAATTAGTTAATAAAAATATATGTGATTCAAAAATCCTATATATCAAAGTGTTCTTAGTTAATAAAAATATATTTGATAATTAGAAAAAAAAATTCTTAAATCAATTTGTTTTAAAATGTGTGTTTATTGATTTAAACCCTCAACTATTTTTGAATCGTAAAATAAACCCTCAACTATTTTTGTAACATTTTAAACCTTCAACTTTTAAATCGTTAATGTACGTAACATTCCGTTACAGAATTATAGACGGAGGATAACAAACATTAACATTTTGTAAGTTGAGGGTTTAAAACATTAAAAATATAGTTGAGAATTTATTTTACGATTCAAAAATAGTTGAGGGTTTAAATCATTAAAAATCCTTTCTTTTATACAGATAAAAATGGTGTAAATAAATAGGCTCCACGGAAAACCCCATCATCTTCTTCCTCTATTCTCAGCAAATTTCTCGAAATATACTCTGATTCAGAAAATAGTACAAAGAAAAACAGATACCAATTTTGCTTTATGAGATTCAAATTCAGAATCATGTATCTCTTTTATCTTGGTTTTCCTCTTTATAAACTCTATTCAATTCTTCTTCAGTCTCCACACTTTTCAACTCTCTCTCTATATCTCTCTCTGTATCTCTCCTTGATTTCAAAATCTCACCATGAAGGGAAGAGGAGGGAAGCTACCCAAGAACAGTAACACTTCCGTGGACAAGAAACCTTCTGCTTCTTTCTCCTATCTGCAGAGGACAATCGGAGTGATAACGAAATCACTCACATAAATCTCTATAAGGAGCAACAGTAGCGAGAACAACAAAATCAAAGAGACTCACCATGGCGATGAGGTCATTCCTCAGAGTTTGATCGATTGGGAGAAGAAAAAGTGAAGGAATCAAGAAGAAGAATACAAGGTTTATCTGTGTCTGTGTTCTATTTCAGTGTCTGAATGTCTGTTGTTATGTTGTTGTGTTGTGTTGTGTGTTCTTATCTGTCCTTCAATGATCTTGTAGTTTTCTGATTGTGGAATGAACAAAATGTGTTTTTTTATTATTTGTTCAACAGACGATATTTCCAGAGAAACAAACAAAAATACGATGTATTATGAGATCAGAAAGTTCATAAAGAGATCTACAAATTCAAAAGATTCAAATATGACTATTATGAATTCAAGTTGTTGTTCAGGCAGATTCTAATACCAAAGTAGACTATTATGACGAATCAAAACAATTGAAGAAATATATATATATATATATATATATGCAACTTTCTCTTAACACAGAACATTAAAAGGTCCCAGGAGTGACCTAAAGCATCACAGAAGACACTTAGAGCATCAGCAATGGTGAACCTTCACCAAATTTGTTTAATATATTTTTGTGGGTCCATGAACAGTTATGAACCCGAATTTGTTGTTTCTTGCATTATTGAACCCGAAGAAGGAGTTCTTATGAATAAAATATAATATTTATTATTTTTTAAAAAAAAATTAAAAATTATTCAGAATACATGAATACAATATTAAAATATATTATAAATTTGATGAAAACATTTTATTCAATACATTAGGAGTAGATTACATAAATTCGAGATATGTTTTAATATTTTGGTTTGTGTTTTCAGATGTAGAAAAGCTATGTTTTAAAACTTGATGTTGTTTCATAACTTAAATTCAATTCATATAAACATTTTGTTCGATGATTAGTCAACGCATTGAACAAACGATTTAAGTTCGAAATTTTTTAACTTAGCATAAAAGTTCACATAGAAAACCATTCAAGTTGTACAAACCAAAATACATAAGTTGATAAGTTGCTAATGAAACAAAAACAAAACAAGTTCAGATAATAGAGAGGAAAGACCGCAAAAGATCCATCTAATTTCGTGAGGTAGAAGCAATGCTGCCTGTAGAAGAAGAGAACACAAGTTAAAGCGGAAGCAAAGTAGTAACATTGAAGATATAGACAACATAAACAAGTCAATGGAGAAGTTTTACCATTGATTCTGCTGTAGTGATTGATCAGTAGTGAAGTGCACTCTTTCCTTTCCGGACATACACACAGTAATGGAGTTGTCGTCCCGTCTCCAACCACGTTGAACACAAACAAGTCTCCGTTGGTGCTGCTGTTATCACGACAGAACCTCCTCCAGCCTCTGCTGATGTAATAAGCGCCTTCGGATTCGCTAAATCCGAAGTTTGCAGTCCAAGCCTTTCCCTCCTTGTTGACCAGCTTAACCTCTTTGCAATGTTTGTTCAAAGCCGTACACCACATAGCTTCCACAGGAAGAAACTACAAACGCAGAAATAAAAGAGACATTAATATTCACAACTGATATGGTGTATAACTATGAAAAGTTTACTTACCAGCTGGTCTTCCTTTTGATTTGTAGTAGTGACCTCAGCCAAGAAGCAGTAGTCGAATGAGAAAGAACGAGCATCATCCGTGTCGGCTTCTTCATTAACGTTGTGAGGATTTATATACTGGATCTCACAACAGCTAGGACCAAAAGGAGTGACATGAAAGACCAAGTCTCCTTCGTGTTTGAAGATGACAATGTCACCGATACGAAGATCATGTGCTGTGGCGAATTCGTTCCAACCTTTGGTGAGTGTCCTACCTTCTCGTATCACCTCCCAAACTTGATCGGAAGCGTCCGATCTTAGTTGCCATGGTTTATTCTTCTCACTCCCTTGTATGTGTTTTGAGTAGAATTCAAGTGATATTGTCACGCCACTGTGAAAACCAGGAAGCAGAGGCTTGAAGAAATGAGGTACCTCGTGAGTTGTCATCTGGAAACAAACAAAGATTTTGTAACTACAAGTGTCCGAGCAAACAACAACAATAACCAACTCGACTCTGTCGGAGTTCAATAAGATACCTAGTTCGAATTATTGGAACAAACATATCAGCAAATCAGAACACGCAACAATCTATTAGAGTTCAATAACAAACCGTCAAACAACCACATTTCAAGCACAACTCATTTCGAGTTCCAAATACATGCAACAAACTAACAAGAAAACACAAGCATTTCGAGTTCCAAATACACTTAACAGCACACTTATCAAGCTACCACCTTTCAAGCTAAACAAGAACCATATATGATAAGATATATGTTACAAGAGACAATCATGATCCGACCTGAAGTGAGTCAACGATACAAAAACATAAAGTCTTTGATCTCATGAGTAAGGAAGCAAGTCAAGTCCAAGAATTCACCATTACTTATCTCAATTCAAGATTGCAGATATTCATTCAAAAGGTTTCGACTTCAAATTCACCATGAAATCGAAAACCTAAATCCATGCATTCAAGAAATGGCAATTGGTACCTGGATACTGAAATCGCCGCCGAGGGAAACGTTTTGAGACTCCTCAGAGAAGAAATCGCCGGCGGAGTGACTTCAAAACCGGCACGAGATGAATCTTGAGGAGATGAATGGGGAGGAGATGACTCGGGAAGAAGAGAGAAATGAATCGAAAACCGGTCAAACCCGATTTTCTTCGACGTCAACGAGGAGAGGAGAACCCACTGAGCGAGCAACGCGTGGCTAGACTCCGCGAGATACGAGTTTACGCCCAAGACCCGGTTCGTCGCAATAAACCCATTTCTCATTTATTTTTAATCCTCTGGGCCTTAGAACTCGAGCCCACGAACCCCGCTTGATCCGCCGTTGCGGGTGGTCTTAGGGTCAGTATTCATTGCGGTTGTCGAAGACATGTTTACAAAAAAGTAATCTTGATCAAAAAAGTAATCTTGATGCCAACAGAAAATCAGGATTCCTGTCTCTGTGGCATGGTGGACCCCGACCCTTGAACCATGGAAAAGATCCAACAAAAAAACTTCGTAACTAGATTCTAGTAAAATATTATTTTGGGGTCAAACTGTTACGGAAAGATAGATATACATTTATTAGTTAAGAGTTTTTTTTTTGTCAAGTTAAGAGTTAAGTGATCATTATTTGATTAGTTGTGGCTTTATCAGGGGCGGAGCTGCATAGGGTGAATAGTGGGCAGTTGCCCCCCCCCCCCATAAATTTAAAAATCTTCTTTAAATGTCAGGAAGAGAATTTAATTGCCCCAACTAGAAAATATTTATTGCCCCCTAACACATCTATTCGAAATCTCAGTTTAAACTCTCCATTATTTTCGGTTTAAGTGCCATTAATACATTTGTGTTTGCTTAATATCATGTTGCCTTATTTGATTTACAGACATTAAACAATTATTTCCATTTTTATATACATAATATTTTTAGTACTCAATATTTTACATAATAATAACGTCTCTTGAGAAAAAACATCAGGCACAGAAAAATGTTGGTACTCAATATTTTACATAATACTACCGTCCTCTCTCCCTTTTCCTTTTTCTCTCTCTCTCTCTCTCTCTCTCTCTCTCTCTCTCTCTCCCGCTCCCTCTCCATCTCCCTCTTCATCTCTCTCTCACTCACTCTCTCTCCTTCTCCCTCTCCCTCTCCCTCTCCCTCTCCATCTCCCTCCCTCTCTCTCCCTCTCTCTCTCTCTCTCTCTCTCTCTCTCTCTCTCTCTCTCTCTCTCTCTCTCTCTCTCTCTCTCTCTCTCTCTCTCTCTCTCTCTCTCTCTCTCTCTCTCTCTCTCTCTCTCTCTCTCTCTCTCTCTCTCTCTCTCTCTCTCTCTCTCTCTCTCTCTCTCTCTCTCTCTCTCTCTCAAACTTAATAATTTTATTAAAAATTGAATAACAAATATTATATACAACTAATTTTAGTACAATTTTGAATAAAAAATATCAAAAACATTTAAAATAGTCATATTTATCTTTTTCAAGAAAACTTATCTTAGAAAAATAATTTATAAAAAGACATATCCAATTTCGATGTATTTTGATTTGACAAATTACAATAAATATATTGTTACAAAACATTCAAGCCCGCAAATTTTCTAGCATCCACCTCTCTTTATATATATTTTAGTCTTTTTCGGTATCACTCCCTTTCTATCTCTAAATACCTCTTTCTCTCTATACATTGTTAATATAACATTTATTTATTTATTGTGACCTCACAAAACTTTATTATTTTTTTTAATTGATTAAATGAAAGAAATTAATAAAAACAATTTAAACATTTAAACCTGCAAAATTGCAGCCATCCACTTAGTTTCTTGATAAATTTGATCTTGCTATGAATCACAAAGAACATGCATAAATTTATAAATTTGAACCAAATAAGAGCACAAACAAAGCTTTGTTCCTGAAGTTTTTAGCATATTTAAGTAAAAAAAAATAGACAACTGTTTAAGGAAGAGACCAAGTCACCAAGGTAAGAAGCAGAAATCAAGACTCAACACATATACTAAAGAATAGAGAAATCTAGCGAACATCTTATCATTTGTGTGTAATCTTGTCCTTGCCATGAAAATTCCTTCCAGCATCTACGGATTCTCTGTAGATCAAAGAAAGAAAAACACAGACCCATCAATTATAAACTGATACAAACCGGTTAAAAAGCCACAAACGTCATAAGGGTTGCAAAACAAACCTGAAAGTATCAGTGGGCTCTTTGTTTTCAGGGCTTAGAAACACTCCCTCGTAAAAAGCATTGGCTGCCTCATCAAAACGCTGCAAAGATTCAACAAAACCTCGGTGAATTATATCGTTTCAATGTTAAAAAAATCAATGGAATTGTTATTACATGTAGCAAACGAAGAGCAGCACCTTCTCTGAAAGAAGCTTTAGGCCAATCAGGTTTAAGTTCTCCGCATGCTTTGGCATCAGACAAGGCAAGCTCAGCTTGTCCTAACCGCAACCAACAGATGCTTCGGTTTGAGAACAAAGTATGATCCGTAGGCTCAAAATCAATAGCCTTGGTTCACAAAAATGAACTTACAAAATGAAGAACTCAGTAAAGTAGTTTTAAGTGTTTTTAATACTTGTGTGTATGCGTCAATGGCCATCTGGTAATCCTTTATACGAAAAGCATCTTGTCCTCAACTTTAATTTCTGCTGTTTTAGCCTTTGCTTCTGGAGAGACCTGTGCAAGTTTACACAATGGTAAACTTTAAGAAATTCAATACATCATATTGATCCAAGTATGAAGTATACCTCAGGAAGGTCTTTCTTGATACCAGCCTCTCCAGATTTGGCCTTGTTTGAGTTGTCTTCTTGTTCTTTGTTTGATTCCATGTGAGCAAGAACTCCATCTACTAACCAATCCAAAACATATTCAGATTTTGTCGTCAAGGGGAAGAGAGTCTCAAAGATCTTTCTGTTCTCTCTTAAAGCTGCAACTTCCAGTGGCCTATTGCCTTCCTGAAACATCACAGAGTCTGTGTTCAGATAGGATCAAGTGAACAAAACAAAACATTTAATAGCTAAAGAGCTCTTTACCTCATCTTTCTGATTAGGATGAGCTCCAACTTTAAGTAAACAGTTGATCAACTCAAGATCTCCAATATCAACAGCAATGTGCAACGGAGTTGCACCACCAGCAAATACATTAGCTTTGGCGCCTGCATGTAATTAACAAAAATAAGAACCAAGCTTGGTCTAATAAAATGTATAGATAACACTTATAATAAGGAGCATCTCAAACCTCGACCAGAAGCTCTAAGCATGCCACTGAACCAGCTGCCACTGCAGATAACAATGGTGTGACATCATCTCCAGTATCAGCGTTAGGCTGCAAAATTCATTAAAATAAACAAAATTTAAGGTTCATTAATCAATACACTTTAGATGGAAACACAATGCTAAAGTTATTACATTAACATTGTGTTCTAGCAAGACTTGGACCGTATCTTTCTGGTCATGTCCAGCAGCCCAAATCAACGGTGTGCCAGACTCACTTTGAGAATCAACAGGAACACCTCTAGAAAGCCACTCCTTTAGCATCTCGATTTCACCTAATGATATAAGCACAACACATACATGACTTCATGGCCTGAGGAAGTGAAATGGAATAAAATATTCAACAAAACCGAACCTGTCCCAGCGGCATGATGCAATGCAGTAGCTCCGAGTTCACTTGCAATGTTGGGATCAGCTCCGTGGTCTATTAGATACTTGGCCATTTCGATCTGTCTTTGCCTCGCAGCATGAACAAGTGGAGTATCCCCTGCCAAACATCATTTACAAAGTTTCAAAAGTAATGACATTTTGGAAAAAGAGCTGTTAAGTAGAAGTAAACAACGAACCAGCTTCATCTTTTGTGTTGGTGTAAAGTTTCATCTCTTCCAAGAGATATCTGCATATCTCAGTTTGATATTTTCTCGCGGCAAAGTGAAGCGTGCCGCGTTTGTTTGCGTCTGACCCGCACAAAGCCGACTGCAGATGGTCAATGATGGATCACTGGTGCTTTGGTGAATGATTTAAGAAACTTTAAAATCTCTAGAGGGAAAAAGTAGCAAAAGAGAAAGCTCTACCTTCTTTGTTAAACCTAGACCGAAAGACTTCCACTTGTTTTTGGATCCTATTTACATACATGTTATTGACCTAGAATGAAAATGAGAGAAAGTAGATATATGTCCACAATATGCATGAAACTTAAGAAAGAACTTTGTTCACAAAACGTACCATATCATTAACCATATCAATCACTGGACGCTGGCTTACTCCCTGGCATCAAGAGAACAACATAACCTCTGATCCGTAACCCTAGCCCTCACCGGAATCACCAAGAGGTTCTGAAAATACTTATAGTATCTCTCTCTATATATATATATATATATATATATATACTCGACCTTTCACAATAAATGACATTTCAATATTGATTTTTAGTATAAAAATATTGTAATAGATTAAAGTAAGTTATTGACTCTACTTTACCAGCTCTTGGTTTGTATTTAATAAATAAGTACTGCGCAAGTATTGCAACTTTAAAATAAGGTAATTCATTAAAAACGAAATCACTTGATAAGAGAATTAATGATATTTCCATTTATAAATGGAATTAATGTGATACTAACTTGCGCAAGAAATGTATATTCTCAACAAGAAAAAAATTTTATATTGACGACAGTTATATATAAATAAGTTGGTATATTTATTTATCACAATAAATATCGAAATAGATTAAAGCAAGTTATCCACTTATTAATTTTATTAACTTGCGCAAGAAATGTTGTATTTTAAATAATGTAACATAATTCTTGCGCAAGTAATTTATTTGTATGAAGTTAATAAATTGAATTTATTAGAGAATTTTCTACTTTATTTGCTTGTATTTTGGCAAATATGTATTAATATTAGTCTTATTTGACTATAGAAATTCAATTTGCATTGATTCATTATTTGAAGCTTACCAAAACTATAATACGATTGCCTTGCCCATAAAGTTATTTTTGCTAGAATTTCAAATTATCAACTCAAAATCAAGAAGCCGACCTCAAAATCATCATTATGGAAACTAAATACAATTTTCTAAATCCCCAATTTATTTATTTTGATACAATTTCGAAATGTCAAATCAAAATCATCATTAAGGAAACTAAATCATCTGTATGTTAAGTATATGAATTTAGGCTTTGTATAATAATTACTAATTTTGAATAATTCATCTTGGTTTTGTCATATAAACAGAGTTTAAAGTTTTAAAAACTATTATTATGATTTCTTTGTCACACTAATATTATTTCGTTTTTTACAGAGAAATTCCAGTTTCATTCATATGTTTTTGCAAACTTACCAAAACTATAATATGATTGCCTTTCTAAATGCGATTGCTTATAGTTGTATAGAATAGTTTATATGGTATTGATATATATGTATTAATGACCGTGTATTAATGACTTTCCAAACACATTTGCAAGCGAGTTTGGATTAAAAAAAATAAAAAATAAAAGAAAAAAATCAAAAACTTTCAACCAATCAAATTATAACGTTTTTGCTGAGAAACTCTGTATGAGCGACATGTGTCATAAATCACTAAAGTGACTTCTCTTTTAATATATAGGGAGATGTTTTTGTAGTTGTCATACCATGAAAAAATATATTTTCTTTTTTAAAATTTTCTTTTATTTTTATAATAAACAACGCTTTAAAAAATGTTTGACATATAAACTATATGGTACAGAATTTATATAGTTAACAAAAAATACATTCATAAAATAATTTAATTATTTAATAATTTATTTATAATTATTATTTGCCTCTTATAACAGATATTGCGCCACTGGGCTTGATGATATTAATGATGGGTAATGATCTCTATCTTATTATATAAAATTTGGTTTTCAAAGTTATTAATTAACAAAATTGCGACACATGTCAATTATATATTTACGATTATAACATGTGTTAAATAATAATTTTCTATTAAAAAATTTGTACCAAAAGAATTTTAAAGTTAATTTTTCTTTTTTTTTCAAAAAGTATTAAATAAAAAATGGTAAAGCAACATATATTTCCATATAAATAACTATTTAATAATTTTTAAAAGTGAAATAATTATAAGATACAAAAAATGTTTTAAGATAATTTTGTTACGAATTAAAATATTTTAAAAACATTTTTGCCTATAAACTTATTATATCAAGCTTGATTTTTCAAAGTTTTCAAAATCGTGACACATGACAATTATATATTTAGAATTATAACATGTGTGAAATAACAATTTTCCTTTAAAAAAAAGATAATTAAAACTTATTTTCCTTTTTGTTTATTTTTTTATTATTTATATAACACATGTCATAATCTTAAATATATACTTTCCATGTGTCACAATCATGTCACAATCATGTTAATGAGTAACTTTGAAGATAAAATTTGGTTTTAAAAGTTACTAATTAACAAGATCGCGACAAATGTCAATTATATATTTAAGATTATGATATGTGTTAAATAACAATTTTCTATTTAAAAAATTATACCATAAGAATTTTTAAATTTAGTTTTCTTTTTTTTCAAAATATTTTTAATAAAAATCTGTAAAGAAACAAATATTTCCATATAATAACTATTTAATAATTTGAAAACGTGAAATAATTATAAGAGACAAAAAATGTTTTGAGATAATTATGTTACAAATTAAAATATTTTAAAAATATTTTTTCTTATAAACTTATTTTATCAAGCTTGATTTTTCAAAGTTTTCCAAATCGTGACACATGACAATTATATATTTAGGATTATAACATGTGTAAAATAATAGTTTTTCTTTTTTTAAAAAATAATTAAAACTTAGTTTCCTTTTTGTTTATTTTTTATAATATTTATTTAACACATGTAACAATTTTAAATATATACTTGCCATGTGTCACAATCATGTTAATGAGTAACTTTGAAGATAAATTGTTTTTGTAACATGTGTTAAGTAATATTTTTTTTTTCAAAAATTAGTTTAAACTTAGTTTCTTTTTTGTAAAAAAGTATTAAACAAAAAACGGTAAAGAAAAAAAATATTTAAAATATTCACATATAATAATAATTTATTTATAGTATTTCTTTTTTTCAAACGTGGGTTTAAAATAAATTATTTTTGTCAGCGGTCTATGATAATTATAAGATACAAAAAAATACGGTAAGATATTTTTGTTACAAATTAATTTAATTTTATTATAAATATTTAATTATATTTTTCATGTTAAGAATGCTAAACCAAAGAAAACTGTAGAAAATCGTATAATTTAAATAAAAATGTATTGGGCTAAAAAATTATAAAGCCTGTAAATTTATTTTTATTGTAGTATTCCTTTTTCAAAGAACCTTATTTTCAAGGTCGAATAAAATATATGAATTTAAGATAATTACAAAATAAGTAAATATTGGTTTAAGATAAAGAATTTCTTATTAACAAAAATAATAACAAGATGAGGTTTTTGTTATATAAATTTTGGTGCCCAAAGTTGCTAATAAGCATAATCATGACACATGGTAATTATATATTTATGATTATCATATTAGTTAATATGATTGTTTTTTGTATATGATATGTGAGTTTATGAGATTTATTTTATTATTAAAAATTGTTTTCACACATAAGTCCAAGTTAATATTTGTAGTTTATAATTATGGTACATAGATGAATGGTTATAAAATTTGTATTTAGGATTAGAAAAAACACTATAACCAAAAATTTAAACCGAGCACAATCCAAAATAAAAAAAATTGAATTAAAAGTACAAAAATGAAAGTCAAATAACACCAATCAAGTCAATGACACATTATATACTGTTCTATTGTACTAATATAATATCTTATTTAATATTTTTTACTTTTATTTTTATTTTTTAGGATTCTTTAGAAAATGAAAAGTTCTATTTAATAAATCTCCTTTTTATTTACAATAAAAATATTATTATATACTCTTTATCATTTGGGTTTAAAATTTAGAAAAATAAAATTACTATCATATAAACAATTACAATTATCTTCTCTTTCGAATTTTAGAAAAAAATAATTTTCTATTAAATAATTATTTATAATTATTAATAAATAATTTTAAAATTACTATTTTTACAATTCATATCAATACTCATTTTATAGTTCTTTTGTTTATTATTTTTACCAGTTAATATTGTTTTTTAAGTTTCCATTTGTAAAATTTATTTATTTCAATATCACTAATATTTTTTACAATTTTCTTATATATTGAAAAAAGGACATAACCCAGAAGCATGACAACAATCAAACAATATTCTTGACAACGATCAACCATTACTTTATAAGAATCGATAAAAAAACAGAACTTAAAAGCATGACAACGATCAAATAATCATGATACAATCAACCATAAATTTATAAGAAGAAAAGAATATTGAACTTCGCTTGATATTTTTCTTGAATCAATAATTATGTTTGGTGATAAAATATGTGAGATCTTAGTTATATATATATATGTGTGTGTGTGTGTGTGTGTGTGTGAATAATCATAGTTTTTCTTGGGTTATCATCTTTTTAATTCCGATTTTAATAAAGGAAAAATAACATTAATCAGTCTTTGACATTTTTTTAGTTTAAGTTTTTTTTTTAAAAGGACAACTACTTTCTAATATTTCCTGTTTTTCGTTTTAAACTTTTAATTAGATTTTAATAAAAGAAAATTAGCATTATGAGTGTAAATATATTTTAAAAAATAATTATTCCATATAAATAACTATTTAATAATTTAAAAACGAGAAATAATTATAAGATACAAAAAAATGTTTTAAGATAATTTTGTTACGAATTAAAATATTTTTAAAATATTTATTTTTATAAACTTATTATATCAAGTTTGATTTTTCAAAGTTTTCAAAATCGTGACACATGACAATTATATATTTAGGATTATAAAATGTGTAAAATAATAGTTTTTCCTTTAAAACAATAATTAAAACTTAGTTATTTTTTGTTTTATTTTTTTTAATATTTATTTAACACATGACACAATCTTAAATATATACTTACCACGTGTCACAATCATGTTAATGAGTAACTTTGAAGATAAACTGTTTTTGTAATATGTTTTATATAACATTTTTTTTTTCAAAAATTAGTTTAAACTTAGTTTCTTTTTTGTAAAAAGTCTTAAACAAAAAACTGTAAAGAAAATAATATTTTTTTTCAAAAATTAGTTTAAACTTAGTTTCTTTTTTGTAAAAAGTCTTAAACAAAAAACTGTAAAGAAAATAATATTTAAAATATTCACTTATAAATAATAATTTATTTATAGTATTTCCTTTTTCAAATGTGGGTTTAAGATAAATTATTTTTGTCAGCAGTTTATAAATTATAAGATACAGAACAATATTGTAAGATATTTTTGTTAAAAATTAATTTAATTTTATTATAAATATTTAATAGTATTTTTCATGTTAATAATGCTAAACCAAAGAAAAATATAAAAAATCGTATAATTTAAATAAAAACGTATTGGGCTAAAAAATTATAAAGCCTATACATTTATTTTAATTGTAGTATTCCTTTTTCAAAGAACCGTATTTTCAAGGTCGAATAAAATATTTGAATTTAAGATAATTACAAAATCAGTAAATATTGGTTTAAGATGAAGAATTTCATATTAACAAAAATAATAACAAGATGAGGTTTTTGTTATATAAATTTTGGTGCCGAAAATTGCTAATAAGCATAATCATAAAACATGATAATTATATATTTAAGATTATCATATGAGTTAATATGATTGTTTTTTGTATATGATATATGAGATTTATTTTATTATTAAAAATTGTTTTCACACATAAGTCCAAGTTAATATTTGTAGTTTATAATCATCATAGATGAATAGTTATAAAATTTGTATTTAGGATTAGAAAAAATACTATAACCAAAAATTTAAACCGAGCACAACCCAAAATAAAAAATTGAATTAAAAGTACAAAAATGAAAGTCAAATAACACCAATAAAATCAATGACAACATTATATATTGTTCTATTGTACTAATTTAATATCATATTTAATAAGTTTTACTTTTTTTATTTTTTAGGATTCTTTATGAATGGAAAAGTTATATTTTATAAATCACCTTTTTATTTACAATAAAATACTATTAAATAATCTTTATCATTTTGGTTTAAAATTTAGAAAAAGAAAATTGCTATCATGTAACCAATTACAATTATCTTCTCTTTAGAATTTTAGAAAATATAATTTTCTATTAAGTAATTGTTTATAGTTATTAATAAATAATTTTAAACTTACTATATTTACAATTCATATCAATACTAATTTTACAGTTCTTTTGTTAATTATTATTTCCAGTTAATATTTTTTTTTTTAAGTTTTCATTTGTAAAATTTATTTATTTCAGTATCACTAATATTTCTTACAATTTTCTTATATATTGGAAAAAAGACAGAATTCAGAAGCATGACAACAATCAAATAATATTCTGGACAACGATCAACCATTACTTTATAAGAATCATAAAAAAAACAAAACTCAGAAGCATGACGATGATCAAATAATAATCATGATAACGAGCAACCATAACTTTATAAAAAGAAGAAAATATTGAACTTTGCTTTATATTTTTTTTGAATCAATAATTATGATATATATAGTGAATAACCATAGTTCCTCTTGGGTTATGATCTTCTTAATTCAGATTTTAATAAAGAAAAATTAACATTAATCAGTCTTTGACATTTTTTTTTAGTTTTAAGTTTTTTTAAAAGGACAACTAATTTCTAATATTTCCTTTTTTCGTTTTAAACTTTTTAATTAAATTTGATTAAAGGAAAATTAACATTATGAGGGTAAAAAAATTTTAAAAAGGAATTTTTCCATATAAATAACAATTTCATAATTTGAAAAACGTGAAATAATTATAAGATACAAAAAATGTTTTAAGATAATTTTGTTACGAATTAAAATATTTTTAAAATATTTATTTTTATAAACTTATTATATCAAGTTTGATTTTTCAAAGTTTTCAAAATCGTGACACATGACAATTATATATTTAGGATTATAACATGTGTAAAATAACAATTTTTCCTTTTAAAAAAATAATTAAAACTTAATTTCCTTTTCTTTTATTTTTTAAATATTTATTTAGCACATGTCACAATCTTAAATATATACTTGTCATGTGTCACAATCATGTTAATGATTAACTTTGAAGATAAATTGTTTTTGTAACATGTGTTAAATCACATTTTTTTTAAACAAATTAGCTTAAATTTAGTTTCTTTTTTGTAAATAGTCTTAAACAAAAAAACACAAAAAAACTGTAAATAAATAAATATTCACATATAAATCATAATTTATATATAGTATTTCCTTTTTCAAACGTGGGTTTAAAATTAATTATTTTTTCAGTGCTTTATGGCAATTATAAAATTCAAAAAATACTGTAAGATATTTCTGTTACAAATTAATATAATTTTATGAGAAATATTTAATAGTATTTTTCATGTTATTTGTTTTGTCGACTAAGTATTTTTTAATTTTTATGTTAAGAATGCTAAACCAAAGAAAACTGTAAAAAAACGTATAATTTAAATAAAACGTATTGGGATAAAAAATTATAAAGCCTATAAATTTATTTTAATTGTAGTATTTTAATTTCTTATTAACAAAAATAATTGCAAGATGAAGTTTTTGTTATCTAAAGTTTGGTGCCCAATTTGCTAATAAGCAAGGTAATTATATATTTAAGATGGGCTTTTTTGCAAATATGATTCAAAACTCAAAGTCAAACATAAAACTAATCTCTCATTCTTTTTGATTTTTCTTTTGTCCTATTCACCTCACATATTCACATTATTAACGAAAATGCCATTGATTTTTTTCTATTTTTTGAAAATGGTTTTTTTATTCTTTCAACCTCATCATCTTCAAATATTTACAAGATTACCATTATCATCAATACCCCAACCACCATGAACAACCAATTTGAAGCTCTCAATGCACTTAAAATCGATTTATTTCTCAATTGTTATGAACTAAAAAAACATCTCTTTCACTTTTTCTCCTTATTCATCCAAAAGACTCTAGCTTTTGATACACTTTTTTTGCTTATCTTTTATGGTCGATAGAGTAATTCAAGCATTCTATTCTTGCTGGGTTACTTTCGTTTGAGGTTATGGGTGGTTGGAGAAAACTTTGTGTGCTAAACAAGTCATCTCTTTAGGTTAAGGTATGGAATTGAATTTTTTTTCCAGATATGTTCGCGCAGAAGACTTACTCTTAAGTCGTCTGGCTATAGACGACTTACGGGTAAGTCTTCTTGTCTAACGGATGACTTACTTGTAAGTCGTCATCTTTGTTAGTTAAACAAAAATCTAGAGCATACCTTAGACAACTTAATAGTAAGTCGTCTAGAATAAACAAGTTAGTTTTGCATTTGAACGAATTGTGTCAGATGTTTGACTTTTCTTGGACGATTTATTATTAAGTCGTCTCTGGGCAAACTAAAATTTCAATATTTTATTAAAGGGAAGTTTACTCAGATAATATATATTTTAGGACTTATGATCAGAACCATACAAATCTTTTTTTTTATTACTGGCATTTTTTAGATGCCAAGCGTGCCCTTTGTCCACTTTATGAAAAAACGTATTTACGAGAATGCCATTACTTTTTAATGCCACGTAAGCAAAATCTGGCGACACGTAGGAATACGCTTCCTTGTTTTCATTAAGCCAGCCGTAAAAGAATATGTCTTTCGTTACGGCTGATATACGTATAAGTTTCGGCTGAATTATAAAAAAATGGTTGACTTAGTAAAAAAAGCTGATTGAAGATGATAAGTAAACCACACGTAAGGATTGAGTTATATGAATCTGGTTGAGTTATTGGACAACAGCTGACTTACGTACAGACGTTACGGCTGACTTAACCATTGATGGATTGATTTGTGGAAAATTTGGTTGAGTCGTAGTAAAGACACGACTCAGTTATATACCCACAGCTGAGTTAATGAACACCGAATGGTTGGGTTATGAGATGTTTGACGGCTCGGTTACTTTAAATCAGCCGAAACTGGATGGTTTAACAGGAAGCTCAGCTATATTACGGCTGAGTTATTAGCGAAAAATTAATTACTAGAATAACATTGTTTTACGGCTGAGTTGTTAAACGATACATTTGTCTTATTGTATTTCATTCTATTTATAGCTGGGTTATCGAAAAAGATTAATTACTGAACTGGTATCTACGTTTCGGCAGACTTACTTAGTACATGAGGGCTGACTTAGGGTGTCTGAGTTATATATTCTTTTGGTGGCTGAAAAACTAATTTTCCTTGTCGGCTGCCATGTCATCAATTCGGATTTTCCATGTCATCAGTAACGAAAGAACTTCAGAACTAGACTTTAATCAGCATGTTCATATTCCTCCCCTTTCATACCCGTTAATTATCTTCTTCATCTCTCTCAGTTGGTTATGGATCCGGTTATTATTGTTTCCGGTAACTGGATTAAGAAAAACAAATATGTATTCAACGCTGATAGTAGAGGGTGTAGAGTTCTCCATTTAGATGTGAACTCTACACTTGAAGATTTCACAAATTTTGTTCTCGATGATTACAAATTGAATGAAATGAGTGATCATATTCAGCTAAGCTACATGTTCTCAAATAAATCATTGAAAACAATGGCGTATGACACTCCACCAGTGTACGTAGCCAATACTCGCCAGTTGCAAGGTTTTGTAACCCTAAAGAAAATCGAACAACACATCTTTGTGTTGAGATTACGGAGAACAAGGATGACAAAGCAAGAGAGAAGACTAATTACTTTTTCCTGCCCAAAATATGAAACGTCGCAAAACAAATTACACTTAACAATTGAGTTATAGGAACGTTACGGCTGAGTTATACCATTCAGATGCGTTACAGCTAAATTATGCATACATTACGGCTGAGTTTATAATTTTTATAACTTTATAGTTCAATAGTTTTGGGTTTGAGGTTCAAATTTAAGAAAATGTTAAAATTTTAATATTGTGTTCAAAAGATAAACTTTATAATTTTTATAACTTTGTAGTTCTATAGTTTCGAGTTTGAGGTTCAAATTTTAAAAAATAAATATTAAAGTTATATTATTGTGTTCAGAGTTGAAGGAATGTTTTTTTCCCGCCCAAAATATCCTTTTCCCACCCAAAATACGAAACGTCACGAAACATATTACACTTGACGGCTGAGTTATGCACACTTACAGCTGATTTATGCATTCGTTACGGCTGAGTTTATAATTTTTGTAACTTTTTTAGTTCTATAGTTTTGGGTTTGATGTTCAAATTTAAGAAAAGATTAAAATTTTAATATTTTGTTCAAAATATACACTTTATAATTTTTATAACTGTGTAATTCTATAGTTTAGAGTTTGAGGTTCAATTTTTTTTATAAAAAATATTAAAGTTATAATATTGTGTTCAGAGTTGAATGAATGATTTTTTTCCCGCCCAAAATATATTTTCCCGACCAAAATACGAAACGTCACGAAACATATTACACTTGACGGCTGAGTTATGCACACTTACAACTGAGTTATGCATTTGTTACGGCTGAGTTTATAATTCTTATAACTTTTTAGTTCTATAGTTTTGGGTTTGATGTTCAAATTTAAGAAAAGATTAAAATTTTGATATTGTGTTTTAAAGATATACTTTATAATTTTTATAACAGTGTAATTCTATAGCTTAGAGTTTGAGGTTCAAATGTTTTTTAAAAAAGATATTAAAGTTATAATATTGTGTTCAGAGTTGAAGGAATGATTTTTTCCGGCCCAAAATATATTTTTTCCCGCCCAAAATATGAAACGTCACGAAACATATTACACTTGACGGCTGAGTTATGCACACTTACAGCTGAGTTATGCATTCGTTACGGCTGAGTTTATAATTTTTATAACTTTTTAGTTATATAGTTTTGGGTTTGATGTTCAAATTTAATAAAAGATTAAAATTTTAATATTTTGTTCAAAAGATAAACTTTATAATCTTTATAACTTTGTAGTTCTATAGTTTAGAGTTTGAGGTTCAAATTTTAAAAAATAAATATTAAAGTTATAATATTGTGTTCAGAGTTGAAGGAATCATTTTTTTCCGCCCAAAATAAGAAATGTCACGAAACATATTACACTTGACGGCTGAGTTATGCACACTTACAGCTGAGTTATGCATTCGTTACGGCTGAATTTATAATTTTTATTACTTTTTAGTTCTATAGTTTTGGGTTTGATGTTCAACTTTAAGAAAAGATTAAAATTTCAATATTTTTTCAAAATATAAACTTTATAATTTTTATAAATTTGTAGTTCTATAGTTTAGAGTTTGAGGTTCAAATTTTAAAAAAGAAATATTAAAGTTATAATATTGTGTTCAGAGTTGAAGGAATGATTTTTTCCCGCCCAAAATATCTTTTTCCGCCAAAAATATAAAACGTCACGAAACATATTACACTTGACGGCCGAGTTTTGCACACTTACAACTGAGTTATGCATTCGTTACGGCTGAGTTTATAAAATTTATAACTTTTTAGCTCTATAGTTTTGGTTTAATGTTCAAATTTAATAAAAGATTAAAATTTTAATATTTTGTTCAAAAGATAAACTTTATAATTTTTATAAATTTGTAGTTCTATAGTTTAGAGTTTGAGGTTCAAATTTTAAAAAATATTAAAATTATAATATTGTGTTCAGGGTTGAAGGAATGATTTTTTCCCGCCCAAAATATTTTTTTTTACCACCCAAAATACGAAACATCACGAAACATATTACTCTTGACGGCTGAGTTATAGAAACGTTACGACTTGCTTATACCATTCAGATACGTTACGACTGAATTATGCACACTTACAGCTGAATTATGCATATGTTACGGCTGAGTTTAATTATAAACTACCCTAATTTTAAACCTAGAAACAAAAAAATCTTGCAGCCAACAAAATCTAAACCTAACTAAACCACTGTGTGTTTCTTCCACATCACGAGAGCTGGGAGGTCGTTATTGTCTTCTTCATTCGCCGCCTGGCGACTAATCTGAGTGGAAGAAAAAGCTAATATGTGACTAAACCTAACTAAACCCCTGTGTGTTTCTTCCACATCACGAGAGATGGGAGGTCGTTATTGTCTTCTTCATTCGCCGCCTGGCGACTAATCTGAGTGGAAGAAAAAACTAATATGTGAGTAGAGATCAAGAGATATGTTAACAAGAAGAGAGTGATACGAGCCGTTTGTGATCTCGTAACCGGTGCCGTCTTTACGTTAAGAAGAGAAAGATGAATAGCTAAGCTTCCTTTAACCCTAAGCTCTCTTGGAGATTAAGGTTAATTGTTGGAAGTTGAATCTTTATTAATCATAGAAAACCATTATATAGGTTATGACATATCATAACCTAAATAAAAAAGGAAAATACTTATAAGCTTAATTAAAAGGAAAACACCTAAATCTTAATCTAACGTAAATCATAAAATCATTAAAACCATAGCTCTTGTTCTAAACCATATGCCATATCATTACTTCCCCCCTCGACTAGGAGCTTGTCCTCAAGCTCTAGGTATGCCTCTAGCAGCTTCTCTTCTTCCTCTCACATATTCAGCAAACTCTTCTTCTTCGAATGGTTCATCTTTTTGATCATCCCCGTCCATGACAGGCATTATATGAAAAAGGACAGGGTTACAAACATGATCTCTAGTGTAGAGTTCATCGCAATTGAAACAAAGTCCTTTTGCTCGACGTTCTGCCATTTCTGCTGCAGTCAGTTTCTTCCAATATTGTTTTTGTAGAGCTTGTTTAGCTTCCTCTTTTCTGGTCTGATTATCTTCTTTATCATGCTCTTTCTTTTCTAGTATTTTTGGTGCAGTGTTCAGGACTAAATGTCCAGATAATGGAGCCATATGTCCCCCAAATGTCCTGGTCCTTTTGTCACTATCGATTTTTTATTCATTATCACGAGCAAACTCCATTGCCTCAAAAATTGTCTCTGGTCTCAAGTACTCAACCTCCTTCTTTAGACTATCAGTTAATCCCGCACAGAACTGCCATAGTTGTTGATCACCCGAGAGTTTTGTTTGTCGGCTTAGACATTCTTCAAACTTACTGCAGTACTCATCCACTGTTCCGGTGTGTCTAAGATTTGACAATTCTCCAACGGGGTTTACTGCATCTGCCTTTCCAAATCGACTTTTGCAAGTCCTCTTAAACTCTTCCCAAGACAGTCTATGTGTTACTAATCGTCGCAAGTTGAGATTCCAGTGGTACGCTTGTCCTGTTAAAACAAAAGTTGCATGTCTCACTTTTGCATCATCAGTGAATATCCTTTGATCAGCAAAGAAATCATCACACTTTTGTAACCATTCCATAGCATCGGTGGTGCCATCATACGATGGAAACTCTATTTTGGCTGCTTTCACACATCTTCTTTCGAAATTGTTGCTTCTGTCCTCATGGTTGTCGTGATACCCCCTCTCCATCAACCCTTCTGAGTTTCGATAATCTCCAAAATTTGGATGTGAATCGTGTGATGCAGCTCCAATTGGTCTTACCATCCAGTCTCCTCCTCCATCTGCACGACGATGGTCGCGATCTCTGCCCACTGCCCTAAACTGCCAGGGACCCCCCGAGAAGCCATATGGATGCTCTCTCATCGTATTCTCACCCTTGAATAGTAAGTTCTTTCCTGAGCTGGTTCCCACGCCTTCGTTTTGTGTGGTAACCCCTTTTCCTTTAATTCCACTCATTATTTTAACATCTGTTAGCTCGTCAGATGAGAACTTGACGGCTGATCTCTGCTCTTGGTCAGCGTTTGCGGTGTTCACCTTAATGGCAAGTGCACCTCTTGGATCTGCCGCAAGTTTCTCAAACAGCTTATCATGTTCGTCAACTTTCGCTTTCATTGATCGAACCTCCTCCACAAGAGCAGCCACTTGTGCTAGTATGTTGTCGAGTTTGGCCTCCATAGAAACGTCCTGCTCTGATACCAAATTGATACGAGCCGTTTGTGATCTCGTAACCGGTGCCGTCTTTACGTTAAGAAGAGAAAGATGAATAGCTAAGCTTCCTTTAACCCTAAGCTCTCTTGGAGATTAAGGTTAATTGTTGGAAGTTGAATCTTTATTAATCATAGAAAACCATTATATAGGTTATGACATATCATAACCTAAATAAAAAAGGAAAATACTTATAAGCTTAATTAAAAGGAAAACACCTAAATCTTAATCTAACGTAAATCATAAAATCATTAAAACCATAGCTCTTGTTCTAAACCATATGCCATATCAGAGAGAAGAAAGGACAAAGAGATTCAGAATGAACAAAGAGCAAATAAATTACTGTTGACGTTTCAGACTCTCATACAATCTTTTGAGAGAACAAAGAGAGATTATATAAGAAGAAAGAAAGAACAAATAGACATAGACGTGTAGAAGAAGAGTGGGGAGAAAAACATTTTTGACCATTAGATTACATTTAATCAAAGGTCAAAAATTGTTATCCTTGATTTAAAAGTTCAACCAATGAGAAAGAAAGACGAAGATAGATAAAATAATGATTGTTAGCCACTAGATCAAATTCAATCAATGGTTCTAAATAATAATAAAATTGTTATTTTCATTCCCTTTAATTGTTTTAAAAAAATTGCTTAAATTTAAAGAATTAAACATGATAATTTAAATTCAGTATATAATAAGGTTTGAGGATTAAATGTTTGGGATATTGAGATTTGAGATTAATTTAAAGGTTTAAAATAAAAGAGTTATAGTAAATGAAATTAGTTTTAAGGTAAAAGTTTGAGTATAGGGTTTGAGGGTTAAAGGTTTGGGCTAATGATTGAGATTAAATTTTTGAAACAGAAATAGCTTTTGACTTTATATTTAATATAAGAAGTTAAATTTAAGATTTGATGTTAAAACATTAGAGTTCAAAGTTTAAGTTTAGAGTTTAGGGTTTAAACCTCAAACTTTAAATAATAAAAAATATCATATTTAATCTTCAAAGATTAATTTTATAGGTTTGATAACTACGTAATTCTATAGTTTAGGATTTGAAGTTTAGGTTTACGAAAAGATTAAAATTAGACTCTTGTAAGTAAGTAAGTATTGTATAAGTGATTGTAAGAGAACATATATTTTCAAGATCAAGTTAAAGTGAAAATTCAAGAAAGTATACACATTCAGTTGATTTATATTCTTTTGATAATTGATAAGATGGTCTTCAATATAACTTTTTAAGTACTTGAATTCAGTTTTTCGTTTTTAGGGCATGTTTGAGGTATGGCTGAGTTATATAAACGATACGACTGAGTTATCTAAACAATACGACTGAGTTATATAAACATTTTATGATTTTAGGGTATGTTTGGGGTATGGCTGAATTATATAAACGATACGACTGAATTATCGAAACGACACGACTGAGTTATATAAATATTTTCTGATTTTAAGATAGATTTAGGATATATACTTCTTGACAGATCAGATCAGAGAATGACCAAATAAGATTTCACCACAAGCTATCAAACTTCAGTTTCCATACAGTCACAACACAAGGTGATTCATAAACAAAAAAATACTAAATTGTATTGATATAATCAGTATACAACTAATTAAAGAATACATTAAAGAATATATATTTATATTTTGAGATTTAGGGTTAAAATTTAAGATTAACTATATGTTTGAATTTTAGAATATACCTGGAGTTTAATTTTAAAATTTATATTATAAGTTTGATGTTTAGTTTTATTAAAGTATCTTGCAATGCAATTTCCTTAGATATGACTTTTATACTCCATAAATTTTATCCAAAATTACCTATTTTTATAGCATAATTTATTCAAAATATACATACCAAAGTCTAATACTAACTCAACCTATTACAAAACTTCAAAACTTATGAAAGCACTTTGTCAATAGTCAATAGTCTCCCGCAGCTCCTCCGTGCTCTGTTCCGAGCCAGTGAAAGTGAACCGAGAAACTCAGCTTCTTGCATCAACCTGCAAAAGAGTAAGGTGGGCTGAGAGATTTGTAGCTTCTGTTTGCAAAGTCTGTACTTTTCTCTGAAAATCAAGCAACCTTCAAAATCAGATCACAATACTTTTCAAGTAACCTGCTAAACCATATTACAATAAAAGCATAAAGACTCTGTTTGTTACCTGCATTGGCCTATCCAACACGTACTATAAAATCAGTGTAAGACTCAGACAAGAACGACCTTTAGAGTTTAGCAGAGATGAGAAAGCTCCAGTGGTTTCACAATACCGTGAATAGAGATAAAAACTTACCTCCAACATGGAGATGTCAATCTTCTGAATCCCCTTGTTCCTTGTATCAGTAACACTCATATTACGAATGGTTTGAACAATGTTAGAAAACGCAAGCTTCCACAAGTTTCTATCACCAATAATCTGAAACAGAGCCAGCAAATCCTCGATGACAAGAGTCTACACAAAAAGTTCAAAAACCATCATCAATCACACACCTTCCAATACAAAGCACATAACTTTCAATTAAAATCAAAATCATTCTAAAGCAGACACCTTTGGATTACAATTAATCATATAAAGCACATACATTTTGATTACAATCAAAATCACATAAAAGCACTAACCTTTCGATTCATAAGAAGAATCAAAGCCTGAGCGACAAGGTTTCTCAGCCACGAGGGCATCGCGAGGCACAAGGTGCGGAGCAAATCAGTAAGCTGAGCCGGAAACTCCGCGAGCAGCCTGGGGTAAAAGGGAGTGACGTGAGCTACGAATATGGCTCGGTCGCCGAGGTCTTTGGAGATGGAAGGGTTCTTGCTGGAAGAGATCGACGGAGGCTTTTAACTGTTGTAGATTAGTTGGAGCTCTATTTGATTTTGCCCTAGAGAATGGGGAGGCTGAGCTTCTCGGACCTAGAGATCCGGCCATTTTCGGATACTTCTATCCTTGAGCCGTACATGAACCAACATCCCCACATGAGACAATACTCCAAATCGATGTGAGAGACAAAGATGTGACCAGTGGTGGTTATGACGAGCGGTGTTGGTGGCGACTCCGGTGAAGATGGATCAGAGAAGCGATGGTGGTTAGAGATTCAGAGGGCTTTGATAGAGGAGGAGGTGATAAGGTTCAATCGAGATGACCGACCGTCGCGTCTACTCCTTTCTTAACCCTCTCCCTCTCCCTCTCCCTCTCCCTCTCCCTCTCCCTCTCCTTCTCCTTCTCTAGTCTCAAGAACGAGATATGTTCATCTCAGAAAATAATTAGATGACAAATGAAAAAGAGAAGTTTTTAATCAGCTAGATGAATTTGTAAAAAAAAATTAATTGATGATGTGGATAATTAATTAATGATGTACATTTGATGTTTAAAAGTAATCTCAATTTTTTAAAAAATAACAAATTGTTTAAACAGTAATTTACTAGGGTTCTAAAAACACTATTTATTTTCAAAAGATTTGTATTAGTCTAGTCATTACTCAACTTTTTTGTATTAGTCTAACAATTTTTTGTTTATTAAATCTAGACGACTTATCCGTAAGCCAGTCAAGTCACTTTTGCAATTCGAAAATAAAACTCAAATATCTGATATGACTAACACGAAAGTCGTCTGACTGGACGACTTACATTTAAGTCGTCCAGAATAAGCAAAGTCGTCTAGATTTATTTCCGAAATTTTGGTCAAACCTTGCTTATCTCGGACGACTCAATTGTAACTCGTCTACTTGGAAGAGTTTCAAATAAGTCGTCTGGAGTAAGTTAAATATTTAAGTTTTGTTTTCGAATTGCAACCTAACATGAGACGATTTACAGATAACTCTTCTAGCTTTAACAAAATATTGAAATTTTTATTTTCCCAGAGACGATTTAATAGTAAGTCATCCAGGAAAAGTCAAACATCTGAGACAATTCGGTCAAATGCAAACTAACCCGTTTATTCTAGACGACTTATCTTTTAGTCGTCTATAGTTTTTTTTAACAAACAAAACTGGACGACTTAAAAGTAAGACGTCCACTTATAATTCAATTGCAAAAATGATCTGTTTGGACGACTTACTTGTAAATCGTCCAGTTTTCCATAAGACTTACAATTATGTCGTCTGACTCTCAGTTTTCCATAAGACTTACAATTATGTCGTCTAATTCAATGTAGTAAATTTTCATTTTCTTTATAGTAAATAATGTGTTTTATTTTGAATGTTTGCAGATCATGCGTCAGTTACATGCAGTGTATGAAGAATGGTTGTTGAAAGATTGTTGCTGGGAATTTGTGGTTGATAATTTCAAAGGAGCGAGAATTTCAAAGGAGCGAGAATTTGTTGCAATGGCTCAAGAAGATTATAACTGGACCTGAGCACATAATCTTTGGAGATAACCTACTCATTACCAGCAGAAATGATGCTGTCTCCAGACACCCCTTCTATTCATATTACAAGTGATAGACAAGTTCGAAACTTGCTCGAGATAACCAAAACGCATGCAGTACGGCTTTGTGTATCAAGCTGTAGAAGGGTGGCGACTGTTTCAAAGGAAAGAGAAGAAGCTGATGAAGCTTATGAGGCTGATGAATTTTTTGAAGATGATGAAGATGAAAATAATGATGGGCTGGAGGATGATGGGGAGGAGGAGGATGGGGAGGAAGATGATGGGAGGAGGATGCTGATATCTCTATTGTTTCTGAAGCGGACGAGAATGGTGAGGATTATAGTGTCTATGGAAAGGTTCAAGATGAGGATGAGGAAGATGATGATGTGTGTTTTGAAGATTTCAAAAACACATATGCTATTGATGGAAGAAGATCTTATAGTAGCAGTATCTATGTCAACCAGAGTTTTGGTAGCAAGGATGCACTTCTTTCACAGCTGCGGTTGACAGCAGTGAGAGGTAGGTTCACCTTCAGAATATACAAGTCAACAAAAACCCTCCTTCTGACAACATGTCCGGTCAATGGTTGTGGATGGAAGGTCAGAGGGAGTGTAAAACATGGGACAAACACGTTTTTGGTAAAAGAGTATGTGGAAACACATACATGCTCAATTGGAGATCGAATCGCTCAGAGGAGACACTGTACTCCAAAGTATGTTGGTAGGCTTTTCATTGATCGTGTTGGAATCATTGATGGGTTGACTCCGCAACATATCATTGATGCAATGAAGAACATGTTTGGCATGACGCTTGATTACACCACTTCATACAGAGCACTGTTATATGCGCAAACATTGGTGAGAGGATCAGCTGAAGATGGTTATTCGCGTCTTCCATCATATCTCGAGCAAATCTCATTAGCAAATTCTGATTCTATCACGGCTATAGAACTTGATTCTCTCAATATATTCAAGTATCTATTTCTCTGTTTTGGAGCTTCTATCAAAGGTTTTAAGTATCAAAGAAGGGTCATTGTGGTGGATGGGACTCACCTAAGTGGGAAGTATGAGGGTGTTATGTTTGTTTCAGCCGCACAAGATGAGAATTTTCAGATATTTCCATTGGCTTTTGCGATCGTAGATGCTCAAAATGAACCTTCTTGGGAATGGGTTTTTCACAAAATTGGCTAGTTGTGTATCTGATGAGCAGCCTTTGGTGATAGTGTCTGATCGGCACACGACCATTAAAAGTGCGTGTGATAAGGTGTTTCCTTGGGCAACCCGAAGAATTTGTTATTATCACCTTCAAGATAACATTGTCAAAAAGTTTAAAGGGAAACATCTTTTGTACTTGGTGAAATGTGATGCTTATGCTCATACGGTTTCAGATTTTGATCGGTACATGGTTGAGATACGGAGTGCAAATCCGGACCTTGCAACGTATTTGGAGAATGCCGACGTCAGCCTATGGTCAAGGGTTTACTGTCAGAGGGACATGTACAACAAAAAGCCAAGCAACATCGCTGAGTCAATTAATTCTGCACTGAAGCGAGCTAGAGGATTTCCAATTCAGTTCTTGTTGGAGTTCATAAGGGTGAAGCTAGAAAAGTGGTTTTGAAAAAGGAGAGAAGATGCTTTGAATCTCAAAACTCAAAATAGTCGGGGTGTTGAATACTTGCTTGCTGTTCGATCGGAGATAGCGGATATGATGACGGTACTACCAATTGATGGATGGAAATTATGTGTGAAAGGTGGCAAAATGGACTGTGTGGTTGATTTGGAACATGCAAAGTGTGATTGTGGTGTCTATGCAGTGCAGAAAATACTTTGCTCTCATGCTATAGCTGCTACAGCATATGCTGGTTTGCATATCTCCACACTTGTATGTTCAGTGTACTCAAAGTATTATTTGCTTGCAAGATACTCAGAGAATATATATCCTTGTGTTGGACAACAAGTTGAGAAACACACATGCTTTCTTCCGGAAGTTAAGCGTGGTCCAGGAAGACAATAGAAATCAAGATGACAATCTTGGTTGGAGCTATCCAGGATGAAAGGACAAAAACCTCGGAAGTTACACATGGTTTATAGATGCTCAAAATGCAAGGAAACTGGCCATACGAAACTACAGTGTAAGACATGAAGTGGACGACCTTATATTAAGTCGTCCTAGAAGTCGTCCAGGTTATTTTCTCCTAGACGACCTTCAATTAAGTCGTCCTAGAAGTCGTCCAGGGTATTTTCTAATAGAAAATCTTCAATTAAGTTGTCCAAAGCATTTTTTATCTATGTGAACTTCTCTGTCAAATTAAGTCATCCGAGAAATCGACCAGGGTATTTTCTTACAAAAAACCTTCAGTTAAGTCATCCAAGACATTTTTTATCTGTGTGAACTTCTTTGTCAAATTAAATCGTCGTATAAGTATAAGTCATCCGAAAAGTCGTCCAGAGTATTTTCTTACAGAAAACCTTCAATTAAGTCGTCCAAGGCATTTTCTATGTTAGTCGTCTAGTGTTTAGTCTATGTATTAAGAATTTGTATTATGTTATGAATTTATCTGTGTGAACTTCTTTGTCAAATTGCACTACTAAACGAATTTAAGAAGGTCTTGCCCTTTATATTATCCGAAAGGTTCCAAAATGTCACTGCACAGAACACTTTACAGAATACTTATAGTTAAGTCGTCCAACATTCCAGACGACTTAACTGTAAGTCTTCTGCGCAAAAAACGTCATCCTAATTGCATAGACACCACAATCACCAGCTCGTGTTGGAGGTAAGTCCCTCGGTCTCTCATATGTGAACGGCTCCGGGGTGTATTCGGCACATTGTTTGTCTGTGGAAGGGCAGTCAACAAGCAGATAAGGGATCATGTAGAGAAAATGCTCCATTACCACCTCAAGTTCTTCTGGGGAGATACAAGAAAGAATGCTGTCAAACACAACTATGTGTCTCTTGGGGATCGATATCCAAAAAACAATCCAATGATTGTCGTTGTAGTTCACAGGCGCGTAGATATCATCAATATCTGTCCCCCAAACCTTCTTTGATTGCTAAAATGATGGAGTAATGCCTGTATAATAATTCCACGCCCCAGCAGGGAGTCTTCCTCTTAAACTGTTGTGATCGGGCTCCGATGCCTTAAAATCAGGGTACTGGTATCTCCATTGCTGTGAAAAGAGATGATCAAGGAAGCATATTCTCTTGCTCCTGAAATGTTCTGGATTAGCGTCGTACTTCTTCCTCAGCACATTAATCCAAGCATCTATATGCCACATATAAAATAATACAAGTCAGAAGACTTATCAGATAACTTTGCATACGACTTACCATTATCTGTAAAGCATAGCAGGCGACTTACCAGTAAGTTGTCCAGTAACACATCCATCATCGCAAGCTACGATTTCAGGCGAGGATGCAACGAGAACCAGTGAACTATTCAATCACGGACGAGGATCTCAAATCAAGAGGCTTTCCTCTCCGTCATACAACGGCGGCGAAGTTGAATCTTGTATGACAATAAAGGTCTTTTTTTTGGACAACGATGATGAAGGTCTATGAAGACGGCGACAACTAAGCTCGCTGATTGTTAAGTAAGGTTATCTTGGTCTTTTGAATGATAAGTTTAGGTATTAATGAAAAATGTGATTCTTTAATGGTAAACTTGAATAATGGTATCTAAACAAAGGTAAAGATGAAATTCTCCCTATACTTAATTATAAAATCATGCAATATACTAAGATCATAAATGTTAAAGTATATTTTTAAAATAAAATATGAAAACATAAATAATTCTAAAAAAAAATATCATTTTATACTATAACTAAATAAAATTTAAAAATGTAGTGTATGCAAACTGTTGAAATTAGAAAAAAACATATTTTGTATGTAATTATACATATATAATTATTTCAAATTATGAACTTATTGTACTTAATTCAAAAATATAATAGCATGTAAAATTAATAACAAAGTTTAGTGTATACAACAAATTATTATATATTAATTATGTTTAATAAGAAACTTAAAAAAATAAGATTATAGAGTCATACAATATAACACTAAAATGTAAATGATACCTTTAAAATGTTTATTTTTATATTTATAAATGAAAAATATATCTGCACGGATGTGCGGATCAGGTTACTGATTTTTTAGTGTAAAACAGTTTTATGACAATAAGACACTGTTGGGGTTTAGAGATTTGACGGATGTCAACACAGCTATGCTTGGAAAGCAACTATGGAGATTTATAGAGAAACCAAATTCTTTATTTTCTCGTGTCTTTAAAGGACGGTATTTTAGGAATACTTCACCCCTAGAGCCGGTCAGATCATACTCGTCCTCCTATGGTTGGCGTAGTATAATCTCTGCTAGATCTCTGGTTAGCAAAGGACTAATCAAAAGGGTGGGATCAGGATCTTCTATATCAGTATGGAATGATCCCTGGCTCCCAACCGACCGCCCGAGACCAGCAAATAAAAAACAAAATGTTCACTTACCGGATCTTACGGTCGATTCACTCATTGATATTTCGACGCGTAATTGAAATTTAATGGCTTTACAGGAAATAATGGAACCAGGGGACGTTAAGATTGTGGCAAGTATCCCCCTGAGTAGGGTACAAACGGTAGATCGGGATGGATGGCACTTTACAAAGAATGAGAAATATACGGTTAAATCAGGATACCAACTTGAAAGAGTATATCCTGACAGAGGGAACGGGATGATCGAGTTTGGACCTACAGTTACAGATCTGAAAGCATATTGTTGGAAAATGTGTTGTCCCCCAAAGATGAAGCACTTTCTGTGGTAATTGTTATCAGGATGTATACCTGTTAGGAAAAATCTCAAAACCCGGGGTCTTAAGGGTGATATTGGTTGTGATAGATGTGGAGCACCTGAGGAATCTATTAATCACGTATTTTTCGAATGCCCGCCAGCAGTCCAAGATGATTTTCCAGGACAATCTCTGTTTACGAATATGAATTACTTGTTCTGGAGAATCAAACCAACTATGGATCATCATCATTTTGCGTGGATACTTTGGTATATATGGAAAGAAAGGAATAATAAGGTTTTTAGTAATATGGACATAGATCCAAGAGAGACCCTTAGATGGGCCACGACGGAATCGTTACTTTGGTCAGATGCACAACAAACTATATTACAGAAGGAGCATGTTAGAGAAGCGTCTCCATCTGTCTTACCGATAAGACCGGGACAATGGTGTTTTACGGATGGATCTTGGAAATTGGAAGATACCTTTTCGGGTCAGGGATGGTTTAGCACTTTGGAAGGTTTTGATGGCTTATTGGGAGCTAGAAACACAAGGGCGAGTCAATCACCTTTACATACGGAGGTAGAAGCGCTCATTTGGACAATGGAATGCATGCGGAATTTAAGGCAGTATAATGTTACTTTTGAAACGGATTGTTCTCAATTGGTGAAGATGGTTTCGGAACCAGAAGAATGACCGGCTTTTGCAAGCTACTTAGAAGACATCAGGAGTCTCAAGAGAAGTTTTCATAGCTCGGAGATTATCCATATATCAAGGACGCAGAACAAAAATGCGGATAGCTTAGCACGAGGTGTAAGGCAACAGACGTCGTTCACTGTCCATATGGATACAGAGTACCCAATTTGGTTTACAGAGTCTACATGAGTCTGTAATTTTGTTGACAAAAAAAAAAAACACTATGTGGCCCGTACAATAAATTAAACGTCGGATATATTAGTATACAACGGAAATTTTCAACCCTGGTCAGTTTCAAAAAAAAAAAAATTCAACCCTGGCCCCAAAGCCTAACATTCACCTAATATACGTCGGATATATTTTCCGGATATATTAGTAGTTATGACAGTCGATCCAGAAATCCCACAATTCAATGTTTCTTTAACTCCACCTCGATCAAATTCTTCCAGTGTATATATAACACCGATTGAAAGCACAACCGAAAGTAATTTCTTCCACCAAATGAATCACCTAGAGTAGTTCCCTATAAGATGAGACTATGAAAAGGAAAAGTGGAAATTTAACATTTTGGAGTAAAACGTGGGGAAAAAGGAAACTTGGAGGGCAAGGCTGTTCGTTCTTTTCTATTCATAACAAAGACAATAAAGAAACATAAAACACTCTTTGCCTTAGGGTTTTGTCTGTGGTATCCTATCCTCTCCTCTCGAGCTAATTAGAAATATCATGTCTCTAATGCTTTACCGCAGTCTCTTAAAGCGTTCGCTCCGGATTGATGCTTTTGTAAGCGACTTTAAGTTTTCTCTATGTTATGTTGATTTTATTCATAACTTTATTTTGGTTCTTTCTGTGATTCCTCTGTAGAGACAACGATTCTCCTTTTCTTCTACGTCGTACACGCCTCCCTACCTCATAGGCGGCGCATCTAAGGATTCTGGAACTCTCGTCTTCACCAATCTTAGTAACTCTGAGGTCGTGATTTCAAAAAAGAGAGTGCCTTCTGAGTTGCTTGAAGCATCAGGAACAATCGGAGCAGCCCATGGATGGGTGGCTACATTGAAGGACGGTGTCTTGTCTCTCCACGACGACCTCAACCCAAATGCATCCGACTCAAACCCCAAACGGATTTTACTACCACCTCTTGTAACTCTGCCTGATTGCCAGACCGAAGTGGTTACTAACGTGGCAATGTCCTCTTCTTCTCCTGAGGATGACGACTGTGTTGTGGCGGTGAAGTTCTCGGGACCTCAACTCAGCCTATGTAAGCCTGCTCATGGCCCCAACTGGACCAACATAAGAGTTACAGACCACAGTTTTTTCACTTCTCGTGTCATCTTTTCCAAAAGAGATCAGATGTTCACCTTGCTCGGTTCTGGAGGCCACCACACAGGATCTTGGGATCTCCACAAGCACAAAGACAACCCCAAGTTGCAGAAGTTGAATTTTCAAAACCTTCCCTCCTTCACAAAAATTGTAGCTGACCTTATTGATTCATCTTACATCACCGAACACTTGGTAGAGTCATCGGCTGGCATAACTTACTTGGTCAAGTGGTACGTGCGTAACTTACTTGTTGATGATGATGATACTAGGGATGTGAAAACGAAAGGTTTGGTTGTGTTCAGGCTAGATCAAGAAGGAAATGCTTTTTACACCAATGACATTGGAGATGTTAACATTTTCATATCGAAGAATGAGCCTTTTTGCCTCTCCGCTAGCTCCTACCATGATCTTGAACCTAACACTGTATATTTACTTGATTCTGATGAGTTTGGTTTTATCAATCTCTCAGAACCTGCCAACACCTCAAACATCTCAGCAAGTCTCTCCTTCAAGGCACCTTACCTCATTCCTCCTCAAAACTAAATCATGGTTTGTATGTTGGTAACTAGCCTCTATTTTCATCTAAAACTATGGGTTCTCATCTTTTCGGCTAAGCTTTGGTTTTGTTTTTATGCTATCTTCTCTAATCTATTGCTCAACTAGTCACTTCAAGGTTTGATAGTATGTTATGAAATTTCCAGTAGCTATAATGTTATTTCAAAGAGAATTTTCAATTGTTTACATGCATGCACCAAAGAGGAATGAGTTAAATTTGTTGATGCGTTTGCTGATTCCATCTTCTTGTATGGGTCAAAAATTCGAAGAAGAAAAAGACAGTTTTCCGAACATTAACATAACCAAAATGTATTTTTTTTTTGTAACTTGGCTTAACATAACCAAAATGTCTATAACTAATTAAGAAGTTATTATTCACTACAAGGAAATTAGAGACTTTTTAAATGTCAAGTTTTGTAAGACCACTTTTGAATCTTCCTGGAGAGATACTAAGAAAAAGGTTGGACACACGAAAACAATTGTTTTTTTTTTTTCAAAAATCTGCACTGTCAATATTTGTTACGAAGAAATAACAAGAGTTCGGATTTTCTTCAGAGCCAATAACTAGTAATCAACACAAATGCTATAAAACAGTAAAATAATACGAAAAATGAATATGAAGAACTTAGACTCTATATCGAATTCGCGTCCCGAGACAAAATTGTACAATACGTTAGTCTGGAAGAGAAAGTACAACGGAACATCGAAACACATGCAGTAAAACACATAACTAACAAGACAGACGAACCACTTACGCCGAGAAAAACCTACGCAATTCGCAGCTTGTTTAGCATGTCCCAAGGCATTGAATCCAATTTACCTATTTTGTTCGTACTTATTGATTGGTCCGCACGTCCGTCTTGAGCATAGGTACGAGCTCGCTACTGAGAGGTCGTTTTCTTTATCTGCCTTGTATTTTAGTTCTCTTCTTTGGGCCTTAAATGTAGATGAGATCAGATCAAGTCGGTTTGACATTGATAGGGTGCGAAATCCACCTCCAACACAGTCTGTTGTAGATTGGACGAGTACCTGATTTTGACACAGTAGTAGATTTGGCAAATTACGTAACCAAGCGCCCTCACCACAATAAGTAGCTCAAGAATCCTCTCTCACGACTTGGTTTATGTTCATACAACCTTAACGTTTCAGTTGGTAACTTCATACTCTTCCGTGCAGTAATATATATGCTCTGACTGTTTCGGACTTTGACTTTAAATATCTGACTTTAGAAAATTTGGCTTTAAAATTGTGGCTTTAAAAACTTTAACGTTATTTTCTTGTATCAAGATAAATTTGGTATTAAGAAAGTAAAAAAAAAAAAGATTATAATTATTTATTAATAAGTGTTTTCTTCAATGATATATATATATATATATAACTATAAAGCATTATAAAATGGATTTCAAAAGAACGAGAAAAAAATATTATTCATTAATTTGTCGAAATTTTATTTAACAAAATTAATTTAATATAAAAAATAAATTTGAAATATTTTGGGGAAGGAGAAAGCAATAACAATATGAAAAAGAAATGTGTTTTGCCCTAAGAGAAAGAATGAAGGCAAAGAAAAGAAATGGCTGGTTGGTAAAAGAGTATTATTATTAGGGTTAGAAAGCAGAGAGAGAAAGCAGAGAGTCCCTCCGGCGGTCGGTCGGTGCGTGAGCGTCCGTGCCACCGCCGGAGCTTAGTTTTCTTCTGTTAAAATCATCAGGTGCTTATCTTCTCTCCGTTTCTCTTGGTATTCGTCTTGTCGGAGCTCTGGTACGTCACCGTCCATGGCGGTTGCGTTTCGTGGAGTGATGAAGCAGTAACGAGATTGGTGTGAGGAAGATGTTTGTAGATCGGGTTTTTCTTCCGGAAGACGGAGGTTCTCACAACTCTGTCGACGCTGGTTCCTGTCACCGAGGCGGGGAAGCTCTCTCAGTTCCGCCGTCGTCGGCTGTGTTTTACGGGGATGAAGGCTCTCATAGCTTTATACCGTCGCGTTTTGGCCCCTAGTCTTTTAGGGTTTAGAATCCTTGTTTTGTTTGTTTTTATCTTTGTCTAGGGTCTTAAGTTTCGATGTGGTTGGTTTGAGGTCGCGTCGGAGGACGGTGATGCTTCCATGAGAAAGTTAATCCTTCAAAGCTCCTCTGCCTCTTGATCCTTCTCCTGAAACCGTCGTGATGCGGGTGGTGACAGATCGATTGTAGGTGGAGAATCAGGTAACTCGTGGTTGTGAATGGTGTGTTGGATCTGTCGGATTGGGATTCGGATGAGACAGAGTGGCTGCTCTCCGGTTGTTGGTGTCCCAAGCGGCGAAGATGACGTTGCTCGAGTGGTGGGTGAAATGGCACGGGTGGCGCAGGAGTGCAAGCTGAGGAGATTAGGGTTTCCCCTGGTTTGGGGTGCGGGGTTGGGTTTTAGACCCAGTTTGTAAGTTGGCTTTCATGTTGGGCTTGTTGTTTTTAGGCCTGTATTGTTGTATCTCGAATGGGCCTTGTTCCCCTTTTTATAAAACTTTCCAGGTGTAAAAAAAAAAGGCAAAGAAAAGAACAGTTTTTAATAGTTGCCTCTCTCTAGAAAAATCGTTGACTTCTCTCTAGAAAACAAAAATAAAACCGCGTGAATCGTGATCTCCGGCCGATGGGGTGGGCTCCCATAGCCACGTCCATCCGGTTTCTTTGCCATTTACTTTTTCTATAATTAGGTGTGATACTTTTGCTTCCGGCGTCATACCATTCTGTCAGTGGACGTTCAGCTTTGACTCCGGCGTTGTATCTATCCTATAAAGATAAACGTCCGGCTTACGGCTTCTGCGTCGTACGGTCCTTGCGTTTCGACGGCAGCTTTGATAGAATTTTCTGGTGGTCCGATTGTGAATCGGTGTTCGGTTGTGGCTTCGCTTACGGATGAGAATTTTATGGATCTATGGATTCTCTCCGGTGAAGGAAGAGATGGTGTCGATGTTAGTGACTTCGGTGTCCCGGTGGCCGGCTATTGTATATGTATGTCTTGTCAATCGGGGTTGTGTGGCTGTTTGGGTTATGGTTTCAATTCTGAAGATCGATTGAACGATTTCGTCTCTGTGTTTGGTGGTTCAGCCTCTGGATGCGATCTCGATTTAGATTTAAATTGATGAAGGTCTCCGAAGATCAAGCACAAGGGTCTGTGGTGAAGACGATGGATTTCTCTTAACTTCCAACACTGTCGTTAAAGGTTTCTATTCATCGTGGTATGTGGTGTTCCCGGTTGTTTGCCGGTGGTTTCGATCAGAAGTTTGGTTCGGTGGAGAGGTTCTGTCGTGAAGACAGTGGGGACTCGTTTCAGTACGTGTCTCATTCTCCATGTTTGATTGCCTACACGTGTTACATGATCTAGGCTTGGGCCAGTGTTGGGTTTATTTAGTTTCTGTTTTATGGTATTGTAAGTTTCAGTCTAGTGGACTTTATTTGTGTAAGTTTTAAAATAATCTAATAAAATATAAGATGGCAAAAAAAAAAGAAAGCAAAGAAAAGAGGTTTTAGCCAAAAAAAAAGAAAAACCATGAACAAAAATAAAATAAAAAACTGCAAATGACTTTCAAGACTTTAGAGAAAGACAAAGCCATCAAAGCTTGATTGAGTGAAAAAAAGCTTTAGTGACCGTTAAGTATTCTAAAGCCATATTAAAAAAAAGCTTTAGCTTAACGGTACGTAGTACGGGCACTTTCGTAATTTGATAGCAAATTTAAAGATTTCTTTTATTCCGTACGTAGTACGGGACGAAACACTAGTGTACTAATATATTATGAAAGCTATATTGTAACCATTTTTTCTGGAAAGTGTGTCAAAAAATTGGTCTTTAACTCTTTGTCATATATATATTTTCTTTGTTTATTATTAATAGCTACAATAATGATACAGTATTGAAGATATTCTGTTTTGATTTTGAATTTATTGTTTGGGTTTTAGAAAGCTTAGAAACTCGATAGGATGATTGGTTTGCTGATACATCATAGAAAAAAACAAAAACTATATGTGGTTTGAATATTGTACATCTATGTACAGTAGAACCTCTATAAATTAATTCTTGATAAATTAATAATTTTTATAAATTAATAAATTTCACCGGTTCTAACTTGGGCCGGTGTAAAATATGACATATTGATAAAATAATAAAATAAGAAATAATACTATTTTTAAAACTCTCATGTAAATATATAGTCTCATTAAAATCATGAATTAATAATCCATCTATATTTATTTTAATATATGTACAAACTATACATTACATTGTTGGTTTTCTATTTACAATGAAAATACTTATATTTTTCTTAATGTTTTAATATATTTTGCTTATTTTTAGTAAAAATATATCAAAAACCACAAAATAATTCTATGAAATATAAAAATATGGACCAAATAAGATAATAAAACACTATAAAGGTTAAACTTATAAAATTTAAATAATTTATATACGGTAAAATCAAATGTTTTCTTATTTTATACATAAAAGTATTTAAAATAGAAAGAAATATTTAAAAAAGAAAACTTTTGAAATTTAGTATCACTATAAATTAATAAATTTCAAAATCCTAACATTAATAATTTATATAGGTTTTACTGTATATGATTATATGTTAATTATTGATGAGTTATTACTTACTTCCATAAATTTTTATATAGGTAGATCCTTGAGATTCATATATCTAGAAAAACTTATATTAACCCAATTTTCAATATAAAAAGGATATATTAGAATAGACCATCTTTTCATATTTTTTTGTATTGTAAAGTTAAGTATTTACATGCACTATCACATTTTATAAACCAACATACATCCAACATTTATGCCTTCAGTAAAAAAAAACATACACCCAAATTTTTATCCAAAGTCAAAGTTTACTTTATAAAAATTGAGCATAATCATTTAAACTAAACTATAGTTACTACATGCATTTGTTATATTGTATGTTAGTTAATATATTTTAAATATTACATATTTTAAGTGATGCACTTTTCGAAAAATAGCTTTTCAAGTTCATTTTTGGGTTTCTAGTTAATCAAACAACTTTTTAATAAATAATATTTTACAACTAAATTCAAAGTTCAATAACAATTTAAAAAAAAAATTAATAACAATAGATTTGCTCATACGTAGATTACTACATTAAATATGATTTATTTTTGGGTTGATTTAATTACATTAATGTTTAAGGAAAACACATTAACCTAACTGAAAAAGAAAATCATTTTAATAGGTAGTTCAATTTAGGGGTATTTTCAAAGTGTACTTCTATTTTAATAGTAGAAAAGAGTTAAAATATACAAAATAGGATTTCCTTCTTTCGTATGAGGTCCACATCACTATCCACATTATTAATTCGGATGGATGATGTAGAGCCGACACATGTCCAATAAAGTTGAAATTCAACATTTCATTTAAACATATTCGTGATGGGCATTCTTCGTTGATAAGGGGGCCCTAAGAGATACGTTCCTCAGATTATCTTCTTCTTTGTAACTCTCGCCAACTGTGAAATCAAATCGTATCCGGCACAAACAACACCCACTTCTTCATCTTCAAATTAGTGTTTGAATGGAGTAGCGGGAGAAGTGCAGATCTCTCGCACATGCAGTTCTCTCTCCCGCACTAAAAGCACCATTCACTTTTTTCTGTTTTTAAAAGCATTTCAAGCGGGAGATCTACATGCAATTCAATATTTTTGTCTTTTTGTGAAAAAAAAAGCACGAGATCTAACTGGAGATCTGCATGCAAATCTCACCCGCTAACATTTGATTGTCTTTGTAGGAGATTTGCAACTATTTAATTTTAAAATATATGTGTCTATTTTTATATTTATAATATTTTCATTCTATTTTAATTACAACTTTAACAATATAAAAACTATCATTGACTATGCATTTATCTTTATATTTTCGTCATATAATTTTATTTATATTTAAATTATTATATTGTTATTTTTATTTAAACTATTATATTTATATAATTTTTGTTTAATTATAATATGTATTATGCAAAATATAGTAATATAGTTTGAATATGTATACTAGTGGAAGATACATTATATATATATATATATCTTTTAAAAAAATAATGTTTTCATATTTTGATTTCAAAATAGCAGTAACATGGTTATAGTTTTGAATTTTATTTTGTTGTAATTTTTATTATTTAAACATAAACTTTACTTTATTTGAAATGTTTTTATGATTCAAAACTATAATAACTGTTGATCTGCTTGCTTGATCTGCACTTGTTTTGCTTGATCTGCATTATCTGTTTGATCTTATTGATTTGCACTGCTTGATCTACTTTCGCTGTTCGAAACCTTAGTAATTGAACAATCTTATCAATTCTCTGGCAAAAATGTAGCGATTGACAAAACTTAAGAGCTAAGGATATTTTTTACTTCAACGGCGACTAATCCAAAGGCGGAGGATTGGCTTGCAATGGAAGGAAGGTATAGTTGAGGCGAAGAGAGGATACCAGAGGGAGCAGTATCGTTGGGTAATCTAGCTGGTAATGAAACACCGGAATAGATGATTGTGATGGTGGCGCGTGTCGATCAGTGGCGGAGACCGGAAATAATAATGTTGGAGGCATAGACAAAGGTATGAGGGCAAAACAAAATATGAGTAGAGGCATTATATAAATCGGACTTTTAATTACACTAATTTTTTAAATTTTGTTGGGTTCATTACCCCCTTGATGCTCTATGTGGTCCGCCACTGGTGTCGATTCGTTTCAATAACGGTGGCTGATTTTGCATGGTTCAGGTTGAACGGAAAACATCTGATAAAGGAAAGGCTGTTGACAGGCTGTGGATTCGTTGTGTCCCGGGATAAGCTGAGTGGTTTGTGGAATTCGGTCATTGAGATCGTCAAGAATCTAAGAGAAACGCCTTTGTTGGTGCACTTATACAAGGCTGAGAAACGGAGATTGTAAAGACATAGCATCTGAGAGAAATCGGAAAACCAAAATGGGTCTATGTACAAGCGCTGGTTCAATGTTGGGGAATGATTTGCAAGGTCTATTTCAGATATCAAAACAGTGAAAGAAAGACTTAGGCGACTCCTCTCTCTCTCTCTCTCTCTCTCTCTCTCTCTCTCTCTCTCATTGGAGTATTTGTTTCTCACTTTTTTTGATGATAAGCATCCGCTTTAAGGATTTTCAGAGATCTGAGAAAAGGAAAACTTTGTCCTCTGACTGGAAGAGATGACAATCGGTTTGACTAATGAATCTGAAGAGATGACAGAATGGTAATCAAATATATACCAAATTTTATCTTTCTTTTTTTTTTTAACAATTTGGACAACAGCTGACAACAGTTGGGTTGACTGCAGCTAAAGAACCTGAAATATGTGAATTTTCCATTGTAATTTTTGCATTGATAAATGGTTCATTGCAATGAAACTTCCAAGTAACCTGGAATAACTGACTAATGCCATCTTACTCTTTAGCAGGCTGGTGCTTTAGTGCTTGCTGATAATGGAATTGTTGTTCATGAGTTTGACGATATATGGATATCAAAAATCAGGTTAGTGATCATCAATTTCTTATTAGTACTGAGGATGAGTTTCCTGGAATGTTGCTCCTTTGAGATTTATGATGCATTTGAGGCCAAAGGTTGCAAGCAAACAATAATCACTATGAAGCTGGTATACAAGCAACTTTCTAGCTCTCCTGATTACTACAAATGTACTCAGGTAGATATTTATGTGCTCTCGATTGATCACAGGAGAAAGAACAGATGGGGCTGCTTGCAGTCCAGCTATTCACCAACATAGCTTTGGGAGAAGAATAAAGAACCCATATTTTTCGATGCTGTGAAACATAGGGGCCAGTCTCAGCGGACATCCTTGAAGCTTCGTTATCCCCTCTAGAAATATTCTTAAACAGAGACTAGGCATGGTTTTTATGCATGTCTAAATCTGGCAAGTCAGCTAGAGGCACAACCCATCAGCAACACGAGCGATCAATGTCATCTTCACCATCCTGGCTTATTCCTTCTCCTTTAACAAAGTCACTAAAATTATCATAACGTGATCAACTGACCTACGGATTTGTATTCCTTTGTGAAGTAGTTTATTATACTTTTATTTTGTTCAAAAAATAGTTTATCTTTATCCTATTGTGAGTAAAGTTTTATTATACAAAACAATTCATATTTTGTCAAGTAGTTTTATTTAATCAGTAGAGCAATATATAATATAGATACTCAAATACATAATAGTTTGTTTTGGTCAATACTCAAATATAATAGTTAAAATAATTTAAATTAAACTAAAATATATGGAAAAACCTGGGCTTAGCCCCAAACAAACCATATGAAAATTATTTAAACTCTCACCAATACATCAGCTTGCATTTGGCTTTCAATTTCTGGATTGGCTGATTTGCTGGGTTCACTATGGGTGGCGCTGCGTATCAATTCGGGTTCAGTTCGGATCTTTATAAATTTATAATTTTCGTGTTAAAGATTTTAGTCTCATTCAGATATTTTTAACCTTTCATTCAATTTTGGTTCAGATCTTTGCAGGTTTTGTTTCGGATTCAGATAACCTATTTATGTTATTTTAAATTTCTCAAAATAAAAACAAAAGTAACAATATGATTTCTGAATTATATTCATTATTTTCTTATAATACTGTTTCTGTATTTTTTTTTTTTAAAAAAGCTTCAAGAAATTAATATAATTCATAATAGTGTTTACTATAAAATCTCGTCCGTGGGACGGACCGAACCTAGTATATAAGAAAAATAAGAAATATTATATTAATTCATGCATACAGAAAAAATATTGGGGTTCTTTTAGATATGACTCAAAACAAAAAGAAAAACAAATACAAAATGCCATTATTTTGTCAGAATTTTCTTTTGCACTGTTCACCCTAGTAGTTTGGATTATTTACCAAAATGCCATTTTTTGTTTTTGAAAATGAGTGTTTTACTTTATCATCATCATCAAATATATACAATATTTGAATTTTCATCAATATACCAACCACTATGAACAAAAATTTTGAAGTTTTTAATGTACCTTGATATCGATTTTTACTCCTCATATCTCATTTCATATGCACAAAAAAACTACAATTCTTTCACTTTCGCTATATATTCATCCAAAGCCCCCCAAGATTTTGATTATGAATTTTGTAAGGTTCATAGAGTCATTCAAGCTCATGATTCTTGGTCATTAATAAGTGGGTCTCTTTTGTGCCCAAGTTTTTGTGTGCTTGGAAAAACTAAACAAGTTATCTCACTGGTTGAAGCCATGAAATCATTTTTTCAGATTTTTTTGTAAGAAAACTTCCATGTAGGTCCCCTCATATGAGAAGAATTAACGGAGTTTTCTAGTCAATACATAAATTAGTCTTGCAATTGACTTTATGTGTTTTTTTTAACAAAAAAAATGAAAAGATTTCTGTGGAAGTCTTCTATATAAATGATTTGTTAAATAATATACAGAATTATGAAAGAAATTTTAGTTCTACAGAAAACTTTCATGAAAGTCTACCAATGGAAGACTTGAAGTATTTTAGTTCTCCAGAAATTTTAATAATAGTTTATTCACTGATTCTGGTCAAACTTTTGGTTATTCTGGAGACTTTCTGTAGTAGTCTTCTAATTAAAATTTTTAGTTCTAATTTTAATTTTAGTTTTAATTTTAGTTTTAATTTTAGTTTTAATTTTAATTTTAATGTTAATTTTAATTTTATTATTAGTTTTAATAATTAATTTTAATTTTAATTTTCTACAGAAAACTTCCACGAAAGTGTACCAGTACTTCCACGAAAGTGTACCAGTGGAAGACTATAAGTCTTCTCGAGTTTCGGTGAAAGTCCTCTTATTGTCGTTGAAAGTCGTCTAACATTAGTTTTGCAATCAAAAACTAATTTTTTTGATTTAATTTAAACAAAAAAAAACTTGCAGGAAGTCTTCTGACATAAAAGACTTATAGGATTTTATTCAGTGATTCTGATCAAACTTTTGGTTATTCTGGAAGACTTTCTGTAGGATTCTTCTAGTTAAAATTAAATGTTTTAATTTTAATTTTCAATTTTAAAAGTAATCTAAGACGAGTTTCATCGACAGTTTATCCGAAAATTAAAACTAACAAGTTTATCCGAGAAGACTTCTCTCATGTTTTTGAGATTTTTGCAAAACCAAAATCAATCCAATATTTTACAATGGAAGAATTTCAAAGAAATCTTCATACAATTGGAAAAATATATTAAACGGAAGACTTCTCGTAGATATTTTCCCGTAGGAAATTCTATAGAAGTCTTCTAGGTACTAGTTTTTCCGTTTAATCTAAAATTATAAATACTTTTTAATATTTCTTATTAATTTATGTATATTAGTTAATATCGAGGCTCCTAGATGATATTCATAACTTCATTGATGATAATTATGAGATTACCAACATTCATGTTTATTAATGTTTCTAGTTAATCTAAGAAAGATTTATTAAGAAGTCTTCAGAGAGAAAGAATTAATTTGGAAGTGTTCTACGTTAATTTTTGTAATTTTAATATATATCTTTAAAAAAAAATCAAGAATATCAGGTATTGTTGTTTAATTTGTTTTCTTAGAATATAAAATATCAAATTTTCACTTTCATATTTTAGAATAAAAAAAACTTTCATAAGATTTAAAATTTTAGTTTCCAAGAAGTCTTCTAGTGCATTAAGTTTTTCAATAGAAACTTGTAAAAATGTGAGAATGTGTAAATTTTGTTATATAAGGGTACGCAAATTTCTAATTAGATTAAATATTTTTGATTAGAAGACTTTTAAGGAAGTTTTCTAACTCCTGAATATACTACTCGCCCATAAGACATCCAAGAATTCCTCTATCCCCTAAATAGTTAACTAAATAGAAACAAACATTTCATAAACTTAAAATCAGTTTTAAAAGTGTTTAATATACACAAAACTAAACACGTATAGGTCAAATTCAATTTTTTCAAAAAAAATGTTAGGCATCCTAAATATATTCTTAAAATTACAAACAGTACTACAACATATGTTACCAAATCCTATCTCAAAGAATACTATGATTCACTACATTCACTCATCTATATTGAAAAATATTCAATTTTACTGTATCTTATTCTCTATCATATATAGATGTTTATAAATACACAATTTAAATTCTCCCTCATAGAAATATTTTTATCAACTTTATATATTGTTTTTAAGATCTAAAATTTAAGAAGACTTCCTGGAAGTTTTCTCGCTAAAGACTTACAAAACACATAGAAGACTTCCAGGGTTATATTTGTTTAAATGCACTATGAATTTTTGTCTAGTCATAAACGGTTTCTTGTAATTTCACTAGTTTTGGGGGTTATTTTGCATTAGAATGAAATTGAGGTATACTTTGGCATTTAAGAATCAAATTTTAGAACTTATTTGGCAATGCTTATCATAAACGGTTGCTTGTAACTTCACTAGTTTTTAAAGTTATTTTGCATTAGATTGAAGTTGAGGTATACTTTTCCATTTAAAAATCAAAATTTAGGTCTTATTTGGCAATGCTTGTATCTTTCTAAATAATATTTTGGTCTACCAAATGATGTGAGGGAATCATTAGATATTTGTATTAATTTTTGGACATTATTTTTCTTAAGTTTTTTTCCTTATATAAACTGTGTTTTATTATTATGATTCGAATACTTCAATAAAATTATAAATATTTAATATTTATAAGTATCTATTTAGGATATTATTTTAATTATCGAAAATTATTATGTTGTGGTTTGTATCTGATTGATTCAGTTATACTGTCTTCTAATCTTGTTATATATATTTGGTAAGCTAAACTCAAAACTGTTATGTAAAATAAAGCTCAACTCAACTCAAGTTATGAAGTTATGGAAATTGTGCAAAAGCCAAAAAAAAAAAGAATTAAAAGATAATTTATATATATATATATATATATTGTGTTTTACTTTGGAAAGAATATATTTCAATCATAAAAATCTAATCTATAAAAATAGAAGTACAAAATAAAATTATCCTATAATTTTACAGGTTACTTACACTCCAATGCCGCTTATATATTAAATGCTTATATTTAAGTAATATGTTTTTTCCTCTTTTAATAATAAAGATTTCCTAAACTGATCCAATATATTCGGCAATTAAATCAAGCTCTATAAATCAAATACAAACAACACAACATTTCTATCAGCTTGAAGGCCTTGCCTACGCATGAAAATTTGTCTAATCATAAATCCTATATGTTCTCCAGCTCATTTTCTTCCTCACGCATAGCTAATTAAACATGTACAACCAAACAAATCAATGAAATGTTGATTTAACGGATCGACACATCTCTATATTAGATCATACAAGTTGAGTTCATCTTTATGGTCACAAGATCGATATATGCAATATTTGAAAAATCTATTATTAAAATTTATATAGCAAAATTTAAAGGGACAATTTGTAAAATACCCTATTTAGGATTTGAAATTTAAAAAATATATTGCCTTCAATTTTTTTTTGAAAAGTACAGTTATTCATATTTTGTAAGACTTTTTTCCCATATTTTAATAAATAAATAAAAATTGAAATCACAAATAACTCTATCAATTTATTAGAGATGACGCATTTACTCCTTAAATATTCATTTAATTATTAAATATTTAATAATGTATATAACTCTTAATTATGGGAAGTATTTAATAATGTACTTACTTTATTCGTTTGTATGAAGCTTCTAATTTTTTTAAAACACTGAGTTTATAAATTGGTGAAAACAAAAAGCCAAAGATGCCACTGTTTCTTACCAAAAGGGAAGACGACACAGAAGAAAAGACAACCGACAATGAAAATAAAACCACGGAGACAAAAAGGGTAGTATATGAGAAGTATACAGCATTGCAAACCCAAGTATCAACAACCATGGACGCACATGGCAACAGTTTAGGGCACAGCTCCCCTTGCTTCCAGCTCAAGTAAATTCTTCAATCGAATTCCTCAGACGGCGCATGCCGAGATCGCACGGTTCCAGAAATCTCTGGAGCCTTCGCCGGAGCCGGGGAAGGCGAGGTGTTTCGTGACGGCTCCTGTGGCGAGGATCACGGCATCGGCGATCACGGCTCTGGAGTCCGTGAAGAGCTTGAACGGCTTCAAGGAGAAGCCGACTCTCCTCAGCCTCGGGGAAGATTTTGGCGCCGAATCGCTCCGATTGGCGGTGGAAGTTGTCGGTTAGGTCGGAGCCGAGGATGCCTTCTGGAAACCGGGGAAGTTCTCGACGTCGGTGGTGGTTGTTAGCTAGCCTCCCAGAGTGATGTCGGCCATCCATACTTCGAATAGGAGAGGCTTTAGCTCCGCCCTGTCCGCGTAGATCGCCGCCGTGTGTGCAGTGGGGCCGCTTCCTACGATGCAGAGCTTCATGTTGTGAGTTTCGAATCAGTTCATGGCGGCCAAAAGATATTTGATTTTAAATATAAATTTCAATTTGAGACTAAAATTATTATAAATATCTAATTAGGGTATTTTAGTTATTTTACTTATAAATAAGTGCAGTTTTCAAAAATAATAATACATGGTGTATTTCTCAAAATATAAACTTATTTGAATGTATTTTTTCAAATTATCCCAAATTTAAATCCATTCATTTAATCTAAACAAAGCATTGAAACTTATTAATATATAAAACCCTATTATCACAAATCAATAAATTTGCTTTACTTGCGGACCAATTTTTAATATATATTTTATTAGCGATTTTTTTTATAAATCTTACTTTTGAAATAAACCACACCTTCTATAAATTGAAAACAATGGAAATAAATCAAGATATTGAATATTCTTTGCAACTATAAGTTTAAACTGTTGCCTATATTCGAACTCGCTTCCTATTTTCACGTTAGGCAAACCTAAACAGAATATTTTTTTTTATCATTAGTTACCATGATATATGGCCTTGGAGAGTTGTTTGCAAAATATTCAAGGCTTTAGGGGTTTCCACATCCATTATATATAGGGTCCAAGGTGACCACTTAAAAATTGATAGGAACTACAGGAAAAATTTCACTGGATAAGGTAGCATAAGTGGTAAGAGCCTTGGGGGCCAATGGTCATGCTCCTGGGTTCGGACATTTGGAGGGGAACTGTCTCTTTCCTGTCACCAAATGCGGTACTGGATGTTGGGTCTTGTCCTCAGTCCAGGTATAGCCCTTCCGGGTAAAGTGAACCGCTGTCTGACCGGACTCGGGAGAATGATCTATGTAAGTAGGGGAACCCCCGGATTATCAAAAAAAATACTACAGGAAAAATAATCTAAGAAATAAATAAAAAGGAAAAATTGTAGAGAAGGAATTTAACAAATTTTTACAGTGAATGGTAACCAAAACAAAAAAAAATCAAACAATAAACAATTTGATAATTAACTCTAGAAATTAGACATGATATGTGTAATATAAAAAAACATGATACAAATTTTATTATTAACCATGACTGGTCAGTGCTGTGTTTTATTCTTTTACACATAATAAGTAATCTTAAAACTATAGTTTACTTTTTTCTCTTGTTTCTAGACGTATTAGGGTTATATCGAAAAGCTTGATGAAAAAATATTATATAGAAGAAACAAACCTACGTACATGAACAAGTTGGAGTAAAATGTCAATTTTCTATAAATTTATTTGATACACTAACATATAAATATATTTTTACCAATTTTCATAGTTTTCCAGTTGGTTCTTTATCTAATTTGACATGGAATATAATTACACTATGGCTCCAACTGGTGACATAGAGAATTAAGGGGAATAGTCAATTCCTACTTATTCTTTTAAAAATACACCATTTATGAGGAATTTTTGCTGAGTCTTATTCTTTTTCATTCCTTGAATTTTTTTTTTTTTTTGAAAGAGGCTTTCATATTAAAATGCAGAAGAAAAAATAAAATCCTTACAGGCCAAGACCAGATTAAAACGGGCTAAGACCCAGAGACTGTTTTTAGAGACACATATCATTTGAACCCATGAGCCCATTAGTCTAAAGATGCAGTGTAAGGGTAGAAAATCTTTGTTGGTTCCGATGGAAATCGTGATCACCTCATTATCTCCGCGGCCTTCTCACGAACGGAGAAACCATAGTTGCATCATTGCTGATGATAGGCGCGGATTCTTGTGTCTGATGCTTTGTAGTCGGTTCCTCAATTGCTTATCAATAGTTGAGATGATGGAGTCCGAATTCTTGAAGATTTGTTGGTGTATCCTTCCATTCCTCTCATGCCAGATCCAATAGATTGTTGCCTGAACCGCAAGGAGGGTAAGGCGTTTGAGATCCTTATTACCTCCAAGAGACTGAAGTTGTAGCAGCAAGGCTTCCCAATTTCTCAGCGGCTGCAACTGACATCTCGTTGCGATTACTCCCCATATCCTAGCAGTGTAAGAACATTCAAAAAAGAGATGGTTCCTACTCTCAATGTTAGTACCGCATAGTAAACAGTTTGGGCTCACATCAATTCCCCATCTGATTAACCTATCTCTCGTAGGGCATCTGTCTAGCAATACTAGCCACATAAGGAAGCTTTGGCGTGGGATACCATAAGAAGTCCAAACCACTCTTGACCAAGGGACTAACGGTTGCGGCCCCTTGAGATAAGTGTAAATCTCACCCATACTATATATGTTTCTTGCTCTTCCATCCACTTCCCATTTAAAGTAGTCCTCCGTATCTACCAGTGTAATAGTTGTCAAGTGTATCTGCAGTGCTAATTGTTCTTCTGATCTTGCAGGGGGCAGTTGCCATCGATTATTGCAGTGAAGCGAAGCCACCGTTGCTGATAGAGGGATGCCTAAGCGAGAAGATGCTGCATTCAAGTAGCTGTGAAGGCTTCCAAAAGGAGTCCAGTTGTCTAACCAGAAGGTTGTTGTCTCTCCATTCCCTAATTTTCTCTTCAGTAGAGGAAAGACTAGAACCCTTGACTTGATTAACTTGTTTACCATCCATGAGAATGTAGTACTCGGTTTAACCCTCCAATAGTTACTCAAGTACCCATTTAAAATAACCTCCTTAAACCAACAAACCCATACTGAATCAGGTCTGAAGAAAAGCAACCAGATGAGCTTCAATATGCACGCTAGATTCCAGCTATGAAGATCCTTGACATCTAAACCCCCTTGTTCCTAGGTAAGAGCTACAGTTTCCCATCCCACTTTTGTGGAGTAAGTTCCTTCACCCCGCCCTTTCCATAAAAACAAGCTGCATAATGAGTTTATCTTGTTGATGCAGGCCTTTGGTAGTATAAACGCGGAGCACCAGAACGTCGCCACCCCTGTTATAACCGTTTTTATCAGCTGCAAACGTCCTGCAAAGGATAGTGCCTTGGCAGACCAAGCCGAGAACATCTTTTTAATCTGGTGCAGCAGAGGCTCACAATTCTGTAAGTTCAACTTCTTCGAGTTTAACGGCACTCCAAAGTAACGCATAGGCAGATTTCCATTAGGCATACCAGTAGAGGCCTGAATAGTTGCTATTTCAGGATCAGAGAGACCAGAAGCGAAGAAGCTAGACTTTTGCAAACTCACTGCCAATCCCGATCGCTTTTCAAACTCATGGAGGATTTGGAGTAGTCTTTGAACTGATTCCAGGGAGCCATCTATGAAGATCAGTAAATCATCTGCAAACGACAGATGAGTCAACCTAGTCTTCTTGCACTGATGATGATAAGATAAGCTTCCTGATCTCGCTTCTTTGTCTAGCATCATAGATAGCTAGTTCATCGCTATAACAAAAAGGTACGGTGAGAGTGGATCTCCCTGCCTTAAGCCCCTTTTACCTTTAAAATAACCATTCACCATACCATTGTAGCCCACCATAAAAGATGTTGTGGTTATGCAGGCTCTAAGGAGGCGAGTGTAAGCTGGAGGCAAGGATAGACTGTCTAGCGCAGAGAAGAGGAATTCCCAAGCTAACGTGTCAAACGCCTTAGCTATATCAACTTTGATGGTAATTCTTTTTGCTCCCTTGTTTCTATGGTAACCATTGACCAGCTCACTAGCTAGGACTGTATTCTCGACTAGAAGTCTCCCTTCTACAAACGCTGTTTGATTAGGCATGATTAGATCTTTGAGAAGAGGCTTTAGTTTTCGCACGAGCAATCGGGAAATGACCTTATAGATAGTGTTGAGGCAGGAGATAGGACAATACTCTGAAATTCTTGATGCTCCCGAAAACTTAGGAACCAGTGTGAGGATGGTTGAATTCGTTGTCTTTGGCAGGAACCCGGATTTAAAGAAATCCTGAATGGCAGTGATGCACTCTCCTCAGATCAAAGAGACTTATTTGCAAGAGGGCATCACGGAACTGGTACATTTGCGCAGAATGATTGAGATGATTGAACGCCGAGTGGTCATGAGGAAAGAGTATCTGGTTGAAGTCTCCACCTATCATCCATGGTGAAGAGTGTAGTGCAAGAGAGGTATGAAGGTTAATAAACTCCACCCATAGATCAGATCTTTCCTCCGCTTCATTTGAAGCATAAATAGCTGAATATATGATAGGGGCACAATGTGGTAGTTTCAATTCACACGTTAACATATGTCTTGATTGAGATTTGCACTTTTACAGGATCTTTCCAAATCAACACAATTCTACCATCTGCATCCGACAAGTGGTTAGAGCTGAAATGCCATCCTCTGCATAAAGACGACATCAGATGAGCAAGTGAGGGTTCTTTGATATGTGTCTCGAGCAATGCTCCAAAAATGGGTTTATGGCTTTTGAGCCAATCCGAAAAGGGTCTATGCTTGTCCGGGAGATTTAAACCACAGACATTCCAAAAAAAGAGCTTTGCGCTCATTGAGATAGAGAGGGGGTTTCTCCAGAAGACTGGAGATAGTCAACATAAAGTAGAGGAGAAAGGGGTTAGAAGTAGAGGGTTGGATGAAAGGAGACTGTTGGATGTACTGTAAGGTACCAGCCTCAGGAAACAGGGGAGGAAGTCGGGTGGAAGAAGAGGATTGAAAAAGTATCTTTGGTTGAGATGGGGGGGGGGGAGAAAGGGTAGGAGATGAACGAGATCTTTTTAGGGATGGCTTATTTAGTTTGTCAGAAGGACTTTGGTAGGATGATTGGTCTGTGTTTAGATGAGAAGAGAAAATAGTAAGGGTGATTTAGTGGTTAAGGGGGAGGTGGGAAGAGAGACTGAAGAAGCAAGGGAGGAGACGGGATTAGAGACAGAAGGTAGAGAAGATGAAGACTTAGTGGAAAGGGTTGCAACAGAAGGTAAAATTTTCCTCACTGCCACATACTGCTTATTCTTTGGGTTACCATTATGTAGTTTCCTTGGAGAGGGGGTAACTTGAGGGTTTTGTTTCTTTTGCGCAGTTTCCGTAGAGAAGGTGAGAGCAGGAGGCGGAGGAGAAGTATAGTGGAGGCAGTTCCTAATTACATGCCCAAGTTCCTTACAGTGTGAGCAAGTTGGTGGTAACCAAGGGTAAGTGACTTTTACTTCTACCACCTCTCCACTCTGCTTCTGAAACTCTACAACATTAGGAAGTGGCTTAGTGAGGTCCACTTCCACCTTAACGTGCGACAGAGAGAGATTGACCAAATTAAGTGTGAAGTCATCTGTTTCTTTAGGATCTCCCACAAGCCCAGCTACCAAGCTGAGGCCCTTCTGATGTCTCAAGTCAAGAGGCACGCCCGTTAAATGGGCCCAAATTTTGATGGAGCTTAGGGATGGTGTAGCAGAAGAGTGGATCGTTGACCACTGAGCTGTATGGAACATTGAATCGCCAACGTACCATATATTCTTTTCAAGAATCTTCTGCCTTAGGTATTCACTCGGAATCCTAACCAAAGTTGATCGCTGCAAGGGATTGTTGTGAATTTCTAACCTCCTGCCCTTTCCCCACATGTGATTCAGGACACTCTGAATTTGGAGGAATGGTGGTGGGCGGCCATTGAAGTAACATATGATGAAGTCTTTATGAAGATTTGCTCCCTCTTCAAATACCTCATCTGGTATAATAACTCTCGGTCTACCAGTGTCAGATATTTGAATAGGTGCTAATCTTGAGAGAGTCTTGTCTCCTTTGACTCTGAGCTTTTCAGCTAGTGTAGGAGGAGACTGAGAGTTAGTGGGAGTAGTGGATGGAGTAGGGGGAAGGTTGATAAAGGGATTAGGTTCAGGAATGGGAGCTCGGGGACGTGGAGGAAGGATAAGGGGAGGGTCATCTGTAGTTTGGATTGGATGAGGTGATTGCGAGGCTTTGTTAGTGATGATGGGAGAGTTGTTCCTTGGGGGAAGGATTTTTAACAAGTTTGGATTAGGGTTTCCTATAGCAGGAATAGTAACTTGAGATCCAATCTCAGTTGAATTCTCAGACAAGGAGGTCTGAGCAGTTGCAGTTGGGGACGATTCAGTTATAGCTGAGCTCTGGTGAACAGCCTGAGCCATAACTATATCAGTAGTTGGGGGGTGATAAGTGAGCGACGAAGTTGAGCACGGGTCTGAGGTGGGGATGAAGTTAGGGGGGGGGGGGGGAGGGGGAATTGGACATGGGAAAGGTTAGAATGGGGGTCGGGGGGATCTGGAGGAAAGGGAGGGGGAAGGAGGGAGTCACCGGAGGCAGGCGACGACAGTCTCACGACGGAAGCTTGGCCAGGAGAGGCCCAACGGTTCTGTATTGGGAAGCGGGTCAGAGAGAGACTGATCTTTTTAATTTTGAATTTTGAACTTTCCTTGAATTTTAAGGAATTATAGAAGAAAACTGTAACACCCGTATTTCTCAAAATAACATAATAAATAATAATGTCTTAAAATCTCCATTTATTACTCCTCATAAATAAATCCAACATCATAATCCAAAATAAATAATCATAAAATCCAAGTAATAAAATAAATCCCAAAAGTATCGATAAAACATAAAACCGCAAGTCTGGAAAATAAATAAATAAAACTCCCAAAAGCACCAATCCCATAGCAATCACTCCTGCTCGTCAGTCTCACCTGAAAGGGGGAAAGAAAAAGGGATGAACGACAGGGGAATCGTTCAGTGAGGTATGGGATGCTACCCACGCAACACACTGACTTGAGTAAATAGAACTCCCACTATAGAAGTTTAGCTCTAACATGAACAAACAAGACGCCTAAGGCATCACACATCACAAACAATGCGCTGATAGTGCATAGCTAGACCACACACCCCGCATCTCCTCATACGGATATACATACGCTGCGTCGCTAGTACAGTATGTCTCTGTACCCCCGCCCAACAAAGCTGCGTCAATGCAAACGTCTCTGCACTACGCCCCACACAAGCTGCGTCGCTAGCCCAGACGTCTCTGAGCCCCCGCCCAACAGTGGCGTCGCTAGTCCAGGCATCCCTGAACCCCCGCCCTCGCACATAGTCCCTACTCATAACTATGTACGTACATATATATATATATCTCAACTCAGCATCACACAATCCAAACAATAGTTGAATCCTCTAGACCCCTAATTCCGGTTTACAATAAATGAACTAACTAGCAAACACGACTCAAACAGACTCAATTCATGCTTCGAAATCTAAACTACGATAGAAAGAATTCTACACTGGTACGGGAATTACGGAGTAGACCCTCACCTTTGCCACAGGTTCTGAAGATAGTCTGAGAAAACACCGAAGGACCTTGACGGTTCTAAAACAGCAACTCCAGAACACTCTGAAAATAAATGAACATGATGATTCTGCAGAACTGAACCCCAGAGATAACAGATAAATATCTCAAGAACTGACCGTTAACTTTTCAATCCACCCGGTCAGATTGTAGTACTAAATGTCCTCTTTCCGTAGCCGCTGAGTTTACTCCGATCGGACACCATTTGATTGACCAAAACAACTTCATTTTCAGACTGGTCGCAAACGCAGACTGCACCAACACCTCTCACGAAAACAATCATAACTCTCAGAAAATAACTCTAAATGACAATCCGCTTGTTGGAGATGAAATATAAAAGGATAGACTACTTACTGACAAAATTTCATACTGAAAGCTTTTGATTAGGTTGACCGTTTCGCCTTTACGCTGAGACTGGTCGGAACTGTCTCTGAATCGCAACAGCTTAAGCTTATTCTTGGCCAGGAAGCAACAGCAATAACTTTTGCTGTACAACTCCGATCTCGATTCCGTTTGCTACTACAGGTTCCTGGAAACGAGATCTATTCATAGAGTCATATCTCGCAGGCTGAAGTTTGGTGAATCGGTCTAGGTTCCTCTCGGAAAGTCACTCCTCAGCCATGGATCCAATGATGCAAGTGAACATGGTGAAGCTATGCAACTGCTCTGTAACTATGGCGTCTCCTGCAATGGTGAACGTTACGTAGTGGTGATGAGGCGTTACATCTCTTTCTATTTCCATGGGATACTTTCCCTTGGATTCACAAAACAATGATGGCATGAAGGTGATGGATGGTGGTGATCAGCACCGGATGTATTGTTACGCGGTGGCTCCGCATACGTGCGTTGCTTCTTTACATCAAAGCCTCTCGGATCTGATGCACGGCTACAACAGTGACGTCACAGCTCCGTTAGTGATGCTCCATTGCCGGTGTGATGAAGCTTCTCACATATAAACGCACTATGAAATTGTTTTGTGGTGATGGCACAAACGTATCCTCACAAGCTCGAGATGAAAGCGGCTAGGTTAACATGAGGATGGAGATGCATACAGGCTTATATATCACTTTGGTTTTGTTATTAGTTTGGTTTTCTCTAATTAAATAATCAAACCAATTCCAATACCAATTTAAAGAAAACCGGGTCGTTACAAAAACATTCCTTATCAAAACTGATAAGGAACAAAAGGAATAAATATTTAATTTGGTTCTTTTTATTTTATTCCTACTCATTCCTATTCCTATTTTAGTGGTCACCAGTTAGGACCTATAATTCCTCATTAGAAAAGGAACGCGGAGAAATTACCAATTCCTACAAATAATAAAATTTCCATGTAACTCGTCAAAGAAAACATGAATCGGGAGGAACGTGGTATTCCCTGCTGTTTTTTCCCTTAAATGGTGTCACCAGTTGCACCCATAGAATAGCTTCACGTTAAAATTGCAGAACCACTATCTACTTTCACAAATCAAACCCCTCATACGGTGATGAAGCTTTTGAGATGGTCTTAGCTGATAAAACAATATGTTCTATTACCTTCTCATTTTCAGTTTCCTTCTAATCTCACACTTCTTAAGTTTCCAATATGATTTAACTTTGATTCATAATGCCTGACATTTTACCCACGATAATGTACAAGTTCGGGGCCATGTGATATCATGACAAAGAATAAGTTTTTTTTGTCAACGAATGAATACGGAAACAGAAAAACAATTCATCTTAGGCCTTGATTGGTAGAGCATTAACATTAGCATTATGCTCTACTTTATCCAATCAACATTTGTTACAAAAGTATTTAGAAAAGCATTTACTAAATGCTAATGCTCTCTAAATGCTTTCTAGCAAATGCTCTCATATGAAGCTTTTGGAAGATCATTTGCATTTATAATTTATAAATTTAAGAAATATATATATAATTAATTCATTTATTTTATTTAATAATATCATAAAATTATTTTTATAGCCAAAAAATAAAATTTTGATTTCTACAATAAATTTACAATTTAAATATATTTTTAAAAAAATATTTTTTAACATTTAAAATATAATTTAATTATATTTAATTAAATTAATATATAAATTCTATTTTAAATTTATTATATAAATTAGATAAATTTATTATATAAATTAAATAAATAAATTATATAAATTAGATAAATTAATTATATAAATTAATTATATAAATTTAATAATATAATTGTATATATTTAATAAATTAATTATCTAAATTATGTTACATATAAATTATATTAAAAATAAATTATATTTTAAAATATAATATAATTAAATAAATTCTATAAATTAAATTATATTTCAAATGCAAAATATTATTTTAAAAATAGATATTTTAATTTGAAATTTAATTTTTTAAATATCATTTTAATTGTAAATATAATTTTAAAATTAGTACATAAAATAACTAATTATATATATTAATATATAAAATAATATATATATATATATATATATATATATATATACTAGTTTTAATAATAAATTTTAATAGCATATTCATACTGCTCTACCAATCAATCCTTTAAACAATTTAGCAAAAGCATACAGCTTCTGCAGCATACTGCTTTTATATCATAATGTTACTGCTTTCTCATCTGCTTTTTTAGACACATTAATTTTTTCCAGACAAACTATTTTTAAAAATTAGTTAAACTGATACAACTTAATCTATACAACCAACGTAAAACTACAAAAAACACGCTACATTTCGACCGACAACAGTTTCATCGGTTTACTTAATTTGAAAAGTTTCTGATGAGATACTGAAGAAAATACATAATTTCATGTTCGCTGGAAATTTCCGTCGAAAATCCGACCCAATCTCAATGAAATATTATATCCTTTAGGCGACAATTTAAAACAGTTTTTTTATTATTCGTCGGTCTGAAGTCCGATGAATTTCAGACAGATATTTTAGCTGTTGTGAACTCCGATGAATTACCGACGAATATATTTCGACAGGCATTTTTCACCATTTGGATTCCGACAGAAATCTGACAAGATATTTGACCGTTTAGAATATCCGACGATTTTCCGACGAACTTTGAAAGTCTCTTCGGAATTTGGTCGGAAATCCATCAGAGTGTCGTCATGAACTTTTCCTATAAATATGACCTTCCCACACACCACATTCCCCTCATTCATCCCTTATTCTCTTTTCACTATTTACAAATCCAGAAAAATAATCATGTCTTGTGGAAATTATTATCGATCGTAGATGGATAAACCGCAATTTGATCCAAACATCAATTTGCGTACAGAGGAATACATAGAAGGTATTGGCGAATTCATGAAGCTTGTTTAATGACAACCGGAAGCAAATACTGATATGTTACGATTTCCATGCTCCTCCTGTAATAATAATACGTTTATAAAAGAATGGAATGTTTGGACTCATTTATATATGAGAGGGTTTACACAAAGTTATAAGGTTTGGTATCGTCATAGAAAAACGGGTTATGATGGTAGTACTAGCGAACCTCAACATGTGGTTAGATTAGAAGTAGGGCTGGGACGATTCCGGATATCCTGGAAATTTGGGATATCCGGATCCGGATTCGCCGGATCCATTGATTTAGTATCTGGATTCGGATTCGAGACTTCGGATATCCGGATTTCGGATCTACGTCTATATATTATACTATCCGCGGATATCCGGATTCGGATTCAAATTCGTAAAAATAATTAAAAAAATAAAAAATAATATTTTTAAAAATATTAAAAATAATACTATATAAATTAAATATTTTATACAATATTTATAAATATAAATATGAATTTAATATTTAAAAATGAAAGTATAGTATTATAAAACTAATTATATGAACAAATATTAATATATCAAATATAATAATTAATAAAATTAAAAAATTAATATATTTTAAAAATACGGATCCGGATCCGGATAACCAGACCTAAAATTCAAGATATCCGGATTCGGATTCGCTTTTGACGGATCCTTGATTTTACTATCCAGATTCGGATTCGGACGCACCAAATATCCTAATTTTGGAGCAGATCTCAGATCGAATCCGGATCTCGGATATTAAGTCCTAGGCCTAGTTAGAAGAACCAAAAACGAATGTAAATTACGGTGTAGGTACTGAGTAGATGGTAAATTAATCATTTTAGAGGGGAAGAGCCGTGTTCAAAAAAAAAAGAGGGGGAAGAGCCCAATGCGAAATCTATGAGATTTTTCGACGTGTTGGATGCATGAAGCCAGTATATACTTCCGAAACAATACAATAGTCCGAAAACAAAAAGATAAGTCACAAATCCTTAAATATTGTGTCATTTGGTTTTGTTATCTTTGATATATGATTTACGGGATTTTATCAGCAGGAGAAATTCTAATATAAGGATATAGTGTCATGTTGTTTCAACTCAGGAGAAGGAGCTGGAAAAGCATTTATAATGTGCTGAAATGATTAACAGACAACAATAAGCAGATAAGTCATTTTCTTATAATATAGTCATTTAGTAGTTGGGTCAAGTTGCTATCCTTTGATGTTACATTCTCCAAGTTGTTATGCTTATGGTTCTTATTTTTGATTGTAGGATCTTAAAAAGCATAAAAGAATGTTACACAAATGACTTTGAAAGCGCAGGTCTTTGGAAATGTCCAGAACGTGTCTGCACTGCAACAACAGTAAGCTTTTCTGATAACTTGATAGTATTGACTAAAATAGGAATGGAATCTTATCGGTAGTTAGGTATCAAACTGGAGCTTGCTTGATGTTTTGTAATGAATGATAGTAACTCTAGTGAAAATAATAAAACTTGCAACGCATACTTAAAAATGTATTGAAAAAACAGATATTGCGTGCAACACATATACATAGTTCAACAAACAAAAGCAACAAACTAAAAATCACATCAGAGATTCTGGAAAATCTCTTTGAAAACAACGTTCATTGTTTGTTTCTGAGGTTTGCCCTCATCGTCCACAATCAAAATCTTCAGCCCCTTCTTAGATGTAACTTTTGAGATAGCCACATACAATTGGCCATAAGAAAACACAAGCCTTGGTTGATAAGTGCCAACTTCTGATAGTGATTGTCCCTAACTCGTATTGATTGTAATGGCAAACGCCACAGCAATAGGAAGTTGCCTCCTTTTCATCTTGTAAGGCAACTTCTTGTCAGAAGGGATAATAGAAAGTCTAGGAATAAGAACAGTTCGCCCAACCTTATCTCTTGTAATCACTTTAACCTTTATCCCAAAATCGTATATCTGAGTAGCTTGAAGTCGAGTCCCATTCATTAATACGCCAGTAGGATCAATGTTTTTTAGCAACAACACAGGACAACCAATTTTCAAACAAAGCCTGTGATTAGGCAAACCTGATACTTTGATGGTGTTCAAGAAATCTGGAGTGAGAGCTTGGTCATTTTTCTTAAATCTATCAGAAGCATCAATTGAATCAGAACTTAAGTAGACTTTTTCCTCACCTGAAAAAAAACAGTCAAATAATCAAACAACAGCTATAAAATATATAAGAACAGAAGATTAATAAATACTGATAAAACAACAAACCATCAATCTTATCCAATATGTGCTGATTAATCTTGTCTACATCTTCATTAGTAGGACATAGTATTGCTCCTTCTTGAAAAAATTTAGGATCATTATTCTGCTGCAAAGAAATTGAATCCCCATGAACAGCTTTGCTTGTAGACTCAATCGGATCATCTGCATCAAGAATAAGAAACTCCTCTGAAATATCGATTAAAGCCTCTCCATCTTTTCATCTAATATCCACTGAGAAAACTATTGTAAATATTTTTCTTCTTCAGGAGACAAATCGTTGGATATCAGCCTCATGTTCTTTGTCTGCCTCGGCACTGTTTCATGCTTCCAAAGATAAGAGGAATTTAGATGCCAAAACGATCTCAGCTCTTCCTGCTCCATGAATGACAGGCAACACTTGTCTAAAATCCTACAACTTTTCCAGCAAAAGGAAAATTGTCCTTGTTTCCAATAATATCATTCATGCTTCTATCCAACGATTCAAAACAGTGGTTGCTCATCATTGGCCTCGTCCCAGATGATTAGAGAAGCTTCTTTAATCAAATTTGATTTGATCAGATCCTTGAATTAGTGTGCAAGTTGAAAACTCATTTGGGTTGATTGGTATTCCAAATGTAGAATGTGATGTCCTTCCCCCTGGTAAAAGTAGAGAAGCTATCCCACTTGAGGCAACATTCAAACAGATTTCTCCTATGTATCTAATAGCAGCAGACAACAATCTCTGCAAAAAAGTTTTGCCAGTTCCACCAAAGCCATGAAGAAAAAAAGACCTCCTTTCTTCTCTAGGACATCACTAAAAACCTTATCATAAATCTTCTTTGTTCTTTTGTCATTTTTATAAAAATTTAAATGATAAAAATTAGTGTGTGAAGGATTAGATAGTGCATAATTAGAAAGTGATGAGCCAAATTGTAATAATCTAAAGAAAAATAACCTAAAATATAAAAACAAATGACACATGTCAATAAATCTCCCTTTAACATGTCGCAAGAAAATATAAAAATATATATATATTTATAGATATGTATATAAATTAAAAAAATATTAACTTAATTTATCATAACCTTTAATATAATTTATATGTATAGTCGTTATATATCAATAATAAAATATGTTAAAAAGGTAAGATATTTTTTTTTCATGTGTATACTTACTTGAGAATTTTATTTGTAATGTCTAAAAATAGATTACATAATAATCATTTAACAATATTTATTTGATTTAATAATATATTTATGACATGAAATATATATTTATATATATAATGAAATTTTTATTTTATGATTACTTTAATTTTATTTGTAATGTCTAAAAATAGAATCAATACTCTTTTATTATTTTAATTAAAATTAAAGAAATTTTTTAATTATATTTTAAGAAGATTAGTTATAATAGAAAAATAAACATATATTGAAAATCAATACTATTAATTCTGCAGTGTGACCAGTTGAGATATGTGTAGTCCCATTTAAAATTTAATTGAATCTAATCAAAATATAACTGCATCAAATATAACTGAATCATTTGATAAAGAAGCAATTAGGGTGATCAATTATATTAGAAATATTTGGGACCCACTTTGCTGAATTATCTGACCGACTAAAGAATTTATATAACATGTAATATATACTTTTTCATTGTATCAAATAGTTAATCTGGTCATGGATTAAATATTGTATTCTCGAAGTTTTTCTTTAATTTTATTTTATTTTTTAATTTCCATTTCATAAATTTTTTAAAGTTTGAACTATCGTAAAAGTTATGTAAAATCTGTACATTTTTTTTGGTTATATGTACCTCTAAGGAAAAAAAGTACGGTGGAGGAATATTTAAACAGGCTAATAATATCATATATTACTAATATTTTAGATTAAATATAAAATTCTAAATTAATATAGATTAGATCTATTGTATATCCTAATTATAATAGATGTTATATTTATTTTAACTGAGATATAAATAGGTCGAAAATAGATATGAAGTATGTTTTTAATATTTAGTCTCAACATGTCTAATAGGAGCAGAACAAAATATGCCACAATAATTTTAAATAAGACTCCATTTTAGTAGAATATATATTTTAGCTGTTTATTATTTAATCTTTCGAATAATGTAGTATTTCGTCAAAATCAACAGCATGCTTCAATCTGAAACTAAATATATGTGAGCATATTCTAAATAGAAAATTTAAGTATTTAACAAAATCATTTAAGATATAGAAAATTAGTCTAACCAAAATTTACAAAGTAAAAGGAAGTAAATTTTAAGATTACAAAAACTATTCAAATTGATATTATTATGAAATTATTATTTATAAAAATATATTTTATGAGTTTTAGTTAACAGATTTTAAACAGGTTATCCGATTACAAAATATTTACTAAATAAACTTACAAATAAGGTTAACAAAGATCATATTAACTCATTTGTATATAAGCATTATTTTTAAGAAAATGTATTCTACAAATTTTGGTTAAACGATTTTAAATAGATTATTCAATTAAAAATATTTATTAAATGCGATTTTACTACAGGTTTGTGTAGATAATATTAACCCATTTACATATATATATATATATATATATAGAGAGAGAGAGAGAAGTATTATTTATAAAAATATAATTTACGGGTATTAATTAACAGGTTTTATATAGGTTATTCGATTAAAAATATTTATTAAATGTGCTTTTTTTCTTAAGGTAAGGGAAGATCATATTAACTCATATATATATATATATATATAACCGAATATATTAAAATTAGTTTTTTAAAAAGTTTTCAAAAAATTATTCTGTTTTCAGTGCGTATTGAATTTGATATTGATTTCCGTATACAACACTTTAAAAAAGTTCAAGTATATAGGCCATAATCCTGTTTTAATAAAATAAATTAAACACAAATATAAAAAAAATACTACAGATATAAAAATTAAATTTTTCAAGAAAATTAAAATAAAAAATCTAGCAAGATGATATTAAACATATTGTGAGTAAAACAAGGAAAATGAACTAGACATTATTGTCATTAATGGGAATCGAAAACCTCAAAAATAGTCAGTGCTATAAATCATAAATTACAGTTTAAGTAAATATTATCTCCATATACATTATATTGTTTCCGTGTTAGTAGTTAAAAAAGAAAAATAGTGTCAAAAGAAAAAGACGGAATGTGAGAAAAAAGGAAGGTGAGAATTTAGAAAGTATATATAGATTTCCAATAGTCTTTAGGGTTCTGTATCCTTTGTATCGTCTCGTACTAAGGCCTAAGAACATTATATCTTTCGTTCTCACTCGTGCCCTCTTGAAACGTTCCCTTTGAAAGGTTTGGTTTCAATTTGTAGTTGCAAGCTCGACTCCTTGGTCATAATCAAACAAATGGGCTATAAAGTTTGCATTTTTTAAGCGCAGATTAAGTCGAGATCACTGTTGATTGTCGTGTTTTTTTCTTTGTTTTTGCTCATTAGCTGTTGTTCGATAGAATCCCTGCATGAACCTCTGAGATTTCATCTTGCTATATTACAGCTGGAAAGTTTCGATTTTTCTATAGCAAATTGAAGGATAATAACAGATTCTGTAATAAAAGACACTCCTTTGTGCGCTTGGTTAAGTCCAAACAACTTGGTCCTCCTCACGTAGTATCTATATCTATTTTGTTTATCAGAATGCTGCTGAGATTTTTTTGCTCAACATTTTATAGACTCTAGAAAGGATCTATACAGTGTTTCTTCCCTTGACATTTTTGTGAACATAACAATGATGAGATGTTCCTTATTTTCTTTTGTATCTCACAGATCAGATCTTGCAAACAGAGTTGGGACACTTTTTACATCTCTGTCTACGAACTAAGGCCTAAGAACAACATCATGTCTTTCATTCTCAGTCGTGGCCTTTTGAAACGTTCCCTCTGGAGAGATGCACTTGTAAGCTACTTAACTATACTTGATCGTTTTTTTTTCCATTACATTACTATCTCTAAATATTGTTATGCCTTTCCTAATCAGATACATCGATCCTTCTCTTCTTTCGGGAAATTCGCGTCTTCCTACCACATCTATGGCTCTTATGAGGAGTCCGGAAATCTCAGCTTTTTCAATCATTGTCCCTCCGACTTTATGATATCAAAAAAGAAAGTGCCTTCTGAGTTGTTTGAACCACGGAGAATAATCGGAGCAGCTCATGGGTGGGTCGCTACGTTAAACAACGGGGTCTTGTCTCTCCAAGATGATCTAAATCTCTACACATTGGACCCAACCCCAAAACGGATCTCAATGCCTCCTCTTGTAACTTTGCCTGGCTGCCAGACCCAAGTGGTTACCAATGTGTCCATGTCCTCTTCTTCTCCAGAGGATGACGATTGTATTGTGGCGGTCAAGTTCTCAGGACCTCAACTGAGCCTATGCAGACCTGCTCATGGCTCCAGCTGGACCAACATCAGAATCGCAGACCCCATGTTCTTCACTTCCCGACTCATGTTTTCAACGAGAAACCAGATGTTTACCTTGCTTGCTTCTGGAGGCAAGCACATAGGATATTGGGATCTCCACAAGCAGAAGCTGCAGAGGTTGTGTTTTCAAGACTTCCCCTGCACGAATACGATAGCTGACATCATTGATTCAACGTACTGTACCCAACACGTGGTTGAGACATCAGTTGGCGAAGCTTTTCTGGTCAACTGGTATGTGCATAGCACCAAAGATGATGCAAGAAACGTGAAAACAAAAGGCTTAACGGTATTCAGGATAGACCAAGATGGTAATGCAATTTTCACACAAGACATAGGAGATCTCAGCATCTTTATATCAGAAGCTGAGCCTTTCTGTCTCTCCTCCAGCTCCTACCGTGGCCTCGAGCCTAACGAGGTATACTTCCTTGATTATGATGATGTTGGAGTAATCGATCTCTCTAAGCCTGCCAACACCTCAATTGTCAATCCATCTAACTCGAGCGCACCTTACTTTTTTCCTCCTCAAAAAGTAGACAGTCGTTTGGATTTTGGTATTGAGCGTCTCTTCCCAGCTGAAACGATAGGTGCTCTTTTCAACTAAAAAAAAACGATGGCTGGATCCTTTTTTTTCTCTACTCTAATATCAGTTATGTAATGCTGGATCTTCTTTCTTTCTTTCTTTTTTAGTGACAAAGTGTAATGCTGGATCTTTCTTTCTTTCTTTTTAGTGACAAAGTGTAATGGTGGATCTCTGCTTTTCTATACTTTGTTACTTAATTAGATTGGCTAGTTCCTAACAACGACCATGACATAAGTTAGCTTCATCTCCTTAGCCTTGTGTTTCTCTTGTGTAATACACACTGCATATTCCGGGGAACCAACTACTACGTATGTTTTTTTTTTGTTATGAAACATTTGAACCTACAACAACAACCAACACTTTTGTCATAGGAGCTGGTTCCTGTCTCTTTTTTTTAGAAAGCACCCGTACCACAATTCAAAAACTATCCACATAGGAAACAGAGAGAGCAGTGAGTTATAAAAAGAAGTTTTTATATAATATGATGATACAACAAAGGATAGCATCTCCAAGCAAATAGCAAACACAAAAAAAAAAGGAAAGAAAGGAAAACATGCAGCAACTAACAACAACAACATATCGATCGTGCTTAATTGGAAGGCTCTCTCACCTAACAAGACTAAGTAAGCAACGTCCAATAACAGTAGGTATATTAGGTTAGGCACCACCAGAAAGAAGAAGAGAGGTTGATGGAGGAAGCCAGTGAGGAAGGGTGGGTTGAACCTCACCCTTTCCAAGAAAGGGTTTCCCATCAAAATGACGAAGACTTTTGGTGGGGAGATGGTAGACACCAAAGGCAGAATCAGTAAGATAGATGGAGTTGGGGACAAGACCAGGGCAGGAAGTAGCGTGGAGGCAGAAAGGGTCAGAGTCAGAAATGAAGATGCACAAATCACCAATGTCCTCAGTGTAGCACATGTCGAATGTATCCTCCGTCTCCTCTTTCTCTCTAAACACCATGAACAAAGGGTCTCTCTCCAGAGTGTGGTGAGTGTAGCATTTGACGAGGAAACGCTCCCCGGAGGGAGACTCAACCCAGTGATCAGCCCTGGAACAAGAATCAAGAAGCTGGTGCTCGGACTGGGAGAGCTTGGGACGGTTGGTATACATAAACTTACGGAAGCTAGGGGTGAAGTGGAGAAGATCCCAGGAGTATAAGTAGGTGCTGCCAGGAAGAGGCAAGTAGAACTTGCGGTCTCTGTTGGAGAACATGAGGTTGGATCTTTCCAAGAAAGGGAAAGGAGTAGCGATGTTAGTCCAACGCAAGTCACGGTTTGGTCTACAGAGACTGAGCTGTCTGCCCAAGAACTTGACAGCAACGACCAAGTCCTGGTCATCATCATCATCATCACAAGACATGGCGACATTGCAGAAGACGTCAGTTTGGCAAGTGGAGAGAGCAGTGAGCGGAGGCAGAGGAATGACCTTGGATGTGGAAGACAGTGGGTTCAAGTGGTCGGAGATGTACAAGGAACGGTCGGAAAAGCCAGAGAAGAAACCCCATCCAAGAGAAGATGCGACCACAGTCGTGTCAGCGAGTTCATGGGGGTGTGGTTTGTCAGGGACAGTGAATAACTCTTCCTTGGCAGCATCGAACAAGAGAACGTCATCAAGTCCATCTTTGTCTTCCTTGACCATACTGCCAAGCCTCAGAAATGGACCTGTATTATACGATGATGATGAAAATCTACGTACTCCCATCATCTTGTGCATCTGAAATCATTCATTACATTCAGGATTATGCTTCAATTTTCAATTTCAATTTTCAATTTGAGAGGGCCAATTCAATTCAAAGAGACCAAAAGAAGGCTTACCAAGGAGAGTCCGTTGTTAAGAGACCGTGACATTGCGAAATCTCCTCCGACGAATGAGAGAAGAACCCTAGCTCTGACCCACTCCCTGTCTTTTAAATTCTTTCCCCTTCAGTTATATCATTGGTGTCCTTCCTACATCCCACCCAGTTCGGTTCGGTTCGGTTCTTATAACCTTTGTAATAATCATCATCATAATAAAGACCAAAACGCCGGTCGAGCCTGGTTCATTTCAATTGAATCAAACACTTTTTTCTTTTCTTGTAGTATTAAATTAATTGGTCCGGTTCGGTTCTTATAACCTTGTAATAATCATAATAAAAAACTTGGTACTTGCGCCTTGTCAACAAAGTAATTGCTAGGGCTGTGGCCTGTGGGGGTGGGTCCACTGGGGGTTGTCATCATGAATAAAAGATCTGCAAACGGAGTAAATAAAAAAGGATATTAGAAAACGGGAAGATAAAAACTAAAAAAAAGGGAAGAAATCCTCATATTTAGTCGAAAATATTAAGATGCGCTTCTTTTTCCTAAGCAGTTGTTCAAAATCAATTGTCGCGGTTTGAGGATGGTGGGGTCCAGAGGGGGAGTTACAATTACAAATTTTTTTTTAAAAAAAAAACAAAAAAAATGGGAGAATTTAATAATAAGCTTCCATATATTCATTTCCATGGCAAGAAGATTCCAAGAGCCTCTGCAAAACAAAGAGTCCCTACTAGGGTTGTCAAGCAGCTTATTAAACCAAAATTAAAAGAAAGAGTGGTGGAGGGAGAGACCCAACTTAACTATGTCTTCTCGCCTTTTACTCCGAGTCGCAGTCCTTGTAAGCTTCAACTGCCCTCTCTTGATTTTCTTTAATTTCTCTCTCACGGTTGAATTGGTGTTTGATATCCATCTAGCTTTAGTTTTGTCAGAGTAAAAGTGTTTTATTTGAATTGGTGTTTGATATCCATCTAGGTTTTGTTTGTTAATAAGAAAACACAAAGAGTTTGTTAATATGTACTCCACTTTTGAATTGGTGTTCGATCCATCTAGGTTTTTAGTTTGTCCGAGGGAAATTGAGTTATGTCCGTAAGAGAGAAAGTACGACATGTTTTAGAGAACGAAAAGAGTTTTGACTAATATTGGATTTTTTTTTATTTTTATTTGGGGTGTTTGATCCATCTCTCTTTTCAGACGCACAGGAGGAGAAGCTCTCGTTTGTTTTCAACCTCCGTAGCCACTACTACTACTCCGTACATATCACTGGGAGATACGGTTCAAAAAGATTCTGATGGTACTGAAATAAGAGACGTTGTGTTCTTTGATCCTGCCAAAGAAGAGATGCTTACTGTCCCTGACAAGATCTTTCCCCAAGAGCTCGTCCACTCGAGGCAGATCGGGAGTTCTCAGGGATGGGGTGTTTTCTCAAACGACCGTGGTCGTTTTGTATGTCTGAGCAACGTTTACCATCCCTTTTCTCCCAAATCAAACCCCGAGATAATCCCTCTGCCTTCTCTTATTGCTCTGCCAGCTAACCAAACCGACGCTGTCTGGAACGTGGCAATGTCTTCTTCTTCTCCTTCTTCTGATGAAGATTGTGTGGTTGCTATCAAGTTCTTGGGCAATCAGCTCAGTCTCTGTCGACCCAACCGTGACTTGCGTTGGACCAACATCCAAGTACTCCCTCTTCACAATTTGACTAAGTTAGATACATCTAATCTCATGTATTCCAAGAGAGACCAACGACTCTACTTGCTTGCTCCTGGAGGCAACGAGTTGTACTCTTGGGATCTACTCCACTTGAACAAAAGCCCTGAGTTACATCAGGTTCTGTTCCGCGACCTTCCCCAGTTAGCTGAGTCCCAGTGGGGGTTGCTTGATATGGTATGTAGCAGGACGGAACACTTGGTCGAGTCTGCTTCCACTGGCGAGCGTTTTCTTGTCAAATGGTATGTGTGTATATATATATACAATCATTCAACTTATTGACTGTTGTTGTCTCATATATGTTTGCTTTGCTTTGTGTGCAGTTACGCACAGGGTTACCCTTGGTCTGGAAAATTCAAGTACATGATAAGGCGGTTCATGGTGTTCAGAGAGGAGGAGACAACACAAGGAAGATACATGTGCTACACAGAGGACATTGGAGATGTGTGCATCTTCCTTTCAATGAGCGACGCTTTCTGCCTTCAGGCTAGCTCCTGCCCCGGTCTCAAGCCTAACTCCATCTATTTCGTAGGCAAAGGATTTGGTATTTACGATCTCGCTGACAACAAGACAATCCACTCTTTTAAAGCTCCTTCTCCCTCGGGACTTTACTGGCTTCCTCCATCTTCCATCTAAGTGCCCCCTTACCTACTACCCCTTTTTGTGTCTTTTGCTCTTGACGTTATTATTATTATGATCTTCTGGAGTACATCTTGAAGACTAGACCGTGTCTGGATAATGTAACAATAGTATGTGATATTATTCTATTAAATTGCCAATGAATCGTTTTGGTTTGTGAAGTGAAGAGCAATGTCCATATGTCTGGTTGTTTTTGAAGGAGATCTCTTTTCTTTCACAAGTGTCACTTCACCACCGAACTCCTACATGTATGTCTCACTGCTGATGTTTTAGATCCATTAACATAACCATGTAAACCGGGTTCATTAAACTGACAGATCAAAACCGAATTGAACTTGTTTTAAACCAAAATAGTCCGACTTTTGTTCCAAACCAAAACGAAATTAATTGAACCCATAAATTTGTTTGTTTCAAGATCTAGAAAAACGCATCCACCTATAGCTTTTGTCTGATTCGTTTAGATTTAAACCGAACCAGTTTAGTAAAGCCCAACACAAATTTCTGAATTCAATCAAATCAGCAAAATTTTTGATCTAAAATTTTTGTACCTTATAAAATCTGTCAACTAGCTTAAACCATCACTTATCTCACCACTAACTCACTGCTCATCAAAGTATAAATAAATAAAGAACTTGATTTTTAATTAATCAAAATCATAGTAATAAACAAAACGGTGTATTTATATCACAAGCCACAACTAATCAAAGAAAATAGACTGAACCGATCATTATCCATCAGTTATATGATTATATCACAAGCCACAACTAATCAAAGTAAGAAAAAAAGAATGATCAGTTAAATCTTAACAAACTAACTAGATTTTGATATGCGTTTCGAAAGTGCGGGCTTATTTTCTGTATTAGAAGATTTTTTTATGAATTTATATATGATATATTGTATAGTTATTAGCATATTTATCCGGAACCAAAGAATCAAAAATTGAAACTAAAACCAAACTGAAATTCATAAATAACCAAATGGATCATTTATCTCTGGAACCAAAAATCCAAAAACTTAACCACAATTGAATCGAAAAACATGGATGAGTACATTAATTTTTAAAATAATATTATACACATACAAATATTAATTATATTTAATTTTTAAATAAAAATTATCCTAATATTGTAATTTATTAACTGAATTACTCGAAAAACCAAAGTACATAAATCTTTTATCCAAAACTTAAAAAATTATTCATGAATGCTAAGGTCTAATAGCATATCTATATTTATATGGTGCCAAGAAAGCATTCTATTTGTACAAATTAATTAACATACATTCTGTAGTTTATAGACGAATTTAAACATAAACACTGTTTCAAATTTAATTGATTTAGTGAAAACCTTATTAATTAAAATTCTTATAAATCTATAAAATCTTCCATTAACCTGTAATATGGCATTGGTTAACCCGGTAAAAACCCAGAAAATTCATCAGATTTTGCTTTAAAAAATTGATTAAACTTCTCATTTACTTTTTAATATGGCATAAGATTGAATAGAGTATTGATTTGTGATTCTCTATACTTTAATTAAACTTTAAATATGCCATTGAAATAAATGGTAATGGAGAAAAATAAAATATGTTGACAAGACAGTATTAGTTTATTTTCTATATTGATAATTTATTATACGTTTTTTATTTATTTTAGATTAAAAGGTATTTTTTTTAATAATTTTATTTAGTTGTAAATTATTTTAACTTTTAGCCAACGTTCTTATATGGTACTAAAAATTAGTAAACATACTTTTCACTTAGGACAAAAATAAAATTTGAATAAAATCTTTTAAATACGTAACTACATTTTAATACTTAATTACAAAAAAACTACATTTTAATAAAATTAAATTTATATTATTTTTTATTTAATAATATTATAATTTATTAATCTACTGATGCGCGGTTCAACCGTTGTTGATCCAATAATCTAGTGATCCAAATACTTATTCAGTTCAATGTCTGAGTTGAGTTTCAAAAAAACATTGGTTACCGACTAATTCAGGAAAAATCAAGGTATAATAAATATTGAATCAATAATACTAAAAGAGAACAGGTATATCAAAATCAAAATAGTTAAAAATAGAATAAATTCTGCAGAGAGCTGATGTTTCAAAACTTTTAAAATTAATCTTCGGTTTGGTAATATGTTCATGTTTTACGTTATAAGGTTGGTTTGCCCATCAAGACGGTTTTTTTTATATAAGAAACACGGTTTACGGTTTATAAATACTCTGGTCATGTATAGTTCTTATTGAATGGTCCATAATCGCTAAAATTTTGAAGTCGTAATGTTTAGATTATTATGATTGTTCCATATTTATAACAATCACGATTAAGCATGGTCCATAATGGTTATTTATAATTTGTAAGTGCGTATTTTCAAGTCTTGGTGTTCTTATATTTTTTTAAGTTTGTATTATCCCTTATATACTAAAGCGCAAGTCGCACAACGAATAGAAAACTGACATGTGGAAAAGTTTTATTTAAAAATTAATTATCAAAAAGAAAGTAATTGAGACAAAGTAGTTTATTTCTTCTATACATAAGAGACGAAAAGAAAGGAAAATGGTGTTAACTGCCTCAACCATCACGGCCACGATATCCACCTCCTCTATTACATCAATTTTAAATGGACACTAGAATCACATTGACAACAAAATTGTTTATAAAATATTTCAAACAGTTTCATTTCTTCCACAAAGTAACCAATGCTTTCATCTTTCGTAGTACTGTTTGATTTTCTTTTCTTAAAAACATTTTTGAAGTGTACAAAACGATTTTGGAGAAACTGAAGCGAAAGTTATACATGCATGGCTCTTCAAAATTCGTTGGTGTACATTGGTTAGTGGTGTAGAGAAGTTTATAAAATAGTCTCAGCATGTAATTATCTTCCGTTACGAAGCTTTTTTGCAGAGGAATCGTTGTTACCACGTCTTTACGTGATAAGTAATTTCTTCCTTGAACCAAAGCTGCTCGACTGAAACCAAAGAGAATTCAAACTTTCAAGTTAGGATGTCCTAGCTGCCTCAGTCCGAGAAGCACAAGCGTAAACCCTTCATTTCTTAGCGGGATTTCAAGAGTTTTCAGTGGAAACTCAACGAGGCAACAATAAGAAGCAATCAGGCCTATGTTAATCTCTTGGAGACGTAGATTTCGTCTCTTTCTTATCAAATTTACAAGGAAGGACTGATGCGTTAAAGCAACGAGTTCAACAAAGAGAATCTGTTCTTTTTTTTTAGCATTAGTTTTTTTTTTACACAAAATTGTTTTGTTTTAACTATTTGATTTCTAATTTCAGGAAGTGTTTTTCGTTGGGAGAGAAGCTTCCAAGAGAGTTCATGGGACTCTGTCCTTTCAACGTTCAATTGATAGGTAACCCACAATTTTTGTGGACATTTACATGATTTTTTGATTAAACATTGTAGATATTATATTCACTATAAGACAAACACATGAATTAAACCAGGGAAGCTGCTTCAAATTAATATTTGTATCCACTAAACTAACTAAAATCAAAGAACTTTTTTAAAACTAATTTAATTTACTGTGTCATGGTTATTCAAGTGTCAATGCTTTGTTAATGTATACACATTTAATTATGATAAACCAGAGGTATTTTTTGCCTACAATTAGTTATATATAAGTTATATATACCCGAGTTATAAAATAATTGTAGGTAAAAAAATATTGAAACTTGGTTCGTATTTGCAAGCGAAAATATACCCGTACGAAGTACGGGATCAATACTAGTATCATCTAATATGAAATAACGCAGGGTAGCAGTGTATTTTAGATAGTTTAATTAAGGCCCAATATGTTACCATAGTAGTAATAATGGAATAGATTTAAACAGTCAATACACGATAATGAATTTATTAAAATGTTTTAAGCTATTAGTTGGTTGCTATAATAATGGTTTGTTTTATTGGTTGTATTTAATAGGTATGACTAAAAATGAATAGGTACAATAACCTTGTTTAAGTAGATTTTTTCAGAATTTTTCCATTTTACTAGTATAGACTAGATTTTGAACTGCGCTTTAAAAGTGCAGGATTAGTTTCATTTTAAAAATTTAAATAATAAAAAATAACTATAAAGCTATGTGTTTAAAATTTCATAACTATATTTTTTTATTGTATTGATTTCTATGCTGAACAAATTTTTATAGAGTCAGGACATGATTTAAGAATATTTATATTTAAGGTCAAACAAAATAATTCTGAAGAGTTTTTTTCAATAAATATTCAGTGTGTTAATAATTTTAATTTTTTCACCACTATATTCATAAATATATTACAAAAATATTCCTCATAATGAATATAGTGAAAAATTTCACATCTTTCAGACTTCCAAAGAGGTGAATTGCATAATAGAATGCTAATACTTTTTACTTGGAGTGGTGGTGTTGTAAGTTACTATAGGTATGATTAGTACAGTAGAACATCTATAAATTAATATTCGATAAATTAATAATATCTAAAAATTAATAAATTGTATTGGTCCCAATTTAGACATGTTCAAAATTTGACACAAATTGATAAAATAATAAGATAATATTTTTATATGTAAATAGGTGGTCCCATCGAAATTATAAATTTATATTTTATATATACATATTTTATATAAATAAAACATATTATTATATTGTTTGTTTTAGATTAGCAATGGAATTATCTTTATATTTTCTTAACACTTAATATATTTTTTATGAGATTTAGTAATATTATATCTAAAAATACATGTAAGGTCTATAAAATATATATTATATACACCAAAAAATTATAACAAAAATGTCAAATGTTTTAAAACAACAATTAGTCTATACACTGAATTCAAATATTTTGCTTATCTTAGAATAAATGTATATTAAAATAAGAAATCTAAATAAGAAAATTTATAAACTAATATCTCCATAAATTAATAAAATTAACATTATTAATTTATAAATATTTTACTGTATTTATATGAATAGATTAGCTATCCCTTAAAATGTTAAAAATATATATATTTTAAGAATATGATATATTAGTTTAGGCAACTCCTATATTATTGGTGATACCGTAGCTTTTAAAATTGCCAGGTAGTCTTACTCTATTAATAGCTCTTATTTGAAGCTTTAGAGTATGTCCAACTAGGACTAGAAAATCATCCAATCAGAAGGCTTCAGATCTCCATGTCACTGCTGACATGTCGAACTGGGCTTGGGCTTCTGTGTAAATCAAAATCAAAACTATATTAAAAGGAACAGTTTGGGCTTCTTAGTGTTTTACCCTTATCTAATAAACGGAGCAGTGGAGATGTGAACGACGACCAGGCCTAATAACTTCATCTCCTCTGTCACTTTGTCTTCTCCGCTTCCTTCAGATAGAAACCGCGCCATTCCTTCACAATCAATTCTCCACTTCGCTTCTCAATCAAGTTGTTCTTTATGATTTCGTTTCAACTCCCTCTTCTCCTGCTTCTTTATATACTGAACTTTTTTTTCTGTACAAACCTAAACCCTATCCGCTCTGATCTCAATCCATGGCGACGAAATCAAATAGGAAATCCCCTGTCTGATCAACTTCTGGGAGGCATGGAACCCCGTGAAGAAGACGCTTATTTGGTCCGGAGATTCTTCTCATCGACGAAAAGGTTTTTACAATAACCTTTAATGATCTGTTTGCTTTGCTTAAAAAATGGTTGAGAGTAAACGTGTTTAGAGACTGATATTTGATGAATATAAACGAGTTTAGATGAAACTTCGTAATTTTTCTGTTTAAAGATTTGAAATTTTCGAAATTTATATGTTTAGAGATTTGACAAATATAGGCGAGTTTAAGATTACTAACTCCGATCCTTTTGATGAAGTTACCACCCCTTCCTGAGGAAGACAGTTTCCGGTTTCATTTGTTTGCAGAGTTCGGAGCTAACTTTGAACTCAAAGGAGACGTCTACGGTTAGCTCTCTCATTTCCCACGTCATCTCTGAGTTGCATTGCTTGATGATTGGATGTAGTTTAAACGTTTCTGTCAGCGTTTCTTGCTGCTTATATGCAGAAATCACGTACTTTTTTAAGTGTAAAGTAATTTCATGATTAGATCTTAATTATTCTCTGTAGTTGAATTTCCAAGATTTCTTCGTTTGTCTCGATTATTCTTTGTATTAACTTTTTAAAGAGGGACATGTGGATGAACGAAGATCAAGTTTTAAGAGTTTTTGGTTTGTCTAAATCATCCCCATACGAAATTGGGTTACGTAGTTTGTAGCGTTAGGTTGCATAACTTATACCCCTTCGTCCTTGGATCATTTTAGATCATAATAGAGTTGCGTAATATGTATGTGTTTCGACTCCATTTGGTGATAAATTAGTACACTTCTTATACTGGAGTCGTGTAACTTATACTCTTTATTTTGTAATAGATGTAGTTGGCCACGTGAAGCTGGTTAGTGGACAGAGTCTCATTGATTGCCCCGTCCTTGACGAGGTGGAGATCGCAAAGGCGAGACATCTTCTGGTTCATGTGCAGCCACATGAGTGCGTATTTACATTTTCTATTAAACATCTCTTCTCTGTATTTGTCTTAACCATTCAATGTCAATATTTTGCAGTGGTCCTATGATGAAGCTCTACCTTTGGGACCAGGCTGCAACAGAATTTTGCAAAAAATTCAAATCCTACGAAAACATCCCCACCGTGTTACTGGTCACGACCGTTAACACAAAAATATAGGAGGTTCCCAGTCCTCTCTTCATTATAGCTTACTTACAGTTCCCTTCATTATAACAAGGTTGTTTACTTTGTGGTGTTTTAAATGGGTTTTCCATGATACAACAGGTACTCTAGCCCTGGCCTCAATGTCCTCCTCACGTGTTTCTATGGACTACGATGTCCAACCTACCATAGATTACTTCGGCTGGTAATAATTTATGTTGTCTACATTTATTCATTGACTAAATCAAGTGAACCTCGCTTAACTCCGTTGGATTAACTGACTGAGTCAATGCTTCGTTCTCTGTCTCAGGTTGGCCGCTAACCCAGAGATTGCTAACAAGGTTAATGCAGAGGTTGTCACTAAACGTGAGCCACTAACCATAGGGGAAATATTCTCCTACATGAAGCAGAATCTGCGAAGGTACAACTGAATCAATACTTTTTCCCCCTAAGAATTACACACTTTATTAAACTTAGCAAGCTTTAGGTGTAAATTTCATTAGCTGAATGTAGCCATACATTTTTGTACATATCCATATAGACTGATAATAATATTGTTGTAGATAGTTAGTCCCTATTTCATTAGGTGTAGATTTCATTAGCTGAATGTAGCTTTAGGTGTAAATCTGTGTAGATTTCAATCCCACCTATATTTTTCAAATTATTTGATCCTAATCATATAGCTATTTCGTATCTTTTTTATTCCTTAGAACCAACAAATAAAGTCTGTTGTAATAACATGTTATGATGTGAATCTTTTTCTCCTAAAACTTAGTCAGCTTATGTGTATATTTCATTAAGAAAAGTTTCGAAGCTTATATTACTTGCTGTCGCAGGAGGCTTATTTTGAGTGCACGGCTACGATGATCTTTTCCATGAATCTGGTTGGTATTATATTGCTTGCAGTGGGTGCCATACTAAGGCTATCAAAGGCCCAACTACGTTGACGTGTCCTAAATGTAAGAAGGACATAGTTGGTGTTGCACAGTATGGCCTATAGACTCATTCAATAACGATTTCACTGGTATTGTCTTCTTATTTTTCCATGACATATAAGATATCTGTTTATGCAACAGTGAGCAAGCTGTTTTTGCGCTACTTGGTGATGCTGGTCGTGAGTTGACTAGGAAGCATGCATCAGAATTAGTTTCCAGCTACTTTGAGGTCAACTGTCATCATACGAAACTTGCAACTGATTTGAATCTTACACTTTTGTGTGTGAATGTCAGGCTAATGAAAACCAAGGAGCTAACCATGAGGTGCCTGTTCTGGAAGCTCTAATCAGCACTATCGGTCAAAAACATAAGTTTTGTGTGAAAGTTACGGATCACAACTTAGAAGGCAAGACCCGATCTTTAACTGTGACCAAAATCCTCTCTCTAGACACTCCACCAGCTACAGAAGCCTCTGTTGGAAACCACAACGCTGCAACATCCGAGGAAGCATTGCAGACTGGTAACGAAGTGTGTGAAGCCTTATAATCATATTCTCAAAAACTTGCAAGGTTTGTTGCAGTTAGTTTACTTATAGACTAATGCTTTCCTTTCAGTTTGTTTCAGAATTTTTCTCCCCTAGCAAACATTTTCATCTACTTTGAATGATTCTCAGTTAATAATCATCTGTGCTGCATTTTTTACTCTGTTTCTTCATGATGAACCTGATTAAGGTCAACATGTTATCTTTGCTTCGTGATCTAGAGAAAAAACGGCAGTAGTATATATCAATAAGTTGCTCATCTTCACCTCCGTATAAGATCCCAAAATAAACCCAGAGATATATGCTTATCTTCTCACGTAACAGCAGTTGTGTATATCAATAACCTACAAAAATAATTATACCAGCTTTTTAAGGCCAGAGAATATTCACATATCTTATGCATTGATATCCTTCCTCAGCCTTCTTCTGCAAGAGTCAGATCATTCGTATAAACTCTACCAAAAGAAAAACAAAACTTTCTATTCCCCATTTCTGAAAAATGCTATTGATTACCCACCACCGCAACCATGTGCTAATGTCTGGCCAAGGCAATACTACAAACAGTGCATAAGTGTAAGAAATTCTTTGACCAAACAACAAAAAAAAACTTAATCCAGATTTCTTTTCTAACTGACAATCGGTTTGTTTCTAAGAAGCGAGGTATCAAAAGCATGCAGAACCGACCTCCTACACCCCCTCGGGAAACTGCAGGTACAACAAATCCTTACTTTTGTAGTATTCCATATAAATATGTAATAATCTCCACCACATAATATTTATGTCACGTAATTACAAATTTATGCCTTTTTATTAGTAGATTGCAAAATACGTTATATATTTAAACAAACCAAACCAAATTCCACCCACCCAACACTACAACTTATATAATGCGAATGAACCAAAGCGTGTGAAGTTGTTTATTATTTAAATATCTGCATCCTAGACAATAATTAAATAGATTGTCTCAGAAGTCACACCTCTCAAAACCCATTTGTGTTGTATAACAATCTGGTTAGTTTCCAGTTAAATAAATAAAAGCTCTATACTACTTATCAAACTAAACAAATGCATATATATAATATCTGCTGACTTCTTCATAAAACGAGTGGCGGATGAATTCGGAAATTAATTATAATTAAGAACATCTTCCAGTTATCGTAAAATTAGTTGTCTTGCTTTCAATGAATTTAAAAAAAACTTTAATAAATTAACACTCATGAATACATTATCATTTCTACAAAGCCTTCAAAACCAAACCAATCAATTTATTCAAAAAAAAACCATAACAACTAAACCACATTCATTGTTCACAAGGTGCTAATATTTTTAGATCTTTTGAATATGGGTTTTCAGGATAAAAGCATTAAAATTAACAAGGTTTCGTTGTCTGGCTATTATATACAGTATGTCGTAGGATTAAATAAGTTAATATTGAAAATATGGCCCCGAGCTAATTAGTATAGTGGGAAATATATATATATATATATATATATATATATATATATATTATATATATCTTATTACAATTTATAATTTCTTTTGCATAGTTTCAAAGAATGTATGCCCTTAATTAACTTGCACTCCAATTTCCGGCAATTCCAACCTAAATATGCATTTACTTCCACACAATGCCTTTTTCCAGACATCTTTAAGAGCCCAAACTTAGCATAGAAAATACATATACTATCAACTATTTTAATTCACTCTCCGCGCGTAGCACGGACAAACACTCTAGTTGATACTAATAATTAATAGTTATCTCGTTGTAGAGATCATAACTATATATGGTCTGAAGTTATTATAAAATTATGAATTGTCATATTCAATTGAAATATTCTTAAATCGATACTATTTAAATCGTGAGTTAATGCTTTTTTTGACAACTCGTGAGTTAATACTTAAAGTATTATATCCATAGGTAATATATATTTCAGTTAATACAATTTCTATAATATTGGTCTGATATCTCCTATATATTAATTATGAAACATTTACGACATGTTTTGTACCCACGTGTCATCAGTAAGATGATTCTTAAAAATCTTTAGGAACATAAGTTGGTCCATATAAATATATATTATACTTTTTATTAATCTAATTATCACACTGATTAGTAGTCTTAAATATTTTCCTTAAATAAAAATTATGTAAGTTTCTTTCCTTGAATAAAAGTTATGAAATTACCTAATATGATTAACGTATATATGAAAATTAATGATTATAAATCATATATATTTGATAAATAACTTAAAGTATATATGAATTTTTAATTTTTATTTTTATAAATAATTTAAAGTATATATGAATTTTTTTAATTTTAATTTTTATAAATATTTAAATTATATATGAATATAAATATTTTTTATTTTATATTTTGAGAAATTTAAAGTAAATATGAATTTTATCTTGAGAAATTGTCAAAAATACCACAAGTTAAGTATCACTTTTCAAAAATACCTTCAATCAAAAATACATAAACATTTAGGTTTAGGCGTTAGTGATTAGTGTTTAGGGTTTAGTATTAAAGAGTTTGGTTTGGGTTTATATATGTTTTAGAAATATTTTGAAAAAAATAGTTTAGTGTTATTTTATCAAAAATTTAGGGTATTTGAAAATGTCCCTTTGTTGATGATAAACATAAAAAGTGGTATCAGCAAAGTGGTATAAGTGAAATTTCCCCTTTTATCTTATTTTTTAAAAATTAAATGGGTTATTTGAGTCTAAACCCAAACCAAACCCGCAGATTCGAGCCGGATCAAACTCACAAAAAATCAGAACATAACTGAACCGAACCAAATAGTGTCTGAATGTCCACCCCAAGTCAAATATATTAAAAATTGATAATAAAATGCATACTAATTATAATATTTAAATACAACATATTTTAAAGATCTTATATCGCGTAGGGTGCGAATTATCATCTAATTTATACTATTAAAAGATAAGCATTCTGAAAAAATATACTTATATAAAGTTGTTGCATCCTCGTTAATGGCATAATTGTAATTTAGCTAATGGTCTTACGTATAACTACAATGAAACAATTTTATATCCGTATTGTAATGCGTTTTTCAACTGAACAAATATGAAATGTATGGGACGCACTTCCGTTAATATAATTCGATTGTCTTTTATCGGATATGAGCAAAGCGTATGATAGGATGGAATGGTCTTTTATCGAGGCGGTCATGAGGAAGATGGGATTTTCAGAGGTGTGGATTGGGTGGATTATGAGATGTATTACCTCGGTTAAGTATAAAGTGTTGATGAATGGAGAGCCAAGAGGAAATATAGTTCCAGAGAGAGGCCTTCGTCAGGGAGATCCTTTGTCTCCTTTCATATTTATTCTATGCACGGAAGCGCTCGTTAGCCTTCTTAGTCAAGCAGAGAACCAAGGAAAGATAACGGGGATGCGAAGTGGCACGCGCTAGCCCCCCGGTGTCCCACCTTCTCTTTGCAGACGACAGCCTGTTCTTTTGTAAGGCGGAGCCCCGTGAATGTGAAGAAGTTATGAAAGTAGTGAGGAAGTATGGACGAGCTTCTGGACAGTGTATTAATTTTGACAAATCCTCATTTCTCTTTGGCAAGAGGATCCCAGCTAATGAGAGACAACAGATCAAAGACTCAATGGGCATTCAAAACGAAGGGGGAATGGGGACATACTTGAGAATTCTAGAGGATATTAGTGGCTCTAAATGCAGGCTATTTGCATTCCTAAAGGAAAAGCTATCACATAGGGTAAACGGGTGGACCGGTAGATGGCTATCTAAAGGAGGAAAGGAGGTACTGATAAAATCGATCTTACTGGCTCTCCCGACCTATGTGATGTCTAGCTTCCTGCTTCCATTAGAAATCTGTGACAACTTAGCAAGTGTCATTGCACAATTTTGGTGGAGCTCAAGCCCCCCGAAACGTGGAAATCATTGGGCTACATGGGACAAGATGTGTGCACCTAGAGAAGAAGGTGGAATAGGCTTCCGTATGATCCATTAATTCAACTTAGCTCTTCTAGCAAAGCAGTTGTGGCACCTCGTTCAGTTCCCGGACTCGCTAGTGGCGAGAGTTTTAAAAGGAAGATACTACCGTATGGGTTCGCCGTTGCGAGTAAGCGCAGTAGATACCCCATCTTATATGTGGACGAGTATTGTGGCAGCAAGGAAACTTCTATTATTGGGAATTAGGAATAAAGTGCACTCAGGATATGAGATTAAAGTATGGCAGGATCCGTGGATTCCGTCGATACCAGCAAGAGCAGCGCGTCCTAGGGCTCCAGCGGTTCATCCTAAGATGACAGTGAGTAGCCTTATTAATTTTGAGTCGAAAGAGTGGGATAGACAGCTACTGGAGCAGTATGTAGACCAAGAGGATATACCTATGATTCAGAGTTTGGCCATAAGCCCAACTCACCGACGTGATACATATTGCTGGAGCTAAACAAAGAGTGGACAATATACGGTCAAATCTGGTTACTGGGTAGCTACAAATATTTTAAAGGAGGATGGGGACAACCAAGTTCTAGAACCCAGTATATATAAGCTTCAAGCCTTTGCATGGAAAGTAGATGCGCCACAAAAGATTCGCCATCTTATTTGGCAGTTACTCACAGGACATGTCGCAGTAACGAGGAATCTGGTAAGGAGGAATATGAGATGTGATAATTACTGTCCGAGATGTGGAGAGCCAGAAGAAACAGTCACTCATGCGATCTTTGAGTGCCCACCTGCACTGCAAGCATGGGCTCAATCATCTACACCGTCCAACCCATTTGGTTTTTCCCAGCCAGAGTATATATAACAATATGGATTACCTCTTCTGGAGAAAGAACAGTATCATGGAACCAGATAATGATAGGGACCCATATCCCTGGATTATTTGGTACATTTGGAAAGCTAGGAATGATAAATTATTCAGAGGGATAGAAAGAGATCCAACTGAATTAGTCAGGTATGCAGAAGGGGAATGTCAAGCATGGCATGATGCAAAAGTGATTGTACCAATGATGCAAAATCCTATACCACAAGTCTTAAGCTTGGGTGAAATCTGCATGGTGGATGGTTCATGGACCTCTACCGACCATTTTAGTGGAATAGGATGGGTCTGGAAGAATAGCGGGGGAAACGTCCAACTTATGGGAACCATGAATATGTGGAGACGGGAGTCAGCGCTACACTCAGAGCTAGAAGCCCTAAAATGGGCTATGGAGACCATGCTGCAATACTCGGATTGTCAGAGGTTTGGTACTGATTGTAAGGACCTGATTAAGATGTTGACAGAACCACAATCATGGCCAAACTTCTCGACAGAGCTGGAAACGATTCACACACTCAGGATGTGCTACTCGGACTTCAAGATTTGTTACATCCCAAAGACCCAGAATACAATAGCTGATTCATTAGCTAGGACTGCACGTACCTTTCATAGATCTCTTTGTTACTTTGGTTGTTCTATTCCGGTTTGGATTCCCAGACCACCTCAAGTTTGAGTAATGGAACAGCTTTTTGATGCCAAAAAAATAAAATATAATTCGATTGTTTTAGATGTGAACATTCTTGCTTTCTTCTTTAATTTCTGTTACCAAATGCGACACTTAAACTTAGTATTAGTAATAAAATAAAAATTTTACACGAGTCACTCAATCTTAGCTACGCATTCATACAGGACCCACTCCACATTACCAACAAGCTATGTTATTGATTAAACACATATTTAAAAAACTGAAATGGAACATAACGAAAATATAACAACTTTGTTCTAAGTATTTACCAAATAATTTCCACAATACAAACCACAATTATAATGAAATCTATCAAAATATCCATAACTGATGAGACCAAAATTTTAGAGACTAGATCCCCCCCCAAGATTGCACGATTGGATCGATTCGTGTATTTAGGACTCAAAAAATTTTAAATACTCAAAAAAGAATTTAAATACAATTAAAAGGTTTAAAATTGTCACCTTAAATCTGATACAAAATAAATAAATAAATAAAAAAGACAAAACTTCAAAGATACAATTTGGATATTTTTGTTACTTTACCAAGACTTGCAGGTCTAAAAAGTCTCCAACAGGTTTTTTACCATGGGCCCGAACCTAAACCGAACATGTATTTTTGGATATATTTCCAGATCAATTTTGGTTCAGTTTTAAGAGTTGAATAAAATGCCTAGACATAAGAAAAAGTTACATATATTTGTACACACAAATATCAAATAAATTAGTTCATAAATAATTTGAAGTAAATATCATTCTTCGATATTATACGACTTTGTAACCTAATAATATACCATAAAATATCATAAAAATTATTTATAATCCAAAAGTACCCGCGCTTCGAAAGCTGCGGGTCAAAAACTAGTTATTCTATTAAATATGGTTATATTTACATGAGTAAACTAACTAATGGACAGAATATACTTAGAAATAAATTGTTTAGCCGAATGGTATTAACAAATGGACAATATATGCTAATACATTAATTTCATGTAGTTTAGGAATATCCAGTATTTTTGGTGCTACTAAATCTGTTACAAATTCTAAATTAGATTTTGATAATAATCTTAATATATTGATAGAAATGTTTGAATAATTTACGAAAATTATAATGAAAACATAGTTTTAGGGTGATCTCAAGCTATTAGACATTTTTCATTGTTTTAGCATGTAACAAATAAGAAGACGATTACGTCCGTTCACCAAAAAACAAAGACGATGACGTTCACATGAAATTAACGTATATTTGTATAAATATAGATTTTAGGCTATGCTTTACCCAAATAATGTATAAGCACAAATAGTTAGGACAGTAAAAAATTATAATAAATTCCTTCGGCATGTGAGTTTTGTCAAGATAATTTTGATTCAACTGGCTTTGAGTTTCCTTTGGATTTTTGAATGATCTAAAAATTAAAGTTTTTGATAGGTTGAGTTAATAAGTGGTAAAAATAATTAAAAACTTTAAATAAGGAAATAACATTTTAAATAAGGGAATGACGTAACAATGTAAATAATTTAAAAACTAATGGCAGAATTCTAGTAGAGATTCTGCTTAAATAGTATAGATATGTATATATTCTCATTACAATCTAATTACAAAGCTTTTGGTTGGATCTGGCATAATTAGTTTTAGCACATCCCTTTATTATTATTTTAGGAGCACTCATACTCATAGAAAATAACCTTCACTTCATGTGTGATTTACATGAGTGACATTTCCTATGTGGCATTCTCACAATGACTCTCACCCCTTTTATAACAAACCCCTTTAGTTACTAGAAAAATTACACCATGTGCCATTAGGCATTAACAATAGAAATACATTCACATATTTAATTCCAACCGAGTTTTCTATAATACATCACATATATCATATGTAATACTCTTTAGTACAAGACATTACTGAATAAATATTGTCAATATATGTCCTCGTGGCGTTTATAACATAAAATACGTCCTCATGGCATTTACATGGCTTTTCTAACATTAATATATTTCATGTTATATTGAGACACGACATTATATTGAGAAAGACATGTAAGTGAGAAAGACATTCTGCATATGTTCTTCTTATATGGAGACACCTCAATATACTTCCTAATGATTACATCCCAATATTTTATGATAAAAAATTGATATTTTTAATAGCCAGATTTGTCTCCATCTTACATGTTCATGTATATTTTGTATATTTATATTAGTTCGTTTATGTTTATTTTGACGTGTATAAAATATGTCATTATAAGTTCCTGTTTATTTTGTAAGATGCTCATTGGTTCGTTTAAGTATATTTTGACGTGTATAAAAGATGTCATTGTAAATTAAGTAAAGACTCATGCATTTTTATTCAATTCAATCATATTACATGTCTTATTGGTTTGGGATGGCGACAATGGCAATGTATTTTGGTCAATTTCGGTTTCATATTTTAAAATAGGTGATAACTTTGAATCAATTTCTCACTTATGATTGCACTATTAACGCAGAAAGGAATATGATTAACATTAAATCATAATATCTTCCTACTTTGACAGGATATTTCTAGGAGATAATTTATATGATTGGGCATGATCATTCCAATCAACCGAACGAGCAACCTAAGACCGGTCGACGCAGATCGACCGGTTCGTCTGTATCATCTGGTCGACGTACGTCGATTGATAGACCCGTCCCAAGATTACATAAGTCTGTGTATTCTTATGTGATCATAAGTATGACCTCCAACGAACCATAGTTGTACCATCGCTTACCTTGTCTCGATCAAATGTTTTCATCGAGACTTTAAGATGAAAGCCGCGAAGATCAATTTTGCAGAAATATCGTAATAAATGCTATAAGCCGTAATACAGCCCAACGAGGCTTGAACGAGACTACGAGCGCACATACGATTTTACCAAAGAATAGCCCATCAATACTATGACGGTTTACACCTTATCTGCAGGAGAAGATAATTGTCAAGTTTCCGAGGATAGTCATGAAGATAGAGAAAAATGAAATATTTTTGTTTGATGGCAAAGTCGTTCTCAGAGCATAATAGGAAAACGCAAACCGGTTTTGGAGGGAGTATATAAGGACGTCTAGGCTAGAGGCACAAAGGAGAGTATTTAGGCAACTTTCCGTTTTTGTTATACGAACAATGACTCAACTAGGTTTTGCAGTCTTAGGTAATTAGAACTAGGGATCTCGCCAAAAACTCTCCTAGCCATGGCTTCTACCTTGTTATAACGCTCATACGCAGATTCGAAATAAGATACATTTTGTTCTTTTTACGATTTCATAATATTTTCTCGTCTTTACTTTCATATTCTGATTGTTTGGTGTGTGGTTTAGTAGACATCCAGAGCCTCTGGGAAATTAGGGTTTTCCTATCTTTCATAATTTAAACAGAAACTGACAGTGTAAATTTCGGTTCCCACAAGTCCTTCTAGGAAAATATTGTCACAAGACATCTTTCCTACAAACCAAAGCCCTTGCGGTGTGTTCACACGGATGGAGAAGTACTTTACACGGCAAAGAACTACTAAAAGGAAACGTGGGTAAAGTTATAGGTAATGGGAAAGATACTAGCATATGGAAGGACTCCTAGATATCTTTAGAATAAAACATCAATATCTATAGACCAATTCTAAAGGCAGGATTTGACCTCAAAGTATCCGATCTACTAACACCGGGTCTGAAATTGAATTAGTCACGGTAAAAATATTTTATACCTCTACTAGTGGACAGAATCAAATGTATCAGGGCAAGCGAGACAAGAGCAGCATACATCTTTTTTTGGCAACCAGCGAAGTCAGACAAATGCTCCACAAAGTCAGGTTACTTTACTGCCTCCATGGGAAAAAGTAATGCCAATCCCCCACAAAATCTGAAAGTTTTGATTAGGTCAAGGACATCTGGAAGGGTAGTTTCTCTCCCTGAGAATGTTTCCCTGGTCGATAGCACAAAATGCTCTTTCATTGGGAGATATCCTGCAACACAGAGGCATTCAATCAGGAGCTCTACAAACTGCAATGCATACCTTCTTCTTCTGCCCCTTTGCAAAGAAGGTTTGGGAGCTAATCCCCACCCACAGAGGATTATTTATAGCACCAGACAATATTTTTAACGATGTAATTAAAATCTTTGGGAAAGTTGTATGCTTGCCATCATCGGAAGTCTCTGGGAACATTCTCCCATGGATTTGGTGGGCGTTGTGGACGGCACGCAACACAGAAGACCAACACTTATCTTCAGAGGAAACAGCGACGAAAGCAATAGGATTGGCTCAAGAACGGACTCTTGCGCAAGGGGCTAAGGATCAAACACCAAATCGCAGAAAGATCGCAGCCAAAGCCCCTCAGATCCAGCCAGACCTAAAAAACAAAAATAACTTGCAAATTGGATGCCGCATGGAGCAAACAATCGAACAGAGCAGGTCTAGCCTGGATCCTTACGGATTCAACAGTGACCTGTAAACACAAAGGAGCGACAACTCACGAAATTTGTCTCCAGCCCAGTGATCGCAGAAGCCCTAGCTCTCTGATCAGGAATCAGCAATGCATCAGCTTCAAATGATGTTTGACAACTCAACGCATATAAAAGCTATCAACAATGACATGCAGAGCCCTGAAGTCTATGGTATTGTGAAGGATATTCAGAAAATTTAATCTATATTCATGGATATCGAGTTCTCATATATTTCTCGTTTGTTTAATGGTGATGCTGATGTATTAGCAAAAACTATATTGAACTGTTTATCTGCTTTGGACCCAATTATAGGATAACAAGTGGTTGTGAAACCATACTTTATTTTTCTCTAATTTAATGAAGCATTGATACATTAAAATTACTAAATACGATAATTTACATGTGATTTTTGTTTTGATGATAGTTTTTTCAATAAAATGTTAGATTTTTGTTCTTTTTAGATCTTTCAGTATATGTCAAACACTATTGATTAACAATGGGATACGAATTCTTCAAAATAGAAAGTAAAAAACTTATATTCATTCGTAATAGAAAAAGCTAAATAGAAAGTAAAAAACTTCAAAAACTTCAAACTTCAAAATAGAAAGTAAAAAAACTTCAGAGTAGAAAACACCGGATTACAATTTTTGTGATGGAAAAAGCCAAATAGAAATTTTGCATTTTCAATACGATCGGACGGTTGATAATATCCAAGAAGCTCATGTGCTCGTCCGTTGGGGTTTTCTTGATGGAACACAAACATGTCGTTCTCCTTTTGCATTATAATTTAATAAATTTTTTTTGAAAATGAAAATAGAAATGTTTCTTTATAATCTAAACAACAGGAAGTAGTAATAATAATTTAATATTTTGTCATTATATGATCTTAATCTTATCGTTTGATGTGAAGTATAGAACATGATGATGTCTATAAATACAACTAGATCAGTTATATTTTCGGACCGCTAAGATTTATTTAGATTTAAACCGAACCGGTTTAGTAAAATCAACATCAACTGCTAAGACTTTCGGTGGACAAAATGAGTTCAGAGAATTTAAAAATGTAGAATGTGTTGTGAATGCACCGTTTTTGATACAGGAAAATAGGTGCAGTAGTTTTTGATTTTTACCTTCAGTGTGGGTCCCAATATCACTATTTGCACAGTAAATTTTCATCTATATATACGAACAAAGTTCGACCATTGTAATACACATCTCATAATAGAAAAACATTCACTCTCTATATCTTCTTTCTCTCTTTTGCGTTCTATTTTATCTGTGTCCTAACTTCTATCGGTATAAATCTTTTCGCTCTTATTCAAATTTATCATCACAATAAAATTCTTTCTATTTTATAACACGTTATCAGCACGATCACTCTGCAATTCGGTAAAATTTATATGCGCATCATATATACTCTGCTATAATGGCCGGTATACCGCCTATATTGCTATTTAATATTTTATAATGTTTATTTATATTTAATATTAAATACTTATATTAATGCGGGCGGTATGTCGCCTCGTTAATAACCTTGATTGTTAATTACACCATGATTATTTGGCTTGGCTGTGCCGCCGCAAAATTTATATAATATTAAATGGAAATTAATATGTCACCATAATACAATTGTTATTTATTTTTTTGTTATATTGTAATTATTATATAAATTTTTGTGATCTGTATAAAATATTATAAAATTTATGGAATTATATTCGACTGCTTATTACAATATTTTCAGACTGATTTTTGATTCAACGATTTAATCCCACGGTCACAAAGAAAAAATTTCAAATTTTTACCCTTTTTACAACGGATATGAACAGTATTTTTACATCTATAAATACACTCATACTTAACTCATTTTCTTCATCCAAACATTTTAAATTCTCTCAAATAATTTAAAATCACTCTCCTCCGGTTTTTCCATTTCAAGAAGATGATTCGCGTGTTTTTGATTTTATGTGCAATTTTTATTTGTGTTTCTATTTATGGTTTATGTGTTGGAGAATTTGCTCGGGGAGAATTTGCGATGAATATCGGTTTACTTTTCTATGCATTGTTTCTCCTTGTAATTGCTTGCATGATTAATGTAAACGGTTCGTTTTAAATATTATAAAATTCTAATAATTTTTTTTTTATTTTCTGTTTTCGAAATTCAGAAATGGCAAATATTGAAAAACTCCAATTTCCGGCTCTGGAAATAACTGGAGCAAATTACACGGCATGGGTAACAAACATGGAACTTCATCTAGACTCAGAGAAAATACTCGAGACAATAAAAGAAGGAAATAAATCAGCTTCTCATGAAAGGTCTAAGGCTGTGATATTTCTGAGAAGACACCTAGATGAAAACCTTACGCATGACTATGCAAGGATAAAAGATTCTCTAGATCTTTGGAAAGCTCTAAAGGAGAGATTTGATAAACAGAAGAAGATAACTCTTCCCCATGCACTCGATGAGTGGAATAACCTACAGTTTCAAGATTTTGAAAAAGTGGAAACGTATAACTCTGCTATATTGAGAATAGCGGCGCAGTTAGAATATTGCGGTAAACCCGTGACAGAAGCAGAAATGCTTGAGAAAACTTACCAAACGTTCCACAAAAATCATTATGTTCTACAAGAACAATACAGAAACCGTGGTCATACCAGATTTTCTGAACTAGCTGTGGCGCTCATGATCGCGGAGAAAAATAATGAACTTCTTATTAAAAACCACAATACCCGACCCACGGGAACCAAAGCATTTCCTGAGGTGAATGCAACGGATGTAAAAATCCGGAAAGAGGAAATTATTCCTATCGTAGTCGTGGTCGTGGTCGCGGTCGTGGTCGTGGTCGTGGCCATTCGATTTAACCGTGGTCATGAAAGGAGTTATAACCCAAGAGGAAGGGGATCCAACACATGGAATCGATCTGATCATGGAAAAGGGAAAGAAACTCAAGAAAACCATACTCGTAAAAACAAGAACGTCTGTTACAGATGTGGATTGAAGGGGCATTGGTCTCAAGTCTGCCGAACTCCCCAACATTTATGTAAGTTGTACCAAGAAACCATCAAAGGCAAGGCAAAGGAAGTGAATCTTAATGAACACTTTGAGGGTACAACATCTACATACCTTGAGTCCACTGACTTTATGGGAGATTTCGAAGAGGCCACTCATCAAGATAATTAAAATGCTTGTAGTAATCAAGCCCAATAATGCCAGCGATGTCATAAAATTATTATTGCTATTATGTATTTCAATTCTAGAGTAAAACTGTTTTTAGAAACAACTAATGTATAATTATAGTTTAATGTATAAGTGTGTGCTTATAATCAATGTATAATTATATAATATTTACTTATGAAATTATATTTCTTTTATTAATATTAATTGTGTGTTTCAGAAATGGATAAGAAAACAATTGGAACAACAACTCAGCAAATCGGTAGAGAAGTTTGTATACCAGATAGTGGCACTACACACACTATACTGAAAGATAAGAGATATTTCTCTAACTTAAAGTCAGCAAAAATGACTGTAAACACGATATCAGGTCCTACAGACTTGATTGAAGGAATTGGCAAAGCAAACTTTATGCTGCCTAATGGAACAAAGTTTTCCATAAATAATGTCTTATATTCTCCGAATTCAAAGAGAAATTTGTTGAGTTTCAAAGATATATACCTTCAAGGATATGACACTAAGTCTGCAACTGAGAATGGAAAGAAGTATATGTATATAACTTCTGAGAAATTAGGCAAAAGCCATGTACTGGAAAAGTTTCCAGAACTTCCTTCTGGATTACATCATACTTATATTAATACAATAAAATCACATCTTGTGATTAAAAGAAATCCAGAAGAGATTACATTATGGCATGATCGCCTTGGTCACCCTGGCACTTCAATGATGCGAAAAATCATTGAAAGTTCACATGGTCACTCAATAAAAACTCAAGATATATACCAGAAAAATAAAATGACATGTGCTGCATGTGCCCTTAGTAAATTAATCATAAGGCCATCACCAACTAAAATTGATAAAGAATCACCAAAATTCTTAGAAAGAATTCAAGGTGATATTTGTGGACCAATACATCCACCATGTGGACCATTTTACTACTTTATGGTATTAATCGATGCATCAAGCAGATGGTCACATGTCTGTTTGCTATCATCTCGAAATATGGCATTTGCAAGATTTCTTACACAAATAATCAAACTAAGAGCTCAATTCTCTTATCATCCAATTAAAAGAGTTAGACTAGATAACGCTGGTGAATTCACATCCCAAGCATTCAATGATTATTGTATGGTATCAGGGATTGAGGTAGAGCATTCTGTTGCTCATGTTCATACACAAAACGGTTTGGCAGAATCGTTGATTAAACGGCTGCAACTAATTGCAAGACCATTGATCATGAGATCAAAACTTCCAACCTCTGTATGGGGACATGCCATTTTGCATGCAGAAGCACTCATTCGGATAAGACCAAGTGCGTATCATAGATATTCCCCATTACAATTAGCATTTGGTAGAGAACCAAATATCTCTCATCTAAAAATCTTCGGTTGTGCGGTTTATGTTCCAGTGGCACCACCACAACGCACAAAGATGGGACCGCAAAGACGGTTGGGAATATATATTGGTTAGAATTCACCTTCAATAATAAGGTATCTAGAACCACAAACTGGTGATATGTTTACGGCACGATTTGCCGATTGTCATTTTAACGAGAAAGAATTTACATATCTAGTGGGAGACAATAAACGAGTAGAAAAAGAAATCAAATGGAGTGTACCATCTTTATTACACCTTGATCCTCCTACGAAACAATCAGAGCAAGAAGTTCAACGTATCATGCATTTACAGAATATAGCAAATCAGTTACCTGATGCATTTGCCGATACCAAAATGGTAACTAAATCACATGTACCAGCTGCAAATACTCCCGCTCGTATTGAAATACCCCAAAACCGTGAAACGACAACTGACACACGTGAATCAAAGACACGTTTGAAACGTGGGAGACCAATTGGTTCAAAGGATAAAATTCCTAGAAAACGTAAAGAAGGTGAGAAACATGATGCTCCCAAACAAACAGAAAATACTTTGGAAGAAGAGAATTTTGAATCCAATGACAATATAGAGCATCATGAATCTGAAAGAAATCAAGAAATTTCTATCAATTACATTCAAAATGGAAAAATATGGAGACGAAACGAGATGGATGATATTGACGAGGTTTTCTCATACCTTATAGCAAAAGAAATAAATGAAGAAAACGAAGATCCAGAACCTAAGTCTGTATATGAATGTCAAAAGAGACATGACTGGATAAAATGGAAAGATGCAATTCAAGCCGAACTAGATTCACTTAACAAACAAAACATATTCGGACCAATTGTACTCACACCCAAAGATGTGAAACCCGTAGGATACAAATGGGTGTTTGTTCGAAAAAGAAATGAGAAAAATGAAATTACAAGATACAAAGCTCGTCTCGTAGCCCAAGGTTTCTCTCAAAGACCTGGAATCGATTATGAGGAAACTTATTCTCTTGTTATGGACGCAATCACATTTAGATTCCTGATGAGCCTAGCGGCCAATGAAAATTTAGAAATGCGTCTCATGGATGTAGTTACGGCATATTTATATGGATCATTGGATATTGATATATATATGAGAATTCCAGATGAATTTAAGGTGCCAGAAACATTAAGCTCCAAACCTAAAGAGTTATGTGCAATAAAATTGCAAAGATCATTGTATGGATTAAAGCAATCAGGACGTATGTGGTACAATCGTCTCAGTGAGCATTTGAAAAAGGAAGGATACACAAACGATCCTATATGCCCTTGTGTTTTCATAAAGAAAACGACATCCGGATTTGTGATAATCACGGTGTACGTTGATGATCTTAACATTATCGGAACTCAAGAAGAAATACAAAAGGCATCAGATTATTTAAAAGGAGAATTTGAGATGAAAGATCTCGGGCAGAGAAAATATTGTCTAGGCTTACAAATTGAGCATTTTCAAAAGGGTATATTTGTACATCAGTCTACATATACCAAACGAGTGTTGAAACGCTTTAACATGGATAAAGTTACCCCTCTTAACACCCCAATGGTCGTTAGATCACTTAACGTTGAATATGATCTGTTTCGACCATCTGGGGAAAATGAAGAAATACTTGGTCCTGAAACTCCATATTTAAGTGCAATTGGAGCTCTTATGTATCTTGCGAATTGTACCCGACCTGACATATCATTTTCCATCAATCTTTTGGCAAGATTCAGTTCGTCCCCCACACGAAGACATTGGAATGGAATTAAACATGTCTTTCGTTATCCTCAAGGGACTGTTGATTTAGGTTTATTCTACCCTAAGAACTCAAAAGGTCAGATGATTGGTTTTGCAGATGCAGGTTATTTTTCAGATCCACACAAAGCTCGATCACAAACAGGATATGTTTTTACAATCGGAGGTACCGCTATATCTTGGCGTTCTCAAAAGCAGACACTCATGGCTACTTCTTCAAATCATGCCGAGATCATTGCACTCCATGAAGCAAGTAGAGAATGCGTATGGTTGAGATCCATAAGTCAACATATCCGATCAAGTAGTGGGATTTATGAGGAAACTGCTCCAACAATAATATATGAAGATAATGCGGCATGTGTGACCCAAACAAAGGAGGGATACATTAAAAGTGACAAAACCAAACACATACCTCCGAAGTTTTTCTCATACACTCAAGAGCTCGAGAAGAATAAAGAAATTGAAGTCAAGTATGTTCGATCATGTGACAATTCTGCAGACCTCTTCACAAAATCACTTCCTGCCTCGGTGTTCAAGAAACATGTATATAATATAGGGATGAGGCACTTACAAGACCTATAAAACTATTCAATCGAGGAGGAGCTTGCGCAGTTGTACTCTTTTACCTTACTATGGTTTTTCCCATTGGGGTTTTCCAAGAAAGGTTTTTAACGAGGCAAATCAAGACGCTAAGCAAGAAAAATAGCGACATCGATCCCCAAGGGGGAGTGTTGTGAATGCACCGTTTTTGATACATGAAAGTAGGTGCAGTAGTTTTTGATTTTTACCTTCAGTGTGGGTCCCAATATCACTATTTGCACAGTAAATTTTCATCTATATATACGAACGAAGTTCGACCATTGTAATACACATCTCCTAATAGAAAAGCACTCGCTCTCTATATCTTCTTTCTCTATATCTTCTTTCTCTCTTTTGCGTTCTATTTTATATGTGTCCTAACTTCTATCGGTATAAATCTTTTCACTCTTATTCAAATTTATCATCATAATAAAATTCTTTCTATTTTATAACAGAATGGCTATTATAGACTCATCACAATTTCCAGAACAATCTCTATAATATTATTTGAGAAGTCAGTTTCCTATATGTCGTGCTCACGTTAATTCTCGCGATGGTTGATTGCATTGATACCCTTAATGAATTAAAAAACATAAAATACTATTATTTTCTTTTTATAATTTTCCAAATAACAATATAAAATAAAAAGGAAATATTTATAAAGTATAAAAACAATTTTAAAACGAAGATATATGTATATATAATATGATTTCATAAAAAAAAAGTTCACAAAATAGTAATATTTTATTTAAAAGATATTTTAAATAACTTAAAATATATTTTTGAAGTAATAAAATACTTTTCTTATATCTATATATTCTTAGATGAAAATATTTGTATACAATGTGATTTCATAAAAAAGGGTTCACACATATACTCTTGATATTAGAAAAAAAAATATTTTTCTTTTAAAACATAATTTTACACAGCGTGAATATATATTTTCAAAGTAATAGAATTGGTTTTTATATATCTATATGTTTTATTAGATGATTACATAAAATAATTAAGTAACATAAACTGATATACGTTTAATTGACAAAAAAATTATAATTGGTATTTAATTTTCCATATATTTAGTTGACTATAATATCTTACAATTACAGAAAAAAATATAAATTATATTTTACTTATATAATAGGGATAATTTCTCAAAAACAAACACATTCTTACTGCATATTTTAAGAGATATTAAAATAAATGCACATTTTACTACATATCTAAGACAACAGTTAACCTAAATGCAAATAAAAAACTAATAAAAATTAATATATTTAGAATAAAAAATGTTATGTTGAATTCAAAAATAGAAAGAAATTAATATATCCAAATGATAACTCAAATGATAACTAAACCGACTATGAAAGCAACAAAATCTATTAGATATAAAATATATAAAATCATATGTATATTTAAATTAATATAATATTATTAATATAAAATATACAAACAAATTATGAATTAATTTTAAACTAAAAGTAAATATCATTTAATTATTATAATATATTTAATTTATGGATATTATGTACGTGCATGAGCACGGAAAAATCGCCTTGTATGAAAAATAAGAGAAGAAAAGGTAAAAAAATCTAGTAAGGTACTGCCTTTTATTATAAGAAAGTAAATTAACAAGACTATCACTTAATTTATTACGAATGAGTATTAATATTGTGTCCAACACATCACATGATATATACGCATAACACATGTAACAAGACAGAAATACTTATATAAAAAAACAAGATAGAAATTAGCAATAATAAGCTGCCTGCAGGTAATAAAGTGATGACGTGAATAGTTAAGAAGAAGGGGTACAAGTGTTTTCTTTCATCCCTGCAAAAAAAAAAAATTAAAGTGTTAAACTTTTCATTAACATCTCTATTGCTTTCTTCTCTTGGTAGCAAGAAGAAATGGTAATACATATTATTAAGCATGCATGCAAAACCAATAATTATATATTGTATAGCTGTATTGTTATTCATTTTCTCCTTTGTGACAACTGCAACACAAGTTCTGTAGATATTTAATTTAGTTGTTTTAGGCGTCTAAAAACATAAACTTCTCGTCTCTTTTTTCTTTTATTAGTTATCAACTACTTATTTGAGAGATTGTATTATGGTAGATCACTATAATTGAATAAAATAAATGACAAATTATTTTTTTTTTATCAAACAATGTAGTATTTACGATAAGTAATTTATGTGAAATGCATAAGGGTAGAGAAAGTCTTTTATTGATATATTATGCATTGGTTTCAGAAAACGTCAAATATTTTGGTACAGAGAAAAAGTTCAAAACGTCATGTATTGGCGAACACGGAGGGAGTATGAAATTTCCACTAGCTAGAATGTTTTGTTTATTATGTGACGCTAGCTAGAATGTTTACTCCAGAAAGTCCACTGAAATGTATAATATATTTGATAGAATGGACAAATGAGTTTACATAACGTGTAAATGTATTATATTTGATAGACGAATCACAAGATCTAGAAAAACACTACAGCAATACGAAGAAGAAAAAAGACCAAAAAATCACAAGATCTAGAAAAACTCGTCCACCTATTGGTTCTGTCCCATTTGCTTGGATTTAAACCAAACTGGTCTAGTAAAGTTCAACACAAACCACTGAACTAAATGAACAAGGAAAACGATCAATTAGAGTAAGCCATCACGTATGTCACAACTAACTCACTACTAATCAAAGTAGAAAAAAATAAACAGCTGTCAATGACTTACATCTTAATTAATCACAAAAAATCATAATAAATACTGTATAACGGTGTACACCTGATCAAGTAAATTTTTTTTGCTGGAACTCAAACCTGTCGTTTTCCTTCTGCACTATATTTAATATTTTGTTATTATATATGATCTTATAGTTTAATGTGTAGTATAGTAACAAGATATCTATGAATACTATAGGTCATTTATTTTTCTCGTACACTTATAGGACTTAGTTGTATTCACTTCGTTTTTAAGAACAGACACATTGAACCATCCTTGCATATCAGTTCTATGGCTATATCACAAGCCACAGCTAATCAAAGTTAACAAAAAACAATGATCAGTTAACTAATGAATCCTAATATATTGTATGTATATATATCCCCACTACAATCTAGTTACGAAGCTTTTGCTGGACATAAGAATAATTAGTAAACATGACGCATAAAAATGCCAAATTTAGAATTGTTATGTATCATAAATTGACCAGTAAAACCTAAAATGACCATATTGATCTATTCATCAGTAGTGTAAACAATTGATAGTGAATTGGTAATACATATTATTGGGCATGCATGCATGCAAAACAATAATTAGGTATATATTGTATAATTGTACTATCATTCATTAATTTCTCTTCTGTCACAACTGCAGCAGAGTTCTTTGGTTTTAAGGAGTTGATTTTTACTTTAGTGTTGTTTGGGGTGTCCAACAACATAACTTCTCCTCTCTCTTTTATTAGCTAGATAATGTGGACAGAGAAAGATTTCAATCTCCACTCCGAGACTCATACGAGAGAGACAGGGCCCCGTATGTCACTTTCAAAAGGAAAGGAAGCTCCAGATTAAGAGGAGAAAAGAGTCCCGGACGTTTTTTTCATTTCGTTCTCCTCTGTAAATAATTCAACGTAATCGATGTATTATGATTTTGCATCTTTCCCTAGGTTTGGGTCCACCATAAACTTAAGAGATATTCTTTTTAGTTTCAATAGAATACTAGAGGTAATAATTAAATTGGACATAAACCAACCGGTTTATCCCCACGGAAACCCTGATCTGTTGCTTTAAGGTTTTGATATAATTATGAAATTTCCACTAGCTAGAATGTTTTATTTTTTGAGTAACGCTAGCTAGAATGTTAATTCCAGAAAGTCCACTGAATTTTATATTGCTTACATGCATGCATGCACCAAATAGAAAAGAGTTAAATTTCTGAGTGCACGTGCTGATTCCCATGTTCTTGTATGGAGTTGGTCAAAATTAATTAAGCATTTATAGGACACAACCAGGAAAAAACTATTTTTCGTTATAGTAAATTAGTAATGAAATCAAAATATATTTAAAGATTCGCATCTCCCGACTCCCGTCCAAGATTCATTAGAGAGAGAGGGTCCCCAATCAGTCACTTTCAAAAGGAAAGGAAGCTCCAGATTAAGAGAAGAAAAGAGATCCGAACGTTTGTTCTTTTTTTCGTTCTTCTCTGTAAATAATTTAATGTATTATTGAAGAAGTTACAACAGAATCGATGTATTATGATTTTGTTTCTTTCCCTAGGCTTTGGGTCCACCATATACTTTAGAGATATTCTTTTTAGTTTCAATAGAATACTAGATGTGATAATTAAATTGGACATAAACCAACCGGTTTATCCCCACGGAAACCCTGATCTGGTGCTTCAAGGTTTTTGATATAATTATGAAATTTCCACTAGCTAGAATGTTTTGTTTTTTGAGTGACACTAGCTAGAATGTCCACTGAATTTTATATTGCTTGCATGCATGCGCACCAAAAAGAAAAGAGTTAAATTTCTGAATGCACGTGCTAATTTCCATGTTCTTGTATGGAGTTAACTAATTAAGCAGTTACAGGACACTACCGGGAAAAAACTAATTGATCTAATCATCAGTAGTGTTGTTATGTATCATAAAATGCCAAATTACGTATATATTGTATAAATGACCAGTAAAACCAAAAACGACCATATTGATCTATTAATCATTACGTATACATTGAATTTTGTTTGATGTTGAGTTAAGAGTTGAGTTATCAATTTTTTCAAAGGAGTAACTCAAAATTTTAACTCAATAATAACACATTCTAACTCAAACATTAACTCAAAAAATTAAAACTAACTCATGATTGGTAACATTTTTGAGTTATACTCTTAAGTCAAACTTAATCAACTCTAACTCATGTCACCAATCAAAGCGATTATAAATAGGTAGATCACTATAATTGAATAAAACCAAGCAAAATTTTAGTATTTACAATAAGTAATTTATGATTTAAGGGTCCACCATATCAGAAAGACTTGGACAGTTGGGCATCTGCATAAATAGTGTTAGCGCATAGACATGTAAAAGTTATAATTGTTCTATATCATAAATTCTCGCGCTCGTCCGTTGGAGTTTTCTCGATGGAACCGAAACCTGTCGTTTTTCCTTCTGCATTATATATAATATTTTGTTATTATATGATCTTATAGTTTAATGTGATGTATAGTAACATGATATCTATGAATACAACTAGGTCAGTTATTTTTCCGTTCATATATAGGAATTAGCTGTATTCACTTCCTTTTAAAAGGAAAACTTCGAGCCATCCATACACATCAGTTCTACGACTTTATCACAGATTCACAAGCCACAACTAATCAAAACAAACAAAAAAATGATCAGTTAACTAATGAATCATAATATATTGTATGTATATATTCCCATTACAATCAAGATACAAAACTTTTGTTGGATCTTTTCCCCAAGTTCAAGGGTCTATCATGCCTTAAAGACTAGACATTTGAATAATTAGTAGTCATGACACATAAAACTGCAAAAGTTAGAATTGTTGTGTATCATAAACTGACCATCAAAACCTAAAATGACCATATTGATCTATTCAGTAGTGTAAACAAAAAAAAGTGTAAACAATTAATAGTCAAATGGTAATACATTTTATTAAGCACGCATGGAAAACCAATAATGATATATTGTATAACTACAGTGTAATACATTTTCTCCTTTGTGACAACTGCTGCACAAGTTCCTTGGTTTTAAGGAGTAGATATTTTGTTATAGTAAAAATCTAGCTAGCTCTTTCCTTTCCTTGTTGTATCAAACGTGAATAAAATTTTATTAAGTTGATAACGTGGACAGAGAAAGATTTCCATCTCCACTCCAAGACTCATACGACACTAATCAAAAGCAGTTATCGGACACTACCAGGAAACTGGAGACTTTTACGTGTCATGTTTTTTCAAGGCCACTTGTATATATCCTCCTCAGGAGATACTAAGTAAAGGGTGGTTGGACACACGTAAAAAAAAACTATTTTTCGTTATAGTAAATTAGTAATGAAATCAAAATATATTTAAAGTATAGCTGGATAAGCAAATAAGGGTTTTAGGAAGATTGTCATCTCCAGTCCAAGATTCATTCGAGAGAGAGAGGGCCCCATAAGTCACTTTCAAAAGGAAAGGAAGCTTCAGATTAAGAGAAGAAAAGAGATCCGAACGTTTGTTTTTTTCGTTCTTCTCTGTAAATAATTTAATTTTCTATTGAAGAAGTTATAATAGAATCGATGTATTATGATTTTGCTTCTTTGGCTATGCTTTGGGACCACCACATACTTTAGAGATATGTGCGTATATATATATATATATATTATTTTTTTTAGTTTCAATATATAGAATCGATGTAATAATTAATCGGAGTTAAACCATCCCCCACCGAAACCATCATCATCTTCCTTCCTCATTATCTGTTATTGCTCTGCAAATTTCTTCTTTTGTTCTCTGGTTCCAGCAATAGTACGAGAGAAACACAGATTCCATTTTTACATAACCAAATTCAAAATCTAAAATCAATTCCTCTTTTTCATCTTCTATTTTGTCTATATAAACACTATGCCATCATTCTTCATCCATACACCTTTTCAACTCTCTCTCGCTCTCTCTCTCTTCTTAACATTTCACCATGAAAACTTCCATTGAGGCTATCATCAATGCCATGAAGAACGCAGTCACCTGTGGTGCAATCCCCACCAACAACGGTAAGACTGTGCAAGCTCACTCTGCCATAGAGGGTGCGTTTAAGGCCAATAAGGCAAGACATGGGAAGCTTCCCAAGGGGACTATCACTGAGGAGAAGTGGGTTTCTGGTGACAGTACAGTCAACAACAAACCTTCCTCTTACTTTTCGTATTTGAGAAGGAAGTTTGGGGCGGTGAGGAAAAATGATACTACGGTCTCGATAAGAACTAAAGACAGTGGTGGGGAGGAGAATCATGGGGATTTGACAATACACAAGAACCTTGAGGAGTGGGAGAAGAAGCAGTGAACCTGAGACCAAGCAGCAATGGTGATCGTTATGTTTCTGTGGCTAAATTATTAATATGCTAGTTTCTCTGTTTCTGTTCTAGTATTTTTGTTTTAGTATAACTATGTTTGTCTGTTGTGTTGTTTGTCTGTTTTGAATCGAATGAATAAAATATGTTTGTTGTTGTTAAATTTTTGTCTCATGTTTTTATTAATTTAATCTGTTGAACTTCAAATTAGAGAGGGCTGGCTAGTAATTTTAAGCATCTATGTTTGGAATTGGATTAACATCTTGAGAGACAGAACAGACTTTAAAAGAGACACGCTGGCTTTAATTTAGTTCGGTTAAATTAGAAACGCTGGTTAAGATAAGAGAACCGTAAGGACGGTCGAATTTAGAAACGCTGGTTAAGGCAAAGAGAACCGTAAGTAGTACGAGTCTACTAACTTTTTCATTTAACAATTTCGAAAAGAAAAAAAAAATTCCGTCAAAAAAAAAATTCCGTCAATCCGTTCAGAAGAATTCTCGAGAAGCGTCGCATGAAGAGGATAGACCTGCTGTTTTTATTCTCAATCATTTGCTAATCCGTTCAGAAGAATACTCGCAATTAAGTTTTGGAGCAAGGCCTTTGAGCAACAAAGCAGAAGAGACTCCTGATGTAGCTCAACAGATGGAACGTTCAGATGCTAGGTATTCCACTATAGCTACTTTCTTTTTTTCCAAAATATTTTTTTTGGGTTTCACTGTTTTACCAACTCTGATCAATTGCTTGTTTTGCAGAAATACTGAGTTCTATGGAGATGAACAACATCTTGCAAGTACAGCTGCTGGAAATTATGATGATTCTTTAGAATCTACGTGAGAGGTTCTGAAGCAAGAAAACCCCAAGACCGTTCAGGAGCACCAGTACACATTTGCTCAGTCTGAGCCAGGGCATGCATGCTAAGCAGCAGCTAAATACTCCATGCCTGAGGTGAATAATCCCTTTGCCTTAAAGAAACAGGAGATGTCTTTTCTTTCTACCAACTTCTCTTATCTTTTCTCTAGAAGGAAGTAGTCATGTTTGTTTTATTTGCTTGACTGAAAGGTAGTATATTCTTTAAGATGCAGGCGCACCGAGGCAGTGGAGTTAGTTTCGGAGACGCAGCAAGCCTTACCCGGTGCTAATATCGCAGCAACTGGACCAGCTCTTCCTCCTCAACAGCTTCCATTGCATCCTTACTCTCAACCCACGATCCCACAATGCCACTAGCACACTTTGCAAACATGATTGGTTATCTTCCTCTAATGCCTCAGAACTATCCATACATCCCATCAGCTTTCCCGCAAACGTTATTACACCAGCAGGAGCAACAAGCTGCATTGCTTCCGCAATACAAGACCATTCTCTCTCCTGGTAATTTGCCTCAGTCTGCAGCAGCTCCTGCCTCCGCTTATGGATTTGGAAACTCCACCAATGTTGGATCCGCTGGAAACTTCCCTCTTAACCAACAGTCTACTCCTCCCGGTACAACGATGAGTTATGAAGATGTTCTTAGCTCTCAACAATACAAAGAGAGTAACCATCTCTTGGCACTTCAGCAGCAACAGGTATCATCTCTTCAGACAAGAACCGTTCGATGACATTTTTTCCTCCTGCTTTAACCATTCAGAACGAAAACTCGGCAATGTGGCATCACGGTCATGGCTCTCAAACCATGTCTAGTGTTCCGGCCAACACATACTACAACCTCCAAGCACAACAATTACAACAGGCTCAGCAAGCAGCAGCAGGAGGGTATGTACTGAATGTATTTATTACAATCATCATCTTTTTGTCGCCTCTATTAACTTAGGAAACAAGCCATTCCAATTTCATAAACACTTTCTTAATCTGCCTTTTCTTTTCTCGTCCTTAGTGTCTAAACGTTATGTTAAAGATCTTATAGCTTTGGGCTTAACATGATTTCAAAGGTTGACTAAGCCTATTAGTCAGTCTCCCCCCTGAATGTTAAGTGTTTGATCTTTCTAAATAACTTTATAAACGGGTTAGAAAATTACAAACTGTCTCCAGCTGTAAAAGTCAATAGAGTGATTGTGGACTGGAGAAAACGTCTGAATCCATCTTAGATTTCCAGTCTAATTTTTCTTAAGTAACACTACTAGTAAACATGCATCAGACGGCGGAGTCAAAAGTCACTATTTTGAATGTGCATTATAATACTGCGAATGCTACATTATTGTTCAAAAGTAGGAAGAAAAGAAACTGCGTATGCATGCCGATACGATATATCATTGAATCATTCAACACGATATATGTAAGTGTATATATTTTACTTATATATCTTTTATCTAAATAATACATTCCATATGGAGAAAAATCACGATATATGAACGACTACAATGGTTTTCTGTATAAAATGAATCAAATATTTAAAGTAAATGATAAAATGATCAAATGTTAAGTAGTAGTTACGTCGTGTTAGATTGGTAGATCCGTACTAGTCCTAGTAGGTAAGATTGGGCGTGGATCGAATATCCGGGGTTTAGAATTTTTTGTGATTTGATTCGTATGTCACGGATATTTAATTTTTTCGATTTTTTTTGCTTCGGAAAAATATGGATATTCGGAAAAACGGATATTCGAAAAATAAATAGATATTTGCAGATATTTACGAATATTTACGGATAACTCATATGTTTTGATTAATACAAATAATCTTAAAAGTTTGATTCAAATTTGTTTTGTAAAACATTTTTTGCATGTTATATAATATAAAAGTTAAAAAAATAGTGAATCTGTATATATTTAAAAAATTTTGAACTTAGTTAACAATTATAATAACACAAAACTTAAGAAAAAAATATTATTGTCATAAATGTTTACTCTTTCTTTCATATAATACTTTTATATAAGTAATAGTGTGAATATAATTTGTCAAATCGTATGTTAGAATAATAATTATATAATTTTATACATTTAAAAAATTTAATATATTCAAGATATGCTTGTGTTTATCTATTGCCGGATCGGACCAAATATCCGATTCCCAAAATTTTAGTATTTGTGATTTGTTTCGATTTTAACGGATATTGATTTTTAGTATTTGCTTTGCTTCGAAGACTTACAAGTATCTGAAATTTTTGAATCGAATCGAAACAAATAATGAATCAAACCAAATTTAAGGGATAAAATATCCAACCCTATTTGGAGCTAGTGAGGTGGTCTTTTTGGATTAACTTAACAATATATTTTGTCAGAAGAATATGCTCTGCATTAACTCATTAAGTGTTTTCTTGTACAATATCTTGTGGAATGTTTTTTCTTTCTTTAACATTTGTGGCCGAGTGTTTACAAGAAAATATGTTTGTTCAAAAAAAAAAGTTTACATGAAAATATCAATAAGTTATTCTTCTAAATCTAACCACAGCCGTTTTAACACATGCTATGGGGCAATCTAATATGGTTTAAAATTATATAATTAAAATTATAATAACTATATCCAAATAACTTGACATATTTATTAACCAAAAAATGTCAATATATTTTTTAAAATATGTTTGGTTTTGCTAGCATAACAAAAAAAGAAGGTACTTCTCATTAATATTAATTGCGTTTGTGGAAATCAGAAAGTAAATGTTTATTTATGTTTTAATATTTAATATTAACTTAAATTTTCGATATTCAAATTTGATTAATATGTAGAAAATATTACTAATTAGTTTTAGTATAAATATTTGAAGAAAACATACATTTTCTTCATCAAATGTCTAAGACATTAGATTTTTGTATTTATTCTTACTTTATAATAATATACTGTCAAAGAAAAACATACATACAATATTGATGATTATAAATATAAATTTATAGTAGAAAAGATTCAAGTAAATAATTATATTAATAAAATAAAAGGCTCTATTTAGGGATGCCAAAATAGTTAAAATAATTAATGGGTCAATCTAACCTAATCCATAACGCATATATATATTAATATATATAGAAAACAGGGGAAAATGGATTAATCAAGAAAATGGACTAATGAACTTAATGGATTGGGTTAAACTATGGATTAAAATATAGAATGAGTTATCGATAACCAAACCAATAAATTTTAGTAACCAATGTAAACTTTAATCAGATATATGTAGACAAAAAATAACCAAACAATGTTTACTAAACCAAGTTTTTAATAAAATAAATATAACCCAATTTATCGTATATTTTTTTTCCAACTCCCAATTTATCATATATATAAATATTATATATTTTTTAATATAAGTCAATCATTTTTTCTTGCCAAAAACCACAAAATCAGTGTTTCTCACCAAAATTATAAATAAAAATTTTCTGCAAAAGCCTCGCAAAATTTTATTTCTCGCCAAAATCACAAAATCTTATTTTTCTCACCAAAACCGCAAAATCATATCTTCTTAAAAACCTTAAAATCTTGTTTCCCGCCAAACCTGTAATCTATTTTTTTTTTGATAAAACCGTGAAATCTTTTTTCTCGCAGAAAACATATAATCGTGTTTTCTCTCAGAAACCACATTGCGGTGTTTTCTCTCAAAAACCACATGCCGTGCTGCGTGTACTGTGTACTGAGTGCGGGCACGACTGATCGACGTCATATTTTAAATATTCTTACAGTTTTAAATTGGTTAAATGGTAAATATATATTTTATAATATTCTGTATATATATATATATATATATATATATATATATATATATATTATGATATTTTGTTGTTATTTTAAAGAATATTTATTTAATAAATAATTAATAACATTTATCATTCTCACACAAAGAAGATTATTACCAAGTTTACATAATATATGCGAATATATTATGATATTTTGTTGTTATTTTAAAGAATATTTATTTAATAAATAATTAATAACATTTATCATTCTCACACAAAGAAGATTATTACCAAGTTTACATAATATATGCGAATATATGAGGAAGATATGCGCATATCTCTATGATTTTGTCTTTTACATCAAATTTTAGTTTTTGCAGATATTATTAAAACACTTAACTATTGTATTTTCCATCTTTGATGTATCTTCCCAGTTTTTGTTTTAAAATCTCTTTTATAAATATGAAAATAAAAGTTCCTAAATAAATATAATGAAAAGTAAATGAGCTTTTAGATATTTCTTAGTATTATACTGTATTATATAGTAGTAAAAGTGTATAATATTAGTAAGGTTTCAAATTAAAAATAATATGAAATGATTCTAAAAATTTAACGCAACCATGTATATGTTATCAACATTTTTTATTTTGGAATGCATTTTTTTTTACTAAAATTAAACTTATTATACGAAAAAAAATTCAGTTATTTTGAAAAATAAAGCAAAAAAGATTTTTTTTAAAAATCATTCTCTACAATTGGTAGGTCGCGCACTCAAGGACCGGAATGGAGACCACAATCCGTTCAGAAGAATTCTCGAGAAGCGTCGCATGAAGAGGATAGACCTGCTGTTTTTATTCTCAATCATTTGCTAATCCGTTCAGAAGAATACTCGCAATTAAGTTTTGGAGCAAGGCCTTTGAGCAACAAAGCAGAAGAGACTCCTGATGTAGCTCAACAGATGGAACGTTCAGATGCTAGGTATTCCACTATAGCTACTTTCTTTTTTTCCAAAATATTTTTTTTGGGTTTCACTGTTTTACCAACTCTGATCAATTGCTTGTTTTGCAGAAATACTGAGTTCTATGGAGATGAACAACATCTTGCAAGTACAGCTGCTGGAAATTATGATGATTCTTTAGAATCTACGTGAGAGGTTCTGAAGCAAGAAAACCCCAAGACCGTTCAGGAGCACCAGTACACATTTGCTCAGTCTGAGCCAGGGCATGCATGCTAAGCAGCAGCTAAATACTCCATGCCTGAGGTGAATAATCCCTTTGCCTTAAAGAAACAGGAGATGTCTTTTCTTTCTACCAACTTCTCTTATCTTTTCTCTAGAAGGAAGTAGTCATGTTTGTTTTATTTGCTTGACTGAAAGGTAGTATATTCTTTAAGATGCAGGCGCACCGAGGCAGTGGAGTTAGTTTCGGAGACGCAGCAAGCCTTACCCGGTGCTAATATCGCAGCAACTGGACCAGCTCTTCCTCCTCAACAGCTTCCATTGCATCCTTACTCTCAACCCACGATCCCACAATGCCACTAGCACACTTTGCAAACATGATTGGTTATCTTCCTCTAATGCCTCAGAACTATCCATACATCCCATCAGCTTTCCCGCAAACGTTATTACACCAGCAGGAGCAACAAGCTGCATTGCTTCCGCAATACAAGACCATTCTCTCTCCTGGTAATTTGCCTCAGTCTGCAGCAGCTCCTGCCTCCGCTTATGGATTTGGAAACTCCACCAATGTTGGATCCGCTGGAAACTTCCCTCTTAACCAACAGTCTACTCCTCCCGGTACAACGATGAGTTATGAAGATGTTCTTAGCTCTCAACAATACAAAGAGAGTAACCATCTCTTGGCACTTCAGCAGCAACAGGTATCATCTCTTCAGACAAGAACCGTTCGATGACATTTTTTCCTCCTGCTTTAACCATTCAGAACGAAAACTCGGCAATGTGGCATCACGGTCATGGCTCTCAAACCATGTCTAGTGTTCCGGCCAACACATACTACAACCTCCAAGCACAACAATTACAACAGGCTCAGCAAGCAGCAGCAGGAGGGTATGTACTGAATGTATTTATTACAATCATCATCTTTTTGTCGCCTCTATTAACTTAGGAAACAAGCCATTCCAATTTCATAAACACTTTCTAAATCTGCCTTTTCTTTTCTCGTCCTTAGTGTCTAAACGTTATGTTAAAGATCTTATAGCTTTGGGCTTAACATGATTTCAAAGCTTGACTAAGCCTATTAGTCAGTCTCCCCCCTGAATGTTAAGTGTTTAATCTTTCTAAATAACTTTTTAAACGGGTTAGAAAATTACAAACTGTCTCCAGCTGTAAAAGTCAATAGAGTGATTGTGGACTGGAGAAAACGTCTGAATCCATCTTAGATTTCCAGTCTAATTTTTCTTAAGTACCACTACTAGTAAACATGCATCAGACGGCGGAGTCAAAAGTCATTATTTTGAATGTGCATTATAATACTGCGAATGCTACATTATTGTTCAAAAGTAGGAAGAAAAGAAACTGCGTATGCATGCCGATACGATATATCATTGAATCATTCAACACGATATATGTAAGTGTATATATTTTACTTATATATCTTTTATCTAAATAATACATTCCATATGGAGAAAAATCACGATATATGAACGACTACAATGGTTTTCTGTATAAAATGAATCAAATATTTAAAGTAAATGATAAAATGATCAAATGTTAAGTAGTAGTTACGTCGTGTTAGATTGGTAGATCCGTACTAGTCCTAGTAGGTAGGATTGGGCGTGGATCGAATATCCGGGGTTTAGAATTTTTTGTGATTTGATTCGTATGTCACGGATATTTAATTTTTCGATTTTTTTTGCTTCGGAAAAATATGGATATTCGGAAAAACGGATATCTGAAAAATAAATAGATATTTACAGATATTTACGAATATTTACGGATAACTCATATATTTTGATTAATACAAATAATCTTAAAAGTTTGATTCAAATTTGTTTTGTAAAACATTTTTTGCATGATATATAATTTAAAAGTTAAAAAAATAGTGAATCTGTATATATTTTAAAAAAATTTGAACTTAGTTAACAATTATAATAACACAAAACTTAAGAAAAAATATTATTGTCATAAATGTTTACTCCTCCTTTCATATAATACTTTTATATAAGTAATAATGTGAATATAATTTGTCAAATCATATGTTAGAATAATAATTATATAATTTTATACATTTAAAAAATTTAATATATTCAAGATATGCTTTTGTTTATCTATTCCGGATCGGACCAAATATCCGATTCCCAAAATTTTAGTATTTGTGATTTGTTTCGATTTTAACAGATATTGATTTTTAGTATATGCTTTGCTTCGAAGACTTACAAATATCTGAAATTTTTGAATCGAATCGAAACGAATAATGAATCAAATCAAATTTAAGGGATAAAATATCCAACCCTATTTGGAGCTAGTGAGGTGGTCTTTTTGGATTAACTTAACAATATCTTTTGTCAGAAGCATATGCTCTGCATTAACTCATTAAGTGTTTTCTTGTACAATATCTTGTGGAATGTTTTTTCTTTCTTTAACATTTGTGGCCGAGTGTTTACAGGAAAATAAGTTTGTTCAAAAAAAAAAAGTTTACATGAAAATATCAATAAGTTATTCTTCTAAATCTAACCACGGCCGTTTTAACACATGCGATGGGGAAATCTAATATGGTTTAAAATTATATAATTAAAATTATAATAACTATATCCAAATAACTTGACATATTTATAAGCCAAAAAATGTCAATATATTTTTTAAAATATGTTTGGTTTTGCTAGCATAACAAAAAAAAGAAGATACTTCTCATTAATATTAATTGCGTTTGTGGAAATCAGAAAGTAAATGTTTATTTATGATTTAATATTCAATATTAACTTAAATTTTCGATATTCAAATTTGATTAATATGTAAAAAAATATTACTAATTAGTTTTAGTATAAATATTTGAAGAAAACATACATTTTCTTCATCAAATGTCTAAGACATTAAATTTTTGTATTTATTTCTTACTTTATAATAATATACTGTCAAAGAAAAACATACATACAATATTGATGATTATAAATATAAATTTATAGTAGAAAAGATTCAAGTAAATAATTATATTAATAAAATAAAAGGCTCTATTTAGGGATGCCAAAATAGTTAAAATAATTAATGGGTCAATCTAACCTAATCCATAACGCATATATATATTAATATATATAGAAAACAGGGGAAAATGGATTAATCAAGAAAATGGACTAATGAACTTAATGGATTGGGTTAAACTATGGATTAAAATATAGAATGAGTTATCGATAACCAAACCAATAAATTTTAGTAACCAATGTAAACTTTAATCAGATATATGTAGACAAAAAATAACCAAACAATGTTTACTAAACCAAGTTTTTAATAAAATAAATATAACCCAATTTATCGTATATTTTTTTCCAACTCCCAATTTATCATATATATAAATATTATATATTTTTTAATATACCAAAGTCAATCATTTTTTCTTGCCAAAAACCACAAAATCAGTGTTTCTCACCAAAATTATAAATAAAAATTTTCTGCAAAAGCCTCGCAAAATTTTATTTCTCGCCAAAATCACAAAATCTTATTTTTCTCACCAAAACCGCAAAATCATATCTTCTTAAAAACCTTAAAATCTTGTTTCCCGCCAAACCTGTAATCTATTTTTTTTTTGATAAAACCGTGAAATCTTGTTTTCTCACAGAAAACGTATAATCGTGTTTTCTCTCAGAAACCACATTGCGGTGTTTTCTCTCAAAAACCACATGCCGTGCTGCGTGTACTGTGTACTGAGTGCGGGCACGACTGATCGACGTCATATTTTAAATATTCTTACAGTTTTAAATTGGTTAAATGGTAAATATATATTTTATAATATTCTGTAAATATATATATATATATATATTATGATATTTTGTTGTTATTTTAAAGAATATTTATTTAATAAATAATTAATAACATTTATCATTCTCACATAAAGAAGATTATTACCAAGTTTACATAATATACGTGAATATATGAGGAAGATATGTGCATATCTCTATAATTTTGTATTTTACATCAAATTTTAGTTTTTGCAGATATTATTAAAACACTTAACTATTGTATTTTCCATCTTTGATGTATCTTCCCAGTTTTTGTTTTAAAATCTCTTTTATAAATATGAAAATAAAAGTTCCTAAATAAATATAATGAATAGTAAATGAGCTTTTAGATATTTCTTAGTATTACACTCTATTATATAGTAGTAAAAGTGTATAATATTAGTAAGGTTTCAAATTAAAAATAATATGAAATGATTCTAAAAATTTAACGCAACCATGTATATGTTATCAACATTTTTTATTTTGGAATGCATTTTTTTTTACTAAAATTAAACTTATTATACGAAAAAAATTCAGTTATTTTGAAAAATAAAGCCAAAAAGATTTTTTTTAAAAAATCACTCTCTAAAAGAAAATATAAACAACTTCTCTCTCAAAGCGATCAAAAGGGGATAAAACAATTACTTTTTCTTTGTCGGTTTCAGGCCGCCGGCGTTGCCGGTGGCTCTGTATTTTACTTTCTTTGTGTTTTCTTAGTTTTCAATAAAACTCAGATGGATCTCATGATGTTGAGAAGGATTTTATCCCACTCTCTACTCTTCCTTTTGATGAAAGCGGTAGTTGCATCAAAAAGGAAATTTGCAGATCTGTTTATGTTATTTCCTCCACTTCTGGAGTTGATTTATTCATGGTTCCTTTTGAGAGTGTGTCAATGTTTTGATCTCCCCCAAGATGAACCCGTAATCTCCGTGAAGGATGCCTTTGTTCTTTACGATGTCAAATTTCAAAGATTCCAAGTACTGGAATGGATTGATTTTCATTCCCAGAGAGTTTCATGGTGTTTTGCTCAACGAATCTGGGATCCGGGCATATCATATTCATGGAGATTTAATGAATTGGTGGAAGAGGAGATATTCAACAGCATCAATAAGATTAGAAGATCATGGAAGTTCATCAATAAGATGATAGTCAAGGGCGACAGTCTCATCAATTTGGGATTGATTCTGAAGAGGGAAAGAAACAGATTTATAAATCTGTTGGCGAGTAAGGCTTCGGTATCCAAAGCATCGTGGAAATTCACTTCTTCATCGTTCTTCTTTATAATGTTTGGCTTTGTAGTAACGAATAGATATTTGGATCTGTTTATTATTGATGTAATATGTTTGTATCAAACTCTTGTACTCGATTTGAATCAATGAATGAATCAGTTGTTATAAAAAAAAATCATTCTCTACAATTGGTAGGTCGCGCACTCAAGGACCGGAATGGAGACCACAACATCTATCAGAAACACGTTAGTATTGTATTTGAACATTTTCAACTCCACTCTATTTTTTATTTCAAAATTAGAATTTGGAGTAAAAAATATCAAATCTAACTTCATTTGAACTACATAGTAAAGTAAACACTGATTTATTCCATAAATATAATAACTATTTTAATTCATTATTCATTTTTTTTTTAAAAAAAATGTAGTAAGGTTCTAGAGTTAGAGTAAGCTAAATTCCGTTGGAGAATTATTATATTCTGACGAAAAAATAGAATTTTATCATTTTTATGTTTTTCTTTTTCTTCACAAAAGTAATGAAGTTTTGAATGTTATATATATATATATATATATATATATATATATATATATTTACACACGATTTGAATCAGTGCAATAGCACAACAGCCCCCAAATTTGCAGTTAAACTCAAAAAGAAAGAAAACTAGAACAAATATCCGTAATGTCACATACTATAATAAAGTTCTGGTTTTAGATTAGACTTTTTCCACTACAAGAATAGTTGGATATTGCAACATAAGTTTGCAACTTTTATTTTTTGTTAAAAATTTGCAACAACTTTTGCAAATATTTTGTAATGATGACCGCACACATCACAATTTTATTGCAAAATCATAACAAAAATGGTCTGTTGCAAATTATGTCGCTAATTTGCAATACATTTTTTACATATGAACATATGTTGTAAATTTGTGATAACTATTAAACGATAATGATTTGCGTTTGCGTTAAGAACATGTGACAAGTGTGTAACAATTTAGAAGAACTCTTATGACAAATGTGACAATTTTTTATTTTGGATTTTGTAACTCTTACTCAGAGCCCTGTTTAGTTTCGACTTTATTTGGTTCATGTGTTGGTAAATACGTATTATATAAATTAATTGGTTTTGGCTTTCTATACTAACTTTTTTCTTAAAAACCTAAGTGTGATTTGAGATTGATGAATGTTTTTGGACTAGTTTATATCCATTTGATTCAGCTCAATACATATCTAATCTATTAATTTAGGGATTTGTTTGAAAATTACCTTGGCATGTTTTTTTGGATCTATTGAAAATGTTGGAACTTATCTATTTATTGACATTTCTATTATTATATCACATAAATCTAAAATATCTGATATCTTAACAAAACAGTTCAACTGATTCAGATAAACTACTCAAAATCAGAAGCCTTGAATCTCTTCATTATACCTACACGCAAATACGATTACTATAAATATGCATTCAGTTCCTACTACTTTCTCCACCTCAAAATTGATAAAGAGCTCAATCTTTAGACTAAAAAAAATATCAGTATAAAGTCATTCAGCGAACAAAACTATCAATTAAAAAGTAACCTTAATATAATACACATGACTTCCACGTATACGTATAGAGCAATAAACTTTCAGTGAACCAAAACCAGATATGCATTGATAAACATTCTTTTAATTCTCCACCAGTCAAACTGATTGTATTCATAAAGAACACACATACAGACCTTAGCTTGTGCTGAGCCAGTGACACCTAGAAACTGGCCGGAAGTGGGACTCCAGCGTAAACTCTGAACTTGGTGACCTTCAGATGGTTCAATCTGCTTAAAGGACTAAAGCCTGGAGTTCATCCTTTAGAAATCGTATGTGTGAACAGACAGTCATAACTACCAGAGAAAAACAAAGTTTTTGTTGAAGATTAATTTTTTTTATATTGTTTTGGTTCAAAAAACTCATTGATCGGAGGAAGAAGAGATAGAGAAACGATAAACTTGAATTAGATTAGTAAATTATTCACAGCGACAGAGAATATTAATTGATTTATCTATTAATTTAGGGATTGGTTTGAAAATTACCTTGGCATGTTTTTCTGGACCTATTGAAAATGTTGAGACTTATCTATTTATTAGCATTTCTGTTATTACAATCTACTAATATTAATATATACATTAATATTTTCTAATAAATTTGGCGCATCTCATTAACACTGCTATCGAATTAATGATTTTGTTTGAACGTCCTTTTATGGCCTCTAAGAACTTCCCATCGCCATAAAAAAGGCACATAACTTCTTCATCAACAAACGATGAATCTGAGAAATGAGTCGGTGATTAACCATCATATAGTACTACTCAACAGTAACACAAATGCTGTGTAGATATTAATCCAAGAGACGGGTCTGTGATAAAGACACCACACAAACGTTCTAACTCCTCTCTGGTCTACCGATCAATACTTCAACTTAAATTTACAGGTCCTAACTCCATAAATGAAATATAATAAATATTTCTAACTAAATTCCATTGTAGTTCAAAATAACATACATATTTTCTTTAAAAAAAGAATTAAGAGAAAAAAATATATTCAGTTATAAGATCGTAAATCTAAGCAAATGTTGATATTGAAAAATATATTCAGTTACAAAAAATATATAATATTATATATAACATTTATTAAAACGAAAATTTGACAAATCAATTTCCGCCCTTTATGGCGGGTCCTAATTCTAGTATAAATTAAAATTGAAATGTAACAAATCAATATCCGCCCTTTAGGGCGGGTCCTAATCTAGTTTTCATAATGGTTAGGTTTTGTGCATATCCACAACTGAGAAAAGAATATTGCATAGCTTAATTCCACGTTTAGTTCTCAATTAAAATAATGAAAATTAGAACAAATATTCTAATCAAACTAATAACAACCTTCTTGATATTTCAATTATCTAACAATTCAGAATCTTCCTTAGATAAATAAAAATCTGGATCAAATATTTCTCACGATCACATTTAAAAAAAATATACAATTAGATATACGTCATTTATATATATGGCATTCTGCTTTCTCTGTCTCTATATATTCCAAGCTTTCTCTGGAATAATAACTAATACAGAGCCCAAATATCTATCTATAATCATAAGCCACACACGTACGTTTCTATATTTACTATAGCATTTTTAATTTCACTGGACAAGTATAAGGTCAGGCGCCGCGTGTGTTTGTTGGTATATGTTCTCTGATCAAGATAACACACAAACCAGTGTTTTAGCTTTTACTTGAGTCAGATTGTTTCAGTTAATTTAATGTATGTTTAGTCGTCAAAAGTATGTGAGATCAGACATTAGATGTGTTTGAGTGCAAAATACCAGGCATGTTTCTGAGGCTTATAATTATTTCTTTTGAGTGATTTATAAATTATTTTTCTTAATTGCAATCTTCTTATGTTCAGCAGTCATTCTAATCAATGGTGGATTTTATGCTATCCAAGAGCAGCATTCATCAAAAAGGATAGAGAAGCTTGAAGAAATAGAGCAGATAAGGAAAAGTATTTTGTCGGTGTAAAAAATAATCTCTCAATTTTTTGTATTTTATATTTAATTAGTTTGAATTTTTAAATTTATTGTAATTTCTTGGGTATTTTCGTCTTTGATTTTTTAAAATATGGTTATTCTAGTTGTCACAAAATCTATCTAGTAATCAGTTTAATATGATTTGTATTCAACTGTTATTATGATTTTAATTAATCTTTTTTGGTCAAAAATATATATTTTTTTAAAAAATTATACCCGTGAAAGAAAAACCAATGCGCATTACAGAATTCTTCTTTCTATAAGTTTCTCTATTTTTGCTGAAAAAATGTCTTTTTCTTCTACTTCTCCAGCTTCCGGTTTGCGAAAAGGTTATTTCTCTTGCTTTTTCGTGCTCATCTAGTTCTGAGTTTCATTTCATGGTGCGATACTTGAACGTTAAAGGCTCTAATGATTTAAATATGAGGTGGCAGTGACATTTTAGTAGTCTCCAGTTTTTGATGAAGCTTCTGGTTTCATAGCCTAGCTCTATGGATCAAGGTTGTGTTTCCACCCGCTCATATTTGTTTTATTTGAGACGAAAGGAAACGGAGGCGTCGATGAAGAAGGACAAATAGACATCGAAACAGTTTAACGTGAATAATAATTATTTCAGAATAAAAAAATACATTATGTGGGTTTCATATGCAATAAAAATAATCCAAAGTGACTGCTCTTAGAAGAGAAAAAAGTGTGTGATTATATATATATGATTTAGTTTGCGAGGCCAAAGTCAAAGATCAAATAAAACTAAAAAAAACGAGGAAGATATGTTTGACTTGAAAAGAAAGGGATTAGTCATGAACGAGAGGACAAATATTTGTTTAATTAGTATTCAGTAATCAGAATAGTCTTTGTGAATCAAGTTAAGTCCTATGTACGTAGTGAATCAAGTGAAACAATTTAATAAGGTATAGACTATATAATAGGTGGGCTAATTATATCTCTTGGGATACGGTATTAGATACGATGTAACACGTGGGCTGCGTTTGGTGATTATGAAGTTGATGTTCTAAAGTCTAAACTATAGAATCCGCGGGCCACCATTTTCAACGGCGGTCGCCATGCCACTGCCAAAGGTTAGGCTCATAAGTTTCACTACTTTCGGTTGATTTTTTTTTGGAGTTTTTTTCTCTAGTTTAAGTTTTGATTACTGGAATCAATTTTTACTAAGAAATTGTTTTATTAACGCATTCCAATGTCTTACTCATTAACAAAATATACTTGTTAAACTTTCGAAACTACCACAACTCTTGGAATTTTTTTATATATTAAAATTTGTTGTTTATCATATAGGAGTACTGTTTTACAAACATTACAATACTCATCATGTCGACAAAGTTTAGACAATTTACAATAGATCACTCTATTTTTTCTATAATAAAGTAAATCTTTTATTAAATTGAGTTCTATTTCAATAATACTCTATTTTAGAACAAAATAGAATAGCAAACAAAAAATAAATAAATATGGAGGAAATTTTTTTTTGTCTATTATAGAATGAAAAAATAAAATGAGGTTAGAGATGATCTTACAAGCTAGCTTTCTATTAGATTTATAATATATCTAACCACATATATCTTTAACCAAAACCAGAAATATTACTACGAGGCTGTATTTAATTTATAATTTGAAGTAACTTGAAGTCATTTGATTTTTAATGAGTTTCAAATTATTTTAGATTAATTAAATAATTTAATATTTTTGTTATATTATTCTAGAATATCATCAAAAACTGATAGATTTAGATTTTATTTTTAACAAAAAAAACAACCAGGACATTCTATAATAACTAGACTAATCAAAGTGATTTACAAAATAAATGAAAGACAATGAATTTTAAATAATTCATGTTTGAATAACAAAAATTAAATTATTTTTATATCAGTCATCTTAAATTTCCTGTTGAATACACCACCTTTAGTAATATTAACAACTATGCCATTTTTTATAATTTTCTAACTTTAAATAACTGTAAAGGTTTGGGGCAATAGTTTCAAGAATTTCTAAAAAAGTTGGTGAAAACTGTTCATACTAATAGTATATGAGTTCTCAGTAGTATATAGAGATGGATTATTTTGATTATTTTGTTGTAAATTTTATATTATTAATAAAGTTCTGATATTTATTTTCATTAAAAGGGTTAAAATATTATGCTTTTTAACTTCTTCTTCTTCATTTTTTTTTTCTTTCTTGCTTTTAGCTATTTCTAACTACATATTTTTTTGTCAAATTATTTTTATTATAATGGGAATTTTAATTTTTGTTCACTCTTTTCTGTTAATTTTTCAATAATTATTTTATGAGTTAACAAAATCTACTTTTATCTAAAAGCCTTTTTTAAAAAAAAACAATATACTTTTATCGTAGCTCTTCTACAAAAAAATTATTTTTGTTGTAACTGAAATATATAACTAATAAATAGAAGTCGCTTTCTCATAAATAATGTATACATGATCTTCTAACAGCACATGCAATTGGAGCGGTTGATCATGGTCCAGATCAAAAAAAATAAAGAGTTTTTGAAAATAAGTATATTTTGGATATAAAACATTTAACTTTTAGACGTATTACTAAATCAGCTTATAATTTTAAAATGATGTCAAATACATATAAATAAAACTATGAATTTCCTAAACTATTTTATTATATTGTTAAATGTAACATTAAAATTTTTTGAACAGGGTCCGTAAACTCGTGGAGGCAGAGAAAAGTCAAGAGCATAGACGCCAAAATACTATATACCTATTTAATATCTGTCGATATGTTTCTTGAACCAAAATGTCAAATAATCGTGTTGTTTATATCCATATAATTCCTCATATAAGCATGTTGACTGGTAAACCCTCCAACTAATGTTAAATAAAATAAGCAGGCGAGTTTATAATTTCACTATCAACTAACTAACAACTTTTGCATAGTCAAAACAAAAATTTTGCTTAGTCAAAGAAAAAATACTACCAACTTGTCCGTTGAAATTTAGAAGATACAACATATAAATTCTCAATGAAATCGGAAAAATAAAAATTGAACTCTAGAAGTTTAAATGTTTGTTTTGTTCGTAACAATAATTGAACATTTACTGGAGTTTAAGCTTAAGGTCTGGTTAAATGGTAAACCTGTCTTCGATACTCATCAAGTGGCCATTTTTTTATTATAAAAAAAAAACATTTACTGGGGTCAAATGGAGTAGGTGAACATTAATATCAAGTAATTTCTAGATTATATATTATGATTTTTAATTTTCAATTTTTTTAATATAGTATACTTATATTTAGCCAGTCCAACCCTTTCAATATTTACAACTTAAAAATGTCTTTTATTGACCGAGTATATCTAGATCAAAGTTCAATTAATTCTCCTAGGGAGACAATATCCACGAATAATTCGGTCTGAGTTTCTAAATAATGCCTAAAACATGGCTCTATGTGGTTTTACCAAGACTCAAATTTAGAACCGATGGATTTACATTTTTCTCAATATTCCTTTCACCATAAAGCTACTACTTAGTTAAATTACTCACGTTTTCTTCGGTTGCTGATGTACGTAAATATCTGAGACGTCCAATACCATTAAATAGTAGGTCCTTTCAAGAAAAAAATAAGAGAAGTAGGTGAACATCTTTTCATCAATATATATATATATATTTTTTTTTCCGAAATGGTGTTTTCATCAAATTTGAAATAGCTAGAGGAAGACAAACAATTGAAGAAATGACAAAAAGAAAGAAGAACGAAGAGAGTGGGTGACATGTGCATGTTCCGGTGTTGCCGATCAACAGAGAAACATTGGCGTGCGCGTTCCGCCTTTTCAAGAAGACGTCCGGTCCCATGCAACCTCTCAAGCTACTGTATTCTCCTTTATGGACACATTTGATCTCTTTGTACGTAATATATGCATGCACATAATTAATGTGTCTTAAACTAGTAGCACACACAAGAGATGACATATCTACAACTACAAGACTACAAGGAACGAAAGCTGAAAAAAAACTGTCTAATATAAGAGTAGCATTTCAAAAAAAAAAAAGTAGCATTTCTCAAGCATAAACCCCACAACCCGAAACTTTTATGGGTAAAGATCTTGTCTTTAAAAAAAAAAAAGATCTTGTCTTTATCTATTTATTAGACGGAATAATATATGGTTCAGGCTTTGATAAAGCAGTAAATACTAATAGTCAAATTGACTTGTGCTTACAATTATTCTCGTTAAAATGTAACTTGATCTAAAATCTGGAAAGCGAGTTAGCAATGGACGTGTAAACAAATTTATCTTTGCCAGTTGCCAGGGTGTATATTGTTTAACTTGTAGTTATTAATATGCGAGAGAAGACGTGCTTGATCATGTTGTGCACAGCCTCTCACATACTCTGTTACAAGGTATACATAATAAAAAAGGTGAATTAAGCAAACAAGTTATGGACTGCCGACAACAATTGCTTCGTAGATAATTATAATTTATATGGTCTAATCTAATTAAAAAAACAAATATAGTGGCAAAAAAAAATATAGTGCCATATTAAAGAAATATCATAATTAAATACTACTCCCTCTGTTTTGTGATATAAGTCGTTCTAAAAGAAAATTTTTGTTCCAAATTATACGATGTTTTCACTTTTTTATATAAAAATTTATTAATAGTTATTATGTAACCAATAGTAATATATCTTCTATTTTTTATTGGTTGATTTGTGATTAAGTAAGTAATAAAAAAATTTTGTTTTGAAAATATAAAATTTTCTTTTAATTTACGTGAATAGTTCTAAAACGACTTACATTAAAGAACAGAGAGAGTAGTTTTAAAGCCATTTTTGTCATGGGAAATGAGAACATGTTTTCAAATAGTAAAAAAGGTAACCGACTTGGGTTGCAAGTTAAGTGTAGTATAATAAGAATTGGTGACACAATTTTCCTCAACGACCAAGAACCCGGATTGGTGTCTCACCGTCGCATTTGCTGACTTTACTTGTAATAAGGTTTTCTCTTGTTGCACCCTTTACAATGAAAATATAACAAACGTTATGCTAATCTGAAAGTCTATCAAATAGCGTGAGAAAAAGATAACATCTATATATTTAATTCGCATATCACTAACCTAACATGACATTTCACAGTGTTAAAATTTTATTAGACCGAAAATTTTGTTATGAAGGAATAGAAATAGAGGAAGAAGAAAACATTAGTGGGGATTTTGGTGAGCAAAATGGGGCCTGAATAGATGGTCGTCAATGTCAGTGGCTAAGGTATCTGACTTCAGACAAAGAGTATTTGTTTGTGCCAAAAAGTAATCGTTTTGTCTCAAAAGTTTTCAAGTTAAATACATACGAGTGTTTGGTCGATGAAAAAGATGGAAAAAATCAAAACACTAGTTTTTCTTGAGCGTATATGTGTTGTCAATATTTCATTTTTGTTAATTAAAACAAATTATATTTTTTTCATTTTTGTTTTGTCATCACATTATTTGCTCAATTTGGATAATAGTTAGTTAATCAAGTTCACTACTAGTGGTACGTTCATGCATATTTCATGGAAGGGTAAAACAAAATTCAATCTCTGGTTGAGCGGAAAGTCCCTTTCTTATTAATAGAGAAGCATTTTTGGAGACTAACCTTTAATTTGTACTAGATCTTAACCCGCCCGACTGGGCGAGTCTTTATTTTTATAGTATATATATATATATATATATATATATATATATATATATATATATATATATAATCTTGAAAAACAAAAGGTTTATGGGTACAATCCCAGAACTTTAATTCTTTAATGTCATAAATAATATTAGAGGCTGATCTACGTAACTGCGTGGATATTGGGCGGATTGTTGTTTTTATGAAATATTTAAACATTTTCAGAACTTTAAATTATAAGGATATGAAAATTTGATTCATTTTACATCTAATTTATGTTTAGTTAAAAGAATATTAATATTATCTGCATTTAGTTATGGAATAATTAAAAATTACCAAATTTTTGGTACATGAAAGACCGTCCTCTTTATAGCAAAATTTTATAGATTTTAAGTTATGTGTTATATTAATTTAGTTAAATCAAATAAAAATTAGATATGGTCTTGATATAAAATATAAAGAATAAATAACAATAACTACAATGGCTGGCGCCGTTAAAAATGTACTAATCAAAATGGGCGTAATCCAAATTAAAAAATGTAACACAACTATATACTAACTTTTTCGTGGGGATCAAGTTTGTGATCTTATTTTAAATGAGGATCTCAAAGCTAAATATATAAAGAATTTATGAACAAATATGTAAATTAGTTCAAAATTTCTAGATTTAAATACATGTGAGAATATTTAGGAATAATTTATGGCAATTGAGTTGTTAGTAACCTCTATTAATTTTATTTTTGTGGGGATCAAGTGTTGGATCTTGGTTTAAATGAGAAGACCCACACGCTAAATCCTTCTAAAAGTATACATACAAATACGTAAATTGCTTTTTGATATAAATAATAATGGTGATAATATATTAATTTGCAGAAGCTATACAGACCCACTCGTTTTAACATAGAAAATAATAATTATTCGTGATCAGTTATTAGTGTGATTCGGGAAAGCCTAATGACGTTTTTAAAACGGAAGTGTTTAGAGTTCCTACAAACCTATACGGACATTGAAAGATCCTATTAAGACATTCTACATAAATTCATAAAAACGGAATTGTAGTTAATTGGTATTTGGATGGACATGTCTAACACCCATGTGTGTTATTGTAAATTGTAACTAGATTTTGACCCGCGGTTTCAAACCGCGGGATAATTTTTCGAAACATTCCAAATTCGTTTGATATTATATTTATTGTATCTACAATTAGATTTTATAAATGAAACATTATATTAAGTATTTTAAAATCCGTCATGACCCGCTGCGAAATCGGTTAATTAAGTGGTCTCATATGTAATCCCAGTTTAGTTTTTAATAAAATATTATTTAAAAATCCTATAAAATTCATAATTACTGCTAGTACCCGAGATCCTAGCTATCGGTTGAACTGATAGATGACCCAATATACAATCCGGTTTGACTTAAATTATTGTAGTTAAAGTATTCTAATATTTTATTCATGACTGTTTATATGAATAGTGAATATATAATGAAAGCAGTGTTCCAATTAATACAATTTTTTGGTCAAACTAAATTTTTATCTTATTGTAAGTGTAATGAATCAATATTTGAGAGGATGCATATTAAAAATGAAATATAAAATATTTAAGGATCAACAATTTATATACGTCTATTACAATTTAATGATTTATGTTTGTAAATATAATTTTCATTTATTTAGTAAGTTTACTTTTGTTATTCACATGTTATTAGATTTTTTGATGTTTTGTTTATGACTTATTTTAAATTTTAAAGTTATTTTCATTAATCGCATTAAAAATATTAATAGTTATTATTTTAATTTTGATTTATATTTTTATTATATATAGTTATATTTTATAACTAATTAAACTATTGATCCATACTCTCTTGCATCAATTTATGTTAATATATTTGTTGAATTAGTTAATATTTGATAAATATATTATATATGTTTGAATAACCCGTAAAACTATGTTCATAAAAATATCAATAGTAACATGTTTCATCGTATACTAAATATTAATAGTATTGAACTATTACTATTTTTATCATATATATATATATATAATTTTAATATTCTAACTATAAGAATTATATTTTTATATATTTAGTGAGGGTTTTGAAATTTGTTTTTTTTGCATTTGGATTAATATATAGCTGTATATATACAAATTAATAGACATATATCATTATTTATTACATAATAACTAAAATATAATTAATTTATTATTAAATTTCGTATTATCATTATTTAAATTCATTAGTTTAAAAAAATAATAGAATGGTTAGTTAGCTCCTTAATTTTAGGCATGATTTATATTTAATATTAATTAAGTTAAATAAGTAGAAATAATAGGTAAGCTAAATATATGGATAATAAAAATAAATGACATGGAACAACTTAGACTACTTGCAAGTAGATAAAAATTGCTTCTGTTTTAATAGTATTGATATATTTTACAAATTATTTTTTGGTAAATTTTATAGTTGACAAAATTTCCATTTAGTAAAAGAATAATTTTACATGATAATTTTTAGTTGACAAAATTTCTGTTTAGTAAAAATTATTTTTATATGATAATTTCATTATCTATGTAAAAGATATTCTATGGATTTTGATTTTTTTTTAACAAAATAGTCAATAACATTTTAAATACATTGTTTCTTTGGATATATTTCGGTTCTTACAAATCGACCCAGACCTCAACGATCCCATCCTAACTCCCTCAAGAAATATAATATTGGAATATTGAAATTTAAAACCCTAAAAACATGTTATCTAAGAAGATTTTTGTCCTTTATATTTCTGCAGATAAAGGTTGAGTGAGAAATCTAAAATTTCTGCAGAAAGCAAAAGAATATTTTTTTCTGAAGAAATCCAAAGAAAAAAGCTTTCTATTTTTACATAATTATTTCGTTAAATTTGTAATTTGTGCAGTTTGTTACAACAATTTAATAACTTGGGCAGTCTGTGTTCTATGATATTTTACTAATCATATATTAACAATTTTTTTTAAAAAAATTATCAGCATTTTAAATATTATAAAATTAAAACTAATTTTATGGGAATTATTATTAACTATATTAACTTTTTGAATATTTATCCTCTAACTAATTATATGTGACTAAACCAAAAATACAAGACTATATATTTACAAAATATTGTTAATATATATAATACAATTAAGTTTAGGGTTTAAAGTTTTACCACAGAAAATGACCTTAAAATGCTGCAAAAAAATATATACTTTGTTTTTTTTGTCGACATAATATATACTTTGTTTTATATAAAAAGTTTAAATGTCTACTATTTAGAAAATTGGGAAGAATAGCGTGCAGAGGAGAAAGCCATGACAATATGTTGAAAGCACAGGGAAAAATGTGAATCTCGAGCTTCTTTCCTCATCAAATAGTCTAAGCTTTTCTTTGCCAAAGAACATGTTCGAAGACATACGGCAAGTTCATAACCAAAAACATCCTCTTCTTTAATCTCTACCGTTTGGTAGCATGGGAGAGTTCGATACCAAGCTCATTGCACATAATCTGAGGTTTGATAGTTTAGTTTGGTAACTGGAAAAAAGAAAAATCACCAGCAAAAAAAACAAAATTGTTTAACAAAGATTATTTTAATTAGAATGCTCTCCAACTTAAATTACTTCGGACGGCTATAAAAAAAGAAAGAAAAAATATAATACTGCCTCTAGATATTAGTTTAGGACTCGTGATGGATCAAGTTTGTTTTCATTGTTATTACACATAAGGATGTTTTCAGCTTTTTTTTAAGCTGCTTGCTTTTGTATTTGAACACAGAGAAAAGAAGGAAGAGGTATATATATATATGCTAGTGGATTTCGAAATTAAATAGGGTTTACATTTTTGCTCGGAAAAAAGGTCTACATTTAATATCCTATTTAATTAGGCGAGATACTTAGGCATATAAATAAGAATATTCCTTTTACAAACACGTGTAAACATCAGTTAGCTTTTGTATTTCTATATTTATGATCAAGGGAAATGCTTGCGTATCACGATCTGTATATTTGATTTCAATTAGTGGTTATCTTAAATTTAGGAACTTAGAATGCGTTATATATGGAAATAAAGTTTCGAAATATTTAATTTATTTCTATCCATGTATCCAAACAAAATGTTAAACAAAATTATTTTTTATTCTTATTCTTGTATCCAAACAAAATCTTAAAGTACTTCTACTTTAATAAGATAGATGTTATTTACAGGGATGCCATCCTAACGTGGCAGCTCCACAATGACTCCCAGCCCATTTTTGTATTCACCCTTAGCTAACTAGAAAATTTACAAACAAATGCTATTGTGTTACACCTACTAAAGCATATTATATCACCCCATAGCAATCGCCTTATTTCTATATCATCATCTCACCATAATAACACTAGAAATTAATAGCATAATAACGTTTTCCATATATGATATGACATATATGTAAACGTTTTATATATTATGAAAATCATGTATTTTTTTAGATAACCATTTGGGTGTCTATATTGTTTTCCATTTTGTTTCTTTATATTTTTTAACAAAACTATATGTATATGTCTCAATTACAACCATATTTTTCCACTAATTGTTTTACATATACAAATAGTTTGAGACATTATCTAAAAGATGGTTGTATGATATCGATATATGAAAACGTTTTTTATATTATGAAAGTCGTATAATTGTTTTTGCTACAAATTAATGTTGCAATTTTGAAAATATCTACTTACCTTCTTTGCTACAAATTAATGTATCAATTTTGAAAATATCTACTTACCTTCTTTGCTACAAATTAATGTTACAATTTCGAAAATATCTACTTACCTTCTTTGCTCAATCTTCATAAATCATCTGGAGTGCTCCACACGGTGGGGCGTTTTTAAAGTAGAGTATCAAGGTTGATTTTTTGATTGAATGTAATCAAGTCAATCACCATGTTAGACAGATTGTAATTTTTACGGTATAAAATTTAAACTGGAATACCAATTCATGGCCTTTCTCAATACTTTTAATCCATCAATAATATACCATTTTGGTTCTAATGGAAAAAAATAATCAATTATGGTGTAATATTAATGTTTATAACTAGAAAATATAGTAATTAACTTGATTTTCATACCGTATTTAACTACCGATAATGTATTAAAGGTGAGCATGGCTTAAAATAATGCTTTATTCTGAATTATCATCGGTTATTATAAATTTTACTATAATAATAATGTTATATTATAGAAATAAAGAGTTTCAGTATATTTTGGTATCTTACTAATATAAAACGTTTTGGTTCAAAATTTAACATAAGAACCGTAAATGATCATAACCTACATAAAAACAGGCAAAAATTATAATCACTATCTGTAAAATTCAACAAATAGTTGTTACATATATAGAGATTGGTTAGGTAAGGTACACACAAACACATTGTTTCATATTTGGTAAATATTAGCAGATTCAACACTATTATTATGAACACTTCAAAAATCATGGTTTAGTCACAATTTGTAATCAATTTCATTAGATTGTTCTTATGTATGGATAATCTCTTTTTTTTTCTTATATTAAAGTTAAGAAATGTTTTTTAAAAAAACTTCAAAACAAAAAATAATGCAAAATACAAAATGAAACCCCTTAATGGGTTCCTAAAATGTCAATTTCCTTAATAATTGCCTTCAACGTGGTGTACACACCAATGAAAATGACATTATCTTTAAGTTTCAATAAATTCAAATACGTGAATATGGAAATGATTCACAAGGGAATAAGTAATTACATAGTATCTTGACTGAGATTCCAAATTGATCAAAATTATAAGAAAAATATTGCATTAATTCACTTAATAAATGAGATTTATTAGTAGCAAACGAATATTTAAGACAATGTATTGAAATAGACTTTGTATAGTTTCCTATGGCATGTGTAATTATCAAAATGATTACCGAAAATCCTCATACATTAAACTTGCGTATATTAGCTAATTTATAAAGTCAGTCTTTATCATCAATGCGCTTAGTATTATATTTACATACACTACAAAAATAACAGCTACCTCAAGCAAAAAAGAACAAGCATCGAAACACAAAAGTGATTCAGTGAAAATGTTTTATTAATCTACTAATGTTTAAATGTTTTAGTAATTTCGGTAAGAAGTATATGGAGCTTTGACTTTTTGTTAGTGAATGAAGTGTAAGGGATCCTTTTTTAATGAAATATGAAATATATACATATATTGTTTTGTTTAATATATATATTTACTGTGATATCTAGACTTTGTTGTTTGACTTTTTGTTAATTTTTTTAATTGAATGTTACAGGTGATATATGATTCGGATGAACCAACAGGAACACAATTTGAAGAATAAAAAATATATCTGAGTAGGAAATAATTTGGAGATCACCCATCATCACACACCCAACTTGGTTTTCATAATATACCAGTGATTTTCTTTTGGAATTAGTGTTCTACGACAGAAGACCATATTTTGAGATATATGTTTTATATCTTCTTATTTGTATACTAACTAATAATAACTGGTTCTCTACTTTACTTAAACGTTAGTTAGATTTAGTGTTATCATACTAATTCCTCTTACTCTGCAAAGTTATTTTTAATTAAATCATAGAAACACAATATCTCCTATGTATTAAAGGAGAATCATTTTTGCAATAATTATTTTAACTTTGATATTTAAAAAAAAAGTCTAATTTGACACATGTCAATCAATCCTCTATATATTAAAGGAGAAACATTTTTGCAATAATAACTTTAACTTTGAAATATTTGAAAAAAAATCCAATTAGACACGTGTCAGTCAGTTAGCATACTAATTGAGAAATTGAATGATTCAATTTAATTTCCTTAAATAAAACCTATGGAACTACCATAAATGACTAATATGTATATATATGACAATTAAAGATTTTAATATTTAAGATTTGATAAAAATTTATATCTCCTCCATCATTTTTTAAAATTTTATATTATTAAAATAAATTCAACAACCAAATTAGCTACAAAATTAAAATTTAGTTTTTTTTCCGTATATGTTATAATTTGAATTTAAAAAAACAAAAAAAATGACTAAAACTATTAAAATTATTATGTTAAATATAATGATCAAATGTTTAACATTTATATTATAAAAAATACACATGATTTTAAAATCATATGATTAAAAAGTATCATTTAATAATAAAAAATTTATGTTATAAAAAATAATAAAAAACACACACACATATATATATATATATATATATATATATATATATATATATATACAATATAAGATAACATAAATATTTTACTGTTAAAACTTTCAATGAATTTTCAAGAACATTCATTAATTATAAACTTATTAATTTTTTCACATTGAAAATTTTGTTATCAATGATTTAAATATTTTGTTAGAAAACGATATGAATGATCATATAACCATATGATTATGAAGTCTCATTTAATAAATATCTATATAAAATATACTATTCTTATAAAAATAGGTTGGTTTATCTTAACTTATATTACATTTTTTATCAAACTAACTATCGAATTGATAAATAATGTACAAAAAATAATCTCGCATTTTAATTAAATAAAAGCTACGAAATTACCTAATATGATTAACGTAAATATGAAATTTAATTATCATGAATAATAAATATTTGATCACAATTTTTGTATATTAGTTCTGTTTATTTGTTTTATATTATTAATAGATATTAAACAATCACATTAAATATATAATAAAAACATTAAATTTTTTATATGTTATATTTAGAATTTTTCTAATGTCTATAAATTATTAAATTTTGAAGATCCTACTTGATTTGTTTTGTTATAGTAAGATACAAATGATCTTTCTTTTTTTTTTTTATCAAACAAGATACAAATGATCATAAAATTGTATTAATATGAATTTTTATTTAATAGATATTCAAATTTGATAGATAACAATTAGTTGAAAATTTTTACAACTTTTTAAGCCCAAATCGATCTGGCTCATCATATATTCAAAATAGATCTCGATCCACAATTACAATTATAAATGTTCAGGTGAACATATCTCCTATATATTAAATCACTTTTGTCACTTGAACTATAATTAAGTAACAATCTACTGCAAGCGAGGCTTCTTATTTTTTAGTCATTCTTTTTATTTAATTTTTTGGTTTATTTTAACATTAACTAAATTGAAGTAAGGATTATAAATTTGATGGAAAACAATTAGTTAAAATTCTTTACAATTTTTTTTTTAATTTTTAAACAAACAAAATTGTGTTTAGTCGAAGACATATTAATTTGATGAACACTAAATATGGAAGAATAGAAAAACTTTTCTTTCATGCCTTTTTTGTTTTTGTTTTTATTTTTTAAATTTAGAGCTTTGATATTAATTCTAGATTTGATTATTTTATTAGATGATAGAAGTTTTTTTTTTAAAAAATTCTTTTATTAAAATATATAATATTCTTTTAATAAATGACTTTTTGACAATACGACTCCAAAATTCGTATAATTTATAATATGATCTCAAACTAATAATTATGTTTTTTGTATAAAACTGAATAAACTGAAAATAGAAAGCATATAAACCAAATCGAACTGAAGTAAATATAGATTTAGAATATTAGTTATATTTATAAACTTAAATACCGAAAAAACCGAAACCAACCCGATATTCGGATTGAACACTCCTAATCTATATGAAACCAAACTATTATTTCATTATCCAAAACATAATAAAAATAAAAACTTCATTCCGCGCAAGACGCGGATCTTATCCTCGTTGTTCAATTAATAAGGATAAGGACATTTAGGCTAATGACATTTGTGGACGACGCTTGTAGTAAAATAAAAGAATCCCTACAATAATAACACAAGTTCCTTGTGTTGACACATCAGTTCTTTAGAGTCTTGAGAGATAGACAAGTCAATAAATGAAAAAGTTGAAAAACCAATGAAAACATTTGATTTCTCCACATCCTTCTACACGTTATACCTTTGTTAAATTGTGTATACATAAAACCATTAGATGCCGAAAGTCAGATTCTTATTACAAAAAGTGAGCCAAAGAGACATGCCGCTTGTGGCTGGGAGCTTTGCAACCGAGATAGGGGCTAACCCTTCATTCTTGTAGAACTCCACCTGAAAATCTATAGAGGCGCTGTCATATTTACCAGCAACTTTATTTGCTTCAGCCTCCACGAAGACATCAAACTGTGTATAGTGTTTAGAGATTTCAAAAGTAGCATTTTTTTCTCCAAGAACCTGATGTAAAAGAGAGGCCAGACTCAGATTGCTGAGGTCCTAAAATGTAAAGGAGAAGGAGGAGGAGACAGTATAACATTTGTGCCTATAAAGATTTATATTCTGAATGTTGATATTTTGATTTTCATTTGTAGGTAACAAAATAAAATAATTTACAACGGAAGTGCCATTGAAATGAAAACTCGGAGGAACTTGGACTTCCTGACCATCTTCACCTGATTTACAATTACCTTTAAATCAAAATCCACCTAAGCACATTCTTCAAGTACGCAAACACTAGCTTTTAAAGTATCCTTGTCAATCATTACAATCACCACTTGACAATTATAAGGCAAAACAATAGTACAAAGCAATACTCCTCTTGTCTCAAAACCAATACAGAATCAAACTTACTCCACAAGCTAAGAAAATGAGTTACCTTTGCCGGCGTAAAGGACGCGGAGGAAGACGATGGCGGAGATCAAAAAGAGTAGCAACATGCCCACCTTCTTACGACCAGGGAATTTGCAGATCCAATGCACGCTCTCCTTGTGCATCATCTTAGATGGCTTGGTACCGTGGTACGAGTCGTAGTCAAAACCACGGTGTAGAGACCTGTCTTGTCCATCAAGGAACCATAGCTACTGGATCGAACCCCCAATCCAGTCATCTCCTCCTCCCCCTCCTTAACTCATTCTTCTTAACCATGAAAGCACTCTAAAAACTCAATTCCGTAAGTTTCAGATCAAAGAGTTAGATTAAGGTTCAGAAGCTTTACTCTAAAATGATCTGATCTACAAAAAAACTTTCAGTTCAGACGGATTCGAATCAAACTGTGTGAAGGCTAAACAGATCAATGAGAGTTTCCAAGGAATTAAATAAAAGAATCCGGAAGGGTTTGTGATTGGTGGATAGGGTTTTGATTCCTTATTAAGTTTTTTTTCAAAATCAGGATGGGAATCTTTTTTTATCAACTCGGGATGAAAATCGCAGAGCAGAAAACAGGATGGATATCTCAGAGCAAAACCAAAGACCAAACACACACACAAACAAAATTCAATACATTATTCCGCATGAAATGATAAAAAAAAGATGTATTGATAAATTTCTTTTATCCAATTTTTGTTTGTGTAATTAATTATGTTTATGATTTTTTTGTCGGAATTATGTTTATAATAATACATTAAGATAACAATAATACCTTTTTTTTTTGAAACTGAAGATAACAATAATACCTCATAACTTTGTATTAAAACAATAAAAAAACAGATTGTATTTTATCTGTTTCAATAAATGACTAGATATTGATCCGTCCTTTGTAAGGACGAGATTTGTTTCTCGGTTTTCAAAATTATTTTAGATGTATACTTTGGTTATATAATAGATATAAAGATGTGTAAGATTATTTCGATCTGTATTACTATTTCAAGTAAAATAACTGAGACAATTTTTTATGTCAATAACAAAAATGTGTTTAGTATTTTATCTACAATATATGGTAAAATTTATATCAATACTATAATAATAAAAATTCAGATATAATAATTCTAATAATTTACTACGAATATCAACAATTTACAATATTCACATATGATGTATCATATATGTTTTTAACTATTAAAAGAAAAGTTTTTAACTAGGAAAAGTATTAACATATGCAACAGTATTACATAGATAATTAAGGTTGAATAAAATGATTATTATGGGCCGATCAATGAGTCAAACATTTATTTTTTTCAAATTTATTCACTTGATTGTTTGTTCACTAATATGTTAATGAATGCATTCAGTTTTTGGTTCGATTCTAAATTGTTCTTTTTTCTTTCAGTTTGGTTGCAGGTCGTCACAATTTTAGCTTTCGACAGTGTGTTAAAATCCGACATGTTTCCGTGGTCGAACTGATAAACCCACTGACTCGATATATAATCAGTTTGTGTTTGTTTAAAAAATATGTTATTTAAAAACTTAAAAACCAGATAAAAAACATTTAGACCCCGGTACCCAACACCGGTTGCACCACTGGTTCAACCACTACGTAACTTTTATTTATTTTTTTCTTATTTTTTTCAGTTACATTATCAGATTATTTTCATCATATCTAAAATAAATTAAACTATTTTATTTGTAATTTTATATTTTATGATAGTTTTACTATACCATCTGAAAAATGATGTGAACGATGATCGAAAGAACTAAAATTAATTAATGTGATTTAATATTATTTTACTATCATTATTGACAATCTATTACAATTTGATGTTTTAATTATATTTTATTTTGAATTTAAACTTTAATTTATTATTCACATTAGAAATTTAAATATTCTAAATCTTGATATATTTTTATCATATGTCACAACTCTTAACTTATTACAAATTTTTAAGTAGTCTAAATAATTTTTGGATATTTTGCATGTGAAATAAAAAAATATAGAAAAGTAAATTTAAGTATTTTTTTAATACTTTTAATTATTGATTAGATTTTGACCCGCACTTTCAAAGCCATAAATTATTTTGTTAATAGAAGTACTAACCCGTTTGTTAGTTCATGAAAAATGACAAATATATCTGTTCAAACCATTTGTTCTTGATAAAAAGATTAACAACCCCAAACCGGTATTTGTGAAGTGTCTACTCATTAATCATAGATTGGATTAGGAAAGCTGAATTTATTTAAAGTTCTTAAATATTGATATTGTAATTTATTAAATTGGACTTTTGTAAAATTATAGGTTTGCAAGCGCATATACATAGTATATTTATGTCATATTGAATTAGAATACAATTATTCTATGATTTTCAAATATGTTTCAATATTATGATTAGGTGTAACATTTTTATATATATATATATATATATATATATATATATATATATATATATATATATATATATATATATATATATTTTAATATTACAAATTTGTTTATAAAATGCGATCTTGTGATTTTTGTTTTGAATTAAAACTTGGAACCTTATGTGGTAATTTTTAGAAGATACGGTCAACACATATATATATTTTAAAATATGAAAAAAAATTCACATATAATTTTTAAACTAATTATATTTTAATTTAAGATGTTAAAAATATATGGAAGTATATTTTTCAACAATATAAACTAAAGGTTTTAATGTAAATATTTGAATTTTTGATTTTATTTTTTATTTAACACCGGAACATCTTTAGTTATATATTATATATAAGTATTTTTAAGAACATATTATATAAAAATTATCCTATTTTTACAGTTTTATTACCATGTCGACTTGTTCACATATATTTAGTTTTTGACATTTTGTTTTCAGTTTGGTTCTAGTTTTTTTTTTGCTTTTTTCTTGATGTGGTTTCTGTTTGACTGTGTTTTTGTTTCTTGTTCAAAAAATATATATATATATATATATATATATATATATATATATAAAATGTTCGCTTATTTATGAATTTAGGTTTGATTTTGGTTTGGTTTATATAATAATGTTAGGAGCTGAAATTTGAGTTCATTTTGGTCCACTTCCCATTTTTCAGATAATTTTAGTAAACGTCATATTTTTGGATTTTCGGGATAAAATATCTGATAAATCAGATAAAGTTAAATATTTTGGATAAATATTTAGTTGATTCAGTTTTATTGGAAAATTAGGATACTTTTTGAATATTTTTGATAAGGAGTAATGTGTATTCGCATTTTTAGGTAGTTTGGTTTATAGATAATTTTAATGGTACTTTATAATTTTAAAACTAAATATACTTAACATTTTTGTGTATATAATTTTAAGGATAATAACTGATCTAAATATACTTAACATTTTTGTGTATATAAGATGTATTTTGAATATTCAGGCACCCATTTGGTTATCAATATGGTTTCAGTTTTTTTTTTCATTTGTTGTTATGTTTCAATTTGGTTTCGTTTTTGATTTATATGCCAAGCATTAAATCTGTTTGTACAATTTATATTATATTAGATAATAACTGATTTAAACTTAATTTTAAGGATATATCACTGTAGTGTCAACGTATGTAATTGTATAGATAGGAGAATTAGTTAGTTAAAATAACATGCTGAATCATTAAATGGGGAATTAATATAATAAAATAGCTTAAATTAAGCCAATTTACAAAAGAAAAATATATAGCTTAAATTTAAATACAGTGGCACTCTTATTAGTAAAGTAGCATGGTTCCTAGATTTTGATGGTTCCTAGATTTTGATCCTCGCTTTTAAGCGCATAATAGTTTCAGATTTAGTTAATTCAATTTGGAAGCAAGGAGTGGGTATTCGGTTTGGTTCAGGTTTATTCGGGTTAAAAGATACAGCCTCGTTCGAAAATATATAAATTTTGATTCGATTCAGTTTGGATCTTTGCAGGTTCGGTTCGAGTTCAGATACCCCTTTTAAATTACTTTAAAAAATTGAAATTTATATATACTTTAAATTTTTCAAAATCTAAAAATAATATATTACATATATAATCTAAATAATGTTTGTCAAAATATATATAAACTTAACTTATTGATTGATTTGGCTTATATTTTCAGATAGAGAATCAACATATATATTTTAAGTATTTTGAATGTTTTTTGAATATTTTTTATTTATTTTACACTTTTACTTTTGACTATTTATATATTTTCAAGTATTTTAGATAAATTCAAGATAGCTTATATTTGGAAATGTTTAATTTCAAGTATTGATAGTTTATTTCAGGTATTTCATGTCTTTTCGTATCGTAAATACCTGAACTCGCCCTGGATCTACTATGTACCTAAAAATACAAATATTTTACAGGTATTTTAATTATGGATCTGGATCCGAAAGTCCAAAAAACTATAAAAAATATTTGAAAAGGGCTAACGATATAGGCTCTCGGTATGATGATTTCTTAAGTAGAATTGATTTGTTGATTCAATGTTTAACTGTTTATTCGTTTTCTTTTAGTTTTTACAGTTTGAAGACAACTCCAAAGCAAAAAAATAGTCCACTTGTTACGTGTAAACATCTTTTTGCACAGACATACACACGATAAATCTTAATTTTAAAATAAACAAATAAGATTGTGAAATTTCTGTTTTGCCTTGATTTCATGTTTTTCGGGTGTTCTTAGCAACGATTATCTGTTTAAAAAGAAGAAGGAAACAGTGCTACTATTTTTCACTTTTCTACCTTCCATCGAGACATCCTTTTACCCAGGCCCGGCTCATATGTATGATAGACCCTGTTCAGAATATAGTATACGATGGACCAAGTTATGCATTGTTATTATTTTTGAGGGCATTTTCTCTATAAAAATGGCCCTTAAAATACAAAGGATTTTTTTGTCAAAAAAATGGACCCTGTGCTTTTGCTCCTCTGGCACATGCCAAGAGCCGGCACTGCTTTTACCGGCAAATATAAATCAAATAAAGGGTACTATTTGATTCTTATTAAATCTCTGCCCTTTGCACCTTTTCTTCCGCATAGTGATATATATATATATATATGGGTCTTTGAAAGTTTGAAATCATTTGTGAATTAGACTTTCAAGTATCACATCCGGTCATAGGTACACCATTTTAGCTCCCTAATTTTATTTGTAAGAAAACCTGAGGTTTCGAATTTGACCAAAAATACACCTTGAGATTATTAAAATCTTCGGAAATTCTAACACAATAAACCTTGAATCTCCAAAAGTATCCAAAAATACTGATTACATCGAATACCATTCTTTGAATCATAGCCACTCGAATATAAAACCAGTAGATCCGTCTAACAGCCGCAATAAAACCATCACCGTAAACTTCCATTAACTGAACTCCTTGTTCCATTCTCTCCATTGAAGTTTGAAACTCTTGTGGCATTAAAGAAGCCTTAGCACCACCCTTATAACCATAAACTTTTTATCCATAGTTAAACATGATTGAAAATTATCCTTGCTCTGCTGTACCTTGCTCTCCTGTACAATAAACAGAAAAGTGAGTGAAAATAGGAATAATAGAACAGATCCTACGAACGCAAAGGGAGATATATCATAATAGCAAATTTGCCAAACGTTAGATGATTTACAGCTGATACTTCTTTGTATAACTCAATGATCTACGCTCAACATTCCACCACCAAAAAAAATCCTAGTCTTGTGTATAACTCTGTTGAGGACCATTGGAGACTTCCGTGCTCCTCAAAGAGAGCCTTCAGCTCAAAAGACATCTGGAGTAAATCCTAGTCTTTTGTATAACACATGTCACTGAATTATAATAAACATAAAGTGAAAAAAAAAACAGGAGCATAGACTACCTATTACATCCTAACCTATTATGATTACATGTCTGAACTTCTAAAAAAATAAGAACAGAGTAAGCCCCAATTTCAATATTCAACCGTATACAAATCATGTTGTTCTTATGAAACGACATACAATCTCATCTATACAATAAAAAGTCCACCAAAACCTTTATCTCATCTCAAGCTTTGCCTTTTATGCTGGTATATGTAAATCTCCGAGCTAAGAATTGCATATTCTCCACTGATTGAGATTCACAAAACCTCTTCGATCTTCATCGATGTAACATGCAATTATTTCCTCCATTTAATTCAGACTAATATGACTGGAAAACCGTAAAGAAAACCAGTAACACCTCGAAGCTTCATTGCTGTCAGGTTTGAGATGGTTTCGCCATCTCAAAGGCCGTAGAGCTATTAAGGATATTCAAATCTTTTTAAGATATTTAACGTATTTATGTTCGATATTTTTAAGAATTGTTCAGATAAATTTCTTGGGTATAATTTGAAGATATGGCAGGTAAAAGAAAGGCGTGATTTATGGTTCCGATATTTATATTTATCTTTTTCATCGTTAAATCAATATTTAAAAAAAGGTTTGATAAAAATCATAGGTTTAAAATAATGCAGTGGCACATAGTTATAAATACTACTGAAACATATTGGCATCTCAAAAAAAAACCTTATGTTTTAATAGTATTGATGGTTAAAGTTCTTACACACAATTAAAAATTAATAACTTTTATTCTATTTATCTTGCTTAATATGGAAAACGATGGTGGTGGAGATTTGGCTGGAGTAGCTGGAGAAGACTAATTGATAAAAGGGAGTATAATGGAGAAAAAAGAGATGATAATGACACTGAGTGAAGGTAAAATTAACAAAATCGAGATGAATGACTCGGTGCAAGATGAAGATGATCAAAATGCATTGAATCCATCATGGTAAAAAATATATAGCTCTATGGCCTACGAGACAAAAGAAATAAAAACAGAGAGCAGTGCACAAAACAGTAAAATTATGACTTCATCATGTCACAGATGAATTTTTATGATCCCTAACTCTGAGTGTGATGAAGATGGGGATTAAGAAATAAAAAACATGAAAATAGTTTTCCTGTTACATAACAACATATTATGTTGGTAATGTTTTTTCAGTATCCATAGCAATTGTGAGATATGAGAAACATGAAACAGTCTGGAAAAAATATGTGAAAATATAGATAAGCGAAAGGAAATGTTGCAATGAAGAGTTTAATGTCTTGCAAATATATATAGAATATGACAGTTATAGGTTTTAGTATTTTTGATAAGCAAACAAAAGTTATAAAGATTTAATGAGTATTTGGTAAATTTGATTGAAAACATTATTACTGTTGAATATCATGAATACTTTGTTTTTTCTGGCTAGAAGAAAACAAAATGAATAAAAATGAAAGGTGCTCTTGTTTAAAAGATTACACAATTTTTGAAAGATTCGCAAACTTACTTATTCGAATATCAATTATATATCAAAATTTAATCTGAAAACTTACTTATTTTAGTTTTTTTGTCATCAAGTTAAAAAACAGACTCATACATACTTATTTTAGTTGTTTAGATGTTTTGCATTCGTTTTTAACAAATTCAAAACTAACAAAATTATATCCAAATGCATCACTTAATCACAAAACTTAGTTTTAGTTCATAAAACTAAGAGAAAATTGGTGAAACTGCCTATAGTCGGACCGCACTTTTGACATATACCGCTCCGTTAAAATCGGTACTGTTTATGACGATAACGCCCCTATTCGACTACACGCATGACCCGTAGCTTAACTGACAACATCACTATTCCTGATGGAAACCGGCTGACAGAGAAACTGCAGTTATCGAGAAATGAAAGTGTGAGAGATTTAATTTTTATTTTTCTTAATTTTGATTAAATCTGTTAGAGACCTTTCGCTTACACATGTTTGAGCTAAAGGGAACATTTATTATCAGCATCAACTACTTTTATAGTTCAGAAAATTGCAGTTCGACAAATATTTCTCAGTTAGACAAAATCAAAACAAAATGGAAGAACCGATCCTCTCCCGGCGGTTTTTTGCATTCGGAGAAGAACCATTTTGCATTCGGAGAAGAACCATCCAGTCAGCGGGTGAACTCATATCACAAGATGAAGAGAACATAATCTATCATTGAAGCGCTGGAACCCGACGAAGTGAACTTCCTCCGCAATTCCACTTTTGGTAAAGTGATCTCATTGTATGAGAATCCCCCTTTTTCAGGGGCATTCGGTCACTTTATTCTAGTAAGAAGGTTGAAAACCAACAAGAAGTACGAGATTTGGATTCTATTTGCCGGCTCTCCTATTATATTCTCCCTACGAGAATTCGCGATTGTAACTGGTTTGAACTGTGGGAGATTTCCGACTGCTTCAAGAAAAAGGAAGAATCCGCTAAAGGAGAAACTGTACTGGAACGATTTGTTCGGCTCGCTAAAATCATGTACTATCGAAATGATAGTTGATATGCTCAAAAACCGCAAAGTGAAGGACCATGAGACACGAATCAAGTTCGCCTGTCTCGCTATTACATCCTCTGTTCTGCTACCCTCCTCGCATACTCCGAAGATCATCCCCGAGCACGTCGAGATGATTCGCGACCTCGACGAATTCATAGCTTACCTCTGGGGGCGCTCATCTTTCCAACTCCTAATGTCGACGCTGGTGAAGAAAGATGAGATTGAACTGGCTCAGGACTCATTTGTCCTCCAAGGCTTCATTGACGCTATTCAACTGGTAATGATAGCGGCGGTACCTGCCCTTAAGGAAGAGGTTATTCACAACGCTCTAGTTGTTGTGATTGACTCTGAAAGCGAATCAGAGGCCTCAGAGGATGCCGCTGCTGCAACGGAACAAAGCTTGGGGAAAGCAAAGTATGTGCTTGTACCCGGTCATGCCAGAGATTTGGATTTGGAGTGTAAGGTTAGTGGACATACCGTAAATTTTCCTGCTCCCGTTGTTAATAACACATATTTAATTCGATCCAAGCAAACACACGTAGCACCCGCTCCGAGTAATGTTATAGATTATCTAAACTATGTAAAGGTTACAATTATATCTGAATGCTAATCCCTTGTCTGTCTTCTCGTCACAGGTCTCAGTGAGGTCAGTTCTCGACGATCCACAGGAGGAGTGGGCGATTGGGAAGGACTTCTCTTGGGACGATGAGACGGAGGACATTGCGGTTGATAATCTTGTTAGGCTAATCATTGACTGCTTCGTATTTAAGAGGAAATTGTTTAAAGGTGGCCTTACTGCAGCCAACATTACACGGTTGAGGGTGTTATGATATTTTTGTGTAGGGTCGTTTTAGTACTACAGAACACTGGAAGACTAATAGTTTTTGAGTATTTGTATGAGTTTAGAGAAGAGAAATTGAGGCAAAGAGATATCTTATTGAGTATGTTTAGCGTTACAACATATTAGGTGTATAAACCCTAGTTTTCTAGCCTAACTCTTTAATCTCTAAGCCTCAAAGTGTCGATCCCTTGTTCTAGGGTTTGGGTTCCCCTTTTATAGTTGATATAAGTTGGTCAATCTTGGGCGGCCTTCGTAATATTCATGAATATATTACTTTCTCCTCGGTTTAGGAAACTTCTATATTCATGCGGAGGATCGGATCCTTGGTCCTTTCGTCAGGGGCTAGGCCTTGGTTACTCGTTACGGGGACTGGACCTTGGATATTGTAAAGTAGAGTTCGGGTCCTGGTGCCTTATGATGGAGACTGGTCCCTTGAGTAGAGGAAGGATCCTGGGTCCCTTCCAAACGAGGGCCCGGAAGTCAAGGCCACTTTGGAGGCTGGAGAAATCTTTAGCCCTGGATATTTTCCCCAACCGTTTGCCCCTTATTCCTTGATTGCTTCGTAGGGATCAAGGGATAACATGTAGTCTTGGATCTTGGTACCATTTCTTCAAGCAGGAGAAGGGTAGGCGAGACGTGGAATTATTTTGGGATATGATCGCTTGGATGGAATGGGCCTCAAAGGAAATAGGGATCGCAGCCCGATCGTGATGGTGCTAGGTCGGCAGAATATTTTGGAGACAATTTTGGAAATTTGCCGAGACTTACGATTAGCTTCAAAATTCTTTTGCCTTTTCCCTTTTCTTCTTTCCCTTTATGCGACAAAAATGGAAAGTCGTTCTGGGTATATATTTGGATGCTCCGATGCCTTTAGACGACACGAATTTAGGTTTTCCCCTATTCTCCTTATTGGAAGCAGATGTCGAACGCTCCGAATTTCACGAAATCTTTCCCTGTCCCCGGTGTTAGGGGACGTGTCAGGCCCCGTCGCTTGTTTGGTGATCCCTTCGATTCCCCAGTCCTAACGCCCAGCGTGGTTTCGGGAACAGATGATGAAGGGGTTCCCATGGCCCCTGCTCGTCCTCGTCGCTTTTGTTCCTTCGATGCTTCGAATGAAGACGAAGACGGCCCGAGGTCCGACATTAAGGAAGGTGATCTGATGGAGATCCGCCGTAGATATTCCTTGCCCGGTACGATGGGGATCAGGTGCGCAGGAGAGTTCGAACGAGCTCCTGATGGAGGAAGGGGTGAGATAGCAATCTTTGAGGCTTATTTGGAGGCTGGCTTTAGAGGAGGGATCCCTTCTTTGATTGCGGAAGTGGCGTCATACTTTGGATGTTCCCCTTCACAATTTACGCCTGCTACATGGCGTACTCTGATGGCTATTCAAGTGTTAGGAGAACTCCATAGTATTCCTTTTGGATTGTCTGAAGTCCTATATTCTTACTCCTTTGTTCCCTTGTCGAGTAAGAAAGGCTTCTACCAAATATGGTCCCGGGATGGTGAACCTTTGGTGGATGAACCTCCTCGGGGCATTCGTGGTAGCTTCCCTTCAAACGATTCCTGGGATAGGAGATATGTGTTCATGAAGGTCGAAGGTGTTCTCAGCTATCCTTGCTTCTGGCGTTCAGTGGGTAAGTTGGAGGTCGGGAACAGGCTCGTCGGGATCTCCATCAGATCCTCTTTCTTCGGAGGCAGCTTCGGGAAGTGATCTCTAACCAGGCTCTTATCGTGCAGAGGGCTCGGGAACAGGCTCGTCGGGATCTCATGAGGGAGTGGTCGACGAGGAGTGTTGGACAGCATGGACTGTTTGGGGGAACCGGCCGATGGGGACCTGTTGGAGGTCCGATCCGAAGTTCGGGGAGCGGTGATGGTGGACTTGGTGTCTTCCCTTCTTTTCGTCGGTAGCCGAATCTCTGATTGTTTCTTCAATACTTATGCTTTTCTTGCTTTATGTTATCGTCTTTCTCTTTGTATTTTTTAGTAGCTTTCTTCCCTCCGAATAAGAACTCTTAATAATATCTATTGGTTTTTTCTTTTACTCCATCTTTTCTTTCTTCGAACCTTGTACTTCTTCTTGGTAGAGGTGTTTATGGTTTTTGAGCCGTAGTTGCTTGATTAGATGATTTCTAGGGGAGATCGATCTTTGTGGAGAATCGTCGTCCAGGATCGAAGTGTTGTCTAATGACTGGATCGAGAATCTGAAAATATCAAATCATTAGACCTTGTAATCCTGTTTGTAAAACATGAGTTTTTAAGGATGTGAGATCGTTGTCGGGAACTAGTGAGTTCCGATCTGATTTGAACCCTTAGGTTCTTGGCCCCTCGAACTCGGAAGCTCTTAGGATCTAGACCCCTTAGGTTCCTTATCTGGGCCCTGAGGCCTTACTTTGAACCCGGGAGTTCTACCCGTTGAGTCTATGGGACCCTGAGGTTTTCTGGACCCTCAGGTCTTAGGAACCTTGAGGTTCTTTGGACCCTTAGGTCTTGGGATCCGGAGGTCTTAGGTACCTTGAGGTTCTTTGGACCCTTAGGTCTTGGGACCCGGAGGTCTTAGGAACCTTGAGGTTCTTTGGACCCTTAGGTCTTGGGACCCGGAGGTCTTAGGAACCTTGAGGTTCTTTGGACCCTTAGGTCTTGGGACCCGGAGGGTTTAGGAACCTTGAGGTTCTCTGGACCCTTAGGTCTTGGGACCCTGAGGTCTTAGGAACCTTGAGGTTCTTTGGACCCGAAGGTCTTTGGGCCCGAAGGTCTTTGGACCCGAAGGTCTTTGGACCCGAAGGTCTTTGGACCCTTAGGTCTTTGGACCCGAAGGTCTCTGGACTTTTATGCTTTTGGGGAGTCTTTTTGATCGCTCTCTACTGTTCGGAGGCGAGCCACTCTCGATCTAAATTGAGAAGTCGCACTGTGCTACCCGTGGGCATAGGCCATTCTCGAAAATCTCAATGCTGCACTCTACCTTTCTGCAGAAAGGTCACTCTCAGACTTACTGTGGTCTGGGGTGGGTCCCCCCGCAAGGTTCTGTCAACCCAGACACACTACCTTCCCCGTCTGGATAGGTATTAAATTGTTTGTGCTTAACCGGTTATTTGCACTTTCCTCCCTGCATATCAGCCGCCAGAATCTGATTACAGTACTTGGCTGTGTACGTCATGCCCCCAGCGTGCGTTTAGCTTATAGCATTTTTCAAGAGGGTTTGAATGGCACTAGTACGTGGTCCCCGCATAATTCTTGGCTATAGGCCTTTACACAGGGCCCTATCGCGCAGACATCGGCTCAGGGCTGATCAGACCCCTTCCATATCTGTCTGCACCTATGGTGAGTAGTCTCACCAGCTAGGGGGCTAGCTAAGATCTGAGGTCCCGAAGGTCCCGATCCAGCTAATATGCCCCTTTAAGTATATTGGTGTTCCCTTAACTTCCTTTAGTCGAAACCAAATGTATTTTATAAGACTAGTCCGAAGACGTTCTCGTTATACATAGGAGTAGGAAAACCAGAATACTTAAATATATAATAGTATATATAGAGCTTGATCCGAAGATCTTGCCTTTAGAAATGATAAAATTTGAGGTGCAAGGCGTTCCAGCAGTTGGGTTGGACCTTGCCTGTGCTGTCTTGCAGCTTATAGGCTCCTGCCCCTTGCACCCCTATTACCTGGTAGGGCCCCTCCCATCCGGGGGCGATTTTTCCGGCTGATTTGTCTTTTGTGTGATTACAGACTCGCCTTAGGACCCAGTCCCCTTCTTGGAAGGTTCTGGATCTCACCTTCTTGTTGTAACTCTTGGCTACCTTCATTTGGTACGAAGCGTTCCTCAGGCGGGCTGCTTCTCTTTCTCGTATAGGAGGTCTAGGCTTAGGTACATCTGCTCATCGTTTTCCTTGGGAGTTAGGATGTTGGAGATCGTGGTCTTAACATGCACCTCGGTTGGTATTGCTGACTCGGTGCCATAGACGAGTGAGAAAGGGGTTTCTTGGGTAGCTGTTTTCGGAGTTGTCGGATAGGCCCAGAGGACTCCATGTAGCTCTTCTGCCCATCGCCCATGAGCCTTCTCCAAGCGCTTTTTGAGCATGCTTACCACGGTTTTGTTGGTTGACTCTGCTTGTCCGTTCGACTGGGGGTGTCTCGGTGCTGAATATGAGAGTTTGATATCCCAATCTTTGCAGAAGTCTTGGAAGTCTTTGCTGTTAATTTGGGGTCCATTGTCTGTGACAATCTCCTGAGGTGCTCCGAAGCGGGTTATTATGTTCGTCCAAATGAATTTCCTGATCTAGAGGTCCGTGATTTTCGCCAAGGCTTTGGCTTCTACCCACTTTGTGAAGTAATCGGTCATTACCAGGAGGAAAACCTTTTGCCCCGGCGCCATTGGGAATTTCCCCACGATGTCCATGCCCCATTTGCGGAAGGGCCAAGGGGAGCTTAGGGATTTCAGGTTCTCTGGTGGTAAGTTGGAGATTGGGGCGTGCTTCTGGCATTGGCTGCAGGTTTTAGCCTGTTTGAGGGAGTCCTTCGCCATAGTAGGCCAATAATAACCGGCCCTCCTTGCCTTGAGAACTAGGCTTCGTCCGCTGGAATGTGAACCGCATTCCCCATCGTGGAGTTCTTCCAATATTCGTGCGGCTTCTCTAGGAGATATGCATCGTAGATAGGGCCCTGAGAAGGACCTTCTATATAGCTTTCCCTCCGAAATGCAGTACCTGGCTGCTTGTCTCTTGATCTTCCGGCTCTCCTCTCGGTTTTCAGGTAGGACATCGTTTCTCAGATAGTTGGTGATAGGGGTCATCCAGGTTTCTCCTTCGTCTACTACCGCCACTTCTTCTGGTTCTGCCTCTTTCTGGGTTGCTGGCCATTGTAGGACCAACAAGGGGATACTCATATGTTCCTTGGTTTCCAATGCGGAACCCAGGTTTGCTAGAGCATCGGCTTGGGAGTTCTTTTCCCTAGGTATCTGAGTAAGCTTGCAGCTTGTGAATTGGTCTAGGAGACGCTTGGCCACCGATAGGTACCTGATCATACTCGGGTCCTTGGCTTGATAATCCCCTTGAACTTGGCTGATGATGAGCTGCGAGTCACTGAAGACCTGGATGTCTTTTACTCCCATTTCTCTAGCTAACGCTAGACCTGCTATCAAAGCCTCGTATTCTGCCTCGTTGTTTGTTGCTTTGAAATTGCAACGTACAGCCCTTGAGGCCGAATCTCCTGTAGGGGAAGTTAGGACCAATCCTACTCCTGCGCCTCTTACGTTGTTGGAACCATCCACGTGCAGGGTCCATTGACCTTTCTCTGCTTCTTTTATCAGGAGTGTAGCTTCTAGGTCTGGTTCTGGAAGCGCAGATGGAGAGAATTCAGCCACGAAATCGGCTAGGACCTGGGACTTGATAGCGGCGGCTGGGCTAAAGATCACATCACACTCTCCCAACTCTACAATCCATTTCGCCAACCGTCCTGATACCTCGGGTTTATGAAGGACCGCTTTGATGGGGAATGAAGTGACCACCACGATTTGATGGGACTGGAAGTAGGGACGTAGCTTCCGGGCCGCGACCACCAGGGCGAGGGCTAGTTTCTCCAGTTGGCTGTAGCGAGTTTCTGCGTCTAGCATGGATTTGCTAACATAGTATATGGGGTGCTGCCTCCTTTCTTCCTCTCTTACGAGGACCGCGCTAACTGCGTGCTCAGACACAGCTAGGTAAAGCAATAGGGTTTCTCCTTCCAAGGGTTTAGATAGGAGTGGTGGAGTAGGGAGGTAGGCCTTGAGGTCGGATAGCGCGACTTCGCACTTCTCTGTCCACTTAAAGTCTTTCGGGTTCTTTAATGTTTCAAAGAAGGCGTGGGATTTGTTGGAAAGCCTGGAGATGAACCTGCTGAGGGCTGCCATTCTCCCTGTCAGTTTTTGAACCTCCTTGACATTCCGTGGGGGAGGAATCGCCTGGATGGCTCTTATTTGCTCCGGATTTGCTTCTATGCCCCTGTGGGTGACTATGTATCCCAGAAACTTCCCGGAGCTTATTCCGAAGGAGCATTTAGAGGGGTTGAGCTTCATATTGTATTTCCTCAAGGTGGCGAATGCTTGCTGAAGATGTGAGATATGATCTTCCGAATCTAGTGATTTTACCAGCATGTCGTCGATGTAGACTTCCATGGTCTGGCCTATCTGATCGGCAAACATCGTGTTGACTAGCCTCTGGTAGGTGGATCCAGTGTTCTTCAAACCAAACGGCATGACCTTATAGCAGTAGATGCCCCTGGAGGTCATGAAGGACGTCTTCTCTTGATCGTCGGGATGCATTAGGATTTGGTTGTATCCTGAGAAGGCGTCCATGAAGCTCATTAGTTGGTGCCCAGCAGTAGCATCAACTAGCTTGTCTATATGAGGCAAGGGGAATGGATCCTTTGGACAGGACTTGTTGAGGTCCGTGAAATCGATGCAGACTCTCCATTTTCCGTTTTTCTTTTTCACAACCACCACATTGGCGAGCCAGTCGGGATACTGTACCTCTCTTATGAACCCTTGCGTCGAGCAGATTCTTTACCTCTTCGTTAATGATTTCGTCCCTTTCGGGAGCAAACTTCCTTCTCTTTTGTCTGACTGGAGGATGCTCGGGATTCACTTGGAGCTGGTGCATGATGACATCAGGGTCGATTCCGGGCATGTCTTCGTGGGACCACGCAAAGCAATCGGAATTGGATCTTAGGAAGTCGATCAACCTTCGCCTCAGATCTTTCTGCAGTTTGGAACCTATCTTGAGGTTCCGTTCCGAGTTCCCTTCTACTAGGGGGACCTCATCCATGTCTTCAACCTCGGGTTCTTTGGCGTGCGGAACTAGAGGTTGCTTTTGTAATTGCTATAAGGCTTGGGTCTTTCCCTTCGGGGTAGTTTGGTAGCAGGACCTGGAATTCTCTTGGTGAAGGGTTTAGGGTTGAAGACCTTCACGCCCCAGGGAGTAGGAAATTTCACCAATTGGTGAAGGGTTGAAGGCACGGCTCCCATGTCGTGAATCCAGGGCCTCCCTAGTATCACATTGTAAGATGACGGACAGTCGACGACCAAGAACTTGGTGGTTTGGTTTATCCCCTCGGTGTAGACTGGGAGAAGGACTTCTCCTTCGGTTTGCTTCACCTCTCCACTGAATCCCACGAGCGGGGTCGCTTTCCTGGTTAGTGTCTTAGGGTCTAGTCCTAAGTCCATATAGGCCGAATGGACGATGATGTTGCTGGAGCTGCCGTTGTCCACCAGTATCCGTTTAACCAAGCAATTGGCTATAACTAGCGAAATGACGAGGGCGTCATGATGGGGAGCAAGGACCCGTTCCTAATCTCTCGCAGTAAAGCTGATTTCATCCGTCCCCAAGAGTGGGCGCTTGGGAACCTCGGTCTCTTGACCATTGCTAGCATTACGAGTACTCCTTTTGGCTGCGGCGCTGCTGATTCCGCTTACTTCTGATCCTCCCGAGATGACGTGGATCACTCGTTCTTGTGGCGGAGGTAATGCAGGGACAGCATCGTTGGGGAGAGCGGGACCTTCTCTGTTGAGGAGGTCCTTTGCTTTGTCCGAGAGGAACTCCGTTAGGTAGCCCTTCCTAAGAAGTTCGGCTACTTCCAGCTTTAAGGCTATACAGTCTTCTGTGGTGTGACCGTGATCGTTGTGGAACCCACACCATCTTTTAGGGTTCCGGGTGGCATCAGGGGACCTCATTTTAGGTGGCCACTTAACTTGTGGGCCCATCTGGCTCAAGACTCCGATGAGCTCTGGTTTGGATATCGCTAGGTGGGAGATGCTGGGCCAAGTAGAAACCATCATTCCTTCGGATCGTGGTAGAGGGCGATGTTGATATCTGCCCATGCTCTGGTTGGCGGATTCTCGGGAAGGTCGAGGTCGGATGGTTTCCTCACGCTCGTCCTTTGAAGGCCTGGAGGACTTCTGGTCGTATTTGGAGGAGATTTTGGCCCTGCTCACGACGTCTTCTTCCCACCTTACTTGGGCCCAGGCACGGGATAGCACATCCGCCATGTCCCCGCATTTGTACTTCGTTAGTTCCTTGTAGAGCTCTCCCTCCGGAAGGAGACCCTTTTTGAAGGCTGACACTGCTGTATCAGCGTTGCATTCGGGTATAGAGACCTTTTCCTTGTTGAAACGAGCTATGTAGGAGCGTAGGGACTCGTTTCTGTATTGTTGGATCTCGTAGAGGTCATCTGATCTCTTCTCCAGATGGCGGCTGCTGGCAAATTGTTCCACGAACTTGTCGCTGAGGGCTGCGAAAGATGCGATGGATCCCGTGGGGAGGTTGATATACCATTGGAGGGCAGGACCGGTTAAGGTTGATCCGAAACCCTTGCACATGGTGGCCTCCCTTGCTTCTTTTGGAATAGCAACGACTATCATGCGTTGCTTGTACTGGGCGATGTGGTTGTCCGGATCTCCGGTTCCCTCATACATCTTAATGCTCGGAAAAGAGAATTTGCGAGGCATCTCGACTGAAGCAATCTCCTTCGCGAAATGTGTGTCGGAGTATGACCTGGGATCGCTTCTGCGGATAGGAGGAGCTACTCCGGGGAGCCTTTCCACCATGGATTGGATGGTGCCGAATCTTTCGGATACCACCTTCTCTAGGTAGGCGGCAAGAGCTGGGTCTGAGATCTCGGGATGGTCAGGTGAATACTCTTCGTCCTTTGCACCGGAATCGTCCTCTTCTTCTTCGTGGGTTGCGTCTCGAGTGGTTTTTAGACCGCCGGGTCCGTCGTCGGGCTGTTGAGGCGTTTCGTCACCGTCATGCGGGGTGTTGAGCGAAGCCATGGGTCGGACTCGGGTCCTGAACCGTTTCCGCTTGTTTCCAATAGCTCAGAGGGATCGGTTTTCTCGTCGGAGAGCGAGGTTTTCGGCTTCCATAGCGTCTAGCTTCTCGACGCTTTGCTGAAGCTGCTTGGAGTGTTCCCCAAGTTGATCTTTTAGGTACTGAACTTCCTGGACGAGTTCCAGACCTGCAGGTGTGGTTTCCTGAGCCTTATGAAGGTCGGTGATTTGACTCTGAAGGGTTTCGAATCGGCTTAGAAGCTCCTTCTCCTTCGGGGTCAGATCAGCTTGGTTGGAATCGTCTTCCGGTGCCATCGTCACGTAGTTGATTTACTCCCCTCCTTCTAGCGCCAAACTGTTATGATATTTTTGTGTAGGGTCGTTTTAGTACTACGGAACACTGGAAGACTAATAGTTTTTGAGTATTTGTATGAGTTTAGAGAAGAGAAATTGAGGCAAAGATATATCTTATTGAGTATGTTTAGCGTTACAACGTATTAGGTGTATAAACCCTAGTTTTCTAGCCTAACTCTCTAATCTCTAAGCCCCAAAGTGTCGATCCCTTGTTCTAGGGTTTGGGTTCCCCTTTTATAGTTGATATAAGTCGGTCAATCTTGGGCGGCCTTCGTAATATTCATGAATATATTACTTTCCCCTCGGTTTAGGAAACTTCTATATTCATGCGGAGGATCAGATCTTTGGTCCTTTCGTCAGGGGCTAGGCCTTGGTTCCTCGTTACGGGGACTGGACCTTGGATATTGTAAAGTAGAGTTCGGGTCCTGGTGCCTTATGATGGAGACTGGTCCCTTGAGTAGAGGAAGGATCCTGGGTCCCTTCCAAATGAGGGCCCAGAAGTCAAGGCCCCTTCGGAGGCTGGAGAAATCTTTAGCCTGGATATTTTTCCCCAACAGAGGGCAGAGAAGCAGAAGGAAAAAGAAGCCAAGGAGAAGCAAGAGAAGGAAAAGCATGACCGAGACTCGGGTGATGGGAACGACGGTGAATCACTTGCTCGTGTTAGCACAATAGCCAACCGGGTTTCCCAAAAGGTCGCAGAAGAACTCACAGAGGCGGAGAAGAGGCTCATGGCATCCATTGAAGGCCACGTTGAAGCCGTTCTCCGCCGTATTGGAGTTGAGGAGAAAATAAGGGATTTAAACCAAGCTGTTCTGACTCTCAAAGGTATGGAGGAGAGGGTAAAAAACAACGTTACAGAGGCAATGGGAACAATGGAGGAAAACATCACTCAGTCAATACTGGACTTCCTACGCAACCCCATATCATCAACGCCGGCTCACATGTCTGCCACACCAACGGGGTCCGAAAGCGAAGAGTCCACGCGTGAAGCATCCCAGAGCCCGCTGCCTAAAGAACGCAAGAGCTCTAGTTCCGCCGCATGAGCGGACAACCGTTATGTTGATGGCTCTACTAACTCGTCGGGCGTCCCTACATCCCTTGAAGACCCTCACGAGGTACGATGCATTTAGTAGTTTGTGTCTGGATGTTCTTTCGACATGGTTGCCGATTAACATTTTGTTTCCCTCATCAGGCCTTCATACACAAACCTAGCGTTGTAGTCATCCCACCCGCTCAACAAGCAGACAAGGTAACATGTTTGGTAGCTGCTAACTCTATCATTATCGGACACAGTCATTTATAAATGATAACATGCATTATTTATCCAACGAGGTTTGCTGTCTTGTCCAATAAAATGTTTGTTTGCTTCTCAGACACCTGAACCGGAAGTTAGGATTAGAGATGGCTCCCCTAGAGTGCCTGTCGGGCAAACACAACTATCAGACACAATAACTGAGCAGGTTACTTCTTTCATTAGCTGCAAAATATATTGATAAAAGTCCCTTCTTGTTTTAAATGCTATCTGATAAATGATAACAGACATTATTTACCTAACGTGGTTTGCTGTATAATGCAATTTTTGTTTGCTTTTAGATACCTGAAGCCGAATTTAGGATTAGCGATGGCTCTACCAGCGTGCCTGTGGGGCAAACATACCCATCAGACACAATATCTGAGAAGGTTACTTGTTTCATTAGCTGCCAAATATATTGATAAGAGTCATATTTTATTTTTAATGCAATCTTTATCTGCAGGTCCAACATAATGTGAGTGGCTCAGCTGATCATCCACATGCATCAGACAAGTGCCACCCCAAAGAATCCGCCACTGCACTATGCCCTAACGATGCAATAACAAGTTCTTGCTGAGCTACACTCGGTTACGGATGATCAGCAGGTAATTGCTTCCTATACTTTTTGGCTGACTGTAAGTATGTGGTTCTGACTCTGTCTTGTAATGATATTTCTTTTCGACTATTCCAGGGAGCAGACGCGACGCAGATGCACATGAAACGGCAGCAGCACAACCAGAACCAGAGCGGTCTGATATGGACATAGACCAGGTACACTTTCATAAAAAATCATCAAATCTGATCATGTTCTCTAACATCATCGGTTCCTTATGATTTAAACTTGTCTTTCTTATTGTTAAGCCGCCCAATCAGAAGTCGCCTTCAGCAGGGCTAGGTAGTTCTAATAACGCCGAGCATCCACCAACTGAACCCTTCCCCGCGGTATGTTCACATCTTAATAATATCCACCAACAGTTTGTTTTCTATCCGGTTACTCTTATCTCACAACCCTTGCTTATGTGTTATTCACACTTCTCGTATAGGTCGAAGATCCCTCATTTTCTCTTGGGGTCACGCAGGAATGCATGGCCGATAGGCCTGTTGTTGCCTGTCCCATAGCCATCATTCCACCATCGTCGTCTAAACCTGCTGAGGGGAACAATAGTCGTAAGAGTAAAAGAAACCGCGTTACACCCGCCGTTCTACATGACTTTCAGTGTGATCCCAAAACAACGGTCCCATACAAGGTGTCACCGGACGTGGGTATGGCTTTCGACGAGATTGCTACGTTACTAAACCCCATAGAGTGAGAACAACAACCTTTTCAAATATCACGCATCATATATTGTACTTGGTTTAGTTGCACGCAACATTGTATGGTAACTGTTAATAATTATGTTTGCAGGTTCATCATTCTCGGAGATAAATTCAAAAGATGAACCCGGGAGTTTGCCAACGTTGCTCACAGGACAACACATATGTCTCCTCAGGTTTTTTCTGCTCCCTTCATCACTGTTTTATTCAATCCCCTCTCACAAACATTTTTGTAGGTGATGGATGTAATCATGGCATATTTGGGGTCGGTCATCTCTGGACCCGTTAACAATGCTACTATATTTGACTCCTCTCTACCAGGAGCGATAAAGGGTAACTACACCCGTTTTGTGAAGACGGCGGTGAAGGATAGGCACATGGTTAAGTTCTCACATGATGTGATTAACATGGCTAAGGAATGCGCGGTAGACCGGCTTTATTTCCCCTTCAACATTGATCAACACCACTGGATTGGGGTTTGTATCGACTGCAGAGCCGCTACCATTACTGTTTCTCGACTGCAACACTGCTCTTAAATCTGATGCGCAGTTGAAGAAAGAACTTACACCCATTGCCAATAAGGCTCCCTACATTACCAGACACGGTAAACCAGCCACTAGTTCAGACCCACCGAAACCCTTCGTCATCACAAGGCCTAGATGCATTCCTCAAGTACTCTCCCCAACCAACTCTGCCGTCATGACCGCCTTGCTGATAGAAACACACGCGTCTGCTGGGCCTGACGGATGTAAAGGTCTCACACCAAGGGTTCTGTCTGATGCCGCCAACAAGTTAGTGTTGGAGAAAATATTCAAGGTTAAAGATTTCTCCAGCCTCCGAAGGGGCCCTTGATTTCCAGACCCTTCTCCTAAGAAGGACCCAGGGTCCAACCTCTACTCGAAGGTTCCAGGGTCCAGCCCCTGCCGGAAGGAACCAGGGTCCGACCCTTCGCAACAATATGAAAGTTTTTCAGCTAAGGGAAAACTTCTATTTCCACGATTATGGAAGAGTTTGCCCTACTTCAGCCGACATACATCTACTATAAAAGGGGAGCCCAAACCCTAGAACAAGGGATCGACATTCAGAGGCTTAGAGACTAGAGAGTTAGGCGATATAACTAGGGTTCATACACCTCAAACGTTGTAATCCCACATATACTTAATAATATACGTCTCTTTGCCTTGATTTCTCTTCTAAATACACACAAATCCTTTAGTCTTCCAGTGTTTCGTAGTACTTAAACGACCCTACACAAAAATACCATAACAGTTTGGCGCTAGAAGGAGGGGAGTAACTCAACTACGTGACGATGACACCGGAAGACGATTCCAACCGAGTCGAACTAACCCCAAAGGAGCAGGAGCTTCTCAGCCGGCTTGAAACTCTTCAAAGCCAAATCATCGACCTTCACAAGACTCAGGAAACCGCACCTGCAGGCCTGGAACTTGTTCAAGAAGTTCAGAACCTAAAATACCAACTTGGAGAGCACTCCAAACAACTTCAACAGAGCGTCGAGAAGCTAGACGCTATGGAGGCCGAGAACCTTGCTCTCCGACGAGAGAACCAATCCCTCGGAACAGTTGGGAACAAGCGAAAACGGTTCAGAACCATAGTCCGACCTATGGCTTCGCTTAACACTCCACGCAATAACGAGGAAACGCCTCAGCAGCCTAACGATGGATCCGATAACCAGGAGGCTACTTGGGATGCAACTCAAGAGGAAGAGAATGATGATTCCGACACGGAGGACGAGGAATACTCACCCGATAATCCCGAAATCTCAGATCTAGCTCTAGCTGCCTACCTAGAGAAGGTGGTGTCCGAGAGATTCGGCACCATCCAATCTATGGTGGAAAGGCTCCCTGGAGTAGCTCCCCCTATCCGGAGAAGCGACCCTAGGTCTTACTCCGACACACCTTTCATAAAAGAGATTGCTTTGGTAGAGATGCCCCGCAAGTTCTCTTTCCCGAACATCAAGATGTACGAAGGAACTAGGGATCCCGATAACCATATCGCCTAGTACAAACAGCGCATGATAGCCGTGGCTATCCCCAAGGATGCAAGGGAAGCTACCATGTGCAAAGGATTCAGATCAACCTTGACCGGTCCTGCCCTCCAATGGTACATTAATCTCCCCACGGGATCCATCACATCTTTTGCCGCCCTCAGCGACAAATTTGTGGAACAATTCGCCAGCAATCGTCATTTGGAGAAGAGATCAGATGACCTCTATGAGGTTCAACAATACATGAACGAGTCCTTACGTTCCTATATAGCTTGCTTCAACCAAGAGAAAGTCTCCATTCCCGAGTGCAACGCTGATACAACCGTCTCGGCTTTCAAGAAGGGTTTGCTTCCGGAAGGAGAACTCCATAAGGAGCTAACGAAATACAGGTGTGGGGATATGGCGGATGTGTTATCCCGCGCCTGGGCTTAAGTGAGATGGGAAGAAGACGTCGTAAGCAGAGCCAAGGCTTCCTCTAAATACGATCAGAAATCCTCCAGACATTCAAGAGACGATCGCGACGAGGCCATCCGTCCTCACCTTCCAAAGAACCCAACAAATCAAGCAGGGGCAGGTATCAGAATCGTTCTCTACCCCGATCCGTGGGAATGATGGTGTCAACTTGGCCCAGCATTTCTCATCTTGCAATATCTAAACCAGAGCTCATCGGAGTCCTAAGACAGATGGGTCCGCAAGTTAAATGGCCCCATAAGATGAGGTCCCCCGATACCAATCGGAGCCTTAAAAGGTGGTGCAAATTCCACAATGACCACGGCCACACCACCGAAGATTGCATAGCCCTGAGGATAGAGGTAGCTGAACTCCTCAAGAAAGGCTATCTAAGAGAATTCCTCTCAGACAAAGCAAGGAACCTCTTGAACAAAGAAGGCCCATGCCTTCCTAACGAAGCCGTTTCCGCATTACCTCCGCCGCATGATCGAGTGATCCACGTCATCTCAGAAGGATCAGAAGTAAGTGGGATCAGCGCCGCGGCCAAAAGAAGCACTCGCAACGCCAGGAACGGTCAGGAAATCGAAGTCCCTAAACGCCCACTCCTGGGAACGGATAAGATCAGCTTCACCGCGAAGGAACATGAAAGGATTTTAGCTCCTCACCACGACGCCCTCGTCATCTCGCTGGTTATAACCAAATGCTTGGTCAAGCGGATACTGGTGGACAACGGAAGCTCCAGCAACATCATCTTCCACTCGGCCTACATGGATTTAGGGTTGGACCCCAAGACGCTAACTAGAAAAGCGACCCACTCGTGGGATTCAGCGGAGAGGTGAAACAGACCGAAGGAGAGGTTTATCTCCCAGTATACGCTGAAGGGATAAATCAAACCACTAAGTTCCTAATCGTCGACTGTCCATCATCCTACAACGTGATACTAGGAAGACCTTGGATCCACGATATGGGAGCCGTACCTTCGATCCTTCATCAATTGGTCAAATTCCCTACTCCTTGGGGCGTAAAGGCTATCAAAAGAGACCAGGAAAATTCCAGGTCCTGCTATCAGACCATCCTGAAGGGAAAGACCCAGGCCTTATAGTAATTACAGAAAGAACATCCGGTTCCTCATACTGAAGAACCAGAAGTTGAAGGAATGGAAGAGATCCCTTTGGTGGAAGGGAATTCAGGGCAGAATCTCAAGATAGGCTCTAAGCTTCCAAAGGATCTAAGACGAAGACTGATTGACTTCCTAAGATCTAACTCTGATTGCTTCGCTTGGTCCCACGAAGACATGCGTGGAATCGACCCCGACATAATCATGCACCAGCTGCAGGTGGATCCTAAGCATCCCCCAGTCAGGCAGAAAAGGAGGAAATTTGCTCCTGAGAGGGATGCAATCATTAACGAGGAAGTCAAGAATCTGCTCGATGCAGGATTCATAAGAGAGGGCCAATATCCCGACTGGCTCGCCAATGTAGTAGTTGTAAGGAAGAAGAACAGAAAGTGGAGAGTCTGCATCGATTTCACATACCTCAACAAGTCATGTCCGAAGGATCCCTTTCCTTTGCCTCACATAGACAAGCTGGTCGATGCCACTGCCGGACATCAACTAATGAGTTTCATGGATGCCTTCTCCGGATACACCCAAATCCTAATGCATCCTGATGACTGTTATGATATTTTTGTGTAGGGTTGTTTTAGTACTACGGAACACTGGAAGACTAATAGATTTCGTGTATTTGTATGTGTTTAGAGAAGAGAAACTGAGGCAAAGAGATGTATTATTGAGTGATTTTGGGATTACAACGTCTTAGGTGTATAAACCCTAGTTCTATCGCCTAACTCTCTAATCTCTAAGCCCCAAAGTGTCGATCCCTTGTTCTAGGGTTTGGGTTCCCCTTTTATAGTCGATGTAAGTCGGTCAATCTTGGGCAGCTTCCGTAATATTCAGGAATATATTACTTTCCCCTCGATATGGGAAACTTCCATATTCATGCGGAGGATCGGATCCTTGGTCCTTACGGCAAGGGCTAGGCCTTGGTTCCTCGATACAGGGACTGGACCCTGGATACTTATTAAATGGAGATCGGACCCTGGTGCCACCTGGTGGAGATGGGTTCTTTAAGTAGAGGAGGGACCATGGGTCCTTTCCAAACGAGGGCCCGGAAGTCGAGGCCCCTTCGGAGGCTGGAGAAACCTCTAGCCTTGGATATTTTTCCCCAACAGTTTGCCCCTTATTCCTTGATTGCTTCGTAGGGGTCAAGGGATAATATGTAGCCTTGAGTCTTGGTACTATTTCTTCCAGCAGGAGAAGGGCTAACGCCTTGTTGTATCTTAAGATAGAGCGTGGAACCATCGTTGGTCCTTTTGTCATAGGTCCGCAGGAAATGGTCCTCCTCGGAGGCATTGGATCCTCCTTTTTGGATAGAGACAGTTAAAGACGATATGGGCTTTTTCAAGGGAAGCCCATTATCGGTTCGGCTTCCGTTTGGCGCCCATTCGTGCGCGTGGCGAGGCGATCGAGGCGCGTGGGCTTCAGACTAGGGTTTCCTCCCTTTTTCTTTGCTCGAAGCCGAGTTTTCCTCCATTTCGTCTTTGCCTTCTCTAGAGCTTTCATCTCGGCGACTTTCTTTTCCGGAGACTCTTCTTGTTTTCCACAGGTAGCCGTCTTTCTTTCTCTTCTTCTTATTAAAAATGTCGAATGAATCCCCTAGCAAAACCCTAGCAACCTCTCCCGTAGTTAGGTCTAGGACTTCCTCTTCTCAATCTCCTATGATCGAGACAATGGGATCCCGCATTTTTGAGGTTGAAGATGCCTCTACTGGGGGCAGAGCTGGAAAGTCCTCGTCATTGGGTCCGGTTTCATCGATCAAGAAGGAGGACGTAGAGGGATGGAGAAGGAAGTATAATCTTCTTCGAGACTTGGTCATCCGGGTCCCCGATCCGTCGGATAGGATTTCGGACTTTGGGGTCGACGAGGTCCCGATTTATGAGGCATACTTCAAATCAGGCTTTCGCGATCGGGTTCCTTCGTTGATCGCCAAGCTATCGGAGTTCCTCGACATCTCTCCGGGTCAGCTAACTCCTCCGGCCTGGAGAACACTCATAGCCATCCAGAATTTGGGTGAGCTGGAGGGTCTGATGTTGGGTTTGAACGAGGTTCTGTACATGTACTCTGTCTCAACCCTGCCTGGATCAGAGGGGAAATATTACCTCCGTCCTCGAGGTAAGAAACCATTGGTTCAGGAGATTGAGAAAAAGGCGAGGAAAAGTAATCCTGTTTTTAGTGGTAAATGGGAGGAGAGGTTCGCCTTTGCGCTTCTTCCAGGCTCCCCTTCGGTTTGGCACGTAGCGGGTAGGTTAAATTGATATAAGCTCTGGTCTTGTCTCTGATACTCATTCATTTGCTTTGTCGTTGCAGGTGTATCCGTTCCAGCGGTACCGGAAGGGAAGGAGGTAGCTGAACGAGTGTTTGATCTGCCAGTTGAACGTCGTCAAGTCATCTACCTTCTGAGTCGAGAAGTTCTTGGTTGCTGCAGCATTTGGGGTAAGCTCATAGTATTTCTTTTTGTCTTCGTTATTCAGTCATTGAACTTGCGGATTCTTCTTTGCAGGGAATATGTTGGACCTTCAGGAGATGGCTCCATGGATGCTATTAAGAAAGCTTGGGAGAATCTTTCCGCTAAGAAGACTCCTAAGGAGATTGTCGTCTCGGGGGATGACGATGTTCAGATTACGGGGAGCCTTAAGCGCAAAGGATCTAGCACTCCTGCTCCTACCGTTTCCAAGAGGAGGACTCGTTCTTCGACCCCTACGATCTCTGGTGTGGACCTGAAGCCGGTGCTGGATGACCTTTCTACCAAGGTCTTCCCGGGGAGCGTGTGCAATCTTCCTGCCGATGATCTTCCCAAAGCCATCAGCTCTATCCAGTTTGATCTCCTTCAGGTATGTCGACGCGTTTTATTACTGCTTTGGCCTCGTAGTGCATTATGACGACCGTGGTATCGTATTTGCTGCAGCTTATGTCTCAGGTTCATCACCTCAAGGACATGGTGAATGAGGATACTTCCAAGGAGATTGAGGCTCTGAAGGCTCAGCTTCGCGAGGAGAAGGACAAAGGTTTGGCGCAAGGGAAAGAGCTTAAGTCTCTTCAGCTAAGGTTGAAGAAGTCTCAGGAGCTGGAGGAGAATGCTGCTACCGAGCACGTCGTGCTGACGTCTAAACTGGATGCGGTGAGGGGAGAGCTGGAGGAGCTGAAGAATGAGAAGAATTCTTTTGAAGACGAGAGGACGATGGCGGTGAGTGGGGCTAAGATGATAGCTCGCTGGGAGGTGATGAGGGATTATCTGAAGGGGCAGACTGATAAGTGGGACTTCATGGTGGAGTTTGAGCACTACAAGATGGTGAAGGAGTCTGAGGCTAAGCTTCGTGGGTTGCCTCCTCCTTCGTACGATGACGAACCACTTATCCCCGTGAAGGAAACTGCTGAGGTGGATCCTCCTGCTCCCGTGGATAATCCAGCTGCTGCCCCTGAGGCTTAAACTTTCTTCTCCTGTTTTTTGCTGAACTCTTGAGCCCGATGGGCTGTTGTCGTATTTTCGCCCTTCGGGGCTTTATTTCCAGAATTGGGCCTTCGTGCCTTTTTGTTTTAGAACTTGTGGCCCTTCGTGGTCTTTTTAAGACTTATGGCCCTTCGTGGTCTTTATCTATTTCCTTTGTGCATCTGTAGACGTCACTCGAGGCTTTGTCCGGTTGTTGGTTTGGGGTTATGGGCCGAAGGCCGACCATAACCCCCATGAGAGGTCATAATCTAGGACTCGAGTTCTGTTAGCGATTAGATTGGAGGCTTTAAAAATGCCAAAGCATCAGATCTTATAGTTCTGCGAATTCTGTAAGATCGTTGTCGGGAACTAGTGAGTTCCAATCTGGTTTGGACCCTTGGGTTCTTGATCCCTCGAACTCGGAAGTTCTTAGGATCTAGGCCCTTTAAGTTCCTTACTTGGGCCCTGAGGCCTTACTTTGAACCTGGGAGACCTTACCCATTAAATCTTGAAGGAGTAGGAGCCTTTAGGCTCTTAGGGACCCTTAGGTCTTAGGAACCTTGAGGTTCTTCGGACCTTTAGGTCTTGGGAACCTTGAGGTTCTTTGGACCCTTAGGTCTATGGGACCTTGAGGTTCATTGGACCCTTGGGTCTATGGACCCGAAGGTCTATGGACCCTTAGGCCTTTGGAACCTTGAGGTTCTTTGGACCTTTAGGTCTTGGGAACCTTGAGGTTCTTTGGACCCGAAGGTCTTTTGGAACCTTGAGGTTCTTTGGACCCTTGGGTCTATGGACCCTTCGGTCTTTGAAACCTTGAGGTTCTTTGGACCCTTGGGTCTATGGACCCGAAGGTCTATGGACCCGAAGGTCTATGGACCCGAAGGTCTATGGACCCGAAGGTCTATGGACCCGAAGGTCTTTTGGAATTTTGAGGTTCTTTGGACCCTTGAGTCTTATGGATCCTTAGGTCTTTGGACCCGAAGGTCTATGGACCCGAAGGTCTTTGGACCCGAAGGTCTTTGGACCCGAAGGTCTCTTGACCGAAGGTCTTTGGACCCGAAGGTCTTTGGACCCGAAGGTCTTTGGACCCGAAGGTCTCTGGACCCGAAGGTCTCTGGACCCGAAGGTCTTTGGACCCGAAGGTTTTTGGACCCGAAGGTCTTTGGACCCGAAGGTCTTTGGACCCGAAGGTCTCTGGAGTTTTATACTTTTGGGGAGTCTTTTTGATCGCTCTCTGCTGCCCGGAGGCGAGCCACTCTCGATCTAAATTGAGAAATCGCACTGTGCTACCCGTGGGCATAGGCCATTCTCGAAATTCTCAATGTTGCACTCTACTTTTCTGCAGAAAGGTCACTCTCAGACTTATTGTGGTCTGGGGTGGGTCCCCCCGCAAGGTTCTGTCAACCTCAGACACACTACCTTCCACGTCTGGATAGGTATTAAATTGTTTGTGCTTAACCGGTTATTTGCACTTTGCTCCCTGCATATCAGCCGCTAGAATCTGATTACAGTACTTGGCTGTGTACGTCATGCCCCCAGCGTGCGTTTAGCTTACAGCGTATTTCACGAGGGTTTGAATGGCACTAGTACGTGGTCTCCGCATAACTCGCGGCTATAGGCCTTTACGCGGGGCCCTATCGCACATACATCGGCTCAGGGCTGATCAGACCCCTTCCATATCTGTCTGCACCTATGGTGAGTAGCCTCACCAGCTAGGGGGCTAGCTAAGATCTGAGGTCCCGAAGGTCCCTGATCCAGCTAATATGCCCCTTTAAGTATATTGGTGTTTCCTTAACTCCCTTTAGTCGAAACCAAATGTATTTTATAAGCCTAGTCCGAGGACGTTCTCGTTATACATAGGAGTAGGAAAACCAAGATACTTAAATATATAATAGTATATATAGAGCTCGACCCGAAGATCTTGCCTTTAGAAATGATAGAATTTGAGGTGCAAGGCGTTCCAGCAGTTGGGTTGTACCTTGCCTGTGCTGTCTTGCAGCTTATAGGCTCCTGCCCCTTGCACCCCTATTACCTGATAGGGCCCTTCCCATCCGGGGGCGAGTTTTCCGGCTGATTTGTCTTTTGTGTGGTTACAGACTCGCCTTAGGACCCAGTCCCCTTCTTGGAAAGTTCTGGATCTCACCTTCTTGTTGTAACGCTTGGCTACCTTTGCTTGGTACGACGCGTTCCTCAGGCGGGCTGCTTTCCTTTTTTCGTCTAGGAGGTCTAGGCTTAGGTACATCAGCTCGTCATTTTCCTTGGGGGTTAGGATGTTGGAGATCGTGGTCTTGACATGTACTTCGGTTGGTATTGCTGACTCGGTGCCGTAGACGAGTGAGAAAGGGGTTTCTTGGGTAGCTGTCTTTGGAGTCGTTCGGTAGGCCCAAAGGACTCCATGTAGCTCTTCTGCCCATCGCCCGTGAGCCTTTTCCAAGCGCTTCTTGAGCATGTTCACCACCGTTTTGTTGGTTGACTCTGCTTGTCCGTTTGATTGCGGGTGCCTTGGTGCTGAATATGAAAGTTTGATATCCCAATCTTTGCAGAAGTCCTGGAAGTCGTTGCTGGTAAATTGGGGTCCATTGTCTGTGACAATTGCCTGAGGTGCTCCAAAGCGGGTTATTATGTTCGTCCAGATGAATTTCCTGACCTGGAGGTCCGTGATTTTTTCCAAGGCTTTGGCTTCTACCCACTTCGTGAAATAATCGGTCATTACTAGGAGGAAGACCTTCTGCCTCGGCACCATTGGGAATTTCCCCACGATGTCCATGCCCCATTTACGGAAGGGCCATGGGGAACTTAGGGACTTCAGGTTCTCTGGTGGTAAGTTGGAGATTGGGGCGTGCTTCTGGCATTGGCTACAGGTTTTGGCCTGTTTGAGGGAATCCTTCGCCATGGTAGGCCAGTAATAACCGGCCCTTCTCGCCATGAGAACCAGGCTCCGTCCGCTGGAATGTGAACCGCATTCCCCATCGTGGAGTTCCTCTAATATTCGTGCGGCTTCTCTAGGGGATAGGCATCGTAGATAGGGTCCTGAGAAGGACCTCCTATATAGTTTTCCTTCCGAAATGCAGTATCTGGCCGCTTGTCTCTTCATCTTCCGGCTCTCCACTCGGTTTTCAGGTAGGACGTCGTTTCTTAGATAGTCGGTGATAGGGGTCATCCAGGTTTCTCCTTCATCTACTACCGTCACTTCTTCCGGTTCAACCTCTTTCTGGGTTGCTGGCCATTGCAGGACCAGCAGCGTAATACTCATATGTTCCTTGGTTTCAAATGCGGAACCCAGGTTTGCTAGAGCATCGGCTTGGGAGTTTTGTTCCCTAGGTATTTGGGTAAGCTTATAGCTTGTGAATTGGTCTAGGAGACGTTTGGCCACCGATAGATACCTGATCATGCTCGGGTCCTTGGCTTGATAATCCCCTTGAGCCTGACTGATGATGAGCTGCGAGTCACTGAAAACCTGGATATCTTTTACTCCCATTTCCTTAGCTAGTTCTAGACCTGCTATTAAAGCCTCGTATTCTGCCTCGTTGTTTGTTGCTCTGAAGTTGCAACGTACAGCCCTTGAGGCCGATTCTCCCGTAGGGGAGGTTAGAACCAGTCCTACCCCTGCGCCTCTTACATTGCTGGAACCATCCACGTGTAGGGTCCATTGACCTTCTTCCGCTTCTTTTCCCTGGAGTGTAGTTTCTAGATCTGGGCCGGGAAGCATAGAGGGAGAGAATTCAGCCACGAAATCAGCTAGGACCTGAGACTTGATAGCGGCGGCTGGGCTGAAGATCACGTCGTACTCTCCCAATTCTACGGCCCATTTCGCCAATCGTCCTGATACCTCGGGTTTATGAAGGACTGCTTTGATGGGGAAGGAGGTGACTACCACGAGTTGATGGGACTGGAAGTAGGGACGTAACTTCCGGGCCGCGACCACCAGGGCGAGGGCTAGTTTCTCTAGTTGGCTGTAGCGAGTTTCTGCGTCTAGCATAGATTTGCTGACGTAGTATATCGGATGCTGCCTTTTTTCCTCCTCCCTTACAAGGACTGCGCTAACTGCGTGCTCGGACACGGCGAGGTAAAGCAATAGGGTTTCCCCTTCTAGAGGTTTAGATAGGAGTGGTGGAGTAGTGAGGTAGGCCTTGAGGTCGGATAGCGCGGCTTCGCACTTCTCTGTCCACTGAAAATCCTTAGGGTTCTTCAGTGTTTCGAAGAAGGCGTGGGACTTGTCAGAAAGCCTGGAGATGAATCTGCTGAGGGCTGCCATTCTTCCCGTAAGTTTTTGAATCTCTTTGACGTTCCGTGGGGGAGGAATCGCTTGGATGGCCCTTATTTGCTCCGGATTTGCTTCTATGCCCCTGTGGGTGACTATGTATCCCAGGAATTTCCCGGAGCTTACTCCAAAGGAACATTTAGAGGGGTTGAGCTTCATACTGTATTTCCTCAGGGTGGTGAATGCTTGCTGGAGATGTGAGATATGATCTTCCGAGTCAAGAGATTTTACTAGCATGTCGTCGATGTAGACTTCCATGGTCTGGCCTATCTGATCGGCAAACATCGTGTTGACCAGCCTCAGGTAAGTGGACCCAGCATTCTTCAGACCAAACGGCATGACCTTGTAGCAGTAGATGCCCCTGGAAGTCATGAAGGACGTCTTTTCTTGGTCGTCGGGATGCATCAGGATTTGGTTGTATCCCGAGAAGGCGTCCATGAAGCTCATTAGTTGGTGCCCAGCGGTGGCATCCACCAGCTTGTCTATATGAGGCAGGGGGAATGGATCCTTTGGGCAGGACTTGTTGAGGTCCGTGAAATCGATGCAGACTCTCCATTTTCCGTTTTTCCTTTTCACGACCACCACATTGGCGAGCCAGTCGGGATATTTCACCTCTCTTATGAACCCTGCGTCGAGCAGGTTTTTGACCTCTTCGTCAATGATTTCATCCCTTTCGGGAGCGAACTTCCTTCGCTTTTGCCTGACAGGAGGATGCTCGGGATTCACTTGGAGCTGGTGCATGATGACGTTGGGGTCGATTCCGGGCATGTCTTTGTGGGACCATGCAAAGCAATCGGAGTTAGATCTTAGGAAATCGATCAGCCTCCGCCTCAGATCCTTCGGCAGCTTGGAGCCTATTTTGAGGTTCCGCTCCGGGTTCCCTTCTATTATGGGGACCTCGTCCATGTCTTCAACCTCGGGTTCTTCAGCGTGAGGAACGAGAGGCTGCTTCTGTAATTGCTATAAGGCTTGGGTCCTTCCCTTCAGGGTAGTTTGATAGCAGGACCTAGAATTCTCTTGGTCCCCTCTAATGGCCTTCACGCCCCAGGGGGTAGGAAATTTCACCAATTGGTGAAGGGTTGATGGTACGGCTCCCATGTCGTGGATCCAGGGCCTTCCTAGTATTACGTTGTAAGACGACGGACAGTCGACGACCAAGAACTTGGCGGTTTGGTTTATCCCCTCGGCATAGACTGGAAGATGGACTTCCCCCTCGGTTTGCTTCACCTCTCCGCTAAATCCTACGAGCGGGATCGCTTTCCTGGTTAATGTTTTAGGGTCTAGCCCTAAATCCATATAGGCCGAGTGGAAGATAATGTTGCTGGAGCTGCCATTGTCAACCAGTATTCGCTTAACTAAGCAGTTGGCTATAACAAGCGAGATAACGAGGGCGTCATGATGGGGAGCGAGGACTCGTTCCTGCTCCCTCGCAGTAAAGCTGATTTTGTCCGTTCCCAAGAGTGGGCGCTTGGGAATCTTGATCTCTTGACCGTTCCTAGCATTGCGAGTACTTCTTTTGGCTGCGGTGCTGCTGATCCCACTTACTTCTGATGCTCCGGAGATGACGTGGATCACTCGTTCTTGTGGCGGAGGTCGCGCAGGGACCGCTTTAATTGGGGAGAGCGGGGCCCTCTCTGTTAAGGAGATCCTTGGCCTTGTCCGAGAGGAACTCCCTTAGATAACCCTTCTTGAGAAGCTCGGCTAATTCCAACCTTAAGGCTATACAGTCCTCAGTGGTATGGCCGTGATCGCTGTGGAACCCACACCATCTTTTAGGGTTCCGGGTAGCATCGGGGGACCTCATTTTAGGTGGCCACTTAACTTGTGGGCCCATCTGCCTCAAGACTCCAATGAGCTCTGGTTTGGATATCGCTAGGTGGGAGATACTGGGCCAAGTGGAAACCATCATTCCTTCGGACCGAGGTAAAGGGCGATGTTGGTATCTGCCCCTGCTCTGGTTGGTGGATTCCCGGGAAGGTCGGGATCGGATGGTTTCTTCACGCTCGTCTTTCGAGGGTTTGAAGGACTTCTGATCGTACTTAGAGGAAACCTTGGCCCTGCTCATGACGTCTTCTTCCCACCTTACTTGGGCCCAGGCACGGGATAGTACATCCGCCATGTCTCCGCATCTGTACTTAGTTAGCTCCTTGTAGAGCTCTCCCTCCGGAAGTAGGCCCTTCTTGAAGGCTGAGATTGCTGTATCGGCGTTACACTCGGGTATGGAGACCTTCTCCTGGTTGAAACGAGCTATGTAGGAGCGTAGGGATTCGTTTCTGTACTGTTGGATCTCGTAGAAGTCATCTGATCTCTTCTCCAGGTGGCGGCTACTGGCGAATTGTTCCACGAACTTGTCGCTGAGGGCGGCGAAGGATGCTATGGACCCCGTGGGGAGGTTGATATACCATTGGAGGGCAGGACCAGTTAGAGTTGACCCAAAGCCCTTGCACATGGTGGCTTCCCTTGCGTCTTTCGGAATAGCCACGACTACCATGCGTTGCTTATACTGGGCGATGTGGTTGTCAGGATCTCTTGTTCCCTCGTACATCTTGATGCTCGGAAAAGAGAACTTTTGAGGCATCTCGATCGAAGCAATCTCCTTCACGAAAGGTGTGTCGGCGTACGACCTGGGATCACTTCTACGGATGGGGGGAGTTACTCCGGGGAGCCTTTCCACCATAGATTGGATGGTGCCGAGTTTTTCGGATACCACCTTCTCTAGGTAAGCGGCTAGAGCTGGATCTGAGATCTTGGGATGATCAGGTGAATACTCTTCGTCCTCTGTATTGGATTCGTCTTCTCCTTCTTCCCGGGTTGCGTCTCAAATATTTTCTTGATCGCCGGGTTCGTCGCCGGGCTGTTGTGGCGTTTCCTCGCCGTCGTGCGGGGTGTTGAGCGAAGCCATAGGTCAAACTTTGGTTCTGAACCGTTTTCGTTTGTTCCCTACTGCCCCGAGGGATCGGTTTTCTCGTCCGAGAGCGATGTTCTCGGCTTCCATGGAGTCTAGCTTCTCGGCGCTTTGCTGGAGTTGCTTGGAGTGTTCTCCAAGTTGATCTTTTAGGTGTTGAACTTCCTGGACGAGTTCTAGACCTGCAGGTGCGGTCTCCTGAGCCTTGTGAAGGTCGGTAATTTGACTCTGAAGGGTTTCGAATCGGCTCAGAAGCTCCTTTTCCTTCGGGGTCAGATTGGCTTGATTGGACTCATCTTCCGGTGACATCGTCATGTAGTTGAGTTACTCCCCTCCTTCTAGCGCCAAACTGTTATGATATTTTTGTGTAGAGTCGTTTTAGTACTACTGAACACTGGAAGACTAATAGATTTCGTGTATTTGTATGTGTTTAGAGAAGAGAAACTGAGGCAAAGAGATGTAGTATTGAGTGATTTTGGGATTACAACGTCTTAGGTGTATAAACCCTAGTTCTATCGCCTAACTCTCTAATCTCTAAGCCCCAAAGTGTCGATCCCTTGTTCTAGGGTTTGGGTTCCCCTTTTATATTCGATGTAAGTCGGTCAATCTTGGGCGGCTTCCGTAATATTCAGGAATATATTACTTTCCCCTCGATATGGGAAACTTCCATATTCATGCGGAGGATCGGATCCTTGGTCCTTACGGCAAGGGCTAGGCCTTGGTTCCTCGATACAGGGACTGGACCCTGGATACTTATTAAATGGAGATCGGACCCTGGTGCCACCTGGTGGATATGGGTTCTTTAAGTAGAGGAGGGACCCTGGGTCCTTTCAAAACGAGGGCCCGGAAGTCGAGGCCCCTTCAGAGGCTGGAGAAACCTCTAGCCTTGGATATTTTTCCCCAACAATGACCAGGAGAAGACATCTTTTATGACATCCAGGGGCATCTATTGCTACAAGGTCATGCCGTTCGGGTTAAAAAATGCCGGGTCCACCTATCAGAGACTCGTCAACATGATGTTTGCTGATCAGATAGGCCACACAATGGAAGTTGTTGGGGTCAAAAACGGTTATCTCGAAATCAACGGCTAAGACTATTTGTCGTACGAAAAATCCTCCGAAGAATGCATACGAACACCCGCAAACCGAAGGAAACAAGCAGACCGCAGCCTGCCCCTAGGCGCCGGGCGCCTAGCGCCCGAGCTTGCCTCTAGGCGCCGGGCGCCTAGCGCCCGTGCTTGCCTCTAGGTGCCGGGCGCCTAGGCGCCCGTGCTTGCCTCTAGGCGCCGGGCGCCTAGGCGCCCGTGCTTGCCTCTAGGCGCCGGGCGCCTAGCACCCGTGCTGCCTCTAGGCGCCGGGCGCCTAGGCGCCCGTGCTTGCCTCTAGGCGCCGGGCGCCTAGCGCCCGTGCTTGCCTCTAGGCGCCGGGCGCCTAGGCGCCCGTGCTTGCCTCTAGGCGCCGGGCGCCTAGCGCCCGTGCTTGCCTCTAGGCGCCGGGCGCCTAGCGCCCGTGCTGCCTCTAGGCGCCGGGCGCCTAGGCGCCCGTGCTTGCCTCTAGGCGCCGGGCGCCTAGCGCCCGTGCTTGCCTCTAGGCGCCGGGCGCCTAGCGCCCGTGCTGCCTCTAGGCGCCGGGCGCCTAGCGCCCGTGCTGCCTCGGGTCCTCGAGCGACAATCTTCCGTGCACGAGTTCCAGGCCCCGACCATCAGTAATCTGCGCCTTGAGTCCTTTCCAAGTCCTTGCGGAATGAATCATTAGGATTCCGCATACAAAGCTCCCGTTCTTACTCTGAATTAGAAACCGTCGATAGCACTTCGGAAACTCGTAAGATATCAACGGAAAGAAAGATCTTAAATCATTCATACGAAACGATGATGGTTATCTAAGACACCACGCATCTCAACTCTGCGAAGGATTGGAGATCTTCCGAAGAAATCGTAAAAACAGCGGAAGTCCTCGAAACGGCCCGAAAGGGGCCAAACGCGATCGGACGACCCGTTTACAATTATCTAAGATAGGTACGGCGATTTACGCAACAAAATAAATCCTAAGTTTCCGGAAGGATAAATGTCAAGTTTTCCGAAGATAAACATTAAGGTCGACGAAAATGGAAAAAGCCCGCCTTGCGGCCCAGGAGGAGAATAGACCGTCATAGGAAGGAGTATATAAAGGAGCTTAGGGAGACAAAGGAGGGCAGAGCGAAAATCAGCGAGAGAGAGACCAGATCCGAAATCTAGGGTTTTAGAGAAATTCCTGCTAGCTTAGGGAACTTAGGACTTAGGAGGCTAGACTAGCGGAGCAAGACTTAAAACGTCTTGTCTCCTATTTTTCCGTTGTTTCCTCTTCAGCGTATCTCTACTTCCTGTTTTTCGGAAGAATATTGTATTCATCTTATCATCAATTTAATAAACGCCTTAGCGCGATTTTTCCGTATTTTTATCTTTTTATCAATTTCGTTTGGTTGTCGCAGAGAATCCGAGCCTTCAGGGAAAACTAGGTTTACTTAGTTTTCCTCCGATAAAACTTAACTAAAATCGACAGTGCGAATTTCGGTTCCCACAGTTTGGCGCTAGAAGGAGGGGGGGTCGGATTCTCTTACTCAAAAACCTACGATTGATAACGACAGCATGGCCACATCGCCTGTCCGCAACATCGTGTCATTCGGGGACGGAGCAACGGCTAGTCAAGCCAAACCTCACGACGAACTCCTCGTCATCAGACTAACGATCCAGGACATCGACGTAGCAAGAATATTGGTCGACACCGGTTGCTCGACAAATATTATATATAAAAACACTCTCGAGAGAATGGGACTCGACCTAAGCGTTATCACGGACGATCCCAATCCGATAATCGGACTCTCAGGAAACATCACAATGACCCTCGGCGCGGTCGATCTCTCGGTCAGAGCCGGGAGCGTCACAAAGATGGTGGAATTTTTGGTAGTCGACGGTCCTGCAGCGTATAACGCAATCGTCGGGACTCCGTGGTTAAATTCCATGCAAGCAATACCCTCGACTTTCTACCTGTGCCTCAAATTTCCATCCCTCCTCGGAGTCGAAACAATACAAGGCGATCGTAAGACGCCGCAAGTCTGCTTGGCCGCTGGGTTAAAACGAAAAAACTCCGAGCCCGAAACTAACTCGAAAAAGCAAGCAATCCACGAACCAGCGTCGCAAGACCCTCCAGAAATCATCTGGCAGTCGCGAAAAGCTGAAGCCCTGGAAGGGAAACGTGAGCCCACTTGCGAACCGGTGATTTCGGTCTGCCTCGACGAGACTAACCCAGAACGATGCGTGGAGATTGGGGCCAATCTTCGCGATCCTTTAAAAACGGAACTCATCGCATGTCTCAAGAAGAACCTAAATACGTTCGCCTGGGCTGCGGAAGATATGCCGGGAATCGACATCAACATAACATGTCACGAACTCAACATTGATCCAACTCATAAACCCGTGAAACAAAAGAGGCGAAAGCTAGGTCCTGAACGGGCGACCGCGGTTAATGAGGAAGTCGAAAGACTCCTCAAAGTCGGATCGATAACAGAAGTAAGATATCCCGACTGGCTCGCCAATCCCGTCGTCGTCAAGAAAAAGAACGGGAAATGGCGAGTGTGCGTCGATTTCACTGACCTCAACAAAGCGTGTCCGAAGGACTGTTTTCCGCTCCCGCACATCGACCGTCTAGTCGAAGCAACCGCAGGAAACAAACTCCTATCGTTCATGGATGCGTTCTCCGGATACAATCAGATCATGATGAATCCCGACGATCGCGAGAAGACAGCATTCATTACCGACAGAGGAACCTATTGCTACAAAGTAATGCCTTTCGGCCTAAAGAACGCCGGCGCCACATATCAACGGCTCGTCAATCGAATGTTTGCTGAACAACTCGGAAAAACCATGGAGGTGTACATCGACGATATGCTGGTAAAATCTCTCGACGAACACGACCACGTACTCCATCTAGAGGAATGCTTCGAGAGATTAAACCAACACAACATGAAACTGAATCCAGCTAAATGCAGATTCGCCGTAGCATCGGGCGAATTTCTCGGATACCTCGTAACATTCCGCGGAATAGAGGCTAATCCAAAACAAATCAACGCACTGATAGAAATGGCCTCCCCGAGAACCAAGCGGGAAGTTCAAAGACTGACCGGACGAGTCGCGGCCTTAAACCGGTTCATCTCGCGGTCCACGGATAAGTGCCTCCCTTTCTACGAAACTTTGAAGGGGAACAAAAAGTTCGAGTGGTCAGAGGATTGCGAGAAAGCTTTCCAACAGCTGAAACAATATCTGGCCACACCTCCAATCCTCGCGAAACCCGTAGTCGGAGAACCCCTGTTCCTCTACATCGCAGTGTCCGCGTCAGCAGTCAGTGGCGTTCTGATTCAAGAAGAATTCAGAGAACAGAAGCCGGTCTTTTACATTAGTAAAACGTTGCTGGATGCCGAAACTCGGTATCCGCTAATGGAAAAGTTGGCACTCGCCGTTATAACCTCGGCAAGAAAACTTAGACCGTATTTCCAATCTCATACCATCGTGGTACTTACCACTTTCCCGCTACGGACGGTTCTACACAGTCCAAGCCAGTCTGGTAGACTCGCGAAGTGGGCAATCGAACTAAGCGAGTACGATATCGAATATCGACCAAAAACCTGCACAAAATCGCAGGTACTCGCGGATTTCCTGGTAGAATTACCCACGGCGGATTTAACTAACAAGGAGCCTGGTTCAACGTGGGATCTCTATGTCGACGGATCCTCATCCAAGCAAGGATCCGGAATCGGGATCCGACTCACTTCACCAACGGGGGAAATCCTCGAGCAATCATTCCGCTTGGATTTTCACGCATCAAACAACGAAGCAGAGTACGAGGCGCTGATTGCTGGCCTACGACTAGCCCACGGGCTGAAGATTCGAAATATTCACGCTTACTGCGACTCTCAGTTAGTCGCAAATCAATTCAGCGGAGAATACGAAGCAAGGGACGAAAGGATGAACGCATATCTGAAGGTCGTCCAAGACTTGGCCAACGATTTTCAGCATTTTGCGCTAACCAGGATTCCCCGCTCGGAAAACGTCCAGGCCGACGCTTTAGCTGCTCTAGCCTCAAGCTCAGATCCGGGGCTTAAAAGAATAATCCCAGTCGAATTCATCGAGCACCCGAGCATCGGACCACCGGTGATCGCCAACCTGATCAGAGCGCATATCGAAGGCGCCGAAGAAAACGAAGACCAGCCGGAAGACGACGCAGACCAAACAGTCTACGGCTGCGACGCTCCCTGGCTAGAACCTATCAGAGCCTATATCGTAGATGGCACCTTACCCGCGGAAAAATGGGCAGCCCGGAAAATCAAAGTCCAGGCAGCACGATACGTAACCGTGGAAGGCGAAATCTACAAATGGCGATTCTCCGGACCTCTCATGACTTGCGCAGAAGGAGAGAAGGCGAGAAAAATCATGGAAGAGATTCATTCCGGATCATGCGGAAACCACTCCGGCGGAAGATCTCTCGCAACGAAAATAAAACGCCACGGTTTCTATTGGCCCACTATGGTAAAGGATTGCGAGAAGTTCGCTCGGAAATGCGAGAAGTGTCAGCGGCACGCTCCGACAATTCATCAGCCCGCATAAATCCTCTCCTCTATCTCATCTCCGTATCCATTCATGCGATGGTCAATGGATATCGTCGGACCTCTACACAAATCGAAACAGAAACGTTTCCTACTGGTCCTCACAGACTTCTTTTCGAAATGGGTGGAAGCAGAGTCCTACGCAAGCATCAAGGACGTACAAGTCGAGAATTTCGTCTGGAAAAACATCATAACCAGACACGGCGTCCCATACGAAATCGTAACGGACAACGGGTCTTAGTTTATTTCCACACGATTCGAGGCGTTCTGCGAGAAATGGAAAATACGACTTAACAAGTCAACTCCCAGATACCCGCAGTGCAACGGACAGGCTGAAACCATAAACAAAACCGTCCTGGACGGACTCAAGAAGCGCTTAGAAGCCAAGAAAGGACGATGGGCGGAAGAACTCGAAGGAGTACTTTGGTCTCATCGAACCACTCCAAGATGAGCAACGGGGGAAACTCCCTTCGCTCTCGTTTACGGAGCAGAATGCATGATTCCGGCGGAAGTCGAATTCCCCGGTGTACGGGGGAGGTTTCTTCCCGAACGGGAAGACCTGAACAACGCCATGCTGCTGGATAATCTTGATCTCGTCAACGAGCGTCGCGACCAAGCCCTCATCCGGATTCAAAATTATCAACAAGCCGCCGCAAAGTACTACAACGCGAACGTACGCCATCGCAGATTCAAAGAAGGTGATCTGGTTTTACGTAAAGTCTTCCAAAACACTGCCGAACGAAACGCAGGAAAACTGGGAGCGAACTGGGAAGGACCATACAAAATCATAAAAGTCGTCCGACCAGGTTCGTATCAAATCGCAAACATGCAAGACGTAAAAATCCCGAGAACTTGGAATGCGATGCATCTCAAGAAATACTACCACTAGAACGTAAAACGTGGATAACAGAACTACGAGGTGGCTTGATCCTCGAAAGAGGTACGTAGGCAACCCGTCAACCGGCGGGTTCAGCCATCCCCCCGATTTAAAAGGGGGGGAGTGGGGTGCGTGCACTCGTACACTCCCACAATTTTCAAAAAAAAAAAAAAAAAAAAAAAAAAAAAAACTAAATTTCGAAAACTTTCCACAATCAAATCGCTTAACAGCCTCAACAACGGATCCAGTATCCACTAAATACATCGTAAAATGCCATCCGGATACACTCCGCGATTCCTAAAAGCCCATAGTCCTTTATGGCATAAGAAAAACAAACTTCAAAGCACTGCGAGACGTCGCTTCGTGCTTGAACATTCGTTCTTCGAATAAAACCTTCTTAACGCCTTCTAAACGGCATCATATCGTTGTTGCTGATCACAACAAACGAACTCTAACGTCCTAAACAGACAAGCCACCTAAGGGTAGGCTCTTTTACATCCGACAAGGATCCCATAGCGCGCTATACAAAAACTCCAAATTTGGTTCAGCACTTCGTAAAGGAAGTAGCTCGATTCGTGCCCAGACAAATCATATAAGCCGATACCACTTCGCGGATTTTAAAACGGTACGAATCAGGTTAAAATCACAAACAGGCAAAACGAAAGCCGATTTGTCATCGCACAGCCTTAGTCTGAGAGTAAACCTAGGTCTTGCCCTAAACCCAGCCTTGCTGGTATCTTAACATCTCACAGGCAAAGCGTCAACGACGCGAGATCCCAAAACTTGTCTCTTCACTCGAGTCTGTGCGTTTCCACGAATTTTCGCGTAAATCGTAAACCGCAGGAAAATCTCGCTTTGTACAAGAAACGGATTCGGTGATCATCAGGGAGGCAGGAATGAGACGACAAATCATATCCTGCCCCTCTAACTTCGACAAACAGAGGTTCTAAACACAAGATATTTCTTAAACGCAAATAGCAAGTTCATTACAATGCCCTAAAAGGGCAGGGATTCAAAGCCACCAACGGCCAGTCCCGAAATCATACATAATGGCCAACCAACGGCCGAAATACAATCAAAATAAAAATCCCTTCAAGGGATTGATCAACCTAGGCGTCCTCCGGAACGCCGCCTTCGTCCTCCGACTCACCCGAAGCAAGAGCAGCCTCGCCATCGCCCGCACCGACCTCCTCACCGCCTTTGTCCGCGACAAGTCCGGTACCCTGGACCTCTGAGTCCGGAACCAGGGCTGCCGAGGAGGATGGGTCGGTAAGCTCCGTCGTAGTGCAGGCTCCCGTCTCCTCGAAGCGCTGAATCCTCCTCCTGAGACGTCGGACCTCCGAGGACTTGCTCTTCTTCTCCTCCTTCGCCTTGAGCAGAGAACTCACAGTCTTTCCCAAGTCACGTTCGAGATCGCTGATCCTAGCTTCGAGCGTCGATATCTGGGCGGCATGAGTGCTCTCGATCGATTGAAGCACAGCCTCGGTACGCTTCAGGGCCTCTCGCGACGAATCCAGCTCCTGGGACAAACGTGTGACCTCCAATCCGCAATCTCCAAGCATCCCGTCGATCAACGACACAAACTGATTGCACAAAAGAAACGTGAGAATCGAAAGAGTCAGTGAAAGAAAAGGGGATCTCACGAAAATACCTTAGAGCGGTGGTGCGTTAGCTTTGCCGAAACTTCGCCTTCCTCGCTCTTTGCACACCTTTTCCTCTTCGCTGATCCGGTAGCTCCAGCTCTCGAACGTCCCTTCGATGGCGGAACAGCACTGGATGCGGGAAGTCCTAGAGCGATCTCCCTCTTCTTTTCCGGAGGGGGAGGCATGACTTCCGCCGCATCCTCTGAAACCAGTATTGGCGCCAAAGAAGAGCCGTCTGGGCGAGCCTGGACGCCGAGCGCTTGCTCCGGAACAACAGTTTCTCCGGCAGGCGAAGGGATATCGGGTTCAGGGGCCGGAATCGTAGAGATTAAGGATGGAGCAACAACATTCTCAGGAACCGAAACCGTGGAATCTGGAGCTAAAACAACGTCGGGTCCAGGAGTCGAAACGGGAGAAGCACTAGGACCGGCCACGCTGGACTCCATCAAGGCACGGCGTCGCTCCATCTTCTCCTGAAAAGAACTGAACCCCTCGACAAACGTCTGCGTAAGGGCAGGAACCTCTCGCGCCGGCGAGACTTGGTTGGCCTCGCTCATTTCGACGTCGGAATCTTTCTTTTCGTTTAGAGAGGAAGCCATACTTTCTAAGAATTGAGAAGGGGAAGGTGGGTGAGAAATGAGAGGGGGTGGAGTACTACTTATAAGAAATCAAAGGATAGTGGGATTTTTCGGAATAAAATATTCATAGTCGAAGATTTCGATTTTTCAAACATAAGATCTTCCGCGCGCAAAATCGCTCTCGCGTCTTCCACGCTGGGGGGCTAACTGTTGGGGTCAAAAACGGTTATCTCGAAATCAACGGCTAAGACTATTTGTCGTACGAAAAATCCTCCGAAGAATGCATACGAACACCCGCAAACCGAAGGAAACAAGCAGACCGCAGCCTGCCCCTAGGCGCCGGGCGCCTAGCGCCCGAGCTTGCCTCTAGGCGCCGGGCGCCTAGCGCCCGTGCTTGCCTCTAGGCGCCGGGCGCCTAGGCGCCCGTGCTTGCCTCTAGGCGCCGGGTGCCTAGCGCCCGTGCTTGCCTCTAGGCGCCGGGCGCCTAGGCGCCCGTGCTTGCCTCTAGGCGCCGGGCGCCTAGCGCCCGTGCTGCCTCTAGGCGCCGGGCGCCTAGCGCCCGTGCTGCCTCTAGGCGCCGGGCGCCTAGCGCCCGTGCTTGCCTCTAGGCGCCGGGCGCCTAGGCGCCCGTGCTTGCCTCTAGGCGCCGGGCGCCTAGCGCCCGTGCTGCCTCTAGGCGCCGGGCGCCTAGGCGCCCGTGCTTGCCTCTAGGCGCCGGGCGCCTAGCGCCCGTGCTTGCCTCTAGGCGCCGGGCGCCTAGGCGCCCGTGCTTGCCTCTAGGCGCCGGGCGCCTAGCGCCCGTGCTTGCCTCTAGGCGCCGGGCGCCTAGCGCCCGTGCTGCCTCTAGGCGCCGGGCGCCTAGCGCCCGTGCTGCCTCGGGTCCTCGAGCGACAATCTTCCGTGCACGAGTTCCAGGCCCCGACCATCAGTAATCTGCGCCTTGAGTCCTTTCCAAGTCCTTGCGGAATGAATCATTAGGATTCCGCATACAAAGCTCCCGTTCTTACTCTGAATTAGAAACCGTCGATAGCACTTCGGAAACTCGTAAGATATCAACGGAAAGAAAGATCTTAAATCATTCATACGAAACGATGATGGTTATCTAAGACACCACGCATCTCAACTCTGCGAAGGATTGGAGATCTTCCGAAGAAATCGTAAAAACAGCGGAAGTCCTCGAAACGGCCCGAAAGGGGCCAAACGCGATCGGACGACCCGTTTACGATTATCTAAGATAGGTACGGCGATTTACGCAACAAAATAAATCCTAAGTTTCCGGAAGGATAAATGTCAAGTTTTCCGAAGATAAACATTAAGGTCGACGAAAATGGAAAAAGCCCGCCTTGCGGCCCAGGAGGAGAATAGACCGTCATAGGAAGGAGTATATAAAGGAGCTTAGGGAGACAAAGGAGGGCAGAGCGAAAATCAGCGAGAGAGAGACCAGATCCGAAATCTAGGGTTTTAGAGAAATTCCTGCTAGCTTAGGGAACTTAGGACTTAGGAGGCTAGACTAGCGGAGCAAGACTTAGAACGTCTTGTCTCCTATTTTTCCGTTGTTTCCTCTTCAGCGTATCTCTACTTCCTGTTTTTCGGAAGAATATTGTATTCATCTTATCATCAATTTAATAAACGCCTTAGCGCGATTTTTCCGTATTTTTATCTTTTTATCAATTTCGTTTGGTTGTCGCAGAGAATCCGAGCCTTCAGGGAAAACTAGGTTTACTTAGTTTTCCTCCGATAAAACTTAACTAAAATCGACAGTGCGAATTTCGGTTCCCACAGAAGTCTACATCAACGACATGCTAGTGAAGTCCCTGGACTCCGAAGATCATATATTGCACCTTCAACAGGCATTCACCACCCTCAGAAGGTACAATATGAAACTCAAACCTTCCAAATGCTCATTTGGAGTAAGCTCCGGGAAATTCTTGGGGTACATAGATACTCACAGGGGCATATAAGCAAATCCGGAGCAAATAAGGGCCATCAAGGCGATACCTTCCCCTCGAATTGTCAAGGAGGTTCAAAAACTGACAGGAAGAATGCGGCCCTCAGCAGATTTATCTCAAAGGCTCTCCGACAAGTCCCATGCCTTCTTTGAAACATTAAAGAACCCCAAGGACTTCAAATGGACAGATAAGTGCGAGACTGCATTGTCTGACCTCAAGGCCCATCTCACTACTCCACCACTCCTATCCAAACCCCTGGAGGAAGAGGTCCTATTGCTCTACCTGCCCGTCTCCGAGCATGCGTTAGCGCGGTCCTTGTAAGAGAAGAAGGAAGAAAACAACATCGTATATACTACGTTAACAAGTCTATGCTAGACGCAGAGACTCGCTACAGCCATCTAGAGAAGTTGGCCCTCGCCCTAGTCGTAGCAGCTCGGAAATTACGCCCCTACTTCCAGGCTCATCAAGTCGTGGTAGTCACTTTGTTCCCTATTAAAGTGGTCCTTCATAAGCTCGAGGTGTCGGGACGATTGGCAAAATGGGCAATAGAATTGGGGGAGTATGACGTGGTGTTTCGCCTAGCTACCGCCATCAAGTCTCAGGTTCTTGTCGACTTCGTGGCTGAATTCTCTCCCTCCATGCTTCCAGACCTGGATCAAGAAGCTACGCTCCATGGAAAAGAGGTGGAGAAAGGCCAATGGACCTTACATGTTGACGGTTCCAGCAACGTGAGAGGTGTAGGAGTAGGATTAGTCCTAACTTCCCCCACAGGAGAGTCAGCTTCGAGGGCTGTGCATTGCAACTTTAAAGCAACCAACAACGAAGCCGAGTACGAAGCCCTAATAGCAGGGCTGGCATTGGCCGGACAAATGGGAGTGGAAGACATCCAGGTCTTCAGCGACTCACAGCTCATCATCAGCCAAGTCTAAGGAGATTACCAAGCCAAGTACTCGAGAATGATCAGATACCTATCGGTAGCCAAACGTCTGCTTGAGCAACTCGAAAACTGCAAACTTACTCATATCCCTAGGGAACAAAACTCTCAAGCCGATGATCTAACAAACCTAGGTTCCGTCTTGGAAACTAAGGATCACATGAGTATCCCCTTGTTGGTCCTACAATGGCTAGCAACCGAGAAAAAGGCAGTACAAGAGGAAATAGCAGCAGTAGATGAAGGGGAAACCTGGATGACTCCCATCACCAAATATCTAAGGAACAACGTCCTACCCGACAATCGAGATGAGAGCCGCAAAATCAAGAGACAAGCAGCCAGATATTGCATCTCAGAAGGAAAACTATATAGGAGATCCTTCTCAGGGCCCTACCTACGATGTCTAACCCCCAGAGAAGCTGCACGAATACTAGAAGAGCTCCATGAAGGGGAATGTGGTTCCCATTCCAGTGGACGAAGTCTGGTTCTCAGAGCGAGGAGGGCCGGCTATGTTATGATATTTTTGTGCAGGGTTGTTTTAGTACTACGGAACACTGGAAGACTAATAGATTTCGAGTATTTGTATGTTTAGAGAAGAGGAACTGAGGCAAAGAGATGTATTATTGAGTGATTTTGGGATTACAACGTCTTAGGTGTATAAACCCTAGTTCTATCGCCTAACTCTCTAATCTCTAAGCCCCAAAGTGTCGATCCCTTGTTCTAGGGTTTAGGTTCTCCTTTTATAGTTGATGTAAGTCGGTCAATCTTGGGCGGCCTCCGTAATATTCACGAATATATTACTTTCCCCTCTTTTTGGGAAACTTCCATATTCATGCGGAGGATCGGATCCTTGGTCTTTTCGGCAGGGGCTAGGCCTTGGTTCCTCGATACAGGGACTGGACCCTGGATACTATTAAGTGGAGATCGGATCCTGGTGCCTCCTGGTGGAGATTGGTTCTTTGAGTAGAGGAGGGACCCTGGGTCCTTTCCAAACGAGGGCCTGGAAGTCAAGGCCCCTTCGGAGGCTGGAGAAATCTTTAGCCCTGGATATTTTTCCCCAACAGTTTGCCCCTTATTCCTTGATTGCTTCGTAAGAATCAAGGGATAACATGTAGTCTTGGATCTTGGTACTATTTCTCCAAGCAGGAGAAGGGTTTGGCGTCTAGGCGAAATGTGGAGTCATTTCGGGGTACGATCACTTGGTCGGAATGGGCCTCAAAGAAAATAAGGATTGCGTCCCGATCATGATGGTGCTAGGTCGGCGGAATATTTTGGAGATAATTTTGGAAATTTGCCAAGACTTGTGATTAGCTTCCGAATTCTTTTGCCTTTTCCCTTTTCTTCTTTCCCTTTATGCGCCAAAAATGGAAAGTCGTTCCATGTATATATTTGGATGCTTCGATGCCTGTAGACGACACAAATTTATATTTTCCCCTATCCTCCTTATTGGAAGCACATGTCGAACGCTCCGTCTTTCATGAAATCGTTCCCTACCCCCGGTGTTGGCGGACGTGTCAGGCCCCGTCGTTTGTTTGGTGATCCCTTCGATTCCCCAGCTCTAACGCCCAGCGTGGTTTCAGGAACAGATGATGAAGGGGTTCCCATGGCCCCTGCTCGCCCTCGTCGCTTCTGCTCCTTCGACGCTCCGAATGAAGACGAAGATGGCCCGAGGTCCGATATCAAGGAAGGTGATCTGATGGAGATCCGCCGTAGATATTCCTTACCCGGTACGATGGGGATCAGGTGCGCGGGAGAGTTCGAACGAGCTCCTGATGGAGGAAGGGGCGAGATAGCAATCTTTGAGGCTTATTTGGCGGCTGGCTTTAGAGAAGGGATTCCTTCTTTGATCGCGGAAGTGGCGTCATATTTTGGATGTTCCCCTTCACAATTTACGCCTGCTACGTGGCGTACTCTGATGGCTATCCAAGTGTTAGGAGAACTCCATAGTATTCCTTTTGGATTTTCTGAAGTCATGTATTCTTACTCCTTTGTTCCCTTGTCGAGTAAGAAAGGCTTCTACCAAATATGGTCCCGGGATGGTGAACCTTTGGTCGATGAACCTCCTCGGGGCATTCGTGGTAGCTTTCCTTCGAATGATTCCTGGGATAGGAGATATGTGTTTATGAAGGTCGAAGGTGTTCCCAGCTATCCTTGCTTCTGGCGTTCAGTGGGTAAGTTGCTTCTATTTTCCCAGACACGAGTATTGTGCTTGCCGAATTACTTTGGGTTTTTTTTTTGCAGAGGTGGCCCGACCGGTCGTCCAAGCTGGTGAGACTTTGGCGAAGTTGGCGCGAGGTATTCCTAGGCGCTTTCGCTGGATTCTGTTTTTGATGCATCCGATATCGCTGCGTCATAGTCGTATTTGGGGTAATGGAATTTCTCTTACTTTTCTTTCTGCCCTAGCCGTAGCTTGATGGGGTCTTGGTTTTTCAGGTGGGATCCCTATGGCTTCGACATTGTCAGTGTACGAAGAGTATTGTAGAACCAGGCCTCAAAGGAGAAGATCTCGCAATTTGTTTCTTCCTGTCCCTTCGGTGATGGCTTCTTTGGCTCCGAGGGATGCTAGCAGGGATCGATTCCCTTGCTTAGGTCGGCGTGTCCCTCCACATGAAGAGATTCTCTTTCTCCGGAGGCAGCTTCGGGAAGTGATCTCCCACCAGGCTCTTATCGTGCAGAGGGCTCGGGAATATGCTCCTCGGGATCTCATTAGAGAGTGGTCGATGAGGAGTGCTGGCCAACAAGAGCTGTTTGGGGGATCCGGCCGATGGGGACCTGTTGGAGGTCCAATCCGGAATTCGGGAAGCGGTGATGGTGGGCTTGGTGTTTTCCCTTATTTTCGCCGGGAGCCGAATCTTTGAATATTTCTTCAATGCTTTTCTTGCTTTATGTTGTCGTCTTTCTCTTTGGATTTTTTAGTAGCTTTCTTCCCTCCGAATAAGAACTCTTAATAATATCTACTGGTTTTTTGCTTTTACTCCATGTTTTCTTTCTTCGAACCTTGTACTCCTTCCTTAGTAGAGGTCTTTATGGTTTTTTTTGAGCCGTAGTTGCTTGATTAGATGACTTCTAGGGGAGATCGATTTATTTTGTGAAGAATCGTCATCCAGGATCGGAGTATCGTCTGATGACTGGATCGAGGATCCTTAGGTTCTTAGCCCCTCGAACTCGGAAGCCCTTAGGATCTAATTCCCTTAGATTCTTTATTTGGGCCCTGAGGCCTTGCTTTGAATCTGGGAGTTTTACCCATTCAATCTTGAAGGATTAGGAGCCTTTAAGTTCTCTGGACCCTTAGGTCTTAGGAACCTTGAGGTTCTTCGGACCCTTAGGTCTTGGGAATCTTGAGGTTCTTCGGACCCTTAGGTCTTGGGAACCTTGAGGTTCTTCGGACCCTTAGGTCTTCGGACCCTTAGGTCTTGGGAACCTTGAGGTTCTTCGGACCCTTAGGTCTTGGGAACCTTGAGGTTCTTCGGACCCTTAGGTCTTTGGACCCGAAGGTCTTTGGACCCGAAGGTCTTTGGACCCGAAGGTCTTTGGACCCGAAGGTCTTTGGACCCGAAGGTCTTTGGACCCGAAGGTCTTTGGACCCGAAGGTCTTTGGACCCGAAGGTCTTTGGACCCGAAGGTCTTTGGACCCGAAGGTCTTTGGACCCGAAGGTCTTTGGACCCGAAGGTCTTTGGACCCGAAGGTCTTTGGACCCGAAGGTCTTTGGACCCGAAGGTCTTTGGACCCGAAGGTCTTTGGACCCGAAGGTCTTTGGACCCGAAGGTCTTTGGACCCGAAGGTCTTTGGACCCGAAGGTCTTTGGACCCGAAGGTCTTTGGACCCGAAGGTCTTTGGACCCGAAGGTCTTTGGACCCGAAGGTCTTTGGACCCGAAGGTCTTTGGACCCGAAGGTCTTTGGACCCGAAGGTCTTTGGACCCGAAGGTCTTTGGACCCGAAGGTCTTTGGACCCGAAGGTCTTTGGACCCGAAGGTCTTTGGACCCGAAGGTCTTTGGACCCGAAGGTCTTTGGACCCGAAGGTCTTTGGACCCGAAGGTCTTTGGACCCGAAGGTCTTTGGACCCGAAGGTCTTTGGACCCGAAGGTCTTTGGACCCGAAGGTCTTTGGACCCGAAGGTCTTTGGACCCGAAGGTCTTTGGACCCGAAGGTCTTTGGACCCGAAGGTCTTTGGACCCGAAGGTCTTTGGACCCGAAGGTCTTTGGACCCGAAGGTATCTAGACCCGAAGGTCTCTGGACCCGAAGGTCTCTGGACCCGAAGGTCTCTGGGCCCGAAGGTCTCTGGACCGGAAGGTCTCTGGACCCGAAGGTCTCTGGACCCGAAGGTCTTTGGACCCGAAGGTCGTTGGATCCGAAGGTCTTTGGACCCGAAAGTCTCTAGACCCGAAAGTCTCTAGACCCGAAGGTCTTTGGACCCGAAGGTCTTTGGACCCGAAGGTCTCTGGACTTTTATGCTTTTGGGGAGTCTTTTTGATCGCTCTCTGCTGCCCGGAGGCGAGCTACTCTCGATCTAAATTGAGAAATCGCACTGTGCTACCTGTGGGCATAGGCCATTCTCGAAATTCTCAATGCTGCACTCTACCTTTCTGCAGAAAGGTCACTCTCAGACTTACTGTGGTCAGGGGTGGGTCCCCCCGCAAGGTTCTGTCAACCCAGACACACTACCTTCCAAGTCTGGATAGGTATTAAATTGTTTGTGGTTAACCGGTTATTTGCACTTTTGCTCCCTGCATATCAGCTGCCAGAATCTGATTACAGTACTTGGCTGTGTACGTCATGCCCCCAGCGTGCGTTTAGCTTATAGCGTTTTTCACGAGGGTTTGAATGGCACTAGTACGTGGTCCCCGCATAACTCTTGGCTATAGGCCTTTACGCGGGGCCCTATCGCGCAGACATCGGCTCAGGGCTGATCAGACCCCTTCCATATCTGTCTGCACCTATGGTGAGTAGCCTCACCAGCTAGGGGGCTAGCTAAGATCTGAGGTCCCGCGGGTCCCGATCCATCTAATATGCCCTTTTAAGTATATTGGTGTTCCCTTAACTCCCTTTAGTCGAAACCAAATGTATTTTATAAGCCTAGTTCGAGGACGTTCTCGTTATACATAGGAGTAGGAAAACCAAAATACTTAAATATATAATAGTATATATAAGGCTCGATCCGAAGATCATGCCTTTAGAAATGATAAAATTTGAGGTGCAAGGCGTTCCAGCAGTTGGGTTGGACCTTGCCTGTGCTGTCTTGCAGCTTATAGGCTCCTGCCCCTTGCACCCCTATTACCTGGTAGGGCCCCTCCCATCCGGGGGCGAGTTTTCTGGCTGATTTGTCTTTTGTGTGGTTACAGACTCGCCTTAGGACCCAGTCTCCTTCTTGGAAGGTTCTGGATCGCACCTTCTTGTTGTAACTCTTGGCTACCTTTATTTGGTTCGACGCGTTTCTCAGGCGGGCTGCTTCTCTTTTCTCGTCTAGGAGGTCTAGGCTTAGGTACACCAACTCATCGTTTTCCTTGGGAGTTAGGATGTTGGAGATCGTGGTCTTGACATGTTTCTCGGTTGGTATTGCTGACTCGGTGCCATAGACGAGTGAGAAAGGGGTTTCCTGGGTAGCTGTTTTTGGAGTTGTTCGATAGGCCCAGAGGACTCCATGTAGCTCTTCTGCCCATCGCCCGTGAGCCTTCTCCAAGCGCTTCTTGAGCATGTTCACCACCGTTTTGTTGGTTGATTCTGCTTGTCCGTTTGACTGGGGGTGTCTCGGCGCTGAATATGAGAGTTTGATATCCCAATCTTTGCAGAAGTCTTGGAAGTCGTTGCTGGTAAATTGTGGTCCATTGTCTGTGACAATCTCCTGAGGTGCTCCGAAGCGGGTTATTATGTTCGTCCAGATGAATTTCCTGATCTGGAGGTC